>CM056741.1:61742281-63001761 GCA_029851415.1 Eretmocerus hayati
TGTTCTACAGCAGTGGATTGTGTTTGGTTTCTAAGCACCAGTAACATTCAACAATCAGAAGATAAGCGTACGTGTTTCAATCATGAATTCCGTGAGTAAGATCTCGAGAAGAAAATTCAAAGGATTACACTAACTGACCGCTTGCACCCACATTTGCCATTTAATTTATACGATTATACGTTATTGTACATAATAAGTTTATATCGACTCTCAAAATTATACTAGCGTTGGAGAGTGTTGTGATGATTATGCACTTTTGCATTTATTTCTTGTAAATGAGAACAAATCTACATGTGGTATGTAATCGTGCAGCAAATTTTTCGAACGTCCTATTTGAACAAGGCTGTATCTACTATCTAGATTGCGCGATTTGTGTTAAATTTTTGATCGATATGTCTGTTGAGATGTCAACATATATCATTTTAGAAGGTCTGTTGCGCACACGATGATAGGAAAAATTTATTAGAACAGCAATGTTAATACGAAAAAAAAAAAATTGTGATCTAAATGCGAATTTATTCAACGATGCAAAGAAAAGAACAAAACAGGTACACGATGATCTTGTAGTCGTAAAATTTTGTGAGAGTGCGATTTTGCTCAAAATCTCAACTAATTTGCTAAGTCGATTGGAAACCGATTTTTCTCAAACAATGAAACAACTTCGAAATTCCTCATCCGTGACATTCGAAATCTAATGGAGTATGATCGAAACTTTGGTATTTACTGACCCATCGATGTCTCTCTTCAAGTTGGATACGTAATTCATGGTCTTATTACCAAAAACTAACATCCATACACCTTTTATGAGTCTTCAAAAGTGTGCTCTACATTTCTACGACTCAAAAATATTGAGAGCGTAATTACCTATCGTGTATACTGTGAGCTTTGAATAACTGTTCAAATAAAAATCATCGATGCTCAAGGGAGTCGATAGGCTGTTATCTCACAATGAATATTATTCTTGAAACTTGAATTTTGATTAAAAGTTTCACTGAGCCTTCAATACATGGATTATCGTATTAGGGTCTGATCATCTATCAGAAATTGAAATGAAACTAGTTGACAAAAACATGTTTCAATCCTTTCACTCTATTCCAACAGTCGTATAGACTATTTTAAAATATTTTTTTGGCGGTCATGTATATTTAAGAAAACAGTACATCTTTGATTTTGCCGATGGTCCTCTGATATAAACTCTATAATTTCTCAACTCAGTGTAATTGCCTATACACCAACAAATGAGTGCATGAATGAGCAAAATCAAGACAGATTTCATTGGACATACTTTCTACACTTGGCGACATTTCGAGTCGGGAACAAGAGATAGCTTCAAAATTATCTCTCACCCCAAAGCTTCGAGACTATTACAATACATGATCGGATATCTGTATGAATTTCAGATACCATCATTTTGGATTTTGCTTGCAAATCATTGAGATAAAAATATCAGTTAGCAAAGATCAGAGTGGGGCGTACTGTAAAAAAATTTAATCATCAGAGTACACGAGAACAATTGTGTTTCCCATACACAGAATGAATATTTCTTCTCTACAATCTCAGAATTCAGTTGTCTTTCATTAAACAAGCTTACATATAAGTGAGAATGACTTCAAAACGTCAAACCTCATCCAGGCGCGGGTTATGTAGCAAAATAAATCATAAACATTTTACATTTTTTTTTTGTAAGTATACCAATTGTTGAACTCTAATGCTTCGTCAATTATTCTCGACGACATGAGTCAGCATTTGCGTGAATAACTTGAGCACCATTCTTCTTGAAGATAAGGAGAAGCCACGCGGTCAGGATCGAGAGTTTACAACCAAGTCTCCGTGCCTTATCACAGCGAAATTGGCACTTTAAAGTCGTTTGAGAAGTGTGTTGGTGGATAATCATAAAGCTATCTTGGATGACTAAACGTTTTTTTTTTCGTCGATCCCGAGGTGTGGATCTGAGATTGTAAGGATGATGCAGGCTGTGAAAATTTAATTGTGAATTTGGGATAATATAAGAGATTTGGAGAGATACAGTTATCAGATTACAATTATGTTGAGTTATCAGAGTACAATTACCACATGATTTTCTTGAAAACTTTTGATTATAAATTTTATCGATAATTACGACTGAACTCGCCTGCGTATTTGTGATAAACTGTGTATAAATAGAATCGAATGCATCATTGTTTGGCAAACCAAAGTAGAAGATAAACATCATCAGATTGGCGATTTGAAAAGATTATCGGAATTTGAACTGGGAACGATCTAAACGTGGAAGATTATATCGATATCCAAGAATTGTTGTGAGCAAGAAATATTTGAACGTTACCTTTCATCCGATCTTGTAAACAAAATACAACTGATTATCCAACAAGACATTTCCAATAAAATATCAAAGGCCAAGTACACTTATGGAGCCTATAGTTTTTATCTTTCCTGATAAAATTTCAATACACTGTGTTCTCTTCTCTCAAGGAAAACTCCCTCTATATTTATTCATCAGCTGCTGCAGATCTCGTATTATAAAAGCGAACGTGATTGAAAAATCATCAAGATTCATTACACAGAATGTTGCATCTCACCTACGCTGTTATGTGCAGATTATGTGAAAATAGGTTCAAGAGGCGTCTTCGGCGCAACGAAGTTTTCTTGGCGGGACTTTATTCGCACCACAACACGTGCGCGCTACTCAATTCGCTCGCACACGCGTTTAATGGAAATTCAGCTTTAGATGACTCGTCACTATTTTCCTTGTTTATCCGATGCAAGCGAGATTATTCATTAGCTAATGTTTCACGCTTTGCAAAAACTGATAGCAAAACACTTATAACGAGATCCGAATATGTAGACCAGTTCCTTTTCACAACATTAAAGACTGATACATTGTTATATTTCTACTTCACGTAACAATACTCAATCAAATTCATTGATTTGCCGGGACTTTTATGGCAAAAGTCAAACTCGATTTCGGAAACTTGGCAATGATAAATATTTTGGTTTGATATAAAAATGCGTGGGTACTTTGGACTATCCTTATTTATTTTGGCTAAATTGCCAACGTTTCGCCGACCTCCATGTCGGCCTCTTCAGGACATCTTAATTCTAGTATGACGTATGTCCAAGAACATTGCCAATTGTCAAATACAAAATGATAATGAAGGACTGCATGGCAAAATGGCACGCCACACAGGTCCAAGGCGCAGCAGACTGCAGACCTGCTGGTCTTTGGTGGTGATTGACCAGCATTGATGGCTTGGACCTGTGTAGCGTGCCATTTTGCCATGCAGTCCTTCATTATCATTTTGCATTTGACAATTGCATGGCAATGTTCTTGGACATATGTCATACTAGAATTAAGATGCCCTGAAGAGGCCGACATGGAGGTCGGCGAAACCATGGCAATTTAGCCAAAATAAATAAGGATAGTCCAGAGTACCCACGCATTTTTATATCAAACCAAAATTCTCCGATCCGCCTGGACACAAAAAAGCATTTTCAAATGATGAATATTGTCGATACCTATGCGATCGATCGATTGAGCCACTCAAGAGATTCTATCGAGACTGTTGTTCTCATCGTCGCCGCGCACAGCAAACGAAGAAAAGTCGCGTTATAATTGAAAAAGATAATAAATTTTATTCAAAATGCGTGGGCTCGTGTTCCCAGACAGGCCTTTTTTTAGAATCCCGCGCCAGCTGTCGTTATTTTTTCCATATTTCTCACTCTTATCGTGTCAAAGAGGTATTTTCAGAGTCGCTCCTTCTGATAAATTAATTCAAATCTCGCGGACGCGTGCGCAATATAAATTAATACTGCCATATCAGTATAAATACACGACATATGATGAGTCGTGACTGTAATACATACTCTTTTCAAGTTTGAAAAAATGTGTTTGTATACGTAAATCTGCTGGGTAATCGATTAAATTAGCATATCGCACATTTCAAATTAGTTTAGCTTGGAGCGAGAGCGCAGTCTGTTCAAACCCAGGTTGTCGTCGAAGGTAGGGTTCCGCCCGCAAACAAATGTTACATTTACAATCCGTAGATTGTATTGATATAATCGTAGAAATATAATTGCAAATTGTGGCTGATGGCAATTACATACGTGGATACAACACGATAACTTCCGTCGCAGCCATTTACGCTATAATATTAGTCGTCTCGTGTCTGCAGCCAAGCAAACGAACGATAAGATAGTGGCAAATATTCGTTCCTCTTCTATATCAAACTCCTTCACTTTCACAATCTTGAGTATAAAAAAGTGTTGTCCGATACAATTGTTTATGCATAATTGGAGCAGATCTTTATTTTCTCTTGACGAATACCCGTGAGAAGCAGCCAATTTTAGATGAGCGAGATTGGTATTCTCTGGACGACATCTCTGGTGCACAGTTCAAAGCTTCGGCGAGACGATGATGGGACATGCCGAAGCTTGCGCGAGCTTTTGAATTTTGAGCACACCACTTCATTGTACCAATCACTGTTTTTCAATCAATCGGCGAGCCTATACACAGTTCACTTCTAATTTCAATTATGACACACTATACTTTTTTGGTCTTAAAACTTTTGCATAAATTATTAGCCGATTCAGAGCTTGCAAGCTCACTCGGCTGCCTCTTGGTTTGTCATCAACTGCGGTGGGATATATTGTCGTGGGAGTTGTGTATTGTTGAATACATATATCTTGGCTGCGACTTGCGAGGCTGAATAACGGCAAGCGTGGGACGATTCTATAATACTGATGGAAAGTGTAGAAGATATCCGGTGGAATTTTTAGATCTCACGAGTGTTACGGACGATCAAAAGTTTGGAGAAACAGGCTGACGAGCACAGAAAATTCCGGTTGACTCAACGTATCATCACCACCTCATCATCAAAAGTTATAGAAAAAAAAGCGAGAGAGCTAGTGATTGATGACACAGCATTTTTTCACCGGTGCGAATTGGCAAGATCTTGATCACTCTTCTAATAATGAACCACCAAGCCGGTACCAAATCTTGTGTGAATTCTTTAATGAACTTCAGAAGAGACTATTCATAACTGCATCACAATCGTCAGTCACATTGTGAATTGAGACACTTTTAATCATAGATGAGCTGCCCAACACGGCGAGTTCAGAGTAATAGATGGGGGAAATGTCTTAAACTGAAGCGTAAGGAGTTTTTTTTCGCAAAAAAAATTTGCGAAATGTGGAAATTGAGCGGAGAGGAGAGATATATAGAGTATTAGCTACGATGCAACGGGTTTCGCGCTCGCGAATCGACTGGCGAGGCGCGCGAGTGATGAGGAGGCAGCCGACTGAGGGATGACTTGGCCGTCACTCGTCGTCATCGACGATTCGCTTCGCGTGAGTATTTTCACGCAGACCGATGCCGATTTCGCATTATCGAATCGAATGAGTGTCGCGTGAGCTGTTGATACTCATTCGACCCGATTACACCTGATGATTAAATTGGGTGTTTCCGACGGCCACTACATTTTAATTTTCGGAGAACCAATGAAAATTTGATGAGATTCAAGAAATGAGAATTACTGTTTGACGATTTCTAAGATCGAGAAATTTTTATAAACCAAAATATCACAAATAGTTGAATCGTAGCAGAATCGTCACAGTTTAATTGCTTCATCTTGAGCATTGCAGTGAACAAATTTTTGACTTTGTGAGAGCTCATTTTAGCCGAGAATGCATTGCAAATTGTCTCATTACAAACTATACTAAATAGCAAGGGAGCTGACGATTTTTTTTGTGCTAGACTCCGGGAGAGCTGAAAAAGAGATATGTTATGTGCGTCACCTTAACTAAGCCTTTGGCGTTGGTCGGCGATCTCGAAACCGATACGAACTATTTTTTATTGAATTTTTTATAATTTTTTCAAAAAAGTTCTTGTGCTATATGTTCGTATTTCTGTATTTTTCACAGATGGTAGATTGCGATGTGTAATTACGAAAAAAAATGGTCGGCGATCCGTAACTTGTTACGAAGATGGTCGGCGCGAGGATTAAACAATTTTTTGTTACCAACAAAATAGATTTTTGACAAAATTATAATTCAACCTCGTAAACTAATTGTTCTTATTTTGCACTACTTGAAAATCATAATTATTTAATTTGCACACAGTTATGACATCTCCTGATGGCCACAGAACCTTGTGGCGCTTGTACAGGTGCGCCATTAAAATTGGATACCCAAAAAATCTGAAAAAACTCCATGATTCGTGTGACGGCTTTAGTATTCAATATACATTTGCTCACCTCACTGCAAGGTCCAGAAATAGTATAGAAAAAGCTATGACCATTACCAGCATGTCGCTACATGACCCTTGAATGTTATTTTGACTTTTGCTCAAAATCTACGGCAGGTACAAATTTTTTTGTCAGGATCTTTTTTGTTCATTTTAAAATTGTCTACAAACTTATTCCTCATCATTTTTCCTCTAAAATAAGCCCTTCCCGAGATACAAGCGTTCAAACACGGGAAAAGTATTTTTCCTGTATGCAAAGGAATAAAAATGCCAATCTAGCCCATATTAACTTTATGCAACGAAGATTTTTGCTCAATTACAAGTGATTATCCATAATGGTGAAAAGTCAGACGCAATGAAAGAATAATGCAATTGTACAGGGCTATCTATCAATACAAGGAAGTTTGAAAGGTGTAGTATTCTATCTCAATCGTGTTCTTCTTCTTCGATGTCAGTATCGCTGTCCTCGTCGCTACCACCATCGGCCCTATATCTTCTATAATCGATATCATACAGTATGTCTGCGTCCTCATCCTCCGAGCTTGAAGACGTCTCTTCATCATCACCTGTACAGTAAGATAATGATGGTTGGCAAAAAATAGTGAGCGAAAAAGTTCAGATGAAATGGAATAGTTTCATACAGTTTCATCTATTCTACCAAAAAAGCTCTTAAGAGGGATGTTGCTAACGTGAACGATCTTTTTTGCACCGATATCCATCGTAAGATTCAGACGGAATTTTGGTCCAGTGGGTCCAATGATGATGGAACTAGAGTTGTTGGTGACAATTTTTTTTTTTTTCCTAATAGAAACTTCATTTGAATAATGTCTCATGAATTTCCAAAATAATTGGTATCGGCCAATGGAATTACGATCGAGAGAAAGTATACCTTTAGGCCATTGAAATTGAGAAAAATGAGTCGTAGGGGAAGTTCCAAGAGGAGAAACAATATTAACTCATTGTCACCTGGATTGACCCATTCATTCCATCATCTTGGGGCTCACTTTTGAGTGCAAAATAGCCTACAAAAAAATTTGGAGTGCATGTGATTGATGGAAAATTGTGTCAAAATTTGAAATATGTGATAAAACATTCTATGTGAAGCGCTCCTGAAGACCTACATTCATATTTTTGGCAAGAAATACGATTTTTCTTATTCAAAAATGTGCTTACGTGGCATTGTGGCACCCGAAATTTATACCTATGGCTCTAGGGGGTTAAAAATACGTGTTATTGGTTCCTGGACTACAAAATCAATGGGTCAGACAAATACTTAGAGATGAATCTGGGACCAAGATATCGACCGAAACTAAAAGAGGTTTTGAAACGCCTTTTCATCCTCATCAAAATCTCGGGGGTTGGAATTCCGTGCTGACTAATCACGATTTTTTTGAGAATATCTATCGGCTGGTTGAGCCAGAATTTCAATGCAGTGGATTTGGGAATGATTATAATGGAGCTTTTGGTGGAAATTTCGATTTTTTTGTATTATGTAAGAATTAAAGAAAGCACAAATCAATTGCCTGTCTCAAGGAGCTAAAATACAATCCGTAGGCTTCATGGCCACTATTGCCCTTAAATCAGTCAAAATTCCGATTTCAGGGGGATGGTGAGGGAATCTCGAATGATAGGAGGGATAGGGAAAATAGCGGAACGGCTATCGAGGCTGACAAAGGGAACACCAACCTTGCAGACCCTGCGACTTGACGAAACTTTGAGAATTTCTTGTTTTGGTGAAAAATGAAGATACCCGGAAGGGTTTCGTCCAATGGGCCTCTCATCCCGAGATACAGCTATGGAGATTAGCATTGTCCATTTAGGCCTAGGTTAAGATGACACATACATAGATATACCATAGACATAGAAGGAGTAGACTGCGGGTCCGGTATACCGGCCGTGGTCATCGAGGCCTCCAATGAGAGCGAGAGAGACACAACATAGGGTTTGTGTGTTAAAAGGCCTGTGTCTTGGAGCATGTTGTCTCTCTCACTCTCACGCAAAATCCTATCCCTCGATGACCACAGCCGGTATAGGGGACCCGCAGTTTACTGCTTCTATGTCTATGAGATATACTGACAATGATAACCTCCATGGCTGTATCTTAAGATAGGGGAAAGCCCATTGGATTAGACCCTTGGAGATAGCTTCATTTTACCCAAAAATGGGGTGATTCCCAAAGTTTCGTCAAGATCCAGGACCCGCTAGGTTGGTGCACTTCCTCGCGAGTTCGACCGAAAAAGTGACTACTCTTTGTCGCAGTCACCTTCTCCAATAATAACTGAAAACTCTGTAACAACTATCAGAAGCATAATTTATGTAGACAGCCTTTCCAAATTTCAGGTGCAAATGCCCAGTCGGTAGAGATAGACTGTAGTGAACTATGGAGAGGGCGATGATGGAATTTACACGGACTCATATTTTGGAAGAAAGCGAAAAACCCAAAAGATCTCTAATTTTATAATTTTCATTCCATTTGAGGCGATGCGGTACCCGCACACCGTGCACTAAATTCGTTGGCATTTCGTGAATATACATGACACTGATGAAATCCAAATATGCTTGACTTTTTTAGGTGCAAAATCATGGGTTTGTACTCTCTGGCACTGTACGACGGAATGCTATATTCTATCGTCGCAGTGGACGGGCTCACATACGTTCTCGATACGGACAAGTAAAATTTGGAGCTCTTGATAATCTTTGACACGTTCACTGCAGCAAGTTCCACAAAATGAACCCGTCGTTTGTATGTACATCGGTAGTTTCGTGGAAACTTCGATATTTGGGTTTTGAAAATGTGCCAGGCCTAAATCTCACTTCCAAAGCTTCTAAGATGTATTTTTTGACTCTTTGAAAAATATGATGTATGAATAAACTCGCGCATGGATGTGAATTTTCCCCCTTATCGGTACCACAAGGATAACATGGAGAGACGCGGTAGCGTCACACGGATCTGACATTTTGAAGCAACACACGGACCTGAAATTTCGCCACTAAAATTGATCTCACGGCCAAAGGGTTTGAGCTACAGCTTCGGGGTTTTGAAATTTTAATAAGACCATCACATACTTTGGAAAAAAGTGACTAGATCCTTTGTAGTCTTGCAATGAGGGGTCACACTAATACCACACTGACCTGACATAAAAATTTAGCAATACTAGATTTTTGCGGAAACGTCCTCCCCAAAGTGTGGAAATTAATCTTTTTCTATATTTGGGTGTATGGAAAAGTTGCGGTGGTTCTCCTCTTGGAACTTCCCCTACGACTCATTTTTCTCAATTTCAATGGCCTAAAGGTATACTTTCTCTCGATCGTAATTCCATTGGCCGATACCAATTATTTTGGAAATTCATGAGACATTATTCAAATGAAGTTTCTATTAGGAAAAAAAAAAAAAATTGTCACCAACAACTCTAGTTCCATCATCATTGGACCCACTGGACCAAAATTCCGTCTGAATCTTACGATGGACATCGGTGCAAAAAAGATCGTTCGCGTTAGCAACATCCCTCTTAAGAGCTTTTTTGGTAGAATAGATGAAACTGTATGAAACTATTCCATTTCATCTGAACTTTTTCGCTCACTATTTTTTGCCAACCATCATTATCTTACTGTACAGGTGATGATGAAGAGACGTCTTCAAGCTCGGAGGATGAGGACGCAGACATACTGTATGATATCGATTATAGAAGATATAGGGCCGATGGTGGTAGCGACGAGGACAGCGATACTGACATCGAAGAAGAAGAACACGATTGAGATAGAATACTACACCTTTCAAACTTCCTTGTATTGATAGATAGCCCTGTACAATTGCATTATTCTTTCATTGCGTTTGACATTTCACCATTATGGATAATCACTTGTAATTAAGCAAAAATCTTTGTCGCATAAAGTTGATATGGGCTAGAATGGTATTTTTATTCCTTTACATACAGGAAAAATACTTTTCCCATGTTTGAACGCTTGTATCTCGGGAAGGGCTCATTTTAGAGGAAAAATGATGAGGAATAAGTTTGTAGACAATTTTAAAATAAACAAAAAAGGTCCTGACAAAAAAATTTGTACCTGCCGTAGATTTTGAGCAAAAGTCAAAATAACATTCAAGGGTCATGTAGCGACATGCTGGTAATGGTCATAGCTTTTTCTATACTATTTCTGGACCTTGCAGTGAGGTGAGCAAATGTATATTGAATACTAAAGCCGTCACACAAATCATGGAGTTTTTTCAGATTTTTTGGGTATCCGATTTTAATGGCGCACCTGTACAAGCGCCACAAGGTTCTGTGGCCATCAGGAGATGTCATAACTGTGTGCAAATTAAATAATTATGATTTTCAAGTAGTGCAAAATAAGAACAATTAGTTTACGAGGTTGAATTATAATTTTGTCAAAAATCCATTTTGTTGGTAACAAAAAATTGTTTAATCCTCGCGCCGACCATCTTCGTAACAAGTTACGGATCGCCGACCATTTTTTTTCGTAATTACACATCGCAATCTACCATCTGTGAAAAATACAGAAATACGAACATATAGCACAAGAACTTTTTTGAAAAAATTATAAAAAATTCAATAAAAAATAGTTCGTATCGGTTTCGAGATCGCCGACCAACGCCAAAGGCTTAGTTAAGGTGCCGCACATAACATATCTCTTTTTCAGCTCTCCCGGAGTCTAGCACAAAAAAAATCGTCAGCTCCCTTGCTAAAATCAATGAATGCGAAGGATTGATGAACGCTTGTAGATGAAATCACCTTTGGATGCGCATTCGATTGAAAATGACTCATGCGAGAAAAGTCATTGGTAATTGAACTTCAACATTTTTTATTCTTCGAGTGAGTATTTCCAACAGAATGCCGTTCTGATTCATCTACAAAAGCTACGTTCACTTGTCGCTATGAAAATGTGCTGCTTCTTCCTGGTATAAGGACATAGGAGTGAAAAACTTGCTAAGATGACATTAATCTTTTTCATCTATGAGTTATGATAAAAATCGTCACCGATCAACAGTTACCACCAATCAGTATGAATGATTACATAAAAATTATATCAACACCCGTTAGTAGTCAAATTATCTCATCTTAATTTCCCATTCTATTTAATAATAAACTTTTCCCCACTCAATTTTAAACTCACCTCAAAGTGATGATAGTTTCAGGACAGAATATTGTTTTTTTGCTTGTAAAGAAAAAACATCGAGTAAACAATATATCAAATCGGCACAGAGACTTTTGTTGTCGATCTACAACTTTTGAAATCAAATTCATCTCGAAATTCCGAGCGAAATTCATTTAATCGTCAATTCAATGGCTTCATACCACCCAAATTGAGTAGCTGATTTGCCAATATCAAATAAATATGGATCAAATTTATCAGAAATTGTATCAGATAACGCGCCTAAAATTTTCTATCATTCCTCCTTTTCAAAAATCTTGGCGAAACATTGTATTATAATAGAAGTGGGAAGTAAGCACAGGCATGTAACGATCAGGACTCTGAATCAGCGTAAAAGCGTCGTGTGAGTTTGTTTTTGCTTGCATCTCTGTGACATATCATGAACCACTATCGTCAGAGTTGTTTATTTACAATCGCTCGAGTAGTCTTTTCCAGGATTATGTCATTGTATGCTGAAAGTTTTTCATCTCAACTGTTCTACACAAGTCTCGCCACAAGTTGTTTCGTGTCATCATACACGGCAGTTTTTCATCATATCTTCCCATCTAAAGTTTCCAACTTGAATTTGTATAATATGTCTTACTATTTGTACTAGTTTTTAATTTGATTTGTTCCTTACCTCAAAAGTTACACTCAGTTTGAAATAGCAGAAGCATAAAAATCTCGATAAAAATGCCCACTTGAACTCAAAAACACGCACAGTTTTGCACTCTGTTTCGAGCTGTTTCCAGAAAGACATCAAAATGGGCATGAAGTTTCAAAGGAAGCATTCGTGCGTGATTCATCATTAGTAAGAAACAAATTGGATTCCGAACAAATGAAGCAAAATAAATGTACACGAAGCTTACTTGTTACAAAAGTTTGTGAGCTACTTCCACCGATGGGAGTCCATAAACTCAGCCCAGGAAATCACAAGCTCGTATCCAGCTCTCATTGAATAGATTTCGGGATATGATTTAAACGAAACTGAGTACACCACTTTTTATTCGACTTTTCACTCGCTACTACGATAATACGCTTTGTTAATTGAGAAAATGCTTCGACACTGACAACGATTTTAGGCACCTTCACTGCAGAACTGAAATGAGAAAATTGTTCTGCCTTGTCGGCACTTCGGCAGCCAAAGTTATACTGAAGCCATACAGTGCGCTCGGCTCTCATACGTATGTACTCGTTTCCTGACGTAGCATAATTTCACTACTTTCTGTTTTTTCTTCTCTCATTTTTTCGTATTTTGTAACGCAAATCTTGCGAACGTGACACTTTTGCATTCTTATGTGCTCGTTTTGGGTCAATTCGTTTTTTCTAACTCTCGTCCTAATCTTTTAGAACACTCGTGGTTTTTATTAGCCGCCGAAACAAATTTTGCACGATTTGATCAGTTATTTTAAGATATTCCCAGACCACTCTAGATACGATCCCTCGTTTTATTATTAGTTTTTCAGAAAATTGGTTCATTTAAACCTTAAACCGGTCGAACCAACTAGCAATCATCTATTTAGAATCTGAAACCGGCGTCGAAAGCTTTATTCATGAATGGCCAAGGTATGGCCAAGGTTGATAAGGTTCACGCAAGTTGACTATAAATATTAGCGTACAAATAGATATCAGGAGTGAAAAGTATCGAGAGAATCTATGATTTGATTTGACAGAGCTTGAGAGCTCAAAATTCGTTGGGGGGCTTGTTCGACGGAGGCACCTGATCGCTCGATTACTCGAAGCAAACCACTATCTTCAAAATTCCCGCGAAATGCATGTGGAAGCCTTCTATGGGTGTCCGCCAAGCACGCATGCGCACCGCACACGTGACGTGAGCCGCGAGCGCGGGCACCAACCTGTTCGCAAGCGGCCACACGTGCCGCTATGCCGGCCGGCGAATTCGTCCACATTCGTCCAGTCCAGTCGTCGACGAAAGCCGAACAGAAGAAGATCGTTCCAGAATCCCCGTGCGATTTTCATCACAGACTGCCGGAGGGACACCATCTTCGTTGGCTGAACAATCTCGTCGTCAATCATATCGTGCCGCCTACTACGACGCAGCACGTCTCATCGTTTTGGAAGGTTAGTTTTTCACAATTTACGCGGTTCGAGAGTTCATCCTCGTGGTTTTTATCAGCTCTCCAAGCTCTCCCTCCCAACAGCGCCACCGCATCTTCCAATCTTTGTCGAGTGCGCGCGATCGCCCAATTCGTGGAATTTCAAAACAACCTCGTGCCCCAGCTTTTGTACTCTGCCGCCCGTTCCTCGTTTTGCTCACTTGTAGCTCTCACAATTGTAGTTCGAGCTGGTGTTTTTTTCGCTTTTTTTGTGTACGAGAAATTCCTCGCTGCCATTGCTGAGCGCGTGCTTCGTTATTCTTTGTCGAAGGTGACATTCGGAAATATGGAATAAGTAGGTATTTCGACCTCGCCCCAAAGAGAGAACGTTCGATTCAACGGCCTCTGCGCTCGCCACGATATTTTTCGCGTGTTTTCATCGTTGTGTAATTTTTTCTATTTGGAATAGTATTTTGAGATTGAATTTCCGACTAACGCTCATAAATTCTGAGTGAGTCGATGCGAGGAATTCGGTATTTATTGGGCGACAGTGCTTACAGTTGATATTTCGTTATCTCTTCGTGTGTAGGGGAGGGGGTAGGAGGGTAAAAATATTCGCGCGTCCGAGCTTGACGACCGAACGGATTTTACCGTAGCGCCCTTTGTTCTTCGAGACCGGAAGTCGGCAGACTAATCTCTTTGTTGAAACTGCTGACCCGATCATCGTTTATATTTAGAATAGATTTCACTAATTAGTTTGTTGGTCATAATACCTGAGTATATTGATTCTTAATCTGTTGACCGGTGGATTGTTCTGTAAAACGCGAGCTTGATCTTGATCGATGAGAGTTCATGCTACTTGTTGAAAAAAAAATTTCTTCCACTTGTCTTTCACGGAGGATTAGGACCCAAAACCTTCAAAACAAAACAACATTAACATGCACAATTGATTCTTATCACGAGCTCAATTACGGAGAGGATTTTCGATGTAGTCATTATGGAAGCACCGGTGGCACCTCAGAAAATTTTTGTTGTTTGTGTCACTAGCATTGAGATACGTTATACTGATCGCGGAAACTGCAATGAATTTTGATGATGAATTCGACCACCATTTGAGTAGTTGCGTATTTTTTAATTATAAGCTAGCATCACTCTGAGTCGCGTGATAATAGAGAGGCTTTCTAGTTGCTGATATTTTGAAATGTATTGTTCTAGTGTGAGAACAACAAACATCTAAAATGGGTGACGAGGACTGGGATGAAGAGGGATCTGCTGCTGCCACGGTGAGTTGGAGCAATTTCACTTTTTACCTGTTTTCACATTTGTGATACATGGCTAATGATCTTCTTTGTAATCATGAAGTCAGTTTGGGCCTGTTCCAAATTCGATTGTGAGTTGCCTTTGCTCTGTTCCACTAATGAGTTTTCGTAATATAACAAATATCGATGGCAGCGCAAGGAGCATTGATTTGGTGATAGAGATTTTGAGTTCTTAGAATCTAGTAAACTTGGTTGCGTATGTCAGTATTAGTATGGTTTCTGCATTTGAGTGAGACATGAGAAAACTGATGGTTTTCAGCGATTGATTACTGAATCCACCTAATCAAAAATTTTGAGAAAACAGTCATTAGATTGTTCTTAGCGCACGACTTGGATGAATTCAGAACTCTTGAAGAAAAAAGAGTGATCATTCAATGCCAATCATTCAACTTTTGATTGAAGTGATCTTTCGAGTCGCAAGAAAATGATTATCTGCCAATTTCTGAACTCTCTCAGAACCTTACGACTAATTGAAGACACGGAAATCTACTTTTAGGGATTGTTATTTTTCAAATCTACTAGATGAGAGCGTTTAATTAATGTTCCATGTATTGGTGTTACATGGTTGTCATGAAGTACTTCTATGATTACAACTCTTACATCTTTCGAATGTACATTTGTCGAAATGTCGAAAGCACAATTCTATTTTGCAGAGCAACAATGACGATTACGTTCCCGGTGGAGGATCCCGTGGTTTCGGCGGAGGATCGAAAGGGTTCGGCGGAGGAAACGATGATGGGGGTTATGCTCCTAGAGGTGGCTCACGCGGAGGCGGTTCGCGTGGAGGAGGATTCGGTTCCAGAGGTTTTGGTGGTGATGACAACGGCGGGAACGATGGTGGTGGCTATGTTCCTAGAGGAGGTGGACGTGGAGGTGGGTCCAGAGGTTTTGGTGGTAACAACGATAATGATAGCGGCTACACACCCAGAGGGGGCGGCTCACGCGGAGGTGGCTTTGGATCCAGAGGTTTTGGAGGAGATGATGATGGAGGATCAAGAGGTTTTGGAGACGAGGGCGGTAGAGGCCGAGGCGGTCGGGGAAGAGGCCGCGGAGGTAGAGGTCGCGGAGGTGGTGGCGGCTTTGGTGATAGGGATAACGATGGTGGTAATGATGATGGCGGTTTTGGAGGAGGCTCAAAGGGCTTTGGGTCTTCAAGAGGATTTGGTGATGATGAAGGTAGCTCCAGAGGATTTGGTGGATCCAAAGGCTTTGGAGAAGATGGTGGAGGCGGGGGATCAAGAGGTTTTGGAGATGACGGTGGCAGCAGAGGTTTCGGCGATGATGATGGTGGGGAAAGGGGACGAGGCAGAGGTAAACTTTTCACGCAACTGTTTGTTGTTTTCTATTCATATAAATATAATTTGAATTGATTTTCTTTAATTTTAATAATTTCAGGACGTGGTCGTGGTCGCGGTGGCCGTGGCCGCGGTGGGGGAGGATTTGGTGACAGCGGAGATGGTGATGGAGGCAGCCGTGGTTTTGGCGGCGGAGGTGGTTTTGGCGGTGGAGGTGGTTTTGGCGGTGGAGGTGAAAACGGCGACGGGCCGGAGAAACCCAGAGAAAGCTACATCCCACCAGAAAGGCCAGATGATGATGAAACGCTTTTCGGTAGTGGTACAAAAGCTGGAGCAAATTTCAAGTAAGTTTATAGACACTTCTATAAATCTCTTTTTTGAAATTTTCCCAGCAACAAATTTTCGGTTTCCTTTTCAGTCAATATGAATCGATCCAAGTGAAAACCACTGGCGAAAATGTTCCTCCACCCGTGAAAAGTTTCGAAGCCGCCCAGTTGAGATCTCTTGTTATGGAAAATATTCAGAAATCTGGATACACAGTCCCTACTCCTATCCAAAAATCTTCGATACCCATCTTACTCGCTGGAAGAGATTTGATGGGGTGTGCTCAGACTGGATCTGGAAAAACGGCCGCATTTATGATACCGATCGTGCACAAATTACTAGAAAAATCTCGAGATTACTCAGAAATGAACTCTGCTAATCAAGTTGAACCCCGTGCCCTTATCATAGCTCCGACAAGAGAGTTAGCTCTTCAGATCTATGATGAAGCCAGAAAATTCTCCAAAGGGTCTATTTTAAAATGTCATATTGTCTACGGTGGTACGCAAACCGGGCATCAACTGCGGAAAATTTTTGAAGGCTGTGATATCCTGGTTGGCACCCCAGGAAGATTGATGGATCTTGTTGGCAAAGGCAAGATCACCTTCAACGCCATTGAGTTCATGGTGTTGGATGAAGCAGATCGTATGTTGGACATGGGTTTCATTGGCGATGTTGAAAAGGTACGTTCAAGTGTTGAATATAATACAATTGTATTACAACTTTTGGATGTGTGAAGTGATCGGATATCTTTCTCAATAGGTGATTCGCCATGATACTATGGTACCAACTGGTGAAAGGCAAACTTTGATGTTCTCAGCTACGTTCCCAGACGAAGTTCAACAACTGGCTACAAAATTTTTGCATAATTATATCTTTGTAGCTGTCGGAATAGTTGGCAGTGCGTGCAAAGACGTGGAACAATCTTTCATGGAGGTCCCTAAAAAAGAGAAACGCAACAAGTTGAAAGAAATCCTTGAATTGGAAAAAAGTCAAGATACGCTGAAAGGTATTCTTGTTTTTGTTGACACGAAGAAAACTGCTGACTTCCTTGCCTCGTGGCTATCTGAGAATCGATATAACTCGACTAGTATTCATGGAGACAGGCTCCAAAGAGAACGAGAGGAAGCTCTAGGAGATTTCAAGGTACCTAGGCACTTGAATATATATTAACTTGATTTGCGATCCATGAAAATCAGTCTATTAACTTTGCCATACATTTGAAGTTGATGGAGCTCAAGGTATTAGTCAGTCTTTTGAAAAAATTCTACCACACTAATCATTTACTGTGTCGATATTTTCCATGCTAGTGACCGACCCTTGTTAAAATTTACTCTCTCCTAAGTTGGCAATATTAGAAGATTCGATTGAACTTCTATGTTCATCAGCGTAACTTACATATGGCAATCATAGCAGTGTTTCATATGATTTTTATTATTTTCCGGCCAGAGCGGAAAGCGCGGCATTTTGGTAGCAACTGCTGTAGCAGCCAGAGGATTGGATATCAAGGGGGTGAGGCATGTCATCAACTACGATCTACCAAAGGAAATAGACGAATATATTCATCGAATTGGAAGAACCGGAAGACTGGGAAACAAGGGCAAAGCTACAAGTTTCTACGATGGTTTCATTGATAACAGAGTACAATCTGAATTGGTTAAAATCTTGAGGCAAGCCGATCAGGAGGTTCCTGAATGGCTGGCTAATGGTGGTGGCGGCGGTGGCGATTATGGTTCTTCGTCCGCTTTCGGTGGTACTGACATTCGAGATGTAAGTATTTATGGAGTTTTAATTACACTTATCAACAAAATCTCGTGTACACGATCTTGAGTTCTGATCAGTCTCAAGTAGTACACTTCTAATCTGTTGAATTGATTATACCCACGGATGCTAATTAGAGTAACTTCTTCCAGTTCTCATCTGTACAGAGCTCATCACAAGGCGCTGCCCAACCCGTTGAAGAAGAAGAACAATGGTGAAGTCTCAAAAGCCCAATGAACAGAACGCTCGAAGCGAATGTTCTTAATTAATCATATGACAACTTCCGCAGATCTGTTAATGTAATTTTCAATGTTACCATAATATTTGTCTCATAGATGAGAAACTTTTGTTTACGCTCGGAATCGTAAATACTTGGATATAATAATTTTTTTACCGCCTTAACTTTAGCTAAAAGATAAGAAATTATTGTTTCGACAAAGTCTACCTCGCCAAAGGCTATTTACTGGTCGATAGTGTAACTGTACTTATCTTTTGTACATGACGAATTTTCATATAAAAAATGTTCGAATGGAAAAGTTCTTGCATTCTTTCATTATTAATCTATCGAGTGATTTTTGTAGAAATATTTTCTTTCGGGGTTGCACAGACGCTACCTAATTCTCTGATTGATGGTAATTTTCGCATACTCGTTAGTACGACTGAAAAAAGTACTTACCATCGCTCACGTTGAATGCTAGATCTTCATTGTTCCATCCCAGTTGCTCGTCGAGAAGGGCTGAGAAAATCGAGTCGGTCGTTTGATTCATAGGGTCTGTTGTCGCGTTCGGGTAATACATCATCTCGCTTGGCTCAGATTTGTAGGATGGATTGTGGTCGGCGCCCATTGGCTCACTGCTGTTTGTCAAGTTCATTGAAGTTGCCACTGCTGAACCAAGATTTGATGGACCACCTGTGACCGTGAGCAGTTGAGTTCGAATATATCGACCAATTCACATGAATGATGGCAATGTATACTGAAGAATTTCTATTTCAGCTATCATTTTCATAGTATGAAATTATCGTTGGTTATCGTAGTTGTTTATCTTAGGAACCATCGGGTCGCGTATCATGATTGTAATGGTAAAATTTTGTCAGAGAAATGCGCAATTTAGAAACTGGTATTTGGAATTCATATAAACTTATTCAATTTTTTTTATTGCCTTTTCATAATTCCACAAGTTTGAAATGAAAAAAATGCGTGCTCTTCCAAAAGCAGAGTCAACTTCGAGATGATATCGATGAAACTCACCAGTAGCGTGGTAGGAGCCGGTGGAGTTGAGATCACCGACGGGTGGCGCCAGAGTGGCATTGTGAAGAAGGACGTTTCGCTGTGCTGCAGCTGCCTCGTATTGTCCGGCGTGAGGATGACCCGTGGCGCCGAGACCGGGGTAGCCACCAGGGTGGTGGTGGTGGTGGTGATGATGATGACCTGGATGGACAAAGTGTTCGGTACCATTCGTCATCGAGAAGAATGGCCCAATATCGGGCCAGCGCTGGTGCTCCATGCCCATCGTCCTCACGAACGGCACTCGGCTCTGGAAACGAACAGGGTCGTACGATTTAGTTTTCGAATAAACATTTGTTTCTTGATAACTTGGAATATACGAGGGAGAAGCTGGTAGGTGTGTGTTGAGATTTTGTCAAGAGTGAATGTGACGGTTTGTTTCCGCTTGTTAAATTTGTATGCAACTCTTCGTTTGCAAATAATGGTTTTCAGCGTGTCAACCATCAATTGGCTAGCTTATCTCTTAAACGTTGATTGCACAGTTTTTTCCAAATCAATTCAAACTTCAAGTTTTTCAGAATTCCAATTTTCACTGCCTCTTTTGCAGGCGCGTTAATTATGATTTAAGGCTGGGTTGGTGCGCTCCGTTGTGATCAAGTCTTTCAATATCTGGATCATTGACCTGCCTAAAAATACGTTTTATCAAAGCTTTGCATTGAAGAGCACCGTGCCAGATACAGAATTCACAACTATCTTGAACGTCTAGAAAATATTTGGCCGAGTTGAACCTGCGTCTTGTACTGCAGGAAACGCGCTCTCACTTGCCACAGTCATACAATTACTGATCTATAAATCGAGTACACAGGGCTTGAGTAAATATCGTCGCTCGAATCTGTACTGAGTACACAAGTACGCCTATAAAGGTGGTACGCTTATACAATTGTCGCGGTCAGCCCTGTCACACGCAGTATGGGTGACACTGGTATATCATTGATACCGCGCCCTCGTCTGTAATCACGCGTATCGATACGAAAGTAGTGCGTCCCGCTGAGCTCGAAGTGGCGCGAACCATAATTCATAACAGTCGATGCTCGTGGCCCACCGGACGGGCTTCCTCCTCTTCTGGCTAGCGTTCTCGATATTATTTATCACCATCGACGTTATCCAAAGTCATTTTTGATTGACGCGCGGCTGGTGTATGTATTATGTACCTGTATAATACGAGATACGCATCTCACGCGCTACGATAATTAATGTGGCGCAATCTTGTCTCTGGCCTGTGTACATTTACAGGAGTATTAGTGAGTGCGGGTATTGTACGATGACCAAAGCTCACCTTCGACCCACTGTGGGTGGAATAATTCAAATTTTAGCTTCGCTCGTGTATGTGTACATAAGACGTGAGTGTGGGAGGTATTTTGGGCGTGTGCTCTGTTGTTTGGTGGGCCAAAGAAAGATTGATTTTTGTTTGGGGGCGCTCGAAAAGAATGTCAGCTTGTCGCGCCTGATTGAACGTTGATTTATGGATTTTGATGATTGGGTTAGAGATTCATGCTCGTGTCGTCGTCGAGGTGCGATACATCTTTAACGATGTTCTTGAACATGAGTTCCTCTATCTCCTTTCTCCTCACAGATCGAAGCGTGAAAAATTGATCGGCGGGGTCGGATAACTGGTCGTCGTATTTCTGCAGGTCTGGTTGTACCGCATTTTTACTAACGCTTGCGATGTAGAATGATATTTGTTACGAGTCAAAAGTATCACAAACCATGTGAACGAATTTTAATTGAATTATTCGGAATACAATGAAGCATTTTTTCTATTGATTGATATGATGGATTCCCTTAGTATTTCGGAATATTTTCAAAAATTTTATTGATAACTATTTGAGCAATTGCATTTGAAAAATTAGTTCTTTGAAATTGCGCTGATGAAAGTCTATGCTTAGATCGCGTTTAATTCAATTTAATGCTCGTTTTGCGAGTGAAAAAAAGAATAGCGGAGGAACGTTCTCAGTCCGTAGCCCACTGAACTCGGCAAAGATCTGTAGACGAGGTACACGTGCTCGTATACAGTTAATGATGGAACGCTAATGATGCTCGCATCGTATACGCCGACCATCAAATGGATACGAACAATCTGTGCAATGGTGAGCCCTGAAGCCAAAGAGAAAGAGCATCGCTTGTCCGCGCATCTAAGCCTCCGGAGATTCAGATACTTACTCGTATGATACCCGGTTCATCATCTGAGCCATGCATCATTGTACCTCTTGCACCTCTATTCAAGCACAAGTTGTAAAGCTACTCTTTAATAGTAAAACCCGCGGTTACCACTTCTTATCAAAAACTCATTTTCCATGTTCACCATTGAATACTTCATTTAGCATTGAGTAGTTTTTTCATGTTCCACACTTGGAATGAATTAGACATTTGTCTAGGCTGTACAAGTTCTACAGATTCATGGTCCATGGCGTAGGCCTGTATTTCAACAATTTTTAATTGTATTTGTCTGAAAATTTTTGCTGTGAATCGATGTGGCTTATCAACTCTATTTACGATTGATTTTATAGGACGAGCTGCATAGGAGCTTCCAACTGAGCTTGCAAACGTTTGAATAGTTCGAAAATGGTTTCTCCTTTTAGAAAATCAGTGAACTAAGAACTCCGACGTGTGGTAACTGGTGGCTGAATCAGAAGAGATTAATTAATTAATATATACATGACGATAATTTCGTGCGTTATTCGTCGCTTAATTAGAAGATGTAGCCTCTGTCAGAACATCCCGCTCGATTAGAGTCCGATAATAAAGAATTCACTAGCGGTGCAATCCGCGAATATCATTGTACCTATCCTTGATGCCAGAGATCTCAGAGTTCCGACGGACAGAGAGCGATAGTTCTGGTCCCGCATAAATCATACGCGAGACGGTAGCCATGAGGAATGCGTGTTCCATTCATTCGCCACGCGCGAAGCGAGCCATCCTCTTGGCAGCTCCAATCCAACCCTATTATAAGCATAATACTTTTGCAGCTGTACCTTCTCCTCTAGTTTGGACCAAGACGGCAATGTTCTCTTCACAGGAATTGCACTCTTGTACGCGTGTGGGAAAGTTGATGAATCGTACCACCTTATATCGATGCGAATATATCCTACTCTATGCGAGACGTACGTAATTGCAAATTGAAAGTGTCGACGGGGCTGCTGATGTGCCACTACACTTGCTCTCCGAGACAAAAAGCTTCAGAGGCGCGGAGAAGTTGACGAATTGATGCATCCGCGAGATCTCGCCAAACAAAAACTTCCGTGCTGAATTGCTGGGTAAACGACGTGCTTCGCTGCGTTGCGCCTATTCTATTCTATATTGCGTGGAAATCGGTACAATCTAGTTTTATCGATGTACATTTTTGCACACATTCGGTACACGCGGTGAAGATTTTTCACAACCGTGACATTTGAGATTCTAGAAAGAAACGCCATTGGTCAAAATGGATTATGATTTGAGGAAAAACGCGTTCTATAACTGTGTCCCGTGGCTTTAGGGACGAGAAGTCATTTGGATGCCGGAATATCGAGAGGACAGATTAGCGAGTCCGCGATGAGACCGCACTATTTGACGGACAAGAATATCAGCTGATTGACAGCAATAACCTTACCCATTATAGACGCAAAGTTGATGCGTCATACAGGGCTTTCATTATTGTATTGTTTTTTTTTTTTATGTTGAACGACATACATTTCAGGAACTAATTTCCTAAAAAGCAAAATGCTCATTTTATATTCTTGGGAATTCAATGAATTCTTCTTTTAACTATTCAAGAAATTTTCATTAGCTGATGATGATCGTATTCGAACTTGAAGAAGAAAATTTATATAAGATATAATGCTGTTTCGAGATTATAACCTCGACGAGAACCTCGATGTTAACAACATAACGTTATAATCGAGTCGAATCCTCGCGTTATTTTCCATTTTGTCCTGAAAGTTGGAACTGTTTCAAATTCTTTGTATCTTGTGAGAAATATGGGAAATACTCCTATATCTTAACGAATTTGACATGCATCATATTAAGATTGTATAAATTCATGATAACACGCATTTTAAAATATGAATCTTCGCAGGTCGTGTCGCAGGTGGATGAACGTTGAATGGAATCATTCATTCAAGATGAATTTATCGAGTTGATGATTGCTTTTAGAAGTTATGGCTACGCTCGCAATCATAAACTGCACTGAGATCCATATTTTTATTTTTATTCTTCATTTTTTCAGATTAGACTTATGAAGTAATTTCGTCATGTATTAGCCCTTTCGCAATAATACCGAGATTTTCTCCGATGGCTTCATTAGTACCACGGAAAACTGCACGGATATAAGGAGTGCTGATCACTTTGCAAAAACAGTCAAAAACATTTAGTCAGGCAAATTGGCATCCGCAAGATCTCTCACTGCTTTAGAAGCAGAGGGCGCGAGGAATAATTCTGTCGTGGCAGATTCGTCGCGCTCCAACTCATTATTCGTCTCTTCTCAGCGTGTCGTCTCGCTGAAAAAACGGCGACAAGTGGGTAAATAAGACTGCCGATGCTTCGCTGCTGTGATGGTCTTCTGCCACTGTGCGCCAGCTTCTGGATTCACAAATTGATGCAGGAAAAAGTTTTGAAGTAAGAGCGATGATAGCGATGATCACACGCGCACGTTGGGCTTTTTCAGTTCAAGCTTCATCCAATTTTTTGTAAAAGTCATATTTTGAGGGGTTAGCGGCTCCTATTGATGTCGACATTGAAATGTACTAATGCTTGATATGATGCATAAATCTCAAAAGATGAATAGTTGGAAAATGAGCCGTGGGTCATCATTTTTTTTTTGTAGTTACATGGCGTGCACTCCACTACAGCACTATCATTTGATCCAACTAAAAGTGTACTGGAAGATTCAGTGGCGTGATTATACGTAAAATTATCATGTGGAGCATTTCTCATGATTCCATTTCTGTTTGTGATTTTTAGTGCAATGATGCATGTAGTATTGTCGAAGGTTTCTGTACAGAAAGCTCATCACATTCAAAATTGACCAAGTGTAGCAACAGGTCAATCTTTTTTTCAATTGCTACGAGTATTAATAGTCAGATTTGAATTCTTTGGAACGTTGTTGGCAACTTACGTCGGTAACAATCCTTTAAATTTTTGGAACTTCTTAGTGCATTGAGAATGTATTAAAGAAATTTTGTGCGCATCAATGATAGGAAGCGACAGTCTAATTTTGATGTTAGATGATCATGTGAATTGAATAGGTTTATTGAAATGAACCCAATCGATCTGTGAATAATCTCGGGAAATGAAGTCGAAAAGGATAGAAATATTCAGTCATGCAAATATAAATTCGCTGGACAAATGGTATTGACCGGAAGTGGCTATGTAAATTGGTTGTGTGCAAGTGTTTGAAAAAAATTCCCAAGATTGAATATTCATGCGTAAGTGGCTTGAATGTGGCTATAGGCTCGGCAAAGAAACAGTGCGTAGATTGTGCAAACTAACATTTGAGCTCTTCAAATCGCAAGACAAATACTGAATGTAGTGATCATACCCAAACATTAGAAGTCAATACCTCGCGATATACTCATACGCTGCCATGAGAAATTTGGGCTCCCTGAAAACTGAGATATGCGAAACATGATATATTCTACAACATTCCTGGGAACTCTGTGTAACTGTCAGTTTTAACTCTATCAGGTGGTGTGAAGATCACAAATTAATGAGTTTTGTGCATTAGAAAGTCATCCAAAGTACTCGAGTACGCTTTCAGTTGGCAAGATACGCGGTACTTTGAATTCAGATCTAACCAATTGGCTGTTACCGATTCAATGAGGGTTTCACGTTCTCATTCGTATAAACGCGGGCACCTCATTCGGAATCCATCTCCGGTACAATATTGTTATTGGGTTTTGGGAACGGGACGCGTTAGCAGATCCTCATCCTGCCACTCTGTCCTCTTCTCGTGAAACGGCTCTTATAACCCCTTTATATACACATGATGTGGTATGCTCAGATTCGTGTTCGCAAAATGAGTACCGCAAATCGCATAAATCATAACACCTGTAGTCCGCGGTGAGTGACTGCAAGCGTAATTAACGAGCCTCAAGCGCAGCAACGGCAGCTGGATCAGCACCGTGGAGCTGCTGCTGGCCCTCACAGATACAAACCTGCCCCATAGACTCTCGAGCTTTTCAGCTCCGGCAAAGTGTGCTCGTGACTTTTTTTTTAATTGACTCTTACTGCTGATGCTTCCTTCCTCTTTTTTGCACACATTATGTGCCCAACTGTGAGTGACGCCTGTATCGATTGATCTGCAAAATCTTTACTGAGAGATGAGAGAGAGAGAGACAGGAAAGCTGATCGTCTCGTTAGAGATTTATTTATCGAGAGCCATTTCATGTTGTGTTATGTGCACTGCAACAGGATCTATCTAGTATACGATGTGTACCGATTGCGACCGATTTTTCATACTCTCTTTCTAATCCAATGCTCTTTTCTCTCGATTGATCTCTCCGGTTGGATTGTCATTCTTGAAGCTGTATTTTCAGTTTGTCTGGAATGATTGATCTGCGGGAGAAATCGTGTACGAAAGAGGTATGAACTCGCTTCATTGAAGTTGCTGGTAGAATTAGTGCATCTAATTTTTCTTATTAATTCTCGAACCCACTCTTTTTTTGCAAGATTTTATGTGAATGGTTGATTTGAAAAATCGAAATTATAGTCCAAAAACTCATGTAGTGGTACACATGTCAGTGCATGAATGGTAATGAATTGAACAATTTATTCAGTCAGAATTGGCTATCGTTCTTCAGAGGGTTGAATGATTCAGGGTACTCTTCCGGAAATAATTCATTAGTTGTGTGATTATTCGAATAGTTTGAATAGTCTACAATATATATGTCGAATTCCCATTGTCTTTGCTGAAATCAACTATTGAGTGGATATTATGTTTGATGAGAGTGTAACCTTTCTATGATGGAATCCATGGATCTCGCAATTTATTTCTTCAAAAAAATTTTGCGACAGAGTGAAAGACTATCAGACAAACGATCAGCAGCGTATTATCGTTTCAATAATGTATTTGTGAAAATTAAAACTCAAAGTAGCGAGCGGATACATCAGGCAAAACCTCACCGTCACGATGGGCGAAATTGAATTTATTCAATTTGCCACGTCACTAATTCGTCATATCGTTTGAGTCGCATCTAGAAAGGAAAATGCTTCTGTACCGCAAAAATTTTCAATAATTGCACGCTCCCACGTCCGAGTGACAATCGCATTATAATGAAGATGTGAAAATTGCAAGAGGAAAGATGTCCACTTGCCAACATTATAAACACCATATGAACATGTATAAGACCGTGTCGGGACCGTGGGCGATTGTGATTACGTTTGGTACGCGCGGAAGTCGCGATGAGAAATCGAGGTAATCTACTGATGCGTAAGCACGCTTGTACGTACGCGCGAAAATGTCCCTTTGGGCGCGATGACGAGGTGCCCCATTATCTTACATTTTTGCCAAATCTCACTGATCTTTCCTGCACACGAGAGACAATAATCATCGTGTTGTGTCCTGTTAGGCTACTGCTTCGGGCTCTTTTCGACTTTGTACATTTACACTTGGCCAAAGCGTAACCCGAATGTCTTAAGCGATATAATAATAATCTAAAGCATGGACGCTAGACGCTGATTGATGTTAAAGCTAGAAAATTAACCTCGATTGCAGCATTTATAAAGGCTGCGGAAAGACTTGAATCTGGACTGATTCCATGCGTATCCGACGGATAAATTGCTTCTATTCAATGTTCCAAGTATTAGCGAGTAGAGGTGATGATGCTTAACTTTCTCAGATGAGCTTCAAAACTTTTTTGAATCACAAGCTCTAATTCTTCGTTGAGGTACTTTTGAACTGATCCAATTAACGAGATTAAATGAGAAAATGGAACGGGTAATGGAAAAAGAAATAGAAAATGGAACACTTCATCGAATATTGAGAGATTCTGCATTACAGCTGGGGGCACCTGAAGTTTCTTCAGATGAAAATTGTCATGAACTCATACGGTCGATGTCTAAGGTTCTGGGACTTTCAGAGACTGAAATAACTTTGTTTTTTCTTGCTTTTCACTCAATATTGCTTTACTCCTGTCAACCACTAATATTGTACACCGTGAACCCGATCTTTATAGGTTACTTTATAAAATGGACGTGGAGTCACAATTAGATGAGTAAAATTGAAAATTGATAATAAACGAGTTCATGCGGGTAAAAATCATGATTCCACATTGCAATAGTACTGAGATACATGCTGGTACATGAATTCAACCGAAAGTTGAGTGATTTCATGAAAATAAGTGTGAGGCCACAACAAGATGTCACAACAAGTAAAACATCTGAAAGATCAAGCTGGTAAAGCAGCAGCTATTCAAAATTTCTTCTCACACAGCTCGTTCTCGGCTTATATTATCCTCTTACATCTGCGGTTCTCACGCAAAAGTGTGAAATAGTACAGTTGCGTTCAAAACTAGAAAATGGAGCGAACTGTCGTATATCCGGGCGTATATCCTCAAATCCTTTGACGAGACAAGGGCGACACTCGAGAACGAATAGCGTATTTACAATATATAATTCCCGGAGAGAGAGAGCAGGTTGAGCTTAGCAGCTGCGTTGCGGCTTCAAAAATCCTTCCACGAGCTTCGAGCTCCGCAAAAGCAGAGCATCAGAGGCCAGTTACCATTGAGAGACACGCAGTAGTATAAGCCAGGCTAAGGGCGGACCTAGCGTACAAAATTAACTCATAAAATTCTTCTGGAAACTCTGCTCTGTCGTCGAGCATTCGTCTTTAGATCAGAGTATGGAAATACGAACGAGTATAAACAGAGGATTCAAATTTTGGAAAAGAGGTATACATATATAATAATAATAGATAGAGAAGAGGAAGCCGGGGCGGAGAGGAAACGTCACGGAAAGGAGGAGCCGGTACGATAAAATTGGTAAAAAAAAACTTTTTAAGCTTCGCTTAATCAAGAAGGTTGTATTTAAAAAAAACGACTCAAAATGTGACAATAATTTTATTCCCTCCTGGCTCCACTGCATGTTTAAAAGAACCTCATATATTTCAAAATCATCCTAATCATCATTACATTCTATTTTGTACTACATTCCATAAAAGCGTGAGGTGCTTCAATCGAAATTTTGCAGTATATTGGAGTTGTTTTGAGCGTTAATGAGGCATTTTATCAATAAAAAATATTTTTGAGATTTGTTGAGTGCTACAATTTAGTTGCATGTGTCTCATTTTTGATAAGGCACCTCACGCTTTTATGGAATGTAGTACAAAATAGAATGTAATGATGATTAGGATGATTTTGAAATATATGAGGTTCTTTTAAACATGCAGTGGAGCCAGGAGGGAATAAAATTATTGTCACATTTTGAGTCGTTTTTTTTAAATACAACCTTCTTGATTAAGCGAAGCTTAAAAAGTTTTTTTTTACCAATTTTATTTCTTTCTTTTTAGTCAAGACCAAGTTGCATCCCTCAAGGTGATTGATCATGAGAGAATCTAATTGGATCTGGACTTCTTGATATGACTCTGTAGCTTTTGACTTGATTTTGTTATAATTATATAATTGCTGTGATTTGGTAGTTTTAAATAGCAATCTCTCTGTGAAAAAGCCATCCTCACAGTCAAGCTAAAGGAATTATTGTGAGCGTTGCTTTCATTGTCTCTTACGCACATGATATTTATGAAGAGCAGCAAATATATTCTTCAATAGAATCTCAGAACAAGACAATATTTGTGTCCATCGGATCAGTCTGTCAACACAACACAAAAAAAGCACAGTAAATGAAATTGATTTCAGATCTCAGCGATATTGAATATGTTTTCTTTTTAAAATTACCAAGTGAGCACTTCAAATGTGCCAAACTTCCACTCTTTTGTCTCATCCAATCACTAGCAAAGGCAGAAATCAATCAGCTCTCTGTATGAAACAATTATTCTTCACAAGAACAGTGAACGCGCGCATATTTTTAGTATGATCAATCAATCAAGAGCGCTTAGATCTTCTAAAGTCAATTGAATCTGGTTTTGAAAGATCTTGACAGTAAGAATATATTTTAGAGCTGAAATCATTCTATCAATGCGATAACCCAGAATAAAATTTGTACCTGACCAATTCCTTTGTAATGATAAGTGCATACGAGCTTTGGATTAGTATTCTAGAGCAGCGCTTGAACTAAATGATATGAACTGCCACATTCATCACTCAAAGAGTCAGATTTGAGAGGACAAGAACACAAAGTTTTGAATATTAATAAACAAAGACAGTCTCAGAATCCCAAAACTGCATTCCAAACTCCTCGTAAACTTGAAATGGCACACGTAAACCTATGCTTGATTATTTGGTGCATGTGTGATTCTTGTTTGTAAGATTTGTTGGGAGTTTTTGAGTAGAAAGTAGCATACTTCCACCAGCCAGTTGCATCCATCACAGGACCAATATATGCAGCAAACCTACATCAAACAGTAGGATTTGGGGTAATTTGGGGTTATGGATGGTTATGGAGTTGGCTTTGTGTATATGATAGATCTAAATCAATCTAAATCAGCGTGGACAATAACAGCAGACGACAGACGACCCCCACCCCCAGGGCCCAGCGTGTTTCGTTATGGACAAGTCGGTCGCGGTTGGAGGCTAGTTCGGACAAGTTGAAGACGATTGGTAGTTACCATTGCGACCATACCAGATTGCGATGGGGAGGGATGGGGAGGGGAAAGAATCCATGCGGTGGCGAGTCGAAAAACGAGTCCAGTCCACCTCGCATGCAAAGATAGTCGATCGAAGTGATTCGTGCTCCTGGGTTTTTCTTATGAAGGGCAAGATGAGATGACGCCCAGTAGACCAAAAAGATACCCGGCCGTTTCGCTTTCTCGTCCAGGATAAGTTGCGGACATACAAATACCTTCTGTATTCTGCGCTCTGATTGGTAGAACGGACGAAGTCGCTAGGGAGGCGAGTTAAATAAAAGCGAAGAAAAAACCCGGCTGATCCGGTGCGCTCAGCCATCGCTTGAATGGAGGATAATCCCCTCAGAACCGTAAACTCGCGACCACTTAATTACAACCCGAGGCCGGACCTCCTCTCGAAAGCGCGTCAGTCCGCAGAATAGAATGGCATCAGGAGACATCTCTTTGGTCCTAATAGCACAATGGGGCGTATATGTTTGGGAATATATAGTCAATGTTCGTATAGAGGGCGAGATATTTACGAGCTGCTACCTGATTTAGCCTCTCTTTTGCTGTGTATTATGGAAAACGAGACAATGCAAACGCGCCGATATCAATTTGTCCGCGGTCACGGAGGTAACCGCAAAACCATCATTTGGTTATTGCCTCTTTGGGGGTCCCCCAAACCGAAGCTATATAGCTTTTGAGTTATAATGATGATGACGAGCCGACGACGAGACGTCCCGACGACGACGCGACAGATAGTCTGACAAGAGCCCAAACGCGTCGCGACAGATTATTATTATGGGTCCTATAGTCTGATTTTACTGATGTTGTACCGGATATCGACGATTTGTAGATTGGTGAGTGACGATGTCTTCCCACGCGTATTATTAGAGTCTGTGTGGGATTGTCAAGATTTGAATGATGTGGAGTATTGATGATGGCGGTGAGATGATTAATCGATGATTTGAAGGGGCGAGAATGAAAAAATTTGCATCGAAAGGAGTCGAACGGGAGACGAGACAAGTGATTAGATCATCTTGCGAGCGCGAAAACAATGCACTTGACAAATGTACGAGTTCTACACTGAGTTTTCGCACTGACACTTGCAGTTTAGCAGTCGGGGAGGAAATAGATATTAAATTGCAGATCAATGTGGCGAAAAATTGAAAAATCCACGGAAATTCGATGTATTTCTTGATGTCAAGACAAAAAATCATAGTGATTGATTTGCGAAATCCTACTTTAATTCTATATCTAATTCTATTCCGAAAATGGTTAAAATGATGTTTTATTTCAATCGGCCTACACGAATAAATTGTAAAAAAATCATATCAAAATTCCACTTCTTGGCACCAATTTGGAGAGCTGAACATCTACGCCGCAATTCCTTCGTTATTAAAACAGAAATGTAAAGAGATCATGCTGGTTTCGCTATCAAATAATGAAGTAGAAAGAATGAGCTCAATTGTCAAAAAAAAAAAAAATCAATTTAGAAGTTTTTCTATAACGTCAAATGAAGGGTTGTGAACGAATCGCGGACGAGATGACAATAATAATTCAGTTTCGCATCCCAGCAAATGAAGATGAGCGTTGAGGATCATCACCACGACACAGGGTAGATTTTATTTATCGCCACGAGGTTCATACTCCAACAATCAGCTGTGCACTTACAATGTAATAATAATAACGCTCTTGGCGAGTACATATACAATGTGTGCCAAAGGCGCTCAAAGTATATAATAATACCTCCAGCACGGGGCGTGATGACCGAAGGCGTGCGCCGAAGAGACTTTTACGAGGCCTCTCATGTGCGAGCCGTGAACCCGCGAGCGATTTATCGTGAACCTCTTCCTGGACCTTCTCTTCTCTTAGAAACGCATAGTTTCCGGGGCCAGAGTTCTCCTTTGACTTTAGTTGTTGGTGAACTCTATACCCATAGTCAAGCCTATCACAACGAAAGCCGTAAATTTTGACTCTGTCGATGCTGCCACTGATTTGTTAAGTTTGAGAGTCTGCAGCAGCAGCTGTTGGTTTACTGGTGCGATGGTTTCTTGACTCTTTCACAAACGATGTGTACGAAGAAATTCCCAATTTGCAAGAACAAACATGGTGCGCGTAAATTTTATAGGTATAGTCGTAGTATAGTACAGACTGACGCGTATGTTGGGTGTACGACACGCTCTCGGAAGCGTTTTGCGCGCGAAGCGCACTGCCAGAAATTGTAGTTGCGCGCTGGAATGGTAATTTATGTTAATTGTACGTTGATGAGCTGTAACTTTGCTGGGAGGACGTGATCGCTCGTGAGCTGGGCTGTATATTTTCCTTTGAATCCTTTTGAATACTCAAAAGCTTCAAAAAATTTGTTGGACGGGTGAGAATGCGGAATTCATGAATGAAATTCAATTAAAGATCAATCGGTCGTTGATGATATTTGAAAAAATTCAAGTTCAGTCATGATATCCATCATTTTTGCTGATGGCCAGATTCATGAGTTAGTGAATGGGCATCAGAGCGTTATTCTTCCGCGTGATTCACTGTTGAATTATAAAATTCCTCCCGGCGTCACATGATTGGAACCCAAACAAGGCTAGACAAGAATTCCATCCAGGACTCACAAATTCCAAGCTCAAATTTCGACCCCCTCGAGTTTACATTTCCAAAAACTGTCTTCCATCATGGGCCAACCCTAAAATCTATAATATTCATAGCAAGATTTTCTCTTCTCTCACACGTGACAGCCCAACGACACACAAAAACTGCTGCTCTCTCTGGAAGTGGCAGCCAAATACGCTAAGAATTGGGCCTAAATAAATATATGCTTGTGCTCATCCGGCTCCCGGGTAAAGATTGAAAATTCCATTCTCAAGAGACGACACGTAGTTAAAAAAGAAAAAAAAAAGAATCAAGAGCTCTAGTGATGTCGTCTAGGTGTTTCCTTATATGTTGGTCGAGCAGCGCGTGCTTCGGAAGCCGGGTTATACCTATGCGCAAAATGTATGTTTCAGATTTGCTTACGCAAGCCGTATGAATCGGAGGTAAAACGTGTCATTTTTGGCGACTCTTTGCATCGCACCGTCGTCGTCGGCCTCTCCCTCTATATATGACGATCTGATATTCTACCTACTGTCGATGGCGGTCGCTCGTATCGTACACGCGAGTATTAACACTGACCCTCGCGCTATACCTGTAATTTTCGTGCATCATTTATGATATATATAGTATAGTTGATGCATAGTGGTCGCATTGTCGCGATGCACGTGCGTGTATAATAGACTGAGACATTCGCATGATGTCTTGCTTATGAGAGGATAGATTGCGGATAACGTGTTTTATCGAGCAAAGTTGGTGGTGTAGCGAGGCCTTGCGATCTTGAATGCAAGCATCACTGTGTCAATAAGTCTTTATATTTCAGAGCAGAACGATTTTTATATTTCTAACATTGTCAGAAGGTTTGGTTGAGGGGAGGGGGGAGGGTGAAAGATTATACCCAAAAACAAAATACTTTTCAGCGAAATCACAAATAGTTGTCTGGAATAAAAGTGTTAGAAGGAAAGTCAAGTTCCGTTCGATAACACTTCATAGAAAATGCATCCAAAAAAGTCTCAACTGTATGTAAATAGCGTCTATATATATTATAGTCAGCTACTGTGGAAAAATCTAGAAATAAATTGTAAGGATATGTTTGGAAGATTTGAGTGGCTCAAAATCAAAGTGGACTAATTGTAAGTCCACGTCCGAATAGTGTAAAAAATCAGCTAAGTTTCCCGCATACTGGAGGATTTGAAATTATCCTTAGCAGAGGATTTTTTTCATCTTTCATGTTCTTCAACTTGGAGGATAATCCCCGACTGTCTTTCATCCACGGTTGAATCGTAGGAGATCGCGGAATGATTGAGTCTCAAAAGTGGACTTACGAGGAGAGCATCAGGTCTGCGGAACACGGATCTTGATGAAACTCTCGGAATCATTTTGTTTCGGTGAGAAATGAAGCTATCTCCAATGGTTCAGTCCAATCGGCCCTCCTGTCCAATGATACAGCTATTATGGAAATTAACATTGTCCATACAGACCCATGTTAAGAGACACATATATAGGTATACTAAACAACGCTAACCTCCACAGTTATATCTCACGATAGGAGGCCTATGGGACTAAATCCTTCAAGGTACCTTCATTTCTCATCAAAACAAGATGATTCCCAGAGTTTCATCAAGATCCGTGTTCCGCAGACCTGATGCTCTCCTTGTAAGTCCACTTTGATTCTGAACCACTCTTTTATTGATCGATATAATTTTGCAAAAAAGAAAGTTTGAAATACTATTGCTGACTTGACGAACAGAGGCCCAGATTTCATTTCGATTCACCGGGACAACTCACCAGATGAGCGATTGCGATTGCAAAATAAGAAAGATGTTGGAAATTAATGTTTTCGTGCAGAATCAAGTTTGATGTGGTCCAGGTCCATAAGCCGTAAGTGATTCAATCGTTCAAACGTATAGTTAAATCAGATATTTAGATCGAGAGGAAAGGTTGCATGACAGCAATGAGATTGATTTATTCCGATGCGGATACGCGCAAAGACGCTAATTGTTACGCCGCGCGGGTAGATAATTAGTATCAAATTTTTTGCAGATTTCCGAGTAAACCCTTCTCCAATCTTGAGTGCAATTTTTTGCAATAAAAATGCCAGTCGAATATATGATTTGAATTCATCGATGAATAAATCATGCACATTTCGCGTGTCTTGGCAAATTGAGGAGTAAAAAGATAAGCACCGAAGCCTGACACTTGTGTATGTTTTTCGCATAAAATGTCACAAGTATGATCAAAGTGTTGTTCGCCAGCAAAAAATTTGTTGTATTTCCCGATCCTTGTAAAGCTACTGAACTTGACTTGACTTGATGAGAAATTTTGTTTACCGTACCGATATGTATGCACAAGTAACCCATATAAATGAATCTTTTATTGCATTGCAAATCGAATTTTTGATAAAATTGGAGTACGCATCAACGCCTTCTGGAATATTTGCATGAAAATTTCATCAAAACAGTCCTCGCGGATGAGAAAAGTCAATAGAATGAGAATAATTCCTCATTTTTTGTTTGATCTTATATTTTCGATTATTATTCTTTTTCGCCGTCTTAAGTTCCACACTATGACAACGGGTTTCAGAATTCAGACTGTGGTCATTAATTCTGTTGAATGGAAATACTCTCTTCTTAATATTTGAATTAGTCGATATAAAACGTGTACAACAATTGTCAGAGTGCCTTGCAAGCTATGCTTTAGAGATAAGTCTATTACACACCGGATGAAGAAATCTAATCTTGAATTAATTTCTTGAAACAAATGTCACTTTTTCAGGAAATCTGAATGTAAAATGCACAATTTATAAATGCTTATCAAATCCGGAATTGAGGAAACGTCTCATCGTTATAATTGATTGTTGGTAAAAGCATATTGGCGAAAGCTTGTTCTTTTATAAAAATTGTTGACATCTTTCCCATCAATTTTGAGGAAGAAAACTATGAATTGACCTGGATCCGTAATGATGACGATCATACAAAATAAAATTACCCTCATCATGACAGTGACAATAGATGGAAAATTTTCCGTTCACGACTTGTTACCCCTCCGAGTTCCTGGTAGATATGGGGTTTGTTTCGTCCAAAATTTGGACACGAATAGTCCAGTTTTCAGACTGTGTTCAAAAACTGACCATTTTTGGGCATAGTTTAGACAGATGAAACGTCATTGCTCCCAGGGATAACGAAATATAAAATGGTCTGGGTCGTCCATAAATTGAAGAGCAAAATTTAAATAACAAGAAGCAATTCTTAGATCGTAAGCCATGCATAGGCTAAAATTCAAGTCTCAATAGTCTAAAATCCATCCACGAAGAATTCAAAAATTGATTGATGATCAACATTTGGTATAACCATGAGAATAAAGTTGCATTGCATAAAATAATGTTAGATTACGCTCCGTAATTTGTCTTTTGACGTATCAGTCGGGTAATCACGATCTTCCATGTAACATCGTTTTTCCCGGTTAAAAAAATTGAATCAACACACTTTACACTTTTTTATTGATTGGCTTAATGATTACTTTGACTTTTTGTCGTGGTTTAGAATCCACGGTAGCTTGATTAGAAGCACGATCAGACATTAAAATTGGAATGAAAGGAATATATTTTCGCCAGGAAACGACTCGTTTACTATAGTATTTTTGGAAATGACCCTCTTTGATGTTTTATTAAAAAATGAATCGGATGGAAAACCTCATTTGGGCCTCAGACTAAAATGACTCATGAGGCCCAATATTGATCTACCAGAAATGGTGTTTTTGGCATGCATTTCATTTACCTATCTAGCAACGTCCGGATCACTGGTGAACGATGTATGATTGCAAAACGGGCGAAGAACTTTTTAGTGATAAATCATCAGCGATTTGATTTTAATCTCAATGCGTGAATGAGTTATCGCTATGCGTGTATCTTAAAATTTCCACTACACATTAATGAGCTGTGCGGATATGGGCACTAATGGAGCTATCTACAACACTGCGATTTTTAACTCGCTCTATATTTGTAATCTAGGAGTCACAACTAGATCGATAGCCATACCGATCGATTCGAGGAGCGATCCTTCACCAGAAATCATTATAGAACAAGATGGGTACCTGTAGGAGGCCCTCGTCGAGGGCGAGACTCCAGCACTCGGCTGCTGTATCCGGTGAACTGCTAATCGCACTGGTCGCGTGGTGCGGCCTGAATATTGCTTGGTGCTGCACCTCCGTCATCGGGATGAATACCGATTCTCGCATTCGAAACTAGAGTTCACTTGCTCCTTAATCGTGTAAACACCAGAACACTCTTCCTTAGAATTTATTTAATCACACTGGTCTCTGTAATACTTCTAAAATTTTTCACATAGTCATCAGGCACCAAACTGTTCTAAGACTCAGCATTTCGCGTGTGCAAAACTTTTTTTGAAACTTTCGCAGGTGAATCTCATGTCAGTTCGCACTACGAAAGACACCTGTTCGGCAGTATACTGTAGCGCGTCAAACTGACGAATGTCGCATCGGAGCGCCGCCGACACTACCGCATCGCATCAACAGCTAAAGCTTTACAAGGATCCTCGGCACCTCAGCTGAGAAGAGGACCGAGAGTGTATTATAGAACTGAGCGGGTTTCAGAGTACACACAGGTGAGGGAGAGAGAAGGGGCTGAGAGACGCTTCTACAGATCAACGCGATTGGCTGATGCTGCGGTACCACAATATAACTGGAGACTGCCTCTGCGACCTGTTCAAGATCTCAGATTTCTCAATACTCGATGGATTTTGGATATGTGCGCCAGGCGCTCCAAAGTATCGAATATCGAAACGATTTGCTCTCGATGTATGTCACGCGTCAAAATACCTGATTTTTTTAAGGTGCTGGAGATTTGGTAATCCTTACTAGTTATAGAGTATAGAGGGTGGCTGGATTGACTGACGTTTGGGGCAACCAAAAAAGCCGAAAAAAAAAGCTAAGCTGCGTTGAGCTTTTGGATATTGAATTTGGATTTTGACGCGGGATGTGTTGATAATGATCGGAGATTGAAGATTGCCACGTGAGCCTGGTCATGTGAAACTTTGTGTCTCAAGATTCGTTAAAAAAAGCTAACTTTTGATGTCCCTGTATACTTATAATTTTGAGGTTTGAACAGACAGTAAAGCAGATACTCGCACCTGACTTGATATTTTTTGCAAGGTTCGTCAAATTAACACATGTAAATTTCTATTTTAGAAATTCTATGAACAATTAAATGACTAGAATTATGATACTGGTAATGAATTCAGTTTACTTCGGTAAGAGGGGCTCCTTAGACTAGGAAAATGTATACAAATAGAATTTCTCAAACGCTCATATCCAACTACTGTTAATGAATAGACCATAGAAACTACTTCTTTCTAAGATATATTCAAATTGTTTAGACTTTTCATCCCCTTGAAGATATCTCAACTTGAAAATGTTGCAACTTTATTTTTCTTATCGTAATCTACCCGTACAAGAAGAATTGGGTCGAGGGTGATTTTCAATTAGTAAAAGTCAAGCGACTGAGAATATTTTAATCATATTCGTTGGAAAGAAATACCAGAAAATTCTGATTTGTACAGTATAGCTCATCGACATTGAAATAATGTCTGCAGATTTTTTCCGCGATATCTTGGTTATCAGTTTTGAAATTGAAAAAAAAGAAGATTCGATCTTGCAGAAAATACTTTATCGGTTGTCTCATTTCAACAATGTATGATCTCTTTCAAAAAGCGAATAATATCTGATTTTTTAAAAGGATATGTATTCCAAACAATGATTCTGTGATCCCAAATACCTTTGAAGGGTTTAAATTTGATTCAGGGAAAAATGTGCAAGCTTACAAAAAAAAAAATGATAGTATCAGTTCAACCTTGCGTGCGACTTGTACAGCAACGTTATTCTACCGAATTGACTTCATTTATTTCAAATATATTAGATAAATGTCATTCCCATGATACAATTTTGCAAAGGTAACAACTGGTGATGAAAGCCTGAATGAATTTCATGATGAATGAAACCAGCAACTAGAGGCTATAAAGATACAGGTTGAACAACAAAGCAACATCATTATAAGAGCAAGATACGAAGTGCAGAAACAGAGATATTCAATAACACCGGCTATTGTGTTTTGTTGGATTATTAGCGTAATTTAGAAAGAATTGTAGCTTCTTGCAATAATTACACACATACATCTAGTTTATTTTTAATGGCACTGAATTTTTACTTTTCGATGTTGTTCTTCGCGAGATTTAACTTTTGAAACGTAGTGACGACATTTTCATTTTGACAATGTAATGGCTTGAAGTATACAAAGGATTCGAGTTTTCAGATTTTTTATCAGAGCTCTGAATTCGTGGTCCAACAATCTTTGAACGATGCCATAACAAATAAGTGAAGAATTCGAGTGTACGCAAATACTTTTGATTTGAGTAAATTGGTAAAATTTTAATATATTTAATATCAGTGTAGAAAGCGCCGATTTATCACATAAACTTCAATGACCATATTATAATTTGATTAATGTACAAAATTAAGTATTTGAACATGATTATAAATGCAATAGGATTAATTGAGTAGCGTTGAAGAGAATATATTTCCTCATTATTGATGTCGTAACGTATAATAGGTGAGAATAAAATTGTGATTTGTAGTTGTGGTACCGCGTAGCTGTTCTAAACATGATGAAATAAGAACGGGGTTGTAACAGAAAATTGCCTCTCTGACGAGCCTCAGGGAATAATATCATTGAAGGCGGTGGTTTTCTCAAAGCTTTTTCAAGACCACGAGATTTTTCGTTAGCCTATCCTTATGAGCTATGCATCAATTTCTAACTGCCATATTTTCTTTTATAAGGATGACATTTATTAGCGCGTTCATGCCTTAAACTCGAGCGAACCATTTATTTTATTAGTGTCGGTGTGCGCGTGATAAGCGTATTATGACTAGAAATTGCGAAGGAAAGTGTTTCGACTTGAAAGTTGCATCACCGTTGTAATCCATCAGACCTTTTGAAGATTTTCAAGACGATTTTATGAGCTGAATATGTTTTGATGCGTAGTCATAGGTATTGAATGGGGTGTCTACCAATCTTGGAAACAGGGAAAACGAGGGGAATCTGAGGATTCGATTTGATATCAGAGATAACCTAGAAAATCCAGAAAATACCGATTTCAAAAACCTGGAAATTCAGATATTTATATAAGTTCGTTCAGGTGTGAAGATGAATAATTGAAGAAAAAATAAAACCTCAGCATGCTATTAATTTCTCTGAGCGGTAAGACCACTGGAGTTTTCGATTCTTGCATCGGCTCTTTTTGGATATCTCTCATCTTGGCTCAAAGTCAAATTATTTGAAAATATCCAATATGAAAAGATTTGAGCTTCGCAAATCAACGAACGCAAACTGTTGAGCTATGAAGAATAATTCTCCTATTTTCTCACACTACTTTACCCCGGGCCTGGATATTCTCCATTCTGAGGCTGAATGAACAAGAAAATTACGGGATTTTTTTCACCCGACTCGTTAGAAACCCTATCCAACTAAATTTCAAATTGAAATTTCTTGACCAATTTGTAGGTAAAAATCGGTTCAAAATATTATAAAATACATTATCATCCTGATTTTGAGCTCCATCAGGTTATCATAGTCTACTCGATGATAATTTAGATATTTTCTTTGATCGTAGATGATAGACTATAGCAAGAATTTTGAAAATTGCCCATGCTCACATGAATTTGAGAATTTTTAGCGAGAGATCGGTGCACGAGTCAAAGGGAGACGATCTAGGTGACAATTTCTTTGCAAATCAAAAGAATCAAGTCGAATCGCTGCGATATCGCATGTCCCGAGGCCACGCGGAAGATGCGCGTCCTCCGTCTATATTACACTCTATATAACATTGCCGCACACAGATCCAAGTGCAAATTCTTATTATGCACCACGGGCGACAATTACAATCAGTAGCGCTATATCCTCGCAAACTCATAAAAATATTCTCAAGCAGTGGATATTGCGTAAGTAATGTCGCATCGCGATACTCGTCGCTAATAGCTGCATTTATTGCTGCGATTTACGATAGCCACCCGTATCGCCACAAAAGAAACATCAGCAATTATTTGAATTTTAATCTACCATGCGACACCATGTTAAATCTATAAGGTATATTGTGAGTTGTATGGTCATTCAAGTTTCGTGGTCAATGAGTTAACCGCAAGTTCAAATTTTGAACTTGGCGCGCCTTACAGCTGATATGGATTATACTAACGGTGGCATTCGAGAGGCATCATCGTAGTCTTTTATGGATCATCATCGCTCGTTATATCCATCCGCCAGTATGTAAGTGTATAACTATTGATGCAGGACGACGACGATGGTATTATATTACGTTTCATAATGAAACTTCCTGCAGTTCGAAGTCACATTGCTCACCGCGGCATTTCCGAGCGCATCTCTTCAAAAGCTGTTATAATAAAGCTCAGCGCCACCGAACCAGTCAGACTTCGCGGAAAGACTTATAGTCGCATGATGAATGATCCGGGCCTTGCGTAATTACCCCTTTGCAGACGACGACGCTTTGATGCATGCATAAAGTTGAGTACATCGCTAGAAACTCAAGAATCAAATTTGCATCTTTTGATCTTGCCAATCGCTCTGCGCAAGCTTCTGTCATCGATAAATATATCCTTTTCAGAAATCTTAAAACCACGTCATATTAAAGAAAAAATTTTGATTTAAGACCATTTTTGATGGGTCAAATCTGGAAAATGAATAAAAAATGATATACCTTGCAGGAACTAAAAAGTTTTGGTGACGCTCGCGTATTACAGAGTATGACGATATGTGTTGGCAATGCATATCATCACGTAAGGGCGTTCTAGTACGGCATTGCGGCTGTATGTATAATTGCAGGCTTGGTACATATACTCGGCTATGGGCTGTAAATAATCTCACGGCTCGTTTATGGACTGTAAATGCGAGCGTAAGTGCAGCTTGTACACGCTGCTTATCCGCGAGTCCTTTTCACCGCATGGTATCTTATACAGGTATCCTCTCGACGTTCACCCCGCTTATCTTTACGCTTAGCTTTTCTCTAGCTTCGTATATCAAAATCTCATTCTTGGGAGTGTTGTATACGGATATATATGGTTGAGCCTCTAATTATTGTATAGTCCTGTGCAAGTATCTCGTTCGAGTCCGCTTTGAAATTGCGATCTGCTCGTGCAGTTTTATACTTTGCTAGGACAAAATGAGGCGAGAGGAGCAAGCAAGCTAGAAAAGTGCTAGTTTTAGGTCTATTAACATTTTAAGGCCTTGTGGTTTTCTAATGCGATCGCGTTTAAAGGAATGATTATAGGCAATGTTGCAATGATTTCGAAAAGTATACCCTATTGGAATTTTCTACAGTTTGTAAGCAGTTTTAAATCATAAATTGGTTCTGATTGACGAACTAGTCAAAATAACGAGGTATTGGAATTAGTTTTCCATCCGTTCACTATAGAAATATTCCCGACATCTTACACCCCGAGGAGGGGGGAGGAGTTGATCGAACTAGAATTTTCAAAGTTTTTGTTTCCCTCCATTCTCTCAATAATGATTGTCAATCGAGACCCCATTCGTGGTTCATTATATTTCCTATGTCGTAAAAAAATTCAATTTTTTTTTATTTTATTGATATGAATTGCGAGGGAACCATCACAAGTGATTGAGATTCGACAATGTCCCGAGAAAAACACAAAATACCTATAGTTCAATTTTGAGTTAGATATTGCCATTACAAAAGCTGTCCATTTCGATTAACACACGTGTAATTCAAAACGTTAATCAATCATCCTCGTGGCTGCCTAATCATGAATATGATCAACACGCTAGTTATAGATTTCGGATTTGTTCGCGAGAAAATCGATCGCCTCGAAAAAAGCCAACCCTTTTATCCGTGTCAATATCCAAAGTAGTAACTAGAAGTATAATGGATGAAGTTCAATTTCTCGTCAAGCTGAGTTTGAGTGTTTAGCAATTTGATTTTTGTACAGATTTGCGATAAGACTTCTTGCATTTAAAGAATTTTTTCCTGAACATTTTTAACTTTATAAATAGAAATTTCAGTCAAAGTCTTGGCTGTGCCACTACACGGAACTCGGGAGAGCAGGATAGATTAAGCAAAAATGTCAAAGAAATCTGAACACGTGGCGATTTAGTGATAATCCCAACGATGAACATCCCGTTGGGATTGAAATGGAGCAATACCCTTGTTGGAAATGGGAGCTTCATTCGTGTTAGCTGTCAAAATTAATGGATCATGCATAGTATTACAGAATCGACGATTACTCCGATTCGTTCCATCGCACGAAAATTCTGAAACAAGCGTCTTGAGGATTGCAAGAAAACCTATCAATACATGGGCTCAAGAAATTTTTTCAAGAATTTTTCCGGCCTGATAGTTGATGCGGAAAAGTCATGAGCAATACTTGCAGTGGATCACCTATAACTTCAACGAGAGTAGGAAGATCATAAAAATTCTAGCGGGGTGTTGTAGATCGTTTAAAATCCTACAAGTTTGTCATTGCAGGTTTTTTCTACGACCTCTTCGGCCCGAGCCACGAGCTACGGGAAGAATACTTTCTAATGCATCGTTCGTTGTGAGAGGATGGCGGATACCGACATTGTCAATTTCACAAACCATTCGATGAATTTTTGAAATATCGCAATTTTAATAAGTAACGCCGATTCTGTTGGCGTTACTTATTGAATAATAAATCGGCGTTACTTATTAAAATTGCGATATTGCAAAAATTCATCGAATAGTTTGTGAATCCGACAATGTCGGTAAGTATGCAAATAGGATAGGACTCCAATATCCCCTTAAGGAGATACTGGACCTCGCGCCAACTCCACTTGCTCAGGCGCCGTTCTACTGTCAAGAACCGTCCCAAAAATTATCGAACCGCACGGTTTCGACGTAAAACTGTCAGAATTTCTTGATTATGCTATCAGATTTCCGCTTGGATGTGATTCACAATTGGTTTTATAACTTTTACTCCAAAAACTTCTCAATTCCAGATCAGCCTCTCTAGGTCACATGAGAGGGGGGGGGGATCTGATAGCACATTCAAAAAATTCAAACATATTACGTCGAAACCATGTGGTTCGATAATTTTTGGGGTGATTCTTGACCATAGAACAGCGCTTGAAAGCAAGTGGAGCTGGCGCATGGTCCTGTAAGAGAATCTATGTATCACGAAATATTCTTCCCGAAGCTCGTGGCTCGGACCAGAGAGTTCGTAGAAAAAAAACCTCCAATGAAAAACGTGTAGGATCTTGAACGATCTACAACATCCCATTGGAACTTTGGTGTTCGAACAACTCTCGTTAAAATTACAGGTGGTCCGGTGCAAGTATTTTTTTTTTCAATTTTCCGGATCGATTATCAGCACGGAAAAAATTCTTGAAAAAATTTTTCTTAACCCATGAATTGATAGGTTTTTTTTTGTGATCCTCAAGATGCTTTTTTTCAAAATTTTCTTACGATGGAACGTTTCAGAGTCATCGTCGATTCTTCAATACTATGCATGATCCATTAATTTTGACGGGTACTGTACATGTTAATCAAATGGGGCTTCTTTAGCATTTATATTTATCGAGACAACAACGGCTCTCGAAGCTCATAACTTGGACGCGTCTCAACATTTTTCTACGTACTTCAACTCATTTTGAAGCTTATTTCAAGACCTTTGAAATGAGCTCTCGTGAATTTAATTTTAACGGACTAGCGCCCAGCTACCTCAGGAATTAGAAGCCTTCAAAGTCTCGGATCATTATAGAAGAGAACATTTAGGGTATCAATCCAAAATGAGATTGCTCAGCTCAAGTTAATTCAAATCAAACTCACTTCAGCTCATTTCAAAGATCTTGGAATAAGCTTCAAAATGAGCCGCAGTGGACTGAAAAATATTGAGATGCGTTTGAGTTATGAGCTTTGAGAGCCGTTGTTGTCTCAATGAATAAAAGATAAAGAAGCCCTATTTGATGAACATGTAAATACACAGATCAAGCTCGCATTTCCAAAAGGAGGATCGCGCGATTTCAATTGCAACGGGATGTTCATCCTTGGAGATAGTACTAAATAACCACGTGTCAAGATTTTTTGACATTTTTGTTCAGCCTATCCTGCTTTCCCCAGCACCGTGACTACTAGATATGTATCGTCAAATTTATGTAAAGTAATCAAACTCTATCTAATAATCATTATTGCATACCCAATGAACATTTAAGAGCAAAAAATTCTCGGCTTCTCCTCTCTATCCAGATATCAAGTTTGCAACCACTTGATGACACGTGCGTCATTTCTAACATCTATCATATGCCTCGGCTACTTGTTCATCAATCAATTCTCAATTATAATTGCATTGCATTGATACCACGGTAAAATATCGTTATTATCCAACTTCGAATCAACCGTCCAACACACTAATACCCAGAACTTGCAATCCTTGCGCCTACATCATATTCATCCAGCTTTCTCATGGCCACTGAGCTACGCTGTCTGTCTGTGTGGTTCAAAGCACCTGGCAGTGGTCATAGACTTAATTCCGTGTTTATAGGAGCGGTAACGTAATTTTTGACACGAACCAGAGTCGTGGATTTTCGAAACTTCCTGGGCTTTCCGTGGTTATGCCATGGAACTACTATACCGCGTACAGGTATGTATATTGTCGAATTGTGTGGATCAAGCAGGTGCTGCCAACGTTCGACTCAAAATGCCAGCATGGGGAAACTCACCTTTGTTATTATTACGTTTTACAATACTAGGGTAAAATTGTAGGGGGGAAAGTTATGACGTGTGAGAGCGAGTGTGAACGGGTGAATTTGAAGGGGGTTGTGGAGGAGTATAATATAATAGTCACCTGGAACGAGCGGTGGTGCGGGTGATGGGGGTGGTGGTATTGAGGCGTGTGGATCATCCTGGATGATGTTGATGCAGTGCTGCCACTGGCTTCTGCTTCCAGATCGTTGCTGTCCTCGTCAAGATCCGGGCTGGAGGTGCGCGAATCGGTACGCGCTCCGTCCGAATCTTCCTCTCCGCTGTTCTTTTTTACCTCCGATCGCTTCTGTGGAGTGAAAATTCAGTTTTATTACGCTATAATCACGGCCTACATACTCAAGAAAAAAAAAAAAAAAAAAAATCGGAAGGAAATTCATCGCTAAAATTTTCAGTTCTGAAGAAGATTTGATCGATCGACCAGGTCTAATTCATTAAGGCGATGCGGTCACCGTGCACGCTGAAAGTTATTCGCACTTTTATCAAATTTGCTTGCGATTTGGGTGAAACGCCGAGAAGACCCGCGTTTATTATCAACTAACTCGAGTTCGTCTCCTCACCGTTTTGCCCAAATCGCAAGAGAATCGGATAAAAGTGCGAATTACAAAGTGCCTATATCATAGGTTAGGAGGTGCCTGCGCTCAAGTTATTCCCACTTTTCTCCGGTTCTCTTGCGATTTTAGCCAAACGATGAGAAGACGAACTCAAGTTAGATGATAATAAACGTGGGTCTTCTCCGTCGTTTCACCCAAATCGCAAGCAAATTTGATAAAAGTGCGAATAACTTTCAGCGTGCATAGTGCACGGTGACCACATCGCCTTAACCGAATTAATGAGTCCTCACAATTGTCAAGAGCCCACAATTTAGACATTTTAGAAGAAATGTTTCCCTATAACCTATGAACGCACAACTTACTTGGATTTCTCAGAATCGTTTTGCCGAGCGTCTCATAAAACTAACACCATCTTTGCGTATAAAATGACTGTACAGTACCATGGAAGTACTAAAATTTTTTTTGATGATGTTGCAGAGCTCCTAACATAGTTGATGTCTACTAGACTGCGCCCAAAAAACTTAAAAATGAATCCATTTAAAGTTTTCTCATATATGAGTAGTTCCGCGCGAAACAGACCCCCGAAAAAGGGTCATGTCTTAAATTTTTTTCTTGACTTTTTTATTCGATTTTATTGTACAAAATATGAACTTTTCACTACCTATGGGACGCCAAAAAAATTTTCCAGGGACCTTCAACGTACATTACTTTGTTCTTTTGAATTATTTTCAACAAAAAAGTTAGAGTATTTTCTTCAATAAAATGAATTCTTCTCGAATTCGTTCACAGATACAGAGATGCGGCGTGTGGCATTCGAAAGGTCTTTGAAAAACCTATGTTGATGTCTTCTTATTCTACAAACGATCTCCGTATTTTGCTCATAAATCGGCTTCGAATCCGAGTTTTGCAATTGCAAGAAGCGAATTTTGAAGTTCTTGGACCGAGGAACCATATGCGCTGAAGATACGGTGAGATGGGTTGAGTCAAACATTTTTGGCACCATTCATAACGTGATTTCCTCAGCGATTTCTTAACAACGCAAAAACGAAAAATGCAAAATTCACTTTGAGTTCTCTGGAACACGCTAATATCATTTGGCGTCGTTCTATAATTAACTCATTTCTTGTCTTTTGACATGACAAACGTAAAATGATTTTTCGTGAAAATTTCTGTGAAAAAATAGGGGGAATTGCGGGTACAGAGGGCATGTTGGACACCCCCACCTTATTACAATTTCTACCAAATATGAGTTGAATTTGAAAATTCGGGCTGATCTTGTCTGATTGCTCTCTAAAACTCAATCAAAATGATATCAACTCATTCGCAGCTGCGAAGCCGAAAATCGCACTTCCGTCCCTGTGTGCGGCGAGACCCACCGGCGGGTCCCGCGCAATATTAAATCCCACTAGATAACAACTTCGGCACACAGAGAAGGACAAGCGGGATCCACCGGTGGGTTCCGCCACAGCGAACGTTTAAATTCAACTTTCATTTTTTCAGAACTTTGTGACAAAAGTCAAGATTGAAAAGGAAAATCAAAAAATGATAATTTCGATATTTGATAATGAGAAATCTACGCTAATTTATGAATTTTTTCACAAAAAAGAATACATTCTTGTTTAAATAGAGTTTTAAACGAACATCCAATCGATTTGAACAAAACTACTTCAAATATTGTGCGGTGACGAGTACCAAAATTCTTAAAATTCGAAGAGTTACAATGGTGCAGCCGAAAGCTTGGCTACCTCATTCATCATTTTAATGTCCGATTAAATAAGGTTATCAATTCTATAATGAGACTGATAAAGTAAGATTAAGTCACGACGACGACGATGACATCTAATGAATGAAAATCGAACGTTATACAAATCCCGCTATACGTGCATCGAGCCCATTGCATGGCGCTTGCGGCCACGGTGCGTTCTGCAGTCTCACGACGCAAATTTGACAGTCAGAGTGACTAAAGCGTATCCGGATTCCTGCTCTCGTGCACTGGCCTTTGCGCAAGAAATATTGAAAAGTCATAGCCCGAGAGCAGCTCTACGGGTCACTCTGCCGCACGCTTGTCTCTCCATAGCCAGTTACGCGAACGAGGCTACAACATTAGCTGGCCAATATACACATCGCAATTCGCCGTCATCGTCGCTAGTACCAATCTTCAATCCGACAATCACAAGTGCACTTCTTCCTACATAATGACAGTGCACTAGGCAACCAACAAAATAAAGACTTACTTCAAGCTGGACTTCATCGAGGCCGACGAGTTGTAGAGCTTCCTCAAGATTGAACGCCGGCAAAGAATCGTTGCTCAGAAGTCCGTCAACACCTGTACAACCGCTCAGGAGGCAATCGTCGCCCAGTAAATCCGATGTAAAGTCATTTTCAAGGCCCAAATCGTCGCCAAAACCCAAAGAATTGTCTCCCAAACCAAGTCCCAAACAGCTGGCCTCGCTAAGTCGAAGACGATCGTCCTCGTCCTCTTCGTCGAGATTTCTCGATTCGGTGCGTTGAGCGAACGACGAAGTCGAACTGCTCGATGGGACGGCTGCAGCTTCCGACTCTGACGAGCTCGAGGCAGCCGACTCTGATGATGCGACGGCACCGCTTCCACCTGCTGGTGCGACTCCGCCACCGCTGAGGATGTACTCTCCTGTGAGGACACAAGTGAAACAATGGCATGATCAATTTTTGAAGGCTTAGTTTTTTTCGGGAGGATGAGGGTGACAAGTTTATTATCACTCCATAAATACATGTTCCATTTCGTATGAAAGACTGCCGGGCGGGATCAAGCCTCATTTCATCATCGGGTTTGAATGCGGTGTGATTACGAACGGGACTGGAAATTTCCGTTGACATCGATAAGCAAGGTAATTTCGATCTAGTTTGAAACTACCGAATGTGTACGTGATATGTATGAATAGATTAAGCGTACAAATATTGAACGATTCGGGCAAAAAGCATAAATAACTGATCGGCAATATTCGAGTACTGCGAGAAATATTCAACGCATGTTTGAATGATCTTGATCTTCAAACATACTTCATTCCACTTTCAGGTGAGTAAACGACAAATATATGACCCCCATATCATTATTGTGGCATCGTACATATGTTTCGTTCCGACATAACTGAACAACTTGTCGAATAATCCGGCTACTCAATAATATGGAAAATAATCAAAATCCATCACATCATGTCAGTCACTGTAGCACTTTGGTGTTTTTTCTTATTTTTCTTGTGCACAAATTAAAGTTATCAGAAGATTTTGGAGGACAACAAGTGAAAATCCGGCAACAATGACTGTATCTAATGAGCTTCATTGAAATGGCTCTCAAAAGTAACAAGTGTTTGCTTTGATGACAAGTCGAAAGGTGATTTTCGAGATCATCGTTACTCAGCATGAACGATGAAATTCATTCAACTGACAGTGAAAGATTCTCGTTTCATTCATAAAATTTGCACAAAAAACTGATTCCAAGTTAAATATACAATTCGATTGTCACATTGCGAAGGGCTTTGCATATATCTTTCAAATTAGAGGGAGCCTCTTTTCCAAGAGTTGTATATAACACACGAGTGCATCTAGAGAATCAAAATTCTGATTTGAAACTCACAATTAGTATGAACCATATAATTTATTGATATGAGATCATTCACTCAAAACTATGGATGTACATGAAAGTTTCAAGGAAATTTTATTGATTTCCTCAACATTCGGAGGATTTTCTTCGTGATATCGTGCATCTTCAATGTTTATGATTGCATGAGGTATACCTATAGTATATACAATTCCCACCGATTCGACAGCTAATTTTATTGGCTAATTCAACAAAGATTGTGATGTTCGTGTTCCAATCGCAACGTTTATTGAATTTTCAACAGAAATTGTAGATTTTTCGTAAAAAATGTTTTCAAGTTCATAAAAAAGTTGTTGAAAATTCGCGATGTTCTTCGAGTATTAAAAAAGCAGTAACTTTCAGAGGATGTTTGAATAGGCTGGTTGGTTTGCAGATCAATTCATATTGGATTCCAGGGACACAAATCAACTCTACCTCGTATACTACTTTGGAGACTTTCCGGAGCTCTATAGGTTTGTTTCAGAAAATACCGTAGCTCGGATTTTTTAGATGAACCCTGGAACTCCACCCGCTCACGCATTATTATGGCACCAAATGAGTGTATCAAGACCGGTCGATGAAATGTAAGGTATACACAATGTAATTATGTAACATTTTATAATAATCGACTTTTTAGCTTTGGGTGAGTCGACTCGAGATCGGCTTAAAAATAATTTGGTTAGAGAAAGGTGGTGCCAGCGAGGTGTTCGATCTCGTATTCGATCGAGGCGAGTTAGTATAGAACTTTACCACGGTGTGGCAGGAAAACGAACGAACGCGTGACTAATTGGAGTACAAAAGGGGTTCTCCACTCGCATAGGAGCGCTCGTACCATATTGGTCCGTATCTCAAAACTTTCATGCTGTATACATCGTCGACCATGTAACGCCGACGCCCTGCGGCCAATCAGCTTTGAGCCACTTTGCTTTTGCTATGAGCCTCGCTTCCAAAACGTTGTCCTGACTCTCGCGTACTTATCTTGAATCAACGATGGATTTTTTTTCTCAACAACTGGTTTTCCAGAGTTTTTTTGTCCTTTTTTATACCCCTCTGACACTGACCACCGACTACCCTCATACTTATGTTAGAATATATTGTTAATCTATCAGACAGGCATACATTCTGTAGCAAAGTCAAGATGGACGAAAAATTCTTTTTGCACTTGATTCTTCAATCCTTACCGATGAAATTGATGTAATTTTTAGTTTCTAAATAATGGTTACATTTTTGTTATTAACAAAATAGTGCAAAATTTACCGTTTTTCGCCTACTGCTCGAAATTGACCGCAGATACGAGAAAATTTTCCGAATAAAAATTGTGCGGTTTAATGCGATCTACAATATGACGCAATTATTCACTCAATTTTCATCATAGTTAATGCAAAAATCACATTTGCTTATAACAAATTCGTACAATTTCTACAATAATGCAAATATGGAAAAAGTTATTATCCATACGTATGTGAACATTAATTTTGCAAAGAAAAGTATTCTTGTTATTTTTTTGTAAAATCGTAACTCGTCGACTTAGGTCCGGAAACGTGTCTCAGTCTTCACTTTTCGTCCTGCGCCCGTCATACGTTCCGTGCGGTCTTGGATTTATTCGTCTCGCGGGGTTGAATAGCTGTTAGTGGGTGAGAAATTTCTCATTCACCATGTTTTCTTGTTCATTCTGATTAGGTTTGTGCAATCCGCAGTCCGAGAACACCTCGTACTCTTCGGCAGAATTTCCATCTGAAACGGTTCCTCATATCTTGCGTTTATAGCACTATGAATTTCTTAGAAATATTTCCTCAAAGATCATACTTTTTGCATAATGAAGTCAATGAAAAAAAATTTACCTATGATTTTGCAACTCAAAATCATCAAGAAATCTACTGACCACCAATAACTGAAGCTCATGAGACGAATGAATACAACACCTGACGGCACCCGAATGTATGTCGGGCACAAGACGAAAAGTGAAGACTGTGACACGTTTTCAGCCCTAAGTCGACAAGTTACGATTTAACAAAAAAATAACAAGAATATTTTTCTCTGCGAAATTAATGTTTACATATGTATAGATGTTGATTTTATTCATATTTGCATTACTGTAGTAGTTGTACGAATTTGTTATAAACAAATGTGATTTTTGCATTAACTATGATGAAAATGTAGTGAACAATTGCGTAATATTGTAGATGGCATTAAACCGCACAATTTTTATTCAGAAAATTTTCTCGTATCTGCGGTCAATTTCGAGCAGTAGGCGAAAAACGGTAAATTTTGCACTATTTTGTTAATAACAAAAATGTAACCATTATTTAGAAACTAAAAATTACATCAATTTCATCGGTAAGGATTGAAGAATCAAGTGCAAAAAGAATTTTTCGTCCATCTTGACTTTGCTACAGAATGTATGCCTGGCTGATAGATTATGTAGGAAAAAATAGGAAAAACGAAGTTTGTACTCGGGTTAGTATTAGCTGTCAAATATTTTCAGAAAAAATAGCGATAGGGCCAGGGAGTTACTGTCAGAACTTTTCAAAGACATTTTATAACAGCTGGGATACTAAATTGGAGGGTTATGATTTGACTACTCCTTCTTATCCAACAATTCAGACTTTCTGACTCTGATTTTTTAAGACGCAGCAAAATCTTTATGAATTCGTGAACAGTATAACTCTCAGCGACGGCGATGAACATTCTGAAAGACATACTCGTGTCGATCTTTCGCTCGCGCATACTCGAGCTCTCCTCACCTCTGATGCTCAGTCGTCTGACGTTTTTGAATATACTTGTCCTTTCTGTCCGAAGAGTTACGCGTCTGATCATGGCGATGGAAAAAAGTGGCGAGAGCGATGAGTGCAGAAGAGGGAAAGGCAACACATATCGTCATGCCTTCCCTCTTGCGCCTCCGAAATTATTATTCTTCGAGATTATCATCTCTAATAACATCCTCAACTCCTCACTTCAATCATCTCCCCTCTTTCGAACGACGTTCTGTTATAACTATAACAATGTCGAGGCACGGAATTTTTTAAGAACCATCAGAGGCGCCTTATTCCATCCTCCCGAATATTTTACTGACTGAAAAAAAAGAAATAGAAGAAGAAAAGGACGCAGGTCGAATCCTTTTCTCGCAGCGCAACGGTTGCGGGTATATGGCATCAGGATCTCACTCTCCTTCTGTATTTCTTGCGCTTTTTTGTTTTTCTAGCAAGTGCCGGATTCTCACGCGGGGGATTATAGAACTTGGGACGGTCCAAAGCCATTATTCCTACAGCTACGAATTTTAATAGAAGTTTTCTATCCAAACAGCGTTCTGAATATTTTCTTCAAGCCCAAATACACCTTTCCCTGTCTTTTGCAAAGATTGAGATATTATTGTAATACGCAAAGCTGTTTCATTTTTTCCAACCTAAATTCGTTTTAAATCTCCAAGAAAAATTCTGCTCACAAAAGTTCCATCAGAGCCTTGCATAGTGAACGGGAAAAACGGAAAAGAAGTAATGAAAATAAATTCACTGTGCTGATATTACAATAATGCGGGGACTCTATTTCAATTGGGCTTTCGTTTGAACAAGTTGGAGGGGAAAAATGGTAAAAATTGATGTGTGAGTCTGATAATACTGAAATAAATTTGGGGGTGGGGCGAACAAAAGCCAACAGGATGCACTTATTATTGCGGCAGCCGAACGAGTATTTTAACGTGCAAGGACCGCCATTATGGTGCGCTTGGTGTTATAATTTGGTGCTTGGTGAGCTGTCGCACATTTTGACGGGTAATAATGACAGCTAATAATTTGCCAGTGCTCAGCAATCAAGCGAGCGCTCACCTCTGCCCCTCTACTTTGCATTTGCGTTCATTTTTCCAACGATGTCCAGAATTGAAGTAAATTTTTAAAGTACATATATACTGATTTGGAAATGAATGAATAGATTACTGAATAAAATTGACCCATTTGCTCGGATTGATGTGTACACTAATACTTTGACTGGCGCAAAAGTGTGTGAGATTGATTAGTATAACGGTTATTAAACTTGATTTCCATCAAGCTTCAGAAAAATGTGAGACAGTTATCTATGCGCGAATGTGTGTCTGTGACTCACATTACCAAGCACCAAAAAAAATTTCGCGACAGCGTACAAAATTGTTTGCATCTGATGCGAGCGTACGACAAAATTGCAGGAATCAGTTATTTTATTACGAACATCGTTTTCAACCGATGGTAACATTCGAGATTTTTCCAATGGTCCAACGGCAGAACCATCACACCCGTGGAAATAAATTGCAACTAGCCAGTGGCTGAGGAATCTGCAAGATCACCACGCAAAGCAATGGTCACTCTCGGTGACAAGGAAATACTTATTCCTTCTTTTTTTCAATCTATCAATTCAGTCATTCTGTTATAGCCTCTTGGGGTAAGCGCCGAATGACTTGAAGAGAGAATGGCTTTGAACTCGCCGAGTTATATTGGACGATTTTTCCTCGACAGATCATTTCTCATATTTTTCGCCTCGTTGTTACACGGCAAGTATTATAGTAAAGTAACGTATAGATCGCCGCGGGACATTGCCGTCGCGCTTGAGAGCCTTTATACCGTTTTCCAGCTCGAGAACAGAACTTTTTTTTCCTTTCTCTTTTCCATATCTATCTCTCTCTCTTTCTCTCGCTCACTCTTTCTTTGTGCTTTCTAGTGTTCACCGGTGTATACTTAGTTGTTGGTTTAATTTTTTACTTCAGCAACATATTCTAACTTTATCCGATATTAGCTCGTATTAGACCTCTTGAAGTTTTAGATTCGAGTTGTTATTCGACGCGAGAGATGTGTCTGCGTAAAAAAAAGATATTTTCTTACAACTAACTTTTAATCCTTTTAATATTATTCTATTGATAATGATTGGAATATGTCTTTCAATTTTAAAAAGAATAGAGTAATGGAAAACCGTCACACAAGATCAATTTGACATCTGATCGAGTGGAAACTAGAAAAAAAATAGACTCTATTGAGCTAAAATTCATAGAACCTTTCGAGGCCAGCATGAAATCATTTCGAATACCGACCCTATTAACATGAGTTTTATAAACTGATATGGTGAATGCTGCAATTCAAAAAGTCATCGAAACTTTTCCTAGGTGAAAAACTAATGATACACGTGATCGAACGGCAAAGAACCAATTTGAACTACCAGGGATTCAGTCTCGTATTCATTGCGGTGAGAGAGTTTGGATATTTCTATATTTGATAAGTATTATCCATACTTACTTGGCGGGTTTCGGGAGCAAAGATACAACAAGAGTGCAATAGTTCGGAGAATTCATTGCTTTACCTTTTATTTGAAAAATCACCAGCGATAGTTGCAATATTTTTCTACGGGGAGCATTATAATATAAGATCACCAAACATATTTTCACGTATATTCAGGTCGACTGTTGGCACTTTTCCGAGTACTTTTTTGCCTGCCCGGAGTAAAAAATATTTAAGAACTCTTTACCTGTAATAATGTGATGTATAGTCTAAGATGCTTGATTTGAGAGTTCTCTCATATCTCTCTTACTGATGCAACGAGAGTGATCTTTTGCTTCAGACGATATTCAGATTACAAATATCGAGGTTATCAAAGTGTCGAATCGACCATCTTGATAGACATTGATTCCTTCGAAATGTTCAAAACTCATGATACGAATATACCGATAAAAATTAATTTATTGCCGTAATGCAGTATTGAACAAGTTGAAGGAGCAATACGATTTTCTTGAGGCCTCGAACATGATATTTGCGTAAAACTTGAGAACTCCTCCTGATCTGTCACGTTGCAAATGAATGCTAGTAAGTATACTCAAGTCATTGAATGTTTGGAAAAATAATGACATGGCTTGTTAATAATTCAACATTCATTTAAAAGTGTTGGAATTGAATAAATGAATGAAACTAACGAGACGAGTGGACTTGATAGTCCCGTCTGTAGTAATAGATCCATTTGAAAGCGATTAGTGATAATTCGCAAGTCAACCCGCTAACCCTTCTAGAACCCAACGGTCACAGATTTAAGCATGAAATAATTTTCATAAGTGAACGCATAGAAGGATATCTCTGAAACTCTCGACTTTTGACTTCAAAATTTGAAATATTGTTAAAATTGAAGCGCATGTCTAAAATTTTGGGGCAGAATGAACGAGAGACGGGAAGAAACGCTCCAAAAATCCCATTTACAATGCACTGAAAGTCTCGTTATCGATCTCGTCATGTTTTAGCGCATTATTTGTAGACAAGGAAAGGGCCACATGACCTTCACTTTAATGGATGGCACCTCTGATGGCACTCTAAAACGCTTTCAAGTCTGAGTGACGTGAAATTGTTATATCTTGAGGATGTGAGTGACACGTTCACAAATGTTTAGAGATTGATATTCGGCCTACGAAGGTTGTCACGATTAGGTATTACATTTGGAACTATCTTATTTCGTTTCATTCGACATTCAGGCATCTCCGTCAAGGCGCATAAGTCTAAAATAGCTCATTTTATTGTTTTTACGTAAGGAGTACGCTTTTTGCAGAGTACCATTGGACAATGCCTCTAAGCGACATTACAACTTTTTCCCAAAAATCTGTGAAACTCTCATCTCGAAAATGTCACGGCTGAGCCGGCGATTTAGCACAGAGAGATACAACTTCTTCCAATAGAAAAAAGTATAACTTTGCAGCATTAGAAACAAGTCCGAGGAGTGTTGATTCTAGTTATAGTCTGCGCACATTCACACCAATCAATCTCCAACTTGTTGACCACTTTTAGAACATCCAAACAAAGATAGTTTGACAGGTTACATCTGAAGAAATGTTCACATGTTGTTTTGTCATGGCGTGACAGCTAAAGTCAAAAGTTTCAGAGATTAACCTCATATTCTTTGTCAAAAATACCAGAATAGTACATTACGCGTCGAGTGCTGGAAACATTTTTTCCTTCGGGAAACCGAGCTGGACGTGGGCGATGGCACCGTCCAGCTTGGTTTTCCCGAAGGAAAAATGTTTCCGCACGAGACGCGTATGCAGTTTTATACGTCTGTACGCAGAAACAGCTCGTTTCCAGGCCTCCTCGCTGCGCGAGGAGGCCTAGAAACACGCTGTTTCTACGTATGGACGTATAAAGATTTAGAAGTTCTAAAAAAAATCTCAGCATCTGTAATACGAGTTCCTAAACGGTATCGGTATGAATGTGTCATCTCTACAATAAATTTGAAATTTGAAAATTTTTTTGCAGATCTCAGTTTTGCATTCGTCTTATACACTAGAATCTCGGTTTACGGGCACTTCGGAATAGCGTTGGACTCCTCTCGATATATAGCGGATAATTTTTTAAGCTTGATTTGATTTCTATTGGCTCTTATGGAACTAGATCCTCGAAATGGCGGACCACCTTGCAATAGTTGAAAATCTTCACCTGTCAAGTAACCCGATTTCATGCCCTTTTGCCTCGCAATAACGGACATATAAATTTTTTCTCGAAATTTCCTTTCTCGATCAGTTTTCAGTTTGAAAATACAATGACGCGTAAAATGACCGTGGCCAGCATATTGAGAATCAGAATGAACAATCGAAATGGAAGTCAACATAATAATCTTTGCACTGTATATGGCAGACTAATCGAATGCTTGCATAGAGAGGGAGCAGATCTTGTTCCACGACTCATCTTAACAGAAAAAAGCTCTAGAAATTGCTCCGAGGATTGAAATCTTTGAATTCGTAGCTTCGAATGGCTGATTGAAAATATTTCAGATGAATCAAAAAATTTTCCCCAAAGGAATCCGAACGCGAGTTGCTGACTAGTGGTTGATGAACGATTCATTTGTTCATAAAAATAACTTCTCGATACAATGATGATAATGACTTGAACATGTTCTGACATGCGATACGAGCGATATGATGCCTGAAACCGTTTTTCTATCAATGCAATAATAAATGGTCGACAATGAACAGAATTTTGGAAAACCCTCATTCCAATGGACACTTTGAGCGGTGCAAAAAGGTGTCCGCTATTCACGCTTCTATTGCATTAAAAAGCTACTCTTTCTACTGATGGATAATGATTTTGTCTTTATTGGTACGTTGAAAAATGTAGTCATCTATAAGGGCGATTGAACTCACCATCGCCAACAAATAATTTCCGACCGTCATAAGTTGAGTCCTTTAAATGCGGAGTGAAGAATATGAAATATAAATTTTATCACGTTATTCTACTGCTCCCACAATTAGCACTGATGGGTATGAGTTTGATTGTCAAAGACTTGAAAACTGATCATTACGTGGGGTCGAATAATGTTATCACGATAGCAGCGTGTTTCTAAACTAAACTATAACGCGGCGGAATGGAAAAATGTATTTGGTGCCTTTTCGGTAATGATGAACACATACATGGCAGCTTTATACTCAGATGTGTTGATATTCTGATCATTTCACTCGAATTCTTTCAAGAAAACAAGGTACCTTATTGTGACAAAGTATAATACACCGTGAATAAATGTAGCTTGATCTGTTTTTTCATCACACTATTTTTATGAATGCTATTCTTCTCAACTTCTTTAGGCAAAGTATTACTTACTGAAATTGTTCGAATATCATAGAATAATCGTAGATTCATATATGAAGGACAAATATCCAAGGGATTTAACGATTTAATCATCAAAATATGTCTTAGTCTTCCATGCTAATTTCACTTGTCCTTGAGACTTTACATAATTTCCATTGGTGAGTGATTTTTGAGAATAAGAACTGTAACATCTTTCAGAGCTTTATGTAAATCTCATTATTTTGAGCACCAAAAGTCACGGATGAGAGCCTAATTCTGGCATTCCAATCGTCAAAACTTTCCAACGAAGCCAGATCCAAAAATTAATAGGCGGAGCACTTGAATCAATACTGCATGTCACATCAGTGGAAAAGAACCACAGTTTTTCATATTTGAAACTCTTCAATGAAAGATCGTACACTGCTCAAGATCGAAAATTGAAGGACTCTACTGATAGAGTTAACGAGAACTGGATAAAATTTTGAAATCAGAGCTAGAAATGAAACTGATGGCCTTGGGTTCAAGCAATTTCACATCTGAAAATTTCTTGGTACATTTGAAGCAAAATTGTAAGTCTCTGCATTAGGAACGCAAACCAAATGCGGCTTCATTTCGAATCGAAATCTGACATAAAACGATTGAATTCTGGCATGAGATTATCAGCGGAAAAATGGCGATGAATTTTGCTTGAAAGGAAATAGTGTTTCCTCTATAATAGAATATGTAATAGTCCACGAGAGTGTTGAGGCATGGATTTGGAATCAAAATATTTTCCTCTAATTTATACGCTTGACCTTTGGCTTGATCTCTACTGTCCATATGGACATTCCTCTGGAACTTTTACACCTGCTGGAATACAGCTATGAATGATGATATGAGAGAACAATCGAATCTATAGGTCCCGATCGAAGTGAAACTAGCATTATCCAAGTCTAGAGATAAGATATCTTTGGCTTCTGTATGATTAGAAGCAGGTGGATTCATTCTAGCTCACTCGAAGAGAGAAAATGTGGGGAAAATCCTGTGGAAATACTTGGTACTTTCGTACAGTCTTACGGATACTCTGGTGATGCCACGCAACTTATCGGGTTGATTCCAGCTGTATTTGGCAGATAAAATATTGAAGAGAGATGGCCCAGAAGCGCGATAGTGTGCTACCAATTCAACCGAAATTTCACGACCTCGAAAATTGGAAATAAAAAATCAATCATGTCTCGTCAACTCAAAGATGATTACGCCAAGCTCCTGCCGTGACTCTAAACGCAATTTTTGAAAGACATTTCTAAAGTAGATGCGATTTCGGAGATTTTGCGACAAGGCTCGTGTTCGTGCAATTTCCCTGTCTAGAACACGCCCGTTCTGAAGTGAAATAGAAAAAACGTGACTCACGAAAAAAATTCAGTTTTTCTCATCCCATATAGGCGGATCGAGATCTATGTTGATAAAATCAATTGAGGGAGTGGGTGGAAAAAGGGCGTAACCGCCAATATGCCCTTTTCCCGGACATCGCTTTTTTGAGCCCCTATACCGAAAGATCGAGCACCTCCTGAAATCCGTTTTTCGTAAGACCCCAAAAACCGTCTGGCAGATAAAAGGGCGTAACCGCCATTACGCCCTTTCATCTGCACGATAAAAGGGCGTAAGTGCAATGATAGAATGTTAAAAGGGCGTAACTGCTGTGTTATCATTTCAAAAGCAGGGCTTCCTTTTTTGCTCAGCCCAACAGGATTTGGAAAAAAGGCTCAAGTACCTGACTGGAAAGATTCAAAAGGGCGTAATTACTCTGTAATAGGGCGTAAGTGAAAGCGGATCTGGAAAAAGGGCCTAATTATCGAGGAAAAATTTTATAAAAATTCTCCAGAGCCTGGAAACGCTTTTCCACCTAATATAACGATAAAAACACGTTGTTTTACATTCAAATTGAGTGTTTTTACCCTTCCCCAGTGAAAAAATCTCTCGTCATTTCCACACGACTAATGGAAGCTTCTCGTGTCCATAGAACCGTGGAGCATGAATCGAACCACCCAATAGCAATCAGATATCTTTCAAAACATGCCCAGCAACACTCTCAAAAAATTTGGAGATGGTTGGACTTGATCTCGAGATTTGATTCCACTTTTTGTGAGGAAGAAGGACCGAAATTTGACCCTGTATTCGGAAAAAGGGCGTAATTGCATTTTTTGAAATTGCTGAAAAAAAGCTCGAAATCAAATTTCATCCTCCGGCTCGGGTTGGGCTATTTCGAGAATGCTATCTTCTTCGAAATAAGTGAGCTCAACTCGTCCAATTATGTCTTTAGCGGTTTCTATCAAGTTTTTATTGATTTTCTCAAAATGACCATTTTGCAGTTACGCCCTTTTCCTACCCACCCCCTCAATTGGGATAGGATACCCTGACCTTACAAAGCTGCAAAAAACTCAAGGCATTCGCTGAAATTGTCAATCTTGCCAAATAATTGCTTAGGAAGTTTTCGAAAATCGACTCATTAACGTGATTTTGGCGATGCTACTTACTCTATATGAGTTTCAGTAGTGGATTTGTAACTCTCCAATACTATCACAAATACGTGAGCAAAAGGTCCCAGGTGAGCATTGAGCGGTTTTCATTTGTCATTTTTCAACGATTTTCAGCAAAGCGCTAAATTTCCAGAGAAACGCTCATATATCCATGCAGTTCTACAGCCGAGCATTCACGTAAAACGAGAAGAAAAACGACGCACAATTAGGTTCCAATAACAAAATAAAGGTCGCCATTTCCCTCGAAACACTCATTTTTGACTTTATAAAACATTAGAAATTGCAGCGTCTTTTCAGAATTTTTTTCTCTCTACAAAATATTCTGATAAGCTTGATATAACTCAATCTGTTATAACCTATATGAGAACTGATATAGTGATTTGACAAAACAAGCTGCCCATTTCTTATTCCTTAATGCCGCGAACCATCCAATGTCTCATGATGCGCTGTATTATTATTGCCCTAAAGAGTATTGGATATTCCTATTATATCCCAACAGAGAACTCGGTGGTTATTCATTGAGTGAAATTCAAGCGGAAAAAGTTGGTAACTACTGTCCAAGTCTTGAGAAAATTTTGAAGAGCTGCAATGAAAAATCGTCATGCCAGTCTGCAGACGTTAGTTATAGCTTTGGATAAGGCAAATATCATGAATTCGCGTATTTGCGACAAATTTTCTCCCACTCCAGACCTTAGATACGCCCACTCGCAGGAATTTGCCCCTCAAGTGTTCCACTTTCGTTACCATACTTATATCTTGAAAAATTAAAAACTGAATAATTTGATGGGTTGATCTAAGATGAATGCTGAGTTTTTCAGAAAAATGATATTGTTTTAAAACATTCCGATTTTTTCCCAGCTAAGAGGTGTCATGCGCACCAATCAGAATTATTAAATCTTGACGCATGCCTTCAATAATTCGTTTCATGTGTCGCCTCAACCTCAAACTCGCTCTAAACAGTCATTTCAGTGTTGATGAGAGTGTCAATTTCACGTAGATTATTTGGCTTGAGGATCTGTTTTTGTTTGACAACATTTGAAAGCATGTAAAATATATGAGAAGAATGACACCTAAATATATTGATTTCAGGAGAAATTTGGGTGTTCCCATGAAAACAGACTTTGAATAAATTTGGGGACCTTTTGGTCCTAAAAATCTAGTCGCAGAGTTGTTATACTTATTCAATTTGAGTGAGTGAATGAATAAGTAATCATTCTAACTCACTAGTGTATATAAATTCATTCAACAGAGCTGAGATAACATTTTCATTAGTCCGAATCATATATCTACGATCCTTTTTGGCCTCTAAAGATTGTATTTTGAACGGAGTATTTTTCAATCTGTGAACTTCTGCGATCCTCATAAACGTTTGGAATGGAAGCAAAGGATGATAGGAAAGATTTACAAGTTTTTCCGGGTACATTTGTTGACTCAGGTGAGTCTGAGGCGGATTTGGTCCTACCAAAAACTCCGAGTGTTCCGCCGTCAAACTGATGAGCCCAGCAGAAAAATGTGTATTATGAATTCGAAACTGTTCATTATTTTGTTTGTTAGGTCACCAACAACTTCCAGTGAATGTTTACCGGGACCGGGAAATATTTACCAATCCTATATGCAAAAAATGGATTGCCGCATGTTATGGGGTACCCGCAGGTACCCTATTTTTGTAAGGTTATAGTTGTTACAAGAAAAAAATCTCTTTTTATCGTTTAATCGAGCAGTGTTATGGGGAAGTAGCCAAATAATGAGGATCCGAGAGCATTTTGGAAAATATTAATCAGAACATAAGAATTTTCTTTACGTGTGTTGATTCGGGTACCCGGGTGTTTATCGTAGGGTTAAAATTGACAAATATATAACAAAAACAGTCTCTTAGAGTTCCATTTTTCAGAAGGACGTACAGCTGTTTTGTCAACTTTGTGACTGCTGGCCAAAAACTGACTATTCTATATGTATTCCCTGATTTTGCCAGGATTTGATGATAATATTTTACAGAGCGCTTGATTTCCTTTCTTGAAACTTTTGGTTCATTTCGCAATGACATTGCAATTCTCTGAAATTTAAATCTTCTGTGTACGTACCTCCACACGATCGCTGATCGTCGGAATGTTATCACGAAGATGCACCCATCATAACCAGAGATCTTTGGTACTTTCTAATGCACTTTTCCTTTGTTTGCTCACAATATTTAACAGCAAATTCAATCACTGATGCAGCAAAATCACCACTAATGTACCTCAATCAAACTGTCTCCGATTCAAACACAAATTTTCAGCTTTGACCAGTTATTCACAATAATAAATTTTTCCCGAATTCACAATTTCACACTTCAATCTTTCACTATTCAACGCACACTGAAACGTCTGCAAATATAGAGCCCGAACCACAATCGAATGCCACCCTCGAATCAAGGCAATGCTCTCATAGCTTGAGCAAGCAACTTTGTACCACGCAAAAAAATCGTAAAAGGGTTGCCGAGGGAGAGCAGTACAGCGCAATGGTGTCGTGAGAGGGACTATCGTAAGGATTCTCGGGCTGGTACTATATTTCAGATGCGTGGGATTGCCCGGGCCAGGATCAAGGCATTGTCGAAACACAACCAAAGAGAAAGATAGAGAGAGCAAACTCTGGCACGGTATTGGCGCTCGTCGCCCTCCCCCCTGATCCCCTCTCAAATCCTTAGACGCCGAGCTCACCGGCATGTAGCTGGTGGAGTGTACGAAGCTCCTGTTGTGGGGGGCAGGGGCCAAGAAAAAAGTAACCGACCAATCGCAGGCCTTCTGAGCCGCACCCAGCAGCATGGCCGCGCGCTTGGTATGAGCTTGATATATGCCAGCTGCTGCTGCTGTTGCGAGGCCAAGATGAGTTGGAGAGGGAGGTTCGTTTTAGCAGCGATAGGCCCTCTCTCTTCCTCACATACAACACACAATTTCAATTTCTCTCATGAGGATTTCGTTTTGAGGACCGAAGCTATATCAGAGAGAAAGGTAGAGGCCAGGCTTCAAGTGAGAAAGTTTACAAGAGGGGCTGAGAAGTGAGTGTGGAGGCTGGAAGGAGGGGGATCGAGAGATTGGCGTCAGACTGCGATGTAATTACTTGGAATATCCGAGTGTTCGAGATGGCAGCACACCTGGGATATATGTGATGCCCATAGTATATACTTTGGATTATATGTATACGTGGCGAGGGGCGCGAGAGAATTTTTAGGAGGGGCCGCCACCCGCCCTCTGCCGATGCCCAGGATGAGAAAGTCACCTGTTTTCCTGATGTGATGGGAGTAATTATGCCAAGCTCGTGAGAGATATACTTGGATGAGTCAATTTTTAACTCAATGAGATGAAGACGATCGAAAAATTGTGGTAAAATCAGGCAGTTTCTTATGGTAGGAATAAACTTCAGGCTAACATCAAGAGTTAATTTCGACAAGGTAAGTTTATGCTTATTATGCTCAAGGGCCATAGAAAAAATTGAAAATGGCACAAATTTTAGGCCAGTTACGATCATGGGATGAAAATTCATTTAATCACGATTCAATGTTGGGGAAGATAAATCGATCTGCTCAGTAATTTGGAAATTTAACCATGGAAACCAATGGAGACGGGAAAAAGTCATATACAAACACCAGAGAGAATACAAATGTAAACTCTAGAAAGCAGCAATTACACGAATCTCACAAAGAATGAGTCGATTTATTGGCTTTGTTGAAAAATTTCATGAATTAATACTCTTCAAATACACTTGCATGGCGATCAGGACGGAAAACTTTTGCAAATTTGACATTCCTTGCAATAATAATGTATCTATTAAGGAAGATGAACTCTGATTATTGGATGAATAGAAACACAGCGGAATGTTCGAGACATCCTGCCAGTTATGTCAAAGAAAACTTCCAAATCATCCCATGACCATTACAAATGTAAGTTTCGGAAGGAGTGGAATTGGGAGGAGGATATATAGACAAGACGTAGACTTCTCATAGCAAACGAAAGGAAAAGTCATCTTAAAGGCTGAACAAACTGATCAGTGTCTACTGATTTGACGGCGCCACAGGATCACCCTTCGAAAGGATTTTGAGGGAGGCTTTGGAGCATACGATATATGTATGCACATGGATATTGTAACCAATTGTGTTCCTAGGAAGAGATAAAAAGTGCAGGCGCCATTCCGCCGATCATTATAAACGTATTCTTACCTAATGGTCCAGATTCTCATCGAGTTCCCACACTCTGAACCGTCAACGGCAACGATTGACATTTACATGAAAAAAATTCAAGCACCAACTTGGAAATAGCTTCAAAAATACTTCTTGAATATTCAAGCAGAAATTTTTTACAGTGTATAGACTTGTCCGCGCACGAACCAAAATCTGGTGAAAAACACTCTATTCAACTGTATATTAAGAAATTTTAGAGTCATTTAAGCATCAAACAGGGGAATTAACAAATCTGACTTCTCGCCGTGATTGTTCTAGTGGGATGTAAAACAAGGTCCTTGTAAAATCACGGAGCATTCCAGGTAGATAACGAAAACCATGTCAAATCTCATGAAAAGCCTCGCTTAGAAAGATGGCGATGATTTTTCCCTATCGCTGCGATTTCGGCGATGTGAAATCGCGGCTCAATCACCTGCGTATGAAAAAAATCGCAAACCGCAACTCGAAAATCGCACAGCTATCCGCGCGGACTGCGAGGCGGACTGAGAAATTAATCCATTTTCCAACTTAATTAAAAAATCACAAACGGATAAAATATCTCTTTTTCTTGGCGTGAAGGTCATCATTTAGAAAGTTGAATGGAAGAAATCTCTCTCATGAAAGTGGCTCAATTTAAATTGAGCCACTTTTAATATCATTTTGTTTCGACTTTGATATCAAAGTGGTCCGATTTCTTCCATTCAAATTTCTAAACGATGATCGTCTCATGTTGTGGCACGTGCCAAAGATTATTCATTTGAAAACTTGAATGGGAGGAATTGGACTACTTTGATATCAAAATCGAAAAAATTGATATTTCAAAAGTGGTTCAATTTCTTCCATTCAAGTTTCTAAATGATGATGAACTTCACGCCAAAAATCGAAATATTTTACCCGTTTGTGATTTTTTAATTAAGTTGGAAGATGGATTAATTTCTCAGTGCGCGCGGACAGCTGGGCGATTTTCGAGTTGCGATTTTTTTCACGTAGGCGATTGTGCCGCGATTTCTACATCGCTGAATACGCAGCGATTTGCTGTCAATATGAACACGCTCTAAGTAGACTGAACTGAACTGAAATGATTATTTGTTGTAAATAATGTGATGTGCTTCACCCCACTCTCTTTCTTGGGCTCGTCAGTAAGACGGGGAGTGACCACATGGGACTTTTAATGGCATTAGATATGGTTTTCAATGTCTCCTTGGTATGCTCTGTGGCTTTTCGAGGATCTTATCATATCCCAAGACAATCGGCGCGATGAGTCCAATTTGTCGATTTCTATGTTTGATGTTTCAATGAATCCCAAAATTGGCAGCTTTGAATTTTAAGTCATATTGAACAGAGCATGAAAACATTAAAAAACTTATTACAAGCAGGTAACTGACCGTCCACGTGAAATAGTATATACATATGAGTGGTTCAGAGTCATGGTGGACTTAAACAAGGGGGACCCACGATGTTTGGGTCGCCAATCACCCCCAAATTATGTTTACAGTTTGATACTACCTAGAATATGAAGAATCCAGAGTAACTCCGTCAAATGGGCCTTCTTTTCAGAGCTACAGGCGAAAAAGTTAGCATTGTCAGTATATCTATATATGTATATCACTTTCTAACATGGGTTTATATGAGCAATGATAATCTCAGTGCCTGTATCTTTGGACGGGAGGCCCATTTGACCGAGTTACTCTGGAATCTTCATATTCTAGGTGGTATACAAAACCGTGAAAAAAATTTGGACAAAATTGGTGATCCGGATCCCTGACCCTCCCTCTGTAAGTTCACTTTTAAGATTTATACTCATTCCGGGTCTCCTACGCAATTTAACCATATTATGCCATTCGAGCATTATTTTCCAAGTCACAGAGGGTTAGGGAAAATTTTCAAAAATCTTCTTCATATTATGATAAATTCGAATCCGCCAAAATGTGGAGAATTTTGGGGCTGATTTTTTGTATTTTTCAATAGTGAACTAACAAGAAGAGTATCAGGTCTGGGGAACACGGATCACGATGAAACTCTGGGAATCATCTTGTTTTTATACGAAAAATGAAGGTATCTCCAAGGGTCAAGTCCAATGGAGCTCCTATCCAGAGATACAGCTATGGAGATTAAAGCATTGTTATTAGTATACATCTTATGGGTCTATATGGACAATGTCAATCTCCATATAGCTGTATTTTGGGATAGGAGGTCCATTGGACTTAACCCTTACCTTCATTTTTCACCAAAACAAGATGATTCCCAGAGTTTCATCAAGATCCGTGTTGCGCAGACCTGATGCTCTCCTCGTTAGTTCATTTTGATTCTGAGTCACTCATAAATATTACTCCCGAGGCAAAGTATATACGACTGTTTACGACACGGGCCCGCCGAGCGAGGGTCGTATGGTATTTTTCAGCAATAGGGCGGATAAATGCCAATTCCCTGCTCTTCGTAGCCAGGACTCAAAATATTGCTTTAGTTGCCTTATATGTTGAGATATAAATTTTATACGTAAAAACCATCTTGATTTCTTGTAAGCAACTAAAGTATGGATGACAGGAAGTTTGTATTTAAATCCTGTCAAACATGCATGCTAGTCGCAACAAACGATGTTTTGTATTTTAATGTGTCGACAATCCGCCCATACGGCATTCTTGGTGGGTTGACGCCCACGCAAGCCTCGGAGTTTCTCGTATGGGCTTATACCTATTAGCAAGACAGTGAGAAATCATCAGCGTCACTCTCAATTACCATTGAGAATGTCAACTCTTGTATTCGCTCGTCAACTCCTAGCGACGCTTGAATGATTTTTGAAAAGCTGTACCATCGTTTCCACCATGAACGCGCGGTACACTTTTCATCGAACTAGATTTTCACCAGCGATTTCTCACATGACTTCCGTCTGGCTTCTGTCTCACGCACTATGAGAGTTGCATATATGGTTTGACTGCTATTACAGATTAAATTCATAATTATTAGATTATTCTAGAGTAATCTTTGCATAGTGGTCACGGGGATGCGAAATTGAGTTGAGTGCTGAGGCTGAGTCTCAGTGCAAACTGTCTTTCTCTGCGTTAAAATTATGCAAGAAAGAATTCAAGATTTTTTCAAATCAGTCGTGATGCGCGTAGATCTAGACAAAATGTCTATACCATCACACTATCAGTGCTTGCAAATGTCCATTTCTGAATTCAATTTGGATCGCTATTATTGCCAAACCCACTTTACACACTAGTAATATCCTGCCACTTAATTCTGCAAAACCAACTTTTTTTTGATCGAATCGTAATGGCGAAGACGTGCAGGAGTTTGGCAAGTGATGGTTCGCAAGTAAAAGAAGCCGGCTAATTAAAGGGAGGAGAGGAAAGCAAAGATGGCTGGCTACCTGTCAGAACGCATGCGATGCGATCCGCACCGGGCAATTTTTTTAACAAATTGAGATTCTTAACAATGGATTGACGCGATAACGATAATTACAGGCAGCTTGTATATACGTGAAGTATACGATAAGAAAAAAATAAGGAAGAGCGCGCCCTCCATCTTTTTATCCGCCGAAGCGTTTTTGACTCAGACTACCACCATTGTTCTTCATCGAGAGCGCGTGAATCCTTTGTCCGTACCTGTCCGATACATCACTGAGCGATTTTTTCTCACACGTTCCATTCAAGTTTTTCGATTATAATCTTCTATAGTGCATCATCGAAATGTGCCTCGTTTCGTTTTGCATGCATAAGTTATTGTGAAGATATGTATATATGCTTGAAAAACTAACAATGCAGAACAGCCTATTGCAGATCCTGAACAGCAATATTTAAGTAATTCTAAGTTTGCTATTAACACATAAGATTCCGAAGCATCCGAAAAAATTTTGCAGAGGCCTTGATTTCGTCATTAAAATTCATCATTAGAGAGATGTGTATTTCCCTGATAATCGCTGGATAGAGATGGATTTCATATAGATTGTTTTCTCCGAACTCGTTTACGAATCTAACTCCCCTTTTGACCATCAATTTCATTTACGCACTGTCAGTCTAACTCGGATGCACAAAAAATACTCGTCTCTCAGCTCTAGATGTATACAAAAAGGCTGAAACGAATGAACGACAAGATGTCGAGGTTCGCAGCGGAACGCGGGTCTACATCTCTTTTTGCGTCCACTTTGGTTGGTTAGTGATTATACGTCTGTGTGAGGATGTGTGTGCCAAGAGCTGAGAAAGAAGTCAAGGGGGCAGAGCAGCATTTTTCAATTCCTCCTGATTTTATACGCTCGCGATGGCGGACGAGTGAAGAGGGTTCCCATACAACACTCCTAGTCGACCAACACCGTATTGCAAAAAAATTACGCTGAACCCCGTGAGTCTTGCTTGTTTGATGCAGAAGAATGGCAGCCATAGCCAAAATCATCTCGTTTGATCGTCTCAAGAACTTACGTCTTGGTTCGTTGATGGATTCGTTTGTCATGCCCCGCTTCAATAAATTTTCAATTCAATATGGATCGAAGTAAGAGGATTTCTTTATCGGCATACCGCGGATCAGATGATTCTAGGGACATTACGACTGTTCTGTTACTTTATGGTGGGGACTAATTACAAAGTTTTTTGATTCATTAAAGGTAGTTGGTGTGTTTTCTTTTCTTCAAAGAAGGAATACAATGCAATAACTTGTTAAGAATATCTTAGATGCTCTTTTAGAAAACGAGAGGAATCAGAATATTAATGACGGGATACAAGTTCATCACAAGTTAGAAGAAGGTATTAATCGTTGGTTTGATGCAAAAAACCGTCGAGAATTGTTTCGATTATTATTCGATAATTCACAGATGAATTCCATGAGTTTGCTTTAGCATCAAATAAATTAATACGGTGAAATTGCTATCGTTCGATAGATTATTTGGAATTTCATTGGTAGGTAAAATGATGAAACTCGTGATATCTAATTAGAATTTAACTCTATGATTGTCCTCTGAAACTCATCCACGACTTTCATCGTTGATAGTCGTGAATTTTAGGTTTTAAGGTTACTCGTCCTTTTCTGGATTCAACCCGTTGTCTATTCAAGCCATTCTGAGATACTTACTAAGAACTTGACGAATTTCACTCGTTGGATGGGTTTTGAAGATAATCAACACCAAATGCATTTAACAGGTCACACTAAGTCAATGCAAACAGACATAAAACCTCGAAGTTATATAGTGAGTAGATAAATACAGATAAGTGATTTCATTTTAGCTTTGCTTCCGAAGTCTGCTTGGACAACATTTTTATCTGAAAATACTTTTTACTCCCTATTTGCGTAATGTACTATTTTTTCGCGCATTGGTAGTGAAACATCTCATTATCTTTTCAATTCTTCATTTTGTTATCATTTGTCTTGTTCTTTTTATGCGAGTCTTTAGCATTTTTCTAGAAAATGTTCCATTCCAGCTTCTGGATTTTCCGGCACCTTGTTATTTAAGACGTACACATGCTTGTGATAATTGTAATCCATATCTCCTTTTTTCCTGGTACATATTTTGCTTTCCATCGCGATCCTGTATATATCTTCTTCCATGGCATTCCTCTTCCTTCTCTTCTTCAACAACATCTTTATCCATTACCAGTTCATTTGTGAAGAACCATACCTTTTTGTTGATTCCCTCTTCTAGGGTCTCTTTCGATTCTGGAACGGAGTTCCTTTACGCTCGTTTGGGTGAGGAGTGAAATCGTGCGACCGACACCGCCCCGCGTAACGAGATTTGATGCAACCGGCCATACAGATGCAACGAAAAACCGACATACGATATAGGTATACTGACTAATCTCTGATACTGATGCCATTGCCAAGATCCGTCTGCTGTCTGCTCTGCTCTCCATGCACACAGCTCGACTAACAACAACATATGATTCTTATTGTTATTTAGTATTATTGCTGCATCATGCTGGAACGAGTAATGCTTCCATCGCTAATTTTTGATTGCTATACGGGAATACGGGTTGTATACAGAAATTCAGATCGTGAGTGTTTGGTGGTGTGATCCCAATAAAAAGTGTGCAGTGTTGTGTTTGGTGGGTCCTCATTATGCCCTCATTGCGTAGGTGATGAGGGTTTTCTGAGTTTGAACAAACGCTATATAAACACAATCCGTACTCCAGAACGAGAGTTTTTCCGAACTCTCTTTCGTCCTGCTTCATTTTAATTTAAAGTATTCAGCAAGCTCATTTCTACCTGTTTTAACCCTAATTTGGGAAGTAATTTCTTGAAGCAACAAAAACGTTTCTGTTTTGGTTAAATATGGGGTCTTAATCAAAGATGTGGTTACTCGTGTGCCACCATTTTTACTTCATACATGCCACTGTTCCACATTTGAACATGTCCAAATCCCCATTTAAATTCTGAAACATGACTTGAAATGGAAGGGCATACAATGCTGTAATTTATTGAGTTGAGCATCGACTCACTTAGACGTTACAACAAAAGTCAAAATCCTCTAAGACCTCATTGTCCACCAATATAAATTTTAGTCAAGCATAAATGCATTCAACCATGGCTGCATGCAATACACTTCTCCTCATTTTTTCAGAGCATTAACCTACTCTTTTTCAATTGAAGGAGGTTGTTCAGAAGCATCTCAGCTTCAACTTGTGAAAATAAAATTGTTGTCGTCGAATCCCATAACCTGCTTAGATGAAATGAGTGTGTATTCTGTACAGCAGGTAAACTGTGATCTCGCTAATCAATAGGATAATGTTTTTCATCCTGTCCAATAAGTACAAGATTGTATCAAATCACGAAGAGTTCAATCCTTGGTCATCTTTGGCCAAAAATTGAAATACGCGTAACGCGTATCATCACTTCCACTCTACAGATGTTGTTAGGCACTCCTCACATTGACATACATTGAATGTCTATTTGAAAATGAACAGAGAATACTACTTGTGATCCTCTATGGACCTAAAATGAAGCGAAGACAGACTAAGAGAGTGGATCACTTGATACAATGCTGTAAGTTGTTAAATAAGATCATCAATTTAGTCAGAAACTTGAGACAAAAGTCAAAATTTTCCCGTGGTTTGTAGAGCTATTATTGTCAATTTTAATCCTTGTGCTTAATTAATGGGTTCAACTAGATTCTTATCATTTTTCTAGAGCTTCAATTGAAAAGTGAAATGATATAAGTGTGGGGAACCATCAGAATCTAAATTTGTTCAGAATACACATTCATCGTCGAAAGCCTCAATCAGCTCCAAGAAGATGTGTATCTTCTTCGGGCAAAAAGTAGAGTTTAAATGAATGAGATATTGCTTTTCACTTTACCAAATGAGTACACGGATTCATTGGATCATTAAAAATTAGTCTCAATGATCCAATCAATTCCAATGGAATTTTCTTTTTCGCCAGCTATGATGCCTTTCATGAGCAACTCAGTGTTGATAATTGGGAATCACATTCGCTAACTTCTTTTAAATATGTCTCCTATCATAACATTTCGAGGAGTCCATCCCAAGATAAAGTCATAATTCTATTTGTGTAATGCATGGTATATTATATTTGAGAAAATTATGTCAACTATTTCAATTACTCAAAGGCTCAATACCGTAATATCTTTTTCAAATACGGTTATGATGAGCATCGAAAATCTCGAAAATCAGTTATAACTCATCCAAACTTCCAGACCATATCGATATTCAATCATCAATCCAAAGACAGCCTTGGAACTCCGTTCCTTACGCGTTTCTCAAACGCACACGAGTTTTTGTTCACCGTGGAGTTTATTTTTATCTCTTTTTTTTCACTTCTCTTGAAATTTTGACCAGTAGAATTTGTGCTATTCTCCATCAGCTTCTATTAGTAAATTCTGGCTTGTTGATTGTCAGAGTGTTCTGCAGTGTCTCTGGTCTACACTCATCAATGTTCCCCCGTGTCTCAATACCTTCAATACCAATATCATACTATCACTGGTTCTCAACCATCACTTGGGGATGAATATGAAGTCGATCGCTTGAGAGGCATGTTTGGAATGTTTCCTTACATCAATTGTATCTGCATTGGTTCAGATCGTCACATAATCGTTGACATACCTCCGTTTATTGGTTGGTTTCTGTACTCGGGTTAAAATTTCTGTAATAGTATATGTCCAATATTACCGCACCGTAGGCAAACAATCAGTCAGCAGACTCATGCAAGTTCTTCATGTTGCGGTCCAATTATCACCGCCAGAGTAAACATAGGGTTGCTGAAGGTGCCCTGGTTTCGCAGTCTGCAGATCTAATACGAAGACCGGCGCGACATCGTGAGAATTAATGTATTGACTGCTTTGTCATTCTGAGAGTGTTTGCTTTTACTCGACTTCTGTTACGTTGATCAGGTGTTCTTGAATACCTGCCGAATCGCATTCTCCTTTCGGTTACTGTATTTTATTGAAACGTCACTCGGCCATAGTTTCATTCGAGTTCATCTACCATTTATTTTAGGGACCACTCAAATATTACGTGATACAGATTTCGCCTTTTTTGACCCCCCCTTCCGCCCCGTGATAAACGTGATGTTCAATGGTAAACCCCCCCCCCTTTATCACGTGATAATTTTTATCCAGATATCCCCTCCCCCCCAATCTATGAATATACCATAAAATGAATGAAATCTCCTTTCGTTCATTTCGTATAAGTCAACAGTGAACGTTGCAAGATCATCGATCAAATAAGACAACTAATGTTTATAGTATTATTGTTAATCAACAATCTCAACATCTCAGTTCTTTTCGTTTTGAGCAAATGATACAAGATGAATTAATCATTTTCCATCACGGTTATCAGTGCGAATGATGCCTTTATCTATCCAAGAGCCAATATTTGTTATGAGAGGCATTTGCTCATCACTTCTCACTGTTGCTTCCAGATCAATGGAATCATCTATAGACTCTATATCAATCCATTCAATTACATCTTCAGATATAGTGCACAAAGCTAATTTATCCTGCCTTCTGCCGTGTACTTTTAAGGGCCTCACGCGTGATGCCAAGAACTCTTCACCATGAAGATTCTTCCTAAAATGAATAGATTCATTAAAACTATTTAATTCAATATAGAGCGATCTCAATATGAAGGAACTGTGCGCTGCATACTTGTGAAGATTCACGGAAACTTTTGATGCAAAATAAATCCCACATCCAGAAAAAGTTTGTCCTAGAAATACAAGGCTGAGAATCGCATATCACGTGATAAATGAGAAAAATCCCCCGGTCCCCTATCGTGATAAAAGGTGATAAAATCCACCCAAATCTTGAACCCTCCCCCCTCCTCCCCTCATTCGTATCACGTAATATTTGAACGGTCCCTTAAGAGGAATCGAAAATGTTGTCTAAAATCTGGCGATTCAAATTTTGAAGTAATCACGCGTTGGGCTGCAACTTAGACTGCTTCCGTGGAATCATCATCAGTCATACTGACATGGATAATCCAAGTGGCTGATCAGGGAATATGAGTTGAGCCAGACCAGATCGATCACAGTTGAGACAATCTTATGAGAGGGTTACAATCACAATGAGACATCATCACATCCGATTCTGAGGCAACAGATTTAATGATGAGGGATAACCTTGGTTATATCATATTGGATACAAACAAATCAATTTGGCTTCAACAGTTTTGAATGCAAAACACTTCAAGACACTGAACAACACTTTTCGTTAGGGATCTCCAATGATTCTCTATTTTGAATGAATCCAAATCTTTCATGAAAGAGAAACATTGCTTCGATACGGTGCATGATCAACACACAAGATGATTTTTATTATTTGAAAAGATCGTAAGAGTGAGTCAGAAATCGATGAGTGTATATCGCTTAAATTATGGCTCAATTCCTCTGTTGGACCTGTATCGTATAAAGTTAGTGTTGCCTAGTGAACATCTCTAAAAAGTCGCCAATCATCATTGGTCATCATCGCAGGATCGATGAACTCTCTCTGTTTCTTCAGGTTAGATCAAGTATGTATCCATGGTCGACGATGGTATATGCTATGCGAAACACGTGGCATGAATTTGCTGATCGTGTCATGCAAGCTTTAGTCACATGTGGTTGGTCGTGGTGGTGGGCGATGAACGCACAAAATCGCGTCACGTCATAAATGGGTCAAGAGCACACCCCGGAAGGAAGAGTAGAAACTCCAGACTGTTGAGTCTGAAATTGTTGCACCCGCGCGTGAGTCTTTGAAAATTCGATGAGTGGACGAGCACATATAATAGTTGCCAGCTCATACTATGACTGTACTCGATTGCACTTTTCAAAGTCGCAGCCCAGCAGAGTCATGCTTAGAGGGTGAATCCTGTTTACTCTCGACATGATTCGATTTTGCGGGTTTTTGGACCATGGCTGATGTATATGTTGCACGGTAGAAAAGTGATGTTGGGGCTATGCCTGATGTATTAGTCTGTCGGGCACTGATATCGAATTCGCTTGCGGGAAGTCATCAGATACAGTCAACATTTTTTTCCTGAGTGGTGTAAGCTTAGAACTAAACATGATAATTATAAATGTGATGGAATGTAATAAATTGTGCACATATCATCCAGAAACTCTCAAAACGGACTGAAGTTGGACATCTCATGTGAAGTCTCTATCTCAAATCACTTTTGGTGTTGGCATGAATCTAGGACGAAAATACTGTCGTTTCTGAAGCAGTTTCGCAAGGAAGATCAACTTTTTACCTGTCTATAAATAAGAGTGTACTAACAGATGAAATTATCTAAAATTGTTTTAAAGCGCCTGGTCATACAATTTTATAAGCGATTGATCAAGTCTGTCGTGAATACAACTCCCAAATAATGGGCGATGCATCCGGGATCAACCGAGATTCCCCAATGCATCTCGGATGGATTGGAAAATGTATACCCTTATTCTCCATCTGCAGAGCTGATCGCACAATGAGGGGTAGCTTTATATGTTGATCAAATTTTCGATCAGGAATTCCCGTTTCACTTACAGCAATATTGCTTTGTGTATCGACGTAATGATATATGTATTTAGGGAGTATGAAGGATAGAGTATGTTACGTAATTGTCACGATCATGAAAAAGAGCCTCGAGTTCCCATGACTCGTATTTCCATTGTCAGCCATCTGTGGAGGTGCGAAAATTCGAAATCGTGATATGCCCAATTTCTTATAAAAACATCTTGCACAGTTGTATTAAGGTTTCACATCACTTTCCTAAGAGCATCTACATCATTGTAAAACTCGATCTTTTACAACCTTGCGGAATCAGAACAATTTTCAAAATATCGAACTATGGACTATTACCGTTACGGTTTGCTGATGTACCAAAGTAGATATCTGCAAGTGAACTTGAGTATACGACATTGCACAAAATTTATGTTTAATCTCTAAAATTTCAGCTAAGCTTGCGCTAACGATCGTTAAACTATATCCCTATAGACACTTTTGTAATACGGAGCTCGTGATGCAAGAACTCTTTTCTCACTTTAGAAGACCCGTCATTATTACCGGCACCTAACGCGGCTTATCATCTGCAAATATCGACTGCTGAGCCGTTCCACAAACTCAATCGCTCGTTCTTAAGCCATTACAACGGCTGAACACCTCTTTCTCACGGCTCTTCTGGTCCTATGCTCCTACTTTTCAAACTATAACGTATGGCAGAGTTGGTTTCTACGATGGCTATAATAGAACCGGATCGGCCGTCGGAGCGAAACGAGGTGCCAAGCGCCATCAATTTACGGTCTCAGTCTGTTGGGATGTGGTGTGTAAAGTGCTGGTGCTTCTGTATACATTGTCTCTACGTCTATGTATATGTCTGATGCGATCTAGTCTGCTACTCTCGTATAGAAAGACAGCCGGATCATAATCCTGGACTGTCTGGAAGCTGGTCTGAGAGAGGATTTCACGAGCTAGGAAGAGAGCAGAAGGTAGAGATACGCTCTATAGATTCTCATCGCACCATCACGACCGCGATCCAATCTTATGGGCTCATCCTGATGAAGCTGTGCACCAGTTTGCAAGAAGCATGAAAGATGAGGCCGTACGGTCGCGCATTATTACCTATGTGATCGGTGAGAAGTCGACTTTATCTTCGTAAGTCGCTTGTCTTGTAATGTTAAAGTAACTAGCGTCTGCGTCATTTATTCCAAAACTGATGTCAAAGATAAAAATAAAATGCATCTATTTCAATGAAACTACGAGATATTGTAATGATTCTACAAGAAATGCCGATTCTAAATGACTCAAAGATTTGGCAACACCTTACAGATTTGCGGTATTTCAAAGATTCATCGAGAAATTTGACAACTGTGCAGAGCTCGAGGCAAAGTTCAAGGTGCTCAGAGCATCAATTTTGGTACGAGAGTGTCAAATTTGTGCTCCGCGAGCCTGTGAATGGTACAAAATTATTGGCAGCTGACTTGCGTGGGTAATTTCAACAAGAGAGACTTTTCATAGCACTTGGACAATAACCGACTTCTCGTGCCGAACCCTTCACGCTAACTTTCATTGAGAACGCGAAATGTGTCATCTCCGTTCCGAAAACCTATAACTAGAACTCGTAGAACTGGCGTTTTTGCATCCTGGAGTGGAATTGGCTCGGGGAATAGTATGTTTCGCTCGAAATTCGCACCTGGCTTGCGTACGTGCAATACTGACACCGGGATATTAGCCTTTAGTACTGGAATTACTCACACACGCCTTATTGTCCCGAATTTTATTAAGTTACCTTATTTTTACGCTTCCCGCACATCGTTTGAAGGACATATTTTTCTGCACGCCAAACCTGACAAGATCTAGATGCTATTCCTGATCACGCGGCTGATGCTTGTGCTTCTATATTCTATATCGCTCACACATCACAATGCTGGAAGAATCGATATCGCAAAGGGGCCTTTTTTCAAAGCAGTGTGGAAATTACTATTCTCCTATAAATAATTAGCATGGGCTGAAAAGTAGCCAATCTGACCGCAAAACGCCACTATTCCTCTGTAACTCAAATAGTACATTTCGCACCGAGTTTATGAGGCTGTAGCTCCCTTCTGAGCGATTAGTTTTCTGCCTGAGCCGCAGCCGAAGATCAAAACAGCCGTTCGGAAGGAAAAAATCTCATGAACGATTTGCCAATACTATTTTTTGCAATTTTTTGATGTTTGGGTGCTCACAAAATTGCAAAAAAGTATTTATTGCCCAGGAAAGTGTGTAGAGTCACTTCTTGTGGGCTTGTCACGGCCTACAAAAAAGGGTCTCTTGACAATCTTTCTAATAATGCGTCTATTTCGAGTTACAAGGCATCTTTGTTAAAATTTTCTGCATCTTGTTATATTTATACAATGCATCATACTCTTTATTTTATGGCGAGAAAATTCAGATTCTTGACCTAAAAAAAACGTATCCAGTCCCACACAATTTGATGGACCGATCTGTTTCTTTTCTGGGGTACTTCTTATGGTTTTGAATGAAATATCACATGGGTTTGGAGGAGGCGCACACTATAGAATGAGTATGGTCGGAAAATTTTTTCTTGAAAAACCCACTTAGCCATCGTTTCTAGCTCGAAAATTACGTATAAATTCAGACCTGCAGCCCTCATGGTTCTTTAGGCCAGACTTCAAAGTTAAGGTGTACCCTCCCCCTAAGAAGATCAGCATATGTTTTCTTTTACGGTAGTGTGCGCTTTGATTCGAGAATGATACGCGAACTGAAAAGAATCCTGCAGTAATTTTATTGCAGAACTTCAACAGGTGGGATGTACCTGTTCGGCCCCATTCATTGGGGAGCATTTTGCGTTGGAAGAATCAAAAGAATCGCAACAGTCACAAGTATCGTAAGAGTTCAAACGCTCCAAGCAACGTATGAAATTAGGATAAATCGCTATTGAGCTCATTTTTTCGGGACAAATTGGAGAAAAATGGTGCTTGAGTGGTTTGTGGAAATGAGGTCAAAGGGACTGATGGTACTTCAAGTGACGGGCAGACTTTTGCATCGAACTTTCGTGATATGCTTCTTGCCTAAATCAACAAGAAGCCTCGCATTCAAAATCTATACACACCACACTCCCATTCCTGGTACCGAAAAACTTACTATCTCGAAAATTCCTTCTTGACTTCTCATCTCTTCTCGACTTCTTGAAAAGCCTCAGAATCTTAGATGCCCTGATCGCTGTTCGCGTTATCCGGTGGTTTGCAAGCTATCTGCGTAACCACTTGCAAGCTGTACGACTTGATAATGGGTCTCACGATGAGTGGCTTACCTATCAACGCAGAAGTCCCACAGGGAAGCGTTTTAGGGCCTCTATTATTCCTGATATTTATCAATGAACTCCCTCGATTACTCCACTTTTGAATCGTATCACACGCGAGATACTCAATCGCAATTCACACGATGAAAGCGAGACGAAAGATTCATCAGCTCGATATCGACCAATTAGAGACTATCAGAGTGACTCACAAAGTAGCCCATGCTGCAGGTACAACCGTCACAGCGACTGCAGTTCACCTTCCTCCCGAGTGTACATCGAACGTTGCATGGCCGGCGCCCAAGTTCGATCGTTACTGAACGGGTAAAAAATCTCTTTTGCCTGTATCAATATAGTTTATGATAAGCAGTTTTTCTCAAAAAATATGAAGAAAATTTTATAATGACTCAAAAAGAGTATTCCATTTCTGATAGCTTCAATCAATAATGCTAATAGGAACATGGGAGTACTGGAACAATTTTTCAGAGTGTTTGGCATTGGACGTCCTCGGAATGTCCTAAAAGCTCATATAAATAACCTATAGCCAAACAATAAAATACTGGTATTCAATAAAAAACGCTAGGAAATATTTCATCGAAATTCAAACATGTTGGAAATTCAAGAACTATCGATATACTGTGCCGCAAGCAATGCCACTTCTTGGGGCGGATCAAAGCGCCCGGACAGCGGGCTATGTTTCGGACGAGTCGACGATCATAACCAAAGAGAGCCGCCTAATAATACGCATCCATGCAGGAGATGAGTTGCGGAAATTCATTCGTATATTAAAGCAGGTAAAGCATCTCTAAAGAAAAATTCATTGTATATGCGAAAAGGTATTCTCGCGCAAAAGAATCTAAAGAGTCGAAGGATAATTTTTCATCGACGTTCAGTCCCGCGGACGTGGACTATGTAACAATGTAACTCCTGACGAGCTCATTCGATGATTCTTTATGATGGATTATAATATTCAAAACGAGGCGTGCGCCACACGGTGCAAGCTCTGTCGACTTATCCACGAAGCGCATTCCAAGGACCATGCACGATGAGGCGACGTTTCAATCTACCGAAGCCAAATAAGAATTTTGAGGATTGTGAAAAATCTATAGCATTTCATAATAAGCGAACCAAAGTAATTAACCTAATGAGAATACGACACTTGTCATTTGATGAAAACGAATTCAAGGCTAAAAGAGGCGGAAATTAACAAATTAGACCCATGTCACGAACGACGATCGTAAGCTATTTTGAATTTTTGATGAACGCCTCCCTTATGTGATGCTCATAAGTTAGAGTTTGTGTAGTTTTCCAAGTATCGAGTGACTATTCTAGGTTATTCTCATCAGTGTGTTATATGAGAAGCATATCGGAAATTGATCACGATCAGAAATAGATCGCTAAAAAAGTCCACGCGCGTGCATGGACAATGCTTGATTTCTAATGTTTGTGATAGCTTTTGCTGGACACGTGATGAAAATTTGATGAGAATCAGATAAATTGATAGCATTTTCAAGGACAGATGACAAAGATAATGATCATGTTTGTGAGAACTTTGGAAAAAAGGGATAATCGAAACCTTTTTGAATTTGTACTTTGCCATTTTTTTATTATTTTGCACAAATTATCGAGATTTTTACCGTACCAAGCAATGTTTTCGGTCATGGGCAGTAAGGTCCAAAATAAAAGAATTATAATATTAGCTGTCAGTGGCCAGATGTGTTGGTGGCTAGAAAAATCGAATTTGCAGGACTAAATTTTGATTGTATTGATATCCAACAACCACTTTTACATTGAAGCCTTTGAAATGCAATGAAAATTCTCCAATAAGCAGGCCGTGTACGATCAAACAGAATGCGCTTACAATATTGTGGCCCGAGATAAAATAATTGTATATGAGTAAGTAATCGGTGAGCTCCGATCTCCTACGGTGCGTTATAATATTTCAGCTCGTACATTGCCAAGAGATCGTAGTGGGTTATAATATATTAGTAGGCCATGCCGATGGCGGCGTATACACGGGGTCGCACACGATACGCGCTGTGTAATACAACAGAACGTTAGATCCATCGGAAACGCCTCAAGCTGAGATCGCCGGAATGGCATATCGTAGAGCAGCGCCAGACTTATATTAATGAAAAAAGCAGCTCTCGGGAGCGTTTATTAAGCCCTGCACGAGGCAGGCCACATCAGAGAAAGGAGGAATACTGCGAGCTAGAATTGAAGAGGGTGGGAGGGCGGTGGTGGAAGCTCAGTCGGTGCCCCAGGGGATGAAACTCGGGGGGCATGACTCGTCGGAATCCAGCCCCCTTCGTGCGCACGCACGTAACCAACGCGTATTATAGCAATATATGGCCAAAAGCGCTGGCACGCACCATTACTCATATCGCGGCTCGTTGCGCGTACACGCCGCGCCGCCGCTGATGCTGAAGCTTTTTTTTCGACGTTCCCGGTCGATCTCCAGGGAGAGCTGCGAGAGAGGCAACCACCAACGTCTCCAGAAAACCACCCGAATACAATAATGCTGGTGACTTTTTCACATTTTTTTTCGTCACCGATTTTTGTATAATTTGCTATATATTATATTATATGAATGTGGTTGTGTGAACGGGCAGACAATACCCAGGAACGAATTAAAAAATCGACGTAGACTTGCAAAGTTCTTCAAATATTTTGTTCTTGAGGATTATTACAAACTGTAAGATTTTATCTGACGCTTAATTTTGTACATTTTGGGTAAAACGCTCAACAATAGAGACATTTCACTTTTTCCCTAGGCTTTTTTCCTAGCACCTGTGCTTGATTAACCCGTCCTACTGATATTTATCCATTATCAGCCGGGGGCGAGGAATCTGTTCCCCGGGGCATCTCACAGTGAGGACCGTAACACGGCCCTCTTTTCTGTGTAATTATCCACAAAAAACCAAAAATCTTCAAGAGCTGGTCATCCTCAAAATTGGTTAAATTCAATCAAATCAAATCGAATAAGTCGGTACATATTCTTTCACAAGTTTCATCGATATTTTTTTTCACAGAACTTAATAACTCAATTTTGAGTCCGAAATGCTAATACTAGAATTTTGTCCAACCTGCCCCTAATTTGGATGTTGATGTCTTTATGTTATGGTAAACTATCCTGTACAGAGGGCCAATGAGTAGTGTTAGACGCACTATAAGTAATCTTCAAGGTGAAGATTCGTCATCTCCGTGTTTTTTCTATGATTTTGGATGACTATTAGTAGGTCGAGAAAACTTTCACGTGGCTTGAATTTCTCCAATGTATGGCAGTTAATCAGACAAGGTGTAATTTCTATATCCAATTCTCACGGTTGCAGGACAGCGGAGGACCACGAATTTGAGAGCGACTCTTGAGGCGACTTTTCTGGCTGCCGCAGACGCCAAGACGCGCAATGAACGCATAAGCAGTGTAGTTTAAGCGAGCCATCAAAGGAGTAAGTATTTCTGCAGAGTAGGGCGATCGGAAGGGAGAAAGCGAAGAGAAGGCGGTTCCTTGACGCAGTCATGACTGCCGTCCACCAAATCTCACCGAGGACAGACATTACCCCAAATATTGCGCGAATTTCAGGCACCCCAAGTGTCCCAGAATTTTCTATCAGTTTCTGAAGAAATTTTAGAATTTTTCCCTATTTTCAAACCAATTTTTATCTACGTTTCAAGTAGCTCTGTTTATTATCAATGAGTAATATTCATTAACGCAGTATAGTAACATTAATTAATTTGTCTACTATAAATGAGTTCTTTCGTGAAGAATGGACTTATTTCCTATAGCAGCTTTTGGCTTTACATCATTCATGGACTGTGATGCAAGATAAAGTTTTTCCCAATCCGAAACACCGACTTCAAGCTCAATGACAGCTTTTTTGGCAAAAAATGAGTTATTGCGCTAAATACTCTAGTAGGAATAGTGAGCAATTTTTGGCCAAAAACTGGCCAAATAGCATTGCTACACATTGCTAGAAAACAGCTCACATTTCTACCATAGGTTATTATACCTCGAAATTCTGATGTTTACTTCTCGTCCGGCGAGCTCAGCATTCACTTACCTGATGACTATTATATCCTATTTCTATTATTGCTAATAATCCTCGTATGAGGTATTGAATGCATTAATAAAAGAAAGAAAAAAATCTTATTTCTGATGATGATTGAGTGGGTCAACATCAATGAGTTTCCAGGCGATACTCAAACCAACAGAGATATGGGTTACGACTGATAATGAATTCGAAAAGAGCCCTCAATACACACCAATAACACGCGTAATTGCGCGTTGATGAAATCACGCAGGCATGAGTAAACTCTCTGAATAATTTCTTTTGTAAATATGACCTGGGAATGGAGGGGGGGGGGGGGGGAGATAAAGGCATGAAGGATCTCACCTGTTTCCAAGTCGACGGTGTAAGGAAGTTCGGCCCATGGATCATCTTGTTTTGGCAGCTCATCCTTGTTATCCGTTTTCTTCTATAATACACAAAATGAGAGTTTGTTATCAAGTGCACAATATTCTCACTAACACAAGGGCCAAAGTTTCAAAACTATGGTTTCATCATTTGCCTTCATTCTTTGACGCCTTGAAAAAAACAGAAAGCCCGCAAAATAATGATTTGGCGAATATTCAAAAGTAATCCTTAGAAAATAGATAATTTCGGAATTTCGTCATGATGACGAAGAACCGGGTCGCAGTTCACGCCCAATTAATTCCAGATTTCCATCGATTTTGTGAGTTTTAACATATTTTGACCAAAAATACTCGTCGCTGTACAGAATGTTTTAAAATTATGACATTCTGAACATGGACCAGGCTTGGAAAACCATGATCACGCACATGTCTTTGCAGAATATGGCTAATAATCGAACGCTGATCTGTGACATCATTGTGCCACTGTAGAAAAATCGCAGGTATAGCCCCCGCGCCATCGTTACGAAATATTCCAGAAGGCGTCGACACGAAAAACGTGGACGAATGGAACCTCGAGCCTTGTACACAATGTAGAAGAGAAATGAATATCATATATGCATGGGGAAGCTGATGCCCCATAGAAAGAAGTCATGAAATTTTTGCTGCTCACCATTGGCGATGACAAGCCAATTGCATTGTTGCATTCGTGAGCTGCTGCTGCTGCTGCTGATGCCTCTATTTGAAAAATCCTCAACAGCCATTCGAGAACACGTTGACTTTGCCCCGATGGCATCTAACGAAGCGACGATCTCGTGCATTCTCGTCATTAGACATTTTGTGCCCCCGCGAGAAGCAAGTCAAAAGAGATTGCTTATTGTGACCGTGTCGCGCATATTGTGAGCTTCAATTTTTCATTTGCTGACAGATTCTCAACGTCTAAATCCTAATTTGAAAAATTGTGCGAGCCAGATTAAGAGATAGAAAAGCCCTAGTACGGTTATACATGGGGATGCGGGATCTATACCAAATACACGACACTTTTATTTCCGGGACTTTGTCGAGATGATCAGCAATGCTCATCAGCTTTTGCTGGGTATTATTTAATCTCCCCAAACTCATCACTACAAAGTCTATGATGATTGGAAATATTATTGAGATGGAACTGAAAAAGCACCCAAACGAGTCATGGCAGATTAGGACACTATTTTTCAATACGAGGGCGGGAAATTCATTTTTAATTTTTGAATGATTGCTTTCAGACGGAGCTCTGGATGAGGTCAAAGTTATCCCAAATGAATCAAAAACTTCTCGCCCGAGTATCGGAATAAGTTTTTTGATCGACTGGGCGGAAAAAGAAAGAATATAGTCGATCGACAAATATTTGAAGCAGTTTCCCAATGTTTGGGTGCTTGCAAAATTGCATAAAATAGTGTTTGCGCCTCGTCTATGAGGTTCCCTGTTATTGAGCGATTACTCTGACCTTGATCTGCGGCTCAAGCTGAAAGTCAATCGCTCAGAGAAGCGAGCCACGATCTCATAAATTCCGTGCGAAATGTAACGTTTTTAAATGAAATCCCATATTCACAATTTTTTGTAGTTGAGAGAGATAGCCGACTAGATTGGAAAATTCACGCCATTTATAACTTCATCGCTACATTCTGACGCCTATTATATATTTTTTTGTGACAGCTGCGTCTGCAGCTCTTTGCACCTGAACGAAGCCTCTCTGCCCAACGGCTGGCTAGGTATCCAATTAGAGGCGTCAAAAAAGGATTAGTGGCCCATCTGCCCGTATAAACCGTAATGGCGATTTCGGCGAAGAAGACGTTGCACACGCACCCACGAAAAAATGTATGGCATACAACACGAGATGAGGAAAGGGGAGCATTTAAGAGGACTCGAGATGAGGGTTCTTGTTGTCGTTGAAGGAGGCTCAAGCTTTGAGCAAGTCAAATATATACAGCACACAACGCGAGCTTGCTGCTAAGACAAACAATGCATTGGTGTTGTACATGGCTACGGAATAGAATGTTGAAGCTGACTTGGGTGAATTTTTGGCCCCTCGTATAAATTCTAATACACAGGCGTCTCTCAGACTCAGAAAAGAACGGCTTTCGTAGCTTGCTTGTAGAGCTGATGATTCTTGACTCGTTCAGGACTCGGCGCGGGGGCGGCTAAAGAATGCGCGCCAGCAGTTTTCGACTCGTCACTGCGACTATATCGATCAAACCTATCATCGGCTCTCTGACTCTGGCTTGCCGACGATAACTTGGGTTCTGAATAGTGAAGCATCTTCGACGACGACTGAAAGACAACCCGATGAATTTTCTCCCTTGTATATAATTACGCAAGTCCGGGATGAGAAATGATTTTGTCGGGATCTCGATGAGCTCTGGCACGTGATATAAGATGACTAATCCTTTAAAGGGTATCAATTCAATGAGGTATTTCCGACCTCCGGAGTTGGAAATTCTGATGATGAGATAATAATATTGCTTGCAAAAGCACATGATTGCCAGGAATGGATTTTTTTCATTATAGCTCTTTCAGCCCTTTTACAGGACTATTCAGCTAGGAATGGATTTGTTTGCAGAATGAAACCCATATGGGGAAGCGGGCAGTAAAGGAAATTGCGAGATTTTCAAAAATATAAACTGTGAATATCGAGCAAAATTTCTGAGAGTAATGCAATACACTCGATGATACAAGTATTAAGAATAGTTTGAAGTAAAAAAATTTACGTTGACCCTTGTCTGACTATTCATCCTCTACTATCACTTTTTAAAAAAATCAGAATTTCTTCAGATAAGTGCCTCAAGCAAAAACATACTTTGAGGATATTTTGGAGATCTTGGTCATTTTTTTCGCAGGAGTTCGTAACTGTCTTTTTCTCATGAGGCCATTTCGGGCGTATAATGAATTAATTGTGTCAAAAAGCAAATGGAATTGAATACTCTCAGTACTTAGTGGTCGGGCAACCTCAGAACTCATCACAGGAAACTAAATTTTACGATTTTGATTGTACACAAAAAGTAAAAGGGTGAAGGTTCTCACGATCATGAGAGAGATATGAGAATACTAAGATGAGCCACTCAGCACTCAATCGCGGGAACGCCAATGCTCTGAATCACACGGTAGACCCGCTTTGTCCGGCCTCTCAGTAAAAGCTACAAAGTTTCTTTTCATACCGATTCGGAATTACTTTCAATGCCATTCCACACAGATTGTGCTCAGAAGAAACGTCATAATCAAAACGTAACCCTCCATCAAAGTCTCCCAGCCTCTCCACAACTCTTTTGGTATGTTTTTTTTTCGTTCCGAAAGAGCAAGAGGATGCGAGACGAAAGATATAAGGGCACAATCAAAACGAAATTTTTTGAGACGAAGAGATCTAAATGATGCAATGACTATAAATAAGAGATCGGATGTTGTCGTTATCAGAACTGAAAGACCCCAAAAGTTCATCCGGAGAACTGGATTTTTTTTAGTGCATTGACTGTGTAACGAAATCTAAATGAAAATCTCGGGCACATTTGGCAACATAAAACGATTAACTTGAAATCAGGTTTGTAACTGGGGCACAGTATTTTTTGGAACAATCGTCAAATTATTTTTATTACTCTAATCTAAACATGTCACATTTGAATGTAATAATATATCCGCACTTCGCTTGCAAGCTCATTTCGGGCACTGGAGGACATGCCTGTCTCGCCGCTTCGAAAGGCGAAGTGTTCTAGTACCTGAAATGGGCTAACGCGCTCAGCGCGGATATACTATTAGTCAAAGTATCTCTAAGAACCATTCAATATTCGATCAAGAATGAGTGACTGAATACATTAACAAAATAAAATAAAATGACAGTCGAGTATGATTTGAAAATAGTAGATGTCGATATAAATCAGAACCACCCCACGCGAGTGATAAATCATATTTTTCCATAAGTTGCGTGAAAAAGAAAATTGAAAACTGTGCAGGAATAGAGAGTTGCCGCATAAATTATGAACGAATTAGTAGTACTTCCGCGGAAACTTTGAAATAATGTCTGCCACCTTTTACAAACCCTTAAAACGATTGAAAACAACAATTACGTAGGTGATTTTCGATCGAGTTTTCGATGTATCTTTTATGCTTTTTCTGGCGCAATCCTTAGTTTTCCGATCCGAAGCACCCACTAATATTATCATCAAAAAAGGGTCAAAATTTCAGGTCCATCCTCTGTGGTTTTTTCTTGTTTCGACCTTTGTGATTGTGAAACGCCGCACTGGGGCTCGTGCGGAATTCGGGTGGGCAAATACATAAAATATAACAGTATTAAGTACCAAATCTCACTGTTATGAGAGCCCAAAGACCACTTTTCGTGTGCATGGCGAGTACGTATATTTTGTGGCACAATTTTACTTAAATCAGGTTGTACTTTTCGGACTTGACTCGTCCTCTTATGTTTCAAATGAATGCCGATTCACGAATATAATATCAATTTCACTTAAAATTTTACCCCTCAGTTTTCCTCGATAGAAAAGAATTTGCCTAATTCCAGGCCTTTTTGCACCAATTTATCCTCCAAGTGAATCGCCAGGCGCAACTTTCTCATGCTCCAAAGTATCGAAAAAATTTATTTTCACACTTTGCGAAGTACTTTTTCGCGAAAATCTGCTTTTGCTAAATTTTTATGACAGTTTCGTGCGGTACTAGTAAGACCCTTAAACGCGAGACTCCATAGGTCGTAGTCAGTTTTTTTCGAAGTATTTGATGATCAAACGAAAACCCCAAAATCTAGAGACATAGCTTAAACCGTTTAGCTGTGAGATCAATTTCAGTATAGCAAAGTGTCAGGTCCGTCCGTGGCTTCCAAATGTCAGGTCCGCCTGACTCTACTGCGTCTCTCCATGTTATCCTCACGGTACACATGAGTGGGAACTTTTCATTCTTGCGTGAGTTAATTTATGCTTTATATGTTCTGAAGAGTCAGAAAATCCATCTTAGAACTTTCGGGAGTGAGATTTGGGGTTGGCACATTTTCGATCGTAAAATATCAAAGTTTCCACGGATTAACTCATACATTTTACGTAAAATCTTGACTACAAAGTCTGATAGAATGAAAATTTTTAGAAAATTTAATGAAAGACTTTTATCTCATCGCGTGAAGATCTAGATTATCATAGGCGCTACATCCTCGAGGGCCATTTTGGTTGTTTGACGACTGCGGCCACACGAATCAATCGATAAGAACATCGAGCGAGATCGGCCATCACGCGAGATTCACAAGCAAAGTTCTGTAGGACGATCGTATAAGTAAATGAGAATACATATACATACAAGCGCGCGTGGTGCTCGATGAAATGAGCCGAATAAAAACAGCATTGTATACGATGTATGTACGTGGGGCCATCATTAATCACGGCGTGGCCCTGATAGTGGCCATCCATCGCTCTCTTTTTCCATCTCTTTGGTATCATACTGTTCGAAGCCCTCCATCGCGGGCTCGTCTCTCTCTTTCTACTTCAGTGCATGATGTATCGTCAGATCGACAAGCTTGTCCAAACGAACGATACAGATAGCAAGAGAGAAGGGGGGGGGGGAACTTTCGACATGCATAAATTATGAATACGGAAACAAAGCTGGCCGATCGATTCAGAGCTGAATCCTGTCTTGAAAGAATGAGCTCCCGTTGCTCGAGTTCAATTTACCAAAGTCGGTATAGTCGAGTGTTGCTATTTGAACATGCATGCTCTGATTTGACTAACATTGATGTGTGTTACTTATTACGCGCGGGAGATAATTGAAGCGCGATGAGAAGTTGGAAGTTGATGGTGCTGCGATTGGACCTAGTAATTTCTGAGTTCGTTGGTCTAAAGTTGTATTATTGTTGATCGAAAGTCACAAATTATTCCTCGATCATCATTCGAGTAAAAATTTCCTCATCGTATTAGCTTACTTCAAAAAGGATGCTTGATTTTTGAAATTATTGTAAAAAGCATGCAATGGATTTTCAACCACAGGTTGAAATCGTATTTTAAAGAGGTAGTTGAAATTTTAGCTGACACGTGCTTGATCGAACACTTCCAAAGAACGACGATTGAAGGCGTCATTGCCATCAGCTGTCGATTTTTGGCGTGACCTTTGCCAAACATTACATTTCAGTCACATCTGAAAATCTGAATTTTTTGTGCATCTGCGGATTTGGGGACTTATTGTTAGCTAAAATTTGGGATTGAATATTTATTCCCATAGAAATACCTATTTTGAGCATTCTCGTGAGCATTCGGATCATTCCGGGTACTTATAGGATCTCCCTGGGTTTCGAGATGAGTTTAATCCCGACAGAACATCTAGCTTGAGCATACTGGGATCAAAAGTCGGACCATTCACGTTAACTGAGAATTTCAACCACGTTGGTAGAAATTGCGAGTTCAAGCAGGTGGTTAAATTTCGACTCCCCGGTACATTATTCAATCACTTTGAGTAAACATTTTAGTTGAAAATCATTATATTTCTTACCATAAATATTTTAGAAATTCGTAAGGTTTTGCAGTAATCAGAAATGGGCTGGTAATGACAGCATCATTCCATCGATACTTTTTGAACAACCTCACTATCATTGATGAAGTGACGATGCTATAATACACCCCATTCACGAAATCTGGGAGTTGCTGTCAATCCTTTAGATCCATGTGATAAAAATCTCCAATAAATCGATAAAAGTGGCAAGCTAGACATATCAAAATATTTCATGTATTATTGCTAAGGAAAACAGAAGTTATAGAAATACAATTTCATCAATGTTCATAAATTTTTGTGAAGCTATTTTGGGCACATGAAAATTATTTGAAAAACAGAGATGTTAAGACTATAAATCTAACGAAGATTGAAACACTTAGCACTTGCCAAGTTCATGCATAGAAACTTTTCTCGAGGAATCGCAAGTGGAAATTCAAGTATCCAAATTTCGGATGAATCAAAACTCAGGCCTAATTTAGCATATAACATTCACTTTTTGATTTTGAAATAACTGTCAGGATTATGACGACAACTTTGCAATTTTGTACAGACCAGGGTAAGCAATACATATATAATGTATAGTATGTCAGACAACTAAGGGACTGTGACTCGCCCCCATTTTCAATATCCAAAGCCATTAAAGCGTCTCCGCCCGACCTCCACCCTTCGCATCGTATCGTATACCCCCAAAAGAAATTCTCGAGGAGATTCGAGCGATTCCTCGCTCCAATCTCTCGTCTCACTTTTTTTCCTTTCTAGCTCGCACCCAGGATCTTCTTCTTCTCCTCTTGTTCTCAACGCCAAGTTAATACATATATTGGTATATGCGTTATACCAGAATCTCATTGGGCAGCGAGCCAATGGAGTTACGAGAATCGTGGCGCCGGATGCTGCGCTCTACACAGCCACGCAACATTTATCATTTTTCTCGAGCTGGATAGGAATATATTTCAACAGGACACTCTAATAGCCGTCGGGTTTGCTCGAGCTCGGATGTAATGATGGCAAGAGGGGAAATGAATAGGGTGGAAGCATCTCGGACGCCATTTTCGTTCACCGCAACATTTCCGAGCGATTTGATTTGAGCAAGATGAGATTCAATCTTTTCGCATCTTTTTTTTACTGCGAGTTAACTAGATTATTTTAATGTGTGATCTACCGATGTGCAATATAAGGAAGTGTACCCAACTTGCCTCTGTACTCAACTTGCCCTCATATGCCGAGCTCGGAGATGGGCACTCCTTGGCCTCCCGGCAATTTTTTTTCACGTTTGTTATGTTGAAATATGAGAAAGTAAGTAGTCTGCGTCGATCCCAAATCATTCCTGCGTTCTCCAGAAAATCTAAAGTGATTTTTCTATTTTTCGTGATTGCTTAGCTGAGAAAGTACCGAGGGAATTGCCTTCAGTAAAATCGGCGCCAGATTTTTTGAGTTCGACCAATCTTGACGTATATTAGCGCATTCGATTCCTTGTTTCAAGACCTTCAAAATCCATTTTTCAAAATTGGAAAATTTGAATATGGAGCTGTTTTATGTGCAAAACACGGAGACGATTTGTAAACAAGGATGCCAACATCGGAGTGTACCTAACATGCCCCCATACGTTTATCTCGACAGAACATGCAGAACGACTTTTTTTACCACTCAGAACGTGTTTATCACGTCAAAATGAGTCAGAAATAGTGTTTCGAACCACCGAAAAGCTCCAAATGTGCGTGCACGGCGATGAAAAAACTTTATCGCCGATTTCCATCATTTATTTCGGAAGAATTGCGACAGTTCGGCTCCAATTGATCCAAATTGGACGTAGTTTAGTGCATTTTAAAGGTCCTTAAGCAAGCTTTAAAATGAGCTAAGATACGTTGGCAAATATTGAGATGGACTAGAGTTGTTGGGAAAATGGCTTAATGAGGGCAAGTTGGGCACACATTTTTGTAAACTCTCAAAAATCACCTTTTGGGAGAATTAAAACAATTTGACTCCATTTTGTTCAAATTGAATGTACCTAAACTTATTTTGAAGGTCTTAAGACAAGCTTGAGAATGAGCTAAGATACGTTGGAAAATATGGAGATGGGACAAAGTTATTAAAAGAATGGCTTAATGGGGCCAAGTTAGGTACACTGACCTTATTTCTCAATAAGTACACAACAGATTCTTAGGGCTAAGAAAAACCGGTCTCATTCAAGATCATGTTTGATTTTTTCTGATAAACCAGTTTTTGAGAGAGGAATCTTTATTTCAATGTAATTTGTTATGAAATAGACTCCTGAAATGGTCAAAAATGATGTACGTATCTTGTTAATTTTGTAGAATTCCATACATGACGAATTGAGATTGTAAAGGTATTGATGGATTTTACGGGCCACGATCAAAGGTGAAGTCGCCAGTAGTGGACCAAAAATGAGCGCTAGTTAGTAATTTACACATTTTGAATGATATTTGAGTTTCTCGCGAATAGGAAGTAACGCATCTTATAGATAAACTCTTTCTGCATATTTTGAAAAAAGGTACAAGTTGATTACTTGTATACAATAAGAGTAATTGAATGTTCACGAAAGGATCCGTTGTCTCCTGTAGTGGAACAACCAATCCTGAGCTCGGTGCCCTCAATGGAACGTGAAAAGTCTCCTATAGTGGAACAGCGCTTTGGAGTCATTCTGAAAATATTTGGTAGACAATTAGTGGTTTGTTTGTCCTGATCTGTATGAAATAAATGACGCGCGACTGGAAAAATCGATTGCCGGAAGGTTTTTCAATACAGCGAAAATATAAAATCTGTTCCAGTTGAGGGCACACTCTTGTTCCACGATAGGCTCCTTTTTTGAGGAAGGCTCCTACAGTGGAACAGCCTCTAAAGGATGGTTATGAGCTTGTACTTTTCATGATTATTTCTTTTGATTTATGAACCTCTTACGGGTGTTGCAAGGCATCGATTTGAAATTTATAATATCAAAGAACACTGTGTAATTTTTACTCAGACGATGGATCGACTTTTTGCGGTTAAAACCCCATGTGAATTGGGTGTTCCACTATAGGCGCCCAACTAGCCGTGTTCCACTACTGGCGCCTTTACCTAATCTTCTTTATAGGGAAATCCCAGAAATGTTTGACTTTTGCTGTCACTCCACCATCATTTGGGCTATGTGAAGTGTAACGAGGCCTAACCAGTCAAATCTTCTTCGTTCGGATGTCCTGAAAGTGGACACCAAATTTGGGATCGATTGGTGGATGCGGATAGATACTAGAGAAGGTCATGTGCGAGAAAACACCCAAAAATCGAGGAATTGACGTGTCACTTGGACCGACTCTCAAAATTCGTTAAGTTCTCATGGTTTTAGCATGCTACAGCAGGTTCTGTAAATTTGCAGGCATTTTTCTAATGATCCAAAGTTGTGATTTTTTCTCCAGCGGGAAATGTACATCGATGTACACATCCGTGATACGCATTGGACAGTCTGTCACTCCATTCCGATAAGAAATCGTTACTCCTGTTCTTAGGCTCATGAACTTTTTAGTGTGTTCTGGTCATAGTCTCCCCGATGAACTCATTGTCTTACTCGCGCTCAGGCCCATGTACATCAACGGGGAAATCAAGGAATCCCTCGAGGAATCTCGTTTAACCGGAAATAGTTAGTGTCACTCATGGTATTTTAACGCCGTTCTCGGCGGTGTACACTTGCTGTAATCAATACACGGAATCCAAATTATCGAGAAATAGTAGATAATAGTACCAGAAAACCATATCCACTTCGCTACGTTGAGACTCTGGCGCGATTGAGAGTACCATCTGTTTGAATGGGGGCGATTGAGTATTTTATATGTACGAAGTGGTCATGAAACGTTCCATAAAATCTTTCAAAACATTCAAAAACACTCCAGATTTGTATAAGAATGACTAAGATCGTATTCAGTATTCGCATCTTGAATGCCAGTGGATGATGGGATCTGGTAGGACCGAGACTCTTCGATATTTGGTGTGTTCTTTGCCACCTTTCGATAGGTTACAAGCCTCCATCACTACCATTGAGCGATCCTAATCATGAACTCTAAAAGTTGAGGATCTTTGACATCCATTCAAGTATTCTATAAGAGATTTCCGGCCGGCCAACCCCCGACGCTCACCAAATCAATGAAAATTTCGGACCGAATTTTTCGAAAATTACCAAAATGTGGCGCAAGACTTTGTTCTGTAAGTCATTTAGCGATTGTTTTTTCAGATGATCCACATGGGAGATTATGTTTACGGAGCCTCCAAAGAAGTTGTATAGATATTTTCAGACATGTACACAGCTTTTTTCAGTTTTTTCACTTTTAGGGTCCAAAAGTCAAAAGTTTCTGAGATCTCCTCATATATCTATAAAAGGAATTTTATAAGAGGAATTTCAATCCATGATCAGTACGGTTCTTTTGAGAAACCCGATTGCCGGAATGAATTTGATACAGCGTAAAGCCAGAGCAATCAAATGTAGCAAATTCCAATGAGATTTCCTTGACCTCGTGGACATATCAGTACCTCACTAATGCCACCTCTATGGGGTATTTTTCGGGCAGTAGAAAACGCGCGAGCTCGAGAAAATGGCCTCTTATCTTCAACATGATAGTAGGATTATTTTATAATCATAGTCAGATCTCAAATATGATTAAAGTGTCTTGGTTTTCCCAAGGTGAGCTAAGGTAAGGGCATACCTATTTTTCAAAGTTTAATTCTTATTTGCAAAAACTCCAAGACATAAAGCTTCATTCCATCCAAAATTTGTGGGATAAAAATTGCTACAAAAAACATTTTGGGCTGGTCTTATTCCTAACGAAGTTTGAAATGTACCCCTATTTCTATCCAAGAATCCGCACGGAGGCTTTCATTTCCTGGGACTTTCTGACACACTCTGATTCATCTCCGTTATAACTATATTTTGTGAAATGTAACGGGAAAATGAGATGTAAACTCGTTGTTCCTCAAAAACTAATATCGTGATTTTTACCTCTTGATCATTTCTTTGGAAATTTTTAGCTGAAGATGTAATTCTCAAGTTCCATATGAAAAATTGCTGCGATTGTATCAGTATAGAAATCGCTAGGAGTTTTGGAGAACCACTGGTGGTTTTGGTGATTTTCCTTCAAGTTGAGAGTTTCGTTTGCATGTAATATATGTTTTGCATCAAGTCTACGTAGGTCGGGACGTATAAACACCTTCACCTGCAGAAAACCAACTCACTAAATGGCTTCGAATGAAATTTGCGACGTTTTGACTCGGTTCGAGTGAAATTTTCACTCTAATCGAGTCAACGGGTCGCAACTCGGCTTCAAGTGATCAACTTTCACCCGAATCGAGTGGAAATTCAACTCGTATCGAGTGAAAATTTCACTCGAAGCCGGGTGGCGACGTTTTTCACTCGAATTCATTCAGAGAGATTAGTTCCGGAAAATCCATCAAAGGAATTTTTTCATGATTTTCAAACTGCTTGTCTAAAACGATATTCCTTCGCAATTTTCTATGCTTGAATTGAGAGGTGATGTCTTAATGATAATTTATAAGAGACTCGAGTACACCTGGAACCGAGCTTTGCCAGTATCATCAATGTCCCAGAAGTTGACGAAAGTTAACGCATTCGTGGTATCACCAGGATGCAAATTGGGTCGGCTCTTATCGGTTTCTATTAACTAAGAGATCGTCCTTCACTCAGGCACGCCCAAAAACTTCCCTGCTTGCTGCAGCAAGATCAATCACACCTCCCAGAGTAACGTGGCGTTCGTGAACGAGAGAGTGAGCCAAACAAGGGGGAGGGTGCAAAAAAAATCCTACGCAATTTGAGACGATCCACATCAGCCTTCAAGCGGGATAATCACATGAGAGGTTGATCGAGGGTAGGATATATTATTGCACGAGAGCCACCCTCACTTTGGCCATCAGAGCTTTTGTATAAGTTGAACAACGATTCATGTCACGATAGAAGGCATCGATATCGATTATGCGAATCGAGAGAGACGCACTCTCAACGCAATGCTCAGATACGAGAAGCCTCAATCCTTATACATTTGCCGACTCTGCAGGCTCTCTGTCTTGCGAGATAGACATCGAACTACCGAAGGCCAAGGAGAAGACGGCGGCGACTGAGAAAAGGGGCAGAGTGGATTTCTGACGAGGCAACCCGCCCAGGACGAGGCTGCACAGTCATCCTCGATCCTCGAATGCGCCGCGCCCGCACCTACTCTCCATATATACTTCATATATCAGCTCAAACAATACAAAACCATCGTTCGATAGTCAGACCGTGTCCGATACAAAATTTTTACACTTGTAAAGAGAGTCAATTCTGAGGCTGGGGACGATTATTATGGGAACTTGAACACGAAGCGGGATTGAATTGGATGCGATCCGTGTCGGATGGTGCCGCGGCTGGCTGAGGCTAGATTATTAACTTTTCGGTCCTCATACATGGCGGTGAAGAGAGTTCAATGGTCTCGGCAAAGTCACGGTAATCCCTACACTGGGAGAATATTCAAATCGATAGGTGACATCACTGATGAAAATGCGATGATACATCTTTATCCATGCCCAATCGATTTCTGGTTCAATCTCGGGTTCGATTGCGATGGAGCCAAGAGCACTGAATAGAATCTCTAGAAGCTGTTGCTCGAGCTGTTGAGTCCATCATTTGAAATGTGCAAGATTAATAACCTTATTGAGGCGAAGGTTTTTTAAGAATAACACATAAAAATTATTGATGAGGTGATTTTTCTGAATGCAATAACTGCTATGCCGGTAATCTTTCTACATCGTACTTCATGACTGGTCAAAACACTTTCTCAAATTGAATGTACAAGTCAATTCCGCAAACTGATCTGATTTTCCAATATTTATGAAAGCTCGTGGACGAGCGATAGTTAGAAGTATGTCAGAATATTGGGCAAAGGGGACACGTATAAAATGCATTTCTGCTTCGCTGATGCCGATATAATATTCTCAAGATGACTCGCTCGAATTGCTTCCGATGGATTGGTCTGAGTAGCCTTGATGGTTGCAGTGCGAGACCCCATTTGATGATAACAATCAATGCGCGATCTTACATGCAAGCAGAAGATCATTACAGACCGACGTGTAATCGTTCAAGATTTGTTTGAGCTTGTATCGTATGATGGTTCCTCATGCCAGCAGCAGGGTCAATCTTTATTATTGTGACTGCGCAACGAGCTGATTATGATGAATGGCAATAATGCGTGAAAGGCGTGGGTATTGTTTCTCTGTGCTTATTAGCTTCACAGAGTCCACTCACGTCGTCGTTGCGGTGCGGAAAGATTCGCAAATTTCAAAATTTTCTCTCATGAAAAATAAACCGTTCTACTCGTTTATCGGTGCTTTTTCAGAGTCAAAGTTGTTTTTACTATTATATAGTTGGGAAAAGTAAATTGACCAAAACATAAATGTTCCACGAAAACCAACTGGAACATTAAGACGGATCATTGAATTTTCGATCTGAGCCGACCAACAACGAAAAACTGTTATGAGATCTTTGACAAGATTTTCCCACAAATCTTTGAAAGACCTTTGTAGAGAGACAGGAGTTTGATGAAGACTGTCTCGAGATTCTCATACACGAGAATACTTATCTCTTGATTGGGCCCAAAGAACATTCCGTTTTCCAGAAAAGTATAGAGGAGATCGGAAAATGACCAGAAAATACTGACTTCTGTTGTTCTGAAAATGTTTCATTAGAAAACTATTTCTCGGTATAATTCTCCAAAAGCTCTTCAAACTGACTACTAAGTGATTTTGAGTAATATCTTTGATATTTTTTACGAAAATAATCGTGATTATAAGTCAAGGAGCCCTCAGATTTCTAAGCTACACTTTTTCAAACTTCAATTGTCTCGAACCAAGTTCAAAAGTACCGTGTTTCGATAAAAATGAAACATTTTTAGAGCTTTTTGGCCTCGTTTCTTGCCTGACTGGGGTGTCTTATAACTGGAGGAGGGCCTTTTTTCAAAGGATGACTTATATCTCTGATGATACCTAAAGAGACGGCCGATCGGATGAATAATCATTATCAATCAAATCAAAGTTACACGTGATGATAAATATCAATTTGAATCAGAAAATCTATAAAATGGGTAGGCTCCCGATGATCGCATCTGTAAATCGATCGATACAAAGAATAGTCAATTCTGCAACACGGGTGCTCATTTCTGAGGATGACTTATATTCGAAGGGTGGCTGGTTTCTGGAGATATTCCCAATGTCATATTTGCAGAAGGGCTTAGAAATTTTCTCATCCCTGATGAGGATGTCTTACTTTTGCGTGTGTCTTTATTTCGGTCGTGTCCTTTTCCATAAAGGTGATTTCATCCGCTCATGTTAATTTGACAAATTTCAGTAAGCGGTCGAGTAAACTTTGGTAGATTCGGTAGTGTCTTTTATATCCGGCGAGGTAGGGTATGATCAGGTACTATGATGCAAGAAGCTACAAAACTCACCTTGTCATCACCAGCATTGATGGCCTCCAAAGTCTTGAGCTTCTCGATGTCATCCTCGGACTCTTTGCTGGTTGAGGTAGCAGTGTTTTTCGCAGCCGAAGTGGGCTCCACCAATGTGAAGCCTAAATCGACGTCTTGCTTCCATAAGACCTCGATCAGGTCCATATCCTGAAGGCAAAATTGAAAATATGATTATTCAGTCATACTTTTAAAATCTTGAGTATATTGGAATTGATATCGAATTTATAAATTCTAAATAAAAATAAAATTTATAAATTTATAACATTAGAACGTTTGGTTGTTTGTTTACTCATTTTTGAGTAGATAGAATTAAACTATAAAGTCATCATTGCAGACGAGTTGACTCATGATCAATTGGCACTAACGAGTGAAATTTGTTGGTAGAATAAATAGTGCTCGATAATAAATTGTGCGGCCTCATAAAAAAAAGATCAGCGCTCATCCATGATAGCTCTTCCTTGTCTTTGTTCAAAATTCTCGCGCGCTTCTTTCGAAGAGAAAAGTTGGCAACTTTACATCCGAGAGTACCAGCGGTATATCGGTTCTAATGGTATGATGGAAGCTTGTGAAATATACCGAACTTCCTCGACACGCTTTCACCCTCGTTGAATTGCCAACTTATCAAAGACTCTTCGCTGCCATCGGTTCACTCAATCTGCATTTTTGTCCATAGCGAATCGTCCCGTTGAAACTATTCCAGACTTTTCTCCACTTTCTTGTTTTACTGTATGCCCACAACAGTACTGTACAAGCTTTCCTCGTGTACTCTTGCAGATTAATCGAGGATGTAAGGATAAAAAGCATAGAGCAATGACGGTAATTCGTTGAGAAACTTTCTAATGCTCCAACAGTATAAGCTCTGCACACATTTTGCTAAAAAAGTATAAAATCAATGTAGTGGTTATGAATGTTTGCTCCTCAGGTTAAGGGGCTACGGGAACTAATCCAAGAAAATATTCCAAGTTGATGGAATTGTCGGGTTGCTTGCACACAGGCGTAGAATGGCTATCGTTGAATCTAGATTGAGCATTGGTAGGATTAGGGCTTCAGTATTTTTGACCTCATTGTTCACACAGTCTGATATTTGTGTCTTCATGCTTGACTCTGGTCCACTCACTCTTGGGTTTGGAGGATAACCAATGACCGGGAAGGGGAGGGGACACAATATTATGAAAACAGCCCCATGCACTCAATGCTAAATCTAGATCCAAAGGCGGCCATCTTCGGAGAATAAACGCCTGGATGACGGCAACCGGACAAGCACGTCCAATCCCTATATCGAGGCAAAATATCGATTCCGGTCTAGATTGCTAGAGTATACAAATGTGCATTCATCATGCGCATCCAGTATACTTTTGGGAGTCAAACCTTTTGGAAGATCATTAGTTTGACATCTATCATGAGCATTTCCAAATACTTTAGTAAGCCCCATCAATCAATTAATCAGATTGCAGCCTGATTTTCATTTTACGAAAGGTGGCATTAGAACGAGATTTAAACCCGGTTGAAATTACATTGCAGCAGACTCTCATACAATTCAAGCACCTATAACACGCTCTGAATATGAAGAGTTCGGTACTGAAATATTTCCAGTCACGAAAATTTCTGGAATTTTGATTATAGTGTACAGATTACAGCATTTTTGCACGCTAGTCGCAATGAGAATAGTATTTTTCGATTCGAGGGAAGGAAGTTTGGTTTTGCTTTTCGAGTGATTGTTTTCGGCCCGAGCCCTGGTGAGGGTCGAAATTAGCACGAGTAAAGCAAAAAAACTTCACGCCCGAGTATCGAAATACGTTTTTCGATCGACTGGGCGTAAAGTAAACGAAAACTACCGTGCGTCAGTCGATCGAGAATAGTATATTATGCGGCTTCGCCGACGTCCAGCACGAGTTCCGCGGAAAAAACGCAGTGGCCAGCACAAGTCGCATATGCTACTTTATATCACGAGTGCTCCACCATCATTATCATTGTCTTTTGTTATTAATTAGTGTGTTTTTAAATTGTCATTTTTGTCGTCTGCTGCGGCCCTCGTTTCATCTGTCTAGTGTTTGTTTCCGCGTCTCCTCCTTTCTAGTTCTTTTTACGCACGCTAAAATCGCCACGGGAACGCTACATAACCCTCAAAATTATACAACTTTTATTAAACAATGAGTGTTTTCGTACATAATTCAGCTCACTAAAAAGTGAAAAATACATAAAAGTAAAATCAATGATTGTATCACAGGTTCATGATTTAACAATAACCCCCAAGACCCCACTACTCCTATTGAATGATGAGTTTTTTTGTACATAATTAACTCACGAATAAGTGAAAAATAAATATAAGTATAGAAGAAATGATTGTATCATAGCTTCATGATTGAGCAACATTGAGAATTTAAAAGTGATCCTCCCAGTCCATGTAACAAAATCACACAACTACTATTTATCAAACGATATGTTTTTTTTACATAATTAAACTCCCTAGTGTGAAATATAAATAAAAGTTGAACTAATGATTATAATATAGCTTCATGATTGAACAATATTGAGAAATTACAAATGATCCTTCCTGTCCGTGTAATAGTATTCTCCAGATTCTCACTTGGAACTCTTGAAGAAATGATCAAAGATTACAAATACATTACCACCCTCGAATTCATATTTCATGAAAGCGCGGGGTAACAAAATTACGCAACTACTATTAAACAATGAGTTTTTTCTTACATAATTCAACTCACTAAAATGTGAAATATAAATAAAAGTTGAACAAATGATTGTATTACAGCTTCATGATTGAACAATATTGAATAATTACAAATGATCCTCCCTGTCCGTGTAATAGTATTCTTCTGATTCTCACTTGGAACTTTTGAACAAATGATCAAAGATTACGAAAACATTACCACCTTCGAATTCATATGTCATGAAAGCGTGGCGTGCCATGTAAAGGAGAAGCCATTTATCTCTTGGCCACCCCACACTTTCATGACTTATGAATTTCAAGGTAGTAATGTTTTCAGCATCTTTGAGCATTTGTTGGAATGTTCCAAGGGAGAATATGGAAAATACTATTCCACGGACTGGGAGGATCATTTTTAGTTCTCAATATTGTTTAATCATGAAGCTATGATACAATTATTTGTTTTACTTTCATTTATTTTATTCTGTTACTTTTCGTTCAAATCATCAGTTCTCTCTATCCAGTTATTCCTCATCTTGAATAACAAGTAATTTTTGAGAATACCAACTGATTCGTGGACTCGATCAAGTCCCTTTTATATGAACTCGTGGACTGAATCCTCTAATATCTTGATTGCCAAGTAACTTTTGAGATTAGTAACAGGGCATGCCCATTTGGTACCGCCTTTTTCTTATAATCTAGGAATATCACCGTGGGAACTGACATAACTTTTTCACACTTCATCTTATAACTTTCTCTGTACCTCGACTTCTCAACATTTTAGTCTGTTTGTATTACCGAGGGTTCTCCATGAACTTGCAATATCTTGCCTGATTCAAAAGTTTGATATTGAATCTAAGTATAAGTAGTTGAGAGTCATCAGAAAATTGTTAGACTGAGTTGGCACATTTTGATCTTTTGCGAAGACTCATAATAAGCTGCTGCAACTGTGAACCTATGCGTGGAGTCTGGTGGAGTCATAAGTTGTTCTTTCTTGTCCATTTTTAAACGCTTTTATTTATTATTCTTTCCATACATAACCTACTGTGGTGGCAGTCGCCAGCAAGTTGTGGCGCTGAGTGTGTGTGTATGTGTGTGTGTGTGTGTGTGTGTGATGTCGTCTAGTAATATCTGGTGATTTTTAGGAAGCGTGGAAACGCGGCTTGTTTTCTTGTTTACTCATGGCGCAGTCGCCTGGTAAAACGCGTGTCTGCAAACCTCCCCACCCGCGCCAGTAAGCTTGGAAACGGAGTGGTTTCCAGCACGAGTGATATAAATTATTTTTTACTTGAAAACCAACTGGATAAGGACTAAAAACTATCACGCACGATATTTTATACGACTAAAATCCTCGCTAAAATCATTATAATCATTACCACCCTCGTGCTCCAAATTAAGCAAAAGGGTGGTAAAAATTATTGGTAATGTTATAGATGCAAACAAAATGATAATCAATCATCCATCGCCTCTTGTATTCATGCACATAATTGAAATGAGAGTGACATGCTTCTCAAATTATTCTTTGACACGTTTTGTGCGACAAAGATCGATTGGCTTGGCCTCATGTGCGCGAGCAATTTTCAAGTAATTCTCATACTCTCATTATTACCAGCCCTAGATTATGCACTACACTCACATATCACGTACACATAGCAGAAAATGTGAATATTGTACATTTGCGCGAATCTATGAACTCGTGTAACGTGGTCAGTTTGACAAGTACCAAGAATATGAGTCAATGAAAATTTAATCACAGCAGTCAGCTTGCAGGTGTAGGAGTCAACTGAAAACTGATACTTTCACAAAGTAGCTGAGAACGTTTTTTTAACTAACTATGAGCCGCATTCGATGTTGTTCTACTTATGAGCTTCTATCACAAAATATGATTAAAAAACTAAGATTATTCCTGAAAAGAATCCATCGTACGGATGACTATTTGATGGCTATTTGTATTTATTTCTTATCATCAATGTTGCGGTCTTGCCTGATCTTACATGTTTAACGAAAAGGCCAGGCTTTGATTTAATGAGACAGTTTGCAGTTTGAAGGCCTCGTTGAGGGCACTTCGACAAATTTTTCAATATTAAAGCAATTTTCAGGCACGGTTCAAGAACTATGCTTTATTATGAATTTATTAATACTTTGCATATTTTTGAGAGATGAGAGAACGTCATAAATCATAAAATTAGTGACACCATACACCCAAGTTCGTCCTTCAGAAACCATTAATTGAAAGAGTTCGGCGAAAGCCGAATTCTCTTTTTAGTCTCGGGACAGAACGAGAAGAATGATCGTCGAAATCCGCTGTCGTAATTTTGACTAAAATCTGTCAACAATGGCAAATCATTGAAAAGGCTAGACGTGCGAGGCGCAGGTACTCATCGATCAATAAGGTATAGGAGAAGAATCTCAAGAGGAAAGCGCGTCGAACGTGATCCTTACAAATTGGCGAATAATCTTGTTGCACTGTAAGCAAGCAGCCGCGCCTACCCAGTTCTCTAGGGTGTTGTAAACTGTAAGCTGCTGAACACCTGGCATTTGACTAATTATACGAGCTCATTATATTGATTGCATACACCTGTAGTGATTATTTGTTTCGATTACGATATTGATAATATGTCCACGTATCATTGTCATCAGGAGGATGAGGAATCATGAGAGCTGGTATTATCAGTGTATAATCGTACTGCAAAGGGATAATGAAATGGCTGATAAAGGCTGTTTTGCCATTACAATCAAGATAACCCAGGAAGAGGTAAGCCTGGGAAGTCAGGATTCTCTGCTATAAGAGCCTCTTTACGCGTCCACGACGAAAACAGTGATGAATTGCTGAAATATATTGATATTTCACCGTTTTTGGACGCAAGGAAGCCCTTACTGTAGAAAAACCTGCTCTCGACCTGCTTCCCAGGCTCATTTCCTCCCGAGCTGTCTTGATAGTAGTGTTTTGCCTGCTACCAATCCAACACGTAGGAATGATACACTTATAAAAGACCACGCAAGAGTAGTAGATCTCGATATATAGGTCAGGACTGTTGGTTTCCCATGTAAAACATAAGATTCCATGGTCATATATGATCATGAATAAAATTCGTTTGGAAATTTGTCATTTTTATCTCGGAAAGACGTGATATACTCATTTACAGATGGTGTAACATCGATACTTCACGGTGATGATCGAACATTACTCAAAAGTATCTTTCCCAGACTCATTCTCAGGTTTTGAACATTGGAAGTACCGAAGAGAAAAAATCCACATTAAATATCATTTTTCGTCGAAAATGTCAGTTTTTGGGAACTTGAAACAGACTCCTGGAAAGATTTTTTTTAGTATTACATGATCAATATCGTGACGTATTGGTGTTAGAATAGGTTTGAATCAATATATCACAACTTCCTGGAATGAAAATAAAATGTTTAAAGCGGTTTCACGTATGATCATATATGACCATGGAATTCTCGGATTCCATGATCATAAATGTTCATGGAATCGTACGTTTTACATGGGTTTCGCATACCAAGTGAGATGTTTCAGTCAGAGCCAATAGCGGGGATCGGAATCATCATGAGGATGCGAAAACCACCCCGCCCGAAAGTCGGATATCATTATAGTTGTCAACGAGTAGTTATAATGTACGCATCCGAAGTACCTCAACTTTGCGTCTCTGTGACAACGACGACCCTCTCGTCTTTGGCTTGGGACAAAAAAGTCACTCGGGATGTGGAATCCAATACCGTGCCTATGGGTATCATAATTTATACTATTTTGATACAGTGTGCGTAGAAATGTACTTTGCGCACATGCAGATCTTCAACTTTTACTTGGAACAACTTATAAAGAAATGTATGAGTTCAATACCCATCGTATTTAATTTTTAGACTTCTATTTTTGGAGGTGAAACCCTCTTTAATACCGACATTACCCAGCCGGGGAGTAATTCCATTTGGGTAACGAACGGGGCGCACCGTGCGCGTAAGGGTGCAGCAACGTGAGCCGGTGCCATGTTGGATTTGACGCCATTTTTTTTATGCGTCCTTGTTGCACTCATATAGTACGGAATATTCGGTCAAGAGACATGAAATCCAACATGGCCAGTCTGGAAGATGAGTTTCATGAATAGGTATGAGAGAGTCTGATGTCGTTATATATGTCGTCTGATGTGGTTCTAAATAAAAATATGAGATAAGATGAGATGTGTTTGAGTGTTTCTCAACTCATGCGTTGGAACAGATCTGAGATTAGTAGTTGATTAAACACTTAAATATCATCAGAAATTTCTTTTAGGGGTTGAGCATCCGAGAGAGCTATTTACTGAAAAGTTTCCTCCAGTAGTTCAAATGCGGTGCATCGAGTTTCTCTTGGCAGTCGAGTCAGGCGTTTTGAACTCGTTCTGAATGTCATTTATTATATTACTGTCTCTGAGCGGACACGCTTTCAAGGAGCATAATAAGGTCAAACAAATCCAGGACTCCAGAGGTGGTCCGAAAGGGGCTATAAAGGGAATCACTCACCTCTCCCCCCCCGCGCCAAAAAGATAGAAAATGCGCGCGCGTTAGAGCGTTACTCCGTTTTTTGTATTGAGCCCCCCACGTTATGGGGGGGGGGGCAGTGTCAATACAAAAAAACGTTATCAAATTGATTTAACAATTGACATGTTATAACATGTGACATACCGCAAAAACATGTCAACAGGAAATTTTAAAAAGTGGATTCTCTCCCTTGTCTATCTAAATAGGCAGGCTAGCAAATTATTCACGCAACTATGGACAGAAATACGCGTGATCAATAGGGTGTCACAAGTTGACTCTTCTCCCGGTGTACCAGGAAACTCCCACGTACATATCCATACAAACAATTGAAATCCGAGCTGTTTTGTCAAACTCTCAAAGCTATTGCTAAGCCACTGTATTTGTTTTCACCAAACCCTTGACTTTCTCTTCTAAATTAGCATGCGACGAGATGATTCGCTCATTCACAGCGGATAAGTACTGGCTATTTACGGCTCGCGGGCAGAGAATCGCGAACGTGTCGGTCGAAAGGCGTGAATCTTTGGGGAGCCATTATAGAAGACGACACACCGTCAATGGTCCACCGCCTACGAAAGTCTGTGGACGTCGTCAAGCATCATCGTCGCGGTATCTTGTCCCTGGCAAGTCTACAGTGATGGTTTCAAGACCATAGCAATACCCTTTTATTATAATCGGTTGGTTCACCACAAATGGCGTTGGGCAGTATACGGTGTAAGCCAAAGTTTTCCGACGCGCGTAATTTATGGAAACTATACCCGCGAGGATTATACCAGATTCGCGAGGCGTTGTTGCACCGCACAGACTTGACTTTTCTCGCGGGCGGGGTTGACTTTTGCCGCGAAGTCATTTTACCGCGAGCAGAGAGTTTGAGCTGTGGTGGGCGGAGTAGCCGCGATCCCATGTTGTATACATTTTTCCATGGATTGTAATTCACCTGCGATGCATTATTCTTGCATTTTGCTCAGAGCAGACCATTTCAGAGACTGCCTGCCAAGTTGAGTTGCTTTGTTAGCCAATTCGACGATTTATTTGCGACTTACGAAGTACGCGCACCGTGAAAAATTTATGAAAGTGAAAAAAGCGGGAGATATTGACAGTGCTTATGACGTCGACTACTGCGAAACACTTAGAAAAGGAATTTCAATTTTTCGAGAGTCTTGTCAACTTCCTGCATCTATATGAATGTTCGTGATTCAGATATAAACAGAACTTTGATGGATAATAGTGACATGATGATGATGTTAGAGATTTTATCTCAATTCTTCGACATATTTTTGCATCATTGTGCAAAGATACACATTTTCGTCAAGTTCTGTCGAGTGCTTGATCATTTGTACAACAACCGTGGTCATAAATCGCGACATTGTACGCCCAGAGCAATGACGACGCAACGACGTGGAAGAATGAACAATCCTGTATTAGAACGGCACAATTAAATATAAGATTGTCAGAAGATTGCGTTTACTTTGACAAAACTTTGACCAGGTAGTTTTTTTGGGAAACCATTTTGTCAATTGAACTTCAGAAAAATGCTGCTGGTGAAAACAGCTTGGAAGTACGAAAATAACCGTGCAAAAATTTCAATTGACTGACACCATTCTGGCCTTGGCTATTTGAGCAATCAATCCTTCCGCCAACACAAGATTAATTTGTACAATCAGAAACATTTACATCCGAATAGAGTAGAAACACATTACGTATCTCGCAGGGAAAACTTTTTTCGAGCACTCGATACGTAATATACTATTTCCTGATACTGAGAATATGTTCCTCTGGTATAAATATGATCTATGGGACTAAAATCGTTAAAATTAGGATTTCGAAAATGTTCAGTTTTTTCCTCCTTTATGATGGGTCAATCTCGACCCTGGTTAGTGGTCCAAAATACTTTCCTACATTAACAGAGACTTTTTGAAAATTCCGAAGACTCGTCAGAAGAATTACTCGATGTTTCGGCAAATCACAAAATACGATTGAATGTTGCACAAGCGGGTAACTGAGTGAGTACACGGTCTGATAAACTTCATTTCCACCAATTTTTGCTATATGGGTGGAAATCTGAACGTCCGCTTCGCCTTTACAGTGAGTTTTCCACTGCGATACTGTGGGGGCTAGTTTTTCCCAGAAAATTCTCTAGAATAGGCCAAGCCACACATTAAACAACATATATCAAAGAGCAGAACCCGAGTTTTGACGTCAAAACAGGTCGATCGATGGCTCATTCGGAGACCTCATCAGAACACTCTTTCACACTGATGGGTAAAGGTGAGAAGAATCGATCGCCCAGTGGTCAACCGCAAAAAGTCAAAACTGTCGGCATTCTTGCAAAGGCTTTGAGTCGAGCGACGAGTTCAACTTGCTCGCACGCGTTTGAAAAATGGATAAAATACAACACAAGGTAGCTCACAAGTCGTCGACAACTTTTACACACTCAAGGGTTGCCCTCCACCACCATCAACACAGTTGGCCACTTTTCGATCGCTCTCGGCCTCTCACAGCGCGGTGTGCATTTTTGAATGCACTGCAAGAGGTTGATAGCTATCTCGGGTCGACCTGTGAGCCACCTTCATCAATTTCGAAAGTAAAAGAGGTATATATGAAAGGAGCCGCATTTTGTTTTCCGCACACTTCCACGCGTATTATGGCGCAAGAGCAACCGTGTACTCAGCGGGTATCTCAGAACCATGTATAACGCATTATGGGATTGCAGTGAAATTTCCTGCTTTTAATTAGCTTTCTGGGATTACCGTAGATCTAAGCGCCATTGCCACGCTTGCCGAGGAAAAATCCAAGAGCCTGTATTTTGTACATTATCAAAGACTCGATAGTTTGAAAGTATTGTACCAAGCGAGAATTCGAGCAATGGCGTCGAGGCGGCGCGCAGCAACGGTATTATAATACGCAAGTTGAAGAGAGGGGCTTGCTTGATCGTGGAGAAAGGGAGGGAAAAAAGGGCGAGCCGGTTCGGGACAGGCCAAAAAGCAGGGGGGGATTTGATTAATGGATTCGCTGCCAAGAGCACACAATACATATAATACGTGAATACACGATATATATCGGACAAGTCGATTGCGCAGGGAGGTCGATCTCTATATATGAAACCGTGCGGTATGGTACACGCGTCCGCCCGCAACCTCGGCCTCTTTTTTTCTACGTGCTATAAAGCCTTATCACACGTGGCCAGAAGGAAAATTCGACGTGGACTTCTTTCCCCGTCGCTCCCTTCATTTCCTGAGAGCTTGCGTGTAGCTCTCAGGCGCTTTGAATAGATCGATTCGAATGTTTTATTAGTTCTACGTTGTTTGTGTACTGATTTTTTCTAATTTGAATATGTGCGTGACCACAGACTTGCAGCATTTCCATAGTAAACGAAAAGAATTTGTTTCGAAATTTATTTTAATAAAAAAGACCCCTAATACAAGCGATTCCTCAGATTTGATATAATCCAAATTCCCGAAAAAGTCGAACAAGCCTTGCAAATTAAAAATCACGAGAATGAACCATTTTTGAGCGATTTCGGGAACATCTTCCGATTTTCATTTCCGTGGAAGTCACAAGAAGGTTTAAAAAATTTCCCGAGATGCTTAGTAAAAATTCCATTGACAAATGGAACCAGTTATATCCAAAGTTTTCATGTTGTTATATGGGTTGTTCTTCCGGATGGGATTGATTCCGGGTAAACTTACCTTCCATTATAGCAAGCTCGCAGGCGATACCAACCCTAATTGGTCAATCATCTTTGTGACAAGTGCAATCCGTGGATCTGACCCACATTGCGAAGAATAAGCAACTAGTGGTGTTGAAATTCTCATGTTTGGATTCTCATGTTAGATTGGATTCTCATGTTTGGATTCTCTTGTTAGATTCTCATGTTAGATAGAAATTCTCATGTTAGATTTTTAGCTTAAACCATGTAGTTGAAATTTCATCTTAACCTGCACCCCTGGTGAAAAAATCATGGGATGTACATACAGCCGTAATACGACCGTAGCTTACTGGCGGCGGCCGCACTACGGTTGCGGGCTACTGTCGAAATACTGAGCATATTACATCCGTACCGACGCTCTAACTACATACTGGCTCACACATAACCTTTCTCAGTCGACTGCAATTTTCAATTGATAAATATTCCTATATGCTCCCGATGAGTTTTTGTGTTGACTGAAAAATATTCCCGAATACTGTAGTATAATATCATTATACATGGAAATGTATAATAACCGCGGGGTTTCTCAAGATTTCCAAGTCATGCAATAGATATTTTTGCGCAGTTGCACCGCGGGGCTTGCCGTGGTTTGTTGGACAGCGATTATCACTCGTGGAAAACCTCAACGGTTTTCCTTGTGTGGATCCAAGTCAAATCTTGTTGAGTCAGTCATCTCGTACATCAACTTTTTGAGTGACAAACAGTGGGGTCAAGTGGATTCGTTAGTTTGCGCTGGCATCTATCGAAATCACGCGGGGAACCGTCAAATAACCTCCAAGAAGTAGCATACAAAAAAAGTTGAATTCATACGAATTCTGAGCTAACCACGGAGGAGAAAACCGAGGAGAAAACTATCAGCACCAGTACGATGAGACTCTGTGTCATGATCAATGTGGGGCCATTTCTTTGCTGTCTCACAGTGTAGTTATGGCGTATTTGTTTGATCGACTATATCACACCTGAGGATGAGCCAGTAATTTGAGCATGTATATGGCCGTGGGCTACTGCCGAACAGCGTAGGCTACGCTGGGATTATGGTCGTAATACGCCCGCAGTACCCAGTATTTCGATCGTAGTCTACGACCGTAATACGGAGTAAGCAGTACTGCTACGCTGATGATTCCAGCAGGGACGTCGTTGAAATCATGCTGTCATCGCACTGTTTAAAATTTTCCTTCAACCAGTGTTTGAATTGGTATTCCAAACATGAGAATTTCAACACCACTTGTTGTCTATTCGACTGCTGAGACTTTTGTTGAGATTCCTAAAATTGTTCCCAGTGATAGTTCATTAGATTGAAATCATGCTTTAATGAGAGGGAAAGCTCAAGCCGCAGGTTGGTCAGAAGCAATGGATTGATCAATAAACATTTTAATTAGAGCTGGGTATGGCTCTCTTGCGAGGGAAAATTATATTGTTTTGCACAATAGTAAGGATGTATACCGCTGCCCTGATAATCAAGCTAATATTCGTCACTGTAAAAATTTTTTTATGAATTCCAACAAAAATGTTCAACTGCAGTGGTTGAATAGTCGACTAGTGTGGTTGAGATTGAACCACATAGATGATTCGATAACTTCAACCAATAACGTGGTTCAAATTCAATCAAAATCACCATTCCAGGTACGACCCTGGCAGAAATATTGCTTAATCTATATTCTTAGCCGGAAAGACTCTCAGCGACGCCGTCTCAGGTTAATTCCATTCATTTATGAAAAAATGTGCCGAAGATCGTTATTTTCATCCAATAATGTGTGCTTGTCATCCCATGGTTCTCGTATTGATAATCATATTCACCCTTACATATAAATGCACAGAGTGATCATTCGCGCGCGGAACGAAAGTGCAACACGTCAGTTGTCGGACAATCAAGTACGAGGCTGAATCAGTATTTCAATCTCATAGTTGAAATACTGATTCAACCAGCGTGGTTGAAGCATGAAATCAACCTCGTGGATGAAAATTCATTGCATACTTTTACATTGATGAATTATACCCAGAGCAAAATAATTGACTTAGCTAAAGGCAGTTTCGTGAATGCGGAATAGTCTGTACTCGTAACTTCAGTTTTGCTTCAAATCATACGGAAGTATATGAGCTCTGAGACGACTTGAGGTACGTTAAGAATTACCATGACGGGCCGAAATTGGGCGCTCGAGAAACTTTGATTCGTTACAAGTGCGTTATTGGGCGATGAAATAAGAATGGGGTACCTCAACCCTAAACCTCGCTCTAAATGATTAAGGTCCAATTTCTTCAAGATGGTCTGATCTAGAATAATGAGCTGAGAAATAAGGCGGTGATCAAAATTTAAAGTGCGAAAAAGTTAGATGGAGCTCAAAAGGCACAATCGCGTTAGAATGAAAGGGAGTATAGCCGATAATTTGATTTTTCTCGGAAACGGCTATGGTGATGATGATGTTTTTGTTTTTAGCAGAGTAGAAAAATTTTTTGAAGGCAAGCATCTTTGGGACAAAGTCAGTTCAATCAAACCGTAATCATTCATTTCAAAAATTGATTGCAACATGATTGAACCTGGATCCAGATCCACTGATTCACCAGTGATTCTAAAAACAAGATTCAAAAAATTTCTAAAAATTCGGAGTCAGTCGAGTAAACTCCAGTGTACCCTTTGATATAATAATAACTTCACTGACAGATTTGCAACGTTATACCTCTACTCGTCAGTTGATGTTTTCTGAAGTTTGATTTATCATTTTGCAAGCAGGGACTAGAGGTGAGCGTCTATCATCTGCAGTATGTGCCGCTGTCAAATCGAAATTAATTTTCCCCATTTAAGAAATATGTTTTTGAGAAACTGTCAAGACGTCTTGTGTCAGTATCGAAATGTTGCTTCTATGATCAAACTGATTGCTGGTAAGGGAAGAGTGATGATTTCCATTCTTAAGCACTATCAGAGACAGGTTGTACTGCCCTACCACACCGGCGACATCAATCATTTGTCAATTGTCCGGCATCTCTTCACGAGATCTTCGAGGAGAGTTCGAAGGGCGAAAGAAAGCTATTTTCCTTTCTCTTTTTGAAAGGTAGCGGAGGTGTTTACGGCAATACCCGTTCAGAAACGTCGGAGGTGGTCTTCCGAGCTGATTGTATTCAAAATCATTTTTCACTTCTTAACAAAATGTTTCTTCAACTCATTAGACATAACTCTGAAATACTTGACTAGGAAGATTCGATTGATTAAGAATATGATTAATCTTCATTTAAACTTGGAATCAATTTTTTAGCCCATTCTGATGGCTACAGTGTTTCTTGCGATGGAAGATCGCACGCATGAATCGAATCATACATGGATTTTCTTGGTTACCTCTCACACATTCAGAACTATCAAGATACACACATAATTTGGTAAAAAGGGGTGGGGGCATATTAGGAACATGCACTTTTTAAGTGATGCGGGCGTAGAACCGGCTAGGAATCGAATTTTGCAATTTTGTAAAAAATATTTTAAAGTTGGAACAGAGACAAAGGAAATAAATTGAGGTACGTTGGAATTGATCTCATCAATTTTATTTGGCATAGCTTTTAGTGACTAACAAAAAAGAAGTCGAGAGTACCAAAAACCACTTTTTTCGTTCTAAGAAATGCGCGTGTCATTTAGGATCGGTCCGAAACGTTGGATTTATCATATTTTAACATAACAAACATGAAAAAAATGCGTGGCAAGGTCTGCGGGTTCGTACATTCGAGAACTTGAGTGGGGGCATATTAGGGAATGGAGTCATATTAGGCACACTTACCTTACTTCAACTTATTTAGAGGCTCAAAATGAGCTGAGGTACGTTTAATTTTGACTAAATGAATTTTTCCTTTTCCCCAGAAGTAATTTTTGAGAGTTTACAAACGTGTGTACTCAAGTTGCCCCCATGATTTAAAACAATTGAAATCGTCGATAAAGTGCATGAGATCGTTTTCATCCATCTTTATCGCCTCGCAGTCACATTTGAAGACTTTCGCCGGTCTGAAACACTATTTTCGACCGCTATTGACGTGATAAATACGTTCTGGATAATAAATAAAAGTCGCGTGCTTCACGCCTTTCCAGTTAACTATATGGGGGTATGTAGGGTACACTCCAATGTTGGCCTTCTCGTTTTACAAATCATATCCGTATTTTCGACATAAAATAGCTCCAGATCGGAGTTTTGTGATTCTAAAAAGTGGATTTTGAAGGTGTTGAAACAAGAAATCGAATGCCCTTAAGTACTTGAGATTGGTCTGACTAAAAAAATTTGGCACCGGTATTACTCACCAAGAGAGGTCATCACATCCGGATCACGAATTTGGCTGAAACTTTGGAAATAGTCTTTTATTAGTGCCAAAATTACAGACCCTAACGCTCAAGCATTTCCGAGCTACAGCTGAGGACATTAGCATTGCAGGTATACCTATATGTATACTTTTTAACATGAGCCCATATGGACAATGCTATTGCATGAAGATGTAGCTCGGAAACGCTTGAGCGTTAGGTTGACAATTTTGGATATCGTCTTTTTGTGCTAAAAGAAGACTATTTCCAGAGTTTCAGCCAAACCCGTGATCCGGATGTGATGACTTCTCCTAGTGAGTGCAATTTTCTCGGAGACTTCTTGGCTGTGCAAACACGAAAACTGGAAAAATCTCAGGAAACTTCGCTTTGAATCTTCTGGGAAACGCGTAAATGATCTACGGATAATTCAATCTAACTTATTCTCTCAAATCAAAAATTCGCGGCAAGGTCAACGAATATGCCTTTGCCTTTTATCAGCATATGACGCAAGTTGGGTACAGAGGCAAGTTGGGTACACTACCTTATATCACTGCATTTGAATTTGGTTTTCTTCGAATCTCCCCCCCCCACTCTTGAACGTCAGTTAACCATAGAGGATTAAGGTAGAACTGTCGTAACCTCACTTTTCAGAATGTTCAAGGTGTTTGAACCTTCACCAATTTATCCCGAATTCCGTCACAGGCTTCGTATGAGTCTGATTCTACTCTATTCGAAATTTTAGGGGGCTATAATTTGTATAACCGGAAAGAACAAGCCACAAACATGGGCATTTATGTCGTATTAGTGACATATTCGTGACTTCATGACGAATTTAGGTAAACATTGGCTCGCAGCTGAGCCCCAAGCTAACCAGGTACTGTGTAAAAACGCCTGAGTCTATTTTCTGTCATTACCAATCAGAATATGTGAGGTTATCGAAATCCATCCGGTCAAACATGGAGAATCGAGAAAAAAATGTCGTTTCCCTTCCGTAAGAGCACATATTAAAATCACAAAAAACTGGGGAGCTTAGAAGTTTTTCCACAAGCAACCCAGGCCTCTAAAATTTCATTTAAGTAATCTGTATGCCAAACACTAGCTATGAGTATGGTCTCATCAAAATCCATCAGATCAATCGATTCCTCACAGTACTATCTTAAGTCAACATTCGACTGTTAAAAAGTGAAATCAGTACCCTGCAAGCTGATGCTGAAACCGAATGGCTAAATCTTTATTATACGTATAGCTCACTACTTGCAGGCGCGGACACAGGGGTGATCACCCTCCCCCAACACCTTTCCATGCTCAAATCGACCCCCCCCCCCCTAACGCATCGAGCTAGATGGGAAATTCACGTTTTCTAGAACGTAATTGAATTGACTGTTGTTTCAAATACTGATAATTGTGAACAATCGACAATATTCACTATTGATGAATTCATCCGGGAATGAATTTTGATGAAACATTGCTCGTGTTAAATTATTTGAATGTCTATCGAGGGCGAATTATGGCTAAAGTATTACAAATTCTCACAAAAATCAAGAGGCGCGGTAGCGCCTCGCTGGCGAGTATGAGCAGACGAAAAATCGAGCAAGGCGCTGTGCCTATCTATACTTTGAATTGGGGTTTTTTAACCTCACACTTTTTATAGTAATCCCCGCAAAAACGATTAATGAGCCATACAATTCATCATGAATGAATGAGCTATACCTGCATATAAAGTTTTGCTATAGACATGTTGTGATCTATTCTTTTTTTTACGGAAAAGTATCAAATAATTATTGTCTTATACCTTAAAGAGGACGGAAAAGAAAACGTCGTTTAATGAGAACGAATTCATTTTTTCTTGCTGGGCATTGCATTAAGTAGTTCAATGTATATATGTATGTAGAGAGCTTATGGATGTAGACCCTATCTATCTACATTCACTCATAGTTTATTCGTCAACGTTACATTCAATACAGTCAAACAGAGTCGATTGCTATCTATAATTGTTCATTTTTCTGTGCTTCGCAATTCACTATTCGTTAGCAGGGTTTTTAAGGAAATCCATTTTCAATTCCGTTAAATTTCGTTGAAGTCTATCCAATGACCGATTCCATAACAAAATCTCACTCGAGATATCATAGTCGTCATAATATGATGATTATGATTTTTGGAGTGGGATTTTGTTATGAAATAAGTCATCAAATAGGACTCAACGAAATTCAACAAAATTCGCAATGGATTTCGTTAAAAACCCTGCACGTTAGTGAATTTTCTTTCCTGGCAATAGTTTTTGAAAAAGCGTTGCGAAATTTTCCGCAGCAAATCAATTGTACAGTAAGATTAGTTTCATTAACCACAACATGAAACTTGTTCAATTTTTCGAAAATAAAGACATCTCATTTCCAGCAGAACCGGTTCATTCTGGTCCTACGTTGGACGAGTCCCATTGGATGTGGGATCCGCAAGCAATGTCACCGTCCTCATAGAAAAACTTGCACACACACACACACACACACACACAGAGGGATGAGTAAAACCTACCACAATGGAAGTTTTGTAGTAGATATCATTAACACGAAAGAAAGTTAAAGACGGAGAATGAATTATTTCAATGTACTTATACAAGCTTATACTCATTTCTTCAGCAATCGATAAATGTTTTCATATGATCTTTTCACAAAATAAATGGGATGTGGAAGAAAACATCCTTAAAAGGTATACTATTAGTATTTTGAACTAAATTTTTGAATCTACAACTTCTATCAGCGAATTGTTTCATGCTTAATGACTTCATTAGACGTTTCCGTCAACTTCTTTCTCTTACTCATGAAACCCTCCCATTGGAGTTTAAGAGTGAGTAACCACTTCATGACACCATTACATAGAGCAATTCAAAGTTGGCCTGGTCATATGCTGAGATTGATAATGCAATTGTACACTGATAACTTTTATTACCATTTGGAATGCCTAACATATTACAAACATTCGATGTTGTCAACTTTTATTTAAATTGACCATACAGATTATCAAGTGGATCAGTATGCGTTTCTCGACGATTCTCGATTCGCTTGAGCTGTGCATTAGGTATTGCGATTGCTTTACACGTTGAGAATAAAAACACGTCAGACATGTCAGATGAAACTATACTAGATATTGAATACAGGCATCCCTCCGTATTCGCAGAGATGCGAATCAGCGGAGTACCGCGAAAAACAAAATCGCAAATAAAGTGACATTGCGCTTATGGGAAAAGAGGGGTTACGTCACAAGCTCGAAGGAAGCGCTCAAATCCGAAACAAGATCCGGCATTGATCGTGCTTTTGTGTATAAACAATTACAAAATAATTTCTGTATCATACCCATCACAAGTTTTTGAAGAATTTGATCACTCCCGATTGCCTAGCACGCCTACAAGTATCTCCAGACAATTCTTTGTGAGTTGTTAGCAATGATTCGAGTCCGTGTTTCGAACTTGAACCTCGGGCGTCAATGGGATGGTATTCAATAAAATTTTCGATGAAAGCATAAATTGGATCCAGTTTATCCGCGAATCTCTTTACTGGGAGCGTTTCCTGCAATTTCTTTGGTTTTACTGGTCGGAAAAATTGTCAGAGGCTAGTGGGGAGCAATGTGAATAAAAATATACAAAAAGACTGGCGTGAACTTTATTCCGAGAGACTATTGTCATTATCATCACTAAGGCTTGGATTCATAGTCGTTAATCCCAGACCAGGATTGGTGGATCGGGAGCGCTGCGTTCGCTGTGCCCAGATCTTAAATGCCTCGCGATGGCGATCGCAGCGCTCCCAATCCACCAATCCTGATCTCGGATTAACGACTATGAATTCCAGCCTAACTGCACTTATTCATCAATTCAACTGAACTCCTAGATCTCCAAATCGAAGGTAAATCGAAGGATTTGTGCTTCAGTCGTTATCTAGCAGTGACTTGAGGATCCAGCGTAATTTGGAATCGGGATGATTGGCTCTTCCGGAGCTAAAATCGCGGATGATGAGCAAGTCCAAGCACCGCGAATAAGGAGGGGGCGTCGCAATTGATCGATCGCGAATAACCAAGCCCGCGAATAGTAAGTTCGCGAATACAGAGGGATGCTTGAATGTCATATGTCACGAATGAGTGCGTGGATTTACGAAGGCATACGAATTATGAAGTTTGTCGAGTAATTTTCAAAAATCGTAAAAGAAACTCACTGATATCGGCACAAAAGGCATCGTGACGTTTTAGTTGTCTCGAAAGAGTGTATCCACTGGGAAATTCGCCGATCAATGACTACAATCATGAAGGTACATGTACCCACGATACACTTGATTGAAAGACACGGTAGCACATAATTAATAAAATCACATCACAACACATCACGAGAAGAGGAGGCAAATCAGTTTTATGTTCACGCTTAGAAATCAGTTTCCACTCGCGCACAGGAGTATACTGAGATTGAAATCTTTCAAAAGACACGCCAACGATCTACGAGATAATTGACCAATAATCTGCTATTTATACCGTTTTCTACAATGTGTAAGTTAATCGCACTTCCGGCACAACACGAGGGTTGAACGACAGGTCCACCACTGAGCTAGTACCGCTTACGGTGAATCCAACTTTGAAAACTTTTCCCAGTTGCACTAGAGGATACGCATTATAGTTCTTGTACTCGATCGATGATAACAGAATGTAGTCTTTGTACAATAAACTTGAGAGTCGATATGACCTAGGCTCATTCGGATCGAAGCATAATTTGCTTTCCGCTATAATCCACGTAGTAAGATCGATACGGGCATCATGCATGATTTAATTTGCTTAGCTTTCAGCATACTATTTTATATAGTTTATACGAAGCTCTATCAACAACACACGATGAATTGATCACACCCACGACAATTATTCTACGAGGAAAGTGTTAGGTTTGGGGCGTTACGGATTTGGCTGAAAATTCAGGAATCATCTCCTTAAAGGATGATACCCGAAGCCGCAGAATCTAAAGAGCTCAGACTCAAATATTATGAAACTGGAGCCTATATTTAAGGCTAGCATTGACCATGAAGGTTAATATCACAACACGCTATAAATAAGTAGATACACCATTATGCATATAGCCTAGTTTGTGGTTCCAAAAAACCTTTCAGCGGTTGATTTTGTGGGCATTGAACATTATATTTTGGCGAAAAAAGTCGACTATCTCCAGCGTTCAAGCCAGTTTAGTGACCCGCAATCCAACAATTTCTTCGTTAGTGTATAGCAAATCTCTACCGCACACTGGTTCGAATTTTTGTAACTGGGAAAGTCATAACAAAGTCATGATTATTCAAACTTATTTGTCCAAATTGTGTCCTACAGGCTCTGTACACTGCGAGGCTCTTCGTGGAGCTATATATGAGATAACCATAGGGATATTACGAGATTACACTTATAAGATCTTATGTCAGATTCTATTATGAACAATCTCATGGCATACAGTCTTCTTCTCATCAGTGGTGGATTGAATTGCCTCACAGGATATGGAACATACAACTTTTCCATCATTCTCTGGAAAGTTTGGAAAAAGAAAAATTGATAATCTGGGTTCCTAATGGGACAGTTTCCATGGCCTTATGATGAATTCAAACAATTAAATATCAAGATTCGTAAAGGCTAGTATAATAATGTTCGAACGTTGTTCATCAGAATCATTGCAAATTTATTTCTCAAACTTTCAGATGTGACAAACTCAATCGACAGTGTTTTCTGGTTCCCAATTTTCATCCAATCTCACATCACGTTAACGTCCGACATGTGAGTGGTTCAGGATCAAAGTGATTAACGAGGAACACCCAGGGGTTGTGCAACACGGATTTTGCTGAAATTCTGCGGATAGCCTTCTTTTACCGCGAAAAGATGAAACCCAGACCCTGGTAGAAATGTGATCAATTTTTCTGGCCACACATGCAATATATAGATATAGTAAAAATGCAATTAGGTTGTACTTGGCCAGTTTTTGGCCAAAAAGTGCTCACAATTTCTACCGGGGGAGCCACACTTACAAATGCCCAACCATTTTCGAGCTGCAGCTCATAACATTAGCATTACGAATGTAATGTATAGGTTTCACTTTTTTGTGGTAAAAGGAGACTATCCCCAGAGTTTCAACCAAATCCATCGCCCACAACACCTGAGTGCTCCTTGTAAGTTCACTTTTGAGACTCATTCATTCCGCGGTCTCCAAAGATCAAACCATACACGGAAATTATTCGGTAATCATTCTTCAAATCAAAGAACATTATAGAAGATATGGAAGAAATCTTCTGCAATATTACAGCTTCAAATCAGTCAAAACGTGGGGGACTTTCAGACTGATTTTTTGCAGATTTTCAAAGTGAACTAATCCACTCTGATTTTGAACCACTCTAATCTAGAGAAAAATTGAATCTGAGTTTTTAAATTAAGTATAAAGTGCAGTAAAATATATCAAAAAACAAAAACTCAAGGGGGACAAGATGATTAGCATTGGTGTTTTGCAAAGATTGGCACTGTATAGTATTCCCTCTGAGGTTAAATGATTCTCCCCTGTGTTAGATCCCGGTAAATTATTTCTGGATAATCCATAGAGAGAAAAATGAGTAGAATATTACATTATTTAAATGTCAGATTTTATCACTCCAAGTTAGAAATGAAAGTGTAGAATAGCCATCGTATGACGGAAATCTGAATTCATATTATATGCAATATCGTATTGTAGGTATCTCGGATAACTTCTCTAGCCCCATCAGTTTTTCACGTGAAATTTGCATGAATTTTAGTGTTGCATTTGGTCGATATATCACTAGTAGGATATTTTCGTTCAGGCATAACAAAATTAGATTGATTTCGTTGGTATATTTTGAATTAAATTTTCTGATTAGTTTTTGTTCTCTCTCGTCTGACAGATTTTGAAAACCATGCAGAACAATTGGGAGTAAACCTCTGTGGTAATTTAAATGGGACTGCAGCGCCAATATGGCGGCGCTAGGGTTACCTCCCTTAAGAATAACACGGACGAAAGATAAGAGTGCTTATCGCATGTTTAGTCCCAATTCAACATAAGGTGAGCTATGAGTCTCTAACGGGTTTCAAGTTATTTTGTAAATTTTATAACGACCTCGTGACTGAGCTAAGACAATTGGCAAAATATTACGAAGAGAGAGCGAGGTCACCTCCAAGATTAAAGTGTCAACTCGAGTGTCAAGATCCGACGCGCACACTTTCATATGACCCCGTGTCAAATGTTGAAGCTATAAAAAAGTTTCATCAAAGATTGAGCAAAGTAATGTCTACGATTTAGTGGGATCTAGGGTTTGAGGTGGAAAATACATACAGTTCATTCAACGTTTTCTGCCTCTGCACATACTTGTGATATATAATCTTTAGGGGTGGCTATTTGAAATAGAATTTCTCGGACATAATATCATATATGAGTGATTCCGCCGAAAGTGGGACTTTTTGGGGCCAAAATCGTCACCGAGCGTGATTTGGGCCAAAAAATTATTTCAGCCCCAGACGAGTTTTGGTGGGTCGTTGCGGTTGGTTTCCACTTGTTTTGGCACAAAAAGGAAGTACCTAGAGCTACGTAGCTCAAAATTGAAGCCGGATAGAGATATGTCGAGTTTAAGGGGTCGTAGAGGGGGCGGAAAAGACATTTCGACACTATATAAAATTATTCCCACGGCTCGACAACCAATCGTAGACTTTTTTCCGCATAGATTTGCTCTAATGCAAACAAATACTTCAAGAAAATGTGTTCCACAAAGCGATATAGCGCGTTGGGGAGGAGCACAACATGGGGACGAAAAGACAGAAAATTTTGTACACCATTCTGAAAACACGTCTATGTGGTGCACCTGGGTGCAGATTCGAGTTTTCGGTTACTGTTGCATATGGATTAGTTGTATTTGGGTATCTAGAAATCAACCTCACTGGTTAGAAAGGCTCAATTAACGTTGGGCGACCAGTTTCGGTGTAAATCCGTCTTCAAAATGTCGGATACCCGTGCTTGAGCTGAGCATTTAGTTCCGACTCGCAAAAAGTAGTGGATTATGTTATTTGAAGTATTACAAATTGAAGTGCATAGCTACATGTAGGGATTTTTGACTCTGCATATGCGTCGTGATGAATTCAAAAGTCTAAGTTCAGTTTACTACAGGGGACGGAAAGGAAATTTTGGCCCTTTATCAGGCACTACAAAATACAGGAACGTTAGGATCGTCTCCAAAACTATTAACATATTAATTGCGCACCAATAGAATACACTCCAGAAAATTGCTACAGTGCACATTCCAACCCTTAGAAACTCGGGGGAACATGGAACACAGAAAATCCCATTTTCGACGGAATCACTGATGTATATCTGATATATGTACATATATAACTTGAAATATATGTAATACAATTGTTTATAGGTCGATTGGCAGCAATATAAGATGAAAAATGATGAAAATTGAAAAGAGAGAATACTTGGTCTTGAACTCACTACGATATCACTATGCTTTCGTAATACTGAGAACTACATACTCTAAACTCTTTGCTCCTGGCCTCAATACAATAACTTATTTGTACAAAGTTGGGAAAACGCTACTGCATTCTGCATAGGTGAATTTCAGCTGAAGGGTTGCATCCTATTGTTTTTGCCGGTTTTTCCAAATAGGGCACTCAGCTCAGCAGTGCTCGCTTAAAATCATCATGTGTATACGCAGGCGCCTTTTTTATTGGTGTTTAGATTCACTGCGCACATGGGAAATGGATTCAAACTGTACATCAATGATACGCCTTTTCATATTTTGGCGGGCATCCTCTTTTACGATCAAATTTTGAGGTATCAAGCGCTCCCTCTCTCAGAAAGTGCGACTCAAGAGTAGATTTTGCTGTTACCGACCGCTTTAATACAGATGGATTGCCTTACCAATATGATGGATAGGTAGAGCTCTACCAATTTTGCTTAATTAATCGCTCGAGGTAGATTCATAGTATTTTCTATTTTATACGTTCATTCATGTCAGATCAGAGAAAGTAGAGGAAATGTAATACATTATAAATATTTTTGAATTCCAATAATTGAACTACCGAGTAATTGATCGATGATAAGTTTCATTATAATCAGTAGTTTGACTTGGAAGAGGTTATCGAAGAAATGATTAGGGGTGAGCAATACTCGTTGTTGGAAGCATTTTAATAATTTGGGAACTAGATGAAAAATCGTTAACTTTGATCATCAATCATTCTCAACATATAAGCTCAATGAGGGAAGCATTGCTATACGTTTCTTCACATTTAACATAATGAGTTTTTACTTTACTCAAATAATATGAGCTATGGTTGAGTAGTTCCTTTTGAGGCTCTGTTCACTCATGATTTGTTATCATATGGTAAATATTGCGAGGCTGGGAAATACCCATTACTGGATGGATTGATTGCGCTCGCAATGCTTCACATTATTATTTTATTCGCGGACTCTATTTTCTAATCGTGGTTTTTCTTTTTTATATGACACTCACAATATATACATGTTCGTAACTCAACGATAGAATGTCTCTAAAAGGATGTGGAAACAACCAGGGTGTACACAGGTGTGGGTCTGAATGATTATTTTTCATTGACAGTACTCTACCGAACAAACTTGATGGATCAACCAAAAAATTATTTTATGCAATTTTCTGATGTTTGGGTGCTCACAAAATTGCATGAAATAGTATTCGCGCCTCGTTCCCGAGGTTTCCCGATTTCGAGCGATTATTTCAACCCTCGCTATGGACTCGGAACCAAAACCAATCGCTCAGAAGCGAGCTATAACCTGATCAATTCGGTGCGAAATATACTATTCTTACTTCAGAGCTTGATATTTCGGAGCCACTTAATCGTTGATTACTTTTCAAGCTCAGCTTGTTTCAGGTTCTTTGTTATCATAGCGTTTTTCTCATGAGCTATGCTGTTTCGAGCTATACCACTAAAGACAAGTTTGAATTTTCTTGAACTCCGCGAGAACCTCCCACCATCTAAATTTCTGTGGTAAGGGTTGGATCAACAATACAAAACTGATGGTATTTGAGAGACCAACTCGAGAATTCAATTCATCATTCCCAGACAAGTCTGGTTAAGGGTGGGACTGTTTCCCTGAAGCAAAATTCCTCTAGAAACAACCTCATCATCCATCAGCAACAATATTTTCTTCAACTCTCTCAAGCTCTTCTCTCCACTTGGTGGAATAAAGCAAGAATAGCGTTTTACCACTTCAAAGGGCACGTACAATAATGCTTCATTTTTTAGGAAAATCTTCCTCCAGAAGTACAATCATAGCTTGGACCAGACACGACTCGGAATTTCTTTGAAGAACAGATTTTTAAGCTTTTCATATGCTATGATTCATATTTGATTCACCGTTTCACCCATTCTTTTGTAAGAAATGCAGATAGTCAATCAGATGGAATCAGTAGAAAGTGCAGTTTTTTGAGCTGATAAGGCTCGGAGCTGTTCAATATTCGACCAGAGAGTGAAAAGACACAATCAAATCCTACAAGAAGAGAGTACTAAAATTGGATAAAAACGAATTTCCTGCGCCCAGCTGACATTGAGGCTGAGATCGAGATTTCGAATTAGGACATATAAAATAAATTTATAATGATTGTGATATGAAGCTGTCTCAAGCATCTCTTTGATAAATGAGATTGCTCGAATGCCCATCCTTACTTTCTTGAGAATGATAACATTTCTCAGGTTTGTTGTTTCTCAGATCTCATGAACACATGACTACATCCGCTTCGAAAAGAAAGGGACCAACATCTACTGCGATTCGAGGGTAAGTCAATTTATGGAAAGATTGATTTAAAAACTCACCAATTCGCATGGAGAAAGATTGGATCATTGAATCTTAGAGTGAAACTTGTACGTACCTGGAATAAAAAAGGGTCTTGGAATTAAAGTTGAAGGATTGCTGATTTGAGTCTTAGAAATGAATAATACTCTTGAATCATCTTTCTCTAATGACCATATAATTATTGAATGATCTACCCCCGTAAAAAAGTTTGGACAAGGATCAGGGATGGTTTTCACAGAATAAAAATGTCCCAACTAAACCTTTGATCTGGGGAAGTTTTTGAAGTAGGAAGTAATTTTTTCCCAACAGAAAAACTTTTGGCCTGCCATGAAAAAATTAACCGACGAGCCTCTACAGTTTTTGCTTTTTTACGACCACGGGCTAAAGATGAATCATTTCGCGTCTAATTTTTGTTACTAAAATACTCTTCATCTGCAATGAATTCAAATTTTGAAGCTTGAGAAGCTATTGAGTTTTTCGGAACAGAATGTCTAAACATATTTTGAATACTAGCAGTATTGAGGCCACTACCGAGTTCCCCAGTTAATTCAATGAATTTTTGAGATATTTTGGTCATTTAAAGTAACGCCTGTTTTGAGACATTTATGGGTTCGATTTTTCTATCCAGATTAATGATATCTCAAGGATTCTCCATAATATTCGAGAACTTATCGATCGATGTCGGTGAATATGCAGTAAGGATATGAGCCTAAAATCTCGATGCAGCTCTGTGATGGGTGACTTCGGGTTGCCAACCTTTATGACATTTTGACCAAACAAAGCAAGTTTTGTCCGTGTCAGTTTCATGATCGATATTTTATTCATAAAATATCATATAATAGTACATCATTGCCCTAGGCGCGTACGCTCAATTCGTGTGCCAGGATAGTATTATTTCCTGAACGAATCAACGACGGAAGTAAGTCCTTCGCGTCCGAAATGAGTCTGTGAGCACAGGGCAATTATGATTTTTCATCATGAAAACCTTTGACTTGCGTTTGAAAGCGGACATTCTTGGGTTAGCATGATGAGAAATCATACAATATATCTTATGGTCCAAATGTCTAAAAGTCATTCTCACTACCATGGAGAAATGACTCGGCCCGGTTATTTAGTTCACTAAACAAATATCAGGTCGTGCTATGATTTTCTTCTACACAATGCTTATGATATCCAAATAATGGTATGATTATTTCAAGATGATCCTTAGAAATTTTTAGAAGGAGTCCAGTAGATATTAAGAGAATGAAAGGCTAGTTCTTATGATTGGCAAACCCACATAAGCGTAATTTCAAAAACTCTTTTTGACAATTTGACTGAACTTTGAAAAGAGCACTTTCTCCCTGCAATCTTCTGAACTGTGAGCATTTCATGCTATTTTATTTTATTATATGAATTGAGTATCTTGGCGAGAAAGATATTCCCTCATAGCACGAAATCGTATTTTTGTGGTGGTTGAAAACCAACAATGAAATTTCACTCGTCGATCACATCCCACGAAAGGTCTAGAATAGTAATTCTTTCCACTCAACACCACTATCATAATGTCCACCAAATCACTGACATTACGTAAAGGCACAAACTCTAACGAGGCAAAGGCCTGTCGGGATATTCAATATGTAAGAATTTCGAACGCACATCATCGGGGACAAAGACGGAGATCATTCTTGGAAATCTTCTTTTCTTCCTCGACATTTTTCGGCCTCTTCTGAGACCACCGTACCCCCAGAAATCCATTTCTGGGGACTATTTTAAACTTTTTCAGCTCGGGAAGCACCACCACGCGACCACGACATCGTCGGGGCCTCAACTAACGATAAGCCGGTGAAGACGATTTAAGTGCGCTATGCGCATACGTGGACATATGCATATTAACGAGTATCGGCGAAAAACAGAAAAAAATAAATCGAAAGAGAGTAGGAAAAAAAGAGGAAATGGTAGGAGCCAACGAGGGGTCAGGGGTTCGCACTTTGCATTCGCGCGCTCTTTGCTTCGGCTATTATGTTAATGCATGAAAATTTATGGCAAAGCACGACGATATAACGGCCGCATCAAGTATAAGCCATCGATGCGACAATCAAACATATTTCAATCGCTTCAAGTTTGAAAGCGCAACTGTCTGTTTGAGTTTTTCCCTTTGGTGGTAGGGTGCATTCGTTAAAAGTATACTCCTAGTTGATGGACGTTGACCCAATAATGTGCTCTACAGATTCATTAACCCGATAAGAATAGAATCCCATGCGGCGTCATGAATACCAAAAAAGCCTCATGAGTAGTCGAAACATTTAGTTTTATGGGAATATCGCTATTTAAAACCAATAACGTAACTTGGCAGGGATTGTAGAAAGTGTTTTCAATTCAGGATTTTAGCATTGACCCCTCATTGCCAGATCAGATCCGAGTCATACCTTGTTTCGTCCAACGGTCCTTCAGTTTTCTATGAACAATACCTTTATATTGGTTTTCTCAATCATTCTACTGTAAATCTCAATTTTTAGAGCACTTCCTGTGTGATGTTTGCGGTTTCAACATTCTAAGTTGGATAAGAGTCACCAACAGAATTATCTCCAAAAAATTACTCATGATGAAAGTCGATTTGGTGTGTTTCGAGTAAAGTTATGTATACACTCGGAGTTGTAATACAAAATTGGTAAAATATCTCACTTGTATCTTTGCGGAAGTCGAGTGCCTTTATGGTGTTTCAGAATCGTTGACTTTTTCACCATAACTGTCCCTGAAGGAGACATACAAAATCACAAAGATCATCAACACTTCCATATAATTGGAGGGAAGAAACTAAAAAAGTTTTGATAAGTATTTGAGTGTACGAGAATTGAGTTTCCGAGAAAGTTGTATCAAAATCTTATTCCTAGTGCTCGCTACCCATGTAGAACATAAGATTCCATGAACATATATGATCATGGAATCCGTGGATTCGAAGTTCATATATGATTATAAATAAAATCGGTTTCAAAATTTGTCATTTTCATTCCGGAAAGGTGTGATATACTAATATACAACATCAACACTTTATGATGATGATAGAATATTACTCAGAAAATTTTTTCCCGAAGTCATTCTCGGGTTTTGAACATTTGAAGTACTGAAGAGAAAAAATCCACATTAAATATCATTTTTCGTCGAAAATGTCAGTTTTTGGGAACTTGAGACCGACTCCTAAAAAGATTTTTTTCTTTAGTATATGATCAGTATCGTGACGTATTGATGTTAGAATAGGTTCGAATCATTATATCACAACTTTCTGGAATAAAAATAAAATGTTTAAAGCGGTTCTACATATGATCATAAATGACCATGGAATCCTCGGATTCCATGATCATATATGTTCATGGAATCGTATGTTTTACATGGGTAGGAGTGTAATCATTGAAAATCCTGAAGTCGAAAACTACAGTGTTTTCAATTGTTTCAACACAAACAACGTCTTGCAATCGGAATCTATGTGATTTGAACCGTCAAAACAGTTCAGAGCTAAAAGGATTGAAGATTAGAAATCGGCTTTGTTCGCTCGTGTTGAAGATGATACACAACGTTCACTACAAAAAGTCCCACAAGCCTGCTTGTTTTGAGCGTGCTGAAAATTTTTGTCTGGTATGAGGAATCTGGATTTAAAAAATCAACAATTTTATTTTCATTCAATCTGGGATTCCCATCACATTCTGATATATGATATCATATAGTCAATTTAAATGCTGACCAAGAATCTCGATTTGTTATATTGCAAATATTATTTTTTTACCCAGCAAAAACTAGAATTTGGCGCATTACGAATGGAGGAATTGATATCGAGTAAAGTCATGACCCGACCAAACATATTACCTGGATGCTTTTACAGGCAAGAAAGGCTTGAAGGTGCCCGGACAACTCTTACGATGCCATAAACGAGTAAAACCGATTCGGAGAGGGAAAGTCGAGACTAATAAGGATGACCTGCATTTTTAATCGTCACCGCAAGAACAGCAAGCGGGGAAAATATTCTCACGTGATGATTTTCTTTCTTTTCCGTAAAATGAATCGCGGGTATCTTGAGTGCGAATGAAAATTTGAGATTAGCAGATTCAGCGCACGTGACTCTGTGACAGTCTTGTAATGCGATCTGCCACTATAGGGTACTATCTTTCCAACACTCTGGATTTGCTCAATTCGAGTAGGCAACAGTCATAGAATTTCGTATGTATGCAATTTTGCCGATTCGGATTTAGTCAGTCTTGCATATTTTTTATTCATTCAAAATGAAGACATCCACAGCGATGATGGGTAAAAGAGCACAACGGCCATAAGTTGAAATAAATTGGTGGTATCACGAACGATTCAAATTATGAAATAGTTTTACAATTACCATGCATTGAGATATTCAGCTGTATTTCGACGAGTTAATATACCCAAGTTTGTGTACACACTAAGGATATATTTTCGGTACTGCGTGAGTCAACCAAATTGATTTTCTTAAACACGGATCCGACACATGAATTATGAAATATCGATCCCTGGATATGGGCGAATTTTGGTCTTATTTGTGACTTACTCGTAACTTTACGCTGAATATTGCCGGAACTCTTATCCAAGCGGACTAAAATTTGTACTCTCAAGAAAATTTGAGGGTATTTTTTTAATCAAGCTTCTTATGGTTATGGGAGGGTAATCGAGACAAAAAAGAACGGCCAGTCTTTTGTAATCTAAAAATCGTCACGATGCCTCAAAAAATGTGTATTAAACCTCCAATTCGTAAAATTTGTATTGTATTCATTTGACATTCAAGTACACTCCTCTGCCAAGTTTGATCAAAATCTGATGGTAAATATTCTACCGAGGTTACTACCTACTTTTTTGTAGACGTTTTATGTTAAAAGTATCAAATACGAATGAGTAGCTCTACAAAAAATAACATATAAACAATAATTGAGGTCCAGATTTTTTAAACATTAATTTCTCATTACATTCGTTTAAATATACGCATTAAAGGCTCCAAGAAAATTGAAAAGAAACTTATTCGGGATCCTGGCACGTAAATTTCAAAGTTTGACAAATGTCTTGGCCCAATATTTTCACGATTTTTCTAGCTAAAATTATTACAGGTACGCTAATTTTCCATGTTATTAAACCATTGCTATAGGAGATTCTATAAAAATATAGAATCACAGAGGAATTCGTCACTACTCTAACTTTGACTGCGTCAACTTCTGACTAGGCTTCTTACAACGAGGAACCTAAATTTTTTGAATTTTCATACCGTCATTACGGAAAGAATTCTTCGATATATGCGGAATTTCATGAGTGCCCCCGCGTGGCATAAGGGCATGCGGTAGCCGTGCAGCACGGCCGTAAAGTTTCATTCACTACTTATATGAAAATTTTAATAGTACAAAGTTTGAGATGAGTTATTTAGTTATTGTTATTGTCCGACTTACACTCGACAACAGCTCAACATTCAGCCCGAATCATTAGATCATTGCAGGAAACTGGAAGCCACTCTGGGCGTCTGGGACATCCTAACCTATAATATATACACACATTTTTGTTCCAAGTATTCCCGAATTCTTTTGCGATTTGAGCTAAACGACGAGTTAAACCATTGAAGTTAGATGATAACAAGTGTGGCTCAACTCGTCGTTTAGCTCAGATCGCAAGAGAATCCGAGAATACTGGGAACAAAATTTGGCTTGCACGGTAGCCGTGCACGCTGACCTTTGCTCAGAAGAATCTCAAAGTCTTTTCCAATTTGAGCTAAATGACGAGTTATCCAGGCTTCATAATTATCTAATTTGGCCTGGATAACTCTTCGTTTAGCCCAGATTGGAAAAGATTTTGAGATTTTTGTGACGGAAAATGTGCCTGTTTTAGGGGTTAGGAAGTACCCGCGGCAAGTTCTTCTCGTTCATCTTCGATGTTCTTGTGATTGCTGGAAAAATGGCGAGTCATCCACCACGATTCAGATGATAACAAATAATGGACAAAACTCGTATCAATTTTCGTATCGTAGAAAGGTTGAGTTACATGTGAGTGAAAAATGATTTTCGGGTCGTACGGCGACCGCATCGTCTTGAGGTGGCCATTGGGGGAATATCCTTCGAGATATCCTTTGATGAGGAGCTCGAGAAATTTTCTGTTACGATGACCAAAAACACTTATGTTCCAAAGTATGTTCAGGAAGCCAGTAATTTCATTTGCTTTTCTCGAACCTCTTTTGGTTCTCCAGTTTCTACTACTTATATAATATCAACCCGAGACGAGCGAGGCTTATTCTCAAGACACTGATAAAATTGTTAAGAACAAATCAAACCATAAGGTTCAGACAATATTGACTTCCACAGGCTTCTTGAAAAAATGTGGAAATTACTTTTGCCATTGCACTAAACTGGTCTTTTTTAGTTCATTGTCATCGCCAGGGTATACTTCAATATTACGCAGAGATTGGGTATGAAGTCAGGGGATATTTCGTGTAGTTTTTCAGATCCATGAACGATTCTGGTCTCTTTTGGAGAAGTTCAATGACTTCTTATTAGCAGTTGAGAATTGACATCTACACGAATATTGCACCATTAACGAACTAGTTTTAGTAGGTAAAGAGCATACGTGAATTACGATTCATGATTCATCACAATGTTAGTCAAATTACGATGATTTTGATCACTAATAAATTTGTTTATCTTGAAAAATGTTTAGGATAAGTGTGCATAAGTAATCACGACATCGATATATATGTTACAGTAAATGTCCGAAATCAGTCAATGCCGGAGATTTACTAGTGAATCCTAGCATTGACTAGAGGGGCCAGTCAGTCCTAAGATTGACTAGCAAATGTCCCGCATTGACTGGGAGGTCTATTCAATGTCGTTGAGATGGCAACATTTCGGACATTGACTAGACAATCTTAGGATTGACTAACAAGCCTCCGTAAATGTCCGAAACGTGATTGCTCACGAAAGATATAGTTCGCACGTAAACTTGATCTTTTAATAACTTGGCGCCGAAAAACAAGCTCCTGGGGTACATCTCCTGAGGAACGATTATCAACATCGTGGATGAGGACTTCTACAGATTCGGAACAAAAGCTGGTTTAATCAACAACCTGTTCCCGAGGAGCCAGTTTGTGCAAAGAGAAATTCCTCGATCACAACGAATTTGACCAGGCGCAAACTGTGTGCTTACGAGCAGCAGTTTCAAAAATTTTGATTACAGGTGGCCAGGGGATGACGGAATGCAATTGTAAAGCTAAATGTTCTTCAAATAGATGTTCTTGTGAAGTGAAAAAAATACTGTGCGATATAAGATCCCATAATAGCCAGAGCTGCTGTAACAAGTAGCTTTTATATTGTTAAATTTTTGGAAAGATTCAACTTCACTTTGATCATGCAACGTGCTATATTATTTGTCGGTAAAAAATTCGTAAGACTAGAATGACATTATCAATGTGATGAAGATGTGACCTCCGTCTGGTATGAACGTAAGATCTAAGACTATGTGCAGCTGTGATACATTCACGCTAAATATCATTTTGCATGGATGAATTTTGCTCATCATATATTTTTATTTCTCTGCTCATTTCATGTTTCGGACATTCACGGGGGTCAGTCAGTCAATCCTAAGATTGCCTAGTAAATGTCCGGAATTCATCTTTACGAATCAACATTGACTGGCTATTTCAGTCAATTCTAAGATTTACTAGTAAATTTTAGGATTGACTGGTCCCACTAGTCAATGTCAGCAATAACTAGTCAATCCTAGGATTGACGGATTTCGGACATTCACTGTAACATATATATTCATACTAACAACTAGTTATTATGCATCACGGAAATGATTTTCCACGACTATTCCACGTTCTTACAAAGTGATGAAGATTTCTTGATCCATAGATCCCACATATAATTATTGCAAATCTTTTTTTTTCAATTTTATTTCTGTTCACTTTACGTCGCTGCCATAGAATTACATCGAAGCCTCTCTAGAGCTATTTCTTTCATCGTGCCAAATGAAATAATTGCGCATGATCGTCAGAATGTGTCACTTCATGTCAATGCCTATTCATGTGTCAAGCCGTATTGTTTGATGATAGCGTCTCTCGATCATTCTTATACGAATGTGACTTCACCAAACGTAACGAATATTAGGTACCTCGCAGCTAGGTAGATATACTTTCACATTCGATTCTCGGACTGACTCTTGATATAGGTCCAGTGCAGCATTAAATGAAAACGAGACTTTAGTGTAAAAGTATCTTCTCTTGCCACCTGAAAGTAGGATATATGACCGATAGCCTATCTATCTATATATGATTTTCACTCTCAAAGCAGATGACGAAACGGTAGCCGAGCGGCAAATCAACTTTCTACATACATACTTGGTCGTAGAGCTGTCTAATTTAAAAGTCCGAAACGATCATGGTACATGAAGTGTATGTATGTATGTATGTATGTATGTATGTACAACGAGGCACGCCTCTGTAGATGGTTTCACGTGATGGGGCCTAATCATCGATCGATCGCGTATACTAATTGGCTCTGATGCTGCTACTTTTGCGTCCAATATACCGACTTTTACACCACACAGGAGTGATGTATAACTAAATCGTCCAGGGAAAAGGGTAACGAGGATAAAAGTTTGTCAAGGTCGGAAGTCGTTGCCTCGATATTCTCGAGAGATTATTGCACGTTCGCGGACGGTGAAGCGCGCAGCGCCGGCAAAAAAGGAGCCGAAGAAAAGCGCGGAAAAAAGAACGAGGTCGTTCGTACATGTCCCCCACGTAGAAATAATGCGTGAATATACATATACATGATCGATAAAAGTTTACACAAATGTGAGACACTTTTATATATATACTTATACACCTCGACGAGAAGGAGGTTTTTTTGCCTTTGTCGTGAAGGCGTCTTCGGTGCGCGAAAATTTTGCGGCGCAGCAAAAAAGTTATTTCGGGTATATTATTGTGGGCGCAGAAAAGTATTCACGCTGTTTATGCAGAGGAAGAGTTGAGAGCTGAGATTTTTTTTATTTTCTCAGTTTTTATTTTCTTTTGGCTGCGTTTTATTTTTGACCGAGTGACAAAATAAAGGAAGAATTTGCGCTAACGCGCGGGTGTAGTAAAATGTATAGCCTAGGCTGAAGAATAATGACGGTAGCCGTTTGTCTTTTGGATTTGCGTCCGTCGCAAATTTTCAGGGTGATGAGCGATGAGCTTAGAAGAAATCTTGTTTTGTTTTCACTGATAACGCGCTTTTGCATCTATTCTGCATCTCTGCAGAGAGTCTGCCAAGTGTCAGAGCAGGCGTTAATTAGTGCAAGAGCATTGTTGTCCTGATGAAGACGATCCGCAAATAGGCGCATCATTCGGGATATAACTCTTCAGACTGAGTTACAAAATTTTGCCGAGCTTTTGTGTCCGACTTGTTGAAGAAATTCTTCAAGCTCATCAGAGTGAGAGTGAGAAATAGATACTGTAAAACGACAGGCAAGAGTATCTATCTCTCTCTCATACCTAGATGTGTGTTAGTGCGTGGGCGGGTGCAAAATATTTTGCCGTGAAGAAACATAAGCGTGCCGGATATTTTCCCTTGTAGCAACTCGAGCGCGAATAATAATATCAGAGACGCCGGGTATTATAATCACTCGTCGCGTAAATGACTGACAAGTTCGTCGTATGACATGCCAGTGATGGAAGGAAGACGCATCGCCAGGGATTATAATTGCAAGCAGATATATATTTTTAATTTTTGCGCGAAAAATTCACGTGTTCTGTACAGAGGAAGAAGTCAGCCGGCGGCCTCCCTCAAGGATGCGGCTGATGATCTTTCGGTTGCGTTCCGACAAAAATAACACTTTGAAACGCGATCACGCTTGATTTCGTTTCCTTGGGAGAATCTTTGGCTTTCCTCGTGTCTTTTCTTTCTTCAATTAAATGAGCCAGAGCTCGATAAAATCCAAGGGGAATCAAAATCTAAATGCACATTCGTGTCTCTTTTGAATTTTTGCGCGCGAAGAAATGAAATTGATGCCAGCTGAATGTCGCTAGCGATGAGCGAGATGCATGTGCTTAACGTTATAAAACACGATTGTAAATTAATTATCGAATTGATTATTGGAGAATGCCTCGGTCAGTGATCGAGGATTATGATCTTTGTTTTGATTCGATCATCGTCACGCGATTTATTTATTGTTCTATACTCATTCATTCTATATAGATGATTGAGGAACTGACGATGAGTTTGGATTATATACCAAGAGTACAAAGAATTGATAACATTGACTATTGCTCAATATTCAACGAACGTCTCAACGCGACTAAATCAATCGTGATCGATCGTTGATGTTTGCACTGAGCGATGTAATGAGCACTCAAAGCGCAGCCAATTCGAGAGCTGATTTGGTCTAAATTACGTCAAGAGAGCTGCTAATTTATTGCACAACTCGTTAACTGATGATTATCTATTCCGTTAATTGGGAGAAAATCAACCTCATTTCCTCAGAAGGAACTTTTCAAAATGATAACACTTTTTTGGCCTCGCGGTGTAATCCTGTTAGAAATCTGCATGATTCATGGCAAGCATCGAAAGTCGACGGAAATTAATTTCTCATGGGAGGAGACGTCCACAAATTGACATATTGCCTTGATGGGCTTTCTGACATTCGCTCGATAAATAATATAATTGAGTCGCTGTACTGACGTATTGAAAAAATTTCAGTTATATATGCTTAATCGAGAAGAGAATTTGCGGAAAACTATTAAATGAAAATTTAACTGATCTCCAGCACCTTCCAAAAGAAATGGTCCACCAATGTCTAAAGAAAACTAAGTTCTACGTCGAGATTGCGCGTGAAATTCCGTAATTTAGAGATCCAAGTGAAATTTGAAGTATTGATGTTGTAGAAAGTTGATGTGGTTGATGTTTTTTCGATCCGATCTCGTTTGAATGTAAATAATTGATCTGGGTCGACTTTTATTTGTGAAAATTTAGTTTTTTCGAATCAAGCCGATTCAATAAATAAATGAAATGTAATCCGGAAAACACGATGATTTTCGAAGGTCAAATTGGCCCATATTTTTTGGAATACCGACGTTCAAATTTCTTAGTTAAAAATAGTTGGGGACGAGGGAGGATGCGCAAACATGTATCTAAGCGATTAATCAAAACGCACTTGTCCAAGACTTTCACGAGTGAATTTTTATGTCGCATTCAAATTTATCCTCAAGGTCAGATTTGTTTAGACTTTGAAAACAAATATAAAGAGAAAAGAAAAATTTCCCACGAATACTCGCAGTACTGATATGAGACCAATATTTCTTGCTGAAAGATGGTGAGGGTGAGGACCTTTTTGATCCAGTTTTGAGATAATTTTGCTTAAAGCTCTGAATCTGTCATTCAATTTCATCATTAAAATTATCGTGAATGATGATTCATATTTCGATTATTTTAGAGGCTAACTGCTTGATAGGTGAAGAAGGATAACTCAGCCTATATATACTATACACATCATTAAAATGATTAAACAAGTTTGTGTGTAAAAAAGTGTACTTTAAATCTCTTTCAGATTACACATGTGAGACTTTTAACACCGAGTTTAACACACAAAATGGTTCAATCTGCACTGTAAAATGTCTGAAGTACCTCTTGAGTGAGCTCAGCTGGTCCTAAACTCTCATCGGCAGTCTGTGTTGGCATCGGTGGATCAGGTGAGTTGGTGTTTCTAACATTGTTTTCTGCATCAGTTACAACAGTTGTGCTAGGGCCAGCCTTTTCAGCATCAACATTCAGCAAGTATGCGTGTATATTATTTCGAGCAGTGTTCATTCTATTATAACGTCCTAAGGAATTCAAGTCTTCGAATAAATCTCTCTGATAGTTAAGTAGCACCGAGTCCAGACTCTTGGGGTGGATGTATGCAGGCCTGTGGACTATGGTATGAGCATCGGTATGCCAACCAGAGCCATTGTTCAGGTCCAGAGAGCCAACACCTATGGTCTGAATATCCAGACCTAGGTACGAGTCAGGATCAACTCTGAGCAGTGAAAGTAGCAGAGCGAGCTGTAACATCTCGTCGCTGTAGAGTTTCTTGAAGTTCAGCATTTTTTGGCAGTTATATTTTACGAGTGTAGATTATCACAGTTGTTTGAGTCTTCTTGCAGTGGTTGTCAGGAGTTGTTTTTGTTTAGAAATATAACAGTCTTTTTTTTGTCACAATGATGGCTTAGCTCTCATATTGAGTACTATTAGTTTATGACACATCTTGAGAGTAACTCACTTTTTTACCATACACTTTTTCACTAATGTTTGTCCATTTTACATTATGTTTCATCACAGTCTTTGTTGATTATCTCTTCTTGGGTACTGTTGGAAGAAAAAAAAAGTATCACATGAGCAATTTATATTTCTGTATTATAGTTTATAGAGAGCTGATGTGTAGGCAGACAAGCTGTTCCATTTCAAAATTGAAGTGAGTTTCGAGATCTAATTTCAAATAGCCTCAAGCCGGATAAGATCGATCGACTAATATGCAAAGGTCAACAAAAAACTGGTCTGACATCCTTGGCAAACGACGTTGCAAAGAGGATAAAACTGATGACGATCGACGAGTTTGTAGTTTTAAGAATTAATCGAAAAATGAGCGGATGACTGAGATAACTCGTGGAAAGATAACCAACCGCAAAATAAATACTTTGGGATCTCACAAACACCGTTATCATCTGCGTGCGGTTATTAAAGGACTCAAGTTTTAAAATGTGCGCTGGCTTCCAAAATTGCGCGAGGCGCGCAAATTTAAAGTACAGGTCGCGCGTTTCATTATAATGCAGCTGTGTCAAACCGGTCAAAAGAGAGAAGTGGCGATCACCGAAAACAACGGCGGATTAACACGACAATTCTCACACAGACACGACGAGGAAAAAGAAGTTAAAGACACGGACATAAGCAGCTTTTGCCCTGCACACATATCAGCTCGATAAGAATATCATCAGACACCAGTAAAGCACTGATAATACACTAACTCAATCTCACGTGGATGTTTCTCGCTCTTCCGCCCAGTGAAATAGTAATTTCAGGAATGTCTAGCCGGTTTTTTCTATTAATCCGAGTGTCGCTGTCAAATTCCAGCAGCCGACAACGGGACTATCAGCTGACCTATGTTGTATAGCAAGTGACAGCACCAATCTGAACTTTGAATTTCTCTGTGATGAAAGCAGGGAAGCTCCTTTTGATGTGTCGGTATGATGATGGGTAACCTCGAAATATGGGCGACACCGGCCCACGTGGAACAGGACACGTAGCAGCAATAAAAAAAACGGGTCCTGTCGTATCCTGCAGCCTCCTGATGCTGGTCCAGGTGATGAAGCAGACTGATGGGGTGGGAGTTTCTTTTGAATTCGCGCTGTACTGCTACTGATAGGTATACTTATACATATATAAACTATGTATATATATGCTGCACGATGATGATGCAGAAGATCGTGGAGCTGACGACACTAGCCGGCAATCGATGGCGTGGCCTGTTTTATAAAGTTTAATGCACCTTGTACACTGCACTTACTACACTCACAGTTTTATTTAGATTCTCAACTATTTTTTAGCACAAGTTTATACAAAAAATTGGTTCAAATGTCAATTAAAATCGACCCAGGAAAAGCGCGATATTGGTGGTAATGCGGCACAGGACGAGAGTAACGCGATAGATGTTTGATGTTGGCATACTGAAGGTGCCGCGCACAGTGTAGCAGACGCTTCTCTCCGTTTCGCGGCACCCGGTACGCGGATGATGATAATATGGGTGATGGTATAAAGGTAATGATGGCAGTGTGTGTTCGCGACACACATTCAAACACAACGTGCGCACGACTGATGACTTCCATTCCATCAGCTTTTGCTTTTACTCAAGCATCGCAAAGCCAGAACTGACGCGAGTTCGCTATATATTTTTTTTTGTGTATGTGTGATGCGATGCCCGCGATACATATGTGACTCACTCACTTTTGCTGGCGATCGCAATCCCCACCGCAGATACATGTTTTATATATAGATATACAAATACATTCTACGGATATACCGGTATCTGTTTGCTGTGGAAGTGTATATGATTTGCGCTTGGCGGCAAGCTCATTTTGCACGCGGAAATTTTCATCGTCGCTCAATGAATTCCGCATTATATGCTGAAATGTAGAGCGATATGTGGTTGCGAGCAGCGATTCTCTCATTAAACTTGCGCAGTAGTTTCAGAGCTGCATAATATAGTAGTACATAGCATATGTATAGCCAAGTGCAAGCGCAGCACCTGCGGTAATTGTATATATACGCCACGCTCGCGCATTCCTGATAAATGAAGCGCAATCTTCATAGCGAGCCGGCCGGTAGTGCAAAACCCTTTCGTGTGTGTGTGTGTGATACCCCATTATGAATACTTGTTTGTGTGCTGCTGAATTGGCTACGAGCACACATGGCTTTTCCAACTTTTTTGTCTCCTTCGTAATTCGGCGCTTTTTCAAAGTTTCGTACGATGCGCGCGCTGAGAGATTCGCGCGAGCGCACAACAGGTGCTCGGCATTCAGGCGCTTCTGTTGATTGGTATAATATGATTCGAGATCTTTTGAAAATCGATTTATAGTATCTGCAAGTAGGTAAGCTCCGAAAAGACGCTTCCTGTGGGAGTAAGTGACTAAACTCTTGATAAGCGCCTGCTTTTGGGCTTAAATGGTAGGTCGTACAACTAGTTTGAGATAGCAACAAGTTTTTTGGTTGAATATTTGATGAAACATATGAATAAACAATAAATAAAGGTAAAAATCGGCATTTTTTTTATTTTTACAGTATAACTCTGAAAATAAGGGTTTTAAGCGGAAAATAACTTCAGTATCTATTTGTAGATCTTTAAAAGATCTACAAAAAGTATTCGATCGACTTTTTCTTAAAGTATGCCAGTTTTGAGTAATGAGCCGAAATAGTTGAAAAACTTTCGGACCGTTTCGATTTTACTCATTTAAATAAAACATGACGCGGTTCTCATGGAAATAGCCAGGCATTTTTTTCGTAGATCTTTTGAAGATCTACAAAAAAGCTCCACGTCATTTTCCCGAATAAATGTACCCTTTTCAAGCTATGAGTGAAAATAGATGAAATTTATCTTTGATTACTGCAGGAAGTGAACAATTTTACCAGTTCATGGCATCTGTGACATATTTGGTCGTTAATCGAACTATCAAATCAATATCCACACTCTGTTCAAAATTTAATCGCCTTAATTGATAAATCAGCTCAGGCAACATAACCTCAACGTCACTTAGGATCATTTTACAGTCCAAAACTCCAAACGGACGTTTGCATGGAATGGCTAGATGTTTTTATTATCAGGCTGTTCCCAACTTACTCACCTCGACTTCAAGTCAACTACATCCCTCGCCATGAATTCAAAAACTTGGTGAAAATATGAAAATTTTGTCAATAATCCACTCTCTTTCGCCACAATTGTATGAGTTTAAATGGCGAATGCATCACACTGAGAGGTTAGATGCAACTTTTAGCAAAGAAGAACACCGCACAGGCGGTAATAATAGTGATAGTAGTTTTTCGTCCTTGAAAAATAACGGTGAGGGTGTTCTTCGTCGATCTTTAAGGACTGGATGTTGGAATACTGCCAAAAGAACCAGAATTTCATGAAAGAGAATCATTTATTCTCAACGTTTCGTCTACCAGGGTTTGTAGACCTCTTCAGGAGTAAACATAATTTTCTTTTTAAAAAGGTTTACATTTAAATAAATAGATCGAGAACAGACGAACTCATCGTGAGATACGTCTGTCTCTTGTCAAATACAAGCGTTGAACTCTTGTATTCATGAGTTGTATTCTTGAGTTCAACGCTTGTATTTGACAAGAGACAGACGTATCTCACGATGAGTTCGTCTGTTCTCGATCTATTTATTTAAATGTAAACGTTTTTAAAAAGAAAAATATATTTACTCCTGAAGAGGTCTACAAACCCTGATAGACGAAAAGTTGAGAATAAATGATTCTCTTTCATGGAATTCTGGTTCTTTTGGCAGTATTCCAAAATGCACAGGGGGTAATTCTGCCGTCGGAAGAAAAAAAGCCAAGAACTATACGACACTGAATTTTCAAAAATGTTGCTCTTGAAACGTTAACCTTTTCGTATTTACAAAGAAAATCTTTTCTCAAGTGGCATCAAATTAGTCATCAAACATTTTTCTTTGAATACCGCGATCGCATTTCAATGGATTGTGGGCAGAAATTGAAAAAAAAATTGCCAGGGAGATTTTTCCTCTATTTGTGATTATAACTCAAGAAGAATACATTTTTTCGAGAGATTGATTTGCACCTTTTATGTAGATCTTTGAAAGATCTACAAAAAAGGTCGGGGGCTACTTCCACGAGAACCGCGTCATTTTCGAATTAAATGAGGAAAATCGAGACGATCCGAAGGTTTTTCAACTATTTCGGCTCATTACTCAAAACTGGCATAAGTATACTTCAGGGAAAAGTTGACTAAATACTTTCTTGTAGGTTTTCTGGAGATCTACAAAAAATTACTGGGACTATTTTCCGCTAAAACCCTTATTTTCCGAGGCATACTGTATAAATTGAAAAAAATGCCGATTTTCACCATTATTCGTTGATTATTTATATGTTCCACCAAATATTCAACCAAAACACCTTCTGCTATCTCAAACTAGATGTATCACCTACCAGTTGAGCCCAAAACCAGGCGGTTATCAAGAGTTTAGTCACTCATTGATCGAATTCGAGGGCTTACTTGCAGCACTATTAGTGGATATGGAATTATCATCGATATTCCTTATTTTTGAAATCGATAGCAGGAATTGTATTACAGAAGGCAACATTAATGATCGTGCCTGTTGGGGAAAAAAATCATAAGAGATCTATGACTCATGATCTTTATTCTATCCTGCCTCGACAGCCTGGAACAATTCAATTACTATTAATCGTCAGCAAACTTTGGAATACATAATTCACAAACTGGAAAGCGAATTCGGCCGTAAGGGTAGATCCGCGCAGAACATACGATTGAAATGAAGTAAAATTTGAAATTTCCTTCTTAACATTTTCAACATACCTATTTCATTGTGACAAAAATCAACTATCTCTCTAGATCTGTTCAACTGACTGAGTTCGAGTAAGGCGATGCTATCGGACACGACTGATTTTAGCTCTTTGGCGCAAATTCGACCGGTGAAAATCAATCGGACCATGATTGAATGAAGATAATTATTATAGCCGAATGCTTATAATGAATATTAGCGATCTAACAGTACACCTGGATCGATTCAGATTTTATCTGACTAAATAACTCTTGTCCAGACGGCAACACAGCTCCCCGAGAATGGTAGAAAAGTGCCCAAAATAACTTCTCCAAAGCTCTTGTGAGAGTTCCCGGGGAACTCCCGGGAAACCGTCAAATTTCCATCTCACAAGGAGGGGGTCAGGCCTTCGGGTCACGGATTCGCCTGAAACTTTGGGAATAGTCTTCTTTGGGCACAGAAAGAAGATATCCAAAACCGCGTTTGCCAACGCTCAAGCGTTTCTGAGCTACAGCACACGACCCATGCATTACATTATACCTATATTCATCAAAAATGGTGTATATAGATATACTGTAATGCATATGTTTCAGCCTGTAGCTCAAAAACGCTTGAGCGTTGGCAAACCCGGTTTTGGATATCTTATTTTTGTGATAAAAGAAGACTATTCCCACAGTTTCAGGCGAATCCGTGATCCGAAGGCCTGACCCCCTCCTCGTCAGTTTAATTCCGCAGAGGTAACCATTGACACCCTGGTGGCCTCTTAGTTATTGCCACGAGGCTCTCAGAGATTCTCTCCGGGAATTTTTTGCTAGCTCCCCCATAGCTTCGCAAAAGCTCCGCTGTGACGCTGGCTCTGGATCAGCTCCCCAAAAGGTCTCCTAGTTTCAAGCTCCGCAAGTTGATGATAGCTATAAATATTGCGCAAATGGACCTCAGCACCTGAAAGCATTTGAGCGGGAAATATACAGTTCCTACACGAGAAGTGACACTAAATGTGATGGTAATTTGGGCCAAGTTTCCCATCATAATATACGTGATTTTAATTCTTTATTCTCCCGAGAGAACTCAAAGGGCAGGAATTGGTTCGATGAAACATGCATTTCTCATGACCGTTGCTACATAATTTTGTCACTGACTGTATTTTCTACGCACACGTCTAGCGTCTATTGTCTTCGGTTCGGCTTCTAACTTTATGCTTTCATCATTTTCATCAGCCAAGGTAAGAGCAGAATCCCTTCAAACTTAAACTCTCATTGCAAATGGATAATAGATTATTCATACATTTAAACCCTCTACGATGCTTGTATAACTTATCATAGACGCTGATTGGAACAGCCAAAAAATCACATGAACAAATGTGCACAATGATATTTGGAAACAGTACTGTTTGTCAAAGATGTGAAGACACCGGGAAGTTTGTGCGGGAACAAATAAAGCTGGAAATTTGACGATTCCCGAGGAGCTCCCTAAAGCCAAGTAGAATTTCCTATAGAATTTCCGTGGAATTCCCCAATCATAACTTTAATAATCATCATAACTAATTTATTTGATCGATAATTTTTGTCCTTAATGTGGTACAATTTGTATTGAGGTGTTCTGTCGACCTTGAAGAACTGGGTGGTAAGGAACTGGTGGAAGAATTCCTCACTTTTTATGTATATAAGAAAGAGTTTTTAATTCTTTCGACGTTTCGCCTACGTGGTTTGTAGACCTCTTCAGGACAGCTTCACCAATATCACCAGTATATTACATCACATTATTGCACTGTACACATCGGCCAAAACACTCGGTTTTTACTTACAAGTCTATGACATAAAATATGAATTCGAGATCGAACGTACTCATTATGAGCAACGTCCGTCTCTTGTCAAAACAAGCGTCACTGTAAGCCGTATGTCGATGACACGTACATAAGACTTATTGATAAATGTATTAAAAAGCGAATAATGTACCATAAGTATGGTCTCAATAAAACACACACACGTAGGATAGATTTGGAGAAAGACAAATTGTGCATTCCATATTACGAAAGATTTTTTGGAGAATATCCTTCACTCTCCAAAGGCAAATCTATTTTGACGCTTCCGAGTGTTTCTGGTTCATTAAAAAATTGTATCCGATTGAGAAAAGACTGTTTAGAAGAAATGGAAAGCACAGGTGTGATCTATAAATTTAAGCGTAATAATTGCACAGCCTCTTATGTTGGCGAGACCAAAATGTCTTCAGCAGCACGCATTGACGAATATAAGAGAAATAAAGATAAGAAGTTAGTTCTAACCTTGCATAAACAAAATGTGAAGGATGATTTTGATTGGAATGATGATGAAATTTGTGATTCAGGACCTAGGTATTACAAAGGAATTATCTCTGAGATGATTTTTATTAACAGTGAGACAACTTGTGTTAACAAAAAAAGATGTCCAAAAACTGAGTAAGATTGATGTAACATTAATATCAACTCTTTGAAAATCTCTTGTTGCTTCCCCACTTATCCTTCTTCTTCTTTGCGTTAGTGGCCTCGGACCTCAGTCCACTCCGCCATTACCTAGTTTCAAATCTCGGATAAAACTTTTGGTGTGAATATGGCTCTACTTATCGCTGTCTGCTAGAAGCAGACGCATTTGTTCCATTTTATGATCACCGTTTTTCGTTACGTTTCTTTTATTTCATTAAGGTAGTACTAGCGGTCCTCGGAATACCGTACAGAAAATTACGAAATTTGGCACAGTGGTAGATTGCTATCTCAAACTGCCTCAGTCAAAATTTCAGAAGCTTTCAGAGCCAGGGGAATAAGTTCTGAGCGTTTTTGTAAAAGCCGTTTAGCACGGCGTCTTATGGGGAATGACGAGTAGAGTAATATCTACCGTACAGATTTCCACGAGAGTCGGTCTACAAGAGGAAGAGTGCACGAAAATCACATAGAAACCAACAGATTAATGATTTAGAGCTTACGAAAGAAGATCTCAGCCCAAGTGTCACTCATTTCTGCGGTTTCGGGGTTAGGTTGTCGTCTGCTGCGTGCATTCACTATACCTATATCGCGGGCGAAAGAGAGTCAAACGCGGGTGTATTCTGCACTTGGACTCATCAGTACCGCTAGTACTACCTTAATCGATTGCAGAGTTATATACATAGTTTACAGGATTTTAGGAATTCGGTCAAGAATTTTGACTCTTTGTTTCGAGGTTTTGAAAGCGTTTGGGTTATGTCCACCGGTACTGGGGTCTTGTTTTTTTTCAAGTTCTTTTAGGAGACTTACTCTTTTATCATTGTAGATTGGGCAGTCATGTATTATGTGCTATATATCTTGGTCGTGGTATCCGCAGTTACCTCTAGGAGATACTATGATATTTTTGCGAGCTAGGATCTCGCCAAGATTGTAGTGGTTTGTCCGCAGCCTGTCAACTGCCGTGATGTGGGCTCTTGTAGCCAAGACATTTTTTAATCAAGGAGGACAAGGGCCCTGGTAAAAATTTTCAAAGTATTTAGAGCCCTTGGTTACATTAGTTTCTTCAATATATTTTTTGAAGGTTTTTAATTGGATTTTTTTTACAAGTTTCAAATAGGTCACTGTAGGGAAGTGGGCATTACACAGATCTACCTTTGCCCATAGCTTGTTTAGCCATTTTGTCAGCAATTTCATTTGGATGTATGTTTCTGTGGGAAGGGATCCATACTAATTTAATGTGCTTTCCTTTCTTGAGTGTTCGAGATAAAGCTATAATGATTTCAAGGGTGAGGTAGCTAGCTTGTTTGAATTTGTTCGATTTGAACTCAAGTACTACTTTGAGGGCACTCAATGAGTCAGTAAAAATATTGTGTTTTGAGTACTCACTTTCTTCAATTCTTTTGCTTACTTTCAATATAGTTAGGGCTTCAGCTGTAAAAATTGATGCTCCGGAGTTGATTCTGTACATTGATTGTATGTCAAGTTCTGGACAGTAAATGGCTAGTCCAGTGAAATGTTCATCATCTATTTTGGAACCATGCGTAAAAAAGTTGTTGGCATTGGCTATCTTTATGTCGAATATTTCATTAAACTTCAAATTGGGATGTTTGTCATTGCTAACTAGAGTGCCAGACTCTATGTGTATGATCTCCTCGAAATCAATTAGTAGTTCTTGCATTGGCTACGAATACGGGATTGGCATTATTGATTTATGAATGATAGGCCTGTACTTGAGTAGAGTGTTGAAGCATTCAAGTACAGGGAATTCTTTCATGATTTTTATGCTTGTTCCTCTTATATTTGAGTCACGCCCAAGGGTAATCAATTTGGTAAGTACTGTGGAATTCTCAATAGAGAGAATTTTGATGATGTGTTTATTACCTAAATACTGTGCTCTGATGTTAAGAGGGGGTTCAGCTGCTTCCACCAGCATCACTTTGATGGCGGTCGACATTCTGTATCCCATACCAATCCTGACAGTTTTGTTATGTAGCTTGTCCATTTTATCTCTCAGTTTATAGTCTATGATTCTAAAATTAAACATGTTGTATTCAATGACACTTCTTATCAGTGCCCTGTAGATATTCAGCAACACTCGCGGGTGTCCTCCCCACCACGTGCCACTGAGCACTTTGAGAATGCTTGTTATCTTAGAGACTTTGTATATGATGTAGCTAGCCTTAGTATTCCAGCTAAGCCTAGCATGAATCCATGGAGCTAGATATTTGACTAATTTGACATTGAAAATTTTTAGATTATTACACACTATAAAATATTGGTTTGCAGCAGTGAGATTATAACAGAAGATAATAAGTTTGGATTTTTTTGAGGCAATTTCTAGCCCTATAGATCTGAAAAAGAGTATAATAACTCTCGTTCTCCCTTCTAGTCTCCCGAGAGCAGTAGAAAGGTTCTTGTCGCTGCAGGCGACCGAGGTGTCACCAGCAAACTGAAATAGTTCAGCGCCTTGCAACATGATTTCGTTGAGGTACATGACATATATCAAGTAGAGAAGAGGGCTGAGGACACACCCTTGTGGCACACCAATATTTCTTTTGAAGGGGCCCTTCAATTCATGATTTATTTTGAAGAAGAGTTTTCTATTCGTCAGAGTGCTATGTATGATTATTATATATAAAATTTATGTATTGTTTTCCATACCTCTGTAACTGGGGTCTCCCTGGACAGCTCAGTTTCCGTATATTCCTTGAAACTTTCTCTCTTGGTCTCCTTAATTCTCTTTTGAGCTTCCATCTGGAACTTGTCTAATTCATCTAAGTTTTCTTCGCACGGGTGCTCGAACACATCCCTTTCAAGTTGTCTCAGCTTCTTACGTATGTCAATGGTTTCAGCACATCTCTAAGGAGGATCTTGTTTACTTCTCTTGAAACATTTTTCGAGGCTGTTGTCAGAAATGTCATTACAGGTCAGTGTAGGCCCTGAGTCATTCTCGTTCCTTTCCAGATCAAGACATTCAATGATTAGTCGGTTGAGAATCTCCATCTTCTGGTCAATGCTTTTCCCTGTAGAATCAGCGTTAGGCTCGTCGTTAAGGCGAGGCCGTAGTCTGCGGCCATCTTGAAAAAGCTAGGGAGATTGACACCGAATCCGTTCTGTGAATATCTCGAGTTTTACTTAACCAAATTAATAATATAATCTGCCTGCAGCGTCCGGCGGTACCAGATTTTTGCGATCTATATGTATACACGTATATACACAGACCTTATTTAAACCTTATTTATACCTTAATTCATTAGATTCTTGCTCTCTCAATGCATCCACGCATACATACAAATATACAGACCCTATTTAAACCTTATTTAGACCTTACCTCACTAGATTCTTTCCCTCTCATTGTATTCACGCATACGTACAAGTATATATACAGACCTTATTTAAACATTATTTAGACCTTACTTCAATAGATTTTTGCCCTCTCGATGTATTCACGCATACATACAAATATACAGACCTTATTGAAAGCTTATTTATACCTCACTCCACTAGATTTTTGCCCTCTCAATGTATTTACGCATATATACAAACTTTATCTGAACCTCATTTAGACCTTATTAGTCTAATTTCCAATCTGAAAATATTTTCTTGCGGTTTTCGACGTCCAATTTATATTATGTTGATCCTACAGTCTTGACTATTTTATTCTTGATTCATTTTTCATTTCCAAGATTTTTTATCTCTTATCTATTATTATTTATAATATGGTGACTGTGTAAGTGTGGTGTTTGTCTAATTCGTCGCATCCGTTACAATAAATAATGATTTATGGGACTCGTCTGTCTGTCTATCTGTACGTCATCCTCGATCGCCTCATTTTCTATGAATGAATGACTCTCAATCCTTAGAGTCGCCACCATGCGTACCGGAGTGTTGCAAAGGCGCAGATTGAGAGTCAAGCCCCATAGTTTCGGCTCACGAGGATCTGTCGGTCGTCTGAATCTACAAGATCAATTCTCCCAATATATATTCGCAACGAAGATCAATTGGTCGCATATGTAAAGAACGTATAAGGAAGAATGTTTTTTATACGTTCGTTGCATCTCTCGAATCAATTGACCTTTGAAATGAGTATATATTCTTTGAATTGACCCTTAAAAATGGATGATTAATGACGTATTGATGAATGAACGAGAAGTAGTGATGAATGATTGATGATGATATGTTCGATGAATGCTTGATGAATTAATAATGATGTTGATAAGTTGTGAGCTGATGAGATGATGAAGATGATGAATGAACGACGAAGATGGGAGATATATGAAATAAGAGAGAATGAATGCCTCACCCTCCTACTTAGAGAAGTCTTATGTGCATGCAGGATTGTTCTCTAAGTAGGCGATCATTGACATTGGATGATTCTTAATGAATTGTTTAATGAAAATGAAAATGATGGTGAGTGAATGTGGGTATAGGAGATGATGAATGAATGGTGATGATGAAAATGGAGTGAATAAATGAGGGAAGTGATGTGAGCTGATGAAATAATGACGATGAATGAGTTGGAATGTATGATTAATGAATATGTGTTGAAGATGATAACGAGCAAGATGATATTGAGTGAATGGATGTTGGTGAGTTGTGAGCTGGTGGAGTGATTAAGATAATGAATAAATGATAATGATGAAAACTATATGAAATAAGAGAGACTGGATGCCTCACCCTCCTACTTGGAGAAGTCTTATGTGCATGCAGGATTGTTCTCTAAGTAGGGGATCATTGACATTGGATGATTCTTAATGAATTGTTTAATGGAAATGAAAATGATGGTGAGTAAATGTGGGTATAGGAGATGATGAATGGTGATGATGAAAATGAAGTGAATGAATGAAGGAAGTGATGTGAGCTGATGGAATGATGACGATGAATGAGTTGGAATGTATGATTAGTGAATATGTGTTGAAGATGATAACGAGCAAGATTGATATAAATGGAGTGGATTTATTGTTCGACTTTGAATGATCTTGAAAAAAATCAGTTAAATATTGAATATAACTAATCTTATGATAACTTGAGATAGGAAATCAAATTCAAACATGATATCAAATCTGGTCTAAAACAGAATATTAAATCAGGTATAAAACAGGATATCAAATCAGGTGTAAAACAGGATATATGAATCAGTTCTAAATAAGGGAGAAATTCAGTTATTATATATGATTTTTTCATAATTATGGTATGTTTCATGATTAAATAAGGGTAGTATCATGAATTATGTCTATCAATCTCAAAATAAAACGAATCATCGTTTATGTCGAGTCAGAATCTTGACAACTAGATTGACTAGAGTTATAAATCACTGGGGACGTGTATGAATAAGTCGTTGAAAAATGAGGTACTTACATTAGTCGATGATCTTAACCTAAACGATGTGTGCCGATACTGTGTCGAGATGCTTTACATTAACTTATCATAATTCATAAAACCAAAACTTAAAATTATAATCACAAAATATTTTATGAATGATGTTCTATGATCTTTTAAAGCAATTTTGAGGAAACAAAGTTGTATTATTTATTTAAATCGATTCAACCAATCGAGATGGGGCTCGACGGTGGCGAGATGGCGCGGGACTGAGTATAACCTTAGTGACCAGCAGTTTCTCTATCTCTCTCTAGCTCCTGACTCCTGACAATAGCTATCTTTCTCTTTATTTCCCCTTCTTTCTACAATTTAACTTACTACAACCTGAAAAAAGACTGGAAAAAACTGATTTCAAATCTATCAGTATATGGAGTTAGCAATTATATATTTATTAGGCATATTTTGTATATAATTCGATCAAAAGACCAATGTATTGATTAAATAAAACAGTTTATTGGGTTGAATCAAATATTGTAGTCCAATAATGCTTCATGTGTATAATTTTGTCCTCAGTGGAAGTAATCCAAACAAGATGCGAGTGCACACCGTTTCTTTACTGGGGAGTCCGGAGTCTCCAGGTCCTGAAATCTCACCAAAATTTTTTCACAGTTTCGTACGACCTAGAATATAATGAACCCAAAGCAACTCTGTCAAATGGGCCTCACGTTCAAAGCTACAGCCTATGACACTAGCATCGCCCATAAAGGCCTATGTTAAAAAGTGATACATATAGATATACTAGCAATGTTGATGTTTCTGGCTGTAGCTCTGAACGGGAGGCCCATTTGACAGAGTTGCTTTGGGTTTATTATATTCTACGTGGTACGAAACTGCAAAAAACTTTTGATGAGATTTTAAGACCCCGATACTCCGGACTCTCCTGAGTATAAATTTTCCAAATTCTATAAGGATTTTATATCTGCATTTTCATTAATATGAACACATAATAGCTATTCACTTTCTTCATCATTCATTGCATGCTATTTCACCAAAAAATCCAGTTTGTTTATTAGATTTGATACCTTTTCTGTGTTTTGATCAATTTTATTTTCCAAGTCTGATAAATCAGCCTTGATTATTCATTGTACATGATCGAGTTATAGTGATGATGAATATTATATATGTTACCGTGAATGTCCGAAGTCAGTGAATCCTAAGATTCCCTAACAGAACCAGTGAATGTATGTCATATGCACCTGACTTCGGACATTCACCAGTGATTCTCAAGATTCATTGGTCTGCATCGGTGAATGTCCGAATCGAATCAAAAATTAACTTTTGAAAATCAAACGAGATCGGGATTGGGTTCAAACAATTCAATATAACTCCCTCATAACAGTCAAAGTGACTGTGCCTAATTTGCCCCCACTCGAATTCTCAAATGTACGCACCCGTAGACCTTGCCACGCATTTCCTTCATATTTGTTACGTTGAAATATGAGGGAAAAAACATTTTGGACCGATCCCCAATGACCCGCGCATATTTCTTACAACAAAGAAGTGGTTTTTGGTTCTTTTGACTTCTTTTTCGATCTTCACTAAAAGCCAAATAAAAAAAAATGATTCAGCGTTCTTTATCTCACTTTCTTCATCTTTGTCCCAACTTTAAAATACTTTTCGCCGAATCGCAAAATTCGATTTCTATCCAATTCTACACTAAAAATAGTGCAGTCTTCCTAATTTGCCCACATAGGATTTTCCGAACTCGGTCCTCACTCCATTCAAGAACATTAATCTAACCTAAAAGTTTTGAGAAGAGGTAAAAAAGCTACAAAATGAACTAAAGTACGTCTTATTTGGAGGTCTGGGAGCCGAAATATCCCGATTATACGAAAAACTCGTATAATCTCATGGAAATAGGCTTCTTTTTCCCGTGGGTGCAAATTAGGAACACACTGTGAAAAACTCGCGAAAAATCTTTCTGTGCGAAAATCAAGATAGCTTGGCTCTCCTTTTGTTAAAACCAGACGTACCTTAGCTCATTTTGAAAGTCTTGAAAGAAGCTTTAAAATGAGCTGAAGTACGTTGAAAATTATTGGGATGAGCTAGAATGGCGAGCAAATCAAAAGAAGTGGGGGGCAAATTAGGCACACTTATATTACATGATTCGCAAAGATTAACGTATGATGATACAAATTGCAACAGAACTAAAATTCGTCACGTGACGCGTTTGTACAGATCACGGCGTTGAAAAGACATGTGAATATAAATTTTTCTTTTATTTGTTACATTAATCCAGACTGTGATGACACCTAGAATTACATGAGAAATTTTTGACATTACGGGTCGGAATCGACGGGTCGGTTGACTGCGGGGAAATCCGGTTGATGATCGAAGCTCATTTCTATATTCTACGACTTATGTCAAGAAGGTGAGTTCGGACATTCACCGATGTACACCAGTGAATGTTGAGAATCACTAGTGAAACTCTGAAGTGCGATTCTATACCGGACATTCACTAAGCCCACCAGTGAATGTCGGACATTCACTAGTGAATCTGCTGAGTTCCTGATGGCCTTAGTGAATCTGCAGATTCACTAGTGATTGTCCGACATTCACTGATTTCGGACATTCACGGTAACATATACATTACCGAAGAATCGCTGTTGATATGATCTTATACAATCAAGATGCAGCTTTGAAATAAAATATTTTTATATTTAATAGTGATGGTAGTTTTTCGTCCTTGAAAAATAACAGTGAGGGTATTTTTCGTCGATCTTTAAGGACTGGATGTTGGAATACTGCCAAAAGAACCAGAATTCCATGAAAGAGAATCATTTATTCTCAACGTTTCGTCTACCAGGGTTTGTAGACCTCTTCAGGAGTAAATATATTTTTCTTTTTAAAACATTTACATTTAAATAAATAGATCGAGAACAGACGAACTCATCGTGAGATACGTCTGTCTCTTGTCCAACGCTTATATTTGACAAGAGACAGACGTATCTCACGATGAGTTCGTCTGTTCTCGATCTATTTATTTAAATGTAAATGTTTTAAAAAGAAAAATATATTTACTCCTGAAGAGGTCTACAAACCCTGGTAGACGAAACGTTGAGAATAAATGATTCTCTTTCATGGAATTCTGGTTCTTTTGGCAGTATTCCAACATCCAGTCCTTAAAGATCGACGAAAAATACCCTCACTATTTTTATATTTGTCTCTCAAAAAACCTCTCATTGTCACCGTATACATACTCAGAAGAGAGTCTTCAATGGCCAATTTGTATATATCTACCAACTCATTTGAGGCTTAGTAAGAAGAATCATGAATTGAAATGTTAATTCCATTATCAGCTGAAATATATATTGAATGCATGATATGGTATGGCATATGGTTTGGATCTTGGAAAACCAAAGAAGCAATTTACCGGTTCGAGTGTTATTATCAGTAACAATTTGTGTGCTGGAACTTGAGGTAGTGATGATAACCTTTTCCTGGGGATGATCCATTTTTTTATAATGATTTATCTGGTCGTAATTAACACTTCCAATTACCGGATCTTTAGACTTGTTTTCACCAACCAAATACCTAACCTCATTCCACAGATTCTATTTTTTTTCTCAAATGTTTCAGGAGATGTTAGAATCCTAGGGACTCTATAAGTCGAACCGCGGTGATATTCGAAATTCAATCATGCAAGCGCGATTGACAAATTCATCTATATGTAGAGTATTTAACCAAAACAGAACTATATTCATTTGATAGTAATTATTAGAGAAAATATTGACACCTCGAATATCAAGGGTCATTATTAACGAGTTTTCATTCACTGTGGCAGAGTGTGCTCTATCTTTGCTCAGATATCTGGTTAGTTGCTTTAGGCGATGTTACAGTCTTAGTAGGATTATATTCCGAACCGCGGTGATATTCGAACCGATTCACAAACAGAGAACACTGTGGCAGAGTGTGTTTGTGAGCGCTATTCACGTAGATGCCTGGAAAGTGCCAAATCAGGCGCAATTAAGTTTTGAATATTGTCAATGGCTGCCTCATTATAAGTGGTTGAAATGAATCAGTGTCAACTAGAAAACCTATCTTAGTTATCATGGAAGCTGAATACCTATACAGAATAAAGTACGCCATGGAAATTCCATCTTGGTCCGATGTTGCATTTCTTCGACATCATGACATGATACGAGATGAATATTTCCACAATATCGTGGCGAATAAGCAAAGAGTATTGATTCAGAAATCATCCAATATCCTTCTGGTTGGTTCCAGCTTCATCGCTGATGGCATGATTCTGAATCGATATATATATTCTAATACCCCATTATATCAAAGGCATGATATCTTGAAAATGAGAGATTCCAATGGTTCTTATAAAAAACTTTATGAGCAGTTTCGTTTTATCAAGCAAAATTTACAAGAGCATATATGGTTCCGAAAAAGATTACCGACGTAAGTTGATCAATGCATATGAATTTATTACGAATCCAACATAGTATATCTCAATTTGGATATCAGTTTTATAGATTATCAATAGAAGTTGTTATTACGTTATTAACGAATGTTTCACCTGCGCGTAGTCCGGAGTATCTTGTAACATTCGAATTTAATTTCACACCAGAAAACAAGAAGTATTGCGGAAAATGTTTGAGTCCCATCAGATACTCAGATTACATGAAGTTGAAGATGGATATGTTATGCATTTGTTATAATCTTTCCAGATTTCAAGTTATTGATGTTTGAAAAATTCTACAGATAGGAACACAATTTGAGTTTGAATTTGTCTTCATGGCTCCAAGTGAAATCCCATTTATGGTTTTGAATCATTTTGTATCTGGATTGATGAGTTCACACGGATTACAGAAATTGTCACGTTAGATTGAAGTTTTGAGAGTGGTACAGGTGAATGTAATTGTCAATACTTAGATTGAATTTCATTCAATCATTTACTTCAAAGTATGAGTGAAGTGTTCATTGTATGCAATTATTTCACGTTCACTCATATTGAAGTATAAGTGAATCGTAAAAATGTAAGTTATCATGTTCAGTCTAAGTGTTTCTGAAAAACAGGTCTAGACATGTAGTGATAAGATCATAATTCAATTAGATATATAATTATAGTCAGAAATAGTTTCTCATATGTTACTTGCTGCTTTTGTTGTTGAATGGTGAATGTTGCATGTTTATTTATTATAATATTATGAGTGCTCCATATTATCTGAAGAGCGATGGTGGCTCTTCTAGCAGTCAAATACGGATATTGACAATTGAAGAATTCAAAAACAAAGGTGAAGGAAACTAATAGCACCACTCCCTGCAGATTGTTTTTGCACATACTTTGAAAAAAGTTTCATAAAGATTTTTTTCTTCTCATATATCTGGTTAGTTGTTTTAGGCGATGTAACACTCTTACAAGGAGGGGGTCAGACCTTCGGATCACGGATTCGCCTGAAACTTCGGGAATAGTCTTCTTTGGGCACAGAAAGAAGATATCCAAAACCGCGTTTGCCAACGCTCAAGCGTTTCTGAGCTACAGCACACGACCCATGTATTACATTATACCTATATTCATCAAAAATGGTGTATATAGATATACTGTAATGCATATGTTTCAGCCTGTAGCTAAAAAACGCTTGAGCGTTGGCAAGCCTCGTTTCGGATATTGGATATCTTATTTTTGTGCTAAAAGAAGACTATTCCCAGAGTCTCAGGCGAATCTGTGATCCGAAGGCCTGATCCTGACCCCTCCTCGTTAGTAACATTATATTTTAAACCGCGGTGATATTCGAATCGATTCACAAACATTACGTATGTGCAGAATTTTTTGAAATGAAGAGAAAAACTTGATGGTTTTAAAAATAGGATAAAAATATGAAATTCAAACCTTTTTCGAAATAAGAAAAATATTCAGAAAAATAGAACTATTTGTATTCAATGGTAACATTGGAGAAAGCATTGACATCTCACATGTTCAATGAGTTCATATGCACCGTGGCCGAGCGAGCCCGCGAGCGAGGCAGTTTTGCTAGTCCCTTCATATTTTGTATGCGTTAACAAAATGCATGTAAGAATTGCGCTATGGAGCGAAATCCCACAAAAGTAGAGAAAGAAACTTCCATGATAAGCGCTGGACAAATGTCGTCTGCTCCTGTGATGAAGCATGCTGTTATACTTCATTCTATAATTTTGTGATCAGCTCGTTTTTTCTCACTTTCACTCCATAGCGCAATTCTCTCAAGTTCGGAGATGATAGTAAGACCCTTATTCGTTGATAATTCTCTATAAAACTTGAGATAAATCCAGAACGGCGATGAGTTATACACGATGACAGCCATAATTTTACGTTTCTTCAAAGTGGTCAGACTGATCAGCAGGCGCGAGGCGGGACAGCAGCAAAACCGTCTGCTTCGATGATGCACGTTCCCGTGTGTTGTCATCGCGGATGAGATCGCTGTTGTGAGACTTGTAAGCCGCGACTTCCCGGTGGAAAGCGACGGCCCAGGTGATGACATTATGTCATCATCGACCGGACCCGGGTCCTTTGTCGCGCGAGATTTCTGCGATCAGGCATGGTGGTAAATCTCATAGCCGTCCGCTGCAACATGCATCTTTTTGCATCTATTGGCAGAGAGCTCAGTGCAACATGAACTTTGCAAATTTGCATGCACGAGCCCTTGAACAAATACAGAATGTAAGTGTTTTGTTTGGACCTCTAATCCAGTTCTAATCATTCTCATGATTCTAATCAAGGTTCCAGTTTCAATATCCTAGAATACTTGGTAAATATAACGTCTCTGGTTCATTGTAAGAGATAAAGTCAGTCTTGGAATATTGAATTGAATTTGAATTCATGTCTGACAAGATCCCTGTATTTTAGAGGGATGATTTAATGTTTAGTTATCTGAATCCATTGACACTTGGTTGAGTTACAAAGATTTTGTGATCAACATTTAGAAAGTTATATTGCAAATTTTATTGCCCTCAAGATGTATTGATGAAATACAGAGTGAAATTGTTCCGTATGGGCCTCCAAACCATTTCTGATCATTTAGGTTCTTCTATACAAAGTTACAGTTCCAATATCTTAGAATACTTGATCAAAATGGCGTATCCGGGTCATTTTCAGAGATAAAGTCAATCTTGGAATATTGAATTGGAGTTTAAATTATGTCTGCTGAGATCCCTGTATTTCAGAGGGATGATTTCATGTTCGGTTATCTGAATCCGTTGAAACTTGATTGAGTTATAAAGATTTCTTGATCAACATTTAGAAAGTTATATTGCAAATTTTATTGTCCTCGAGATGTATTGATGGAATACAGAGTGAAATTGTTCTGTATGGGCCTCCAAACCATTTCTGGTCATTCAGGTTCTTCAATTCAAAGTTCCAGTTCCAATATCTTAGAATACTTGGTTAAAATGGCGTATCCGGGTCATTTTCAGAAATAAAGTCAATCTTGGAATATTGAATTGGAGTTTAAATCATGTCTGCTGAGATCCCTGTATTTCAGAGGGATGATTTCATGTTCAGTTATCTGAATCCGTTGAAATTTGGTTGAGTTCTGAAGGTTTTGTGAAATAAAATTAGAAAGTTAGTCTGTGAATTTCATTGTACTCAAGATGAATTGAACAAATACAGACAGTGAGTGTTTTGTTTGGGCCTCTAATCCAGTTCTGACCATTGTAATAATTCTAATCAAGGATCCAGTTTCAATACCCTACAATACTTGGTAAAAATAACGTATCCGGGCCACTTTGAGAGGTAAAGTCAGTCTTGGAATATTGAATTGGAGTTCATATCATGTTTGCTAAGATCCCTGTATTTTAGAGGGATAATTCCATGTTCAGTTATCTGAGTCCGTTGGAAATTACTCAAGTTCTAAAGGTTTCGTGAACAAAATTTAGAAAGTTAGTTTATGAATTTTGTTGTACTCAAGATGTATTGAACAAATACTGAATGTAACTGTTCTGTTTGGGCCTCTGAATCAGTTCTGGTTATTCTAATGATTCTAGTCAATGTTCCAGTTTCAATATCCTAGAATACTTGGTCAAAATGACGCATACGGGTCATTTTCAGAGATAAAGTCAGTCTTGGAATATTGATTTGGAGTTCAAAGCATGCCCGCTAAGATTCCTGTATTCCAGAGGGATGATCCCATGTCCAAATTTTGGGATCAGTTGAGAATTGATAAATTTGTATTTTCTGAAGTATTCCTAAAATTGAAATTTGGGGTCTCTGATAATACTAATTTTCCAAAAGTTCATGTATTCATTCAATTTTAATCATCAAGGCAACTGAATTACATCTGTGGTTTCCAAGTATAGAAACATATTATTTCCAAAGGCCCCTAATGTATGTGAGAGGGGCACAATGTCGCGACCTCTGATAATATCAGTATGCGAGAGGGGTACAATATATCTAAATACCTAAGGTATATATATATCCACTTTTGTAAACAGTGTTGTTGTTGTGTATGTGTGTGTGATCACACATATACATCAACAATCAGTGTATGTTTACAAAGGTTAGAGTGGGCGGGTGGTGACACGTTTGCTGTCGCTGATCATCACTTTGGTGATCGCAGGGGTGCCACCGTAAGTTACTAGGGCTGATCCGATACAGCGGCAGACTACGGCCTCGCCTTAAGCATGTATCTTTCAGTTTTTACGTTCAAGTTGCCTTCGTATACGTCCCATTTAACTTTGTTCGTGTTTAGTTTATGAGTAGAAGAGAATGGAACTGTTTTTACTTTTCAATTTAGCATCAGCTAGATTGAGTAGTGGTTGCTTCTGTAGTTGGTCGACAAAACATTCCACCTAACTTTTAGGGCAACATTGGGAGAGACTATTGAAACATCAATGATAGATGCTTCAATCTCATCCTGGGATTTGTATCTGTGAGTATGTCCACCATTGTTCAAAGTTACAAGATCTGAGTCATTCATAGCCTCTTGGAGGTTCAATCTCTTAGAGCAGTTGTCGCTAGAGCCCCCGGCCTCGTTATGAGCATTGGCCTCGCCTAGTAGAATCCTATATTTGTACTTTTCAGTAGAATTGAAGAATAGTCCCCATTTATCGGATGGAGTAACATTATCTGGAACTCTATAATAGCTGGCTATCAACACATTATCATCATTCTCGAGTTTTTAGCTCGTTCTCGGAGTGATATATTTCACTACATTCACAGTAGTTCAGATTTTTACTAATAAGTATACCTAGACCACCATAAACGTTGATTGTATCGTTTCTTGGTTTTCTGTCTCTCCGTATGAAGTTGAAATGTTTGATATTTATGGTGAAGTTGTATCGTTTCTTGGTTTTCTGTCTCTCCGTATGAAGTTGAAATGTTTGATATTTATGGTGAAGTTGTATCGTTTCTTGGTTTTCTGTCTCTCCGTATGAAGTTGAAATGTTTGATATTTATGGTGAAGTCAGCAGTTAGCCAAGTTTCTTGCAAAACTACACAGTAAACATTTTATCCGAAAAACTTCAAACAACTGGTTGGATAAAGAATTCAACCAGCTGGTTTAATAGACTAGTTGAATTTTCAACCCAACTGGTTGAATGTTCAACTAAATTGGTTGGATTCTCAACCAAAAAGTTGAATTTCTTATCCAACCAGTTGGTTGAAGTTTTTCGAAAAGTTTTTTTACAGTGTATGATATCATAGTGATTTGCTAGTTCTATGATTTCATCCAACTCACTATTCATAGATTGACAATTCCTTCGAGGAATCTTCAGCTATTTATTTTTGTTTTATTTTTTGTTGTTGTATTTTATGTTTTTATTATTATTGTTTTCATTTCATTCATTTATTCATTTTTTCAGTTATTCATCTATTCATTCATTTTTACTCTTCCTTATTATTTATTCGGTTAGCATCATACCTCTGCAGTCTGTAATGGAGGTGTGACCTCTGTTGAGAAAGCTTGACTCATCTCTTGACTGCTGATGAGCTGTGTTGAGGAATAATCCTGTAAGGAGAGCACACTGACTTGGAGAGCATACAAGGTTTCTTCCAGTGTCATTTTTTGTAGCAAGACTTCTTTCACAATTTGAATGTTCGCATCAACTATTTTGGTATCTAAATTAGATACCTTGTTATTAGAATCTGTTTTAGAGTTCAGCTGTGTGAGTGAGAGGGACTTGGCTGGAAGCAGATGTCCATTGGGGAAGAGCAATAGTTCTTGGTGCTGTTTTCTTAGTTTTACTACATTCAGCTCCTCAGCCTCTCTCTACTTTTGTAATCTAAGATTTGCATGGTGTTGGGTTGGTAGCGGTGTGCCCAACCGGGACGGACTCGTCGTCTTTTACTCTCTTGGTGCGTAATGTACTGATTGAGGTTAGTCTTTGAGGTTATGCTGACACGTAGTTTCACAATTTGTTGAAAAATTATATCAAAAGTTACAAATTCCACTTTCAGAATGATTTTTTTGACACAAATAGAGCTTGAATAAACAATTTTAACTTAATTTGGGAAGATATTCTTAAAAATCCACATTTTTTTCCTACCGATGATGGAATTTTGGCACTTGATTTATTTATAACCATAGACATAGAAAGGTATAGACTGCGAGTCGCGGGCTGTCGCCGTGGGACTGCGTGCGAGTGAGACAGATGCATAAGAGGCAATGCTCTCTTATGGAGCGGCGTGACTCTTACGTCATGCTCTCTCACTCGCACTCGTGCGATGTCGAGGTCCCACTATCGAGATCCCGACCCGCAGTCTATATCTTGCTATGTCTATGTTTATAACTAAACAAAAAATTGTCCCAAAAAAATTGCAAAGGTTTCATCTACAAGATCACATGAAGATATGAATTTGCATCCAAAACCCGAGTCACGAAACAGAAGTTTCAACGTTTCAGACGCAGAAGAAATTTAATTGAGTGTGCTAAAAGTCTGCCACGTTAGTAATTAAGGGTTGAAGCTGAGAAAATGTCATATTGAGGACATTTCGTCTCATTATACCTGGCATTTGGCTAATTATACGAGCTCGTTATATAGATTGCATACACCTATAGTGATTATTTGTTTCGATTACGATATTGATAATATGTCCACGTATCATTGTCATCAGGAGGATGAGGAATCATGAGAGCTGGTATTATCAGTGTATAATCGTACTGCAAAGAGATAATGAAATGGCTGATAAAGGCTGTTCTGCCATTACAATGAAGATAGCCCAGGAAAAGGTGAGCCTGGGAAGTCAGGTTTTTCTGCTATAAGAGCCTCTTTACGCGTCCACGATGAAAACAATGATGAATTGCTGAAATATATTGATTTTTCACCGTTTTTGGACGCAAGGAAGCCTTTACTGTAGAAAAACCTGCTTCCCAGGCTCATTTCCTCTCGAGCTGTCTTGATAGTATAATGTTTTGTCTGCTACCAGTCCAACTCGTAGGAATGTTGCACTTATCAAAAACCACGCAAGAGTAGTAGATCTCGATACAAGGTCAGGACTGTTGGTTTTCGCATACCAAGTGAAATGTTCCAGTCAGAGCCAATAGCGGGGATCGGAATCATCGCGAGAATGCGTAAACCAAACCACCCGACGAAAGATGACGAAATCGAAAATTTAACGCCAAAATAATTAATAAGTTTCGATGAAAACAGATCGGCCTTTTTTGTGTTGTGAGTCTTCGGTATTCCAGATGTCGCAAACTATGTTTTAGAATAGTACAACTGAAGAGCAAAACTGACTTCCGTCTCGAAATGGAAATCTTGCTCTCTGGAGGAGAGAAATTGCGTCATTCAAACTAAAATTCGCTTAAATGCGTCACTATTCTTTTTTAGATGGAATATACTTGAGCTCTTCCAAGTCCCTCACTCGTTAGGTGCACAAAAGTCGATCAAATCATCGACTATGGGTTTTGAGACTCAAATCATATTTTGGGGACGTGTAATAAAAAAAGTTAGAGATCTCACACCTCATGTGGATACCGGTTTTTTCTTCTGTAATCAAAGCCTGCATAAATTCCAGTAAAGGAACACTTACGTAATGAAAGATGGAGTATAATCTTGCATCATATACTACTTTAGAGAGAAACGGAGTTAATTTCTCTTGAAATTAATGAATTTTATGAGTTATTAAGACTGATTTGAACTTTGTTTTTACACCATTGTAAATTCAATCTGTGAAATGTCTTTTGTCAGAGAGCAACTGCGTGAGCTGTTGGCCGAAATAAAAAATTCAAATCTTTTTTTTTCGGTCGTAAGTATACACTGAAATGAGGATCATGTATACGATCATGACATTCGGCGAGAAAAGAGAAGCCATTGTCTGTCAAATATCCTCTCCCTTGTGACGATGTATCTACAATTTTTTCGATAGTGACGGTTTTTGGAAGTGGGACTATCATCTATCATCATATTTCCGAAAAGAAAAAAAAACATTTCCTCGCTTAATAAATATGCAGTTATAGAGTAATTTAGGGATAAGTAATTAGTTCCTCAAGATTCTATAATTTGTCACGCCATTCAACTTATCTCAGCATTTCCTTATGAGGTATATGGTAAGGTCTATAGCTCAGATTCGGATACTACTTTTATGTAAGACATTAGAACTTCCTCAAGCTCCCTCGAAATCTTAATCTTTGTGAGGTTTCTTTTATAATTATTTCGCAGCATATAATCCCAAGACAAAAACTAACAGCTGTAAGACATCGCTAAAGAGATGATTTGTTTATCCAAGTGAAATGCATGGTTATCTTTATGTCAATTGATAACATAAATGATAGTTTAGAAAAATGATCCTATTGTTGGAGAAACAACTTCAATATTTGACCGGGCATCGCGCTCATGACAAAGCACTTTTTTCCTCAAATCGTTTACAGCAGCAACTAGAATTTTATTTTCTTTCCATTTCACCTTATTCAATCAGGTACGGTAGTACGCGATATTACATTTTTACGATATACAATATCTTACATTTTTTTCACAATATTACATATTTAATCGTATACGGAGTAGACTTCGATCTCACTTCAATCCATCTTCGAAATATTTGTGGTCAATATAGTCATCTCCATTTGGCTGACTTAATTTCAACAGATATAACTTGCGGGGTAGTGGTATGATTGTGAAAACAAGGTGTATGACATCTTTTCGATATAATCTTGGCTTCAGAAATTCACTGCGCAATGCCGTTCAAGACAGTTGTGTAATTTCGGATTCACAAATTTAGATTCTCGTCAGATAAGATATCGAGGAGAATGTTATTAATTACAATCGGGAGTATCCACGTAAACGAATGTCGTCATGCATCTGGAAGGGTGGCACAGTTATAAATTACAAGGAGTATCCGGGGGATGCTGGTAACGCTAAAATTCTGGGAGTAGTTTCCGGTTAGTACAGCAAGAAGGTACTCAAAGTCGCAGAGTCTAACGCTCAAGCGTTTTCGACGAGGTCTTAGAGCTACGGGCCACGACTCATTACCTATAACATGCGTTACGGTATATTTTTGTATCATACAATTTTTCTATATGGGCTTATACGGACAATGCTAGAGTCATAGGAGCTCGGAAATGCAAAGGAGGCTAAAGAGAGGCTGCTCCCAGAATTTTAGCGAAAACCGAGACCCGCATTTTTTGAATCCTCCTGGTTACTTTGATGAATCCACTCTAGAAAAAAGTTAATTCTAAGCCAATAAAATTATCTCGTGTATCGAATTTGTACCCCATTTTGAGATTGAAATTAGTCAGTGTAGCCATAGTTATCGCAAATTCTACATGTACACGAACTCGCAAATCTCGGTAAAGAGGGTGATCACTGGGATTTGCTTCAACTGTCTCTCTTGGTCACCAGAACTCACAATATCGCCGCTATTGGATTTGATCTTTACAAGATAATCGCTCGAATTTTTTGAGCACATCCAGTGAGGTCTCAACTGGAATTCGTGAGAGTGACGAGAGTTTCAATAATAACAGTCTATGCGCAGCGACTATGAGTTCACGGATTTCAATAACACAGCAAGCTCTATAACGGGAAACGTGCACATTATTCTTTGAAACAAAATTTTTGTGCTCGAATCTGATGTGAATCAGCTCTGATGGTTCGTAAAATTCCTCACATCAACCATAAGTGTGGTCACCTTGATATTGTTTGTCTTTGATATTTGCATGAAGGAAAACAAATGATTAGTTACAGCAGTAAATAGTATAATCACTTCAATCACGCTCAAGTTCATAATTACTCGGCATTGACATCAGTCTTTTTGTTGATTTAGAAAAGATTTTATGATTCTGCTACAGTTTTCCCTCATATTGAACTCTTCCGTAGAAAATGATCGTAGAGAGTGCATTGAAGTAATATCAGATGAGATGGATTACACATATCTGCGAAGAATATGCCAATACTTGCGAGATAAATACGCAAAGTATAAAAATTTTCTAGTGGAATGCAGACCAATAGGCAATAATCGTGATAAATAGTCTGCACACCATAATTAAGTGAGTAGATATTAGAGAGAAGTAAACATTTTAGAGGGCTCACACCTGAGTTATCATTGAGTGAAACAATACCACAATCACCGCGGTGATTCGCAGTTGAATGAATTACCGACGCGAAGTTGGGGTTGCTACAATTTTAATGAATCCTGTGTGAACACGAAGATTGAGCTGCTTTCATCCAAAAAATAAATATGTTTATATCAGTAATCCCGCCAAAAGTGGGATTTTCCGTGTTCCAAGCTTCTCCAAGTCTTTAGCGGTTGGAGTGCATACTGTAGCCATTTTCTGTGGTGTAATCTATTGTTGTGTAACTATGTTGATACTTTTGGAGACGATCCTAACAGCCCCTTATTTTGTAGTGCGAAATGTCCTTTCCGCCCCTGTCGGCAACCAACCTTTGACTCTGGCATTCACATGACTCTGCAACGCACATGCAGAGTCAACAGTCCTTATATCAATAGCTATGCACTTCGGTTTGTGATATTTTGAAGAACGTAATGCACTACTTTCGCGAATCAAAATTGAACCCTCAGCTCTCGCACAGTTATCCGTCATTTTAAAGACGGCTTTGCACCGAAACTGCTTGCACAGTAGGAGCGCTAATCAGTTCCGCAAAGTCCTCAATTGTCGATGAAACCTTTCCAAGAGGTTGACATCTAGAAAACCAAATACTCCTAATCCATGAGCAACAGTAACCGAAAGCTCGAATCTGTAGTCGAGCGCACTATGTACACGTAATTCCAGGGTGGTGTACAACATTTTTAATCGTTTCCGTCTCCATGCCGTGCTCCTCTCGAACGCGCTATATCGCTTTGTGGAACACATTTTCCTGAAGTATTTGATTGCATTAGAGCAAATCTATGCGGAAAAGAGTCTACGATTAGTTGTCGAGTCGTGGGAATATTTTTTGAGTCGAAATGGCCATTCCATCCCTCTCCGCAACCTCTTATACTTGGCATATCTTCGTCTGGCTTCACTGTTGAGCTACGTAGCTCTATATAGGTTCTTTTTTTTTGTACCCAAACGAGTGGAAGTCAAATGCTATGAGCCACCGGAACTCGTATAGGGATGAAACAATTTTTTGACCCAAATCACTCCCTGCGACGATTTTGGCTCCAAAAAATCACACTTTCGGCGGAATCACCCATATTCACTGAATATGGATACTTAGGAAACTCTAGACGTAGTGTACCTAAAATCTACATAATTGGATCCGTTAGCTAGCTAGCATATCTTTGATACCTATTACCCCCACACCTTCAATCCATTACATTTTTGCAAAAATCCAAAATGCTGCATCGTTCTTCCTAAAAATTTTATACTGTTCCGTACTCTTGGTGTGTCCCAAAATTTTCTTCTTCTGAGATTTTGAAGTAACAGAGATAGTTGAGATAAATTGATGAATAACAGACCTCCAACCCGCATTTATAACTATGTATGTTTGAGATGTAAAGCAAATGCTTCAAGCTCGGACATGTGTACTCTTGACTTTACGATGTGCTGATAAGAGTGTCGCACATTCATTGACAATGTGCTGTCCTAAATTGTGAGATTAGCTTCGAGTTTTTCTTTGTTTATCTCAACCGAAGAACTCAAGTTTGACTATCCACGTGATTTTGGATGTGGATCAGCCATTGGATTGATTGTGCGTATTTCGAATAATGGATGTCAAACCATGTGGAGGAAACGGTGATTCAATTGTTATTCGGAAATTTTGCTCAACACAATGGGTGAAATAGACCTTCATGTGGATGAGAGTAATTGGATTTATGCTAGCAGCCACTTCAGAACATCAGAGCTCGGTTTGGCCATGCCCAACCTAGTATACCTTACAGGCTTATGTTTTTTTTTCAATCTCACTCGAAGTATATTTTCTGAAATTCACCTTTCTTTCTTAGTTACAATGGCACGAACAATTGAAAAGTGTTATCGAGGTGACAGTGTTTGAGTGTTCACAAAAAAAAACACATAAATTCATCTTGGAATTCATAAATATATATAAGGTAAGTGTACCCAACTTGCCCCCATTAAGCCATTTTCTTAATAACTTTGGCCCATCTCTATATTTTCCAACGTACCTTAGCTCATTTTAAAGCTTGTCTTAAGACCTTCAAAATAAGTCAAGATACATTCAATTTGGACCAACTGGGGCAAAACTGTTTTAATTCTCCCAAAAGGTGATTTTTGGAAGCTTACAAAAGTGTGTACCCAACTTGCCCCAATTAAGCCTTTTTCTTAATAACTTTGATTTACTTCAACGATTTTCAACGTGTTTTAGATCATTTTGAAGCTTGTTGAAAGACCTTCAAAATGCACTAAACCACGTCCAATTTGGATCAATTGAAGCCGAACTGTCTCAATTCTAACGAAATAAATGATGGAAATCGTCGATAAAGTGTTTTTATCGCCGTGCACGCACATTTGAAGCTTTTCGGTGATTCGAAACACTATTTCTGACCCATTTTGACGTGCTAAACACGTTCTGAGTGGTAAAAAAAGTCGTTCTGCACGCCTTTTCGAGATAAACATATGGGGGCATGTTAGGTACACTCCGATGTTGGCATCCTTGTTTACAAATCGTCTCCGTGTTTTGCACATAAAACAGCTCCATATCCAAATTTAGCAATTCTGAAAAATGGATTTTGAAGGTCTTGAAACAAGGAAGCGAATGCGCTAAGGTACGTTAAGATTGGTTGAACTCAAAAAAATTGGCACTAGTTTTACTGAAGGCGATTCCCTCGGTGCTTTCTTAGCTAAGCAATCACGAAAAATAGAAAAATCACTTTAGATTTTCTGGAGAATGCAGAAATGATTCGGGGTCGATGCAAACTCCTTACTCTCTCATATTTTAACATAACAAACGTAAAAAAAATTTGCCGGGAGGTCTAGGTGTGCCAATTCCCGAGATCGGCATATGGGGGCAAGTTGGGTACAGAGGCAAGTTGGGTACACTTACCTTATATAAAGGCACGTCATTGACTTTTATCACGAAGAACGAGATAGCTGTTACGCGATATTACGAGATACCATTCTGATAAAAGTCCCAATTTTGACTCTCAATGAACCGATTACGAATCGTGGAGCGTATAGCTGGATTTCGATGGCTTTTCAAATTTTCAAAAAGAAAATTCTGCTGAAGTTGAGGTTTATCAACACAGGTTAGCCAATTTATAGGAAGGTTACGGTGATACAGTACTTTATGAGCTTTGAAGCTTCGAAGACGAAGTCATTGATCTACGTGCACTAACAGAAATTTGGAAAACCTTAAGAAAGACTTTTGCATTTTCAAACCAACATAATTTATCGACAAATAACATGATTATCATGATATCTGCACCGGAGACATTTTACTCAGGATGCATTATATAACCCATCAAAAAATTTTATTCAGAGCATCAATTCTTCCAGATACATCTCAGTTGAACCGTATTTACCGCCTTCGAGAATAAAATACCGATCCGTTGCCCGAGCTTCTGATTCATCGACCCGCTACCGAGAGTCGATGGATAAACAGAATTCATATCTATCACTTCTTATCAGAAGATTTTGTTTCGCACACTTGGGTTGTATTCATGTAAACTGGCAGCGCTTCGGAAGATCGGCTCGTCAGAAAATTGGCGCTAATTGGCCACGCTCGCGCTCGATAAGCATCCGATTGCTCTTGCGCATCTGTAGCAAACTTGCGGAGCATTGCTCCCACGTCTTTGAGCATCATTGTACAAACACTGTTTACACGAGACCCAGTACAGGGTTTGAAATTTTGCGGTTTGGGGGCTTTATTCACATTAGCAACACGCAGGCTTACCTTATCGTTACGAATCCTCTTGGGTTCGGGTAATCGGCAAGCAGTATTCGGCGACAGAGGCCTCATCCTCGGTAGGTCCTCCGATTCTAACATGACGTTATTCACTTAATTTGTAATAATACTCCTGAAGAACTGATGCCACCATCAGATTGTTTAAACGTCACTTAAAAACTAAGCACAATCAGCTCACGATTCTCGATGTCAGTTTGATATTTTCTCACTTCACTGATAGACTATATTATTATTACGCGCAATCGTCTAGCAGAATGTCGTCCCACAGTTTCGATATTTTTTACACACAGTTCTCTAGTAATGCACGGATCTACACTCGCGGATGTGCCTCTGAACAGTATAATATCGATGATACCGGATTGAATTTTTTGGGGGGCCACAGATATGAAATTTCACAGTGATATTGTGTAACACAGCGATTCAGGAGTAGGAGTAGGAGCAGCAGCTGTGATGATTATGGAGCTCACTTATTGAGGGAATCGCTCATCGCCGAGTGATGATGTTAGAGAGCCGATGAGGAGCGATATATTTGAAAATATACTTGTGTATGTGAGAAATCCCCACCCTCAGAGAAAATTCAGAGGCCGCATTGGATTGGCGTCGTCGCGGCGTATGTACACGGGAACGATAATGACGAAGTCGAAGAGATAGTAGCAGCAACAGCAGCAGCTGGGGGATACCAGTGGAGGAGGTATATAGGATTTTCTTGGCGACCTTCAACGATGATCACCTCCGCGTTGTCGCGCGCGGACGACGTGCTGACGATTCCGATACACCACGTGACTCGCACATTCGTTATATATGTAGATATTATCCTGGATAAGCATAAATCGCGAGTTGCGACGAGAGCGTCAATCCCCACCATATCACCGAGCCAGATATCTCGCAGATGGATGGATAAGTTGTATGCTCGACACCATTATCCTCATATACATAGTCGTTTTAAGATAATTGGATTTTTATGTCGTTGGGTATATCTTGAAGCGCGGCGCGCGACGCGCTTTTGAAATTTTCCGCCGCAGACAGGAGCGGCGCTAGTGGTCATAGTGAGCGGAGACGTGTATTTTGGAATGAGCTCAGAACTGTGCATGTCTCAGGCTGATGGGTTTCGAATTGCAGATTGATAACTGAAGCAGCCAAGTAAATTTAAAGTCTCTCCCCAAAGAGCTGGTAATTTTGTAAAAGAAGATGCCGCATGTTTTGGTTGCTTAATGAGCGCATTACGCCATGAAAGTCAACAGACAAAATTTGAAAATGACCACATGGAAACTGGCTCAGCTCAAATTAGACACAGTGATTAGATGGCAAAGCGAGTGTCAAAGTCACCATGGTCACAGGTACAACATGCATTGAGCTGATCAGAAAGATTTCATCGCACGAAGGAGCCCTCCTCGTCTTCAAAGCTTGCTGCAGGATTTGATGATATATTATTTGTGTTGGGAACGAGTACAGCAAATGTAATCGCTATCAGTCATCAACTTGCAAGAAAGTTCGTGACATTATACCGAGGCATGAAGTTGATAACTGGGGGTAACGTTGACTGGGGTAACTTTGGGACAGGGGGAGGGTGTAATTTTGGGACAACCCATGAAAGAGCCGTTCTCACGCGCAATCGGCAAGGCAGAGAATCCTGAGGCTATACCGGTTTTCCCATCTTGGGGCACGCATGAGCAACGCAAGGTGCAATGTCTTGCACCAGCGCGACGGCCCCCATCAGCTATGTATTCGTTTATGAACAGACTTTTCAGAAGTATGTTTTCAATGTAAGGAACAGTCTCTCGGAAATATTAGTGAGGTTCCAACTTTTGCAGGACGACTCTTCAAGATAACTGGGCTAGATTTCACTTGCCTGTACAGATTTCTGGATAAATCGGTCGTTACATTGGTGTACTTTCAGCCAGTTTTAATATTGTAGCGTGATAACTGAAATGTATGTATTTTCTCTGCAAAATGGGGTAATTTTGGGACATGACTTTGAGCACCCATAAGTCTGACCAAGGACGTTCGAACGTACTTATACCTGTCAATTGAGAGCTGAAACTGTAAGCTTTCGATTGATCACAGACACAATGCTAATTCTGATGCGAAAGGTGCGAGATATACAAGTTACATTCGTTTTAATCAGAACAACGCGATTCTTGTTCCAATGTTACCCCCGTTGACAGTACTTCAGATTGCGACTGACTCACTCTTTCACAACTGGATAAACCAATGATCATGGGACCGAATAGAGTTAAAAAGACTGAAACTCATCGAAGACCAGCCGGTTATGAAACTTTCAAACTTTGGGACCAAAGTTCGGGTCAGGTGGATGTTTTGGTGAGACGAGTGGATGCGTCGAATGGATTTTCATGCATGAGGAAAGTTGAGTGTTCCGTGGTTCATTTTTTCACGATATAGTTTAAATGAAAGGGCAAAGATTGTTTTCACTTGCTGGACATAAAATCTGTACAAATCTTCAAAAATTGTTTGCCTTGTCTTGTCTTTAGGGAGCGAAATCTAGTTCCAGGAATTCCAACATCAGTTTAAGGTAGAATTCTTTTTCAAAATGTGAGCAGGGCTAACCTCCGGTGAATGTATGCACATGTGTAAATGTACAACAATGAAAAGATGTCGTCGAGCCAATAATTAACACATGACATAAAGCTGTTAGATTGGACGATGATCACTCAAGCAATGAGAGGAAGAGGCGCGATTTTAAACTTCTTAGCTGGATTAATTCCAAGAGTCTTATCTCAAGAAGAATAGTCTTGAAATTACTTTTAGTTTGGATACACGTGTCCTTGCTTCCGGTGCCCAATTTACCTTCACTAAAGATCCAAAAAACGGGCACGTGAGATCATCGGTCGATTCGAGTCAGGTTTTTAGTGAACCAAACCACGTTCCCAACTAGTCAAAATACGTGGGAGAACATGGTTCAGTTCACTGAAAACCTGACTCGAATCGACCGATGATCTCACATGCATATCAGATGTATGTTAAAAGCCTAAAAACGACTCATTACTTTCGGTTCAGTTTTTTGAGTCTACTGAAAAATCTTCGAGATTGGGGATGAAACTGACCACATATTCGGTTTCTACGTCAAAAAATACATGAAAAACACATGTTCACATCTCTGGAGCACTCCGACTCAAAATCCGCGTTTTTCAGGGCTATTGAAGAAGCCCCGGGTTCACGGATTTGGTACCTTGGATATTTTCACTCTTTAGACCAGCTAGATCTCGAATCTCAATGCATCAAATTGACTTTTGCAAGAAGTCATTTTAAAGGAAATTACGTCAGCTTTCCATTAAAAATAATCCCGGAAGTTAAAATTCGTGCGCATGCGCAGAAAATGACACTTTTCCACTACCGAAAAAAATTGAATTTTAAACAATGGCTTATAAGTTGATGGGATCGCGTAGGTACACTCTAAAACCAATTTTTTCTGAAAGAGCGCAAAATTTCACATCGATTATGTGATTTAAAAAAAAAAAACAAAAAATGGTTTTTTGAGAAATTAACGTTTTAGTGAAAAACACTTTTTTAGCTATGGGAGGCCCATTACTCGCCAAAAATATCTTTTCAAAAGCGTTTCCGATAGGTTTTTTGATGATCTTTCGGATGCCGCAACCCGCAAGTCGATAGCTATTGAAGAACTCGAGATTTTTGCATTTAACTGAATAAAAAAGCACCACTTTTGACACGATGAATTTCGGCTTTTTCCACGGACATGCGTGCACCGTAGGGATGAAATTCTTTTTGGACCCCATAGGTGGTCAAAAGTTCCTATTTTGGGCCATAGAATCGAATGAAAAAGGTTAGAAAAAAAATCTGAGAGATGACCCCTTTCCGTACGTCGCTTTCGCGTGGAACCCATCATACATATCAATACAATTGGATTCGGACAAAAATTCGTCTAATACCACATTCGGATGATCAGATTGTTGAATTTGTCTACCAAGCTGGGTGTCAACGGGAATACTTGTCGTTAGGGTTCGATAGTCATCCTTATAAGGGTCGACAATCCCTCAGTCAAGTTTGTCTCTCACTCTCATTATATCATCAAGACTGTTTCTAAGTATTTCAGCTCTATGGTTGTTTTGAAATTTGATGCTTGTGTTATAAAAAGTTTGCGTGTTCTTAAAAGAGATTGAGTTTGGATCAATCATCAATTCCGTTAAATAACGCTCGCAAAGCATAGAGGCTCTATCTTTGATGTACGAGAGCTTCGACTCACTGACAAGGACATTAGTTGGTGTGCTGCTTCTGATCCCAAGTATAGCTCTGATTGCGGCGAATTGAATTTTTTCAATTTTTCAAACAAGATCTGCTCGAGTGGGGAAGTAAACAAAACAACCATAGTCTATGATAGATCTCACAAAACTTTTATACAATATCATAAGGGTTTCTGGGTCCGCTCCCCACCAAGTTCCGCAGAGAAATTTCACGATATTAAGGGCTCTCATACACTTTTTATGGATATGATTCACATGAAAAATAAAATTCAATCTGTAGTCAAACATAACACCCAAAAACCGTGCTTCCCGGCTGGATTTGATCCTGTGGCCTTTGATAAAGATGTCAGTGCTACCTGGAGCTATATTTTTATTATTGAAGTGTAGTAAAACAGTCTTGTCAAGGGAAAGTGATAATCCGATGGATGAGAGGTTCATATCTATTTCAGCAATAGATCTTTGTAACGAGGATCTACCCCAATTTAGGCTCTTGAATTTACAATATACAGGGTGATAGGGAAGACTGCTACCAGCGGATTTATGCATGAAATTCAGAGTGTGGTGAATTTTGGGAGAATATCAAAAAATTTCCTGGTGGTCACTTGATTTTGTAAATCGGATTTGAAAATCGCTTAAAAAATTTTTCTTTACGCCTCGCCAGAGCGTCATGGGCATGATGACAGAGCGTCACGCGCGTCACGCCCGAGCGTCATGGCTGAGTACAGCATTGTGGCTTGTGCGAGTTGTGGCATGACGCTACATGACGCTGCATGACGCCGCGTTTTCTGGTAGTGTGTGAACGTCATGCACGGTGCTCCGCGGTGCATTTGCAGCCGAGCTACCATTTTTCCCAGTCGAGTCGCGTGGCGAATTATCATTTTGAATGAATTTTGAAATTTACGAATTCAAAGGTTAAACTGACGACGTGAATCTGGTCGCGTCTGCCGTGCCAACCTCTTCGACCTCGCCAAAATACTGAAGTCGGGGCTCGAGTCGGGGCATTTCGTAAACGTGCTTCTGCAAGTGTGTTTACATTCAGAGGGATCGCACGGGCGGGACATTGTCAGAGTGATGCCGGGTGTTTGAATTTATTTTAAAGGACTTTGTGAAGAATTCTTCGCTGAAGAAGCATTGTTTGACATATGACGCGGAGCAGGTGCCGATATGACAACATAACCTTTACAAATGTTTTGGTCATCACTCACCAATCTATCATATTTGTCATCAAATTTCTCATCAAAAGGATGCAGGTAGGTTGTTTTTTCGGATCGAATCTGTCTCTACAGTCAAATACGAATCAGATTTAGGTATTATCTGTATGTTCTAAGGAAGAGTCTCGTGGGAATTTGAGTACAAATTTATGAGAGTAATAGATTCCCTCGACATAGATAGCCGATGAGATTCTGACGATATCTTGATACCGAGGAGACATAAATACTGTCAAACAGTGGATCTCGAATAACTCATCTTTGTCATCAAAAGTCTCATCTCAAAATTGAAACCAGCTATCTTTGTCGCACGAATCTGTTCGTACACTTGATGACTAATCAGATTCGGGTAACATTTTCATGTTCTGATCAAAAGTCTCGCGAATTTTTTAACACAAATGTATGGGAGAAACAGCCTTGTTCCGATGTCAATGAAAGATGAGATTTCGACGATATCGTGATACCGAGCTCGCATAAATACTGCCAATCAGTGGATCTCATACATTTGTGTTCAAATTCCCGCGAGACTTTTCATCAGAACATAAAAATGTTACCCAAATTCGAAACGTATTTGAGTGTCCGGACAGATTCGTGCAACAAAGATAGCTGGTTTCAATTTTGAGATGAGAATTTTGATGACGAAGATAAGTTATCCGAGATCCACTGATTGACAGTATTTATGTCTCCTCGGTCGGGATATCGTCAGAATATCATCGGCTATCGATCTTGGGAAAAGCTATTCCTTTCATTAATTCGTGTCCCAATTCCCGCGGGTCTATTGATCAGAACCTGGAAATGATACCCGAATCTGATTCGTAATCAAGTGTACGGACATATTTGTGCGTCGAAGATAGCTGGTTCCAATTTTGAGGAAGGATTTTGATGACAAAGATGAGTTATTCGAGATCCACTGATTGGGAGTATTCATGTTGCCTCAGTATTACGATATCGTCAGAATCTCATCTTTCATTGACATTGGAACAAGGCTGTTTCTCTCATACATTTTTGTTAAAAAACTCGCGAGAATTTTGATCAGAACATGAGAATGTTACCCGAATCTGATTCGTCATCAAGTGTACGAACAGATTCGTGCGACAAAGATAGCTGGTTTCAATTCTGGGATGAGAATTTTGATGACAAAGATGAGTGATTCGAGATCCACTGTTTGACAGTATTTATGTCTCCTCGGTATCAAGATATCGTCAGAATCTCATCGGCTATCTATGTCAAGGGAATCTATTTCTGTCATAAATTTGTACTTAAATTCCCACGAGACTCTTCCTTAGAACATACAGATAATACCTAAATCTGATTCGTATTTGACTGTAGAGACAGATTCGATCCGAAAAAATAACCTACCTGCATCCTTTTGATGAGAAATTTGATGACAAATATGATAGAATGGTGAGTGATGACCAAAACATTTGTAAAGATTATGTTGTCATATCGGCACCTGCTCCGCGTCATATGTCAATCGATGCTTCTCCAGCGAAGAATTCTTCACAAAGTCCTTTAAAATAAATTCAAACACCCGGCATCACTCTGACAATGTCCCGCCCGTGCGATCTCGCTGAATGTAAGCACACTAGCAGAAGCACGTTTACGAAATGCCCCGACTCGAGCCCCGACTCCAGTATTTTGGCGAGGTCGAGGGGGTTGGCACGGCAGACGCGACCAGATTCGCGTCGTCAGTTTAACCTTTGAACTCGTAATTTTCAAAATTCATTTGAAATGATAATTCACCACGTGACTCGACTGGGAAAAATGGTAGCTCGACTGCAATTGCATCGCGGATCACCGTGCATAACGTTCACACACTACCAGAAAACGCGGCGTCATGCAGCGTCATGCCACAACTCGCACAAGCCACAATGCTGTACTCAGCCATGACGCTCGGGCGTGACGCGCGTGACGCTCTGTCATCGTGTCCATGACGCTCTGGCGAGGCGTAAAAAAGAATTTTTCGAGCGATTTTCAAATCCGATTTACAAAATCAAGTGACCACCAGGAAATTTTTTGATATTTTTCCAAAATTCACCACACTCTGAATTTCATGCATAAATCCGCTGGTAGAAGGCTTTCCCATCACCCTGTATAGCAATATCATCTGCAAATTGAGCAACACATATGTTTTTTGGCAGGTTATTACTGATACATGAAGCACAAAGCGAAAAAAGTAAAGAGCTTATGACACCACATTGCGGAACACCTTTGTGGATTACTCTGTGTTCATTGTCGCCTAAGTAGTCTGTGTGAATGTATCTTTCATGTGTGGGAAAATGGATATATTTGACGAATCTGGTTGAGCAACTGATATTGCATAGGATTTGGAGCAGTATGTCAATATTCACGCTATCATAGGCTGTTTCGATATCGAGGAAAGCACATAGGACTTCTTTTTTCTCAGAAAAGGCTTCGTTAACTTTCATATTCAGGTTGTTCAAATTATCTATACATGATTTACCTAATGTGAATCCAAATTGAGTGTCAGGTAATAGATCTCTACTTTCTGACCACCATTGCAATCGGTTTTTTGCAAGGGTCTCGAAAAGCTTACCTAAGCAAGACGAAAGTGAGATGGGACGTAGACCTCCATTAGGTTTTTCGATGCAGTGTACGAATGAGTGTTTCCATTCATCTGTATAGTCATGAGAGAGATGCATTTCATTATAAATATCCAGTAGTAGAAGCTTCATTTTCAAAGGAAGATTTTAAATCGATTCGAAGTCAACCCCATCCATGCCCGGGCTGGAATTGTCTTTCTTGTTCTCAAGAGAGGGGGGGGGGAGAATTTATGTTCGATGTTCAGGGCACAGAGTGAGGAGGATAACTAGAGCTACAGATTCTATTGGGCACTGGGAGAACACGAGGCAGTCTTCCAGCAGTAGTAGACTTAACTTCACGTGTTCGAGCGGTCGGAGACTGGCACTGAACTCGTATCTAATGTTCACTGATTTCTCATCCAGTCCGGGTGCGATGCCTCTCAGGTCCCCAAGGATTGTCGGGCTGAGCCGCTCTAGTCTCCGAGTGGAGCTCAACCGGTCTATTTGCGATGCTTGGCAGGTTGCGGGTAAGTGTCGAGGCACGTCACGCCAGCCTCCAACGGGTTCTGGACTGGTGCTAATGTGATGCCATGCACGTCTAATCATTCGATCCTCAATCCACTATTTCGAGATAACGAGCTGACTCTCCAGCCGCAGTAGACCAAGATTTGAATGCTCAATCAATCCTAGACTGTTCCCCCATCCGTATCCCATTTTCACTACGCTCATGACGAGGAATTGTAGAGTATCACCAAAAGTCCTCAAAAAAAATTTGTGCGTCCCGGCCAACGCGCGATAGATGACGGAGTCTTTTAGGTAGAACAACGTTATAGTTTGGTAATCCACCAGGGAGTAGAGACTGATTACCCCACTCACAAGGAGAACACCAACCTTGTGGGTCCTGGATCTTGATGAAACTTTGGGAATCATCCTGTTTTGGTGAGAAATGAAGGTACCCAAAAGGGTTTCGTTCAATGGGCCTCCTATCCCAAGATACAGCCATGGAGATTAGCATTGTCCATATAGGCCCATGTTGAAATGACACATATATGTATAGATATGCTAACAATGCTAACATCCATGGCTGTATCTCAAGATAAGAGGCCCATTGGACGAAACCCTCTTGGGTACCTTCATTTCTCACGAAAACAGGAAGATTCCCAAAGTTTCGTCAAGATCTAGGACCCGCAAGGTTGGTGCTCCCCTCGTCAGTCCTGGTGTGATGCCATAAGGGTCTCATGTTCGATTTTTGGCCCTCTGATTATCCTATCAAAGATTGGTCCTTTATTATAAGATCCCTGTATTTCGTAATGTTATCTAAGAGGAGATGACATCTGGTGCCCGCTAAACTTTTGCATTATTACTCCTTGGATTATCTCGTACACACAGAAAGGCGATGTGAGAGAATGTATTGGACCTTTATCTGATTGTCACTCTAGAAATCCATAAGAGCAATCAATTCCAATTGCCAATACTCACACGTATCGTACATGAATGAAATTTTAAATGTGAATTTTGATGCCGATTGGAGATATTGCCAAAGACATACCACAATGAGCACTAGGAAGAGTATTAACGGAAGAAGAAAGAGTGCATCTAAGTTCTCACAAAAAAGAAGAATCTACAACGAGACACGCATTTCATCCGACACAGAATAATGCTGCCTGGTCTCGACTGTTGTCCACATAGTTCAGAAACGTGGCAGGATATGTATTCATCCATGAGCGAATGATCCCAGCTCATCGCCAGAAGGTACCTTATTCACAAGAAAAAAGATGTTGGACGCATCCGAAGACACTTTGATGCGTGTGCACGAGCTAACCTGCATACTGATCGATTCTGACTCTGTAATTGAATACATGTACGAAGACAATCTAAATGTGGTCACGAAACCTACACCAGTAATAGTCGCTTGGGGTCTCTATCAGATTGTAACCGATGACTCCAACGCTTTGGAAACTAAATGACCCTTGAGGGAAAATGAAAATGAAACAAGAGCTCCATCATCTGACGGCTGCCAATTCACGATACCAACTCAAATACTGTTAGATTACACCGGTACACAAAATGATGAAAAAGTATCTGTTTTTTTTGACCCCACCCACTTTTCTGTTATGTATTTTGGCTCGCTGAAACCGAACCCGAGGTCCGTTTAGTCAGTCTACCTCTTGGTTCTGAGAAAATCGTGGGGAACGGGTGGAAATCGTGGATATTGTACGGAATCGCCGTGGACTCTGGACAAATTATCTCAATCTGCATATTTTGGGCCGAGAATCTGTAGTTGGAGGTCACGGGGACCACTGCTCACGAATATGGAGTCAGAATTTCGATTTTCTTGAATCCAAGATGACGGATTTAAAATGGTGAAACGAATTTTTCTGAAAAATGCTCGTTTGAGCTCATAATACTTTCCTCGGGCGTTTTTATGGTCGCTGATCGCGGAAATGGGATCATAAATGCAAAATTCCTCAATCCACGATGCCAAAACAAGAAAACGGAATGGGATTCTCTGAAAACCGCACTATTGAGTTCAGAAGACGGTTCTCGCGGGTTTTCGGGGTCACCGATCACGAAAATGGAATCAGAAATGCCAATTTCCGAATCCAAGAGAGTGGGCTCAAGATATTGGGAGATGAAGTGGCGAATTCGGGTTTTGAGGCTCTTTTCGAGAGTTTCCTGGATCGCTGATATGATTTTGAAGGTAAGATTGATGCCTCTGAATCAACTTTTACTAAAGCTGGGAAATCAGGAGACGATGTAGGGGAGTAGTTCTCAAATTCAAATCCTAAGAGGCCAACAAAACCCCAAGCTCCTAAATCCACGAACCCTCTCAGCTTGGTGATAAAGAGTGGATCTGCGATTTCCATATCCAAACACCAGAGAGGCAAGGAACCTCCAAGCTCCCAAATCTACCAACCCGCTCCGCCTTGAATCGAATACTCTGGTGGCTAGGAGTGGATGGGTGACTTCCATACCCAAATCCTAGGGAAGCAAGGGAACTCCAAGCTCCCAAATCGAATGCTCACAAGCCCGCTTCGTCTCCAATTGACTGCTCTGATGACTAGGAGTGCACACCTCGCTTCAAGGTGCGATGAGTACCACAAAACTGACACCAAAATCGACCAATGAGGTCTTATTCGGGAACTCGTACACGTCAAGCATCCGTTTCCGCCCAAGTCGTAGCGGTTCACGCCGCAAAATGGCATCTGAAGAGGAATTCATTAATTTGAAGTCGAAAAACCTGAAAATTGTTCTTTATCCAATATATCTTTCCGCTCTTTTCGGAGTCATAACTTTTGCTTCCAATGGGATTCCCAACATTCTTGGCGTCAAATCAAAGTTTATTTCAAACTTAAAAGAATGAACTCAGAAACACCCGCAACAATTGATGGTTCAAGCTTTGAAGCGGATTCACGAGAACGGAAGAGTTTTTGTGGTGAAAAAATAGCTTTGAAGAACGAAGTACAGACTCACATTGCACTTGATCGTACTGAGGCTCGCAGAAAACATTCACAACATCCAATCTCAACCAAACACAACATACGAGTATTATCTGTTACCATCAGTTTTTTCACAAAGAGAAAAATATGATATAGATCATCCAAATATCTTAAGGAGACTCACACTAATTATGAGATTTTCTTTAATTCCTCCTTGAATTGTAGCGGAGAAAAAAATATATATATATATGTATGTGTGTGTGTGTATATATAATGGGTCGTCTATTTTGTTCATTTTGTATCGATCCCAGAATTTGAGAAATTCACGATGTATCGATTCCCCTGCTTCCCGAGTAAAAAAGAATCATATATGCCCATATATGGCCATATATGGCCATATATTGCTATCCATATATGGCCATATATGGCCAAATATAGTGTGGACATATATGACCATATATAGCCATATATGATTATATATGGTTATATACATGATCATGAAAGAAAGACGAGTCCCTTCGAGACCCGGCTAGGACGATTAAGCGTGGCAAGAGGCGCACTTTGATCGAATTCAAAAGTAAGACAGAGGCTATAGCACAGTCTCATATCCAAGTTGACTGCTTATTATGAGTTACACTTTCGCACTATCGATATAAAGCGACGCGACGCGAGACGAGAAAGATGAACTATTGTATTCCTTGACACTCAACAAATAAATATGTGTTGGAGTTAAATGCGCCCGTTGAGTCTGTGAGTATCATCATCGAATTTTATCAAAACCTCGCGTGGAAAACATTTGCAAGTGCAGTTTAGGATCGAGTTGTTGTGGGGCTACCGGGAAACATTAGAAGCGATCCCCTGCCTAAAAGCATTCTCCTTGAAATGGGGAAAGATTAAGTACGGGGGCAATCGTGATAACCCGCCCGGGTTGAAGTTGAATCAATTCCATCAAAACAGGGTTTTCAATCACAATATGATTATGGTGTTGTTATCAAGGTGCCTAACAGGTGAAGTCGAGAAAATTCGAGGACACATCGAAGACATTTCAAGGAGGTTTCTACTTAATTCAAGGACATTAAGTACGGGGGCAATCGTGATAACCCGCCCGGGTTGAAGTTGAATCAATTCCACAACAATGTTCCAATGAGCAAGTATAGTGATTTATTCGAAATTATTTACATTGATTATCTTACTTTACGTATTTGGTAGTCTTTTTTCTGAACTGTACATTAGTGACGTTAAACAATTCTCGATAAAGATTAGATTATAACTCAAGAATATTAAAAACTAATCTTTGGGGCAAATAGTAGAACCCACAGGCGAATTATCGATTCACCGTATGATTGGACTTCAGCAATCTTTCCTTTCAAAAACTATTCGAGTGAGATATCCCTCGGTTGGTGTTTCAACATACGTCTACAATTATTAATAATAATAGAAACGATATTCTACGATCAATTTCAAGATCTTCCATAACCATTATTCCACTTCAATAGAGAGAATACTCCATGAGATCACTGTAATTGGACGAGGGCAGACTTAATTCAAATTTTCATATTGTGAGTATCAGACTGTAGAAAGAAATTCTCGAATCCAGATCCTCTGATCAACTGACTTGTTTCACTTGAATTGATTCGAAAGCTCATTTTCAGTCATTAAAGTAGTTGAAATCTCTAACAGTCAGTAAGATGAAGCTGATCCCGAGATTTCAGATCGTCATTCACTGAAATTCAATTCAAAATTTGCTAAATCAGTGTCAATATTTACATCGAAGGTTGAAAGGCTACCATTGAACTCCTTGGTACTCAAAATTCCATCACTTCTGGCGTTCGATGGGCCAAAATCAAACGTTTCCATAATAAGTAAAAAGTTCAGGCTATGATTTCATGATGATTTAACTGCCACGTCAATCATCGACACAAATGCACAAAGTGCACGATGGGGGATTGAATAATGAAAACTCTCAAGTCGGACACAAGTATGGCTGATTTCAAATTTTTACAACAAATTCAGATTCGGTTTTTCTGAATTTTGAACTGCAACCGTTTGGAAATCAGACATCTTGGATTTCAGAACAAGTCTCACACGATTTTGAGATTTCCTTTCTACAGTGCAAAGAGCCTCATTCGCTTTTTCTCTCCAAAGTACAGATTTGGGTTTGGATCCAATCGGATATGGCTTTAGCAGGCATGGTTTTCCTATCACTTACATTCGGATAACAGATAAGTATTACTCAGAGCACCATTCTTAAGTTTGGCATTCGACAAACAAAATTCTCAATCCTAGTGAGAGGATTGATCGTTTCGATGCGAGACACATTGACGAGCAAGAAAGAGTTTTATGAAGCTGAAGCTAGCAGGTGGACTTAGCAGGTGGAACCCAGGGACGGATGCGATTTTTCGGGGGCCCTGGGACATGGGGTTCTCGTGGCATGATTCAAGTATTCCATAACTCCAGAGGGCCGGAAGTTCTATTTTTTGAGGGAATTGGATCTTGTAATGAAGGCGGGCACTCCAGGGGTGGATGAAAAGCACGGGGCTACAGGGGCCCCAGTGTCCGCTCAAGGGAGATTCTCCGAGTAACAACTATAGGTATAGGCGGATTAACGTACTTCAGGATGATCCAAAGAACGAACTAGGAGCGAGTCAGGGCCGCAGAATTATTCTAAGACGGTCAGTCAACCTCAAAAGTGACGGTCACGGCAGTACAGTGAGCTTGTTTCGATTTTCAGAGTCATGATGCTGTTCTCCGAATAATTCTGCGAGCATGGGACCAATTAGGATTCATTCAGGATGATCCAAAGAACAAACCAGGAGTGTGTGGAAGCCGCAGAATTATTCTAAGACGGTCAGTTATTCTCAAAAGTGCCGGTCACGGCAGTACAGTGAGCTCATGGCCATTTTCGAAGTCACGGTGGTACTCTCTGTCATGGATCAAGTCTAGCCCCATGACGATGAACTCTAAGCTACGATATATGTCAATGTTACGACGTATGCACACGGTACGAGAGCGTGATCATCCGCTTACGCGTGTATATGCGAGTCTATAGAGTCGCCAAGAATGTTTGAGAACGAGTGCTTAGGCGTGGGAAAAGCATGAGATAGAGGCGCCGATGCACATAGCGCTAAGCGCAAGAACGAGTATATAAGCGGTGCAAAAGCACGCAGCCAGGCTTCTGTCCTAACAGTCGACCGCGGACACTCACCGCGTACATCGAGCTTCTAGAATCACAGTCGATCACGTGTACTCTTGTCGTAGACTCCGCGAGTAGCAGCATTCCAGGACGAGTAGTTTCAGCACTTGATACTCTCGTACCATTGTAGCTTCAGTAGAATAATCAGCAATTGTAACAGTCTCTCTCTCCGAGTTATAACTTACCTTTGAATAAAATCTAAGCAGCATTCAATATCATCAATTCATTATTCAGAGAATACCTTGCAATTATAACTTGCTGAGCCACACGGCCCGGTAAGAACAGAAGAGAACCCATAGCATATGAACCTCAAGAACCCTGGTTCATAACATCTCAGAAGAATTCTGCGGACATGGGACCAAGTGGGGTTCATTCAGAATAATCCAAAGAACAGACTAGGGGCGAGTCAAGGCCGCAGAATTATTCTAGACGGTCAGTCAACATCGAAAGTGACGGTCATTCCGGTATAGCGATCTTGTTCCCATTTTCGAAGTCATGGTGGTATTCTCTCAATAATTCTGCGGACATAGGACCAATTAGGATTCATTCAGGATGTTCTAAAGAACAAACCAGAAGTGTGTGGAAGCCGCAGAATTATTCTAAGACGGTCAGTTAACCTCAAAAGTGACGGTCACGGCAGTACAGTGAGCTCATGGCCATTTTCAAAGTCACGGTGGTAGTCTCAGAATGATTCTGCGAGCATGGGACCAACGAGGATTCATTCAGGATGTTCCAAAGAAGAAACCAGGGGTGTGTGGAAGCCGCAGAATTATTCCAAGACTACCACCGTGACTTCGGAAATGGCCATAAGCTCACTGTACTGCCGTGACCGTCACATTTGAGGTTAACTGACCGTCTTAGAATAATTCTGCGGCTTCCACACACTCCTGGTTTGTTCTTTGGATCATTTTGAATGATTCCTGATTGTTCCTATGCTCGCGGAATTATTCTGAGACTACCACCGTGACTTCGAAAATGGTCATAAGCTCACTGTATTGCCCTTGACCGTCACTTTTGAGGTTAACTGATCGTCTTAGATCAATTCTGCATCTTCCACACACTCCTGGTTTGTTCTTTGGAACATCCTGAATGAATCCCAATTGGTCCTATGTCCGCAGAATTATTCTGAGACTACCACCATGACTTTGAAAATGGGAACAAGCTCGCTATACCGGAATGACCGTCGCTTTCGATGTTAACTGAGCGACTTAGAATAATTCTGCAGCCTTGACACTCACCTCGTTGGTTCTTTGGATCATCCCAGATAATTCCTAAATGGTCCCATGCTTGCAGAATTATTCTGAGAACAGCATCATGACTCTGAGCATGGCAACAAGCTCACTGTACTGCCGTGACCGTCACTTTTGAGGTTAACTGACCGTCTTAGAATAATTCTGCGGCTTCCACACACTTCTGGTTCTCCCTTTGGAACATCCTGAATGAATCCTAATTGGTCCCATGCTCGCAGAATTATTCTGAGAACAGCATCATGACTTTGAAAATGGGAACAAGCTCACTGTACTGCCGTGACCGTCACTTTTGAGGTTCATTGACCGTCTTAGAATAATTCTGCGGCTTCCACACACTTCTGGTTTGTTCTTTGGAACATCCTGAATGAATCCTAATTGGTCCCATGCTCGCAGAATTATTCGTGTGCAAACGCCAGTAAATGTAATGTATACTAGAGTCACGCATTCCTCACGACTCGCCTCCAACAGTTCTACGGTTTTCATCCACCCCTGGATAACACCCAGCTCCAACTGCTAACTTCCAATCGATATCCATCGCAATATGAAGTTTCTGCACGTCCAGAAGAGTAAAATAATCCCCCAGTCCCGATCACATCATCCCATGCCCAAGGGCACCCGAGCCTCTTGATACGCCCCTACCACCTGCTAACTCCACCTGCTAGCTTCAGCTTCATCTGAATGAATCCTAATTGGTCCTATGCTCGCAGAATTATTCTGAGAACAGCATCATGACTTTGAAAATGGGAACAAGCTCACTGTACTGCCGTGACCGTCACTTTTGAGGTTAACTGACAGTCTTAGAATAATTCTGCGGCTTCCACACACACCTGGTTGGTTCTTTGGATCATCCTCAATTAATCCTCATTGTTCCCATGCTCGCAGAATTATTCTGAGACCAGCACCATAACTCTGAGCATGGCAACGAGCTCACTGTACTGCCGTGACAGTTACTCTCGAGATTGACTGACCGTCTGAGAATAACTCAGCGGCCTTGACTCGCTCCTAGTTTGTTCTTTGGATTATTCTGAATGAATCGCAATTGGTCCCATGTCCGTAGAATTATTCTGAGAGTACCACCGTGACTTCGAAAAGGGCCATAAGCTCACTGTACTGCCGTGACATTCATTTTTGAGGTTAACTGACCGTCTTAGAATAATTCTGCGGCTTCCACACACTCCTGGTTTGTTCTTTGGAACATCCTGAATGAATTCTAATTGGTCCCATGCTCGCAGAATTATTCGTGTGCAAGCGCCAGTAAATGTAATGTACACTAGAGTCACGCATTCCTCACGTCTCGCCCCAACGGTTCTACGGTTTTCATCCACCCCTGGAAAACACCCAGCTCCAACTGCCAACTCCCAATCGATATCCATCGTAATATGAAGTTTTTGCACGTCCAGAAGAGTAAAATAATCCCCCGGTCCCGATCACATCATCCCATGCCCAAGGGCACCCGAGCCTCTTGCTACGCCCCTACCACCTGCCAACTCCACCTGCTAGCTTCAGCTTCATGGTTGCTGCCCAAGTCCGTCGCAAAACGTAGCGCGTGATGGCGGTTAAAGGAAAATGAGCTGACAATCGCAGTATTATCACATCATGGACAGATTAGTCTCGCATACTTTCAAGCACTTTTTGAGCACAGCATTCGTGCAAACTTTGATGACTGCTGATGAATCCGGGGGGAAAGCTCCCTCCCCCTCCCCTTCAAGGACAGGAAATTTGCAAGGGGGGCATAAGCAAGGACGCGCCAGTGATATTGCGCAAACCCCCTTCTCCAACCCCATCGCCCACCAACTCTCTTGGTTGATCTCCGGCACCACCCTTGAAATACAATCAAAGAACGAGCAAAACTTACGATCGGCTCAGTAATTCACGAGCATAGCCAAAAACCGTCGAAAAAGAGAAAGAGTAGAAAAAACTCTACCCGTTATGATCTCGAAAATAGCTCTGGGAAGCTCGCGACAGTATCCATGTGCTTTGCGATCATGCCTCAGATTTGTAGGGACTAGAAGATTCTATCAAAAATCATTCCAATTGACATCTGTTAAAGCCAGGATCAGGAAGATTCTGGACCCGTTGCAAGACCTTGAAAATGAGCCTAGATAAGCTGCTCTACTCTCGCTCGAGTCAAGTAATTGCATTATCGAAAGTGGAAGAAACGTGTCGACGAGCTTAACAATTTGACCATCACTCCATGCTAATGATCCATCCAAGGGCAGTTCTTTAAAAGATTAAGAAAAATGTCCTTGAATTAAGTAGAAACCTCCTTGAAATGTCTTCGATGTGTCCTCGAATTTTCTCGACTTCACCTGTTAGGCACCCTGATAACAACACCATAATCATATTGTGATTGAAAACCCTGTTTTGATGGAATTGATTCAACTTCAACCCGGGCGGGTTATCACGATTGCCCCCGTACTTAATCTTTCCCCATTTCAAGGAGAATGCTTTTAGGCAGGGGATCGCTTCTAATGTTTCCCGGTAGCCCCACAACAACTCGATCCTAAACTGCACTTGCAAATGTTTTCCACGCGAGGTTTTGATAAAATTCGATGATGATACTCACAGACTCAAGGGGCGCATTTAACTCCAACACATATTTATTTGTTGAGTGTCAAGGAATACAATAGTTCATCTTTCTCGTCTCGCGTCGCGTCGCTTTATATCGATAGTGCGAAAGTGTAACTCATAATAAGCAGTCAACTTGGATATGAGACTGTGCTATAGCCTCTGTCTTACTTTTGAATTCGATCAAAGTGCGCCTCTTGCCACGCTTAATCGTCCTAGCCGGGTCTCGAAGGGACTCGTCTTTCTTTCATGATCATGTATATAACCATATATAATCATATATGGCTATATATGGCCATATATGTCCACACTATATTTGGCCATATATGGCCATATATGGATAGCAATATATGGCCATATATGGCCATATATGGGCATATATGATTCTTTTTTACTCGGGTTGTTAGGACCACAATCCCGAACCAAGGCCATTCAAATACTCCAGACTCTGTTCTAAATGTTCCAACAGCACATGGAGTTTCAGGGATGTCGAGATACCTGCGCTCTTACGAGAATGCCTAATTCTGTGTTAACACCTAAGCAAGTTATCACTGTTTTGTACTCATAATTATAAATTCTATAATTGTCTGAGAATTTTATCAGACCTTTTGGCCGTGCCATAATACATTCTTGCAGCAGTCGGACTTGTTTCGCAAGAATTTCTCTTCATCATAAAATATAAACATCATTGAATCTTCGTCAGAAATCGATCTACAGAGGAAATTATTGCAAAGATACTTCGCACGCACCTATATAAGTTGCAGCTTTCACTCGGCAGTTATCACCTGGTTAGGAGTGCTTATGCGATACCCAAGAGCTTCATGAATCGCTTTGATTTGGCAAAAATGAGCTGATGTTGGGGATCACGACCCTTTTATGTTCCTCGATGTATGGTTCAACCTTCAGAGCAAACGATTTCAATAAAACCACTTTGTTCACGAAATTTTCAGCCTCCGAGACATTTTTCATTATAACACATATACTCTCGAACCAGAAATCTTTGAGATGTAGCAGATATTGATCGCTGCAGTGTCTCCTTCCAGACCATCTATTTAGTCATCCGTGGTGGCCCAATTCATGGAACTCACAAGGGAAGGTCCAACCTTGCGGAACACGGATCCTTATGCAACTCTGGAAATCATCTTGTTTTGGTATAAAATGAAGGTATCTCCAAGGTTTTGATCCCATGGGCCTTCTATCCGGAGATATAGCTATGGAGATTAGCATTGCCAACATAGGCCAATGTTGAAAAACAGTATGTATAGATATAGTAACAATACTCACCTCCATAGCTGTATCTCAGAGTAGAAGGCCCATGGGATCAAAACCTTGGAGATACCTTCATTTTGTACCAAAACAAGATGATTCCCAGAGTTTCATAAGGATCCGTGTTCCGCAAGGTTGGACCTCCCCTTGTCAGTATAATTGCTTGGCCTTTCTTCGGCAAAGCTCCTCTAGCTGCGGCATTTGCAAATGGGAAGTGACATCAAGGTCAAACATGGAGGCCGCATACCCCGAGGTTAACACGGGCTTGTTACTAGACAGCGCCATCTGCGGTGGGTCGGGAACTATTGCATGCCCCCAGAATTTGACATGGATGTCCCTTCCCAAAACTTCTTTGTTCTCTGGATTGTTCAGTATTCGAGGCTCCATTGTCGTTGTTGCCAAGAGGCATACGTAGGGTTGAAGATAGCCTTTTGAACTGCTGGGGCAGCTTAAATGCAAGGTCACAGATGGTGAAGGGCCTAGCTCAGTACAGCGCGATTTATGTGATCAAATTCTGGATCACTTATTCACGATGTGATCATTAGTTTTTATTGACATTCGCAAGCACGAGAGTGCGTTTACCGCCAGATTATGGTCGATAGTGAAACAGTCTCCAATATGCCTACATTTTTAATCTCCTGGTATACTTTCACAGTATTGGGCTCTGATGGAAACTATGCAACCAGTGCAAGTCATGGTAAAAGTATTGTGCTGAGAGAACTCGACTCCACAGCATCGTGAGTTTTTAACAGTTCAGTAACTGTACAATCATAGGTCTCCTGCAAAATCATAGGTGCCATGGATTTTGCCCTTCTCAGCACTGGCCACATAGTTTCCAGTATCCAGAACTGCCAAATGATGGGCCCCCATGGTTCGACAGTTATGGAAATATTGTGTATACAGTTGCTGCATGTGAATTTGCGGAACGTGTATTATTTCACACCGGTGATTTCACATTGTAGGTACTTCACAGGGCCAGGAAAAATATAGTACACAAAGTTTTATTTTAAACATATAATCTATGTTTATTTCGTATGTTCATACATATCTCGATAATACTCATTTCAAACGATTCTTCTGTCGCTAAATACATTTTTCGTGGCATTTCATTTTTTGTTCGATTTTTTTACGGTACAACAAAATATCTATGACAACCTTATGTAATACGCAGAGCTTCTTATGTATCTTCGCCACAATACCGACTCGCTTGATGTACCTATCTTCATATCTTTTAATTATAAGTTGTGGGACTTATGCGAGGGACGGTGTTTATCAAGGTGTATTCCTCTGTTGACGCTAATTTTCTTTCAACAAAGAAACGCCAGATCTCCAAATAAGTACTCTCAATTTTTCAAATCATCACATTATCAGAGATGTAAATATGCGGACAGCTGATTCTAAATTTGTTCTTCCAATCTCTGTTGATGGATGGATTGGATCATTTTCAGAAAACGTTTACTTCTGATCATTTTCACGCGTATCTTGCACAAGTTGAGTAGTTTGGTTGATTTCTCGGGGAACACATCACTTCTCTGGTGAGTTCGACGAATAGGCAAGTAATTAGGGATTGCATATTCTTGTACGACTTTTCGAATTTAAATTCGATATTTTTGTTTTATGAGCTTAAAAAGTACATGTTTGCTCAAAATTGATCATTTTATCCAAAATGAGTCATTCTTCAAAGTATCCAAGGATTTAGAGGATGAATCAAATGTCAAATTCTAGATACCTCAAACCCAAGTCCACTCTAATCAAAAATGATTCTATAATTATTGAATTGCAGATGAAAACTCATACTCGTTCGTCTTACGCATTGATAACCGAAGAGTCACTTGGTTAACTATAAAGTTTTTTTGATCGTTTGTGCGCAAATGAGTAATTTGCACACTGTTTGTCGCTTTTCATTTGCTCACAGGAGATCAAAAAAGGCCCATATCATGATACTCGGGCGCAACGGTTTTCGCTTTCTCGTGACTATTTAGACCCTTGCCTGCGGCTCGGGCCTAAAAAAGTCACTCGAAGTGCGAAAACCATCATTTGCGCCCGTGTATCATAATATACTATTCCTTGTATCCGTGGAACAACGTAGCTATTTCTTTTTTTTGGACGCGTTAATTTTCCCAATTTATTTTTACGAGAGTGTGGAAATTCAGAAAAATTTCTCGGAGGTAACATTTTCATCATAGAAAAATATCAAAATTCGTATAAGACGATGGTCACCGATTCATTCATGTCCTTCTAGAATACACATCATACGTACGAGAGTTAGAGATTGAATATTCTTGCATAACTATGATGTCATCGTGATAGGACTATCAAGAATATACAAAAAAGTAAACAGTAGTATCATAAACAAAGTATTAGATGTAGGAGATACAGATTCAAAATCTTGCAAATCTGATAAAAAATTCCGTTTTGTAAGATTTACGTACTCTTATTCTCATTTAATTTTAACAAAATGATGTGAAAAGTCTTTCAACTACAGCATCTATGTCGAAGTCTTCAGTCTAATCTTTCCGGATCAATCCTGTGATTGGTGCTTTTCCCTTATTTGTGCTTGAGATATTGTAATATTTCTATTGAAATTTTCGCACATGCGAAAACATGTTTTTTCATACATGGAACTCACACGCTTTCGTTCAGTGAAAAAATAGGCTATATACAAATGTCTCGGGGAACGACCATACTATTCACTCTAGATTCTTCTTCATTTTACTACAGATTGTTTTCTCATCTTTCATTGTTTTCTCTTCAAAACAGTAGAAAATGTATTGATTAGTGCTCCAATATCTACTTTTTTGTGAATAATTCGACAAATCCGAACCTACCTCGCCACAATAAGGTCTATACGCGTCGTAAAGCTCTTACAAATCTCTGACAAATCTTCCTCAGAATCCGTTTTAATCTAAAACGCGTGAATTCGTACTTTGGAATGTCGAGTAACAGTACATTATTGCCCTAGGCGCGCTCGCTCAGTTTGGGTGGTAGGACAGTTTATTCCCCTCGCTTCGCTTGGGAAGTAAGTCCTCCGCGCCCAAAATGAGCCTGCGAGTACGGCGCAATCATGATTTTTCATCACGAGAACCTTGAAACCGCGTTTGAAAGCGGCATTTTTAGGTTAGAATGATGAAAAAGGCTCTTCATTTGAATAGTTAACGCGGGATATAAAGTATCAGTTTTGCCATGAAACAACATTTTTCTTCTATAACTCGAAAAAAGTTACACTACACATTTTCGGATAAAATCAATACTTCTCGATTTCTAAAGGGAAAACGTTGTTTCATGGCCAAACTGATAATTTTTATCCCACGTTTTTTAATTTTATAGGAAAAAATCATCTTACTCGCCATTTTGAAATGTAAATCGATACGATTTAGGTACAAAAGGATTCTTACTTTGTGAGAGCTTCCGCAAAACACCTCATAGTCGCATTTTGGAGACATCTCTAATACACCCATCCCCCTTGAGGCGAGGTGTGTGAATAATACGAATCGTTTTACAAATATTTTCGGACTTGTGTATCCACTGGAATTAAAAGAAATTCTAATATCATTTCGTAGATGATTAGATGAAGGGGCAAAGTAAATTGATGCATGGCAATTTCCGAAATTTCTATCAATCTCGAAAAAGCTCATCCAACAATCAACCTTTTGTACAATATAAATGAAAGAATTTCGATGAACCCATTAATTGGTCTTCCTGATTTCACATTAAATGTACATCTGTCGATCCTGTTCTCTTTCACACTCTTCTAATATTATTTACAGAGTCCAAAATTTCCAGAATTGAAAAATTCCAGAATTCCAGAGAGAGAAACAATTCCATCTACATAGTTGTGCGCTTAAAAGTTAATGAGTTTATCAATTGCATTTTAGATGAATCGTGCCCTCTATTTTTTCGACATTCTAATACCTTTCAACCGATGTTATTTTTCCAGAGTTGATTAAATCATTGCACCAGAAATTTTTCCATAACCTAGTTACAGCTTATTTTCACTAATCATTGTCGATTTTATTGGCGATTCGTTTACATAGGGATTCGTCTGAGGATTCAATTATTTTGAATCCATTTTCCATAATCAAGATCTAGAGTTCAATTTGAGATGTATAATAAAAGTGCATGACAATGAATTGAATATGGGCTCATACTCAAAAGGATACGCGTCATTTTTTTTAGTGCCGATAGATTTGGAACATCGAGACAATAGAACCAAGTATTGTCTCGACCAAGATATTCTCAACTCTATCGTTAACAAATTTGCAAGGAATTCTATTGCATTTTTTTAGCGAGTATGATTTGATAAGCTGAGGAAAGATTAGCAATGTGATAAATATAAATCACAAAAGTGATGATTGAATACTATCTTGGTGTTTATATAATGATATATTCTATAGATGGCAAGTAATGTAATATGTAAATAATGGACTTAGAAAATATATTGGAACTTTTAAATCTCACATTTTCTCAATACTTTGTTATGATTATTCGGCTAGTATGAAGATTCACCGAAACCATTGAGGTTGTGAATTTCAGAATTCGAATAGTCTAGAAAGCATTCACGTTTCTTTGGAATAGTAACAAGTGTATATTAGCTACTAGTTGAGTCTTCAAATATTTAACTCTTTCTAAATAAGAAGCGCATAACATCGATTGTGCTAAAAAAAGTGGTTGTGCAAAATCATCAAAGAGTAATATTTTTTATTTATAGTGGTTTGGACTTTGAATCATTTGAATTCACATTTTGGACGAAAGTTAGCCTTATTCAACAATGATCGTGGATCGGATTGAAAATACTGCGGACCCTAACCAGTTCCACAAATCACCTCTTATGTACAATCATCTCTTGGCTGAATTTAAATTAAACTCATAAAATAATTTGTAAGAACCAGAGGATTAACATGATATATATTGAACATGATCAAGACTTACCATAGACTTCATTCAGAGCCTACTCACTCAGACAGATTTTTTTCTAATTTACATACATTAATTTACACCGCACAAAGCTATACATTCATATATCTTAAAAGATAAGTCGTCGTGTCTAATTATGAGCATATATGATTTCACCGCTTTGTTCTGAGAAAATTCTGAAAAGTACTAGGATGTAATTGCATTACACTCATTTGCAAGGAATTAATACTGTGGCAACTCATACTTCCATAGTTCACTCATATTTTCATACTTAGGTACGAAGTAATATCAAAACATTTGCTTTCACGCAAAATCTCTTACTCAAATGATATGCTACTCAGATTCATGCTCCACAACGAGCTATATCATATAACTTGCAATATTTGAACTCGGATGTCGAACTAATTAGTTTTATTCTATCTACTGTCCTCATCAAATTGATTCTCTTATCGTTTTTGAATTATCATTCTCTCCTGACTGCTCTAATTGTCCTGTTTTGGGTGAAAATTATTATGTGGTGGTGCTTTGTTTGAGAATCGAATAATTCTGAACTTATTACGTTTTCCTCATGAATTAGATTTCTTCACGCTGTGAACTTTGTTTCAAGTTTTGAAATTCAAAATGAGTACGGAATTGAAATATAGTTATATAAAAATCGTAAATTGTTTCATTTTGCATTCGGCAGTTTCTGGGACGTAACACTCATTTTTAATAAGAGCAAACACTTTGGCACTCGAGTACCTCACATTTGAAAGTTCTCGTTCCAACATTAAAAAAACAAGGCATTCAGCCTCATTTGGACCAGATTCTTATCTACGTCTAGGATTGTAGGTTTCCTGTAGATTATCTCGCTTTCTTCTCAAGGTGATTGATCAACCATTCATCTATTGTGTCTGCATTCTTCTTCACCCAATGGATGTTGAATTTGATTGTTTCCAAACTCTGTTCCAACATCCTTTCACCACTACCTACGTCCAAGTTTTTGAAGAATTGCTTAACCTGAAAGGTAAAATTAGAGTTCTGAGGACAAGTTTCTCTCACAAAAAATTTCTATAAAAGTCCAGACTCTTGAGAAAAACTCTCTAACTCGAAAAAAATTTTGCCAGCAGTTAAACTCCTCAATTCGAAAATTTTACCAATTTTCATCTGTATTTTGAACCAAATACTTTCTAACTCGAATTTTAAACGAGCAAAAATTGGGTGATGTGACAGGAGCTTTCGGTGTCAGTGGTCTGTCTTCTGAAGAAGCGAATCTGTTGATGACGACACGATTATTACGACGCAAGGCTAATCGAGTGATGAAGATGTCCCAAACCAGTGTGACTTCCTAGGAGTCAATTCATGAGTTCGACGAGGAACAAAAGGGCATTCATCGAGAATCTGGAATCCATTAGGTTGTAACTTTTCACGATGTACAACAAGCCCTCAGTGCACTCAGATTACACTTTGGGAGAGCTGGAGGGTTTGAGAACGAGATATTCTCATCAGTTCTTTCCCGATTAGAAAATGCTGACAGTCGTGTGAGGTTACATCCATCACACCAAGCGAAAATAATAGAAGGTTTTCCTAATAACAGTGATTGAGAATTCTCATGATATTTTTTTCGATACATTTAATCAAGTACGCCATGATCTGGTGATGTTATCTGATTAGATTGATTTTACAGCATATTATTTCATTTAGGACATAACATGTTCAGAGTAGTTTCAAAAAACTCCCCAACTCGAAAAACTCCCTAATTCGAATTTTTGTCGGGTTTCTTCAATTTCTAGTTAGAGAGTTTCTACTGTATCGGATAGTCAATAATTGTCTTTGATTGAACCTCAATGAATTAGAGAGTCAGCATTCGAAGTATTGTCAACTGGAGCAAATTTAGTGGGGGCGAGGGAAGGGCTTCCGAACATCTTTAGAAAAATGGCTCTGAATCCGATGCTAGGGTTCAAATTTTTTCCACCAGTGGTACGTAAGACTATCAATAATTTTCACCCACGAACTTCACTGTAGTGGCTATTAGATCGTAATTGCGTCAGTTTTATCAAAATGCAATGGCAAAATTTCTATTTTGATGATAACTTTTCTGGAGATTTGACTTAAAATTGATCAAATATCTGTAAGTATGTCTCTCATGGGCGGAAATTACTGTTGTTCCTCACTACCAGAGGAGAATAGTAGTCTCAAAACCTCTACTTCAGTATCCAAGCTAAGCGTGGTCTTACAAGACATTTTTGCAAAGAATTTCAAAATTACTCTCTTGTTCCAAAGTTGCCCTGATTGACGGAACTTGCTATAGTTGCTCATAAAATTGAAGTAAATATTATTTTAAAAATTCGAATTTGCAAGTAAACATTTTGAGAGTGAAACCGATACCGACCTCACGGTGATCGTACTCGGTGAAAAAGTCTGAGGTGACGACCTGTATGAGTCCGCCCATCGTGAGCGATCCATTCCCTACAAGGTTTTGTATTTCAGGCCAATGCGCCTTGAGATGCCTCCAGGCGAGTAATTTGCCTTCTGGATTTTTCGCTACCGCAGATATGACTGTATCAACATCTTGAGGCCTGACTAAAGTCCTGTTGAGTGTCAACAAAAGGTATCTCTGTAACAACCACGGATCCGTCGTTGCGCCTAGCGCCTGAAGCATTATTCGTTTTTCGCTTGGGTATATCGTCTTGCGATACGTCTCCCAGCAGTGCTTCCACTCGTCCTGTCCACCAAATTTAACACCGGCAGCGTAAACGACCTCGCGAATGTTGGGTGCTATCGTCTTCTGATTTTTCATCCATTCGTCGAAGAGATCCTTCGTTGGTTTGACTACGGTGTCGAGATGTAGCTCAACCGCTGATTGCAGCACTGCGATTCGGAGCAGTCTGTGAAAAATTATGAGATATTGTACTTTGTTGATAGAATTTTTTTTTAGAATTCTATAGACGGTTTTTCATTTGGAATTCCAAATTTTTCGAGTATGGCTTTCAAGAATTTGTCATACACAATTGTTGTTGAAAACTAAAAAAGTCGGTAACTTGAGCCAATTGATAGTGCACCTCTATAAATGATGTTGAGAATAATTGCCCGATAAAAAAAAACAAGAGTTGTGAATAAGCATTCCAGATGATGATGTAATGCTACATGTGCGAGACTCGTTTATTGTCCAAGGCATAGGAATAATATTTTTAGTAAGTATTTTAATAAACTTTTGCAATTCTTTGCAATGAAGTTTTTGTATGCAGTAGTCTATGGATCAAGTTCCCATACTCTCATTGAAAAAAATCAGTAAGAGACAAACACGAATCTTGAACTGTGTCATGATTATTATCTACAGAAGAAATGAATAAGAATACGAAAGATGGAAGATTGTGGTACGAACTTTTTTAAATGTGAGCCATCGTCATTCCATCCGACGTATTGCGTGACTGGCGTCAGAAGCTTTTTGAAGAAAATTATGTAACGTTTGTATGCAGAGCTTTCACTGAGCTTCTCTTTCCATGAGTGAAGATAACTGAGCGCAGTTGCCCAGGGTACATATTCTCGTTCGTTGAGAAGGTAGAGCGACAGTTGAAGTGGTATCGAAGCATTCAGTTCTCCCGCTTTGCATAACGTGAATGCATCATCTATAAGATTTGCTCGATCTGCCGGGCTAAATTTTTCATGATCCTTCAGAAGAGTTTCGATTATGGAGGTCCACATTGAAGCAGGATAGGAGACTCTGTAGAAGCCGGTTTGGTTTACGTTGCATTTTATAAACTCGGCATCAGCTGGCACCTCAAATGTTACTGAAAATTCATTGAATTGTAACATTTTACCACACAATGAAACGCATTCGTATACCCATGAATGAATAAAATAATATGGTTCCAAAGTGTCCGAATCAGACTTAGAGATAAGCTGATAATAATGTATTGAAAAATTTGACTTACCGTCAGTCATGTTCATCCAAATATTTCGTATCTGCTTTGGTTCCTTGCTTGTGTAGAAGCTCAGAGGGACGTACCACTTGTATTTGAATGGTGATTTTGGCTGAAGCAACTCACTTTCATTCCCACGATTCGGAGATATGAGAAATCGTTTTTGCGATGCTGTAATCATATTTCCTTCTCTTGAAATAGTGATGAGCGGGAAACCTGTCTGTTGTGTCCACGTATCCATTATTGCCTAGAATGAAGAGAAGCGCAGAAAACTTTAATACGTTTTCTTATGTCCCGATTATTGGGATTTATTTTTATAATAATATTTGTCGTATTTCTGCACAGAACAGAATGTGCCAAGATATGAAGAGCCATGATTCTTTCCAACTTTTGACCTCTTGAAGAGTTTTGCTTGCTGAATCAAAAGAAATTGAACCATCTACACTTTGAATAAATTTTACTTAAATTTCCGACTGGTGAATAATTGAAGCATTTGTTTGACAACGAAACTTGATAAAGAACGCACTTTATGAGTTGTAAACGTTGATGGACTCAAACGTAAACAGTCGTAATTAAAATCCTTCATAAGCAAAGATTGGTTGTTGTGTGAGAGTGCTTACATGGGCATCCTGATTCGAAGTATAAACACACTTGTTATTTTTATAGATATTAAAAATGCTCACCTTGACATCGAAAGTCTTATTGACTCGCTTGGTAAAGACAGACCAGAGATCATTTGTATCAGCGTTTCCGTATGCATGCGTTTTGAGATAATCATTGAGTCCAATTCTGAGTGTATGTTCACTAAGAAATCCCTCAAGCATGTAGAGTACCGAGGCACCTTTGTTGTAGCTTATCGGATCGAATATCGATTCGATCTCTGATGGATCTTTAACTGGTACACTTATGGGATGACTACTTGCTAAAGCATCTAGATCAAGAGCCGGTTGGATTTTGTCCAAGATGAATTGGTCCATCATGCTCCATTCTGGTGATATGTGGCTGACACCCTTGTACTCGAAGAAGCTTGCTGCGCCTTCGTTCAGCCAGAGATCGTTCCACCACTTCATTGTTACAAGATTTCCGAACCACTGATGGGCAAGCTCATGAGCTATCACAACCGCGACCCATTCGTGTGCAGGTGCTGACGATTCGCGGGGATCGTAGAGGATTGATGTCTCTCTGTATGTTATTAGGCCCCAATTTTCCATGGCTCCTGCCGCAAAGTCTGGAATGGCTATCAGATCTGAAAATATTGACAAGAATATATTTTTCTTATGTAGGCAGAAATTTGATGATTACAAGTATTCTCAACAAAATTGGAATTTTTTTCGAGCTCTGATCGCCCATGATTGTGATCAAGAGCAAAGAGTCTAAAATGGTCAGTAACTTTTCCCCCAAAATCTTGTTGAGGTTTTCCAATGTCCTTCTAATTGATACTTATCATGTTTTTGAAAAATATGGACTGGGAATAGGTGCATGTTTATCACCATCGATCAAAAACAACATCTCAAAGGACCTTTTTTGAGATCAAACTCAAAATATGTGGGACACTTTTTTCAAGTAAGTTAATGAACCTTCGAGCGAGTCAAAAGTAAATCATACTACTGTTCAATTTGGAAAAATATATGCCTTGAAAAGAGTATAGTGTGTCGGTGGCTTCAGTCAGCTTTTGTATGGCTATTCATACAAACAGAGGTGCACGGGTTACGTTTGCGTTTGGAGCGGACTACAGTGGCGAAGTATTCGATGGTGCGATGGAAAGTGGGTGGGTATCGGAGCCGAACGATTTATGGTTATTACCGTTGCTGTGCTTCGTTGCGTGAAACGATTCGAATTTTCCGCGTCGAGCATTGTGCGGGTTCTTGCGTCGATCTGAAGAGCTAGGGATACAAGCTGCACTCGTAATTTTACCGGGTGTTACGGATTCTACTAAATTTTTATTCGTATTTATTCTGGTATGATTGTAGTGGAACGTGAGGGTATTCAATTTTTTCCATCAACACGAATACTACCGTAGACCACTCCGTGTCCGTTTTTTTTATCGAAACAGATTGCTGGAGAGTTACTATGGATTCTACTTGTTTGATTCATTCGTGATTGATTGATCGATTGATTTTCAAAGATGGTGGTGAGACTGTTTGTACTTTTATCCCGATTTTGGCTTTGATAAATCATGCCATCAGAATGAAGCATTATACATAACTCGAATTATGAGCATTTTGGTAGGTCTCCAAATGGAGACGAATAGTTTATATCCCTCCAGTTCTGTAAACAATTTGAATTATGAAATTTTGATTTCAATTTTTTGATCTTCAGATAATGGAATTATGAACATTTCCATGACAGATTTATTTAAAAATTGAGAAGAACTCCAGTAATGAAACATTTGATATATGAGCAGGTCCGTGGAAACTCTGATATCTGACGATCGAAAATGTGCCAACCGCAAATCTCCTATCTGGTAGTTCTAAGATGGATTTTCTGACTTGTTAGAACATATAAAGCATGAATTAAGTGACGTACGAATGAAAAAATTTCCACTCTTAGGTACCATGAGTATAACAAAAAAAAACGTGGTAGTGGGCACGGAACCTGATATTTTCCACTAAAATTGATCTCACGGCCAAGCGATTAAGCTAAGGTTTTGGAGTTTTCATTTGGCCATATCAGATACTTTCAAAAAAGCTGACTTGGACCTCGGTAGTCTCTCATTCACGGGTTGCACTAGTAAGACACGGAACTGACATTTCCACACCTTTTGGATGATAATTTTTTTGGGACACGCTGGATCGGAAAACTAACAAATGCGCCAAAAAGAGCACCAAAAATTGTTGAAAATCACCAGTTATACGATTTTTTTTCCAGGCGTTTTGAGGAACACATTATTTGGAAATTTTTACGGAACTACTCATCTACATCGTTATGTACCAAAATTTGGGGCTTGTGAAAAACGCTTCTAAAACAAAGCCCTATATTCGACTCAAAAATATATGGGATGATATAAATTATGGCAGGAAATTCGTCTCACCTAATTTGGGCAGAGGATATTGCACACCAAAGAATGACTCGAAGTAGTCCATGGTTTTCGCAGCCGTTTTAACAGCATAGTTGGCCTGGGGCAGCATCGCTTCAGCTGCATAAACGCTCACGCTAACGTTGCGTTGCGTCATTTGTGACAGCCTCTTGAAGTCGCACACGACGAATGCTACCAGGTACGTCGACATCTCTACTGACTCTTGAAAATCGTCGCGTAACTGGAATTTGAAAATTTGTAATATTTAGAAGAAGTCACTGAGATTTAAGTACTTTTAGATAAGCTGCGATCAAGTATCAAAGGCTATCGAATTGAACGCATTTTCGGAGAGGTTTCTGAGTTAATGAAAACGCATTCACGGCCATATGTGACTGATGAATATTCTGTCAAATGTATAAAATAATATCCTAAATATATGGGCTAGATAGACTTTTTGACCCGGGGGCGGATCCAGGTATCGGTCTTTTGCAAATTTTTTCCCTTGGGAGGGGGGGGGTAGAGTCTGACTCTTGGGTCCATTCCCGACACTTATTTTTTTATTGGAAAGTATAACTGATAGTGAAAAGAAATTGAAATTTCTGGGGTAAGGGTAAAGAGTAACTCACGAGTCCGGTGCCCATGTAGAATCCAGCATCTTCGGTGTTGACAATGGGCATGTTGCAGAGGGCTATGTGGAATCGATCCCTGAATATCGACACTTTGAATTTGGCTTTGAAGCGTGGCTCGTCGAAGCATGGAAAGGCGGAACGAGCGTACGTTGGCTCGAAGTGGGTTGTTGCCAAGTACCTAAGACCGTCGAAGAAGCTTTTACAAACATTAAAAGTTTTTCTTTGTGAGTCGTGAATGATTGATGATTTCATTAATAAAGCACATATAATAGACATTATGATAACATCGAAGCAAGCAACAACTACGCAATGCACATGCTATACTCAGAATAGTAGATGGAAGAAGAGGTAAGATCTGAGGTCAATTTGAACGATTGAATCTTTTGATGCATAAATCGAAGACTTTTATAATGTAACTCGTGGATAGTTTAACAAAAAAATACACACTGAATGCGAAATACTGATTTGGTTTATTTAACTAATGATCATAATGATATCAAAACTATATTGAGCCTCGCAGAAGGATAATTTCAATCTGCTGGAAAAATCTGAAAAAACCCTCACACACGCCGAAATTCTTCTACTGCTTCTTTTTCTATAACATATGTATACGACTATTTTTGTAAAATCTCAGTATTACAGGGACAAGTTGTGAATCATGAGGTTTTTGATAAATTATCGTACGACGAATTTGAAATTGATGATGTTCCTTTCCTGAAAATGGGGAATGAAACCGTACGTGATTAAATCACGTTGATTTTACCTAGTCCACAAATTTGACAAATACTCTTCGTAAATAATCTTTGAACAGTTATGAGCTATGTTCTTCATAATACATTGTGCGAAATCCAGAAGAAAAATTTCAATCAGATAATTGAATTTTCCATCAATTATAACTGGTCAGAGGTCAAATTTAGATGAATTTTGGTGAATCTCCAATCAGGCTTGGTTGATACAGAATTTCAACAAATTTCCAGAAGTTTTTACGTTGTACTCAAAATAACCGACAGATCATAAAGTTCATTGAGTTTAGGGTGCGTTAAAGTCGTGGAAATTCGGAAGCTCAGTGTAGTTCTAGAAGAATATAAAAATCTACATGCGAGTCATAATAAATGATATGGAAAATGACAAGTATAGTGACTATGAATCCACCAGAGGTTTTTTTCACATTTTCACGGTCGAGCAGGACAACTTCGTAATGCAACGAGCTTCATACAAAAAGCTTAGTTTTCGGGGGTCTGAGTCTGAGATGGAATATACTTGTAGGATAAATAAAGTTCTGCTTCATAGTCTATCGAATTTAGCTGAATTAACTAAAAAATTCTACCTGCTATATGAAAACTTTTGGGCGTCTTTATCCATCGAAAAGCTATACAACAAGCTGTTAGCGAACTTCTTTGGCTAATGAGGAGCACCCAGGGGTTGTGGGACACGGATTTGGCTGAAATTCCGGAGATAGTCTCCTTTTACCACCAAAAAGTGAAACCCAGAGCCGCACTCGCAAATGCCCAACTATTTTCAAGCTAGAGCTTATGACATTAGCATTGCCCATATGGGCCCATATTAAAAAAAAAGTATATATATATATATACACTCGTAATGCTAATGTTATGAGCTGCAGCCCGGAAACGGTTGGGCATTTGTAACTGCGGCTCTGGGTTTCATCTTTTGGCGGTAAAAGGAGACTATCCCCAGAGGTTTAGCCAAATCCGTGTTCCACAACCTCTGGGTTTTCCTCGTAAGATTAGATGAATTCTTGATTCTAAAGAAAAATACTGCAACCAAATTGACAAAGTTCCGAGAACCTTTCAAATTCCAAGCTAACCAATGGAGAATCGTGACTTAAATAGTCGCTCCATAGAGTAAATTTATCTACAGAACGAGATATTCAACATGCGTTTTTGAAAACTCGTCAGCCATCTTTTTTTTTGTTTTTACTAGAAATTGTTTGGCTTATTGAGTAATGAATCAATGATGTATGAGATGACGATGATTGTTAAGTCTAATGACTAGTTCATTTATATTCAAACGCATCGATAGATGATTTATGAAATCTTACAGGTTTTTTTTGAGATTACCAATTTGGGAAGTTTTTTCATTTTTTTTCTCTCTATATTGGCAAGTTTTTTCGTTCGCTGCGAGTTGAGGTTTTATACTCGAACTAGTCAGAAGCTTATGAATGAATTAAGAACATATTTGTTTGCCAATGCAGTGTAACTCTAACTGCTACAACAACTGCTAAATCTACAACAATCTGGATGGGGTGAAAATTTTTGCTAGTGAAACTTGATGAATTGTCGAATGATACGAAAGACCTTGGAGGCATCAGTATTTGTTTCATTGATTACGTTATATCAAATGTATTCATAATTGTAGATTTCCCATCTCCAGATAACACCTGCAATTATTATAAATGTTATAGTTTGACTTTCTTGTTTATCAAAAATCATCATCCAGACTGATTGATCCGCCAGTGGAACCTACATGTCGTTACACTTACATTCAGTCCATCATTTAGAAATCTGTGTTCTTATGTATTCATTTGTCATCAACCTAAGGTATGTCATTAGTACAATTTAATCGGAGCTTGGCCCATCTGCTTGGTTGTATACTCAACGGTCGACATACAAGTCTCAGATAAAATTGAAATTTCGGAAATGCAATTTCGCGGTTACAAGAAGCTTTGAGCATGTGATGGCTTCCGCAGCGTCGTAGCTCGAAATACCAATTCTCAATCGCACTTATGAATATTTGTTCGAATTTTTCAACTGATGGGTTTGTAAGTCATCAAACATTTGTATCAATAATGTTATGTGAGATGGCTGCAGTAAGAATGAATTTAGAATCGCGAATGAAATTATGAAAGCTGCTCGTGGAAAATTCCTGTTGGTATATGAGTACCTCCGTGGAAACTTTGAAATAAGGTGTGCCTGCTTGTACAAACCCTTAAAACGCTCGGGAATAATTTTTACAAGTCACTATCGATGTATTTTTTGGTGATCTTTATGACGCAAGCGTTAGTTTTCTAATCCAGGGTCACTCAAGAAAATCACCATCGAAAAGGGGGTCAGAATGTCAGTTCCGTGCCCTGTCACTTATTTCGGCATTTACTAGTGTCAAGCGCCGTGGTGGAGCTCGTTTGGGATTCGGACGGGCAAGCTCCAAAATCCACTCAAAACTGATTCAAAATTGATATAAAAAAGATTGATTGAACTTTGGGGAGTACTTTTCCCGGCGAATTCCTTTTTGCTAATTTTTTATGTCAGGGTCGTGTGATACTAGTGCGATCCTTAGTCACGAGACTACAGAGGTCCTAGTTACTTTTTTTTCAAAGTATCGATAATAGTCACATCGGAATTCCAAAATCCCAAAGCTGAAGCTCAAATCGTTTGGCCGTTATATTTATCTTAATGTCAGAATGTCAGGTCCGTGTGAAGGATTATGGTGCCGATATGTGGAAAATATCTTCATATTGATCCTTGTGCGCGAGTTAATTAGAGCTTTGTTTGTTTCAAGAAGTCGAAACATACATCTCAGAATCTTCGGAAGTGAGATTCAGGGCTGGCACATTTTCGACCCCCAAATATCGAAATTTCCGCGGAAGTACTCATATGCATACTTGATTAACTACCATTATTATTAGGGAATATTCACATGCTTATGAAAGAGGACAGTGCAGTGAAGTGGTTCTAGTTTTCATCGCTGTTGCTAGATATTTGTCTTCTTTTTTGTTCTATGATAACGAAAAACTGTTTCCACATATGCCTAACCTTGTTACGCTCTTGTTCATCGTTCAAATTTATTTTTCATTTCTTCTTTGGCAAATAAAAAGCAAAACTAAGGTTCCAATTATTTGTACCGGTAAAATTTGCTGAAAATTTTTACTGCAAAATTTAGAATACACCCCCTCAGAGCTCCACCTGGGACCGAAAAACTCTCAAATCTCGTCTAGCCTGCCCCGAGCGAGATCGAGACAGAGTTCGAGAAATCTCGATAGCTGAGGACGAGAGTCGTCAGAATAAGTCTCGGGCCGAGAGTAAAATAGTACATTACGCGACAAGGGCCGAAAGTGACCCATCGCGGCCCGGGTAGGTTGCCGCACGAGCCGGTATAGGCGAGGGCGGCATACCCGCGGCCGCGATGGGTTATTTTTGGCCCGAGGTGCGTACACTGTTTTTCGGTGACACTTGTATCGAAAATCTATGCTTTCCGACGCGATGTCGGGGCAAAATGCCGCTCCGCCGTACAGGTTAGAAAACGTCGGAGCATGCAATGTAGTGGCCCGAGGGCGCAGCCCGAGGGCTACTGCGCATGCTCACTCGTTTTCTAGCCTGGGCGGCATTGCGGCATTTTCTGCCGCGGGATCGGGGCGGAAACCATAGGCTTTCGATGCCAGTGTGCCGAAAAATTTATTCCCAAATTTTTCTCGCGAAAATTTCTCGCAGAGAATGATTCGTGATCAAACTCCTTCGCGTGATGGAATATTTCAAAGTATGGATGCAGAAAAATTCCGATAAGAATGAAATCGAAGCTCAATAAAAGGATGAACAAGTTATGTTATTCATGTAGATTCTATACGGACGATGAGCCCGAGATATCGTGCAAGTTAGCCGGGGTATTTCTTCTTTCCACAGAGACGCTCTCTGTCTCGTCTATCAAGAAAACCAAGTTTGCAGCATCTGGACAGGTGGGATATGTGCACCCTTGCAATATTTTTAGTCACTCCAAGGCATGAAGGAGTTTTTTGAGGCTGCTACTCGACTTTTCCCATAACTTCGTGACATCGAGTGAAAACAGCACTATTCCAGAATCGTGTCCACATGCGGTATTTGGGAATCAGATAACCTCCCCGCGACATCATTTTTAGATACTCCTGAACATGCGAGGGTACAGAATCTGCCATTTTTCGGCCCAAATAATGAGTTTACCGATGATTCCATGACCATGTACGACTGTGAGGCTATTATAACGCCTAGTCTCTTCATTAGAAAAATCCTTCTACATGCTAAGACGTGACTAAGCATACCTCAGGGTACCTCAGGAGAGTATATTTCACATGTTTACATGTTACAGAATTGGTTTTCTTGGTGGACAAGATATCAGACAGCGTCTCTGTGAAAAGAAAATGTACCCCAACTAACTTCTCCTTGCCCAAAAAACCGAACACGGGCTATCGCATGCACAAAGATGAATGAATGTCTGAAAATGGTAGTAATTTAATACAGATATACCATCTCATCGTTTGCATGAGTGGACAAGGCATCATGATAGTCTGACGAAATCACCGGAAAATTCATCATTTGGGCCGAAAATTGCATTCTCATTTCGTGCATGTTCCGAAGTGTCTGAACATCCGCTGAAAGGGTAGTTACCTGATTCCCAAATACAATCCGATCATTTTTGTAAGTGGACTCAATTCTGGAATGGTGCTGTTTTCATTGGATAAAATATAGGAAAGGTCGTATGACGACTCCAAAAAACTTTTATTCCAAACTTCTGCATGCATGGAAGTGGCTGATGATACCACAAGGGAGTATGGTTTATATATCGAGATGCTGATGCCGACTCACAAGGGGAGGACCTGACCTTTGGATCACCAATCTTTTCCAAATTTTTTTCACAGTTTTGTGTCACCTAGAATATGAAGAATCCAGAGTAACTCCGTCGAATGGGCCTTCTGTCCAGAGCTACAAGCAAAAATGTTAGCGTTGCCAGTATAACTATATACCTATATCCTACATCCTTTATCGGTATATCGCTCTTTAACATGGGCCTACATGGGCAATGTTGATGTCATGGGCTGTAACTTTGAACAGGAGGCCCATTTGACGGCGTTACTCTGGATTCTTCATATTCTAGGTAAAACAAAACTGTAGAAAAATTTTGGACGAGATTGGTGATCCAAAGGTCTGGTCCTCCCCTTGTTAGTTTTATCGGTGCACAAGGTATCCAGAGAGCGATTTTGGATCCCCCGGCTAACCTCCATGGAATGAGCCCGAGTATCCTCGAATCTCATCCATCGAGATCGAGGGAGACCGAGACAAGGAACCCGAGAAATCTCGAAGTGCCGAGAACGATCCGAGGTGAGATTAACTATTTCCATTCTTGAAACAAGACGAGATCAAACGTACTAGAATCTACACGAGTCTTTCACACGGTGTTATTCGACATTCCTCGCTCAAGTGAAGCCCTACCATCTTTAAACTTATGAGGGGTGTCCCGAGGATCCGGGTCACCAAGTCTCACCGAACTCTTTTCACAGTCTCGCAACTCCTAGAATATGAAGAATCCAGAGTAACTCCGTCAAATGGGCCTCCTGCTCGGAGCTACAGCTTATGACATTAGCATTGTCTATATAGGTCCATGCCAAAAAGTGTTATATATGAATATACTGGCAACGCTAACGTTTCTGTTTGCAGCTCTGAATAGGGAGACCCATTTGACGGAGTTACTCTGGATTTTTCATATTCTAAGTGGTACGAGACTGTGAAAAAAATTTGGTGAGATTTGGTGGTCCCGAACCTCCGGACTCCCCTGTGAGTGTCATCGCATAAAATGAACGATATGGTTTAGAAAATACATAATGTCAGAGTCTACACGAGTTGAAGATGGATTCATTATCGTTTCAGGAAACGTATTCAGAGAGAACGGATTAATCTGTGCAAAATAGTTTGAATACTATACAATTCACTTGATTTACCAGTATTGAACTATCTTTCATTAAACAGCCTTAGCTTTTATATTATGATTTCATATTGTTGCGGTACTCCATTGTTTTTTGCGCCCTTTTAAGTGTTCATACAATTGATACACAGATTTCTGGTAGCTGAAAAGAGGGCTTTCAAATTTTTGCATTGAAAATAGTTGAATCGAATAAATAATAAATATGCTACACAGCACAAGCATTTTATCAATAATCTAGGATAATTTGTGCGCATTTTTCCAATTCATGCAATATGTGAGATAGAATTTACAATTCATAATAATGATATTACAGATGTGAAATATGACCAGTAAAATTTTTATTGAGGATAAGCATTGATATTTACCTTCTCTCTTGATCAGAGCTGATGTAACTGCTGAGATAGAAGCCTTCAAGTTCATGTTTCAACTTGGAATTGAACCTCAAATGTACGCTGTAGTTGCCTTTTTTCTTGAATTTGCTCTCTTCAAGCTCGAGATAAACTTGTTGATGCTTGGGATATTCCAACATCTTGGAAATTTTCAGCCTGTGACCTTTTTTATCTAGCACCATCTGTCAAATGTTTAGATTAACATGAGATTTTTTTGATATCTTTTACTCAGTTTGGACTTCTCAAAAGAGGATGCTCTGGTTGAGTCATACTCTGATAGTTTGACTCGAAGTTGATTGGATTTTGTCATAAAAAGCTGAAAAAGTTTTCAAAAGTCTGTGACGATGCTAGGAGTATATTCCGACAAAGATGAAGTTTCTATATGCTTCCACTTCGTAGAAAAATGCAAAAAAATGCGAAAATTTTCACATGTGTAATTGTGCCATTTTGTATCAGTTCACCAATATAGTCATTGACTTTTTTCATATAAGAAAATTTTTTTGATGCTAGAAAGGAGGGTCCCAAGTGAGCGGGTGAAATGATAAATTCGAAGCCATCACAAATTAGAGACGTCTTTTTGAACGTGATGAACTTCGTACAATATGTTTGAACCATGCATTACTCTTTCCTTTATTTTGAGCAGTCCATTCAGGAAATATATAGTATTTGAGAAATCAACCTACCCTTTCGGTTACTGTTAGATTTTTACTATGGAAGACGATATTGTTGGTCTCTTGGTCAACATAGAATTCGATTGTAACCATTCCTGCAAAAAGAAAATAGGTGAAAATTCGATTTATTTGGTGAGTTTGTTACTGGGAATCATTACGCTGTGAACTCATTTACCTTTAACCTCCAGAGTCGTTAAATTTGGATGTATTGTGATGTTGTAGCGCGTTGGATGCACGTAATCTGGTAACCTGACGTTGTCCCATGGGAAGATCTGAAATGATATGGAAACAATTTTCAAATATTTGTAACCTTTTGAATTTATATATTGATTTCAGAATCCTAATAATATATGGTGAGGAAGAAAATGTTGACATTGATCAATTTTGATCAATTTTCACGTATCAATAATGTATGTACGCGAGAAAAGGATGTTTTGCAGGATCTCTAAATTGTACATTTCTAAATTTCTGTAATTTGTCTAGCATTTGAGCCTCAAGTCTTGAATACTATAAATTGAAAGCATGAGTCCATATTCTGACCTTGCGATTCCATTCCATTTCAGTAACTATTTTAGCCTCCCCCTCCCCAATAGTGATATCCTCCTTATGGTGGTTTTTGATACATTCAAGAGTTAAAGGAGTTTGTAACGGAAGATATTATTTCAAGCAGAATTATCCGCCTCAACAATCGTTCGAGTTACAATGAATTTGACGGTGACTCGGATCTGGAGATTTCTTGTGTATCTTTTGTGTATTTCTCTTGTAAAGCATTTTCATGGGGAAAATCCCCTTTCATCGTTGATTTTGGTGGAAAAATTCAAATTGGTGATTCAGGGAACTTTAGCCCAACATGTAGAAGTTTCTACTAAAGATTGCAAGATTTTGTGATGATTTAATGAATTCTGAGGCATTCCTCATCGCATGTGCATTTCATAGCTCTGATTTCCAACTCATTCAATAAAAATCAGAAGGTTTACATCTCTTCAATGGAGTTCGGCGAAGGATCTCGAGAAATAACAGAAATTAAATGCATTTCACGTACATTGATGAACCTGGTAGATGACAGCCTATATTAGGATGTGTTCCAGTGGAAGTTTATAAATTACCACGAGCACTCATTGAAGGGCATCCTCGCAACCCGCAAAAAACTAATAATTTTGAACATTCGGTTTTTGAAATAAATAAGCTTGCCTAACTCATTCGACGTATGATTGATTTGATCTCATTTAACTGGGGCAGCTGTAATGAACTGTTGAAAACAGCTTGGTAATGCAATAGTACATTACGCAACAAGTGCAAGAAAGGCGATTTCTGCACAAGTTGCCGATTGAGTGCGAGAAACAAAATTCACGCACGAGTCGGCAACGGATCCGGAAACCTCTCGCACCCGTTGCGTACACTATTTTTTGCAATAAAAGCGCAAAGTTGTACCACTGCAATTGCGAAAGGTATTACTGGATCGGGAATCGGACCCCCCCGACTGAAATAAAGATAGGGAAATGCTTTTGATAAATATTATGTTGACCTTGCACAATCTACAACCAGAGTTAATTCTTCCACATTCCTCTATTCAAGGCTGTACAATTGGATGTCCAAATCCCTGGTAGAAATTCATTCTAATGTAACACATTATTAGCCATAAAATGGCCATTTTCAGCCAAAATTGGCCAAAAATAGCCATTTTATGTCTGTTAATGTGTTACATCGAAGTAAATTTCTACCAGGGATATTATAAGAAAAATTTGTCCCAAAAAACTGATATGTCTTGGTGTGATTGAAAAATAAGTCTTGGAATTCGATTAGTCAGATTTTCAATGAATTTAATGCCTTTTTTACAAAATGCAAACAAACTGGCGACTGGAGTTGTCTAAATAGTATTGTATTTGTCAAGATAGTATTATAGCCTGATGAGGCCATCGAAGCATGATGGTGAAACGTAGCAACGAATCAATTGTTTGCAAAACCAAGCTGTTTTTAACACATTATTACAGCTGCCCTAGTCCTACGAGATCAAATCAATCATACATCGAATTATCATTCAATAGGACGATCTATCAAGATACTGATATCTTCGACTTGCCCGACTCAAATCTAAATTTATAGAATAAAGTACCATATTTCGAATCTCGGAGTTCTGCGTTCTTCAATATTCTTCGAAAAATCCATATCTGAAGAATTTATTGGAATGCACCCTCATATTATACTGGAAATGAAAAATCCAAGGCCCTCAGGGCCTCGATGGAACTTTTGTGGACCACAATCCCGTTCAGCCATAGCTTACTGCACACAACTTCCTCCAAAATTACTGCCGACCGAAAGATATTCTCGTTGCCCGAACAATTCCGCATCGGATTAAATTTTCCAACCTTTCACCTCTCTCGCCGCGAGCGTGAGGTATATAGTATAGGGGGTGTATCCCATCGTCGTCGTCTACGACCTCGATAATCAAATTCTCGAAGGGATTATACCTCATACCCATACTTTACAGCATCTCTTGAGGCAAACATATATCCATACATACTTTATATACCAAGCTACTATGCATTCGTTGCAAAATCGAGCGGTTAAAGAGTGCCTCCAAAGACACGTGCGCCACTACTACCTCGAAGAAAACGAGTGTATTACAAGCCTATACTCAACACAAAAGCAACCCTCGAGTGCACTGGCTATACAAGATGAAGAAGAAGGGTTCAGAGTTCCCGGTTTCTACGCCCTCGACACTTTCGATTGAGATTTACCTGCATCTATAGGTATATACTTATGAGCCTGTGGTCGGATAACAGTAGAGTGTCAACTCTTTATGGCATCCGTGGCTAATCTGCCTTAGGCGATATAGAACTCGAGTGGCTTTATCTTGATCGACCCTTCGTTTACGCCACCGTTATCCCATTTTTCGTAGTAGCTTCTTCCTTTCTAATGTTTGTCAAATCGGGGGCACGAAATAAGGCTATCTCGAGATGTTAATCGAGGTGAGAAATTGAGTGCATGTACTTTCGAGTTTACTGTGTAACAGTGCAGGCATGCGGTACAAGTTTTGTATCGGTATGGCAAATTTTGCGAGTTTCAATTTAACCAGGGCTCTGACAGCCTAGCTCGCGGATAAAGTTTTGCGCCAAACTATTCGGCACTCTGAACAACTCTTTGCTCTCAAACTAAGCTCAATTCAACTAACCGAGATTGTTTTTTCAAGTTATGCAAGTCAATATTCTAGGCGATTTTTTTTTGATGGTGCATTTATATGTGGGATTGGAAAACTTTTGGCTAGTTTGTCGGATCGTTATACTCGGGTCAACGGTATCGCATCTTGTACGACATGTCGTTACGAGAGTTGAAGATTCGATATAAGGATGTTTTGAGGCTAATGCTAGATTTGAATTACGATTTTATGGAGGCTAGTGGTGGGGAAAGGGATTTGATATACATATACAAACCTCGCCATTCGTTGCAATTGGCTCGCTGTCGTCGTCCTCCTCGATAACGTAGTTGGCTGGCTTCTCTCCAGCGCAGGGGCAGTCTTTATTAAAAACATGAATCAATTATTCTCTCCTCTTTGACGCTAACGGCCTCAGCAATTAATTATACCCTCACGGCTCTCAGAGCTCTGTAAGCGAGCCGTATGACATGGACCAAACGTGGCAGGCACGATTAAAAATGTGCCACGTTATCGCGGCTAATTTTAATTGGCTCGTTCAGTCAATTGAATCCTTGCAAGAAGTTTCTTCAACATTTTTGTGAGAGGAATAGGGAAATTCATGGGATTTATCACACTTCTGACCTTTTAGAGATTTCGAAATGTTTTGTACCTTCGGACTATATGACATTTGAACTGATACAAGGCCACGTCAGAAGTGAAATATCTGACTGCGAGACAAAGGCATGACGTCGGAGCTCGGTTATAAGATTATTCCTCACATATAAATAATCAATTTCAAGGTCTAGTGCATCCAAGATCGTAGAAAGGTCAGAAGGAACAGGAACTTTCGAACTCAATTGAATTCTCTCCTCAAACTAGTCCTTGATTTTGATCAATTTATAAGAATCCCACGGAGTTCATTTGGTAGGTTTCGACAAACTCATCGTTGAGTTTTTTGAAGTCTGAGCAGGAAACCTTGAAGATGGATGCAAGTCATGTGATGAACATGACTTCAAAATCATGAATATTTTATCTACTTATCACGAAGAACCCATCTTTCAATTTCAAATTTGAAAGGTTCAGATGAGGGTATAATGTAATTACTGTTTAAATACAACTCTTACCGGTCAATTCGAAATTCAATCAAATCATGCGTGCGTGGTTGATCTACTGCATTTTATCATTGTTTCACATGTTACTTCAAATCTACGTAATCCACTAATACTAGCAGTCATCTACAATATCTAGATTCAAATGTCTAGAGTTTATATGGGGCTGATAATGGGAATGGAATCTCATTAGACTGCGAGAATGTGATTCTTCAGATGGGAACAGGACTGATTAGATTTTGTCTGAGAAGTTATTTTTCATAAAATAACGATGAGTGGTCGAATTATTTCTGAACAAATGATCTAGCAACTTTCTAAAACCATTCATGCCTGTGTAGAAATTTTGTTGGGTAACTCCGATGCGATGTCTTACCAAACTCGGCTTTTACTACTGAAGAATTGAAAGATGACGAATGAAACTTGGACGTTACTTTCAATTTTTGTCGGTGATATTTAACAATGATTTGGGTTTTATCAGTGGTTAATAATAATAAGTAGCATGTCGAAAACCCGTTCATCCAAATCCCGCATATTAGGTTGTCTAGGATGGATATCTGTATAGAAGATCATGGATGGCTCGATAAATAGATGGCGTGTTGGGTGGTTGAATTGTTGGTTGGGTTAGTAGGTAGTCGGATGGATGGGTAGGTGGAAGGATGGTCTGGTCTGGTTCAGTCTGATTCGGTGTAACGAGATACTGGTATGATAATCATATTGTGCTAAACTCATCGTACTAGAACCGCACTGAACTTATCGTACTAGTACCGCACTGGAATCGTTGGGCTGGCAACGTACTAGAATCATCTTACGAGTCCCTTATTAGAATCAACGCACTAGCACCAAGCTAGAACCATCGCACCAGCACCGTACTAGATTCGTTGTTAGTACCATACTAACAAGGGGAGGACTTGACTTCCGGGTCGCCAATCTTCCCCAAAATTTCTTTACAGTTTGGTATCACCTAGAATATGAAGAATCCAGAGTATCTCCGTCAAATGGGCCTCCTGTTCAGAGCTACAAACATAAACGTTAGCATTGCGAGTATATCTATATATATATCACTTTTTTACATGGGCCTATATGGGCAATGCTATTGTCATACGCTATAGCTCTGAACAGAACGCCCATTTGACGAAGTTACTCTGGATTCTTCATATTCTAGGTGATACCAAACTGTAAAAAAATTTTGGGGATGATTGGCAATCCGGAAGTGAAGTGCTCCCCTTGTAAGTCATCCTGATCCAGTTTAGATCGGTCTAGTCCGGTCTAGCTCGGTCGTTCTACTTTAGTTTAGTTCGGTCTTAGCCGGTTTAGTACAGTCTAAGTTCGTCTCGTTCGGTCTAGTTCGGTCGAATTCAGTTTAATTCGGTATAGCTTGGTATAATTAGATCTAGTCCGTCGTACTATAACCGTACTAGAATCATCGTACTAGCATCACACTTGAATCATCGTACTAGCAACGTGATAGAATCATCGTACAAGTACCTTATTAGAATCATCGTACTACCACCGTACTAGAATTATCGTACTAGCACCGCACTAAAATCATAATACTAGCTCCGTACTAGATTCATCGTACTAGTGCCATAGTCATTCGGCCCAACTCGGTCTAGCTCGCTCTAGTCCCGTCTAGTTCGGCCTAGTTCGTTCTAGCTCAGTCTAGTTCGGTCTAGTTTGGTCTTAGCCGGTTTCGTACGGTCTAATTTCGTCTCGTTCAGTCTGGTTCGGTTTGATTCGGTATAGTTTGGTCAAATTCAGTCTAGTTCAGTATATCTCGGTGTAATTAGGTCTAGTCCGTCGTACTAGAACCGTACTAGGATAACCGTACTAGCACCACACTTGTATCATCGTACTAGCATTTGAACGTAATAAAATCATGGTAAGAGTACCTTATTAGAATCATCGTACTACCACCATACTGGAATTATCGTACACACACCGCACTAAAATCATGAGACTAGCACCGTATTTGGTTCGACGTACTAGTGCCGTTAAATTCGGCCCAACTCGGTTTAGTTTGCTCTAGTCCCGTCTTGTTCTGTCTGATTCGGTCGAATTTAGTCTAGTTTAGTAAAGCTCGTTGCAGTTGGGTCTAGTCTGTCGTACCATCACTGCACTCGAATAATATTACTAGCATCGTACTAGGATCATCGCACCAGCAACGTACTTGAGTCGTCGTATTTGTGGCGTTTTAATTCGGTTTAATTAGGTCTAGTTGGTCTGATTCAATCTAGTTCTATCTGACTCGGTTTAATTCTGTTTGGTTCACCAGGAGAGTGATTCAGATTCGGGTCACGGTTTTGGCTGAAATTTTGGAAATAGTGTTTTTACGGTGCCAAAACATGATATAAAAAATTATAGACTAACGCCCAAGCGTTTCCGAGCTACAGCCAAGGACATTAGCATTGCAGGTATACCTGTAATGCATAATTTTCAACATGGGCCAATATGGGCAATGCTAATGTTTGTGGCTGTAGCTCGGCAGCACTTGAGCGTTAGGGTCTATAATTTTGGATATCATCTTTTGCCACTGAAAAAAGACTATTTCCAAAGTTTCAGCCAAATCCATGATTCGGATCTGAAACACTCTCCTGGTCAGTCTAGTTTGATCTGGTTTGTTCTAATTCGGTTTAGTTAGTTCTGAGTTAGTTTAAAACTTTGTCAAATCTACTTTATTGCGAGTTGAGATTTTGAAGTGACGAATTTAGGAAAAATTAATTCTATAATGGATCATTGATAGTTCGTGAAATGCCTTGGAAACTGCACCGTAAATCCCAATTCATAGCTTACCTACTAACTCAGTTTGTAGTGTACCACTAAGAACTTTCTGTGTAGAAAACTTATGGTGTAGAGTTCGGGACTCGTGTGGACAGTACTTAATGTGTTGAGTACAATCGGTGTAGAGCCCTTGTCGTGCAGTGTGTAGAGTGGTTTTCGTGTCGAGATCAGAGAGGGCCGAGTGAATTTGTAGAAAAGACATGGAATTATGAATAGCTAAAGATTGAGATAGATAGAGTGGAAGAAGGTGGAGGAAAACCACACGCTTTCAGATTTGAAAGTTTCAAGAGACTTTAAAAAGTTCTGAAGAATTAATTTTCTTGTTCTTGGGTTTGGTGCCATACTAATTCAATCCAAATCTGCAGGTAGTCAAGCAATTATCATCGAAAAATCACAATCATTGCGACAGTATCTAGATACTTGGCAATCTTTCAACGAACAGTGTTTGGGAAATCGATCTCACTCTGCATCGAAATACCAACGAACGGTATCTAAATACAGCAGAGAATTGGTTACTGCAAAATACACATGGATACTATGATATAAGTATACTATCAATCAAAAAACAGTCTCTATCGTATAACGAGAGAGCTGGGCTCTCTGGACAGTAGATACCTTGTGTACCTAGATACGTATCTAGATATTGCCGAAGACTAAGGGCCAGTGATTTCAGCGTACCATTTTGTGGTCCCGCGTAGGCGATGATAAGTGATATGGCGAATAATGTCGCGAACACGACAACGGTTATGCATAGTGCCCTTTTTTGTGAGCACACAGCAACGCCGTTTTGCTCGTATAGGTTGCGCTTGTGCAGGCCCGGATTCGTATCTCCTGTAACATAGAAAAAGATTCCTTTTTTAGTTGATTTTTCTTACAATCTGTTTTCGGGCATGATCATTGTCTGGGAATCAGTTGTTTGGGATTGTTTATGACGAAACCTTGAAAGAATTCCATTTTGTATGCAGTGTAATGGTTTACATACTTCCTTAGCCGATTATACGTCACCCACTGGATGCCAAGTGATCCCGAGTCAGAAATTTGGCGTGTCTTCGAATGCACCCAATATTTTGTTATGAAAATTTCATTTGTTGTAGTTGAGGATTCCTGCATCACAGAGCCCCCAACGGCTATTCCAAAAATGCCTAAAAGTCATTTCTTGCAGAAGTATTGCTATTTCCACTGTAGAATGGACAACTTTTTTTATAAGTATGTCGAGGTCCGATAGTTGGTGATAAGGTAAGTGTACCCAACTTGCCCCCATTAAGCCATTTTCTTAATAACTTTGGCCCATCTCCATATTTTCCAACGTATCTTAGCTCATTTTAAAGCTTGTCTCAAGACCCTTAAAATGAGCTAAGATACGTCCAATTTAGATGAAGTGGGGCCGAGCTGTTTGAATTCTCCCAAAAGGTGATTTTTGAGAGTTTACAAAAGTGTGTACCCAACTTGCCCCCATCATTTAAGACAATGTAAATCGGCGATGAAGTGAATAAAATCGCTTTGATCCGTTTTGATAACCGTGCTGCGACATTTGTAGCTTTTAGCTGGCCCAAAACATTGTTTCCGACCTATTTTGATGCCGTAAACACGTTCTGATTGGTAAAAAAAGCCATACTGCACGCCTTTCCGAGATAACCATATGGGGGCATGTTGGGTACACTCCGATGTCGGCTTCTTGATTCTCAAACCATCTTCGTGTTTTGTACATAATATCACTCCAGATCAGAGTTCTGCGACTCTGAAGAACGGATTTTGAAGGTCTTGAGACAAGAAATTGAATGCGTTAAGGTACGTCAAGATTGGTCAAATGAAAATAAATTGGCACCGGCTTTGGTGAACGCGATTTCCTCGGCGATTTCTTAGCCGTGCAAACACAAAAAATGGAAAAATCACTTTAAATTTTTCGGAGAACGCGAAAATGATCCGGGGTCAATAGAAACTACGTACTTTCTCATATTCTAACATGACAAACGGAAAGTCCACGAGCTAGTGTCCGTTTCTGAGATCGGCATATAAGGGCAAGTTGGGCAAACTTACCTTACATTGAATTTGATACGATATTTTAGGACCTGACTATCATTGAGTGTCAACATCCTAGAAGAAATGATTATTATGAAAGATAAGACGAGCAAGAAGATTGTATCTTGGAAATGAGGAAAGAAGGTTGAATTCCAGTCACAATCATCAATAGAACAGTAATAAAATGGATAATGTTTGATAAAATATCCTTATCGTTTCCGAGAAAATGACGGTATAAGTCAGAAAATGTCCCCAGGATTTCACCTACCAATTGAATTCAATATTATCTTAGTGGCACGGGTGCTATTACGTGAAGGAGAATTTACTTGTCTGAGGGTACTTAATACATCCAATCATTTCTGGAAAAAGGAACCACACGCGTGTGGATCTGCATATCAAAGTTTTGAATTCTGAGATTATACGTAAAAATTAGATTGACGAACCGAAAGGGAAAATCACTTTTGTCCTCAATCTTGATATTCTCAGCATCAAGTTCAACTTGAAAAATTCATCGTCACTGTGGGAAACGATAATTCTGCAGTGATGAATTTTTTAATACGTGCCAGAAGAGGAAGAGACAGAGAGCTCTCGTTCACCAGCAAAACTGGGTCGATCAATTCACTAGAGTGTCTCATTATATGCGAAAGATAATAACAAGTACTCGTTTCGTGCCGGTAGTGACACACTCAGCGAAATCCTCTTTTCTGATCAAACAAACCATCATACATAAGAGGACATTCAAGTAAACTCAATCGATGGCTATCCAGCTTAAGCAAATTCACGACCCATAATTCTGGTCACGGTTATAATTCTCGTTTCAAGTCTCACCGCAAGAAGACCCTTGAATTATTGTCAACAAAAGTCTTTATGCAAAATTATGACTGACAAAATTAATGTAGTCTCCAGAGCGATGATTTTTATACGGCAGCGTTACCTCAAAATTTCGTCAGGTAGTAAAATATCTCCATACTTAAAATTCCAACTCAAAAATATCTTCCCGAAACATGCTGAGCGGCCAACAGCGTACACCACCACAGTATGGAAAAATAATCTCTTACACCAGGGTATCTGCACGTGTGTTTGAGTTCACGAGGGCAACGGCAAGTTCGTGGTGCATATACACGGCGTACCACGCGGAACTCATGAAAAATTTCTCTTCGCGCCCTTTTGCAAGAGGAAAAGAGAGGGCTGCTCGACCTCGATTCGCATTCCGCGCATTCTCATGTAAGCGCGATCGCGCGCCTACCAACCGGCCACCTTTGCTACACGTATGTATAAAACCTCGTGGGCCGCGTGAGTCCGCATTCACAGTCTATGTTCTTATACTCTCTTTGCGCTTTGTTCCGGCCACGAAGCGTCGCATTAATTTCTGACTCTTGCTATATACTCTGCTACTCTCGAGTGTCGAGCCTTTTTTTCATTAATTGCAAACCCTCTGGCTCTACATATATATACCATATATATTTTCTCTTTCTCTATCTTTTCCTCTCTTTCTGCTTTGCGCTGTCGCTTTTTTTGCGATAATTGGATTTTCGCCGAGAGGTAGAAACCACACTCTGTATACCTTCCTGGTTTGGAGGCGTTGCAAAAGTAGCTATATAGAGATTCGAAAGAGAGCAGAGGCATATCAGGCAACTGTTTTTTCTTCTGGGGGTGTACATCTTTGCGGGATGAGACATTCGCCCCTTCGCGTGGGAGGAGAGATGACCTGAATTGCATAGCCGTCGGGGAAAACGATCTTGAAGCGGCAGCCTGTGGATTCTGTTGCGGAGCGCGCGGGCTTTACTCCGGGAAGTTGTTGGCCCGGAATGGGTTGAAACTCGCCAGGGATTCAGAATAAACACGACGAGATTACTGTTTCCAAAGCACTTTGTTATTGAATGACAAATCTTGCTGGATTGAGTGAAAATGCTCAATCGTGACAGTGAGCGAACAGATATTCCTTTTTTTTCTCATTCTTCTCAATTTTGGAATTATTCCTCCAAACCAAGGGTTTCCAAATTTCTATTCAATCTTGTGTGTTTAAAAAGATACATTGAATAACGCGAGCTATTGGGTGTAGATTTTTTTTCTCAAATAATTGTTGAGGATAATAAACAATTCGGAATTGGTGGATTAATTTTGAAAACACTATTTTATAGGTCGGACAAAAAACTGATCATAGAGACGACTTTCAAAGTTTTCTTGAAGGATAAGAAAGGACAAGTGGTGATTTTCTTTTCCATTTGGTTTTCCAATGAGATCTAAAAACTTCCTGATCAATATTATGGTGGTAAAAATGAGATAGATAGATGGATAGATGTCCCTTCATTCGCATAATACCAAACGGTGGTCAATACAGATCACTTTGTGAAATGTGCATACTCAAAATTCATCCAAAATATCCATGCTCATACTATTTCGTCAAGAAACATTGAATTATCACAGTTGGGACTAGTCATTTCTACTATTCTTCGAGTACACATCGATCTTAACAGTATTTGTATTTGTATTTGAGGAACCCAATTTTACATCATAGTCAAAAAAGTACTTTATAATAAGAAAGGATAAGAGATGTCTAATTGATATGAGCTAATAAAACTGAGTGAAAAAAGGAGAAAATGGGAAACCTTGTGAATTGAAAAATGCCCAGTGTGCGTATTCATCCTCAGTGGAGGTTATGTCGACAAGAAATTTCTCACTGCCCCTTTGAACAGGGATGGTTCCGCTGCCTGCCAGAGTCCGCGTGGGAGGAAATTCCAAAACTGGGCGGATTGACTCTAAATAGACTTTATTCCATAGACGGTCCGCATACTTTCGGGATTCTAAGCTTTTGTGCTCCTGCTTCACCCCACTGGGGACGCTTGGATTGGTACCTGGTGAACATCGCAGCCAGGTAACCACGTTCTCCCAAATGAAGTATCTCGTGCATTAAGAGTTTGCTGCGAGTTTGAATACCTCAAAAATGTTGAAGAATGCCTATTTCAATAAACCTGGTCCTGGAAATGAGTAATCCGCAATGAACCTTTGTCGCAACCTTGTTGAATGCAGTTAGAATTTTATATATGTATATGTATACATGTGGATTTTGCACGTGAGCCAAAGTGTTGCAAGCCCACGAAAGTAATTGAAAAAGATGAAAGGCATAGAAATATGCACTCACGATACGCATATTTTGTTTGAACCTAACTGGACCGAACAAACTTTTGCTTTTTATTTCAAAATAAACTTCAAAGTATAGCGTCACATGGTCACGTCAACTCGACTTTGATCGTATTTTTGCGTATGTACAAAACCAGGAGTCCCGTAGAAAGCAAATGCGTGCTTCGCCGAAGTCAATATTCACGAACATTTCACAGTAGAGTTACCATCGAAGTACAAGTGGTTCAACGAGCTGCGTCGAGCTCAACCAGTTTCCACTTATTGCCTAGAAACTCGTAGAAACTACCTAAGCAAATCACCGCGACGAATGTGCCCGCCAATTCTCGTCGCAGTTCTCGTTCTCGCGCAAAAGTGTATCACCAACTCCTTTACCCCGTCTCCTTTGCGACCTCATTAATCAGTCATCGGTAGATACCGGATCATCTCCTTAGCGACAGGGCTTGCCAAAGTCTATATATTATCAAACTCAGACGCTTTAAGTTCAAAAAGAAATTCCAATCCTCAAGAGGTCTATATCTATAACTATATCCCCTGTACATCGAAGCGCGTGGCGAAAGTCTCGAAGGCCCGCTTTAAAAATGCACGAGTCCCCTCGTCTCGAATCTCAGCTTCAAAACCACTGCCAAGTCTCGTACCTCACGTAAAATACCTTCTGTCTAGCCTTTTCTGAAGCTGTTTTATATATATCGTTGTGTCTCGGAAAATCTCAGAGATTAAAAATTGCCGGTACGAGAGAACTTCCGCAAGCTCACTCAGATATTGATCGAGCCCATGTCGAGACGTCACGTGCATATGCCCACATACATGTACATATATTCCTATATAACTATAGATACATCTAGCAATTCGCAACTGGGTCATTAGCCCCGACTAGAATTACATATATCCACACACGAGTCTTATTGCACGTTGGCTCAAAGTCTATCTCTCCCGTGGCTCGGCGCATCGCATCAATCGACGCGAATTCATACCGTTGACTCCGATAGGCGCATTGGGGCTGTTGCGCTCACCTATATACTTCCAAACGCATTCAGTTTGTGATGTAGGTATAACGATGTTACAGAACGAGATGGTTTACCTCATTGCCATGTGTATATACCCAAAGATTCAGGTGTGTATGTTTGTGTAAAGGGGGAAAAGGTTGCCTTTCACGCGAGATGGCTTCTGAAGGGTCGTTCTCGCGTTTTATGGGGCACTGGTTCAGGCCTGTAATTGCCCGCGAGGCTCGTTACCCTGGATATATGGCCCTCTTTTGATCGAAAAATGACGAGTTGTCCTAGGTGCCCTGCAACTTTCACATTCTTGCCAGATCATTCACAGTCGGTGGTTAATGGATAGACCTGTTGGCCGAGCGAGGCATTCTTTTTGTTTTTGTAATTGTTTTAGAATTGGATTTTTTGCGAAGTTGGAACTGTGGATTTCAATATTGACTCAGCGGGATATGGTCAGTGCACAGGGTTTCCGAGTTCTGTTTGATTGGTGGTTAGTTCAATCGATTTTTGCTACGTTCGTGTGTCTGACATAAGACGTCTCGTCGCACGCGGACTTGTACTACTGAAATCAAGATTTTTTTTACGGCAGTGTTTTCGGGTAATAACGGGTTACAATGGTTCGAACGATTTTTGAGGAATATTTCTCTGATAATTTGCCAAAATCATTTCGGAAATCGTGTTGAATGAGCTGATTGATGGCTCGCCACATACGGAGTTCTACTACTGAAATCTTATTCCTCAACGAGCTGGAAATTGTTCTTATTACTCTTTAGAAGATGATAGATGGGCAGATTGTCCCAGAAAAATTGGACGATAAGGATATTTCGCGTGGACGTGTATCATGATTCTCAAGAGTGGCATTGAAACTGACAAAATAGTAGCATGTGATGGGATCATAAAGTAGGATACTGCCTGGCCAAATTACTCGATAGTCGAGGTCACGATAGTGTGCGTGCGACCCAGAGACGTACAGCAAGGTCGGGCTAGTTAAAAATCGTGTATGAGCCTTGTCTATTCGTGCTGTGGAATATATTTAAGTTGTTTTTGATGTGCCAAGTACGAGTGGCGACGATTCAATTTCATTCACCTATTTTACTTTGAAACTACCGCCTTTGCACGTAATTTCAAGATTCTCATTTTGAGCAAACATGATTGTCTCGTGCTCAAGGACTTATTCCGGATGCTGAGGTTTCAATGAGCTTCGAATTGCTCTACAGATAAAGTGTCCCAGCCTCTGAAATGTAAGTACAGGTGCAGAGCGCCACGTGTCATGATCGGGTGTCAAGAATTTTCAAAAAAGATTCGTATGAATATTACGCTGAATCTTGTTTTTATATCAAAGTTGGAGAAAAATCAGTTTCAAACAAGTGAATCAATTATTAAGCCTAACCTCATGACTACCATTTTCATCGAGGAAAAATCAGTCAAAAATCCGACCAGATCAAATTTTTTGGAAAAACCGGGATTTGTTTTGCAATGAACATCATCAGTATGACCATCAAAAAGAGTCGAGTTTTTTTGGACAAATTCGTCACCAATTTTTCTGATGACTATGTCCTTGACGGGCAAATATTCACGTTCACAATCTTGTCACTCGGTCTGCTTCGATAGGCACATATGGATATTGTCTTAGAATTTGATTACTTATCTATTCATTCATTCATTTATTTATTGACAGATACAAGACCCTTTCCATACAGTATGAAACAACGAAATTTTGTAATTGAATAAGCAATAGCACCTTATAATCTGTTCATATGGTCATTAGCTTACAGCGATTACTTACGAAACTGAATACTAGCTATCTTTAACGGTTCTTATTGCTAGTGGTTTTTCTGTATATTCACGATGTAATGCGTCAAACCAATTCTAAGATATTTTCATACACTTGATTGTCCGATTTAGATGTGTTAAATTGAAGAAAATCAAGCCAGCATTTGTTCATCGCAGAACGTTCATTCAATGAGCCTCCAATTGATGGGTGTAGAATAGTACATTAAGCAATCAGGGTAGGAAAGAGGATTCCCGCACGAGTGGCCGGGAAGAGTGCGAGAAAGTAACATTCTCGCACGATTCCATTTTCTCGCACGGATATTATGTTGTTCTCGCTTCGCGAAGCGAGAACAACATAATATCCGTGCGAGAATGTGGAAAAAGTGCGAGAATGTTACTTTCTCGCACGGTTCCGGCGACGAGTGCGGGAACTTCCCACCCGTATTGCTTATACTATTTTATGTAACCCGTGCGGAAAACTGTGCCTCCACGGTATTTGAAGGCATTAGCCGACAAGATCATTAGAATTGTTTTTTGAAATTCTGTCTTCTATTCAATCCATAGACGATTCTATTCCGTTGATAAATCTTTTGAAATTTTAATCACATTGATTGACAAATAGTTCCTGATCATTACGAATGGACTGCAAAATTTCGACTAGTACTCAAGACGCACTATATTAACCATTATTGATCTGGTACATCAAGGCGAATCAGGGGGTAAGGGGGCGGCGTCGGAGGGAGAGGAGAGCGGGGTCCAGGGGCGGCAGGGGGCGAAGCCCCCGCCGGGACTGAAAAAAACACCTGGAAGATGTATGAAAAAACGAACTTGCCATCCAGTACATTACGATGCTGCACAAATTGAAAAAAATTCTCAATTTCCAGAAATTTCTAATTCTGTTTGATGAAATTCAGGTTTTAAAAAAAACTCAGTGATAAAACTTTTGAATGAGTAGATTCTATTGAATTGAAATCACAAATACTCATAAAATATACCTTTGTGAGTATATTGGCTCAAATTAAATGAACAGCACATTTTTCATGAATATAAACTACAATACACAATGCATGAAATCATTTTGACCTAGTTTAAGAATCAATCTCCTCATATTGTTATGAACCAATTTAAATTTTTTGAATTCAATTCATCTAGAGAATATAAACAAAAAATTTTCTATCTTACGTGTGATCATGGGATTCATTCTCCATAACCAATTGTCAATTTTTATAAAAATATTGAGCTCCTGCTCATTCTGATTTGATCATCTAGTTGCCTATCATCTGTTGAATGACAGAAACATATCTAGAGAATATCAACAAAACATGTTCATCTTACGAGTGATTCTCGAATATATTCTCTATCACCAATGGTCAATTCTAATGATAATTTATTGAGTCCTGCTCATTCAATTTGGATCATCTAGTTGTCAATCATCTGTTGAATGACAGAATTGTATCTAAAAAAATTATTAGGCTTCCATCTGAAAAATTAAATTAAAAATTTTACACAACTGTGCAGCAATGTCATTTACGAATCGATCACCTTTGACAGAATCATTATCACGCTATTTACGTTGATTCGCTGCTGCGAAAAGTAATTCTGCAAGATATATCGATAAAAATTGACTAACTGATAGATTTTTACAAGTTTTCAAATTCTTATCAGAATCGTGATCAATTCATTATTGTACTGATCTGATTCTCCTAGAAACATAGTGCGAAAGTTACTTCCTCGCACGCTTAATCGTGCAGTAATGTCATATTCTCGCACGGATGGGATTTGGAACTGTGCGAGAATGCTTTTACGCATCACTTTTGGCACGGGTATCATGCATAAAAAGTTAAGTTTACACACAGTTTTACGCACGGAGTTACATAAAAAATGTATGTTGTTAGACCGCAGAGATCTGATGATCTGAATGAGGCATGGAAATTGATATTAGATAGTGAAACGGGAGAATCAATGTGACGTTCAATTATTTTGCAAAATAAGTGAGGTTTAAGCATTTCCTATTCGAAGAAAGCGAGGATATGTCAAGCTTTGAGTCAATTTCAGTGTAGTCATGAGAATCGAACGGAATCCCAGTGCCAAAACGGTACGAGATGGTTCGGAAAAATTTATGCTGCGCTCTGTCTATCTGAGGTAAGTGTGTCTAATATGCACCCACTACTTTTGTTTTGCTCATAGTTTTGGCTCATTTGAATATTATGCAACGTTTCTCAGCTTATTTTGAAGATAATTTTAATACCTTCAAAATGAGCTCAGGTACAATTGATTTTAAGGAATTAGAGCTGAGCTATCATGATTTTTGCATGGAAAAAGATTTTCTGCAAGTTTTTGACAATGTGTTCCTAATATGCCCCCATGGACATTTTGCCATTCTGAAGATCTGGAAAAACGATATCGATTCCGGAGCACAACGATAATGTATTGAATGCATAAATCGTCATGATTGAATATATTCTCGATGATTTAGAGTGCACATAACCTCAAAATTAACATAAAAATCGATTTTTAGCATATTTTGCGAGATCTGGGGCGTTTTGAAGGCTCCATGCTGCTGGGTATTTCTAAATATACCTAAAACTAATGTTAACCCGACAAACAAGTGCTAAAGGTACTTGCGGCGTTGCGCATAGCCCTCTACATGCGGAAGAAGGGCTTGGGGACATACTAGGAACACTTAAGGCGATGCGGTCACCGAGCTCGCTGAAAGTTATTCGCACTTTTGTCCGATACTCTTGCGATTTGGGCGAAACGATGAGAAGACGAATACTTATTATCATCCAACTTGAATTCGTCTCCTCGTCGTTTAGCTCAAATCGCAAAAGAATCGGAGAAAGTTGAGAATGAAAATGTGCGTATATTATAGGTTAGGAGATTCCCGCGGTCGAGTTATTCCCACTTTTTTTCGTTTCTCTTATGATTTGGCCTAAGCGACGGATTGAGGAATACAAGTTGGACAATAACAAGTATTCGACAACTCGTTTCACACTTTGAATCATCAACCTTTTTATGTAAGATACATTTTCAAGGTCCATGGTCACGGTGCACGGTGACCGCATCGCCTTAACAAAAAAGAAGTTTGAAGTACCAAAAAGCACTTTTTTGTTCTAAGAAATGCGCGTGTCATTTAGCATCGGTCCAAAATGTTGTATTCATCATATTTTAACATAACAAAATGAAAAAATGCGTGGCAAAGTCTGCGGGTTCGTACATTCGAGAACTTGAGTGGGGGCATATAGGCACACTTACCTTAGTTAAAATAGCTGATAAACAAAGGTTTCTATATGATAGATTCATAATTGAGTATAGGTCGGACTATGGTTAATTAGAGAGTGTTCAAAGTATGTGGATTTTTGAAATCAGAGGTATTCCTTGTAACAAGATTGAAAATTCTCAGGTTTTTGCATGGCCGCAAGAGCAAAATACCCCAAAAGACATCTGATCGGTTCAGCGGAGTTACAGAAACAGAATTGAAGGGTTTGATTTAATGGAATGAGTGAATTTTATGAGGCCTCGACGCTGGAAGATGCCACAAAGAAGCTCCGATCACATCTCCAGTAATGAGTTCATTGATATTGAATCGTGAATTGGGACCACGTAAAACTTCCAAACTGAATTCAAAGTTTTATGAAACGATAACACAATTTGACTGATAAAAGTTTCTTTCACGATCCCAAAGTCTCTCATCTTCAAAAGTTCCCCACTCGATTCTCATAATTGAGGAAGCTTTGATAATTTGAACTTGAAAGAAAATCTTCTGATCGTACTTTCAATCTTCCACGGGCTCCGAGCAACCCCAGACAGCTAACAAACGTCCATTGGAAGCATTCACATTACCTACCATTGACAAAGATACTGTAGAATATTACCAAGTGAAAAGAAATGAAAAGACTCAAATCGACCTCAATCTTCCCACTAGAACAGTCAATCTGAGAACAATTCGAACGAGCTCAAAAACCGCCGTCACAGCATTAAAAGTACCTCATCCTTTCAAAATCACTGCTCAACCAATTACTTCGTCGCGTCAACGACAGCTAAAGTAGCATTATAACAGTAAAGAAAAAAATGAAGAGAATTCTCGCATCGGCAGCGCATCAAGTACACCTATACCATAGTTCTCTTGCAACACGAACCACACAATTGAACAAGAGACGAAAAGAGGCTCATGGGTTGTGGTATATAGTAGGTGGTGAGAGAGAGTAAAATTGCAGCTCGCAGTCACCTTACACTGTACGCCCATTCGACATACAGTCAGTCATCACGCCGCACAAAGAATTTTACTCACACGTGCTGATGCACAGCCTCCACCACTAAGTAAAGGGTGTCAGGAGGCAAGTTTCACTCTTTTTCTCTGCTCTTTCGTTCTCGTGTATTATTCGGATTTTGTGAGAATCTCGTGTAGTGGGTACACAGTCCGACGACCCCGTTCTCTTTCTCTGCCTGCATCTTTTCTTCGTTCTGTACACGAAAAAGGGTCTTACTGGATTTTAGATGGTTTCATGGGATACGAGGTGATATATGAGGTATTAGATAGATGTGTTGGAAGTCGATCTTTAGAGGGTTGAATATAATTGAGAACCACCAGTATTACAGAGGCAACAGCTTCTTCTTCTTCTTTTTCTTCTGATCTGACGTCGTCGTCGTCGTTGGCGATGCTCCTTTTTTGAAGGGTGAGGAGGGCTAGAGAAGAATAGATAGAGCCCTCGTTATCTTTGAAGGCACACAGTCAAGTTCCTTATTCGCTTCGTTACGACGAGTTATCCTCTTCAAAGCAAACGCTTTCCCGACGACTAGTACTCTATATTGTATTTCGGCTTTGAAAGTGACAATGACGTGGTTGATGTGCTGTTTCGAGCGTAGAGAAGTGATGAGTAAGCTTCCTGCTATTCAGCGTCGATTATGATTTGTGATTTTGGAGTAGATTAGTAATTTTTAGCTATATACTTGACTGGTTGTGAATGTCACCTTTTTGTAAGTTTGACATCAATGGGAGTGGAAAATTTCGATGCTGGTGTTGAACTGATCTTGAAACTGTGTAGGAAAAGTTATGTAAATCTAGAATGGTGAAATATCGTTTTCTTCCGTCAGAAGTGTGATTGTGGGATAGAATTAGATGAAGAAAGCTACATAATACGCACGCTAAAAATAATTTGGTTACGACAGCCAAGCGGTTATCGCTAACCACGCAAAATAACAATTGTTGTTATTACTAACCTCTTCAATATTTGTGCAAATTTTTTTGTTGACACAGCATTTTATCGCGTAACTAATCCAGTAAAAGACATCTGCTAAAGTGTGTCTTTTGTCTAAGTATCGATTCGTTTATTCCTTTCACCAAACATTTCTTGCTAAAACAGCAAAGCACTCCGTACTCTTCAGAAGATTTGCCGGGTCAGCAACATTCAATTGCTAGTTTAATAGCAAATTCTTGCTGGACGAGCTTGTTTTTTATTAAAGTCCCGAAGGTTAGACAGTTGCCGGAATAGCAAACCGATGCACGCTGTCCGAGTTTAGCATCAACAAAACGCTCGTTTGACTAAATATTTTGCTAATCGAGCCAAATAGTTTTTAGCGTGAGCGAAATTACTGTGAAATGGAAACGCAAGTTTTTCAGCTATAGCGTGTACACAATGTAGAAATTCAAAATAAATCTGGCAACGTATTATTTGAATGTTCTCGAGATCTTGAGGCTCTTTCCAACTCTATTCAAAAGTTAGGGCGGATATTTGAAAGATATCTCAGATCACGTGTGTATACGATAATAAAACTCAATGTGGGGAACGTTACTCATACCAACGAGTAGGAATTTTGTTTGGTTTGGATCCTTGTAAGATTGTTGTTGATTCAACTCACGTTTGAATTAATCATGAGTATGGTGAAGTAGAATATCATGTTGAGATTCGTGCAGGATTGAAACCCAAATCATACGTTACGCGCTCGCAACCACATGCACGCTCGGGTAAAAATAATCCACAGTTGTTGGATTTCCCTCTGAGTATCTACAGTCCTAATTCATAACCAGGGATTAAATGTCGAGAAAGAATCTTCAATAGTTCCATTTCCATATTTATACCATTTTAATTCTGTTTTCACCGATGTAGGAAACTGTCCGACCGAAGATTGATACATACCACTAGTTTTAATACAATATGGTGCAGTTAACTCCACGAATTCAATTTTCATGAGTGAAATGTGTCAGATTCAGTTGGAAATCGTAAATGGAATGAACGTTTTAATAATCAATTCAGGGAGAAGGTTCCTGATTCAGGAAGCACCTCGAATTATTCAGATAACAAGCCCATTTCCGAGATGTCAGATCGAGTTGAGAACATTTCATCTCTAACATTCCTACATTTACGATGAGTGAAATATATTCAAACCCTCTGAATGTCTTCATTCTCGTTCCAACTAATTGATATTGTTTTACTACAATATCTCACTCTCAATTTATTTTGGTCAGGAGTAAAAATTCTAATGTTAAAGGTACATACAGAAGTCGCTGGAAATGGAGGTTTGCGTGCGATTTATCGCGATTGAACAAAGTGTGCCGAGCTGTGTAGGCCAAAGGACATGGAAACAGACAAGGATGACAAGATGACATTCACTCAATTACGAGGCTCATGCTGCAATTAAACAAGCCTCGTGAGCAATTACAAGAGCTCTGGGAATAAGAACGTTGTATAGTGCTTCAATCTGGAATTGAGTGCCTGCTGAGTGAAATGATTCTAGTGGAACTTTTAGATTGAGAAAATTATTCAAATGGTGTTGTGGCATGGGATTGAATTCAGATTTCGTGTCACTGTAAACTGGTCGACTAATTCGTTGCGATAATCTTTAATTTCAATTACATGAAGGTAAATACCTATGAAAACATTCAAATGTCAAAAGCAGGGTGTTGAATGCCTAGATGGATTTTTGAAATTATGAGCCGATTCCGGGGTTCTTCCTGATTGGAACCCAACCGTATCGGAATGAATCGGTCAATTCTATGTGACTGGGCAACGAAGCCTCATATATTTCACACGATTTGTGCAAAATAGGGCTACATAGGGTTTTATCCTGTAGCCTCAATAAGTTATATATCATCATGTCATATTACAATGAGTTAAGTGAGATCAAAGTCGCCTCGATAAAATTCGGAAGATCCCGCTGCCCGGTCAGCAAAATTGTTGGCTAATTCTTTTGATAGCTTTGAATTTATTTCATTACAACACTTGAAATCTATTAGCTAATATGTGCAGAGATGAATATTAGTATATTTACTTAATAGGAATTTTTCAAAAAGTCTCGAAGAACCAATTAGGCAATATTTTTGGTCCGAGCTAAGTGAGTACTCTTTTGCATCTTTCAACAATTTCACCAAGATTCAAATCAGAAATATTGCAGGATACACCCTCAGCTCTGAACTAAACTCTGGAAATTGAAATTTCCCGCTGAATCTGGTCCAATCCAACTTCGGAATTACCTCAGTCATAGGCTTATTTTCGCGATTGTATTTTTCTTTCAACGTACCCAAGCAGAACATCACGAGTCATGAACAATAATCCGGGCCGGGGCACAGCTATGGCAAAGCTCTGTTTCCAATACCCGATAATACTTCGCGAGATGCTGCGGATGATTACGCGCCTATGTCTAATGGCTCGAATCAAAGAGACCCAACGGTGCGTTTATTGAATTCTCTGCCTCTCAATTTCGATCCCATTCTGTTTCTTCTCTTTCCTGCATCGATCAGCATATCCAATGCGCGTCCTCTTACTATCATCCTCCCGTATTTATCCCTTGTCTGCTCTCTCCCTTCTCTCCATTAAATTCCTGCTACTCAGGAGGTCGTGCAATAAAACGATTTTGCAATGATAAGCATCGCTCCTCATGCGTTCGCACATTTTGACACTCGGCGCACACGCAATTTCACGATTTAGGGTGCGTCCCCAAATGATGCATATGAATGCATATGCACTGCACACGTGCACATGTGCAGCTCATCGAATTTGAGCAAAAATTGAAGGGCTCGCATCAGAGAACTTCTGATATGAATCGGGGTTTGTCTTTGCTGCGTTACCGGCTGATCCAAAGCAGATCTAGACGAGTTCCATCTGGTTTCGGCTAAAATTTGATGAGCTGCACATGTGCACATGTGCACTGCATATGCATGCATATGCATCATTTGGGGACGCACCCTTATGTATGCACAAAGCTCAAAGCTCACCCGCCAGATTTCATAAATAGCGCGCTTGCACAGTGAAGTTGTTACAAAACCCACATAATCCTTCAAACATGTTTCGTCACCTTTCGGGGTCGCTTTTCGTCGTGCGCGTGGGATATCATGCGTTTGAAATTTTGGAACTCGGGAGGATCCTGTTTAGAGTTGGGGGAAGGGAATGAAAGGGGTAGTTTTGCGAACCTGTGAGGAAGGCTACATCGTCGACGTCGTGTTCGGACATGGCGAGGCGCTGCTGGGGTTGGCCCCGCCGGTACACGAAGCCCTTGAGCTCGCCGGCGTTGGACGCATACGAGACCTTGATCAGGGGCTCGCTCTGCTCCGCGGCGAGGCTCGCCTGGCCGCCCCCGGCCCCGGCCACGGCTGCTGTTTTCTCACCCTCGTCCTATCTCCTATTCTCCTATCCTCCTATCTTCTTTTGTGAAGCCCAATCTTGAATTGAAGCCAGATTATTCACTTCCAACCCTCGAAACTACAATCACTTTTCATCGTCACCCTCGAGGAAGCCACGAGCTGCTGCTGCGGCACCCGGCACATTTTTGCACACTATCACGCGCGCCCGAACGGCCGGCCCTTCAAGTCGCGACTGCCGCTAGTAATGGCGACCGGGGCGACGACGATACAACCACCCCCTTCACAACCTGTACAGACTGATTTATCTCCCGCTAGGTGGCGCTTGCAAATTCTGGATTTTACGAAGCTTTGGGCTTGTGCATCTGGTGCCATCTAACGGAGCGATGAGAAAGTTGATACGTGATAGCTGAGCTCGGCGGACGTCGTCGAAAGGCCCCATGGGGTTGTAGATGATGCTGCGAGTGGTGTGTAAAGGGATTTCGAGGGTGGGATGCGAATTTTGGCGTGTATAGTAGATATAGGGAAACAATAGGGTTGACGGTGCTGGAGGATCTTGCGAGCTCGAGAATCGCTCGCGGTGGTAGAGCCGAGGATGCTGAGAGAGAGAAAACGAAAGCGCGATTTAAATTCCGTCGATTTGGCCCAAGGGAAATGGATTTCATCCGCAGGCTGTACTGGCAAGAAGAGAAGACAAATCTTGATCTTGGCAGTCGAGTGTGGAATCGTGGCTGATTGCAAATGTAAGCGAAAATGTGATTTGAGAGAGTTGTCGATGTTGACATTTATAAAAATAACAAAGTCGTTAGAAATAATGTTCACAGTCAATGACTCTCAGGATGCGAATCTAAATATCTCTTTCGCAATGATTTAGTTATAATTTTTAACCCAGGCACGAACTTATTTGAAGAGAGTTTGAGACAGTTGCTAACAAAATCAAGTCTCAACTTTGGCTCGTCGCAGAGTTTGTTTCGAATTACTCAGAAAGGGTATTCGTTTCAAAGTTGGTTCTTGCGAGATTTGTTTCAACTTGTCCCTAAAAGGCGAAATCTATTTTGTGACTCAAAGTGTATCTCTCATTGAACTACTCGGACAAACTTGGAATCGAAACCGGTGTACTTCCTGGTTTGCCGGTTTTATTTCATAGTTTTCGAAAACATAATTAGTTATCACTATATTTTCCTAAAAGATATTTCATGTATCGATTGTAATGAGCATCTATGAATATTTGTCAAAAAAAGTGAAAGATATCGCAAAGTTGTCTACCTCGTTGATGAAAATTACGAAGAGGTGGGGTGAAAAATGTAAAAATGATGTTCGAAGCATGAAGGGAAGACTGCAAAGGAAAAGCGATAGGGAACTCAATATATTTCAGGTGGAAGATGAGGAAATGAATGGAAAATGCTGAAAAGTGAAGAGGATCTGCAATGTGACATTGATTATAAATGTAAGAAATACCTGAGGAATGCAATACATGAAAAGGTGTTTTTGAAAAGCTTAAAATAATTTATGTCACATTTTAAACCACTAGTATACGATGCTAGTGATGTAATGAGCCCGTTGGAATTTTTTTGGCAGTAATTTCTCCCAGCTTCGGACAGCAAAAGTAATCTTCCCTTGATCATACTTTTGACCAGGTGAGCGTGGCGTACTTCCATCAATTCAATGATGGTACTTTTCACGAGAATGAAAGTCTCCATAAAAACACTAGGCCCAAGAATCGCTATGAATATAACAGCCATCTTTGATGAGAAATGTTGTACCTTCAGAATATTGAAGATTCAACCGATTCAAATAACTCACATCTCAATCGAGTAAGACAAAAAAATTGGCGAAATATACTGAGTGGACCGCAATCCACAACATGTTAAAAAAAATGAAAGACATCCTTACTTTGAGACACTGCGTTCAGGCTCTAATAGGCAATTGCCGGTAATAATCTTGATCAAACGAAAGAAACGTAACAGATGTCGTCGCAACTGGGGCGCGTGAGGAACTCGGAATACTTATCTTACAATGTGATGGCTGTACCGTGGTGATGAAGAAATCGCCCAAACGAAAGAAAGCTTCAGGGGGCGCAATCGACCAGTCGTCCGCAACTCTTATGATAAGCTCTCCAAGCACACATCTTTTTATCCTGGTCAGAAATCCCATCAACCCCAATATAGAGGCATTCTTTCGCTTAATAGAAAAACTCACAAATCCGGAAACAATACTTCGGCATCATCTCAAACGACCCTCAAGAAAATAACCGTAATACCGAGCCGATGAGGCGTATCTTATACGTGACCAGCTGCTGGTATATACGCAATCGCCCCGAGAAAGACCGTGGCGCCATAATCGCTCTGATTGTGAGAAAAATTGATCGACCGGCCAGTGGGACGCTTTTGTCTGACTCTGTCTTCATAAAAATATATACCTTCGACAACCCATGAACTTTTCTCTACTCTGAAAGACTTCGTCGCGTGAGGAAATGAAGCCATTCGAGGGGATGAGAGAAGATTTCAATGATAGACATTAGAGGATTGCCGAAGCTTAGCGATGGGGTGGGACGAAAACCCAATGATGAGATACGATTGCATTTGCCAGGACATCCTTCTTCCAAACGTTGATCGAATCGTCTGGCTGGTAATAGGCAAAATAGCAAACCTCGCATATTATGCATTCCTTCCGATTCCCCAGCTTCCCTCTATTACATCCTTCGCATCGTCGTCAATTGGAATTCGATTCGACCAAATCGTTTAGCTGAAAAAAATTCTACAACGACTTCATATTCCGTTTTCACTCCCCACTTACCAATATTTCAATGTTATCTTTACATGAATGTACTAACGAACGAGGAAAACGATACAAATGCGAAGGAAGAGAGGAATAGACGGACTGGATGTAAAATTCAAATTTGTCGTCGCTCGAACAATTTGCCAGGCGGGTCGAGAGCTCTCGCGAGTAAGTTTCGACGATTTCGATGAACTTTGCCAACTGTACTACGCGCGAGAGAGACTCGTTAACGAGTCATAGCTGGCAATATTGCGATTCCACAGCGAGATATAACAAACTTTACGAATATGGGTAGTATAGAACGGTACCGCGTAGTCTGCGGCAATCGTATGGGCCATCGTGCAACTTTCGCGCTTTGCGCCCTGATGACGAAGGTGTAGTTTAGGGTGGCTCGTGTTGTGTACGCTATGTTGGGAAACGTGCCGAAAAAGCCAACTTTAAGTGCAGTAAAGTTTAGAGCTTGCGTGTGTGATTTGGTGGTTGTTGGAATTGTAGAATGAACTCGCTAATGAATTACCCAGAAGTAACATTCATCTCCGGTTCCGCGTTGATATGGTCTGAGATGTTACATCTCGACACGAAGTTGATGTAATACTAGTGTCATATACATATGATATTCCGCCTTTCATAGAATAGTAGGTATCAGAATACATTCTACACTGTTGGAGATTACTCGCATTCACAAAATTTCATTTTTCCGATAGATTCAATCACTCAATCGCATTCACAAAACTTTGAACGATTCCCAAACTCATACCTGGTTAGTAATTTTCGCGGAGAAACTACCTTGTTCCAAAAATATAATAGTTCTTGAAATCTTTTCACACGTGGTGCAATAATGGACCTTATCCCTTCAAAAATTGGTCCTGATCCCAAATCAAATCAGAAACTTAAGGATTGGATTAATTTCGAATATCTTATTTCTCTTTTCTTTATCATTATGGACTCTGTAAATCTATCTTCTAGATATCCATCTTGATAATCTTCAACCCAGGATAGGCGTTGCGGGTGGATCCGATGCATACTTCTTCTGGCACTTCGTGAAAGCTCCGTGAATGTTCGAAAATCAAAAGGATGATTCTCGTTGGTTTATTCGATCCGTTGTTAGTTCAGATGCCACAGTATATTTTGGAGCTACCGCAAGGGGGGTTACGCCACTTGGTGTGACGGACTTTTGGTCCCAGTTATCGGTTAGGAGAAGACTGGCGCCGAGCCTGGTGCTCAACATGCATTGGCTCCCTCGGCCACGGACCGCGAGGAGGGCTGGGTCACTTTAGTGGCTCGACCATGGAGTGTGACAGTATCCCGACCCCAGAGAACGCCCGCCGGAGCGCGGAGTCCGTACAGCTTCACCTGGCGATCACGAGCACTGAATGCGTCTTTTCCGATTCTCATGGTGCTTGAAGGGCTTCCTAGACTTCTGCAAATTTTAGAGGAGCCCGACCTAATACCTCACTGGTGGGTGGGTCTGGCCATATGCTGATGTTTGATCCCAAAATTCGGTAGTTGTGAAGGAAGCTGTGTCATTCCCGAGTAGCTCCCTACTCGAGAATGGCTAAGAATGGGCCTCTCCCAAACCAACGCTCTGGCAAGGCATATCCTTGCCCCGTGCCGATGGGGGCATCCGGGATAGAGCCAATAGGCAGGGGCCCCGAGTATAGACCTCAATTTTCGCAGTATATTTCCAAGCATTAAAGTAGCATGGCAAGACGTTGGTGCACTGCAAGTACCTGAAGAATGTGGAATCTCCATGCTATCTCATCAAATTTTGTGAATCTTGCGAAAAATGCGCTCAGTGAATATTTACAGTACAAACATAATAATGCTCCTGTCAAAAGTACTTCTGCCAAAAAAATTCGAGTCGACGAAAATGATCGAAAATTTTTTTATTTCCGAGTACTCCATTTTTTCAGCTGAACCCCACAAGGATTTTCAATGATTAAAATCGGTGGGATTCCAATGTGCTGAGTGAGGTGCACTCATGTGTGACCATCCCATAATTTCTTTGACGTGCGATCATCCCGGGTTGAAATCGTTAAGAGAGTGAGTTGCACCTAAAATCATTTATTACTGAAGAACCTTTAAGTGCATTGGGAACCGTGCACAAATACATGCGATGAATCATCCATACTAGTTTTCGAATAATCTCAAGATTATACTCAATTTTCAAGTGCTAAAACGTTCATGGAGTTCGCGCAAACAGTTTAAGATTATTTCTTAGAAATTCCTCAAATTGCAATTGACTTGGGGATTGAAAAAATTTACAAAGGTGTCCAAAATTACTTCCAGTAGCAAAATTCATAAGAACACGGAGACAAAGTGAGAAGCATGGCTCGTTCATAACGCCTTCATCTTTTTTCACAAACCTCGGCCGCTCTGCAAGGAGAATCTTTGTATTTCCGTCTATGTCAGGTTTCTTCGAGCAGCAATAAGCGACAGTCTCTCCAGGCTCGTGAAATCGTTTCCGGAAAAGCTGAGCCAGCCAAAATCATAGCAACTCCTAGCTGTTATTCGTCGGCAGAAATCTTGCTACGAAGCCAAAAAAACCTCCCATAACCAACAAACAAGAAAAATCATCAATGTCGGACCGATCGCTGACCATGACTACTTGAACCCAGCTCACGTGCGCATTTCGACTCCCTCAAAACTTCCTGCTCTTTCCGTAAACACTTACCACACCAAAAGAAGCAAGGTCAAGTCTCCCAAGGAGAGACAAAACTTTCCTATCCTGCGATAGAATCACCAGGGCGTCCAATAACCCAGTGTCCATCTATCGCACCATACATGCCGACCCCTATAGTTTGTGAACCTCTCAGCACGATCCGATCACTGAGTGTACAATAGTACCATTGCGGGTTGAAAAGTTGGTCCGAAGAGGGGTGCAATGATTGCCACAGTCGGTGGTACAATACGCGCCCGGGATGCTGCGTAAGAATCGATCGGACGCCACCATCACTATCACCCACCGACGCCAACGGCACCGATATAGAACTATCCTCCTTCTTTCTCTTATAACTCGTTGGATATATGCGTACACAGCTCGCGGCGAGTGGTGGAGTCTTTTTTCTTTCTTCTGCGCCGCTGCTCGCTCATGCTCTGCTCCATCCGTATGTATGTAACATGCTTATATTATGAGCGTGTACTGACGGAGCTGTTGCTGCTTGTGATGCTAGCCTTATCGGTTCGTCGCATTAGGCTCGTTCGCTTTCTCTCATCTCATCTTGCGCGTGGGTAATTTCCCTAATGGTCTGCACGAGGCTTTCTCAATGCTTACCTCGATTTATGCGTTATAGTGAGGGTTTTCCGACGTTATTAGGATTATCAATTTTGACGGGTATTATTGAGTGATCTAAATAGTTGTACACCTATGCTGCTATCGATTTTTAGGGTGTACTTCGATAATGATGGTCATTGTCAGAAGCTGTTCCCGAAACTGTAAAGAACTGATTTGATATTTGAATGCTGTTTTGTCATCGATGATCATCCAAAAGGAATTTGTATTAGGTACTATGCAGTGGTATGTATTATGGGTGATCATAAATTGATACAGACTCCGAAATAAGATGTCAATTTTTCAAAAAAACTCAGTTGACTCCTATATCGGCCGTGAGTTGGAGAACACCTATACTTGGGTGACACGGGAAGTTTTTCTCAGAAGTGTAATATGGTCATCTGTCGTATTACACTTCCGAGGAAAACTTCCCGCGGGGATGTCGTCGAAGAGTAACCCTAGGGACTCGACTTTACGTTTGGATGTAAGAAAGTTGAAATTATAGGGGACTCCGATATCCTGTGCGTCGAAGTTGTTCGTATCTTGTGGTCCTCGTGCATTCCCTACGGACTCGTTTCACCTGTTTTGACCAGTGATAATTTTTGGACACCAAGCATGGTTTACCTCCGTGATATGAAAAAAATCCTCTCAACTCATGAAGGAACAGTACAACTAATATGGAATTTTCTTATTAGGTTAGAGTAAGACACTTGCATTGCTCAAACTTAAGTGTACTCCAAGGTGCGCCAATTTTTTTACCTAACTTTGGGTCTCATTTCGAGACTGATTTTTGTTTACCTTTCAGGTACAAAAAATGTAACGTGTGAATTTGAACATTTTCATTGAGGGAGTAGGAAAAGTACCAGAGCCAATCTTCACAACCAAAAGCAATGTGAGAGGGTATTAAAGTTGCATAATATGCGATAAAGCAAAAGGCTTCGAACAAGCCATGGTAAACAATATTTCACAAACACGTAAACGCGCAAGGCTGGAAAAGACCCTGTAATATGAAATGCCTCGGGGGAGAATGGAGGCTTTTATTGCTTTTTTCGGTTTTATCATACCTTTTTCAAGTCCGAGTTTCAGCCAACCATAAAATAATGGTATGAATTGAAAGTACCATGGCACCTCTACACACAATTTTTGCTTTATTTATGACATCTACATTCGTTGTTTGCGGCAAGTGCTCTAGCGCGCAACAGGTAACATTATTTCTGGTAAAATTCTTATTGAGCGAAAGTGAGCTAAAATAATCACTCATCGCATTCATTAGTTTCTTGTTCTTATCTAGTGAGGTTTGAATTCCATAAACATTTTAGGTTACAAAATTCCGCAATAATCAGGAGATGAGAGAATACTTCAAGAACGATGCTCGTGCGTTGAAGTGAAACATGTTGATTTTGAGTTCAAAACCCATACCAGATGCTCGAAACTCATCTTCTAAAATATAGGCATGCAAGATCAGTGTGCGTAATTTGATCCTACTATTTTCGTTTTGCTTATAACTTTGGACTATCTCGATATTTTCAAACTCAGCTCAGCTCACTTGAAAATTTGTCCTCAGATCTGAAAAGTGAGTAAAGGCATCCTCAAAAATGTGTCTTGGAATTTCACGAGCTTGCGAACATTCGAGAGAATATTCGCAGCAGGAGCAAGGCTCAATAACCCGCGATTTCTCCTCGATGTCACGCGAGTGAGATATTCAAATTTCACTGGCCATCACGAGCATCCGATGATTAAGTCATCGGCCCTGCTCCTCCCTGCGAGTCTCTCTCACGGCTAAAAAATCAGCAGTTAGCCACAGTCCGGCAAGCAGCGACCAGCTGTGCTGCTTGCACCCTACAATTGCGCCCGCGCCGGTGCCCGGCTCGTGGTCGCGTCTTGACTTCTCGGTACAATATTTTCGGCGTCGCGCCCACACTTGCACCTTACTTTTTTCACACAGTAATGTACGCACACCCTTCTCAGAGTATATATTTTCACTTATTTTTTTCAGCATAAAAACCGTGAGTGTTTTCTCAGTGAACCCTTCCAGCACCTTTTGATCCACAAACAGGGCTACGGGGTTCCATCAGAACACTCTGTCCTATCAAAATGGAAAGAGTTTGAGTTATGTCAAACTTACGAAAAGATGACTTTTTCCACATTGTGAAGAAGCTTTGCGATATTATCGTGTTTTTCACTCTTTTACTCGTTGAAACCACCCATAACCTCAAAATCAACTCTCCAAACCTATATTAATAGGTTTTTCCAAGACCTTTCGAATGCTCCAAAATACATTTCCGTATCCCTGATGAGATTCGAGGAACATACATTTTATTGAAAAAAGACCCTAATTTTTTGATGGAGATAATTTAAAAAGATAAATCAAAATCCATTCTGGATACGTGGAAATTTTTATGGGGCCCTGTAAGCGATAAAATTCCACGTTTCGCACAATAAAATCAAATCAAAAAGCTTAGAAAACAATCCGAGACATGACCCTTTTCCGTAAGTCTGTTTCACGTGGAATTACTCACATATAATCCTTGATTTTAATCCACTTGTATTTTTTATGACAAGTACGTTTAGATGCACTCGGCCCAGGATATTGTGAAATAAGAAAAATTCAGGCAACTCGAAAGCTGAGGTTCTGCCTTCATTTCTTGGATTGCTGGTGTAAAGTGGTGAATCTATACGGTGTAATACATTGGGTAACTTACCGGTACGCCTGGACAAGTTGGCGTTAGCGGTACCATTTTGACCGGAAGGCCGTGAGCTTGAGGTCCTTCCGAGAGGTTCCATTCGGATAGCCTCGCTGCTCATGATGATGGACGAGCCGCTCGTCGGTGCCGGCATCTTGTTTGCGATAAGCCACGCTCCAAAAGGAGCGCTCGCTCAGCAATTACACTTGTCTAGTATATGCATGCGCTATATATTCGACAAATTTCTCGCCCACTTTCCTATCTTAGTCTGTAACAAAAAACGAAAAGGCAATTTTGGAAGCGATCACCAGATTGAATCGAAAACAGTGGTTGCAAATTTTCTAGGTTACGAATTATGATCAAAGATTGACGTGAATCAGAGGCTAAACTTTTTTCTGTCAATATCAACAAGATGCATAATCATGGTCAGGTTTCTGAGGGTCTATTGTCGCTCATTAAAATACCATTCAACTGTACAAATCATAATATTCATTATGCAGGGATTAATTCTGTTGCAGCAACTTTCTAGAAATTTCAACTGAATTTGGAAATTATTTCAGAATTAGATGCTTGGAATTATCCAGTCCACATAGGTACTGGGACTCTTAGATTCTAAGAGTCGAGTACCTATCCATATAATTCTAGGTTTCACGAACATAGCCTCTCCCCATGTAGAACATAAGATTCCATGAACATACATGATCATGGAATCCGTGGATTCCATGTTCATATATGATCAGATATAAAGTCGGTCAAAAAATTCGTCATTTTTATTCCGGAAAGACGTGATGTACGAACTTACAGCTGATGTAAGATGAATACTTCACAGTATTGATCAAACGTCACCAAGAAAAACCTTTCTCGGAGTCATTCTCAGGTTTTGAATATTTGAAGCACTAAAGAGAAAGGTTTCGTAAGAAATGTCACTTTTTTGAAACTCGAGACCGACTCCTGGAAAGATTTTTTTTCGGTAGTTCATGATCAGTATCGTGACGTATTGATGTTAGAATGGTTTTGAATCAATATATCACAACTTTCTGGAATAAAAAAAAATGTTTGAAACGGTTTTACGTCTGACCATGTATGACCATGGAATCCTCGGATTCCATGATCATACATGTTCATGGAATCGTATGTTCTACATTGGTCTGCGGATCTAAGAAAACCTTCAATTTATGGATTTTTATTTATTTTGTACCGATCACTTTCTCAGACTCTGACATGCATCTTCCATGACATCAAAATAATTTGAGTAGCGTTGAAGAGTCAAACCCCTTTCGAGTTGTAGAGATAATGAATTAGTAAGGCCTGATTGTGAGATTGTGTTGTGAATTTTTCAGCTGACTGTACGGAGCTCATAATCGAAATTTCGTTTCTCATAGAATTTGTCTATGGGTTTGGAGTGCATCACATATTATGTGACCTTCATTGATTACATTTCTAGAGAGGACCTTAAAGTTTCAGCAATAGCTGATTTAAACTCACAGAAGGACTGCTCAGTCAGGAAAGACCGGCATTTTTTCGATGGACCCCACTACACCAGGGGGGAGGGGGTGACTACCGATTTCAATATCATCCAGTATCCCAAGGAAATCTTGGCTATCAAAGTTTGATGACAAAGCATGTCTGGAAATCGAAAATTTGGTCCAATTGATTTATACCCTAGCCATGATTGCTTTCATACGTTTATCCTGCTCACAAAGTATCTCAATCGTGCAACCAGGTTCTGTTTGGTTGTTCATTTTTTGTAAATTAATCTTACCTTAATATTGTAACTTAATTCCTCTATAAACTACAAGTCACACGACAAAGTGCTGTTCGAAGGCAAAAAGTTCCATTGTATTCGTGTGCATTCACTGGTCACCATTGTATTGGAGGACTATTAACTATCAAGAACAAAATTTATCGACAGTTTCTATCAACCATTGATAACAAAATTCATCGAGAGTTGCCTCATGTTTTTACTCCTGATGACACTGTCGTGGTACATTTTTTGCACGTATTATGTTCATTTCACTGACATGACCGAGATTAGCTCGTGTACCCGTTATGGAAGTCATCAGGTCCGCTTCACACAGAAGAGATATGGCTATCATTGATGTTAAAATATCTCTGACCACTCGTTGCCTTTATACACTTTATATATAGGATCAGTTGCTGCAAGATTATCCATTCAGTGGTGCGGATCGTTGAAACGGTGGCACTGTCGAGTCTGCCTGTACATATATACCTCAGTCAACCTGCGATAATCTTCGCTTGGCTGTGCCTTGTAAGAGATACGAGGGCTTAGAAGTGATTTATGAGATAGAGAGCGCCGTTCAATAGAGTTGGCTGAGTGTAAATCGAAGCCACTTCACATCTTGCTTAGTACATTCTCGATAAGTCTTGAAAAGGGGTAATCGATTTTTTTGAAGTTTTTATTGCGATCACTTTCGGTAAAGACGAATGGTGGGGCATCTTTTCGGCAAGAAGAAGGTTCCCAGGTCAATATTCGGACGGGGTGGATTTTTCTTTTTCGATCGACTGTGCGTAAAGCACTGCTTTGCGCTCGGCAGTTTACGTTCACTTTACACCTAATCGATCGAAATAGTGCATTTTGATACAAGGGTGTAAACGTTTTTTCTCGCGTCCGAGTGATGGGTTTCTGGCCGCAGGTGATTGTTGGAATCATCACGAGGATGCGAAAAATAGGTTCCGTGTATCGAACTATACTTTACCATAAACTGTGCATGAGTAAAAGTCGACAAGCTGTGCGCAAAGTACAGTTTTACGCACAGTGTTTCGAAATCCCGTAAAATTTTTTCTCGATTAATAACATCTGGTTCAATTGAAAACATTTCTATGATCAAAATCTCAATCAAAAGTCTCATTTCGAGTTGCACTCGAATGAAACTATTTCATAGAATAACATATTGGTTGGGTATGCCCGTATGATGAAACTTGGAAATTTATCTCGTACGGACACGGGTGGCCTGAAGCGAGCGGAAGTTGAACAAAACTAACGCCAAAGCCGGGTCACGGCATCTTGTTCTTCTCGTTCTTCTGAAGAAAAAAGTTCCTCATGCACAAAATCGGATTTGCTTCCTAGAACGATCTACAGAGCAATTTTCATTTTGAACAAATGTATCCATTTGATTACATGTATTCTGATTAGCATGGCTAATCACTCGATGGACAGAGATAGCCTAATTGCTTATCCAACGTTGCCGAATGGGTTAGAGGGGAAATATGCATATTGATAGGAAATTTCCCATAAAATCGGCTGCTTGAACCCATTCCCCCAAATCTGGCTTCGTTTTCTGAATGTGGGCGAAAGAGCCCAAGATTCATTAGAAGAGCTCAATCTGACAGAAACGCTTGAGCTTATGATTGTATTGGACAAAAGGGAATGGAGGTCAAAATAATGCTCGGTTGCATAGTTTTTTAATGTATTTTTCCACGTAGAATCCAAGTTTGAGCTCGGTTTCATCCTAAGTCCTCAGATTTCCATTCGAATAACGAGAAACATTCTATATTCTACAGAAATCATCGTAACTTTGCAAATAAATACTCGCAAAGTCGATTTGGAGGACGTTACAAATGCGTTATCCGATCATGGTAACATCGAAATCATATCCAGCGGATCAATACAGTTGTTGAATGAGTGTTCTATGAAGATTTTTTTTTTTTTTCTTTTATTGAGCCTTTCAAACCTTGAACAGGTTTATTTCAGCTTTACAGTAATCATAACATGTAATCTTAAAAACTAATTCTATTGAAAATATTAATAATAATGCAAAATTTAAATAGATAAGCCGCAACTTTCGAGAAATGTGAACAGAAGCTTACAAGCTTGAAGGCTCGGTTCCGCGATGATTGATTCTGAATTCATAGGTAATTGTAGACCGATTTTCACAAGATTTTGTATCATTTCTATCCTTTCTGTTTCGTACAATTTACACTGCCATACTATGTGATTTAGCGTCTGATTTTCTTGGTTGCAAGTACATTTCGCATTTTTCACAATATTGACGCGAGCAAGAGAGGCTGCAAGGTTGTAGTGGTTGGATCTACAACGGCATATTGTGACAATGAACTTTCGACTGAGTTTTTTCTTGTAATACCAAGGAGCTCTACTTAAAGAACAAAAATATTCAAAATAGTTCACGCCCTTAGTCTTACCCGATTCATTAATCTCGTCGAACGTATTTGCAAAGGCTTCTTTCATAAAAGTTTCAAATAGGTCTGTGTATGGGATGATTCGTATGTCAGTGTTTGGTTTAGTGCTTGCGTCTCTTGCATTTCGGTCAGCTTCTTCGTTTCCTAGAATTCCTTGATGGGATGGAATCCAGTGGAACGTAATGGATTGATGGGTACTTGCTCTCTCTTGGAATGCTCTATATTTATCCTTTATTTCTTTTATGTAAAAGTTGTGTCTCGGGCTGTATCTAGTGGAACTGAGCGATTGTAAGACACTTAACGAGTCTGAAAATATGCGAAAGTTTACAGCTGTGTGAGTGAGAGCAAATTCAAAAGCATCATGAAGAGCTATACTCTCTGCCATGAAAACAGATGCCCGGGAGTCAATGCTTATTTGTTTACAAATATTTAGACTGGGACATACATAAGCTGCACCGACAGAGGAATCTGTCTTGTTTCCATCAGTATATATATCTATGCAATCGGATTCATTCAAGTACTCATCTAGAACTTCGTTTGGAGAGCCAGATGTTTTCATCATTCGATCGAGTTCGACATTGAAAGGGATACTAGTAATGAGACTTTGGTAGTCGTAATCATAAGGGCTACATTTTCTGCAATCCAAAACGTTCCTGATTTCCATCAAATCATCAAGGCATTGATATACAGAGTCTGCTCTAATCACTCTCTTACTTCTCTTACTAATATTGTAGAAACTCTGAGCATTTTTGTGAGATAGAGAGTTTGTATTGACTAGCACTCTCGATAAATATCTTTTACAAAGCATTGTGACTCTATCCTCAATTTTTGAGAGCTTTGATTCACTCAATAGTATGTTAGTAGGCGTGCTCTTTCTCATGCCGAGAATTGATCGAATTGCAGCGAACTGAATCCTTTCAAGCTTATCAATAAGGTCTAAGCGAGAGGGCGAGTAAACAAAGCAGCCGTAATCAATGATAGATCTCACAAAGCTCTTGTACATAATCATTAGGATTTCGGGATGTGCTCCCCACCACGTCCCACACAGAAATTTCACAATATTTAGAGCTCTCATACATCTTTTCTGAACATAATCTACGTGGTGGGCAAACGTCATTCTATAATCGAATAAAATTCCTAGGAATCGAGTTTTTTCACTCGATATGATGTTATGACCCTTGGAAGTAATATGAGTGTTGCCGGGGGTAATACATTTATTATTGAAATGAATCAGAACAGTTTTTTTCACGGACAATGATAGGCCAATAGAAGAAAGATTATTGTCTACTTTAGTGATAGCTCTCTGTAGTAGATTCTTACCCCAATTCAAGCTTTTGAACTTACAATAAATGGCAATATCATCTGCAAATTGGGAAATGCATACATTTTTGGGCAGATTGCCGACAATAAATGCAATAATCAACAAGAAAATAAGCGGGCTGAGAACTCCACCTTGCGGAACACCTTTGTGAACTATCCTATAATTATTCTCGCCTAAATATTCTGAATGTATATATCTCTCATGTGTTAGGAAATGAATGTATTTCACGAATCGAGTTGAACAGCCAATACTAATTAATTTATCGAGGAGGGCATCGATATCAATATTGTTGAAAGCGCCTTCCACGTCAAGAAAGGCGCAGAGTACCTCTTTTCTCTCAGAAAAAGCTTCGCTAATTTTTATGTTCAAATTGTTCAAGTTATCTGTACAAGATTTACCTAATCTGAATCCATACTGACTCTCGGGTAGTAAGCCTTTAGCCTCTGCCCACCACTGTAAGCGATTTTTTCCTAGTGTCTCGAATAATTCACCCAAACATGACGTAAGTGAGATGGGTCGGAGCCCACCATCAGACTTCTCTATAAAATGAACAAAGGAATGTTTCCATTCTTCAGGATAATCGTTTTTGAGGTGCATCTCATTGAAAATGTCGAGTAGCAAAAGTTTCATCTTGATTGGTAAGTTTTTGATGATTTCAAAGTCAATGCCATCCATACCTGGGCTAGATTGATTCTTCTTATTTTCGAGAGCGACGTTAAATTCAGTAAAACTATATGGAGCATCGAAGAATTCATTACATTCAGTAGGTGGGAAATTATATTCAGTTTCACACGAGGGTGGGCAAAGCTTGGATAAGGCTGTCTGTATTTTCTCTGCGTCATTGAGGTTACTGCTCGAAGATTGGGGTTTAATTTTCACCCAGCTGTGCTTTAGGATTTTACAAGTATTCCAGACATAGCTTTGATCAGCCTGACAATTCAAATTGGAAGCAAATTGGCGGAAGTTTTCTCTTTTTTTATCCTTGAAAGTTTTTCTAGCTACAGCCGAAGCTCTTTTGTACTCTATGAGGTCTCTAAGATTTTTCGTATACTTCCACTTTTTGAATGCCGCCTTCCTGAGTCTCTTTACCCGGTCACAATCCTTGTCCCACCAAGGAACAGGGTTTTGAACTTTGTTATGATTTGTCCGATAGAAATTTTTCTTTGGCGTGGATTCTTTTACAGAATCTTGGACAGTGCTTACGAAAAATCCATATTTTTGGCTTGGAAAAAGGAGATCGTATTCAGAAGTGCAGAAGTTAGGAAATTTTTCATTCAATATATTGGACATTTTGTCCCAATCAGTGCGGATAGATTTGAGTTTGAATGACTTTTTGCTGTATGAGCTCTTCTGTAAGCCAATAGAGATGAAAATTGGATAATGATCCGACCCCCAGGACTCTTCACTTACGTTAATACTTATTCTATCTGAAATACTAGGAGATGAAAGGACTAGATCCAAATTGGATTGAAATCCCGTGCTTGAGTCGATTCGTGTAAAGGTCGAGTCATTATGAATAATCAAGTTACTTGTTTCAATAGATTGTTGGAACTTTCGGCCATTGGAATCAGAATAATCACAATTCCAAGTGGTACTATGCGCATTAAAATCACCCATAAGTATGCAATTCTCCAATGAATCAGCTTGAGACACAATTTCATTCCAAGCTTGCTTAGAAAGCGACCCTGGAGGTCGGTCACATATAACTATGTTCAGGGATGGTTCGACATTGTTAATTTTTACGCCACATATTTCTACCGATTCATGCGAGACTTTTAGACTATTTAATTCAACGAAAGCAAGATTTTTCCTTATGAATATTATGATACCACCTCCACGAGAGTGTTTATCACAGCCTGGTCGATCTTTCCGGAACGTGAGGAATCCTGGCAGATGGACAGGTTTATCCGCCTCAATCAGCCAAGATTCTACACAAGCAATCACGTCGTACTCATTCTTCACTGCTATGAGTTCTTTCAATCGCGCCTTCAGGCTTTGAGTGTTCCAGAATAAAGTTCTTACAGTCACATGTTGCACAGATTGAGCACCAGCCATTGTGAATTTTGCAAGGATAGGGAAAAATTTTGCACTCTTACACTTTCACTCATAGATCTCTGATTCTGAGTCCTCATATCGAGAAGATCCATCACTCATGTAGCTAATAGCCTCACAGTCGTTACCATCTTCTTTCGGCGTCGGGTCCAGTTTCATCTTGAGCCTTTGCGTCCTGTGCCTTAGAGAACTTGGGACATTATCGCTTATTTCTGTCAGCATAAGAAGTAGCCCAGAAGTATCTTTCGTATAACTCGCTGCTATATCTGCCACATTGGTTTTACCGTAGCAAGCACTCAAAAACTCAGCAACCTGCTCAAAGTTTAGAGGAAAACGGTCTTCATTCTCATCAATATTATCTTGTGCGTCGCGTAACTGTTGCTTGAGGTCGTCTACAGTAAGGCGAGGCTTAGGTTGAGGCTTGGGTTGCTTCTTTGGGGGCATCTGTGAAGGCTTCATCATCCCAGCGCTGCTAGATTCCGAGTCGCCTTGGCCTCTAACAACGGACATAGTAGCAGATCGAGTTCTTTTACGATCCTGACTCGATAACCTAGCATCTCTTTCTTTGGTGTAGGACTCTGCATCACTTTCTGGTGCCTTTGTACCCACCGTAGAGGCAGAGTCTGTCGGCTGAATATATTCTTCATCTTTTTCTAGTTGAACGTTGTTAGTTGCATTCAGGTTCGAGGTGAGAGAATTGGAGGTGGAAGCAGTAGGGTGAATGTGTTCCTTCTGAATTGTGTGGCGAGGTTGCTGATTCTTCTTTGCTATGTCTTCAGAATTTTTACAGTGGGTCGAAATGTGCCCTTCCTCTTTACATAAGAAGCAAATGATCTTATCAGAGGACAAATAGATATGGTGCGCAAGGTCATCGATTGTTATCGAGATGTGCGGTGGTAACTTTTCGACTGATTCGGGTCGCACATATACTTGTCTCCGAAAGCTGCACACGTGGTTGAATTCTTTCTCATTCATACCTGCTCTCAAGAAAGTAATGTTTGATCGAAGCTCTATACCTGCTTTTATCAATTCTTGGGCAATCATCTGGTTCGTGATGAACGGGTGGGCATTCGAGATCAGGATACGTTTAGCTTTCGATACCAAGGGACGAATTTCTAGCTCGTTGTCGTTAATATTTACTAGCGTAATGCCTCGCGTTGCTCGGCTTGTAAATGTTTCCGATAGGCGTATTAGTTTTCCAAAATGCTCTTCCAAATCAAATGAGAGTACGTTTTTCAAAAATTTTATATATTTAGTTAAGCGGCGGTTTCTCACGTGGGTCTGAACTCATAAAGACCATGAAAGTTATCATTATATAACTCGATATGTGACAATGGTACAGAACATATTTTCATTTGATTTAAAAGAGCATTTTGGTGAACTGATACGCTTCTCGGGGACTTTTACAGGCCGAGCAACGCGAAGCATAACGCTAGTGTTTAATCATAAAAATACGGAAGTTTTCTATCGGAAATTCAGAAATATGATGTTGTAAAATATCGTTATGCTCAAATAAAGTGATTTCTAGTAGGCCAAAGAGATGTACATCGATTTGACGTGAATTAATTACGAAGTTGGTTACAGGGATAAATATACAAGTGACACTGAAAATTTTCATTCTGGGCCTTACTTCGTACTAAAATCAATATCACCAATGTCACCTGTTTGAGCCCATCGCGGATACACGTACTCTTTGAAGTTTAGCGAGTGTAAGAACAGTCGACGCAGAAAGAGGTGAGCTGCACAATATCATCGTGGACATTTACATCTGAAGAAAACATCGTAAGGGCAAATAATTCCATCAATAATTTGATTACTCGTTTTTCTGAAATCGATAGAATTGTGGGAACAGGAAAGTCGAAGGTGTTCGAGTGATTCGAATAGAATAAGAACATAATGAATAGAAAAACAGAATTTTCTCCGAGCCTTCAGAAAAAAAGAAAATGTAAGAGATGAAATTTTTCCGGGCTTCGACAAAACAAATATATAAAAATGAAAATTGAAAAATTTCTCGGGATTTTGAAAAAACAAAAATATAAAAAATTATTTTATTTTTCAAAATATTTTTCCGGAAATTATCGAAATTTCCCACCGTGAAGCACATCCTGAACTTGCCTTCATTCTTCTTAGTCTCACTTAGAGGAACGCTCAAACATATCCGCTCTCTACCAGAGCCACAGTCATCTCCTCGCTGCCTTCAAAAACACATACGCGCGCGAGAAGCATCAAACAACGTGACACCAGAAAAGGAAAGGGAATTCTGAGTGATGCGCGCTCTCTCAACAGCCCGCAGTCATCTTCTCAAGCCCGTCGCGAACACACGTGCTCATAGAAGTTGAGCGAGTATAAAAACAGTTGACACATAATGAGGTGAGCTTGCAGAATATTATCGTTGACATCGACATCTAGGAAAAACATCGTACGGGTAAGTAATTCCATGAATAATTTGATTAATCGTTATTTCTGGAATCAATATAGAACGAAAATATATTGGATAGAAATTCGGAATTTTTTCCGGACCCTCAATAAAAAGAAAGTGTGGAGAATGAAAATTCAAGAATTTTTTGGAAATCGAATGAAATTTCTTCCGGGGCTCCGACAAAACAGATATATGAAAAATGAAAATTCGAAAATTTTTCGGGACTTTGAGAAAACGAAAATATAAAAAATTGTTTTTTTTTTTTCAAAAAATATTTCCAAAAATTTTCGGAATTTCCCACTCTGAGGCACATGCTGAACTTGCTTTAATTCTTATCAGTTTCAGTTAGAGAAACGCTCAGGCGTTGGCGCTCTCTACTGAAGCCGCATTCTCCCCCTCCCCGCCTTCACAGACACAGACACGCGTCGAGAAGCATCACGACACCAGAAGAGGAGAGGGGATACTTAGTATCGCGCGCTCTCTCAACAGTTCGCAGTCTTCTTCTTGTGCCCAGCGCAAACACGCGTATTCTATGGGGTCGAGCAGGTATGACAAAAGTCGACGCGGAACAGAGTCAGCTTACAAGATGGCATCGAAGAGATCAACATACATAGAGGACATCATGAAGGTAAGTGATTTCAACCTAAATCTCGAAATTCATTCTTTGCGAAATCATTAAAACTAAGAAAACGATAACGTTGCGAATTCCAATAGTTCAAATTATCTGAATGTATGTAACATGGAATTTGAAAATTTTTTCCGGGGCTTCGACAAAACAAATATATGAAGAATAAAAATTCAAAAATTTTTCGGGACTTTGAAAAAACAAAAATAAAAAAAATTATTTTTTTTTTCAAAAAATTTTCCCAAAAATTTCCAAAATTTCCCACTCTGAGGCATATGCTGAACTTGCCTTAATTCTTATCAGTTTCAGTTAGAGAAACGCTCAGGCATTCACGCTCTCTACTGAAGCCGCATTCTCCCCCTCCCCGCCTTCACAGACACAGACACGCGCCGAGGAGCATCACGACACCAGAAGAGGAGAGGGGATACTTAGTATCACGCGCTCTCTCAACAGTTCGCAGTCTTCTTCTTGTGCTCAGCACAAACACGCGTACTCTATGGGGTTGAGCAGGTAGGACAAAAGTCGACGCGGAACAGAGTCAGCTTGGAAGATGGCATCGAAGAGATCAACATACATAGAGGAAATCATGAAGGTGAGTAATTTCAACCTCAATTTTGAAATTCACTTTTTCCAGAATTGTTAAAATTCAGAAAACGTTAACGTCAGAAAATTCAATGGTTCAGATTATTTGAATATATGATACATGAAATTTGAAAATTTTTTCCGAGGCTTCGACAAAACAAATATATAAAAAATGAATATTCGAAAATTTTTCGGGACTTTGAGAGAACAAAAATATAAAAAAGTGTTTTTTTTTCAAGGAATTTTCCCAAAAATTTCCAAAATTTCCCACTCTGAGGCACATTCTGAACTTGCCTCGATTCTTATCAGTTTCAGTTAGAGAAACGCCCAGGCATTCGCGCTCTCTACTGAAGCCGCATTCTCCCCCTCCCCGCCTTCACAGACACAGACGCGCGCCGATCATGTCATGACACCAGAAGGGGAGAGGGGATACTGAATGATGCGCTCTCTCAACGGCCCGCAGTCATCCTCTGGAGCCCGTCGCGAACACACGTACTCTATGCGGTTGGGCAATCATAAGAAGAGTCAACGGAAAATGAGGTGAACTTGCAAAATATCATCGTGGACACACAACATTTATAGAATAGCTGAAGGGTGAGTAATTCGATTATTTATTCAATTACTTGTTTTTCCTTGAATCGTTAGAGTTACGAGAACATAAACGTCAAGAGTTTCGATGTTCTAAATAGATGAAAGATACAATGAAAAAATTTCAAGATTTCGTCCGGGGCTTTGAACACAAAGATATGAAATATAAAAATTAGAAATATAAAAAATTGATTTTTTTTGAAAATTTTCCCCAAAAATTTCCGAAATTTCCCACCATGAGACAATTCCTGAACTTGCTTCCATTCTCATCAGTTTCAGTGGAAGAGACGCTCAGATATATATACTCTTTATCGGAGCCGCAATCTTCCCCTCGCTGCCCTCGCAGACACACACGCATCGAGAAGCGACAACGTCACACCGAAAAAGAGTGGGGATACTTAATGATGCGCGCTGTCTCAACGGCCCTCAGTCATCATCCAGAGCCCGTCGCGATCACACGTACTCTATCAAGGGGGACAATCATAAGAAGAGTCGAATAAAATGGAATACACTTGCAGAATACCATCGTGGACATCAACATTCATAGAACGTCTAGAAGGTGAGTAATTGCATCATTAATTCAATTACACGTTCTTCCTCGAATCGTTAAAGTTGTAATATCGTGAACTTCGAGAATTTTGATGATCTGAATAGATTAAAGATTTAATGGAAACATTCCAAGATTTCTTCCGGGGCTTCGAAAACAAAGAGATAAGAAATAAAAAATTGAAAATTTTCACGGGATTTTGAAAAAATAAAAATATGAAAAATCGATTTTTTTTCGAAAAATTTTCCCGAGAATTTTCGGAATTTTCCACTCTGAGATACATTATGAGCTTGAGTTCATTCTCATTAGTTTCAGCGGAAGAGACGCTCAAACATAGGCGCTCTCGACCGAAGCCGCAGTTTTCCCCTAAATAGCCTCACAGACACACGCATCGAGAAACGACAACGTCACACCGAAAAAGAGCGGGGATACTTAATGACGCGCGCTCTCTCAACGGCCCTCAGTCATCCTCTGGAGCCCGTCGCGATCACACGTACTCTATGAAGGTGGGCAATCATAAGAAGAGTCGAATAAAATGGAATGAGCTTGCAGAATATCATCGTGGACATCAACTCCTATAGAACGTCTGAAGGGTGAGTAATTCTATCATTTATTTAATTACTCGTTTTTCCTTGAATCATTAGAGTTATGAAGACATAAACGTCAAGAATTTTTAGTGATTTAAATAGATTGAAGATATACTGAAAAAATTTTAAGATTTTGTCCGAAGCTTCGAAAACAAAGATATAAAAAATAAAAATCTGAAATTTTTACGGGATTTTGGAAAAACAAAAATAAAAAAAATTATTTTTTTTTTCAAAAAATTTTCCCAAAAATTTCCAAAATTTCCCACCCTGAGGCATATGCTGAACTTGCCTTAATTCTTATGAGTTTCAGTTAGAGAAACGCTCAGGCATTCGCGCTCTCCACTGAAGCCGCATTCTCCCCCTCCCCGCCTTCACAGACACAGACGCGCGCTGATCATGTCATGACACCAGAAGAGGAGAGGGGATACTGAGTCATGCGTGCTCTCTCAACGGCCCGCAGTCATCCTCTGGAGCCCGTCGCGATCACACGTACTCTATGAAGGTGGGCAATCATAAGAAGAGTCGAATAAAATGGAATGAGCTTGCAGAATATCATCGTGGACATCAACTCCTATAGAACGTCTGAAGGGTGAGTAATTCTATCATTTATTTAATTACTCGTTTTTCCTTGAATCATTAGAGTTATGAAAACATAAACGTCAAGAATTTTTAGTGATTTGAATAGATTGAAGATATACTGGAAAAATTTTAAGATTTTGTCCGAAGCTTCGAAAACAAAGATATAAAAAATAAAAATTCGAAATTTTCACGGGATTATGGAAAAACAAAAATAAAAAAAATTTTTTTTTTTTCAAAAAATTTTCCCAAAATTTCCAAAATTTCCCACCTTGAGGCATATGCTGAACTTGCCTTAATTCTTATCAGTTTCAGTTAGAGAAACGCTCAGGCATTCGCGCTCTCCACTGAAGCCGCATTCTCCCCCTCCCCGCCTTCACAGACACAGACACGCGCCGAGGAGCATCACGACACCAGAAGAGGAGAGGGGATACTGAGTGATGCGCGCTCTCTCAACGGCCCGCAGTCATCCTCTGGAGCCCGTCGCGAACACACGTACTCTATGCGGTTGGGCAATCATAAGAAGAGTCAACGAAAAATGAGGTGAGCTTGCAGAATATCATCGTCGACACACAACATTTATAGAATGGCTGAAGGGTGAGTAATTCGATCATTAATTCAATTACTCGTTTTTCCTCGAATAGTTAGGGCTTCGAAAACGAAAATAAAAGAAATAGAAATCTGAAATTTTTACGGGATTTTAAGAAAACGAAAATATAAAAAATTGTTTTTTTTTTTGGAAAATGTTCCCAAAAATTTGCGAAATTTTCCACTCTGAGAAAATTCCTGAACTTGCCTTTATTCTAATCAGTTCCAGTGGAAAAGACGCATAAGCATACGTGCTCTCTCCCGGAGCCGCAGTTCTCTCCTCGCTGCCTGCACAGACACACATAGGCGACGAGTAAGATCAAACAACATGTCAATAGAAAAATAGAAGACAATTGGTGATACGCGCTCTCTCAGCAGCCCACAGTATAGCCCTTTACACGGTCACGAACATTCGTACGCCAAAGAGGAAATCAAGTCCAAGAAAATCCTATATAGATATATAAGATGAACTTATAAAATACCATCATGAACATTGACCTCTACTACACAATAATGGAAAGGTGAGTAATATCTATCAAAACATCATTTCCCATGTTCTCTAAAATTGATAATAGAACCAAACATCAAAATACAAACCTTTTCCGAAATTTTATAAAATCATGTACATGATAAATAAAAATTCAATTTTTTTCCGAAATAAAATCGAGAAGTGAATTAGATTTCCATAGTCCCAATCGAAACTGATGAGTTACTTCCAAAGACAGAATTTCCGGGCTCTACGATTCCAATTATTAAGTTTTTCCACAATAGAGATATCTTGCAATATCACAAAATTCAGTCGAATTGACAACTCATCCATTAAATTGACCCCAATGAGGAGTTCAGTTTCATACCAAGGTCTATCATCCCACAGGCATCCAGATATCAAATGTGAGAATCACCCAGTGGAGGATTTACAAAAAGTTTTCAGCTCAACGTGTTACAACCGTTCCAGAAAGATTAACAAAATCAAAACTACAGTAAGATGACATGGATCCAAGCACAAGAGAGTGACAAAAATCACATAAAACAAGGGAATCCATAATACCTCTGGAATCGAATCAACTTCCGAAGACATCAAATGTGAGTTTCATGTATCAACCCGTGTCACTCCTTATTCTAAAATATGTATAGAATTTTAATTAGATATAGCTCTATGGAAATTTTTCGAATATCATGATTCTATGAAATCGTCGTCAGAACATTAGATTAATTAGTTTTTCAGAGAACGTGAACACATAATAGCCTTTACTTCTTTACTAAATTGGTATGCATGGTATCTCACAAATGTATCCTTGATCTTACAATTTAATTTGAGGCTAATTTTAATTACGAAAAAAATCAAATCATCTTCGTCACACATCTCAACAAATGATTCCCAACAATACACATCTCTTACATATCCAAGTGCAATCGAATACATTTACAAGTTGTAACAGGACTGTATGATGCCATGGCTCACATAGAGATCGAGACTATCATCTCTGAGATCGACATACTACAATCTCCTGTTGCCAAGCTGCTGTGAATGTAGGGTATTCTTCCAAAAAAACAACACAACACACTTACACCACTCTTCGGAAACATGTTGTTGGATTTCCTCTGATCTGAGCGCCGCTTTGGTCCCGACACTGGTAAACCAAATCGACGGGTCAGTCTCATCTGATCATGTCTCCTTCAACCTCTGTGATGGAGAGTTACATTTACACTGAAACGATATACACGGACCGATTCACACTCAATTCCACTCCATATCACACAACGAAGATGATAGATCGATATTTCTGTTCATTTCAATAAAATCTTCCGCAAATATCACCAGTGGTTATAAAAATATAGATCAAGGTATTGTTAAAATTAGTCCGTTCCTAGAATCGTATATCAAATATCCATAATTTCATTTATATATTCGTTTGTTATCGAATATGATTGAGGATTATCATTGATCAATGTAGTGACTCCCATATACGTTTCTCAATATTCAATCTTTTGTTATGACAATTCTCATTCAATTTGTACGATGACTCAATTTTATCAACAAAACGGCAACATACGCCTCCCATACGATTGTATATCATTACTCCCTCTATTATAAGTAATCAGGATGTAAGCCTATAATTGTAATAATGTATGATGAAACTTTTGTTTAGGATATCACGTTCCATACTCTATATGTAAATATGTTCAAAATGGATTGTATCAATTTCTGAATCTCCTGAAACTCGATGAATAAAATCAAATGGTTGGGGAAATTGCCCCAACCATCCCCTTGTCGATTCATTTACTATAGAATAAGCATTCGAAAGAAGTACAACTCATTAAGCGATATTCTCGTACAATCTTCAATTGTCCATTCTTTCAATCTCGAGTTAAAACATATGCTATTCAATATGGAATTCATACGAATTTTCAAAAAGAGCATAACTGACTTTTTTAATATATTGAAGAATTTTGAGTACTGATTCCAGCTCATCTTGAATCAATTTCAAATCATTGAGAGAAACATATATGAATCCACTATCACTTAACAAGATGAAATCATCGTCCCAATTTCATCAAAGAGTAAATGCATTCAAGTAACCTTCATTAACAGGATCCAATTCAAAACTTTTCTGATTACATATCGATTCAACTCATCCTCGTCATACTTACTCAAAACTACCACACCACACTTTTACGAGTTGCAACAGCACATAATGTCTTGGCTCATATGGGAGTTGGGTTTCTCATTCCCGAGTGCGACAGAGTGTGACTCCCTGTTGCCCAGCTATTGTAAAACAACAACACAATACTAACGCGACTCTTCGGAAGCATGTTGCTGGATTTCCTCTGATCTGAGCGCCGCTTTGGTCCCGACACTGGTAAACCAAATCGACGGGTCAGTCTCATCGGATAATGTCTCCTTCAACCTCTGTGATGAAGAGTTACAATTTCACTCTGAACATAAAACACTCCCCAGTTTCAATCCAATTCCACATCATAAACACAAATCGAGGATGATGGATATCGAAGTCATTTCATCGAATCGAAGACTTCTCAAAAATTCGAATCTTGCGACGTAAATGCTCAATATGAAAACAAAGAATTTCCTGATGAATGAATTCCCAATAATTAATCTTAATGACCGCGTAGCAAAAACCATCACAATGCATCAATTCAATTCTTCCCTCACGATTGCATCAAGCGAGTGATATTGGATTCATTTATAAAAGTCATTTTTAATACTCTATACGATACCGTTCCTCAATGTCAATTATCTATCCCTAAATCTCATGAAAATCACTTAAATCATAAACTGGTCCAGAGAATTCTCTCAACCACTCCCCAATAAAAATGACGCCCTCTAATGTAAACATACAATCTTTAATTGAACATTCTTTCAATCTCAAGTCAGAAAATATCCTAATCATTATTAGATTTCTACAAATCTCCAGAAGAAGCATAACTGAATTTTTTAATAGATTGGGAAATTTCAAAAACCGATTCAAGCTCAGATTGAATCGAATTACGAATCATTTAGAGAAATGAATATGAATCCACTATCACTTGACAAAATAAAATCATTGTCCCAATTTCATCAAAAAGTGAATACATTCACGTGATTTTTATCAACAGGATCCAATTCAAAGCTTTTCTGATGAGAAATATATTCAACTCATCCTCGTTATACTCACTCGAAAATACCACACCACACTTTTACGAGTTGCAACAGCACATGATGCCTTGGCTCATATGGGAGTTGGGTTTCTCATTCCCGAGTGCGACAGAGTGTGACTCCCTGTTGCCCAGCTATTGTAAAACAACAACACAATACTAACGCGACTCTTCAGAAGCATGTTGCTGGATTTCCTCTGATCTGAGCGCCGCTCTGGTCCCGACACTGGTAAACCAAATCGACGGGTCAGTCTCATCGGATCATGTCTCCTTCAACCTCTGTGATGAAGAGTTACTATTTCACTCTGAACATAAAACACTCCCCAGTTTCAACTCAATTTCACATCATAAACACAAAACGAGGATGATGAATATCGAGGTCATTCCATCCAATCAAAGACTTCTCAAAAATTCAAATCTTGCGACGTAAATACTCAATATGAAGACAAAGAACTTTCCTGATGAATGAATTCCCAATAATTAATCTTAATGACCGCGTAGCAAAAACCATCACAATGCATCAATTCAATTCTTCCCTCACGATTGCATCAAGCGAGTGATATTGGATTCATTCACAAAAGTCATTTCTGATACTCTATACGATACCGTTCCGCAATGTCAATTATCTATCCCTAAATCTCATGAAAATTACTTAAATCATAAACTGTTCCAGAGAATTCTCTCAACCACTCCCCAATATAAAATGACGCCCTCTAATGTAAGCATACAATCTTTAATTGAACATTCTTTCAATCTCAAGTCAGAAAATATTCTAATCATCATTAGATTTCTACAAATTTCCAGAAAGGGCATAACTGAATTTTTGAATAGATTGGGAAATTTTAAAAACCGATTCCAGCTCAAATTGAATCAAATTACGAATCATTTGGAAAAATAAATATGAATCCACTATCACTTGACAAAATAAAGTCATTGTCCCAATTTCATCAAAAAGTAAATACATTCACGTGATTTTTATCAACAGGATCCAATTCAAAGCTTTTCTGATGAGAAATATATTCAACTCATCCTCGTCATACTCACTCGAAAATACCACAACACACTTTTACGAGTTGCAACAGCACATGATGCCTTGGCTCATATGGGAGTTGGGTTTCTCACTCCCGAGTGCGACAGAGTGTGACTCCCTGTTGCCCAGCTATTGTAAAACAACAACACAATACTAACGCCACTCTTCGGAAGCATGTTGCTGGATTTCCTCTGATCTGAGCGCCGCTTTGGTCCCGACATTGGTAAACCAAATCGACGGGTCAGTCTCATCGGATCATGTCTCCTTCAACCTCTGTGATGAAGAGTTACATCTTCACTCTGAACATAAAACACTCCCCAGTTTCAACTCAATTTCACATCATAAACACAAAACGAGGATGATGAATATCGAGGTCATTCCATCCAATCAGAGACTTCTCAAAAATTCAAATCTTGCGACATAAATGCTCAATATGAAAACAAAGAACTTCCCTGTTGAATGAATTCCCAATAATTAATCTTGATGATCGCGTAGCAAAAACCATAACAATGCATCAATTCAATTTTCCCCTCACGATTGCATCAAGCGAGTGATATTGGATTCATTTACAAAAGTCATTTCTAATACTCTATACGATACCGTTCCTCAATGTCAATTATCTATCCCTGAATCTTATGAAAATCACTTGAATCATAAAACGGATCAAAAGAGTTCTCTCAACCACTCCCCCATATGAAATGACGTCCTCTAATATCAGCATGCGAGATAGACGTGAACCGCTTCTCTTTTCATATTTTTATAAGTTCGAATTAAGAACGTTTAATTTCTCCTCCAAATAGAAATAAATTTAAAAACTCCAAAGTATTACGTAGGTTCACACTCGGTATGAGTAGAAATACGAAAATCATCATCTTCAAAGTCAAATGAAAAATTCCTCGAATTCATTCAAAAAAGTTCCAAAAATTTGAAATCCATTCGTATGTATCATATATTCAAAATCAACGAAATAACAACCTCTCGATCTTCAACATTCCATCACTTTGTCAGTACGATTCGACTTCATCGTCACTCTATCACTTATTTCATTCGAAATCAACCAATACTCATGCGGATCGATCTATCTCTAACAAAAAATTAAAATGAAAACCATTAAATAAAGCTAACTCGAACACCAAAATTAATTCACATCTGGAAGTGAGGCGGCCTTGTCAACCGTAAAAAGTTACTCGGCTACCTTCGATGTTGAAAATGGCGGTGTCTCGAATTTTCTAATACGCTTCACTAAAATACGCCATAAAATGACTCCTAGCATGCACTTAATACGAAAATAGATAAACGAAACACATAAGAATCGATTGCTCCTAACCTTCGCCAACGGATTCGGAAGCTTGGGCAGTGTTCGAAAGGGCTCCGTGAGACCGATCAGCGACCGTCTTCACGGCAAGAATTAGCAGCAAATCGAATATATAATATCGACGTATAAATACATATAAACTGAATCGGAAATACATATAAAAAACTCAAAAATACGTCAAAAATACGTAAACGACACTCAAACACGTGTTCTATACATCGCGGAAAAATCTAGGGACATTTGACCTGGTCTAGGGACTTTTCGTGCCGTCAAGTTGGCAACACTGATTCGATTTTATGTTGGCAACCCTGATATAGGGATTCCGTGGGGGAATAGGCACCTTGTGTCTCTTAATATAATAACTTTGGCTTGGCCTTCTGTCAACACGTCTGCGGCTTCCTTGGACTTGAGATATAAACATATACGCCCCTTGGATATACGCGATATAAATTTGATATTTTCTGGTGCTGTAACTTTTCCAATGGCACGAACATAGTCTGAAACTGGAACTCCTTCGATTGCATCTAAAACGATGGCTTGTTCACGGGTATAGACTTCTTCTACTTGAGCCATTTGCGAGTATGAAACTTTGGGTTTATTCATAGTAGTAGTATTTCCTTGAGAATTCATTGTTGGTTGAATTTGCTTGGATGCCCCTGCGGTCAGAAGCATTCAAGATGGTACAAGCGCACTGCACTCGAGCTCTTGGCTCGTTTGACGAGCCAAAAGATATTCACTTTGTCACTATTCACTCACTTTACCGGCATCGCGGTCCGCGTAATACACTAACGTCTTCGATGTAAATACTCGTGAGTGAGTGGTCTCGTAAACACGTCCGTCTCTGTCAACGGTTCAGAGCCGAATCCCTATGAAGATTCTTGGGTAATAGTAGAAAACGGCACTTGATCGATCGACTTGGAATATGTCTAAAAATGATGGTTTCTGGAAAATTGTGATAAGTCTCTGCGATTCAAATGGAAATCTGAGGGCTAAGGATGAAACCGAGCTCAAACTTGGATTCTACGTAAAAAAAATACATTAAAGAACTATGCAACAGAGCGTTATTTTGACCTCCATCCCCTTTCGTCCAATACAATCATAAACTCGAGCGTTTCCGTCAGATTGAGCTCTCCTAATGAATCTTGGGCTATTTCGCCCACATTTAAAAAATGAAGCCAGATTTCGGAGAATGGGTTCAACCAGCTGATTCTACGGGAAATTTCCTATCAAAATGCATATTGGTTCCCCTCTAACCCATTCGGCGATGTTGGATGAACAATTATGCTATCCTTGTCCGTCGAGTGATTATCCATGCTAATCAGAACACATGCAATCAAATGGATACATTAGTTCAAAATGAAAATTGCTCTGTAGATCGCTCTAGGAAGCAAATCCGATTTTGTCCACGAGGAACTTTTTTCTTCAGAAGAACGAGAAGAACAAGATGCCGTGACCCGTTCTTGGCGTCAGTTTTGTTCAACTTCCGCTCGCTTCAGGCCACCCGTGCGGATAAGTCTCTTCTTTATTGGTTCAAGTCAAAACTTCAGTTTCTTGTGAAATTTGGGATTTGTGTTTGCTCTTCATTGGTTCTTAGTATTATAAAAGTAACAAGTATGGAACATTTCGTCCCTGCACGAGGAGCATTATCAGCATTAGGCTACCACCCACAAATGCTGCTCTCGATCATGAATCAAATGAATGGATCAGCGGGTATATTCGCCGGTTCGCGACAAATATATAATTTTGGCTTGATAGCCGCTAGTCTATCGAATATCTGAATGTTGGATGGTTGCCAACAGCTGATACCCCCATCGATCGTGTGTATGATGGCTTTGTTTAGATTTTCATATGCCGTCATTGGCTCAGTTCCGCATAATTTTATCAAAATATTCATTTTCTAACAGAACATAACGCCGGAGATGTTTACATAATCACTACTCAGGGGATGACTAAAACTTTGCGACTTTTATTTCTAAAATTCTGTTCGAAGTTTTCCTCGCATTATTGAGCAAAATGACTTTGAAATATTCCTCACGCAATCATCAGAGGGATCAAACTCACAACCTCAGTCGAATGAAATCTTAAGATAAAAAATAGCCCTCGAGGCCATTTTCCATAATGAAAGCAGAATGAAGGTAAGAGCGAGCAAATTGAATTTCACGAAATTGTTCGTCTGATTTCGCACGAAAAGAGCCAACGCCTATGAAAACTCTTATGTATACCGACGCTTCGACGCTTTGGCGCAGAGTATATATATATATATATATATATATATATATATATATATATATTATTGAAGCGTACGCAGCAACCCAGAAAACTAGTATACGTATATCGCATTCGTCAATGTTGTATACTTGCAATCCCGCCGTGAGTACGCGTCTAATTAGCCGTCTCATGGAAACGCGTGCGAATGAAAGCTCGCGCGTTTGTGCGATTGCAAATTCACAAGTGGTGTATATTCCGAGTGCGTGCGAATTCAAATTCAATGATTAGCCATGCGATATACCTATTCTAAGAGTCGAGTTAACCCACTTTTCCGCTACAACTGGGTGGCCTCTTAAGGGCTTACAAAGAACGGTATTTTCATTTCCCTTTCGTGCTCACTTTTCGTGATCGTCGTCTATTTTGTTTGATTCATACTAAGAGATAGAGATAAAATAAGGGTTGTATTTACTAATTGTACCGTTTGCGTGGATAACACAGTAGTGCCTCATTCATATGCGTGAACTGTGCCCGATCTTGGATCAAATTGCGTTTTTTCTAGAACATTTCTTTTCTCAGGATAAGCAACGTTAGAGTGACCAGAAATTAGTAGTGATCATAATTACGCCTGTTGCAAGACTAAAGGAATACATGACGAAGTTTGGTCATTTTCCGTCACAAAACATGTGAAACAAATTCTACTAGATGAAAGAAACAGCGAGATAAAAGCATGATACTTTTTTGTCGCTTAAACGTTTGTGACCCAGCTGATGGAAAAGAGCTTTAATCAAAACTTTTTGCCAATTTACAAACCCTATCAGTTATATAAAAGATCATCTATCCCCACCAAACACAGGAAGAGAGTATTATCTGAAGTAAAGGAAACTGACTAGAATAACCTTAGTCGAATGTAAAAGAATTTGAATTAGGATTTCCATGGTGGAGTTTTGACGTCCAATAGTGTGTTTTTTTTCTTTCTTAATTGAGATCATTTCCACGATCTTCTCAACACTTTTCTCCTCGTTGGAACTCTTCAACGATAAAAACTTAGTGCTGTGCATGAATTTTGCAGATATGGAGTCCAAAAAACTGGAGGAAGTATGTAAAAGATGTTTTTTCTCAAAATGCATCAGCCAGAATGCCCAAAAAAAGAAATTGAAGTGAGCCACACCAGGAATATCAATTTTTTTTCAAACGTGGCCCTCAGAGGCGTACATTTGCACGAAAAACTTGTTGCATATGCATGACTCCTGAATAATCGCACCCGTTTACGAATGCGTGTCTTTTACGTTTGTTCATTCGTTGCGGAAGTTAGCAGTTGTTCTAATGTGGTGGCAGACTTGTTAACGCGGTTACAAATGATGGAAATTAAGCTCTGCACTGGACTCTCGTCCAAGCTATCGTATAGGAATATCATAGTTTGGCACGATCACCCAGGACCATTACATTCTGAAATTCTGATGACGGATGTTGAAGTGGAATTTTAAAAAGTCACACAGAAAATAATAGTTATGAACTTATTTTCTCAGTCTCGAAGGTTGAGTCCTTGTGCGATAGATTGGCTAGGTATCCCAGATTTGGAATTGATTCTTCTCTAGTCAATAAAATAGTGCGTACTGAGGAGATGAGATTTTCCACTTCCACGACTTCCTTTCAATGTGCGAGATAGCCATTTTATCTTGTTTAAAATTTTGTCGAACAGTAGCTTAATGGCTGGGAACGATCCTTTTGTAGACACCCCATCAAAAGATCTTCGATCAGAAACAGTTCTTTCAATTATTCTCAGACGAATCAGGTGATCAAAGGATTTGTCCCGATCGGGCTCGCAAACTAGCTTTTTCTAGTTCACTTTATACGGTATATGATTGTTTTTAAAAGTTTTAGTCAAGTTCTAGTTTATATTCTCTAGGCACGGTAGGCAATATATGTGAAATGTAAGTACGGTATCTGTACTTTCCGGTTTTCTCTGCCACTTGACTTTTTTTTGCTTTTTTCCCTTATGGCCTATTTTCGTTCAAATTTTCATTATAGCCTCAACATTTTTGACAGCAAACGAACCGTGGAAACAATTTTCAACCAAATTTATGCCAGTAAATTGTTACAGGCTCAAACAATTCATGATATTTGTTACACGTGCAAAGACAAATTCATTTGTAGTGCTCACTATCAATCATTATTGTTGCGATTTGCTCATTTATTAATTCGGTATTTTCTTCCTTTCAGAATTATTTCAATTATCTTCCAAATATTGTGAGAAAAATTTTTCAAGGCATTCAGCAGTAATCAACTCTCCTGTCAATCGAACAACTTGACAGGTCGACTAATATAAGCTTGACAGCATTCATCCGCGGTAAACAATTTTGTAGCTTGAACTTGAAAACTATGACGCGATGAGTTGATGTGAAAACAGAGGCGGAAGCATCATAATACCGGATATTTGATTACCAGATCAAACGCATGTACTATGTGTGTGGTGTTTGTACTTTGCAGCAGACGACTTTTAGTGATAGAATGACCAAATATAGCGGAGTATTTACAAGTGAATGAATAAAGAAATACTGCCACAATTTCATTCATTTATCACGATTTTGAGTCCAGGATTCTATTTCTTCTTTCGAGAGAACATCCTTCTAAATTTGAAAAATCTCAACTTAACTCCTCTAAAACCATTTTGAGATACTAAAGGGCGGAGAAACCCGGAAAAGCAGACGTGTGGTCTGAGGTAACGCCACGCCATTCATCAGCCTCGGACGCTTTTAAATCACTGCTTACGAGTCTTGGACTTGTTTGCGTGAGTCTATACTTACAACTTGTGTACACTACACGCATGTACCGAGGTGCAGTGTACTCCAGAGTCAACCTTGAATTTATGTCAGTTGAATTTGGCACCGCAACTCGGAAATAAAATTGTGACCGCTGTTCACTCAAAAGCGTGGTAATCACGTCTTGTTTTAATGAAGTAGATTTACACGTACTTTGATGTGTGTAAGCCTATGCAAAAGCATACCACGAATAAACCATGTAATTTATCAACAAAATTTCGTAGACAAGAGGAATTATGTTTCAGCAATATCGAGAATGAGTTTTACTTATGAAACTTGATACCTATTTCTTTCAGAGCAAAAAGTCTTTTGGACAATTTAGAAATTCATGAGGAGCAAGGCTCTCAGAAAGTTTTTTTGGTGAGAACATCAGGCATCAATGTTTTGACAACCACCAAGAAATTCACGACGATATAGCTCAGTCGTAGCTTTTCTTCAAATCTTAAAATGTCTCTGGAAAATGATGCTTCTTGTTGTGGCTCACAGATATGTGCTAGATGAATTTGTATCATACCTGAAGCCTTGACAGGAACTTGTTGTTCCCATTCTCAACTTTTGCACACCAGGTTATTTGACTGAATCCAAGTATCAGTGAGAAAGGCGCAGTGAGAATGTATAAATAGTTTGGTACAGTTCACGATTCAAAGCGGGTGTTGTTTCATCACGTTTTCACACCAATCCACGAATTTTTCATTGAATTTTTATGACTGTCCAGGGCGTCATAACCTACACGTATCCATTCATTAGAAACAGACAGGAAGTACATCATTCTCTTTGAGGACTGAAAATGGCAAGGTTCATTCTTCAAAATATTTTTTTAACTACTCAAATTGATCTTGAATCAATCACCTTAATCCTGGTAATAATGTTTATCCAAACTTTGGACCGCTTGCCGGCGGATTAAAAATCTAAAGTTAAAACAACAACCTTCGATCATCACTAGATATGCCCATTCAGCGTACATGGAATCCGAAATCAGTCAATATCGGTCATCTGAAGCTTTCATTGGATTCGCACTGGTCAAGAGTGCACATTCAAGCGCTAGAGAGTCAGATATGTGTAATTTGATGGGCGAACTGCTGTGAATTATTCATCTGTATTCTAGTCGATCGACTGTTCATCGGATGATTAATTCGAGTCTCATCTCACTAGTTGATTTAAATCATGATTGCCCATAAACATGTCAAAAAAATCCCCAAACTTCCAAATTCACACTCGTCTTATCAAGCAAAAGAGACCTAGACAGCTTCACGCAACTCAAGAAGACATAATTCCAGTTCGAGAACAAGGCAAAGTAAATTTAGCTATATGTATCAGTCGGACGCTCAGAGCGTGGCGACGAGCAGGTGTTGCTTCTCTGCCTCTCGTCTCTCGCGGGAAATCACTTCACGATCGGAGTGTCCTCCCCAAAAGCATCCCTATTCATTAATCTCACCTGGCATTTCGAAATCCCAAGCTCCTGATGAAATCACAAACCACCTCACTTCACCACAAAATTTTCAAAAAAGTCCACACAAGCCATAATAAAAAAGCACAGATCAATTTCACAAGTCTAGAGGAGAATAGTGTGGGGGGCGGGCTATCCGCGCGACAGGACCACTAGCTAGCTACTGCGCGCGCGGCGCTGCTTCTCAACTGGATGCCTCCCAACTCGCGTTATATCCCCTAGAACATCAGCAACAGCAGCGCCCGGCACTTTCCCGATCGAGCGCCGACTCCACCACCATGCGCTTTGGGGGGTGGTAGTCAGGGTGGCTTTCTCTCTTTCTCTTTCTCTCTCTCTCTATGCTTGTTCGCCGTTATTCGTAAAATCCGAGTACTCTGGGGCCAGAAAGATAGAAAGAGAAGGGGCATAACCCGGGTGCGCACAAGACGTTGGCTCTTCGGCAATGTGGAATGGAACCATCCCCCAGCGAGGGTGTTTGTGGTGCTACTTTTCGTGTATATGTACCCGCGCGCTATTGAGAATTTCCCTTGACTCATGCTAAGTATGTCGAAAAGCTCGAGACTTTGTATGCTTTTTGTTATGGTAAGATGGATGCTGGTGGCCGAAATGAAAAATCTGCCTTGCGGGATGTGGATGACGAGGCGTGAGAAAAATATGAGACTCACGTGTTGGAATTTAGTTTTGTACTTTTGTGATTTACCATTAGAATCTGATAGAAATTATACGATACATGGCCAGAAAACCTGAATAGTAAAATTAGTTCGAGTTTGAAAATGGAAGAAGTTTATTACGTGAAGATAATTGATATGGTATGAACATCACCCAGGAATATTCCAACGCTTTCAGCCAACGGCAGATTCCGAAAGACGAGCTCTCTTAGTTTCTGACACGGTATTTTTTACACGGTGCAGAAAGTCCTCTTTGGAATCTCTCGAGAAATCTCACTCATGAGCTTGGCTTCAGAATATACAAAAATGACCTGTCAACTCGACTCATGGAAAAACTGTGAGAGTGATTTGGGACAGATAAAAATTTCATTGTCGATCATTTTGAATTCCAAGTCAGCTTCCAGTCCGGCGATTTTTCTTTGGATGATACATCCAATAACAGATTTTTTTGTTGTTAAATAAATAATTTATTTCTCTGTAGTAAAATATCAACAATGCAAAACCACATGTTGAATGCGGTTGAAGACATCAGGTCATCATGATAACCAAACCACTTCACCGATTTAGTTGGATGACGACCAATGATGAGTTTGCACTCGAACGGGGTTCAATGGTAGGTTTGGGGATAACTTTGTGGTTACACGAGCAGCAATCAAATGAATGAGTAAAATTCATTGGATTTTGAGTTCATTGATGACTGTAGCCGAAGCGTAAATGATAAAGGATAGATCTATCAGAAATCAGAGACGAACTCGTAAGTTTGAACGACGATAACCTATAAGCCGCGAGTACGTCCTCATATCCACGCATTACTACATTAGTATTCTTACGCCGGAATATTGTAGATACATATGAGTTACGATTAATTTTTTGGCTCGGAATAGCTAGTGAGATTGCGAGAAAAAGAGATAATTTTATGATCAATGGCCAAACTTGGTGTAAATTCTCATCCACTCAGAGGGATGCACCAATGGCTATATTATGCTCTTTGAATACACCAGCCAACAGAAGGTTTGCAGAACCCTCGATCTAGTTGCTACTTTGCAGCAGAATGCCTGATCATTTGAGAATACATATTGGCTAGTATAATGGTGGGAGTCTGATTTGTAAGGGGGCTACTGCTGCTTCTGCTAGAGGGTTGCTCTGCAATGGGGTTCCCATTGATTCTGCATTTACTTAATTCAAATGAATGGCGCGGTCACTCGCTCGTGAATCTGATGAGATGGATCAACAAACGATCGATAGTTACTTTCGGGTTTCCTCTTTGAAATTCTGCAAACTATTTAGTTCGCTCTAAAATTATTTAGGATTCAATACATTTTGAAAAGCCGGGAGCAGTCTCGTAGATGAAAAAAAGTTGTAACACGATCATCCATTCATCGTGATCTAAAGTAAACTAAAATATTTTCCCTGAACAGTCCGTGTTCCTGCTGACTAAACAGTTGTTATGTGACCTATTTGTCGTATCGAAAGTTGTTGCCTGGAATGCCGATAACTGTTGCGGTTACCCTATTAATTCCCTCATTTTGGGCATTTGCAGCAGCTTTGCTACGCTATCAAAAATTGATTCCCGGAGTCGAAAAGAGTTCCGCAAATGTTCTTGAGTTAATTATGGGATTGTTTGGGAAATGATCATGAAGTTGGATCAAGAGTCTTTCAAGATTATTCCAGCGGTCTTTACGAAGACTAGCACATTTAATTTCTCACACGAAAACTAGCTCACCTCACCAATGTTAAAGCATAGGCTAGATGTACCAGGCCTTGTGTAAAAATTAAAATATACTAGTTTTCGTAAGGGCCAACGATTTTTTCATCATACTAAAATTCTTTAAACTACCTACGAAGATGCAGGTGAGAAAGGTCCTCAATGGGGTCACTAATGTTCAAAAAATGAGAGCATGGAAAAGTAATACACATATGAATTACAGAGTCAGAAAATAATGAGCTATTGTTATGGAAACTATGAACTTGGCTAAACCACTGTGTTACAGAAACATGCAGTTGGTTTAGTTGCATGTCAAGGAGACCGACGAGTCGTTAAATCGTGGCTGCAACATTCTAAACATGAAACGTTTGTGCACGAAACAAAACTCGACGATGGCCATGCGATACGATATGCCTATACTCGAGAGACCATACGTATATATCGAAGGCATAATTACACTACCACGGCCAGAGAGCTACATCAGAGCTGCTGCTAGAGTTGCATGAAACTGACTGCATACATGGAGAAACTCGTTTGTGTGTTATATGTACCATACATCGACGCTTCTCATAAAGTGTTGGACATCACGGCGAATCGAACGGTCCGACACGGAAAACATCGACAGCTTCGGGTGAAGAGAATTGCTGTTTGTACAACATGTGCGTACCTGACTATGTCAAATTTGCTTGTATGGTTGTCGAACACAATCGAGATTGCAAATTTGACAAATGGTTCTCGCGTGTGTAACGAGAGCAATTACACTCGCGGCGATTTGGGAACACGATGTATTACATACGAGTCAGACCACAGGCTATGTGATCTATTCTTTGGAACGTTTCGTTAGGTCAAAGGTTAGTTGTGGTTGTCGATTTGACACATTGTTGAGGAAATCATATTAGTCATGATCTTGGATTTCTCAACTTGGGGCTCAGAATTTGGTTTCTATTTAATTTTTTTCAACCGATGATGATCAGCGGAACAGTGGTCCAATCATTCTGTTCAGAGTCTCGTCATACTATGCGGAATCAGAGTGAATTTAGCTTCCTCCAATATCAGTGTTGACTTCGGAGAATTTACCTTAAATCCCAATGTGAGCCTGGGGCGCCGGGCGCGGTCGACTTTCATGGACTGTACGGGAAAAAGATTCATCTGACATTTTTGAGCACCAATGTTCAGGCACTGCAAGATAATTCTTGGCAAATCCAAAGGAAGATACTGCTTCTGTGTATAGAATGACCAAAACTTGGATATGAGAAAATATAATTGTCTCTTGGGTAGTTAGCCCATAGGATAATAACTTTTTAAAAGAATCGTTTGAGATATGTGGTCATGCGAAGAATCACGAGGACTCATAATTGAAGAAGATTTATCAAATCTCTCTATATGAGTCTGTGTACACAGGAAAAAAAAAAAGATTTCGAGAGGTCTTTATCCCAAACAACCAAAGAAAAAGTTCAACATTTTTAAGTGAAGTCAAATGATTCCAAGAGCTAAATTTTCCCCAAAATCCAAAACACTCGAGCTCCGCTTTCACAGATTCCATGAAAATCGAGCTTTTCGCAAGCACAACGAGTGGCTCGTGGTTCAGATTAAAGCATGTAGCAGCCACAGGTTGCGCGTCCCCAGTCAGTCTGTGAAGGCCACCCTCTTCCGTTCATTGCCCGATTCTCCCCGTTTTGCCTCATCCGCGTGCTGATACTCTTATCGAGCGTTGCTATTTCATGTTCTCATACCAATACAATGGCACAACGTCGACGCCACGCTGTCTGCTGATGTTGCTGATGCTTCTATATTCTCTCTCATTGTTGGATTCTGCGCACAGGATTCGGCCAATGCACCCTTATTCCAGACTTTCATGGATGACTCTACGCTTCCAAAACGAGTCTCACAGCGTTCAGATCTCTCGTTCCATGTATAATGCCCGCGAGCGCTCGGCAAATTCCGGAATTGCGCTTTCTTCTCAACCTAACTCCCTTACTTTGTTCTTTTTTTCTATTTCTTCAAGCTTTCTGGCAAAGCTTTGGGCACTCGACGACTCGGACTTGCTGCACACAGTTCGTATACCCATTCTTCGTTTATTCTTTTTTTGCCTGCTTTCTGAAAGTCTTTCATGTCGTACACAGAGTCGGGACAAGCAGAATTTTTGTCGTTCATAAGCTGAGCTTTCGAATTCTCCGAGATCCAGTGTGGGAAGTATATGTCGCGTGGTTACTTTGCGTTTTCGTAGAGGAAGAATGGATCGAAAGATACGACAGGAATTGCCCCAAGGCACTTGTAGATTGTCTTGCGTAGGGAAGCTTACGTGGGGAAGCAAACAGCGATTGTGTGAGTTTGAGGTTGTCGAAACCTTGGCGTTTGTTCGAATTAATGCAAATTACATCTGATTGACTGGGATTGAATCTTGTCGGTGTGAGATATGACGGCTGCTTCAAACTTGCTTTATGTCTGAATAGTTGTGATCTTACTGAAATGAATAGTTAGTTTTCTGAAATAATGGCTATTTAGTTAGATTCTTCCTTGTGAGATTGACAAAAATGTTTGTTCAATCATCAAGATGAGCTTCGCTAACTTCATCAGTACTAAGCCATCAGAGTAGATTCCCCATGTGAAAACGAAAACCCTATGATCATATCGACGCCTCTTACGAAGATAAACACATCCGCTAACGCCCACGAAGAAAAACACGGTGGCCGAAGATTAGCATTTGCTTTGTTATGGCCACGAAGATTAACACTTACTGTTTACGCCACGAAGATCAACACTTACGCCTCAGCGCCACGAAGATCATCTCTTACTGCTTAAGGCCACGAAGAGTAACACATACTCCTCAATTTGCACGAAGATTAACACATTCGCGCATCTTTTTCTCGAAGGGACGAAGACTCTAAGTATTCCGTCTTAAGGCCATGAAAAGTAACACATTCTCCTTAGCGGCACGAAAATTAGCACATTCGTAGACTCCATTCTTGAAGGGACGGGGATTATAAGGACTTCGTCTTAAGCCGACGAGAAGTAACACATTCTTCTTAGCGGAACGAAGGCTAACACAATCACTCACCGTTCATCGTCACGTCAAAGAGAATGTGTTGTTTCTCATTCCATCGAGAAGAATGTGTTAGTCTTCGTGGCGTAGAGGAAAATGTGTTACTTTTTGTGGGCTTAAGACGAAATACTTATTGTCTCCGTCCCTCCATGAATGAAGTCTACCGATGCATTAATTTTTGTGCCGCTAAAGAGAATGTGTTTTTTTTTCGTGGCCCTAAGACGAAATACTTGGTCTCCGTCCCTTTGGACGAGGACGTGTGCAAGTGTGTTATAGTCTTCATACCGTTCAAGAGGAAGTGCTAGTTTCATGGGCCGTTGAGCAGTAAGTGCTAGTTTCATGGGCCGTTGAGCAGGAAGTGTTAGTCTTCGTGCCCCTAATGAGTAAGTGTTAGTCTTCGTGGACTTAACGAGAATGCGTTAATCTTCGTGTCCCTAAGGAGTAAGTGTTAGTTTTCGCGGACTTAAGGAGAATCCGTTAATCTTCGTGTTCACAATGAATAAACGTTAATCTTCGTCAGTCACAAGAAAAGAGGTGTTTATCTTCGTAAGAGGCGTCGATATATGAACAGGGGGTCCAAGGACCCTATGACCATATATCGACGCCTCTTACGAAGATAAACACATCCGCTAACGCCCACGAAGAAAAACACGGTGGCCGAAGATTAGCATTTGCTTTGTTATGGCCACGAAGATTAACACTTAATGTTTACGCCACGAAGATCAACACTTACGCCTCAGCGCCACGAAGATCATCTCTTACTGCTTAAGGCCACGAAGAGTAACACATACTCCTCAATTTGCACGAAGATTAACACATTCGCGCATTTTTTTCTCGAAGGGACGAAGACTCTAAGTATTCCGTCTTAAGGCCATGAAAAGTAACACATTCTCCTTAGCGGCACGAAAATTAGCACATTCGTAGACTCCATTCTTGAAGGGACGGGGATTATAAGGACTTCGTCTTAAGCCGATGAAAAGTAACACATTCTTCTTAGCGGAACGAAGGCTAACACAATCACTTACCGTTCATCGTCACGTCAAAGAGAATGTGTTGTTTCTCATTCCATCGAGAAGAATGTGTTAGTCTTCGTGGCGTAGAGGAAAATGTGTTACTTTTTGTGGGCTTAAGACGAAATACTTATTGTCTCCGTCCCTCCATGAATGAAGTCTACCGATGCATTAATTTTTGTGCCGCTAAAGAGAATGTGTTTTTTTCGTGGCCCTAAGACGAAATACATGGTCTCCGTCCCTTTGAACAAGAAAGTGCGCAAGTGTGTTATAGTCTTCATACCGTTCAAGAGGAAGTGCTAGTTTCATGGGCCGTTGAGCAGTAAGTGTTAGTCTTCGTGGCCCTAAGGAGTTAGTGTTAGTCTTCGTGCCCCTAAGGAGTAAGTGTTAGTCTTCGTGGACTTAACGAGAATGCGTTAATCTTCTTGTCCCTAAGGAGTAAGTGTTAGTTTTCGCGGACCTAAGGAGAATCCGTTAATCTTCGTGTTCACAACGAATAAACGTTAATCTTCGTCAGTCACAAGAAAAGAGGTGTTTATCTTCGTAAGAGGCGTCGATATGAACATCTATGAAATGGTTGCATTTTCAGGGAATATTACATCGAAAAGTCACGATGCTGATCTTGCATAACCTAGAAAATCTCCAAGAGTTCATTAGGTGATTGAATTAAAATGATCTGTAAGTGATATCATTATACATCTCAATAGAAAAAAATTTTAATTTCCAAGATCAAAAACGTTTGGCAAATTGGTGACGAATCTGCATAAATGTAATATTTCTCAAAATGATGATCTGAAGATATAACAAATTGTGCAGATTGGTCACCAATTTGCCAAACGTTTTGAATCTTGGAAATTAAATTTTTTTTTTTTCTAGTAGGAGAATGATATCACTGAGAGATCGTTTTGATTCAATTATTTAATGAAGTCTTGAAGATTTTCTCGGTCATGCAAGATCAGCATCGTGACTTTTTGATGTAATATTCCCTGAAAATGCAACCATAACAATTTTTCGGATTTTAAAAAATTTTGAAAATTGTTTCATAGATGTTCATATATGGTCATAGGGTCCTTGGACCCCATGTTCATGTATGATCATAGGGTTCCCATTTTTACATGGGTCATTAGAAGCGACGACTGCTATTTTGGTGAATCGCGCGCTCATTATGGACCTCATTTTCTGGTCTCGGAAGAATTTTCTGACTCGAAAAATATCGATAATTAGTTGAAAAATGACAAGAAACATCAAAAGCACATAATTAAATTATTTGGTTTCCCTTACAACCGAAACATATAGAAACTCTATTGGGGGAATGTGTTCCTAGGGTTTACACAGACTTTTCAGAAATTTTCCCAGATATTCAACATGTACCAATCAAAAGTCATCACAAACATCGCTTTTCGTCCATATCCAATATAGTGGACAAAATAAGTGAGGGTATTATGAGGTTCTTATGTAGCTCATAGCATTTTTTTGCCCAAACTATATATGTAAAGTGAGGCATCAATAAAATTAGACAGGTGATGTGAGAAGTTAGGTCTCTGATATGGAGACCTCTTTCCAGTTTCTACCTAATTATTAACGTGTGGATCTAGTCCAGTTGATTCTAAGCTTCTGCGGATGATGGAGCTACCGGGAATTTCCTCAAATCCATCAAAGCTTGGATTTGAAAAGACTCACTCTTATCTCACGGTCATAGCAAATTAGCTCCGATTCAGAGATTCGAGACTAGTTTCTATTGAACAATTTTCAACAATCGCAATTCTGATATTAAGTTGGCGAGAGAGCTACAAGGAAATGATCTGTGATCTAAGTTTTTAACATCTCCAGAGATCAACGTTGTATCATACGGGTATCTCTGTCAATCCACTATTGCTTTTAGAATTGTTTCACAATCTCCACTTAGAAACGATTTTGTAAATCTAAAAGCTATAGGTTCAGGATGGAAAGTGCATCACAATCAAATGAAAGAAAAGAGATTTATGACTAGACGTAAAAGAATTTTCAAACTACCAATCTCAGTCATCGTGACAGCATGAATAACTGAGAAGAAAAATTTGAGAAGAATTTTTGCTTTGGTATTATTTTTGTTGAGAGCTCATGTAATACACAATATGATGAGCTGTTAGGGATGCACTTCTAGCAATCATCACATTTCGTGTATTAGATAAGAATTTTTTGATGGATAACATTATCATCATAACTTGGGTCACGTTTTTCCAAAGCTTTAAAAAAAATGGCTCGGTAGTATGTATTGGCTATCAGGATTTCCTCGGCGTCAGAGGATTTGAAATCAATCACGATCGATTCAGGATTCTAGTCACGCACATCACTAGAAATATCGGACTTTCAAGCAATACATTCAGGCAAAAGGTTGGACTACGTTTTACAGATTGATACTCTGAATGATCTCGTGGGTTCTAGAAAATATTGATCTTCGAGAAGAAAATGTATGGTATTTACTTACAGATGAATTCTGGTGGTCGAATATTACATTAGAAACTTTTCCTACCGATGTTATCTTGTACCGACTTTCAAATAATGAGATTTTATTCAAATTGATGAAATTTTCTACATTATCACCAATATTTATCAATATGTCTTCTCACATACTATTCAGAGGTGGAAGCTGTGTATAATCCAAATTCAAATATCGAATTTGGGTCAAATACAACTTCCACTTCTCATACTGTACCCTATCTATTTCATCTATCGTTACAGGGGTTCCATTTCGGTTCTTGATTTTCATAATCCTAGGACCCCTCCTGTTTGAAAAATATTAGTTTAAACGCGAAAAGCAGTTTTGAGTCCAAGGTAGGTGTAAGGAGTGCAAACTATCTTTCGGAAGAGTTATGGAGATTGTTTGAGGTTAGAATCTATGGACCAGCGACCGACGAGGATTATGCTATTTCGTTCTCTAGTCTTTCCCGGTGGGACTGGCGCTCGGCGCGATAGATCAAAAAACGCGAATTAAATAGTAAGTGATATGACCTGTTTAAAAACTTTCTTGAATATGTCTTTTTAGAAACGTTTCCGTTAGCGGTGATGAGTTATAAGTACAATATTCGCTTACTTCTTGAAACCCCAGAGTGACTAATTTTGGCTATCGATAAAATCTTACAAAAGCAATCATGCGTTAGCGTGAGAGGATCAGTCATTTTCCCCGTGATTAAAGGAAAACACAAACCGACCAAAACATCCTCTTTAGAGACAATTTTTGATTGATTACTTGGCTCTCTTGGGCGATGCATTCGAACATTATCGATAATCATGAAATTGACCATTATTTCAAATAATTTATTTGTGGCATTCAGAGTCTTGCAATCAGGTATTTATTCCTTCTGAACGAGAAGTTAGAGACAATTTTTCCGCTCAAAAACTCCTGAATAGTTGTCATACTATAGCTATCTAATTGTCTCTCATTTATTTTGATTGCCTCCATCGTCTCGTCTTGGTTTCGGCTGTATCTCCAACAAACAAACTTTTTCAGAAATCGATAGAGATGAGCATGTATTTACTCTTCCAAGGTATCGATCATCATTCATGATGAATTCAGACATTTGAGCTACTGAATTTGTACCGAATATTTGGTCTATATAGGATTGAGGTAAATATTTCCCCGTCCGTTCCTCCCGATGGCCAATTTTTCCAAAATAGATACGCCCATGATTTTTGATTTTTCAAAACCTAATTCTCCATGATATACTTTTCCCCAAGATTCCATTCTTCCTGAAATATTATCTTCTAAGGCAAATTCCAAATATAATTTTGATGATTTATTGAAACCGAAACTCAAAAAATCCACAGTTGCCCGCAGTGTCCAAATAAGCGCAAATATGTGAGAACTTCTTTGTCATCAACATACATATTTGTGATTTGTGAAAACAATTTTGGGAATTTGATAATCTCTGTCTTGCTGTCTCGATTCTGGCCCTCTCCTAATCCTCTGGCCGGGCGCCGATTGACAGATTATTGTTCAAAGGTCAAGAATCAAAAGATTTATTCGATTATGCTGGTCGGAGCGCTCCGACTCTCGGACCTCTCTTTCTAATGCAATGAGTAAGAGAGAGAGAGGTCCGAGAGTTCGGAGCGCTCCAACCGGTCCGAACCAGCAAAATCGAATAAACCTAAAATTAGACAACAGGCTCAGGACAGTCATCGTCATCCACAAAATCATATAGAAAAAATCGAAGTCCATCGAATGTATGTCTGTAACAATCTGAAATTTCTCAAAGTCCTCGATTTAAGTCAGATTTGTGTATATTCCGAAACCTCGTCTTGCTGATTTTTTCAGGCAAGGTTCGAATGAAAATAATACAAGCACTCGTTGAAATGCAGGAACGATTCAGTTTGGAGTTATATGATTTCTAAACCTACATATTACGCTGTAGCCGTCATCCATCAGATTTTAGATTATAGCTCATAAAACAAGAATTTGGAGCACAAAACGCGATAACGTAGATGACAACACTCGAAAATTTTGGGATATTGTCCCTGTGTATAAAATTATCAATTTGAAAGAGCCAGGTTACTTGGCGGAGTTGATTTCAAAGTACAATCCCAATTATCCCAAGCGGGGTGAAGCAAAAGATCATGATCTCGTCACCTCCTTCATGCGGACCGATACTGGGGGCGCTTCTTTTCAGATACAGGGTGCCAAGCTTTGGTTTTCTATACCCCCCTCGATACGCTATATTCCATCTTTAGTGGCATTCAAGAAAGCACTTCGCGTTCATCTCTTACAGCAAGATCAATAGTTTTCGTATTGATAGAGAGTTCTCAACAAAACTCGCTATTTCAAGCACTTGTTGTGCAATATGTTTGCTAATAGTTATACTTGTACAAATTGACCTACAAGGAGGGGGTCAGGCCTTCGGATCACGGATTCCCCTGAAACTCTGGGAATAGTCTTCTTTTGGCACAGAAAGAAGATACCCAAAACCGCGTTTGCCAATGCTCAAGCGTTTCTGGGCTACCGCATACGACCCATGCATTACAGTATACCTATATTCATCAAAAATGGTATATGATGAATTCCACGCCAAAGGGACCTACGGGAAGGGGTCATCTCTCAGATTATTTTTTAACCTTTTTCATTCGATTCTATGGCTCAAAATAGGATCTTCGGACCACCTATGGGGCCCAAAAAAAATTTCTCCTCTGCATGGCACGCACATCCGTCAACAGACCGACAATTTATCGTGTAAAAATCGATGCTCTTTTATTCACGAAAATGGGAATATTTCGAGTTTTTCAATAGCTATCGATTTGCGATTTGCGGCATCTGAAAGGGCATCAAAGAACCTATCGAAAACGTTGTCGGAAATTCCTTCTCTGTGATTTGGGGGCCTCCTGGAGGCAGAAGAGTGTTTTTCACTAAAATGTTGATTTCTCGAAAAGCCATTTTTTTTATATTTTGAAAATCATATGTTTGACGTAAAATTTTGCAATCTTTCGAAAAGAATGGGTTTGAGGAGTTTGGGGCGATCCAAGTGACTTATGAGCCATTTTTTGAAAATTCGATTTTTTCGGTTCCAGAGAAAGGCGATTTTCTGCGCATGCGCACAAACGTTGACTATCGGCGCTACTTTCAATGGAAAACTGACAAAATTTCCTACAAAATGACTACCCGCGAAGTTGAAATTCATGCACTGAGACACGATCTGTAAGGATTAATTATGTCGGATCAAAATCACATAAAAATTCAGCCCGTTAACGCCTTTGTCGCGCCTGCTGAAATGACACATTCAGGAGATCTGCTCAGGACTCAATTTTGAGTACGAAATTGACCTGAAAAAAATTTGGACTACATGGTTTCAACGTAAAATTGTATGAAGTTTCAAAATATGCGATGAAAAACCCCGTTTGAGGCGAACCCGAGGTGCTACATTCAATTTTTTGACAAAAAATACGATATTCCTTATTCAAAATTGCGAAAAATTGAATTTAGCACCTCGGGTTCGCCTCAAACGGGGTTTTTCATCGCATATTTTGAAAGTTCATACAATTTCACGTTGAAAGCATGTGGTCCGAATTTTTTTCAGGTCAATTTCGTACTGAAAATTGAGTCCCGAGAAGATCTCGTGAATGTGTCATCTCAGCAGGCGTCACGAAGGCGTTGATGGGCTGGATTTTCATGTGATTTTGACTCGACATAATTAATCCTTGCAGATCGCGTTTCAGTGCATGAATTTCAACTTTGCGGGTAGTCATTTTATAGAAAATTTTGTCAGCTTTCCATTGAAAGTAGCGCCGATAGTCAACGTTTGTGCGCATGCGCAGAAAATCGCCTTTCTCTGGAACCGAAAAAATCGAATTTTCAAAAAATGGCTCATAAGTCACTTGGATCGCCCCAAACTCCTCAAACCCATTTTTTTTCGAAAGATTGCAAAATTTTACGTCAAACATATGATTTTCAAAATATAAAAAAAATGGCTTTTCGAGAAATCAACATTTTAGTGAAAAACACTCTTCTGCCTCCAGGAGGCCCCCAAATCACAGAGAAGGAATTTCCGACAACGTTTTCGATAGGTTCTTTGATGCCCTTTCAGATGCCGCAACTCGCAAATCGATAGCTATTGAAAAACTCGAAATATTCCCATTTTCGTGAATAAAAGAGCATCGATTTTTACACGATGAATTTTGGGTCTGTTGACGGATGTGCGTACAATGCAGAGGAGAAATTTTTTTTGGGCCCCATAGGTGGTCCGAAGATCCTATTTTGGGCCATAGAATCGGATGAAAAAGGTTAAAAAAGAATCTGAGAGATGACCCCTTCTCGTAGGTCGCTTTGGCGTGGAATTCATCATATAGTAGCTCAAAAACGCTTGAGCGTTGGCAAGCGCGGTTTTGGGTATCTTCTTTCTGTGCTAAAAGAAGACTATTCCCAGAGTATCAAGGGAATCCGTGATCCGAAGGCCTGACCCCCTCCTCACTAGTCTCTTCTGACCGTACTTCTACTCATATGTACCTTTTGTGATACACACACGCCATGTGTGTCTAATTTGACACCTCGACCAAATTCTATATAAGGACCTGTGATACACCATGTCACGTGAAAGACCGATAATATTATTATTAATGGAGGTGCCCGAGAATGATATTATGTATTCAGATTTTTATCATAAGACGAATAAGGACTATTCTATTCTATTCTATTCTATTCTATTCTATTCTATTCTATTCTGAATAGCAAGAGTATCCTCAAAATCTTGGATAAATAACGGGGTATGCAATGAAATTGCCGTAAATGCGCAGCTAAAACTAAACCAGCAGACGACTTTGCAAGTTCGGGTAGTTTGAAATAAGCCGGATTGGTGAAAATGTTTCCTGGTCATGCAAATCGTTTGGAAGCAATAAAATTGGGAGGAATGTCCTATTAGGGACGCAACATTTTGAGAAATATTGATTGAGAGAAATAGTTCAAGGAATTCACTTCCAACGGGTCTGAGAGTTCGCGAAAAAACACTTTTTACTAATGCAGAGATATTAATTCTGTTCTATTTTCTTTCAGAATGATTTACGACGTAAGAGGTCAGAAATCGAATCTGATTCCAACGTCTGACGTAGAATCGCCATCTCGATAAAATATGTTATCTCCGTGATAACTATAGACAGGTGAAATGTGCCGCGTGCAAGAAATACTAACAATCAAACCGAGCGTTGCAAGCGGCACACGACGAGCTCCGATAAATTCATCATGCATGGAGTAAGTACAATATTCTCTGAATCGTAGGAATTGCTACATCTAAAATACGCTGGTCCCATGTCTCGAGAAAATTCCCAACGCCATTAGTAGTTGAGAATGAAGCCAACTTCCATGGATAAGAAAATGATACAACATTTATGCCATTAGCTGAAAAAAATGTGCGAGATTATTCATCTAATCTTCATTTTTTAGGCATTCCATTTCGGTTTTGAAGAAACGATATTGTTTCAAGGATGGACAACAACCGACAGAGCTGGTATAATGGGTTCGATGATAGGAATCATACTACTTGGTATGATTTATGAAGCCTTGAAAAACTACAGGTAAGATTCTGTTGTGAATGCGGGAAAAAAGAATGATCAGCATTATGTAGCATTTGAGATGACAAGAATCAATGATAATAAAATTCGTAAATAGGCATTGGAGGAATGAATTCTCACTTTTCTATTGTTGACCTCGTATTCGAGGCCATTTTTAATGAGAAATTATCGATCGAGCTTCGATCGTCGAGATGTTAATCAAAGAAAAAATGAATTTGACTGATATCGTGAAAAAAATGTCTGGACCAGGATCAAACTGGGAACCTTCTTCTTGACGGGAAGATGCTCTACCATTGAGCTATCCAGGGCCCAGCAGATTCTTTTTCTTGTCTCGATGTCACTGATCTACATTAGCGCCATTATTTCAACCGAGGCGCGGAATTCGAATGACACTTTCCGAACTCTAATCCCGGCGAGAAGAAGGTTCCCAGTTCGATCCAGGCATTTTATTTCACGATGTCAATCAAGAGCATTTTCACTTTGATTAACCCTTAGCTGGCACACCTCCGCCTAATAACATAGCTGGCCAACCTGGGTCGACTCGACCCACGCCGAAAAATTGATGCTGTAGCTATTATATTGAATCTTTTGACTTGAAAAATTTTTTGTAGCTTCTTTGATATGTTTCTGATCGGCCAATGTATACAGATTTCCTCCAAGGTCCAATAAAAAATTCCAAAAAATACAAATGTCCAGAAAAATGCAAAAAATCACCTTTTTCACTAAAAAAATTGTAGATGGCACAATTTTCATCCGAATGAGCTAAAATTTAACTGAGTAATCTCGGGATGGGGTCAATTCAAGAAAAAAAATAGCGCAAGAGTGAGTCTTGGAAAAAAGGTATTTATTCTGACATATTTCGACCGATGAATTGAGAATTTTTATTCTCACCCAATATGCCGGATTGAGGACCTCTATTGAAAGATCGACCACTGGACTCTTCTTTTCTCATATCTACTTGATCTTGAGATAACTCAGTTGAATTTTCAGCTCAATCCATTGAAAATTGCGTCTTCTAGAATATTTTCAGTGGAAAGACCTTTTTTGCAATTTTTTGCAATAATTTATTATTGCAACTATAAAATGCAATCAAAAATAGCGCGCATAGCTGGCACACCTGGATACTTTAGACCCGGCGACAATTTCGCTTGGCTGTGGTGGGAAGACGCGCGCGCCAGACCTGTTGCTATATGCACGGTCGGTAAGCGGCACATCTTGACCTCCAACAAATGTCACTCTGAGTCCAGGAAACTTCGAATTACGAGCGTGGCGATCTCATAAAAAAGGCCTTGGGTCGAATAGACCCACGTGTGCCAACCGAGGGTTAACATTTCGACCGATGATTTCTCAGTAAAAATGGCCTCAAATCCGAGGTCAACAATACAGAAATGGAAAATTAGTCCTCCAATGCCAATTCACGAATTTTAATATCATTGTTCACATAAGAGGACGATTCAAGTTCAAAAAGTGTAATTTGAAATGATAAGAATTGAGAATTTGAGAATGCAACATGATCAAGTTTTCTCATTACACATCTTGGACACTGTATCAACAACTTCAATTGAATTGCAGGGAGTATTTGAATGTCAGTAATGCAACATTCCATTCCAGAGGGTCATTCAAAAGATCGTGAGTCAAAATTGATCCTCTTTTTTGTATCTCGACTCACATATTGCCTTAAGTGTAAACATATTCATTTTTCTTTCAGCGAAGCAATCTTCTCATCTATACATATCCTTCAAACAATTTTACATGGTGTGCAAGTAGTGATAGGGTACTTTTTGATGTTCATTTTCATGTCGTATAACATTTACTTGTGTATCGCCGTGGTAGCCGGTGCTGTTATGGGTTACTTTATATTTTCGTGGAAGAATGCGAGATGTGATATCAGCGAATGTTGTTCGTGAGAAAACGTTACAACTGTTAGTGTTACTATATAAATTATCCAGTCAGTGCAAAAGTCCATTTCATTATAGAAGTCAAGATTCTCGTAGTTGGCTGTGCATATGGACAAACTGAGAAAGATACATAAGTGTGTATTCTACATGAGAAATTAGACAGTTGAGTCTAATTGTGAGGTATTAATATCATAAGATGATATGTCGAAATTCACGAATGGGATACATTAACGTGATGCTTATCTCAACGATTGACATGGATTCGCAAATCAATGAAATGATTTGAAACGTTGAAAAGAATTCATGTGATACAAAATCGATAACATTGACGATGAATCATTTGAATGAAATGTTATAATCTAACAAAATATAATGCTCTCTCCTGGTTTACAGTCTTTCATTTGGTTCATTATTTGATCATTCTCGGCAAAATATATCTTGTGTATAGGATCTGAAAGAAGATGTCCAGAAGAGCCCCAACATAACTATTCCTGTTATGTTTGGGAGGAATGCCAGAATAGCTCAGTGAATCGGTTTCCTCTATCTACACGTGTTTTTTTCGTGCATTATTCAAGTGATTTCCCTCAATCTAATTCCTGGTTCGCACTCTACTCAATGAATAACTTCCATATCACGGAAGCGAAATTGAGATCTTTCATCTCTGACCAAGATTTGCGATCTATTTTCTGTCCACAGCTCGTAAACTTGAAAACTGTCCAAATTTAGATCGAAATACTTTGATAGCTTGCATACATCAACCTGCTGTCGAATACATAGTTCATTACCATTTTTACCAGCGTTGTCGGAATTTTGACCTATTTTTCACTCAGAACACCAAGAAGAAAAAACTTCTCCAAATATGAATATAGTTTACTCTGTTCCATAGTAGTTAGCAGAATGAATTTTATTCACCTCCTTGGAGCCTGAAATTGCGAACCGCTTTGACGTAAATATTTGAAATTTGATTGTATACAGTTTGTTGTGAGTTATAAAAGTTGAGCCAATGTATCAAGATTAGTAAGAAATCTACAAGATGTAGTGCTTTGAGGACATGATGCGAAGTATTATACATTCCAATAAGCTGTCAGATTGATCACAAGTGATAAAGGTAATCTTATCAATCATGCGTGATGGTTTTTCTTGGACTCGCGCTAAACTCAATCTTTAGTTAACATGTGTCTCGTATGACGATAAACCCGAGAGCTACGCCAACTACCTACAGACGAATCAAAGTTTCTAGTCGTGAGCGTAGAGTTCACGAATTGCTGTTAAAATGTCAAATCAACAGAATAATTGCTGTGATAGTAACGGATTCCATTCTGAAGTGAAAATTACGTCAACGTCAGGGAAAACCAAGACCCCGTTCGAGATAATATTTGGCTGGGATACATTCAATTCTACGTTCCTGATTGTTTTGATTGTTGCCTTTGTTGCTTGGTGGGCCATATTTGCTTGGTTCTACGAGCCGGGATCCGGAGGACACGATCACATGTGAATAGCCGTACACTCAACGATAGTTTATCATCTAACATTCATCCATCTCTAATAGGAGGTACCTATCCATCTATTTAATATTGGCGCCTCTTGATTGCAAAGTTGATAAATATCGTGTGATCTCTGTTGCAACCCACAAAGAGGAAATGTATATGATAATATTGATAAACGACAGTGATTTTTGCTGTACGCATTAATGACACAGTATGATCTTATTTGTAGTACATTCCGCGACAGAAGATTCAAGAAATGGTTTTCTAAGAGTACGGAGGAAATTACAAGAATTTTACTTAGCAGGAAATACACCCTGGTAGAAATGTGACCAATTTTTTTGGCCACCCATGCAATATATAGATATAGTGACAATGCAATTAGGTTTGACTTGGCCAGTTTTTGGCCAAAAAATGCTCACAATTTCTACCAGGGCAGTTAAAGAGTTTAGAGTTGCATTCAAAATTATGCTGTATGAGCAACCTGAACTGTCCACACTGCCGCCAACTTAAGAGTCTCTCTCCCATCCTAATAGCATAGATGAGAGGGTCTTAAGTTGGCTAACGTGTGGACAGTTCAGGTTGCTCCCGAGTGTACATCTACTAGCTATAATCTATCCATGTTCTTGGCCACAGGAAACAATATGATCATGATACATTCATTCAGAGAAAATTATGGTCTTGAATGTTAGTTAATGAAATCAAATTTTTTCATTCTACAGATTGAAGAATCGATTTGTAAATATGCTTAGATATAAATTCATCATAACGTTAAAAAAATGTATCAACAAAACTACTGACACTTGGATGATTCCGAAATCATTGAGAACCACGACAAATCCTAATGAAGAGAAACTTTGTTAATGAATTCACGAATACTCCATCGTTTCTAAATACAGTCGCTTCCGGTTATAACGAGCTACAAGGAATAGGAGAAAAGTGTTCGTTTTAGCCGATGCTCGTTGTAACCGGTTTTATACGAATTGACACGATTTTATGAGTCAAGCTGGAATAAGTGGTGTACAACTAATCTTTACTTCACGAAAACTAATTCATAAGTCCATACGTAGAATACAGCTGGTCATCAAAACATTTCAAGAAGAGATAAAATAACTGAATCGATAAATGAAATTGATAAAATAATCCAAATGATCTGTCAAATTCTGGGTTTGCCTTGGTTAAAAAATCGGTGATCAATTCTCTTCGCATATTACTACCACATTCCTGAGAACTTTGCAGGATTTTTTCTTTGTTCTGAAATTGTGGAGCTGCTGACATTGTAAATCTTGCACGGATCACTATTTTTTTGGCCTCGCTCAAACGATCTAATGGTATTAACTTTATCCCAAATCGAAGTTGCTTTCTAAATTTCAGCCAATTTTCGCTTGTTACAGCCGAACTGTTATAACCGATACTTGCCCCATTGCTTCAACATGGTGCACAACCAATCAAAAAAAGTTTCCTCGTTATGGCCGGATTTTCGTTACAACCGGCCTCGTTATGACCGAAAAAGACTGTACTACATTTATGCATAGCGAGATCATTTGATTTTATAACATTTCTATTCTCACTCCGATGAATATCCTATACCTATTTGACGACAGATTGTTATATTATTTCCGAATCTTGCAGAATCACAGGTGACGCATCGAGCATTGGAGAAGGCAGGAATTTCACTACGAATGTCACCACAAATATCCATTGCTTACAGCTAAGGGAGAATTGAAATTCTGATGTTATCAGATAAGAAAGTTGGAAAATGTATCAAGATATATGTCAAATCAGATCAAGCAAAACTATTGATTAATAAGAAATCCTATCTATGAGTTCCAAACTTCTCATTCCAAGGGGAGAACTATGAAGATAATAACAAAAAAAGTTTTACCATTGAGAATTATATTATCATTTACAAAAGAGTTTTTTTTATTTAAAGAATCGTCCTATTAATTAAATCACATATGGGAGGTTAGTGGTTCATATGAACATTATTCTAATACTGAGGGGCCACCCGTTCCCAAACTACGCGGATAGCCAGAGGGGAGCGAAGGGTGTTTGAAAATACTGAAAAAAATTAAGAAAAACTACCGGGGTAGAGGAGGGGTCCACAGCCCCGACTATGTAGATTGATCCACATATAAGTAAAATATTTCCAAGCATCCTTTCTATTGCATCCTCTATTGTACTGTCCTTCTTGAATGCAGAAAACACTCTATCTGGAATATTTTTTCATGGTTCTCGAAAATTTACAAATTTTGAGGAGGAATAGGCTTATAGTGCGGTAATCCTAGTTCATAATCCAACATATGAATGATCTGCCATTTCAAATCTTCTACTACTGTATTGGACTCAACTATTACACTCACTTCCTCGAGAAGTGTGATCCTACTTTTGTCCGATGTGGTACCCCACTGGGTGTAAAAAGATGACCAGTATCATGCTTTGTAAGTGCATGTACGATTTGAATCCGAACCTGGGGTGAAATTTGAGAATATTCTCTGAAAGAATAGAGAACTCCACGTCGAAGTCAAGAAGCTCAATGTCTTATGAGATCAATTTTTCAGTTAGAATAAGCTCAATGGAGTAAGAACAGTGCTAGATTCCTTGTCGCGGTACAGTTTGCCATAAGAGTTTTTCATGATTTCCCCCAACCCAATTGACCCAGGTGGGTCAATTTAGTCACAGAAACTGAAGCAAACTACGGGGAGGGAGTAGGAGTCAAAAGAGGCAAAAAATTTTCTACGTTGTTTGTGGACGGCCCCTGTAATGACCGACACGGCAAAGTCGAATCCTAAGGAACACGTCTTCGCGAAATAATGGTTGTCATCTTGTTTTGCTGAGAATTGAAGGTATCTTCAAGGATTCAGTCCAACAGCCTTGGTCACGTGAGATGTGGCTATCAAAATCAGCATTGGACATATCGCAATGTACTGACAAGGCTTATTGTCGCAGAGCTCCATAGCTGTATCTCAATATAAATGGTCTATTAGATTAAAATCTTGGAGATAGCTCAGTTCCTCGCTCCTAGAGTCCCATCAAGATCTAAGTTTTACAAGATTGGACCTATCCTTGTAATTGGAAAGTATTCCTGGTACCTTTTTGGGTGACCAATTTTATCACTTGGGATAATTTAGCAAATCAGGAATTATAAATTACGCGGAGATGACTTCATCCAAACAGAGACATGAAAGTGACTGCTGTCATCGGAGGATTCTCAAGTTCTGGATATTGGATTTCATGAAAATGCTCAAAGTACTCTTTCTTCTCATAGTATAGATAGTGTATTACGCATCGAGTGCTCGAAATACTTTTTCTTCGCGAAAACCGCGCTAGGCGTACGCGAAACGATTTCGTAAATATTATCAGCATATAGCGATTTCAAGAACAGCGTCAGTAGTTTTCTAAGTTTCTACGTACTGATAAAAGCTTTTGTGGTTATTCCTCGAAAAAGAAAAATGATAAAATAGTGATGAAATATGAATATATCAACAAACAATAGTGATTTTGAACTTTGTCAACTTTCATAGATTTGGTAGAATGGATTGCTAATGACTGGAATCGCAATTGTTTCAATCCATAGCGCATTTAACGAACCGGAAAAAAAATGGATTTACACTTCAGAAAGCAATTTCAGCTCAATTAGAGACTGAATAACCTTTGAGCTCAAGAAAAATGCTTGAAAGAAGAGATAAACCCCTTGAATCTTTTGCACCGCGGATCAGTTTGATCGGAAGTTTATCTAAACTCCAAGTTTTGCGAAGTAATTCTGTGTGAAACACGTTCAAGTTGTTGAGAATAAGCGAGATCCCTCACAATATCTCGCCGTATGAAGCCGTGTGGTTTTGTTTGTGTCGGCAAACTGAGCTTTTTTACCCCTTATATTCACTAGTTTGTAAAAGTGGGTCACGTTTTTTCAATTCTTCGCACCGTCTTTCAGAGACGCGATGAATAACGTGAGCACTCGACAACATTACACTTGGGTTGGGTGCAATGCACGCTTGCATACGAGGTGAAATGGTTGACATGGTGTTGTTTCAAAAGCTCAAGTCTGACTGTGACTGCTGGATTTGCTGGTTCTCTGAGATTGAGCGCTCTTTTTTATTTTCTCCGGTGAATCTTTCCATTGAATTGATAGGAAATGTAGAGAAGAGTAGTGAGTCATTGGCATTAGGATTTTGGATAAGTAACTACGAAACGATAATTAATCATCATCGACACATAGGCACGGAATCCGGAGTCATACAAGAGAATAAGTTCAATCGCAAATATCCAATGGAATCTTAACACTATGTTTGGTTAACGTCATTCCAGTACAACGGGGGAGTGAGCTTATTTTCGCGATGAAGAGGATATGGATGCAGTCTCAGAGTCACACAATTATCCTTAGTTGTGAAGAAAGCGATGTAAGTTTTGGCAGGCTCATAGAATGGCTACGTAAGTCCTGGACATTTCTTGTTGTGCTCTGGAAGTATCAATGTCAAGTGGTGCTGAGCTATTGATATCAGGAGCCACGAAAATACCGAAACTAGGATACTATTGGAGTACTAACAAAAATGTTATTCATGTATTGCTGAAAGGTCACGGGGTAGCGAAGATCAGATGCTCCTGAAGTTCCGTGAAAATACTAGGCAAGTACCACGAAAGTACCACTGAAGTAATGAATACCAGAGGCTGTGAAAGTGCCGCAAAAATACTAATCAAGTAATGCTAATTTTTGTCACAAAAGTAATGAAGACCAGAAGCTGCGACTGTACCGTGAAAGTTACTACTGAAATACCATAAAGGAAATAAGCCGAGGCTATCGAAGTAAATCTTAAGTATAAAGTCTCGTTGGGGTAATGTTAGAATGCGAAGTGACAGTGAAGTACTCCTGGAGTGTTACAAAATTAACGAATCCCGACGGCGATCAAAGTACTACAAAAGTACTACAGAAGTACCGCTGAAGTATCACAGAAGTATGAAAACCAGATGCGACCCAAAAATCGCAAAATTGTATTCCACTCAAGTACTCTTACAGTATTTCCGTGTAACTTATTCTTAATGTAGAGTATGATAAGTGAATTCTATTTGTAAAGCACCCATTTCAGTACTTGAGCACTACACCTCATCGGTATTCTAGTAAGAACCTAGGCAGTCCTTGACTTGTTACATCCAATAACATTTTGAAACTTTATTCTTTTTTTGAAGTATTCTCTACTGATCTCGGTATCGTTCATATTCAATTACCGATAAATGGATTGTAATTAGAACATTGATGAGATTGAAGTGCGCTTCTACTGATCTTCCATAAAATCGGATGTTGATCGCTTGAGAATGGTCTTCAATCAAGAATATTATCACATCATCGCGGATTATTCAGGATCCATACTATTCATTGAGTTCCATTGAAGTTTTTTTTGAGAAGCTTACATGCATCTTCTGTAGGGTAGAAGAATAAACTTGGCATGATTTAGACGAGATATGGCTAGTAATAATCTTCCACTGTGCAGCTTTGAACCTGGAGTCGGGCTCCCGTTGTTACACAGAAGTTATTTATTTGAGCAGGCATACAGGGGCTCCTCATAATCCAGATTTATCCTCCGTCTCCCATAGCTCGGTGCATGTATTCTCATGCAAGAAGCACCAAGTAAAATTTTGCAGTTATCGCAGCTGTTCTAGGTTGACCTACGCAAATTTCATGTATCGTGGATAAGTTTATTATAACCTCGATTATAACACGAAGTGAACAATCATGCAGGCCTACAAATCTCATTCCTGGTCATCTCAAACATCTCTCGTCGAATAATTTTTCTAAAAAAAATAACCAAACTCGAAAGAAAGTTTATTCGATTCCGATAGTAGGCCTACAAATGAATCTAAATGAGAGACGGTAATGCCAATCCGATTGATCCTGAACCAAGACTCATTAAAGCAGCCCAGCTCACACAAAGTAGCCCTCGCGCCGTTAGGACTCTTAATCTTTATCTACTGCGAGGGGTGACTACCACGCACCGTAGATAATCGCCAAGGAAGCTAATCCACCCCACCATCCAATAAGATTCTCAATGAAAATCTTGTTATTAGATATACCGTCAAAGTTCTCTTATTACACCAAACTCGTCTTTCATTCCTTTTGATTTTACATACACGACACGTTGCACGTTCAGTAGCCAATTCCATCACCTAAAAACCCAATCTACCACATGAGAAACCCGAGACTGCGTGGCGACTGGCATATCGCACCCTCACTCGTCTAATACCATCACATCAGAATCAGCAGCAGCTACAGGTGCCACACAGCAAAGTTGCGCTTGGTCGGGGAAACAAAAGCTCCACAGATCGAGTTGGCGCTCGGCTGTACAGTCGGTTTCAAAAGGGGGGGGGGGGTGGCACGCTAATCCGGCGCCCCGTAGCCTCAGGGGATATACATGCTGGTTGGACCATCACCAAAGAGAGAAAAGAGACAGTTAGAGGCAGGCTATAAAGGGGCTTGAACGAAGGGAAGCTGATGCTGCTTCTGCTTCTGCTATCCCGAGGGGCGGAAAAAGCGAAAGCCCCCACGATGCCACTGTGGTGTCCCCTCGTATTGCGAACCAAGCTGGTCGATAACCGGTGACTATATATCGCACCTACACCATCCTATAATGGTGCCTGCGTGATGTTCAACCCCGTGAGTAGTGGTATATGGTCCAAAATGAAAATTCTCTAGCTCGTTTTGTTCGCTCGTTTTGTATATCAGGCCTTTGCTGAATGTGTATTTTATTGGTTCAAGTGTATGAGTGAGTCGTCAGGGGATGTCAGTGGGGGTGGAAGGAAATTTCGTTTGCAGATGAATCGCAGAGGGTGCAATAGCTAAATTGAAAGCCACGTGGATATACCATGGCGGAAGAGAAGGGATTTGGGTATAGTGTGTATAATAAGGACTCCTTGGAGTATCAAGCTTTGAGAATTGTATAGCTTTGTCTTTGGATAATATAAAGAGTAGTGAAAAAGAGTGAAGGAAGAGCAGGAGATAGAGATGTGTCCTTTGAGAAAAGTAAGTGGATCGAGTCGCTGAGAGAACTATTGAAGATGTCTGCGCACATCTGTTGCCATCACGAGTCTGCTGAATTGTCTCCACGAAAGGAAAGATTCTGACGAATACGGGTGATGGGGAAGTTCTGACTAAGGGTGTAGTTCTTGAAGTTTTCTTTAGGGTATCGAGACTTATCTATGATCGGGACCGACGAATAGGGTGTGATCGACTCGATTTTTTTCGACCGTTCGTAGAAATCAAAGGTCAAGGGACAGTTTTCTCCTCTGACTGGTGTTATCTTCCATGTTTGCCGCACTGAAAATTACCCTAGACCGGGACTAGTTTGCGTGTGTTATGAGGTGACTTTGTCCTAATTTCTTTTGACTATAAATTTCAACTGTTTCATGCTAGAACATTCTAGTGTAGATCATTGTGAACAGCTAAGCATAATCGTTAAAGTGAAGCTCAAGGGACGTACTCTAGGACAATTTGCTTGAAAGTTATCGCCAATATCAGTTCAAAACAAAGCTTTAGTCGCGGGAAAACAAATCTAGGTTCACGATGGCTCTTCATCAACTATTTGTACATACATTGATAATGAATGCCATTTGTGAAGTCTTTCGCAGAGATATCCAATAAAATTTAATGTTTCAGGTTCAATTGTCTGATAAAACGTGTATCTTTTCCGACTTGTCTTCAATTCTATGTGTCGCTGGTATCAACAGAACGTAACATTCAAGATGAAATTATACCATCAGTACGATGTCGAATGTTGAATGGTTAAACAAGCCTATAAAATGATGCTCTGCACTGTCAGAAGATATTCTCAACGTCAGGTCAAAATAGTACTGAAACACAACAAATCCCGTACCGTTGTTAAGTTAAGTCCGTGTAGCACTGATTGTGAATTAAAATTGATATCATCTGCAACTAGATCTCGATTTCCTTCCACATTTAGCAATATTACCGAGTACCATTCAAACTTCCAGCTCACACAAAGTGTGTGCAATTTTTTACGAGCAGTTGACTCGGTTAAATTTTCTCTCGATTCGAATACGAACAGTTACATGCTCAGACAAGAGACAGAGAGAACAGTCAGAGCATCAGAAACGGGGTCCATACAATCCGCCGACGCTCGTAGCCGGGGGAATCTCCCTTCTGTTAGCGCACCCTCGGTTCCCCAAAGCGAGCAAAGCTTACTATACCTCATCCTCTATTTCTATCTTTCTCTGTCTGCATTATACCCCACATTTGCACTGGCGTATCCCAGACCCGTTTTTGCCAACCCGCCTGATTTGCAAGTGTGTATACTTGTATGTATGTGAGATCGCGTTGCAGATATGTAGATGAAGAAAAAGGAGCCACCGCAGTCCTGTTGCACAGACCGCCCTTTGAATGCTCTTCTTTTTTCATTAACTTTCTCGAGATCATGTGTTTGAGTACTGATGTACCACGTGATATTCAAACCGCAAGCTCATGCTTCTTTGATTATATTTTTTTGAGCATCGGATCAGGCTTTTACATGCCGTGAATCGTGGTAGCCGTGTCTTTGAAATTTAATAATGTGTACTGTGTAATGGGAATCAATTCTGATTACGCAGAATATTATGGAATCAAATTTCAACTCGGATATTGTCAAAAGACTGGAATTTTTGCGTCACAACGGTTTTTATGTGAAGAATAATTATTTACGATGGAAGGCAACGTTTCCTGTGGGGCCTTCAATTTTCTCTTCAAGTTCTTCTCATAATTTAGTCTTTTGATCAAAAATCTGAAGAAAAAAAATTCAGACACTCTCCTCGACACATATGACTGATTGCAAATTAACGACTTTCATTTCAATTTCATTCGTGAATGGTGTGCAAAATTGCATCCACAACTTTGCCGGCAATTAGGAACGAATGAAATTTAGCATAATGCTGTGCCTGCTTTGTCATTCATCACGATTGACCGAGATGATGACACATGCCAAGCGATGCGACGCCAGCATAACTGTGACAATAGACCGAAAATACAATCAGTATTCGAGCTGGCTCTCGTGGCACGCTATTGTCGCTAGATACATGTATCCAGTGCTGATGAATTTCCATGCGGCTGTTTGTCATCCTCTGCTTAGATTAAGCTCGACCAGATATCGCAGCTGACCAGCGAACATCATGATTGGTGATGGATTGCACACCGCAGGCCAAAACTGTTGATGATATTGATTAAATTTGTGTGGAGTTGCTCATGATGACTGAAATCGAACTCTCGCTTAAAGAATACTCTCTTTAAATCTTCTGAGCCCCTTTTTCAGCAAAAATTACTCAGCTACTTTACTAATACTTCCTAGCACTTTTGATTTGATCGTTGAGTCATTATAGATTTTTTTCTACGGTTTTGTTCGCGTACCATAGCAAAGAAATCAACAAATATCACTCGCAAGGATTCACCACAAGAATGCCGTTTGGCTGGAATGAAGTACGTGTACCCAATCTGCTTTTTGTACCCAACCTGCTCCCATATGCCGATTTCAGAGCTAGGCATTCGTTGACCTTCGCGCAATCTTTTTTGTGTTTTTTATATCGTAATATAAGAAAATTAATGATTTAGACCGATCCCGGATGCTTCCTGCGTCTCCCAGAAGATATTAAGTGAGTTTTTGCGTTTTTCGTGTTTGCACACTTGAGGAATCGTCCACGAAACTGCGTTGGGTAAAATCGGTGCCAAAATTTTTTGATTCTATCTTTGTCTCAAAACCTTCAAAATCCGTTTCTTGGAGTATGTGTAGCCATTGTGTAAGCAAAATACGGAGATCATTTGCAAAGATAGAGGTCAGACTTGGTGTATACTCAACATTCCTCCCATGTGAGTATCTCGAAGGGGAGTGCAGTACGACTTGTTTACCACTCAGAACATGTTTATCGCGGCTAAATAAACCGGTAACAGTGTACTGGACCGATGAAAAAGCTTCATATGTGGTTGCAGGGAGATGATAACGATGTGATGCACTTCATCACCAATTTACGTTGTTTTGAAGGAAGGGGGCATGCTGGGGACACCCTTTGACAAACCTTCGAAAAACCATTTTTCGAAAAAGTTGCGACATCTCGGCTTCAGCCGGTCAAAATCCAACCGGCCTTAGCTCATTCCACGCTTTTATTTTAAAGGTCATAAATCAAGCCTCAAAATGAGCGAAAGTTATACGTTGAAAAATATCGGAAAAGGGCAAAACTACTGGCAAAATGGCTTAAGGGGACGTCGGAGCCCTATCAATATTGTACAGTTACCGACATGATCGAGTTTTCGTATTCCTCGATGAATTTTTGAGATATCAAAAATCTAACAAGTAACGCCGATTCTATGAGCCATACAGAATCGGCGTTACTTAGTAGAATCCCGATATCTCGAAAATTCATCGAGAAATACGAAAACTCGACAATGTCGGTATCCGACATCCTCTTAAGGCGAGGGATGTTGGGTACACTTACATTACCAGTCAAAAGTTTAAAGTCTCCCAAAGAATTTTTTTCAATTTTGTGAGTTGCACCACGTGGCTCTACTTAGCCCTAGACGACTCTCTCTGAGCTCATTTCAAGAATTTTTCACGTATTCCAACATGGCATTATTCGTTTTCATCCACACGAATTCGGATCTTGACTATCTTAGCTTCAATAAATGTCAATTTCGAGGATTTTTGCAAGAATTTTCAGGCTTCGCTAAGTTTAAGGCACACGAATATCTTAGCATGGGACTTGTGATGCTTGAAACTCCAAGTTTAAGGCTTCAAAATCCGTTTTGGAACATCCCTCTACGTTACTTCTAGTTCAAGCTATGACATTTTCTGTGAGCAAAGATTTTTCGTAAAAACTAGCTCGTTATTTAAAAATGACGAGAAAATTCACTATTTGGGGCATATTTCACAGGTTTCTCATTTTCTCGACCATAATATGGAAGGTAGATATCAGGAAGAAAGATTATATTTCCCATGAAATGCATTTCTCTGCCTTTTTTGAATTTGGGTGCTAGTTTTTGTGAAAAATCTTTCTTCACAGGGAATATCATAGCTCGGGTTAGGAGTGACGCAAAGAGACGCCATGGAACGGACTTTGAAGCTCTGCTCTAAACTTGCACTTTCAGGTCTCACAAGTCCCATACCAAAACATTCATATGCCTCAAATTTGCACGACTCAAAAGATTCTCTCAAAAGTCGCCGAAATTCACACTTTCTCAAATTAAGCTTGCCAAGATCCGTATTCGTAAGGATAAAAATCAATGATGCCATCTTGGAATGAGTGAAAATATCTTCAAAATTAATCTAGACCCAGTCTTTTAGGGTGAAGTGGAGCTGAGTGGTGCAACGCACAAAATTGAAAAATATTTTGGGCGAGCTAAACATTTTGACCGGTAGTATACCTTAACTACAATTTGATGGATTGTCTTGATTGGTGATTGGTGCAAAATTGGTATAGATTGAACATACTCAAAATCACTCTTCTAAACTACTCATCCAAATCATTACTTCTCAAACAGATGAAATATAGAAGGAAAATGATGGATAGTAGAATGAGGAGAAGTATGAACACACCAGCCAATACAGGTTTTGCTAGAATTAGATCATGGATCAGGACAGTGGACATGGAGTCCAATACTGTATGAAGTGTGAATTTTCGCGTTGTTGTGTAGGATTATGTAACTTGGAGTGGTTTAGATGAAGTTAAATAAATAGAGTCAAATCTGACATCTGTTGAAGGCTTTGTGTTGAGGGAAAAGTATAACGCATGTCTGGTATGAATGAATGCATCTGAGGGTATAATAGCCTCCGCTCTAATGAACTGACTTGAAACGAGTCGTTAAAAAGTGGGAGAGTTCAAGTACCCGTTTAGTCAAGTGGAATTCTCAGCAGAAGGGTGAGACGCACGTCAAGAGCTTGCAGCAGTTTGACGAGTGCGTATAGTTCAACTCAAGGGCTTCCCTCAAACGTTGATGCGTTTATTGTACTGCAACACAATTATACCTTTCTCTAAGAGAATTTAAGCGATTATTTTCATAGAGAGGAAGGATCACTTGGGAGGGGAAGTTATGACAGAGTATTCGAATAAAAATTCCTAGGATTACAAACCTTGAATATAAAGTTTGCATTTGTCAAACGACGAAGATTTTTTGAGGAGAAAACCATGGTGGTTTACGATACCTGAGCCAAATTTGAATGAATTCATAGCAGCTTTTATGAAGTGTAACGACTGCGTAACAGCTAAAACTCATGGAAACATGGTTAAGCCCATCGAGCGCCAAGAGACGAATTTAACTTGGGGCGCCTATGTTCTGTTTCTCTCTCGCCAGAGTTTAGATTCAGATTCATCATGTAAATGGAACCATCCATTCACTTAATATATTTGTACATGAACTATGTTTAGAATTCTCTGCACATAATGGACAATGTCCATCTAGCACTGTAAACCAAAAAACCTATGTAAACGGCTCGCAATCTGAGTACGCTCTCATTATACTAGTAATTCAACTTGTTTACTTGTAATAATAAACTATTTTGCACAGTACATGAATAAATCAACCACTATCTTTCAGTGTATTTGTGATTGACTGAAACCCATTTTGAACCCACGAATATATTCACGTCATTACAAAAGTGATCGGTTGAGTCCATCTTTTGGATGGTTTCTGAAGTAAAAACAGGATGAGCGCGATCGATCGAAACCCAGCAGAGCAAGAGGCTTAAGTATTTCTCTTCCATGCAGAGAGATGTCTCTACCTGTTACTTATTTCTCGTATTTTTCAAACCGCAGTGAGAAAGATCGATCAAAATCTGTAATTTATGTCGAATTCCTTGGAACTGAGTCATCTGTTTCAATTATTGTTCGAAGTTGAGAGTAAAGAATGTGCATGCATTAGACTAAGTTACTCACACTGGCAAGGAACTTTGACTTTCATCCGGATTATTTTAAAATAAACGTATAAGTTAGCCAACCTTGAACAAGCATTTCATGAGCACATTCCACCACTGCGAGCTGACGGGGCAAAAATTGTGTGATCTGCTTATTTAAGTATGTTTCATGGAAAGCGTTATTTTTTCGTACTTATGGATTTAAGAATTATACTGAACTATCAGACTCCGAAAACTTCCGTAGAATACAAATTATCACTCTGGACAATTTCTTAGGAATCTTCAAATCTACAAAATGCCTCTTCAATCAAGGTCGAGTTGATTATCGTTGCGTATTGGGCAAATTCACCATTCCGTCAACCGCATTTTGATTGATCAAAACTCGATTTTCAGTGACGAGATGATAGAAAATTAGAGAATAGTTTGTAACACTCGGGAAACTTTTTCATCTCCTTGGTACTTGCTAACGGTACAATAAGAAATTACATTCTTTCAATTTAAATTTGTCAAGTATGGAAAATACGTCTTTAAAAAGGCAATTTTTGCGAGTGATACCCATTACGCTCGTTTTTTGTTAATTACACAGGTGTAAAGTGAAGGGAAAGAGCTTGAGGGATAGGAATATTATCATCTAATACCATTGAACCATCTCCCCCTATACCCGAAGTTTTCGCTCACTCAAGCTATTCTTTATTGAATTTTGAGTGCGTAACGGGTGTCTCAACCCCCAAATGGATTTGCCTAGTTATTGATGATAATAATTACTGATAGACTTTGGTTGAAAAGGCAAGGATTTGAGACTCCGGGTGCAGATCTTGTTGAAATTGTCCGAGTATTCATTCATACGTATTTTCGTTCTGATCCATCCATATTGTGTTTCTCGAAAAATTTAGAAATTTTTTAATATATTTTTTATTTTTTATTTCAGAAAATAAACGGGCATAAGTCCCCCTCTACACGAGGATATCATAAAAAACAAATATTAAGCAATGAATATGTGAGATCACGCTTCATCAGCCCTGGAAATTGACAATTGGGTTAGAAACATACAATGAACGTATGAGTAGCTGGCCATTTTGGCACTCTATATCGAGGATCATGATTTTCATCTCACTATTAACCAACTATCATTGCACATTCGAACCAGTTCATCATACAGCGCAGTCGTGTTCAATTTCGATATCAATACACTCTTGAAGTTGACTAGCGACTCTTGATTCTGTATTTCCTCAGGTAACAAGTTTCACATTCTCCTAATTCTGTGGGTAGTTGAGTAATACATTAAATTAGCATGGTAATACAATTCACTGATACTACGGACATGATGCATTAAATATCCAACCGTTCTTCCATTGAACATGCTATTGACGCAGTCACTGGAAAATAGATTGTTTTTTTTGTTTTATAAGGCCATTACACAGTCGTGGTAGGTACGAAATTCTGATAGACTCATGAAATTGAATTCTTTACGAGTATTTCTATAGTTGTGATCAGTGAAGTGCAAAGGATGACCGCTCTTATAACAAAGATATCTCAGGATTTTGTTCTGAGCTTTTTCTATCTTCACATGTAAGTATATCAAGTGAGGAGACCGATATCGGGATGACCAGAGTCTTGTACAGTCATAGAATAGCTCTAACATTCGTGAATTTAGCAGTGGAGCGCTTTATGAACCCAATCATTTTGTGACCTTTTGTTAACATATTATCATTATGAACTTCATATTTTAGACTAGAATCAAAATATATTCCTAAATCAGAAACACTATCCACTCTCTGCAATTCGGCCTTGTCAAGGAGATATTGATATAGAAATTTTGTTCTAGCTCGGGTAAATGATATGAAACTACATCCCTTTTCATTGATTCTAATACCATTTTGCTTCGCCGAAATCAACATTCTGTCTAGTGCCCGCTGCAATAAGGATGTGGCCACTGGGAAGTTGATCTTTGTATAAATTTTGACATCGTCTGCATAGATTAAAAACTGAATCTGTGGCATGTTGATCATGTTTCAATATCATTCATGAATAAAATGAGCAAAATTGGACCTAGATGAGAGCCTTGTGGTATACCAGACGGAGTAGAAAAGAAATCAGATATGAAATTCGAAATTCTTACTGCTTGGGATCTATCTGCAAGATATGATGCGAACCAACTATGTACATTAGCTCTAACTCCCGCATTGAACAATTTTTCTAGTAATCTCGTATGATTGACCGAGTCAAAAGCTTTGGCGAAGTCTACATAAATCGAATCTACCTGCGAGTCGTCCTTCAATGAATCCGCAAGAAAGTCCTGATATACTAGCAAATTTGTAATTTTACATTTGCCGTTCAAGAAACCCTGTTGACTCTGAATAATTTTTATATTAGAAACTCTGTCAAGCGATTAGCGATGCAGGCATCTAAAAACTTTGCCAAGCAACTGAGAATGGATATGGGTCGGTAATTTTCAATGTCATGTACATCACCACTCTTAAAAATAGAGTGGATGAAAGATGTTCTTCACATGCAGTTGAGAATACACCAGAAGCAAGAGACTCATCAAAAATATCTAACACGCATTTACTAATTTTTGACCAGCATTTCTTCACAAGAATCGCCGGGATGCCATCAGGCCCTGCTTTTACGTTTTTATCGAGATTACTTACAACAGAGTCAAGCTCATCTGATGTCAAGACGATATCTTCGAGTTGATCGGCTCACTCAGTTACCACCAAAGGGTCTGCATCTGAGTCGGAATACACAGAGCTATAGAAACTTGAGAATAGATCAGAGATCCTCGCGCCATCATCAACCGAACGATCATTGTAGTACATGTTGTTTGGAAAGCTATTATTTACTATTTATTATTAGCTTCCCCAAGTTTCTTTGTATAGAACCAGAAGTATCTCAGATCGAAATTCAAGTTATCCTCAACAGATTTGATGTACTCTAGATATTTGATACGTGAAAGTCTATTACATTCTGCTGTCAACTTTTTAAATTCAATATAATCGTCTAGAGCCGAAGTTTCTTTCCAAGTTATGTGGAGATGTTTCTTTTCGAAGATTAATTACCTCAATTCTTCATCGTACAATTTAGGAGACTGAGACTGTGAAATCACTTTGAGTAGTACTTTGTCATGGATAACACTGTTAATGATTTCATTGAAATGCGCAACCTGATCATCGAGACCATTATGCGAGGATACTTCTCTAAAATCTATGTTACCTAGGGCATTTATAACAGCATCATAGTCCGCAGATCTAAAGTCTAAGTAACTGCCAGTCTCTTCCAGAAACGATTGCGGAATATCACTGAAAAATTCACCAGAAAATGCTTGATGAAGAGAGTTGCATGGAATGAGATGGTCCGTCGAAGAGACTCCGATTTTTTTATTATTAGGTGCACAAGTAATGAAATGGAAATAATCTTACCCTAGCCTAGTAATTTAGGGTCTTGAGTCGCAATTCGAATGCAAATTAATGGATCATATTCCACAATGACCTATCGCAAAATTCAATCGACCATTCAAACCCACTCATTCATTTATGAAGCATAACATATGGATTAACAGGTGGATCCTCAAGTTGGATCAAGTATGTGTATCCAAACCAGATTCCTTTGGCATTTATCGGCTTCAAATCTGCTAACTGCTTGCTCCGTGAAAATTAAAAGCTCAGTACTCTTTCGTCGCCAACGAGTAAACTGAGGTGAGGAACAAGGTGTTGACCAAGCGAGAAATGCACGTATTCGGTATCTCTGACGCTGAATTTGTACCGAAAAAGACCCAAAATAGTCGATTTTCAAACGTTTTTATTGATCAGATTACAAGTCAAATCAGATGCACTGTTGAATAAGTAGACTGCACGTTGAATACTCTGAAGCATTTTTTGCGACTCAACCATAGAAGAAAAAGGTCTGTATGATTAGCCATTCTCTGGATTTTGCGGATGATCGGGGAGAAACGACTGCAGCATTTGAGGATCTGCATCTTCCTGGTTGGGTCAACCGTACATCGATCGCGTTTGATCCACATCAATTGCATTTGAGATGTAAGAGTATTCACTCCCTAGCCCACCCATTTCATATTGAATATATTGAAGAAAGTTTAAAACTTTGGCATAAACCTCCGGATAGCCTTTGTCACACTCTCCGGTTCCAGTGGAGACTACGCCAACAATTACGTTATTATATACCAATGGTCCTCCACTATCGCCCTGCAAACCAACGATAACTTTCGTAGATAAGAGAGTAATTACACTTAACGGGAAATATAATGTCCAATATTCAGTAAGATACCGACATAATACGTAAAGAAGTCATTAGTATTATGATTTCAATGATAAAACGTTTAACTCACCCCACATGTATTAGAGCCTTTGCCATAAGCTGCACAGATCATGGTATTGAAATCAAGTGAGTCCCCGTAGTAAGGGAAGCATTGCTCATAGGGAACGATTTTAATTATTGCCTTCTTCAGTTCTTGTGACATGGGACCTCCCCAATCCACTCACCGTCACCACAGATCCTGGTTTGAGTTTTAGATATGGTGATGGTAGACCCAAGTAGCTACGCAAATTCAAAATGTGACTGGCTAGCGACGATATCGTTTCAGGATTATTGAGATTCGCAGATGGGAGTTGAGATTAGGATCTGAGAAGAATGCAGTCCCTCATTCAATGTTTCAAAAAAAGGTAAGCACATCTTAGCATTCTTGCTTCTGTACTCTTTTCCTCATGTTCTACTGCTGAATTTCGGTACTACAGGTGTCCAATACCTCCAAAGGACGAATAAAATATCTTCGTGGTTAAAAATGAGGGTACGGATAGTGCAACACGTTTTCTATCGATAAGGTGAAACAAAGATGGAAGAGAATCTATTGCAGTGGTTTCTGAATCAAATATCGAGTGTTTACTTTTACACTAGAACGCTGGCTTGAGACGCGACAAGTTAAGATAACTCCTTCGTAATGTACAAAATGTAAAGAGATATGAGGAACCACATCATAAATTAGCTCGAAAAGTGAATTTCAGATATTAAATATCGAAAGAGTTCTCAAAAATAAAAAAATGCCTTCTTTTTGACAAGGTTCACGAGGCGCTGATGAATTATACTTACTGTGATGACACCAATGTCATTGGTCACTAGCCAGTTACGCTGATAATTGTAGTGCTGAGAGATTCTTTTAACACGGAACTCTTGTCCTACTCCGAGGTATTCGGATCCTACTCTCACACTGATTTCTTCCTTCAACAGCCTGCACGGTTTCGAGATGAAATCAGAGATGCAATGAGCAGCTGTCAGAATGTGCAACGTACTAATTAAAGCACCACCGCATCTATAATCGCTATTGACATGATACTGTGAGGGTAAGGAACATTTTCGACCCATGTCTTGGATGCCGATCTAGCCAATCTGTAGTTTATCTTGCCATTGATAACTGTGGAGCAAATGGAATGCAGATGTAAGCAATAATATCCCAATGATAACTTTTTGAAAGATTTTCTAATAACAGATATCATCTATTTTTTTTAGCAGATAGGTACATGGACAGTTGCACGCACGAGGCTATGTCTGAAATTTCTTGACGAGATTAAAACCAATACGAAGGAATTTCTAGGATTTTCGCAAGTTGGGTGGTTTTTTGGAGTTTTTATTTAGAGGATTTTCCAGAACAACTGCGGGGAAGTCGTCATTAGATCGTCATGGACTACGAATGGTAACAAAATCATAGTTAGAAAGGACCTAACATCTATCGTAACAACTAAAACTGAATAGTATTATGGTATTTAACTTCCAGCTCTAGAATCCTATACATTATCCAGAGGACTCAAGATAATCACTTACATTGCAGAAAACTCCCAACTATCAATGCCACGCTGAACTTCATGGTAATATAATGAGAGAAGTGCACTCTGGATGGGGCGTAAGCCACCGGTCTTCATTCTACTTCTAGCTCATCCAGGAATTTCCAAAGTATCTAAAGAATTTGTATACAGACTTTGGTTGAACTCCATTTTAAAGTGAGAGTAAAAGGATGACGTACGATGATCGCGTCATCCTTGAAAGCAATATACTCTTGTAAATCTGTCAAAACATTCTTCATTCATTGCCAAGTGTTCATAGTATAATGAAATGGCTGTCCCATTGGAAAAAGAGCGCCATATATAGACGAGCCAGACGTTTGATCCTCTTTGATCTACTGCTTACATTAGTGCATTGATACAGTACGGTTTATGAGGCGATATCCTTAATCCATTCACTATCGATGTACATTATAATGGACAAATTCTTTTTCATCGATTTCCGACAATCGGCTATTATTTCTTTCGGTCACGTCAAAAAAATCTGGGAAAATTCTCAAAAGTCCCTTTTGATACAAGAAATGATACAAACCAAAGGCCGAGGCTCACCACACGGTTGCAAGCATGAAAAAAAAAAAAACTAAAAAAATGTTGAAAAATCTATTTTTGCCTTTTCGCGTCATAATTTCATTAGGGAAACATATTTTGGTTTTCAGAAGTACGTTTCTCGATGTCCCAAGCTCACGGTAGAATGTGTTGGCTCATCAGGGAGGTATTAGAAATTGTTTTCGAATAGCTTGAACAGTCCACTTATCATACACAACATAGTGAGAAGATGCCGCGAGATTAGTGGCAAACTATAGCGTTTATGTGCGTCGATTTTCTTCCTAAATCTCGACTTGGTCAACATTGTTTCCTGTGGCGAGACCCACGGGTGGGTCTTGCTTGTCCTTCTTTGTGTTGAACGTTGCGCAGGACCCACCCGTGGGTCCCTCCGCACGCGGGGAAGGAACTGCGATGTTCGCCGTCGCGGCGAACGTGTTAACCAAGATGACATCGATTCGTAAAGAGGACGCAACTAAGACAAAGCGTTTACAATTAAATTCCTTTCAAGTAATACATATCGTGGGAGTAACGAAACGGAATTCAGAATGTCTACTCGAATTTTGTGAATCTGAATTTGAAGTTGTCTCATGCTGATGAGGCACATAGTTCCAGCGTTGATTATATCTTGTCTTCGACAATATTTTATAGTTGGCTTGGCCTAGAAATTATCTCAGATTCTCCATCACTAGTTGAAATTTGAGCAAGTCATCAATAAGGTATCTATTTTCGTATTCTTATAGCTGATCCTCGATCACACCAGACGGGGTTCTACCCCAAGGTGGCATCAAGTCAAATCAATTAATCAATTCAATGCATACTTAAGTAGCTTCGGGTTTGCAAAGATTTAAGAAATTGTTGACACCCTCACAGTTTTTTAACAATGAAAACGGCTTAATAATTTGTACAATTCAAAGTAAAAGCTATCAAATTTCAAAAATACCTTAAATTGGATATCAAGATGTTATCTTTAGTATTTCGATTGTTGAACACTCTGCAACCTTCTGAGAGAATACAACGCCTGGGTATATTTCCAACCTAAACACACAAAAAATCTACAAGTAGTCCAGGTTACGGAAGATCAAACGAATCCATGGCGAAATTTCAAACAATGCTGAAGACATTGTTATCAGCGAGTTATTTGTATTAGAATATTCTCAATGTGATCGTGATGTTATCAACATAGTTTGATGAGCACAGATGGTGAATTTTCTCATGAACTCACAGGTAGTGAACTTTTTCTTGGGCTCAAAGAATAAGAGTGAAATTTTTCAGAAAGCTCTTAATGAGCTGTAGGCTGAGCTTCTCAAAAAGGGTTTGATCTCGCAATCATCAAGAAAATTCTCATCGACTGCAAATATTCGCTTCTGGCATCAAAACAATTGCTTACCTCTCAGACAGGGCAAAAAGTGCGAGTTTGAGATGGGTGAGAGACAATACAATCGTTTATCTCGATCCAGCGTCTCGAGAAGACGCACAAAAGCTTACATCATTCGACCAAATCAAATCACCTTGAAATAACCGCCTCGGGCACAAACATCTGGCTGAGTGGCCCCTGTATAAGCTGAATGAAATGAACAGACAAGGAAGAAGCTACTATAGATAGGAATCAGAAACAGAATGCAAACAGTAGAAGACATAAGCTCAACACGTGCCATGAGCAGGTATCGATAGATATTTTGAGGATCGAGGAGTCGCCGTTTCGTGTCTGACTTTTTGCATCGACCTGGACTTTTATGGACGAGAGCATTATTCACCGGATATTATTCAAACCCAAAAAGTAGCTGATAAGTCTCTATGACGTGGACTCTTGAATTCTGTACTCCTTGAGCGTGAGGCGCTATCGTGAGATGTGTGTGAGTCTCGAGGCGAGTCTGAAGTAATTTACGAGGAAAGCCGTGTCACGTGCCAGCATGCAGGGCTAATGCATTTTGGCACGGAAGATGCAATGATTACGCTATGCATACATTATTTGGAATCAAAGCAAAGATTTTTCTGTTCTTGTTGGACAACTTTTGCTGCTTTTTTTCACACTTTTTATCTATCGAAATTTCTCATTCAGTTTCTTCAAATTGGCAGACTCCAAATTTCAAGCGAGTGGAAAATATCTAACAGAGAGGATGCCATGGGTTGTAATATCGTCTTTTAACATGGCCTTACATAAGTCATGCCAATAGCGTAGGGTGTGACTCAACAACGCTTAAATGTCGTGTGCGGCTTCGGGTATCATCTTTTGGCGCTAAAAGGAGATTATTCCCAGAGTTTTAGCCGAATAGGTGACCGGCACCCTTGGGATCCTCCTCGGAATACAGGAATATGGTCAACTGGGTATTGATTCCACATTTACAATTGGATTAGGTGAGTAATGTCTTCATGAAACGATTTGTCTTCCAAATAGTAGTGTCTCCAAAAATTCCCAGACTAGACATCTGATTTTCAATAGTTTTCCGATAACTGTCTGAGTTGAGACTACAAGAGTTTGGTAGCTAACTTTAGACTCCCTCAAATCTTAAGCAAGATTTAGTCTGATGAAAATGGAATCCAGCAGTAACAATATTCGTTACCACCAATGTATTTTGGGTTCGACTTTAGGATTTCAAGTATTCCATTGAAGCCAATTGTACGAATTCAATACAACTAATGTACGTTAGCATTTATTATCTGGATTTATGAAAAAGAGGTTTGGTAGAAAGAGTGATATTTAACTTTCGAAAATTTGAAAATTCGAATCTCATTTTCAATCATTCCTCATGATGATGTCAAAAGAAGCAATGTAATCTAAATTTACGAACAATGATTTTCAAAATGCTGAGCTTTCACATTACGTAGGTTGAGTCTGTTCATTGAGGAATACTTGTCCATTTTTTGAAACATCCAATCCAAAAAAATTGCCATATTTAGGACTGATTCCAGTAGCCTTATGAGGAGGCGAGTTGAAAAGTCCCTCGAACGTTATTCAGAGCGGTTTTTTAGAGAGAATCTGAGTCGATATAAAATTACTTGCGAATACCTAGAAAATTCTAGAGTATTCACATTGCAATTATTCAGGAAAAAAATGTGTCGGAAGTCGTTAAATTTTCAACATCTGATATAATTTTACCGGGACCTGAATTTTAGCACGAATCCAAAGCAGAGAGCCGGAGAGCTTTATATCACAGTAAAGTAGATGATGTAGGGTTCAAGCTCTTGCGAGATCGTAAGTAAAATCTCGTGGTTGCATGAGTGAGCACGAGCTCTCCGTAACTCTGAACAGACGCGCAGTGGTTAGCATCGGTATGCGGTGCGCCCTCCAAGCGTGATCTCAACCCATTACTTATACTTGCCGAGGTGAGACTACAGGCCCACTGCACTTATTGATCGTATACTACGTCAGACCGGATATCACACGAAATACTCTATATACTTAAATAGTGCCTCCTTACTTCTCCCGAGGACAAGTGGTAAAAAAAAAACTCAAAAACGCATCAAGCCAAGCGGAAGGTGCAGGTGGTTACACATACATACATAGATTTTATACACATTTGTAACGAATGAGATTTGCCAGGTGTGCCTTAGGAAAAAATCACCTTGACCCCGTGCGTGACGTTTCGAATAGTGGCCAGTAGTGGCTGGCAGTTTTTAGTGTACGTCATTGGTTTGCGAGCCTGGTGGTTGCATAGAGCTTTGATGTGAGCCCACTTGCATCGCGTGCAAGATCATCTTGATATGGATGCATAACTCGTGCTCGCGCTGTATGTGTCCGCTGGGTTGGACTTGCTGCAAAATGCGGGCTACTCCCTAGACGCATTTATAGCATGGCTAGTTTGCCTCGCCTGCATGAATTTCCTGAGTGAACTACCCCGCGGGGTGGTTAAAAGACGTTTTGAGAAAAATCGACCGACCGCCTTGGTTATTATTTGCACCCTCATGCCGTGAGACTCAAGGAATCTCGGCACTGCCCTGTATCGAGCGAATTTTCTTCGCCTGCATTTGGATCGAACGTGCTTGGAGTCTTACACTTGGCGAGAAATTTTTTTCTTTTAGAACATTTTCCCCCCTAGAATTAGAGCATTCTTCAAAACCTGGAATCAAAATTTAAATTACTTGTTCGTTTGTGTGTCTATCGCCAAATATTTGTCTCTTTCAAAGTTGACGTCAATGATCTTTATAGTGCTTCAACTCTGGATTCGCCCTATAGACTCAGTAAGTCACAAGGCGCAACAAGATCTCATTCATTTCACAAAATGATACGTTTTCGTTCAAAAAACTACTGAGCATAACTGTAGTGATCTACTGGATATCATATTTTCGAATATGTACTAGAATCCTTGCTAAAGCTGCCGATACTTTTACATATTTAATACGATCGGCGATAGGACTCGGCAAGAATGCAAGTCGAGAGTCAATATTCTAGCAAAATTCTGCGCACCTATGGAGGATATTAGTGTAAATGCAATATCTACTGTCCTTGGTAAGAAAGACCAAGAGTAACATTTTATCGAGAAAGAGACAAAGATACTACCTTACAGATTTCAGCACGACCTATCCAATGAAGCTCGAACCATCGCTCTATCAGTTTTAATTTTTTTCAATAAAGGTAATAAATACTACCGGTACTAGAATCGACGTTCAGAAAATTGTGAAAGTCAGCACAGTTCTAGATTAGGATTTCAAAGTGCTTCAGTTGGAATTTCAGAAGCCTTCAGTATCGGGGAAAAAAGTTCTGAGCGTTTTTGTAAAAGCCGTTTAACACGGAGTCTTATGGAAAAGGAAGTGGTTATTCGCACACCTCCCGTGTAGAGTCCGTGTAAAAAACCTCGGGAGTACGTGTAAAACGGACATTTTCCGTGCGCGTCCGTGTGGCTCTTTGACAAGAAGGGGAAGAGCTTGCAAGCTCAATGTCCGTTTCTGTCCGTTCGACTCGCCGTTTTTTTCCGTTTTGCCGCAATCACCCTCTCCAGCCCGCCCGTTTCGGTCCGTGAGATGTGGTCCGTCTTTGTCCGTGCGCTCGTCCGTTTTTTTCCGTTTTGCAAGAAATCCTCAGTTAAGCACGCCCGTTTCGGTCCGTGAGATGTGGTCCGTTTTTGTCCGTGCGATCGTCCGTTTTTTTCCGTTTCGCAGGAAATACTCAGTCAAGCACGCCCGTTTCGGTCCGTGAGACTTTGTCCGTTTTTGTCCGTGCACTCGTCCGTTTTTTTCCGTTTTGCAAGAAATCCTCAGTTAAGCACGCCCGTTTCGGTCCGTGAGATCTGGTCCGTTTTTGTCCGTGCGCTCGTCCGTTTTTTTCCGTTTTGCAAGAAATCCTCAGTTAAGCACGCCCGTTTCGGTCCGTGAGATCTGGTCCGTTTTTGTCCGTGCGCTCGTCCGTTTTTTTCCGTTTTGCAGGAAATACTCAGCCAAGCACGCCCGTTTCGGTCCGTGAGACTTTGTCCGTTTTTGTCCGTGCGCTCGTCCGTTTTTTTCCGTTTTGCAGGAAATACTCAGTCAAGCACGCCCGTTTTGGTCCGTGAGACTTTGTCCGTTTTTGTCCGTGCGCTCGTCCGTTTTTTTCCGTTTTGCAAGGAATACTCAGTTAAGCACGCCCGTTTCGGTCCGTGAGATGTGGTCCGTTTTTGTCCGTGCGCTCGTCCGTTTTTTTGCGTTTTGCAAGAAATCCTCAGTTAAGCACGCCCGTTTCGGTCCGTGAGATGTGGTCCGTTTTTTGTCCGTGCGATCGTCCGTTTTTTTCCGTTTTGCAAGAAATACTCAGTCAAGCACGCCCGTTTCGGTCGGTGAGACTTTGTTCGTTTTTGTTCGTGCGCTCGTCCGTTTTCTTCCGTTTTGCAAGAAATCCTCAGTTAAGCACGCCCGTTTCGGTCCGTGAAATGTGGTCCGTTTTTGTCCGTGCGCTCGTCCGTTTTTTCCGTTTTGCAGGAAATACTCAGTCAAGCATGCCCGTTTCGGCCCGTGAGATCTGGTCCGTTTTTGTCCGTGCGCTCGTTCGTTTTTTTTTCGTTTTGCAAGAAAAAGTCAAGCACGCCCGTTTCTCGTCCATGCGGGCTTGTTCGTTCCCCTCGTTCTGTCCTTATTACATATATCGATAAACTGGGAGTCGCATGCAATGTCTTCATACCGCACTATTCCTTGTTTGTCACTCAAGCATATACAGTAGATGATATCTGAAGTGAGTCAACCCCCCCCCCCTTATTCCTATGCCCCGCTCGAACGATTCCATAACGCTTGCTACTCGCTGGCTTCTGTCCGTCATATAGCGCGAGCGAATGAAAGCTACAAATTAGTAGTGAAATAAGATTCCCTATCCCTAGTACACTTCCTTGTTCGAATTCAGTCAATCAAATTCCAGGGACCGGGGAGGGGCGTATAAATCGTCGACTTCCTATCTTCTCACGAATTTGACAGGAGAATCTGTGATTCGACCATCCTTCCTGCGTGGTCGTGTATAAAAAATTCTACACGATACAAAAAGAGGATATCAGCTCATGTCTCAAATCAATTACTCAGCTCACTCATTCCATCTCATGTCACAGTATGTTTCTCCCCTTCCATCATTTTTTCCCCTTAATCCAAACTTGGCAAAAATGACCATCTTTTCCTTCTCTAATTCTATCTGAGATCAAGACATGGGTCTCGATTCCCTCAATAATACCTTTGATAACTTGGATCTAGCTCTCCAGGATCAATTGTAACACTGGCATTCATAGTCGTTATAATCCCAGAGTTAAGAATTGATCCGCGGGTTAGGCACTGTAATCGGCGTGGACAAAAAGTGACATCAAGTCTGAGGTGTTCTGCTGCATCGGGACAATGTGAGCTGAATAAACAGTCTATGATTTATTTTTCTGCCACACCGATTACAGCGCCTAATAGTCCGCTTGCTATAATGGAGATCCAAAATTAATTCGGGTAGAGACTTTCGAGGGATAGATCTGATGTAGAATTTTGCGCTGAATCCGAATCTGAATCGACCCGGGACGCCAAATGGCCCTGAAAAAAAATGGCGGCGGGTCAAAGTTCAAAAGACCGTGTTTTTAGCGATTATGTCAAGAACTACGAGTCGGACGTGAAAAAAGTTGGATTCAAAATTGAAGATCTACTCGAACAAACATTTTGAGATTCTGCGGAAGTGAATGTGATCAAAATTGGATGAGCTAGAGCGAGTGAAAGTTTTACCATTAGGGCACCCTACTAGGGCCAACGCGCGCGTATATATAGATATAGTGGTGGTGATACAGGCCCGCGCGCTCACGTTTCCACGCCAAAACTTTCACTCGCTCTAGCTCATCCAATTTTGATCACATTCACTTCCGCAATATCTCAAAATGTTTGTTTTAACGAGATCTTCAATTTTGAATCGAACTTTTTTCACGTCCGAGTCGTAGTTCTCGAATTGATTGCTAAATCATGGTTTTTTGAACTTTGACCCGCCGCCATTTTTTGTAGGGACATTTGGCGTCCCGGATCGATCCAGATTCAGCGCAAAATTCTACATAAGATCTATCCCTCAAAAGTCTTTACCCGAATTAATTTTGATTTAGCATAGGATTGAGATTATAGCGGGCGGACTATAATCCGCTGATCAATTCTCAACTCTCGGGTTATAACGACTATGAATACCAGTGTAAGGGGATGTTCATTACATATCTCTAAAATTGAGACAATCCTACGTTAAATCTATGTGGTCTGAATTTTTCGTACTCAAGACCGAGTCCCAAAAACATCTCGTATACGTGTCATTTCAGCAGACGAAAATGGGTTGAATTGTCTTGTGCTTTTGATTCGATGTATTTAATAGAATGCCGTATTCAATCATGATCAAGATCCTGTTCTCGCCAATTAATTTGAACTTCGCAGGTGATCTTTTTGTGAAGAATAACCTCAGTTTCCATTGAGAATGGTCTCGAAAGTCTCAATGGATGCTCATGCGCTTTAAATGGCCTTTAGCTATTAGAGCAGGCTGCCATTAGGGCATGTCTTCCATCGAAGCGCATGCCATGCCTTGGCGCACGACACGGCGCACCGTCGGCACACAGACTCATGCAAGGAATGCCCTCATGCAATAATACCCGTTTCTGTTCGGAAACGTTTTCTCTCATACGCTATCACGAGTTTTCGTTACAAACATGCTCTCTCAATACCCTAAAGTTGAAAATTGTCAACAGAAGTGCTTTGTGAGTAAAAACAAACATCGGCGAGTTAGCCTGTGTGCCGTGTTGCACACCATGTCATGTGTCATGGGATATCATGCTCTTTAATTGGAGTCACACCCTCACTGAAAGAATTGAGTTTGAGGGAATGGCTCATAGAGTCTTTCGGATCGCTCCAGGCCTGTCTGTAACCTATTTTTTCCACAAGAACGCAAAAGGCAACATCAAATTTGGGAGCTTCAGTGTAAACAAAGAATGATTTTTCGAAAAACTCACGTTCCAGTGAAAATTACCTTTTTTAGTCGAGGAGGCTCCCAAGTCACCAAAAAAAATTTCACGCGATTCTGATAGATTTTTTGATGCCCTTCACTTGCCGAGAACTGAGAATTCATATCAGTCAAAGAACTCGAGATATTCTCATTCTGTTGAATATAAAAGCATCATTTTGGACACGATGAATCTCCGCTGCTTTTACGGATCTCAGAGCTACGGAAAAGGAAATTTCTTTTTGGACCTCACATCTTGTTCAAAATTCCTAATCTGGTACACAGATCCGATTTAAAGGAGCTAGAAGAGAATCTGAGGGATGACCTCTTTCCCGCATGTCGCTTCCGCATGGAACCCATCATATAGACTTTCCACGACCTAAAGAGCCGCATGAAAATTTTCCAAGTGTCTAAAATGCATTTTACCTTATCCTCCAGAATTATCTCCACTAGAAACTCTTCACGCGCGCAAGCGCGCTGATAGTCCGGGGGCTGGGTAGGCTCCCGTATGCACTTCAAGGTGCGATTATGAAACCAACGTATTTCAACGTATTTTTTTGCGTAGAATCCGAATTCGTAATTATTTTTGACATAAGTGGTGCAGAGCACCTGCAAAAATCGATTTTTCTAACCTCAAACTTGTGTTCTCGTGAACTTGTTAACAGCAGTCGTGTTTCATGGTTAAAAATCTCTGCGTGCGTTGGAATTTTTCATCTGAAGTATCTGAACATCAGATCTGGGTCCCTCCGGAGCCATGTACAGGGTATTTGTCGCTGTAACCAGCGTTAAATGTATAAAAAGTGACCCGCTGCACGAGATTTTTCATCTCAGGCTCAATACGATCGAATCAGCTCATTTTGGGCTTCGAAATTGATCTGACTTCAACATCTCCATGTGACAATACCAAAAGCCCCCCCCCCCTCCCCGTGCAATATACAGGGTGTACTTGCAAAAATACGGCCAACATTTATAGAATTGATTCGAGATAGACCTAGTATCGAACTCCACTTCATACATTATCTAATCGATTCTTCCATCTGTCAGCTCTGAATCAGATAATTAGTATCAGCGAGCATGGATATATATATACTTTTTCATACTTTGTGCGATCGTACTATTTGCACGTGTCGTCTTTCACTCACAGTTGATCAAAAACTATAGTTCAATGAGTGGAAGTGATACCTATCGCGGCTCTGACCGGGCAAAGAGTAATTTTTACACCCTTGTATCGAATTATACTATTCCTCATGAAAAGCGAAACTCCGCATGTCACTACTCTGAGGTCGCTGTAATAAGGTTGCGGCAAACAACAATCAAACCAATTTTAACAGGACGACTATTGACAGGGATAGATGATGAGTTAGATTATTTATTAGATTACTTTTTTCGCTAAGAGCAAGTCGCGGAGACATCTTTCAACGGGATACAATTTTTATCAATCATCCACGGTGAATACTTATGAACAACCCTTCTGATTAATCTTCCTGTCAAAACTCGTTTGATTGTTGAGGCAATGCGGTCACCGTGCGACGCGACGCAACCATGGAACTTGAGAATACATCTTCCAAAAAATCTTGATGTTCGAAGTGTGAGACGAGTTGTCGCATCCCTGTTATCATCTCATTTGAATTCGTCTCCTCTCCGTTTGCGCGAATATCGGAGAAATCGCGAGAATATTGGAGGAGAGTGTGGCCACGGAAACCTTTGAACCTATAATATAGGCGTATTTTCATTCTCATTTCCCCCCGATTTTCGAACGATTTAAGCTAAACGATGAGTGGACGGATTCAAAATAGATGATAACAAGTACTCTTCCACTCGTCGTCTAGCCTGAGTCGCAAGAGAATCGCACAAAAATAGGAATGATTTTCAGCTTGCACGGTGACCGCATCGCCTTATCTGCCGTAACCTTAGCAAGCTTAAAGTAGTGACATGCGGAGTTCCGCTTTCCATACGAAAAGTGAGAATACTAGAACCACTGCTCTTTGATGACCGAGCTCGCAACTGCCAATTATCTGATTCAGGGTTGACAAATGAAAGTATCGATTAGATAATGTATGAAGTGGAGTTCGATACATCTAGGTCTATCTCGAATCAGTTCCATGAATGTTGGCCGTATTTTTGCAAGTACACCCTGTATATTGCATGGGAAGGGGGGGGGGCTTTTGGTATCGTCATATAAGGATGTCGAAGTCAGATCAATTTTGAACCCCAAAATTAGCTGATTCGACCGGATTGAGCATGAAACGAGAAATCTCGTGCAGCGGGTCACTTTTAATCCACTAAACGCTGGTTACAGCGACAAATACCCTGTACATGGCTCCGGAGGGACCCAGATCTGATGTTCAGATACTTCAGATGAAAAATTCCAACGCACGCAGAGATTTTTAACCATGAAACACGACTGCTGTTAACAAGTTCACGAGAACACAAGTTTGAGGTTAGAAAAATCGATTTTTGCAGGTGATCTGCACCACTTATGTAAAAAATAACGACGAATTCGGATTCTACACGAAAAAATACGTTGAAATACGTTGGTTTCATGGTCGCACCTTGAAGTGCATACGGGAGCCTACCCAGCCCCCGGGCCATGACTCTTACAACTCATAACACAGTGATTATATTTTATAAAGCAGGATCAGTTTCTCCATTTTAACTTGTGATGCCCGATGATACATAATTTGAGGGTACCGATTTCTTATTTTGATTTGCAGCTCAGAATTTTGATAAGTTACGAGTTTATTCGTTTTGGCAATTTACTGACAAGGGGAGTCCGGAGTCTCCGGGTCCTGAAATCTCACCAAACTTTTTTCACAGTCTCGTACCACCTAGAATATGGAGGATCCAGAGTAACTCCGTCAAATGGGCCTTCTGTCCAGAGCTACAAGCAAAAATGTTAGCGTTGCCAGTATATCTATATATATCACTTTTTAACATGGGCCTATATGGGCAATGCTAATGTCATAGGCTGTAACTTCGGACAGAGCACCCATTTGACGGAGTTACTCTGGATTTTTTATATTCTAGGTGGTACGAGACTGTGAAAAAATTCTGGTGAGATTTCAGGACCCGGAGACTCCGGACTCCCCTTGTGAGTTTGCGACTCTCAAACCTCTTGCTTTTACTCAAATAAAAAAAGGGAGTGAAATCTGAGCATCCCATTCGATAATCTTAATACTGAGTAAATTTTCATCAGGTCGTATTCGCGCAGATTATGCGCATTTATTACCTGCAGGTGATCAAATCAGCCCCCCCGCACAGATATTTACTCAAGTTAAATCGTAGGTAACGTATTTCGATGAATATAATAGCGATGTTAACAAAACTGGAAGAAGCGTTGCGACGTACAGAGTAACTTTTTTATTGAGATTTCTGCAATATGTGAAGCATTTGGTTTGAAAATATCTATCAACAAAGTTCATTTCATAGAGATGAATATATTGTTTAGTCCTAGTCACGTTTTGTTGACCTGTGTGTGATTTTAACGCGACGCAAATGAGAATTTAAAAACTAGAATATTCCTGAAAGTGAATTAATTTTTCATAACTATTTTCAGTAAGAATATTTCTGAGCCAATTCAGGCAGAGGATCGGGAGAAACTCGGCAACAGTGATCGAAAGTATTCTCTTAGTCTCGAACAAGATGGTTCTGCACGATACCAGATTATCAATATCTCACTCACTTTAGGGCGAACCTCATTGGAATAATAATTCTTTGAATCACGCGCTTTGTTTTTCTTCAGATCCATGGATGATAGAATTTTCTTAGAGGATTAATCGTTACCGCTCAATCAATTCGTAAGACGAACTATCTTTTTACACTTATACAAGTCGACTCCCGATTCCGACACCGGACAAAAACGGACCACATGTCACGGACATAAACGGGCGTGCTTAACTGAGTATTTCCTGCAAAACGGGAAAAGGAGAGACCGGACGGGCGCACAGACAAAAACGGACCAGATCTCACGGACCGAAACGGGCGGGCTGGAGAGGGTGATTGCGGCAAAACGGAAAAAACGGACGAGCGCACGGACAAAAACGGACAAAGTCTCACGGACCGAAACGGGCGTGCTTGACTGAGTATTTCCTGCAAAACGGAAAAAAACGGACGAGCGCACGGACAAAAAAGAACCAGATCTCACGGGCCGAAACGGGCGTGCTTAACTGAGGATTTCTTGCAAAACGGAAAAAAACGGACGAGCGCACGGACAAAAACGGACAAGACCTCACGGACCGAAACGGGCGGGCTGGAGAGGGTGATTGCGGCGAAACGGAAAAAAACGGACGAGCGCACGGACAAAAAAAAACCAGATCTCACAGGCTGAAACGGGCGTGCTTAACTGAGGATTTCTTGCGAAACGGAAAAAAACGGACGAGCGAACGGACAAAAACGGACAAAGTCTCACGGACCGAAACGGGCGTGCTTGACTGAGTATTCCCTGCAAAACGGAAAAAAACGGACGAGCGCACGGACAAAAACGGACAAAGTCTCACGGACCGAAACGGACGGGCTGGAGAGGGTGATTGCGGCAAAACGGAAAAAAACGGACGAGCGCACGGACAAAAACGGACCAGATCTCACGGGCCGCAACGGGCGTGCTTAACTGAGGATTTCTTGCAAAACGGAAAAAAACGGACGAGCGCACGGACAAAAACGGACCAGATCTCACGGACCGAAACGGATGGCTTAACTGAGTATTTCTTGCAAAACGGAAAAAAACGGACGAGCGCACGGACAAAAACGGACCAGATCTCACGGACCGAAACGGGCGTGCTCAACTGAGTATTCCTTTCAAAACGGAAAAAAACGGACGAGCGCACGGACAAAAACGGACCACATCTCACGGACCGAAACGGGCGTGCTTGACTGAGTATTCCCTGCAAAACGGAAAAAAACGGACGATCGCACGGACATAAACGGACAAGACCTCACGGACCGAAACGGGCGGGCTGGAGAGGGTGATTGCGGCAAAACGGAAAAAAACGGACGAGCACACGGACAAAAACGGACCAGATCTCACGGGCCGCAACGGGCGTGATCAACTGAAGATTTCTTGCAAAACGGAAAAAAACGGACGAGCGCACGGACAAAAACGGACCAGATCTCACGGACCGAAACGGATGGCTTGACTGAGTATTTCTTGCAAAACGGAAAAAAACGGACGAGCGCACGGACAAAAACGGACCAGATCTCACGGACCGAAACGGGCGTGCTCAACTGAGTATTCCTTTCAAAACGGAAAAAAACGGACGACCGCACGGACAAAAACGGACCACATCTTACGGACCGAAACGGGCGTGCTTGACTGAGTATTTCCTGCAAAACGGAAAAAAACGGACGATCGCACGGACAAAAACGGGCAAGACCTCACGGACCGAAACGGGCGGGCTGGAGAGGGTGATTGCGGCAAAACGGAAAAAAACGGCGAGTCGAACGGACAGAAACGGACATTGAGCTTGCAAGCTCTTCCCCTTCTTGTCAAAGAGCCACACGGACGCGCACGGAAAATGTCCGTTTTACACGTACTCCCGAGGTTTTTTACACGGACTCTACACGGGAGGTGTGCGAATAACCACTTCCTTATGGAAAATCACAAGTACAGTCATATCTGACGTTCAGAGTCTCATGAAAATGGATACTCAGAAAGGAGAACGCACAGAAATCACTTAGCAATAATCAGATCGATGATTCAGTGTCTATGAAGAGAGATCTAAAAACAAATGTAGCCTCTTTTGGCCGTTCCAGGGTTACCGTCAACCGGGGTAACTTTGGAACGAAAATTTCATTTTTTTCCTTAAACCTCACGAAACTTGTACGTCTTCCATCAGAAATGAATCGTATCTGTGGTCAACCGAAAGCTCACAGTTTCAGCTTTCGATTGCAGTGCTTATAAAGTCTATTTGGACATCTCTGGTTCGAGCTATCAGCGCTGAAAGTCGTGTTCCAAAGTTAGACACGGACTGGGGTAACTTTGGAGCAGAAATTGTTATCGTTATTCATTCGTCAATTATTTCATAAATAAGGTCACGCAATTGATTTTCATCATCAGGAATCGAAAGCTGAGTGTCTCAGCTTTCCATTGACCTATTATGAAAGTCCATTTGGTCGAATTTAACTCCTATAATCGAGCATAGGTGCCTTCAGCATACCTCACTGTCCGCGTCGCGGCCAACTCTCGAGGAGGAAAATACCTTCACAGTCGGTTTCTGACAAAAACTGCTATATCTCGGCTTCCGTGGGTCGAAATGAGACGTTCTTTGGCTCATTTTGAAGCTCTCATCAACGACTACTCAAGTATCTAGAATTCAAAGATGACATAGATGTGGGGATACGATTGAGAGTGCATGAACAAAGGGACTAGGCGGTTAAGCATCGTGAAGCAGACCGTGTCAGGTATGGCCTTGAAAGTATTTCCCCCCCCCCCCAAATTATGAGGAAAGCAAAGGTTTGTAGGTCCCAAAGGTCGCCCCTGTTTTCTACGGCACCCTAGGAACCCTCTAAGAAACCCTAAAAACCGATGTTCCTTCTATCAAATCGCATAATCGGATTTTTGGATTTTTCGAGAATAAATTTGATTTTGACTGTACTAAAACAGATTTTGAACAAATTCGGTATCAACTCACTGATTTAGGATGACGAAAAAGTATCAGCTTAGTTTATTAAAATTCGAATGGGTCAGTTTGAGGGGAAGATATGAGGAAAGTATGAATATTGAACAAAATATTCTTGTAAATTTTGAGTTATTTTTTCGAGGAAGCTAGTTAGGGCGATTTGGGCTATCTAAACTGGGGTTTTTTTAGCAATGTCTGTAATTTGGTCGAGACGGAATTTTGATACAATTGGTTTTAATATGCTCAAAATGAAGTTTTTCTTGAAAATTTTCGCTTTTTCTGAAAATTAAGGTTTGTGGAGATTAAATGGAATTTCGGTATTAACCAATCGATGGATCAAGCCAGAAAAATCATAGCCTAGGTAACCCAAATTGCCATGAGATCAAGTTAGGAAAAGATATTTCACTATGAAAGTACACAATTTTAGCAAATTTACCTCAAAAAACCTCTGAATCAAATTCGACTGGGGGAAGAGAGCAGCCAAATCACTGGTCCCATCTCTGAGTGATTCTACACAACTCATAGAAAAGCAAAAATCGATAAAGTGCAGTGTAGAAGAGCAAGCGTGGCGGGAAAATAACAACATACATACACACACAGACACATGCAAAGGGACGCAGAGATGAGTCCCTGGGAGGTTTTGGAAGATTTTAGGAGGGAAAGTATTACTTACAATCGCTAGATTTTGGCGAGAGGAACAAGATGGTTGAAGCATTTTTGTGATGAGAGAAATTCTGTTGAAGAAAATATTAGATTAACTGGAAAAATTGATCAAAAATTTGCTGTGCCAAAATAAACCTTTCTCTTTAGAGGAAGCAAAATATCATAGCACATGATTTTGACGTGAAATGATCTCATCTTTCAGAATATTTGATCAGATTTTGTCTCAGATTTAAGGTGACAACGATTTTTAAAGTTTTGTTATGAAAATTGATTTATTCTATGTTTTGGCCGTCCATATCACATTTGAGATAAAATATGATAGAATATTCTGAAAGATGAGATCATTTAACGTCGAAATCATGTGCCATGATATTTTTCCCAATCAATTTTGCACCAGAATAGAGCGAGAGGGAACGAAACAGGTGCCAGGCTCGGTATCTCCATAAGCAGCCTGTGCAATACAAATTTTTCTCTCTAAGCTCTTGGCTCCGGCGGGAATGGCCGTCGGAAAATTTTACAGAGAACCAAACTTGTAGATTTTTAGACGATCTACAACATTCCGTAAGAATTTCCACAATCGAATGAATTCCGTCAAAAATACAAGTGATTGATTGATGTATAAATTTTTAGAAATTTCAACGGCGACTGAGACCAACCAAAAAATACTTTCAAAATGTTTATAACACATGAATCGATAGACTTTTTGTGATCTTCAAGATGCTTCTTTCAAAATTTCCATACGACGAACCACATTGAAGATTTCGTTGGTTGACTGAGACTATTCATTATCCATCAATTTTGGAGGGTACTGTATAAAGCATCAACACACTTAATATATCGCCATCAACATCAACATCGAGCTCCTTTGATTCATCAACAACATCAGTGAGCTTATTTAAATGATCAGTCATATGTTGTCCTTCAGACATCTTTGTAAATAACAGCTGTTTCAGCAATATACCTTTACGAGCAGGGCCTTTTGACTCGTAAATACTCTTTGATTTTTCCCATACCTCGTGCGACGTTGTGCAGCTTTTGATATAGCCCAATTTACTAGAGTTTATTGCTAGGATGATATCAGCTCGTGCTTTTTTATCCTTCCTGTCCCATGCCGTGCCCTCAGCTGCAGTGGCTGGCTTCGTGCTGGAACCATCTGCGTATTGCCACAAGTCATGTTTTATCAGCACTGCTTCCATTTGGATCTTTCACGATGCATAATTCTCTTTAGATGATTTTTCAATCGCATTGTTGAAGTTCGAATCTGCCATCTTAATCACCAATAATTCAATCACTTGCGGTTGGAAAAAATGTTCAGATATGCACTTTTAGGTTAGCTTTCATATTTCAACTCAAACCGTGCAAAACTTTCACGTTTCTTTAATAATCATTCTCACTGACACTTGCTGGGCCCATAACCTGTTATACTCTGGTTAATTCAGCAATGTTGGGCAGAGGATTGAAGTGATAATTATAGATTTAGCACTGAACTTTTTTTAATGATCTGAAAACTCAATCTTCATTACAGTAGTAAAATCATGTACATCATGTAAAAAATATACACGCGTACTCTTGTCGGCGCGAAAGCTCGTTGTCGGCAATGTAGTTATCTACAGTCTCAAGTATTCGCGATAAATACAGAATAATATTTTGATATCGAACAGTCTTTGACAATAAAAGATGCTCAAATTCTTCTGCGGAAATGAAATAGGTCGTTGAGTTAATCATGCTCTAGATGTGGGACAGTGATACCAAAATAATGTGTGGAAAACTTCTCACTTTTACTGCTAAGGTAAAGCACCCAGTGGGCGAACAAAACGGGATAGGGGTGATTTACAGTGCTTGTTTTAGAGGAATTACTACAGTGTTTCTAGAGATTTTTGTTGTTATGAGTAAAGCCCAAAGTCTCCTGAAGAAATTCCCGCAAGAAAATTGCAGAAAAGATCAGTAGTTTTGAAATGCGAGCAATTTTCGTGTAAAGAGTTTTCTGCCAATAGATAAACACATAAGATCGGGATTTTGCCAGTAGTGAAACAGGCGGTGACCTGAAGATGAACACAATGATTTTGAGGCCTCGCTATCCACGACTTCAGGTTAGAACTCGATGAATTCTGGGGCGTATTAGCCACACTATAACGCACCAAGACAAGAAATTAATCTTTCACCTCAATTTAAGGTTGAATGAACAACTTGGTAAAATAACCCAAAATTCCATTTGATTGGTTTTTCTGATTTCCCAATAAGAGTGTTCCCTTATCATGGTTCTGTTTTAGTGAAATATTTTTTGGGCGAATTCACCATCTCAGAACAAAAATTCATCTGATAATGAGTCTCAAAATCGAAAGATGCCAAAGACATACCTAGAGGCTTGCCCCCCCCCCCATACAAAACAGAAATCGAAAGTATGCTATAGTAAAGTGGAAAAGTTGAGTATTTATTGAGATTGTATTGATATTCTGAGTCTTATCACTTGAGTCCAACGAAACTGTATAGTCTGAATTGAGAGAAAAAACAAAATCTGAAGTATTGCATGAATGAAACTAAGAAAAGAGTTTAGCCGATAACTTCCAAGGATGAAGCCCACTGTCTTAGAGTCTTTTCTATCTCTTTAATCAGAGCAGTGGCCTCAAATTTCATCAAAAAAGGGAGTTTTTTTCTCAAAAGGTTAGATTCAAATTAGAGAAGTGAGTATAAATTATCTTTGAGAGTTTTGGTGAGGTAGAGCTGATGTTGATATCATTAGCCAAAGCAAATATAATTCCAAGAAGAAAATCAATCAGAGATTGAAGAGCCATCCTACAGACCTGCAATCTTTCCACAGATTTTTTGAAAGAGTTCCACATAAATTAGCAGTCTAAATTCGAGTGTTGCCAAAAGCATTGCTAACAAGTGGATGGACTTCATTTCTTGCGTTCACCTGTCAACTTCTGAAACTACTTTCGGAGATATGTATTGGATCAAGTACTCAAAGATCTTCCTATTCTCCAGACAATAAACTTTTTGAGAGAAAAATTGTTACTATAGATACCTCATTGACAAAGCTCTTTGCCATCATAAATGTTCATCAGACTATACTTAAACAATTTCAGACTGTGACCTATCACCCCAGTCTAAAACATTTACTTATCGTCTAAAATATTGACTAAGGTACTGCTGGGGTTCTTCATCAAGGCGACTTTTCAAGATAGAAACTAGTTTATTTCATTTACTAATCTTATACGTATTTCATAAACAACTCTATGCTAGTTTTAGACACATAAAAGCCTTCAACTCATATCACACAACTCATATCACAGCCAACACTGGCTGCGACACATCTGAACTCACTGTTCCACAAGAGAAAGTTCTTCCTCGTATTGATTCAATTCACACAATGGTACCTGAAAGAAATGTAGGAAACTCCACTAGTATTAAAAAGAGGAAACTGCACTAGCATGAAAGGCACTCACAAGTCACAACATTACACAGTCAATAACATAATCTATTGAGGTTATGATTTTTCTTTTGCACATCCACAGGGAATTATGTATTTTAGAGTACACATGATCCAGTAAATGATGATTATGGGCACCTCTGGAACAATGAGTCATCTTTTTGTCGGCTGGAATGGAAATATTGGTAGAAAAATTTGCTTTTCTGAGCCCGGCTTTTGCTTATGTGCTTATCTACAGGCCACCGGTTGTGCGCGCTTGTCTGAAGGCGAACGCGGAACTGACAGCTGTTCCACTTTCGGTCAAGTAGTGAAATTCGTGACCAATAGTAGAACAGCTTTTTATTAAATAATGATCTCATTCCAACATCTGTTAACCATTGCATACGAATCTCGAGGGTTCATATTAACTGCTCCAATAGAAATCTGAACCCTAATACTTCTAAAACATACTTCTGTAGCTCTTTCAAAAAGCCGTGTTTCAGCCAGTTTCGGTCTCCGACGGAGCTGCCACGGCTTCGTTTTGGACACTTGCTTTCCAACAATTTATTACCAAAAACGGATATCTCTTATAAACTAACAATTGTACATGTCACGCAGGAAAGGCTTCAAAGAATCATCGGATATGATGAAAACTACGTTTAGAAATCTCTACATTTTAGTAATTCGTGTTTGTTCCAGAGTTTGTTCTACTATAGGTCAAGATCCGCGTTTGTTCGCCTACTGGGTACTTTACCTTATCTGCTCGAGAACTTTTCTATAATCAATGGCTTTTCATGGCCCTGAATTCATTTTTTCGTGTCTAGAAATTTCTGTGAATCTTTACGATATCTCCCTTGTATGGATCAACATTTTCACTAAATGTTTTGATATTTGAATGAAAGACGTTGGACATTGCAACGTGTAAACTCATCATCCCCATCGACTCATATCGATCATCTTCACCTGAAATTATCATATGTCTTTCTGACATAAGAGACGTTACTCAAATTCAAGTCAAATGCAACAAGATAAAATTGAATTATCTAACGAACTCGATAAACGTTCAAAATCCAACCAATTTTTTTGGTTGCCCTAATCAACTGAATAGCTGTCTTAATCAATCTCTTTTTCCGTGTGGCAAGTAAGCCGTGAGTGACCTCTTACGTTTTCATTATTTCATAATATTATAATTTTCACATGTCTCCACGAAATCAACATCAAACACGTCGGGATAACTAGACGATAAAATGAGATCACTCTATGGATGATCATTCTATTGAAGTAAATTACAAAGATGAGCATTGATAGCTATACAATATCGTTGTATGTCATATCAATAATCTGACCGTATTTTTCTCTCATTGAGAGATTTGAAACGGTCCCAGAAAAATCCTTCGAAATACTCCAGTTTACAAGAATAGTTACCCTCGTGAGTTCATAAGTGTGGTGTTTGCACACGGAGTGTGAGAACGCCGCGATAATAGATAGGCTTGTAAATTGAAGAGATACCTCTATCTTCCTGTATCGCTTACATATCGCTGATGGCCGTGCGGTAAGGACTGAGGGTGTATTTACAAATAAAGCTCTGAACGCTCGGCGTACGCCCAGCTTGAGCTGGCACACGGCTCATACGCCGCTCACCAAATTTGAGTACTTTCTGTGTTTCAACATCACTTTGCTACGAGATGGTCTAACATTTCTAATAGCTAAACTCGAGTTCTGTTTTGGATCATCTGGTAACGTAAAAAACGCCCAAATTGGCTCAAATTTGATGAGCAGCGCATGAGCTGTCGCCAAGACACGCTCGGCGCACTATAGTTGTGGGGACTCAAGAGTGCCGGTAAATCCGCTTCACTCGAATTCTTGAGCTATCGAGATGAAACAAAATGGATTTTCTTCGTAATTTCCTAAGCTACAAGATGTGCCTACCTGTTTTTTACTTGAATGCGAAAGGGTGGAGGGGGAAGGAGTTGAATGGAAAAAAATATATTAACACGGATTTTACCGAAAAATGAACTTGGGGTGTCCGGGGCATGAGTCCTACTGCCACCTGGGAAACACTTGATAGACATTCTTTGCGCGCATACCTAGAGTTTCAGCCCAACTCCGGGTCCGGGAACAAGTGCTGGGATCTCTGAGGATGAATTTTCGTCATAATGGAGTGCCAAAATGTAGGAATTTCACCAAAATCACGGTTTTGAGGTGGTTTGCGGTTCTGCTGCCATGTTGAGAATACTTGTGGTGTATTACGTCATTGACTAACAAGATTTTAAGCTCAATCCCACGTCTAGGAATTGGCGCTGACAGCTTTGAGATCTATTATTAGCTCGAACTGTCCCTTGGGCACTGCCAACATCGCTATATGACAGTTTCTAGGTAGGATTTTGATATGCTGCCAAGTCGGAAACGGTTTAGTCATATTCTGGATATGGTTAACAGAAGTTCAAGCCCAACCCCAATGCAAGGAATTGGTGCCAGAAATTTCTAGATCGATTTTATGAAAAAATTGACCCTATTTCGGTACGAATTTGATTGAAGATGATTCATTTTTGACGAGATTTTGACTTGCTGCCGAATTTGCGAACATTCTATCACATTCTGATTCGGATGAACGAATTTTCTAACTCAAATCCCGAGTCTTGGAACAAGTGCTGGGATCTCTGAGGCCAAATTTTCGCCATAATGGAGTGCCAAAATGTAGGAATTTCACAAAAATCACGGTTTTGAGGTGGTTTGCGGTTCTGCTGCCATGTTGAGAATACTTGTGGTGTATTACGTCATTGACTAACAAGATTTTAAGCTCAATCCCACGTCTAGGAATTGGTGCTGACAGCTTTGAGATCTATTATTAGCTCGAACTGTCCCTTGGGCACTGCCAACATCGCTATATGACAGTTTCTAGGTAGGATTTTGATATGCTGCCAAGTCGGAAACGGTTTAGTCATATTCTGAATATGGTTAACAAAAGTTCGAGCCCAACCCCGATGCAAGGAATTGGTGCCAAAAATTTCTAGATCGATTTTATGAAAAACTTGGCCCTTTTTCGGTACAAATGTGATTGAAGATGATTCATTTTTGACGAGATTTTGACTTGCTGCCGAATTTGCGAAGATTCTATCACATTTCAATTTGGATGGACGAATTTCCTAACTCAATCCCGAGTCTTGGAATACGTGCTGGGATCCTGGACACCAACTTTTGTTCATAATCGAATGCCAAACTGTGAGAATTTCACCAAAATCACGGTTTTGAGGTAGTTTGCGGTTCTGCTGCGATGTTGAGAATACTTGTGGTGTATTACGTCATTGACTAACAAGATTTTGAGCTCAATCCCACGTCTAGGAATTGGTGCTGACAGCTTTGAGATCTATGATTAGCTCGAACTGTCCCTTGGGGACTGCCAACATCGCTAAATGACAGTTTCTAGGTAGGATTTTGATATGCTGCCAAGTCGGAAACGGTTTGGTCATATTCTGGATATGGTTAACAGAAGTTCAAGCCCAACCCCGATGCGAGGAATTGGTGCCAGAAATTTCTAGATCAAGTTTAGGCGAGAATTGACACGGGTTCGGTCGAAATTCCATTGAAAATTCCTGATTCTAGATGAGAATTCCATATGCTGCCAACTTGCAAACTATTCTATGACCTTCTAGAATGAGTGAGCTCCATTCTAACCTGGATCTCGATTCTGGGAATCGGTGCCAAGAAATCTAAGATTCATTCTAGGCGGAAATTTACACGAGTTCGGTTGAAATTCTTTTGGAAATGCCCGATTCCAGATGAGAATTCGATATGCTGCCAACTTAAAAACTATTACATGATCCTGGGATGAGTAAACTACATTGTGAGCTAAATTCCGATCCTGGATATCGTTGCCAGGGGATCGCGCATGCACTCCATGCAAAATTTGACGCGACTTCGATTTAAAAATTATTGGAGATGCTGGATTCTAAATGAGATTCCGATATGCTGCCAACTTGGGAACTATCTCATAACATTCTGGGATGAGTGAGCAACATTTTGAAGTGAATCCCGATTCCGGAATCGAGTGCCAAGAAATCTGAGACGCGATTCATGCAGAATTTGACGCGACTTCGATTAAAAAATTATTGGAAATGCTGGATTCTAGATGATATTCCGATATGCTGCCAACTTAGTAACTACTTCCTAACATTCTGGGATGAGTGAGCTATATTTTGAACTGTATCTCCATCCCGGAGTCTGGTGCCAAGAAATCTGAGACGCGATTCATCCAAAATTTGACACGATTTCGATTCAAACATGATCAAGAATGGTGGATTCTAGATGAGATTCCGATATGCTGCCAACTGAAAAACTATCCCAAAACATTCTGGGATGAGTGAGCTACATTTTGAACTGAATCTCTATCACGGAATCTGGTGCCAAGGAATTTAAGACGCGATTCATGCCAAAATTTGACACGATTTCGAATCAAATATGATTGAAAATTGTGGATTCTCGATGAGATTCCAATATGCTGCCAACTTAGGAACTATTTCATAACATTCCGGGATGAGTGAGCAACATTTTGAAGTGAATCCCGATTCCGGAATCGGGTGCCAAGAAATCTGAGACGCGATTCGTGCAAAATTTGACACGATTTCGATTTAAATGTGATTGTAAATGGTGGATTCTAGATGAGATTTTGATTTGCTGCCAACTTAGAAACTATTCCATAACATTTTGAGATGAGTGAGCTACATTTTGAACTGAATCTCGATTCCGGAATCGGGTGCCAAGAAATCTGAGCCACGATTCTTCCAAAGTTTCACGCGACTTAGATTAAAAAATTCCCGAAAATGCTGGATGCTAGACGAGTATCCGATATGCTGCCAAATTAGAAACTATTCCATAACATTCTTGGATGAGTGAGCTACATTTTGAACTGAATCTCCATCACGGAATCTGGTGCCAAGAAATTTGAGACGCGATTTATGCCAAAATTTGACACGATTTCGATTTAAATATGATTGAAAATGGTGGATTCTAGATGAGATTTTGATATGCTGCGAACTTATAAACTATTCCATAACATTCTGGGATGAGTGAGCTACATTTGGAACTGAATTCCGATTCCGGAATCGGGTGCCAAGAAATCTGAGACGCGATTCATGCAAAATTTGACGCGACTTCGATCAGGAAATTGTTGGAAATGTTGGGTTCTAGATGAGATTTCGATATGCTGCCAACTCAGGAACTATTTCATAACATTCTGGGATGAGTGAGCAACATTTTGAACTGAATCTCTATCACGGAATCTGGTGCCAAGAAATTTGAGACGCGATTTATGCCAAAATTTGACACGATTTCGATTTAAATATGATTGAAAATGGTGGATTCTAGATGAGATTTTGATATGCTGCCAACTTAAAAACTATTCCATAACATTTTGGGATGAGTGAGCTACATTTTGAACTGAATCCCGATTCCGGAATCGGGTGCCAAGGAATCTGAGACGCGATTCATGCAAAATTTGACGCGCGATTAAAATTGATTGAAAATGCCGGATTCTAGATGAGATTCTGATATGCTGCCATCTCAGAAACTATTTCATTTCATGCTGTGATGAGTGAGCGATATTTTGAACCGGGTCTCCATCCCGGAATCTGGTGCCAAGAAATTTAAGACGCGATTCATGCAAAATTTGACACGACTTCGATTAAAAAATTATTGAAAATGCTAGATTTTGGATGAAAATCCGATATACTGTCAACTTAGGAACTATTCCATTTCATATTGTTATGAGTGAGCAATATTTTGAACTGAATGTCGATTATGGGGATAGGGCTGAAAATTATCACATGTATATTATGAGAAAATTTAGATAAGCTCAGTCCAAATCCGGTTGGGAACGCTTGATCCAAGATCGATATGCTGCCCAAACTATCAAATGACATTCTGTGTGGGGTGAGCTACATTTTTAGCTGAAATCCCATTCGGAAATTGGTGCCAAATAATACCGGATTCATCCTTCTTGATGAATGACATGATATCAGTTAAGACATGATCGAGATTGTTCCTCTCTGGATGGAAATCAGGTATGCGGACAACTTGGAAACCATCCCATGACAACCTGGGACAAGTTAGCCCAATTCGGAGCCTAATCTTGATCCTCGAAATCCGTGCAAAAAAATTTAAAACCAATTTTCAGCGAAAAATCACACGAGATCCGTTGAAATCTGATCGAAAATGTTACCGTTAGATTTGTGTTCTATTTGCTGCAAACTGAAAAATAGTCCGTTCAGTCTCTCTGATGAATGAACAAGATCAGAATTATGAGGGAACATGCATATTTCACAACTCGGGTTCCTCCTCATTCCCGGTTTCACTTTAATAAATCCCAGTCCGTGAACAGTTATGTACGAAAGAGATGAGATGCGCCAAGAATAAAGTACTATGTTACAAATGGATGACTATCGTCCGATTTTCTATCCTTCGATTCCTAATTGTACTTCATTCTTGGCGCATCTCATCTCTTTCGTACATAACTGTTCACGGACTGGGAATCGCGTCTCAGTTTCCTTGGCACCCGATTCCGGAATCGGGATTCAGTTCAAAATGTAGCTCACTCATCCCAAAATGTTATGGAATAGTTTCTAAGTTCGCAGCATATCAGAATCTCATCTAGAATCTGGCATTTTCAATCAATTTTAATCGCGCGTCAAATTTTGCATGAATCGCGTCTCAAATTTCATGGCACCAGATTCCGTGATAGAGATTCAGTTCAAAATGTAGCTCGATCATCCAAGAATGTTATGGAATAGTTTCTAATTTGGCAGCATATCGGATACTCGTCTAGCATCCAGCATTTTCGAAAATTCTTTAATCGAAGTCGCGTCAAACTTTGGAAGAATCGTGGCTCAGATTTCTTGGCGTCCGATTCCGGAATCGAGATTCAGTTCAAAATGTAGCTCACTCATCCCAAAATGTTATGGAATAGTTTCTAAGTTGGCAGCAAATCAAAATCTCATCTAGAATCCACCATTTACAATCATATTTAAATCGAAATCGTGTCAAATTTTGCACAAATCGCGTCTCAGATTTCTTGGCACCCGATTCCGGGATCGGGATCGACTTCAAAATGTTGCTCACTCATCCCAGAATGTTATGAAATAGTTCCTAAGTTGGCAGCATATTGGAATCTCATCGAGAATCCACAATTTTCAATCATATTTAAACCGAAATCGTGTCAAATTTTGGCATGAATCGTGTCTTAAATTCCTTGGCACCAGATTCCTTGATAGAGATTCAGTTTAAAATGTAGCTCACTCATTCCAGAATGTTCTGGGATAGTTTTTCAGTTGGCAGCATATCGGAATCTCATCTAGAATCCACCATTCTTGATCATGTTTGAATCGAAATCGTGTCAAATTTTGGATGAATCGCGTCTCAGATTTCTTGGCACCAGACTCCGGGATGGAGATACAGTTCAAAATATAGCTCACTCATCCCAGAATGTTATGAAGTAGTTACTAAGTTGGCAGCATATCGGAATATCATCTAGAATCCAGCATTTCCAATAATTTTTTAATCGAAGTTGCGTCAAATTTTGCATGAATCGCGTCTCAGATTTTTTGGCACTCGATTCCGGAATCGGGATTCACTTCAAAATGTTGCTCACTCATCCCAGAATGTTATGAGATAGTTCCTAAGTTGGCAGCATATCGGAATCTCATTTAGAATCCAGCATCTCCTATAATTTTTAAATCGAAGTCGCGTCAAATTTTGCATGGAGTGCATGCGCGATCCCCTGGCAACGATATCCAGGATCGGAATTTAGCTAAAAATGTAGTTTACTCATCCCAGGATGTCATGTAATAGTTTTTAAGTTGGCAGCATATCGAATTCTCATCTGGAATCAGGCATTTCCAAAAGAATTTCAACCGAACTCGTGTAAATTTCCGCTTAGAATGAATCTTAGATTTCTTGGCACCGATTCCCAGAATCGAGATCCAGGTTAGAATGGAGCTCACTCATTCTAGAAGGTCATAGAATAGTTTGCAGTTGGCAGCATATGGAACTCTTATCTAGAATCAGGCATTTTCAATCGAATTTCGACCGAACCCGTGTCAATTCTCGCCTAAACTTGATCTAGAAATTCCTGGCACCAATTCCTTGCATCGGGGTTGGGCTCGAACTTTTGCTAACAATTTCCAGAATATGACGAAACTTTTTCCGACTTCGCAGCATATCAAAATCCTACCAAGAAACTGTCATTTAGCGATGTTCGCAGTGCCCAAGGGACAGTTCGAGCTAATCATAGATCTCAAAGCTGTCAGCACCAATTCCTAGACGTGGGATTGAGCTTAAAATCTTGTTAGTCAATGACGTAATACACCACAAGTATTCTCAACATGGCAGCAGAACCGCAAACTACCTCAAAACCGTGATTTTGGTGAAATTCTCACAGTTTGGCATTCGATTATGAACAAAAGTTGGTGTCCAGGATCCCAGCACGTATTCCAAGACTCGGGATTGAGTTAGAAGATTCGTTCATCCAAATCGAAATGTGATAGAATCTTCGCAAATTCGGCAGCAAGTCAAAATCTCGTCAAAAATGAATCATCTTCAATCAGATTTGTACCGAAATAGGGTCAATCTTTTCATAAAATCGATCTAGAAATTTTTGGCACCAATTCCTTGCATCGGGGTTGGGCTTGAACTTCTGTTAACCATATCCAGAATATGACGAAACTTTTTCCGACTTGGCAGCATATCAAAATCCTACCTAGAAACTGTCATATAGCGATGTTGGCAGTGCCCAAGGGACAGTTCGAGCTAATAATAGATCTCAAAGCTGTCAGCACCAATTCGTAGACGTGGGATTGAGCTTAAAATCTTGTTAGTCAATGACGTAATATACCCCAAGTATTCTCAACATGGCAGCAGAACCGCAAACTACCTCAAAACCGTGATTTTGGTGAAATTCTCACAGTTTGGCGTTCGATTATGAACAAAAGTTGGTGTCCAGGATCCCAGCACGTATTCCAAGACTCGGGATTGAGTTAAAAAATTCGTTCATCCAAATCGAAATGTGATAGAATCTTCGCAAATTCGGCAGCAAGTTAAAATCTCGTCAAAAATGAATCATCTTCAATCAGATTCGTACCGAAATAGGGTCAATTTTTTCATAAAATCGATCTAGAAATTTTTGGCACCATTTCCTTGCATCGGGGTTGGGCTTGAACTTCTGTTAACCATATCCAGAATATGACGAAACTTTTTCCGACTTGGCAGCATATCAAAATCCTACCTAGAAACTGTCATATAGCGATGTTGGCAGTGCCCAAGGGACAGTTCGAGCTAATAATAGATCTCAAAGCTGTCAGCACCAATTCGTAGACGTGGGGTTGAGCTTAAAATCTTGTTAGTCAATGACGTAATATACCCCAAGTATTCTCAACATGGCAGCAGAACCGCAAACTACCTCAAAACCGTGATTTTGGTGAAATTCTCACAGTTTGGCGTTCGATTATGAACAAAAGTTGGTGTCCAGGATCCCAGCACGTATTCCAAGACTCGGGATTGAGTTAAAAAATTCGTTCATCCAAATCGAAATGTGATAGAATCTTCGCAAATTCGGCAGCAAGTTAAAATCTCGTCAAAAATGAATCATCTTCAATCAGATTCGTACCGAAATAGGGTCAATTTTTTCATAAAATCGATCTAGAAATTTTTGGCACCATTTCCTTGCATCGGGGTTGGGCTTGAACTTCTGTTAACCATATCCAGAATATGACGAAACTTTTTCCGACTTGGCAGCATATCAAAATCCTACCTAGAAACTGTCATATAGCGATGTTGGCAGTGCCCAAGGGACAGTTCGAGCTAATAATAGATCTCAAAGCTGTCAGCACCAATTCCTAGACTTGGGATTGAGCTTAAAATCTTGTTAGTCAATGACGTGATACACCACAAGTATTCTCAACATGGCAGCAGAACCGCAAACCACCTCAAAACCGTGATTTTGGTGAAATTCTTACATTTTGGCACTCCATTATGACGTAAATTCATCCTCAGAGATCCCAGCACTTGTTCCAAGACTCGGGATTGAGTTAGAAAATTCGTTCATCCAAATCAGAATGTGATAGAATGTTTCCAAATTCGGCAGCAAGTCAAAATCTCGTCAAAAATGAGTCATCTTCAATCAGATTCGTACCGAAATAGGGTCAATTTTTTCATAAAATCGATCTAGAAATTTCTGGCACCAATTCCTTGCATCGGGGTTGGGCTTGAACTTCTGTCGACCATATCCAGAATATGACTAAACCGTTTCCGACTTGGCAGCATATCAAAATCCTACCTAGAAACTGTCATATAGCGATGTTGGCAGTGCCCAAGGGACAGTTCGAGCTAATAATAGATCTCAAAGCTGTCAGCACCAATTCCTAGACGTGGGATTGAGCTTAAAATCTTGTTAGTCAATGACGTAATACACCACAAGTATTCTCAACATGGCAGCAGAACCGCAAACTACCTCAAAACCGTGATTTTGGTGAAATTCCTACATTTTGGCACTCCATTATGACGAAAATTCATCCTCAGAGATCCCAGCACTTGTTCCCGGACCCGGGGTTGGGCTGAAACTCTAGGTATGCGCGCAAAGAATGTCTATCAAGTGTTTCCCAGGTGGCAGTAGGACTCATGCCCCGGACACCCCAAGTTCATTTTTCGGTAAAATCCGTGTTAATATATTTTTTTTCATCCAACTCCTCCCCCCTCCACCCTTTCGCATTTAAGTAAAAAACAGGTAGGCACATCTTGTAGCTTAGGAAATTACGAAGAAAATCCATTTTGTTTCATCTCGATAGCTGAAGAATTCGAGTGAAGCGGATTTACCGGCACTCTTGAGTCCCCACAACTATAGTGCGGCGTACGCCAGCTCAAGGCTCATGCGTTTCATTTGTGGACACACCCTCACACTTGGCCGTCGTCTTGGCCTATTCAGGCTTTACAATATTTCACAATTCCATACTCACACTCAGCGTATTTTTACATACTGCAGCGTAAGCACAGCGCGTTCATCGCACTTAGGGTGATGATGGACAGCCCGGTACGGGCGTGTCTCCAATTCTGCACATGCCGTACCGCGGCGCACGACCCCGCCCATCGCAGGCACACAGGCTCACGGGCCGATGTTTGTTTTTGTTTACAAATCGCTTCTGTTGACATTTCCCAACTCTTGGATATTGAGAGAGCATTGTTATATCCAGACTCGCGATAGCATGTGAGACAATGAGATTTTAAACAGAAACTGGTATTATTGAATGAGCCTGTGTACTTGCTTTGCGCCGTGTCGTGTGCCGTGGATGACATGCGCTTGGACTGGAGACACGCCCGACACGAATCCCACGATACGACACGAAATTCATTCTGGCGAGCCCAACCATCGATGGACCTGTCTTACTCCCATAACCCACGACTAGTAACGTAAACATGAACCCAATCCATTGATGACTGAGCCCCCCGGAATGGATTTAGTGTCGTATCGTAAGATTCGTATCGTAGCGCGTTGTCTGTGATCACGCATACCCAGAGTATCGTGCGTATACACCTCATTATCTTTCAGATCTTATGATCTGAAGGGAAGTTCGCAAAACGTCAACCGTATTTTGACGGACTCAAATTCGGTTCCTAAGAGATGAATTGGAATTAAGATTGTAGATCTCGCTTCACTTGCTCACACCCATTGGAGATAGTAAGGGATCGAAGGAGAATTCCATATTCTCAGTTTCAATCTGATGAATAGAAAAATATGAGTGAAAAGTGTCAATTTATACGCGTGAGACCCGTTTTGTTTGCGACGCTCGTATTTTTGCCAATTTTGCAATTGTAGAGTAAAACACCATTATAAGGCCAGGATGTCATTGTTGCTGGATATTGAAATAATAATCCCAGCAGAGTTCAAATCTTATTTGTATTCAAGCCCTGTTCTATTCAATTTGAATAGCGTAACGAGTGTCCCCCCCCCCCCCCCCCACGTAATTACATATAGGCAACAGATAGTAGTCAACGTGGATAATATCATTCACAGGGATAGTTTTTCATATAAGGTCTTGGTGAGATCCAATCTGCTTGACCGACTGGAATTCGATGAATTGATATACTCATTAGCTCGACAATGTCCCCAATTGTCCATTCAACCTTTCTACTCAATGAAGTTGTCATCTAAAAACCCAAATACAACTTATTCATGTGCGACATCAGCCGAAAACTCGAATCTGCAGCCAGGCGTACCACATGAACGTGTTTTCAAAATGGAGTACAAAATTTTTTGTCCTTTCCGTTCGTACGCTCTGCTTTCCCCCAATGCGCTCCATCCCTCTGTGAAACACATTCCTTGCAGTATTTGGCTACATTGGAACAAATCTATACGGAAAAGAGTCTACGATTAGTTGCCAAGTCGTGGGAATATTTTTTGAGTCGAAATATCCATTTCAACCCTGTCCATTCCACCCCCCCCCCCCCCCGCAACTTCTTAAACTTGGCATATCTTATTCGTCTGGCGTCACTTTTGAGATACGTAGCTTTAGGTATTTCCTTTTTTCGCCCAAACGAGTGGAAATCGAGTGCTATGAGCCACCGTAACTCGTCTGGGGCTGAAATAATTTTTTGATCCAAATCACTCCTCGTGACGATTTTGGCCCCAAAAAATCCCACTCTAAGTTGAACTACTCATATGTATGTAGATATACTGGAATCGCTAATGTTTTTGCCTTTAGCTCTGAACAGGAGGCTCATATGACGGAGTTACTTTGGATTCTTCATATTCTAGGTGGTATGAGACTGTGAAAAAAGTTTGGTGAGATTTGATGCCCCGGACCCTCCGGACTCCCCTTGTTAGTGTAGTACACTATGTACTCGTTGTCTAAAATCAACCTGGTCTCAATAAAATAAATCAGATAAGAATCATTTTCAAAATGGAGTCTCCATTGAATGAACAAAAGAATGGTTATGTTCTTCGCTTTTTTAAAGATATATTTAGGTTAGAAACATTAAAATAATAAGAACAAATTAATCATAGAGAAATCATGGAATATGTTTCATTATTTGACATTCACCAATCTATGGAATATGATGAACTGAAATGAAATAGATGTAAATGAAACGATCGTTTGCAGTTTCTCGGTTGAACGTATCTCAAGGTGTATATCAACTTGTTCCAATGAAGTTGTTACCATCGATGTATTGTAATCTTTATTTTATGCTGAGGAGAGCTACGGAAACTTAAGTCGGACCTTTGATCGCATGGATATCAAATGAAACTCATCAATGATCGTGATATGTTAAATCCGCTGACACTCGAAGTATCTTGTTCTCACAAGATGGGCTCGTGGTCGTGTTTCAATCACCGTAAGATCGTTTAGGGAAATGAGGATTGAGGTCGTGTGGTACTCGCAAGATCGTACAGTAAATCGACTGTCACTCGTGCAATGAATGGACGGCTGCGTGGCGATGCCCAAACGAATGTCGGGCTAGCTTTGATTCGTAGCCTTTCAAATCTAGCTGCTGACCCTTTCTTCCCTCTGATCTTCAAAAGAGAAACTACACACAGTTCTATATCTAAGGCGTGACCTGAGATTGTTGGTAATGTTACGTTCAAATACAAAATGTTATTGCTGAAATGTTTTTTTCAACAATTCGTTCGTTTTTTGAACCCGATTCAGTTTTAAAATTTTCTATGGTTAATATTAAATTTAACTCATTTCGACACGAAATTATTGTATTCATCACTGATGATTTTCTAGATCAATGAAGATAGGCTCTGAAGTTTCGTAATCAAGAATCGGTTGATACATATTATATCAGTTCAATTGATGAGAAATTATCTAAAGAAGAGAAATATACTTTGTAGTCGAGGACGTTTCTCTACGACTTATTAATCTCCTATGATACCGATTTCCTGTTCGTTTGTGCGACGCAATTGACCCTCGTACGATAAGTAGCTGACCCAATGACGTTGTTGTTGTCTAAGACAGTTCAGAAGAGAAAATACCACTTGAACAGGGAGCTGTGTGCAGTTCGAAAGTAACGATTGAAGATGAAAGAGCAGTGGAAGAGGCTTGACAATAATGGTAAGAAAATAAGATAGCGATATTGTAATTCTGCTAATTAAGAGCACTTCGATAGCAAGGGGGAGTATATAACTAGAATGAGTCTACTGAAAGTGAGAATGAATTGTCATCCATTTATGAATCAGCCTGACTGAGATGCTGAATTGTGGCTTTTCATTAATAAATTTCAGTTTCACATTCAGGGTATACTCATGTGATTCGAAGTGAGATTGTCGTACTTCGAAGAAAAAAACGATTCAAAGGACTGCGCTTATTCTAGAATTCAGTGATTCGATCACCAAGTATAAATTTCAATGCAATTGGTTGGTTTATTGGTTTTGTACTAGTAGAGACTCTTGTTCAAATGAGAACTGTGGTGAAAGACACAGCTAAGAATTGATGCGACCTGCTTATTTGTGAGTTTCACAAATCGATGTAGAACTTGTGACACTTCACAGCATCACAATTGAAGGGTTTTGAGACTAAAGAGCGTATATGCCGTTACTTTCGGAGCAGGAATATGTGTCACTCATTTCCACTGTTTCGAAAAATCGCGTTCGTACTCTGAAGACTGTTTTTATACCTTTGAAGCTTCTTGGGAGAATTATTTTGGCATCATGCAGGTCGACTTTCATTTTGGATAATGTAGTGGGAATTCTTCTCGAAGGTCGAAGAGTTTGAAAGTCTGAGATTGACTCATAATATTCGAATTCTGATTCGAAGTCTGAGATTGACTTATAATATTCGAATTCGGAACAGATTGAGCACAAGATTACCTTCCGAAAACAGATTGTTTTCGTTGTAGAGTTAACTAAAGAAAATATTGTCAGACTTCTATCATACGATTAGAGTTGTGCAATGATTGAAAATGAGTTGATTCTCAAGCATGACTCCGAGTCAGACAAGAGGTAACGATCAATTAGTCACTAAACTGTGGCGAATGTAAAGGGTTGAGAAATTATTCAAAATGACACCTTGTCATGCGTCGAATCTTCAATCGCGATTTTTAGATTTTTGTGAGAGCAAACTTTGGGCAAACATGAATACATATGGAGGAAAAATGAGATAAAATTGAAATGCATCCATTAAACTATCAGGGAGATTGCCATGTTTCGGTTTTTGAAGAATCATATCAACGATGATCAGTCAAGATTACGAAATTTGATGAAATGTTCAGTTTGAGAATTCTAAGGTATTAAAAATGGTTGCGTGTGATGGAAATTTCATGGAAACATCTTCTTCAACCAAATGTGGAACTCATGAATATATATTGTTATTGTTACAGCAAAACATGTCGTTGATGTGGAAGAAGGTGCATCAACCCCAAACAAGATCGAGGTGCCATTACTACATACAATTAATCCAAACAGAGAGGATTACTGTAAACGACTCACAGCCACTCTAAGAGTTTGCGTGCTGTTAACTCTACTGATTCTTCTCATACGCTTCGGAGTATTCTTCCACTCTAAAACAAATGTTCAAACTGATAACTACTTTGAGGTACCACTTGCCCCCGAGGCTCTCTCCGGTAGGGTAGGATTTCATAATTTTCAGGACAATGCGGATGATTTACAAGAAACCTTTGAAAGTTTACAAGAAAGAACAGCTGATCATGCGTCAAGTCACCAGTCTAGTGTTGAGGGATCAACATCATTACCAGACTCTCAGAAATGGAAGGATCAAACGCTTTCGAGAGAGCTATTACCACCAAAATCCAATCCTGAAGATGTGATACCTTACAAAAGTGATATTATTGACGAAAATTATCTATCTAATGATTTGTCTCAGAACTGGAAGGAAATATCAAACAAGCTTGAACATATCGAAAAGATTGTAGAAGAGAATCGAAGAATACTTGGTGAGAGATTGCCGGATGAGAAATTTGAAGAAGTACCATCCAGCGAAATTGACGAGTCTGCAAAATCTGAGTCACAATCTAGTTTTTTCAATCATCTATTGGCTGATATGATCGTAGCTGCAGAGGAACAGTTGGAGAAGAATAAGAACCAGGAGTTCCAAAATGGAGAACAAATGATTGTTGACGCACCAGAGCCGCGAATAATTGATGTCATTGAAAACACATCAGAACCCGCACGAAACAGCGAGGACTTGGAAAAATTTGAAATGAGTTTATTGACTCTACTGATGTCTGGAGTGGTCCCATCATCCAACAGTGAAGATTTTGGATTAGATCAGGGATCTGAAGATTATCCGCAGACTCATCTTGAAGGTGTACATCCTGTGTCTTCCGATGATACGGCATCCACGCCAACCATGGAAGAACGTTTTAAAAGTGACAAAAGTGGAGAGGAAGGACTATTTGATTTCATAGCTTCTGGCCTGTTGAGTCCATTTGGAACTGAAAATAGCGGACTAGAACAGAAATTTGAAAATGAATCATCTAACGTCTCCGAGGAATTGGTTTCAAGTCATTCCAATCCAACCGAAAGCTCATCGAAATCTCAAGAAGAACTAGAAAACGTTGCGAGTGAAGAGATTGGCCTTCTTAGTATCTTGACTTCTAGCATATTTGGCAAGAAGCACGATAGTGCCGAGATAGATGAATCAGAGGATCAAAGGACCATAGGAGATTCATCGCAAACATCTCTGACAGAAGATGCAAAGGAGTTGAGGACCGAAAAAAGTGGTGATCAAGAAAATAGGGAAGATCCCAGTGAGGTTATCCCGCTTCAAAAGAACAATGAGCAAATTCTCAACAATGAATCAGAACCGGTTGATGGTTTGAATGATGAGAGTATGGCATTAGTGAATTTTGATAGTGTTGAATTCTGGAATGAATTCTGGGAAAAACGGCATTTGAATAGATTCATTAAGAGTATAGCACCCTTAGTCGGTAACAACTTTGAACTTTATACTTGGTACAAGAGTTTTAAATCAAACCCAATCCAAGAGACAGAAGATGATCGATTCCGAGTTCATGTAGCCGAGCTGCTTTACAGTAAAAATCTACAAGAATTTGAGACAGATGCATTCATCGTGACACATTTGATTTCACAAAATGAAGGATTCACACATTTCATAGACTCAGAAGAGTTGGAGGGTATTCCATCTGATACTGCTTCTAGTCAAATTGCATTACTGTTATTTAAGAAAGCAAGTTTGAATGCGTTAGTCAGGACTGGAGAAGTAGATGAAAGCACGGCATCCAAAGACTTAGAAGAGTATATAAACATGATAGAAGATATTGTTCGAGGTGAGAATGACAGCACGGATCATGTAAGGGATCCAAATAGTAGCGACGAAGAGAATAATAATCAGTCACCCCTGTCTTCATCAGAAAACACCGAGGAATCGGAAATTCGTGAGGATCAGGTTCTGACTCATTTGGAAAATGTGAGTGAAGCTGAGGATAAAATAAAGGTTATGAATGAATATATGAGTCCTGAAATACTCCCTCGATTTGCTTTGGATTCTGGAACAGCTAGCGACTATCAGGAAACAGTAATTAGTGATGGAATCAACGATCTTGGGGGCGATATCATTCATAATTCACGACGGTTGGATGAATTGGAACGAAGAATTGGGTCATTCCAGGATGCAATCGTCGATGACGATCACAGTTTCACAAAAACGAACGAGAACGAGGAGAAGAGACAGAACGAATTGGACGGGATCTTGTCTCACGAATCTTCTGATATTGAAGGTGAAAATACAAGGATTGAAAGTGCGGAGCACTCTAGAGGTTCAGATAGCGGAATGCAAAGAGGATGGGAAACTTTTTTGGAAATTCTGCAGGCTGAGAGTGATGACAATCAAAAATATCCGGATGTTCCATATCCCTATTATGACGATTATTATTATTGATCATATGCAAGATTTTAGATTTGGATGATCCTAAATAGCTCCCATCTCGCAGAACAGAAATATTTTATAAATAAAAACTACTCCAGTCTTGACGTGGACGATCATAAATTGATTCATATGTAAACTCATGCATGTGGAATATGGGTTTCAATTGGTTTTGAAAGATCTCACATTTTTTATAATTTCACTGACTGACATTGTCATATGAATATAAGGGTATTTTTCTAACTCCGGTTGCATAATTGTTCCTGAATTCCTCTCTCCTCAATTTCACACCTCAATATCTAGAAATGCTTCGTAAAAAAAGTTCTGCAATGTATTGATGCTATAGGAAACCCTCTATCTGTGCCAATCATTTGCAATATCACGAGAATTGCTCACAGTCAGGTAAATGAATATTCGAGACAAGATATGAAGTATTTGTTGTCTCAATCAAGGTGCGAGATATGGTTGTTCAAAGTTCCGCAATACTTGATTTGTTAAACATGTGACCAACCCACGGATTGATCAATGATTCTTCATCTATCTCGTTTCAAATCAGTTAGGGCCGTAGCATCCTTGACAGGTTTGCAAAAAGTCAAAGCTACAAACATCATGACTGGTAAAACTCCTTACAGCAGTGTTCGGCGTTAACTTTCAATGGATTATTTTGCTCACCTGTACTGCAGCTTTCTGAAAGTCTGACATTTCTAATTCTATGACTACTTAAATAAGTAGTGAGTCTATTTCATCCTAATCCAGGTCAAAATATTCCTCAAATTTTGATTGAATGCAAGCTTTGTTTCAAAATATCATCAGCCAAATTTATCATCAAGTTAAATGTTCTACGAGAGAATTGAGAGTCCACTGAGATTATCTTTGACTGCTGAAATTAATTACCCAAGTATATCTACGCCGAGGAACAAATACGAGCTTCTAGTCGGATACTAGAGATGAAAAAATGCTCAAATTAATTGAACAAGACGTCATTATGAAGCGTTATAGTCATCCAAGTTTCCAGGAAAGCTGAAGCGTGAAAAGACATGCGTCGCAATCGCCATGACCTCGCAGCTCTGATAAACACTAAGAAGCTGCGGAAAGAGCTAGACTTTCTGGAAATCTCGAGAGAGAGTTTGACTGTCGCGCATTGAATAGCGAGTGCACGAGTACGTCGCTGTTTTCAGCTTCATCACAGCATTTCCCAACATCTGAAACGTCTCAGCAGACGATATAGGCATTATCTGAGTCACGACGAGACCTGACGAAAGCTTTCATGAGATGAAAATCTCATTGCACAGCGCTGAAAATGGTAAGTGTTGATTGGCGGAGGGAAATATTTACGTGCCCCGTCTTATCAATTTTTTTGCTAGAATTCATACGCAATTTTGTTCTGGATATAAATATATAAAAGTGTGGTCGTCCAGTTCGATAGATGCAAACTTTGCGGAATTCCCAGAGCTTTTGAAATCGGTGATAAGAAGCTGTTATTTTTATAACTGATGCGTGGTGGTCGTTTTCATATTTTGATGCTCCGAGTAAGTATCATGATACTTTGTATAGTTGATACTGATAAGGAATTTACTGAATTAAATCACGACGATGGTGTAATGGAACTTTTTGCTTTCCCATCGCATAAAAATACATCAAGAGAACACTTGATCTAACGTGCTCGAAAGGCTCAGGTTTTCATCAGAAATTGCGATGAGAATTTTCTCAAATTCTCAGCATCAGCGTTGACATAAACAGGGTTTCCAGATATCGACCTTTGTGTAGAGAAGGTAGTTTCTTAGTGAGTAGATGGCCTTTGTCTCGAGTAATTTTCAATCAATTCTGCGCGTTATTGACATTTGACTAGTCAAATATTTGAAATTGGGAGGCTCTTGGGACTGATGCAACATGCTCTCAAACAGTACCAAATATGATCTGTGAAAATGCACAGGGAGATTTCTCCTCAGGATGCTGATCATTCATATAAGTTTTAACAAATTTTTTCTTGAGACGAAGATACCGAAGTCGGAAAGAACTCATAGATATGCTGAAAACAATCTCAGTACTTCCCTTTGCAGTTTTTCTGTCGATCCGTAGAAATTCAATCATCACTGTCTCCGAGTAAGATGACTGTCGTGCGCATCCTCATCAGTAACTGTTAATTTATACGAGGATTGAAGAAGATCTTTCATGGGTTTGTTGAACTATTTTAAGTAAATTTGGCTTTATTGTGTTAGAGTTGGGTCACTCAGTGAGAACCTTAGTGTTTTGGATACATATTAGGAGAGCTTGAGCAGAATGAACAGGAGCAGATCCACCGGACGATAGGGGCGACCCCCCCCCCCCCCCCCCCAGAAAAAATTTGTATGGGAAACATGGGCGGACGCGACCGGAAAATTTTGCGAACAGACCCCTCCAAGACCCAATCACCCCCCCCCCCTCCAAGACCGGTCCCAGGATCCGTTCCTGAGAATAAAACATCTATCTCACGAGGTCCTGGTCTTTAACTAGGAGGATTGAGATGTGATTCTCGGGCAGCAGCAATGTCAATCGTTCCAAGTTTTTTTCCACTGGTGGTTCGGAACTCATCTGGAACTTTAGGTTCTGCGGAATGACCTTACAAAAGCGCTAAGAATGCGCTACAGGTAAACCCCACTATTCGCCGTTGATGAAAATGCCGCGAATACCGAGCCCGCGAGTACTTAGACCTTGTTATTACGGGAACAGAAGGGTTACGTATACATGTGGATCAGAGAAAGGCTCAAAAATCCCAAATGTGGTTTGGGAGCATGACCCTAGCTTATCGACTTCATATTGGAGAGACACGAAGTAATATGTGATGAAAAAACATCTTTAGATGACTCCAAAATCTATTGAAAAAATAGGTCACTATTAGTTTGCGTGTAGAACTCTGCCACATTTGACTGGTGGGATCGACCAACACAGTTTTTTTACAATCCATGGTGAGAGGCCATTGCAATTTTTAGAAACTTTGGCCCCTTTTCCTCCAGAAGTGATTTCAAATTCTCAGTTTTAATAAGCCTACTATTGATTTGTCACTGTACGTTGCATAATTGATGGGGATGCAGTCTTTTTGCGTGCGGTGCCATAGAAATTGATAGTTCACCATTAATTTTGTCAGGTAACGAGTGAGTCAGTCCTGGCAAACGACATTTACAACATTTTGGATATGGTGAACATCCAGATCATGACGTTCCAGGATGACACATTTGACTGGATTCAAATAGAAATTCATTTGGGGTGGGCTCATTTTCTTAGGAACTCAGATTTAATTGTGAATAAAAGGATCAGAGCGTCGCGAATATAGAGGAACGACGGATTTTGGGAGTCACTAATGAACGAATCCCGCAAGTTCCGAGACCGCAAATAGCGGGGGTCTCAAATGAAAAAATATCACTCATAGTTCATGAGTAATGATGTTCTTGAGTAGTTCATGGTTTCGAGTCATTGTTCCTTACATTATGTTTTCATTCGCAGGAAAAATTATTGCACTGTCAACTGATCAACAAGAGTCTGATCAATATTTGCCACATATTCCCGAAAGACGGGGTTGGCTCTCAAATAAGCTGGGGCTTCTCAGTTGGCTGATCGCTGCAACAGCGCTTGTTCTCCTGGCATTTTGTAGCTTCTGTGTTTTGTACGGACTATACCAGCTAGAGACTGCAATGCATTCTAAGGATACCACTATTACCAACTTGGAGAATCCAGAATTCATCCAAGAAATCCAGACTACTACTTCTATCAACGTTCCTTCAGAACAGATTACCGAGTGGAATCGCTTGCTGCTGAAAAGACTGTACGAGATACGCCCGGATCATCGAGGTGCTGTTGATAATAATGAAAGAGACGATGTAGATGAGGTTCTTCGCATCATGGCTATTGTATTGAGACATGCCAATGAAGATTTTGCGATCAATAATATTGGAGACAAGCAATCTTATCTAGTTGCAAATCTTACCGAACTGGAGGCACGTGTTGTCAAACAGGAGCTTGTAAAATTGTCTCTACGAGGAGGAGGAATGGAAGATGTGGTTCTGAGAAAGTTACCCGTAACAAAAAGGATGAGACGAGAAATCGATGGTGCTGGTGATGCGAAAGAGGGCAAGTGCCACTTCCGTTTCTCATACGATCCTGCAAAAGGTCATATAGGAAAAATCAAGGTGACACCGGTACCAAGAGGACAGGGTATGATCAGAGTGAGCAACACACTAAACGATGGGAAGAGCGTGAGGCAGTGCTTTTTTGACATCGTTTACGAGTCTATCGATGACAAGGCGAGTAATTGAGGCGATGCCACAAAGCACGTGCAATAACTGCGTGATATTTTTTACGATTTTTGTAATAACTCTTTGTCAAATTTTTCAGATATGAGTTTGAAAATCTTTCTATTGAATTCCACCGAAACTCCATCCAAGAAGTTTTGGGAATGTTACACGACTTACTCTGTAGATTCATTACCTAATCAGAACCATCCCAAGAATCTGTTGTGAAGAAGAAAGGACAAATCTGACGATGAAGTCATTATATTAGTATCAATCAAAACTCTTAGCATTTAATGAACGCCCATGAGAGGAATTCAGGAGCTGCCACCACAGGCTTTGTCCGTTTTTAAATCGATGTTTCAGCAAATCTTTTTGGGGATTAAATCTGTTTGAATGTCATCACGAGAACAAACGCGATTCCTCTAAGATTTCCGCAGAGACTTTCTATCAATGACAACAATGGTAAATGTTCGTCCAAGGCTTCTATGGTTATAGTGAATACTAGACACAACTTAAGTTGGTCCCTTAAGTTGTGTATCAGTGAATGACGAGAGGAGTCATATCAGATTATCGATAAGTGATCATGGCGAAGAATAAACTTTCGTACACACGCATTTGACTGAATTTATCTAATTGTTGCAAAGTACGATCATCAAGTATAACTGTATTATTAACCAATAGCTGGCACACTTCTGCCACATAACATAGCTGGCACACCTGGGTGGATTACACCCACGACGAAAAATTAATGCTGTGGCTACTATAATCAATCTTTCGGTCTCAAAATTCTTCTGTAGCCTCTTTGAAACGTTTTGAATGGATCGCCGTACCGAGATAGTCGCCAAGGTCGAATGAAAAATTTTAAAAAATACAAACGTCCAAAAAAATGCGAAAAATCACCCTTTTCAGTAAAAAATTCTAGAGGACGCAATTTCCATCCAAATGAGCTGAAAATTCAACTGAGTCATCTCAAGATGAGGCCAATTCGAGAAAAAAATAGCGCAAGAGTAGACCTTGAAAAAAAAGTATTTACTCTGACATATTTCGACACATGAATTGAGCATTTTTATTCTCACCTAATATGCCAGAATGAAGACCTCCATTGAAAAATCGACCACTGTACTATTGTTTTCTCATATCTACTTGATCTTGAGAAGACTCAGTCAAAATTTCAGCTCATTCCATTGGAAATTACGTCCTCTAGAATATTTTCAGTGGAAAGGCCTTTTTTGCAATTTTTTGCAATAATTTATTATTGCATTCAAAATGCACTCAAAAATAGCGCACATAGCTGGCACACCTGGGTGTCGAACACCCAGTTAGTTTTTGACTCGGCTGTAGCGGAGCAGCGAGCGCGCCAAAACTGGCGCTCTCTGCGCGGTCGGTAAGTGGCAAGTCTTGACTACCAACAGAGGTCACTATGAACCCGGGAAACTTTGAATTACGAGCGTGGCGTACTGATAAAGGAGGCCTTGGGTGGACTCCACCCAAGTGAACCAGCCGAGGGTTAAAGAAGATTCGAACGCTTTCACCAATCGAGAAGTGAGTTCAGGGATCTTTTTGATCTCACGCATATGAGTTCAATTGAATTTGAAGAGTTCTTGTAGTTAAAAGAGCAAAAATCGGATGGATCTATAGATGAATCATTAGTGTGACATTCGATGAAGAAGTCAACGCAAGTACTGACCGAAACGTCTCTTACAGCTGAAAGTGTTCTAATTATTGTTACTCTCCAGACTCTAGGAGCTATCCCGATTCACAGGCTTTACGTAATCCCAAACAATCCTTCATTATCTATGTATATTAATTCAAAGCTTCAACATAACTTTGTAACTTCATATCTCGAGCTCGCACTTTGAGACGTTCTCAGCCTGACAACTGACAACGATCATCAAAATGACCGATGACACGTTTCTCAGTTAGACCACGAAAAATGAACAGTTTCGACTGCTGAGTATCAAATTATGCTTCTCTGAAGGGAGTGGCATGATCTCCTAATTTATTTTTATTGGCATGCTGAGAGGTGAAAAGAACCAAAAAGTTCATGTTCTCCTACGAGAGATATTTTTCTCGTCAAATCTCTTTCAATCTTCCACAGGGCTGTTCAGCTTCTTATGAGTACGCGTACAAATATCTTGTATCAGACAGCTAAAATGTGTCCTATATTGATGAAACGTTCTATCTTCGTTTTGCTCCACTCTTTGTTTCTTTTTACAAATGCATTCAATACCGCTTTCGAAGATTACACCGGCACACAAAAAAAAAAAAAAAAACAGTATCTGTACTTTTGACCCGACCTACTCTCAATTATGTATTGTGACATGGTGAGTCTCGGGCCTCCTGCCTGCGCCTCTCCTCGTCCCTTGACGATTCACCAGCGACGAATTCGCGAGCCGCGCAACGCCTGAGCGCTGTTCGTCAGCCGTCGCAGGTGCATCGTCAGCACCTTAACGTGGCTTTGCACTCTCCCCTTTGGCACTACTTCATGGAGATGCAGAGCATCGTCGATGACGATGTTCGGCATGCTCGAGATGACCGCTCGGAGTGGCCAAGCCACCCAGACCATCTCGGGTGCGCTTCGCGCCGCTTTCCACACTCACCACTTACACTTACTTTTCCAAGTTTATAAAGGCATCAGTAAAGTACATCTTGCCTATTATTTAAACATCTCCCTCACATCTAACCTATGTGCCGAATCCCCCCACGTCTCAGTATATTGGCATGCTGAATCCGAATCCAAGGTCGGATAGGCCCGTTCCTATCTTGATTTTGAGAGAATCGTGAAAATTAGTTGGAAATCGTAGAAATAGGGTAGAATAGCATTAAACCTTATTAGATCAATAAATACCAATCTACATATTTTGAGCTAAAACCTGTACTCGGGGGTTTTTGGGGTTGCTGAATACGAATACTTGGACAGATTCGTGATTCCTCCAAATCCAAGATGGCGGTTCCAAAATGGCGGAATGGAAATTTCCGACAACTGCTCAATTCAGCTCCAAAGATTCTTCTCGGGAGTTTTCGGGGTCGCTGACCACGAATATGATGTCAAAAGCATGATTCTGTCCAGTCCAAAATGGCGGATCCAAAATGTCAGAACGAGATTTTCTGCTCATGCCAGCTCAGAACACTCTTCTCGAGGATTTTCAGTGTCGGTGAACACGTAAAAGGGTTCAGAAAAACAAATCTAAGATGGCGGACTAAAGTGGCGGACGGAAAACTTCCAAAAACGGATGAATTCAGGTCTTGAAACTATCCTCAAGGGTTTTTCAGATTTCTGATATAATTTCAAAGGGAAAATGGATGTTCTCCCAGGAACTTTCTCGACAGTTGAACAATCTGATAACGAATTGGGGGAGTGATTCACAACGAACCCTCAAGCTCCAAAATCTCCAAACCTGGTCACCTCCAAATTGAGTTCTTTAGTGATAGCAAGCGAAAGGCCGATTCTGGAATCCGAAAGCTAGAAGGGCAAAAAACCCCCAGGCTCCCAAATCCTCAAACCCAGTCACGCTCAAATTCAGTACTTTAGTGGTGAGAAGCGGGAGAAGGATCAGACCCAAATCCTAGGTAGGCAAATACCCTCAAGCTCCTAAACCCTCAAACCCGGTTGCTTTCAAGTTCGGTAATTTGGTCATGAGTAGGAAGAGGGTGATTCTAAGACCCCAAATCTCGGAGGGCAACGGAACCACAAGTTTTCAATAGCGATATCCCACCTTCCCCCTTTTACCAAATGAGTATACTGATTAGGAGGACGTGGGGGAGGAATAAACGAAAATGAACAGCTCAAGGGGGGTCATATTTGTGGGTTCAGGAACTTGAAGATTTTGTTCCCTTCTAGGGATTCAGAGTAGGAGGCCACCCCCTCACAATTCATCACGAAAGTATTCAACCCAACACTGAGCGGGTTTGTGAACGTAGGAGCCTGGGAGTTTGTTGCCTTTCTAGCTTTCGGATTCCAAAATCGTCCCCCCGCGCCCCATCACCAAAGAATTAAACTCAAAGCTCACCAGGATTTAGGATTTGAGAGCTTCGTTGTGAATCACTCCCTCATTTCGTCATCAGATTACTCAACTGCCGAGAAAGTCTCCGTAGGAGCATCAATCTGAAATCATATCAGCAATCCGAAAAACCCTGAAGAAAAGTTTCAAGATCTAGATTCATCAGTTTTTGGAAGTTTCTCGTCCGCCATTTCAGTCCGCCAACTTGGATTTGGGGGATTTGGTTTTGTGATCCATTTTCGTGTTCAGCGAACCCGAAAACTCTCGAGAAGAGTGTTCTGAGCTGAAATGAGCAGTTTTCAGGAAATCTCGTTCTGACATTTTGGGTCCGCTATCTTGGATTGGGCAAAATCATGATTCTGTCATCGTTTCCGTGATCAGCGACCCCGAAAACTCCCGAGAAGAGTGTCTGGAGCTAAATTGATTAGTTTTGGAGGAATCATAAATCTGACTAAGTATTCGATTTCAACAACACCAAAAACCCCCGAGTAGAGGTTTCCAGCCCAAAATATTTAGATTGATATTTATTGGCCCAAGTTGTAATGCTATTCTACCCTATTTCCATGATTTCTACCTAACTTTCGCGATTTTCTCGAAATCAAGATAGGAACGGGCCTGGCGGACCTCGCATTCGGATTCAGCGTACCAAAATACGTGAAGAAGAGTAGGTCGGGTCAAATGTACAGATTATTTTTCTTGTGCGCAGGTGTTATAAATACAGTACAAATATCTATAATGACATAAATGTACCCTCAAAGCTACTCAAACTTTGGTATCACAATCGTCGGAAAACTTGATGACTGCAGTACTTACATGGCTTCATGTATAGTTCTGGTATCAGAATTTCAACTGTGAGCAGAGGTGAAAAAATAGTGAAATTTGTGAATTTCCTTAATCAATGCTACTCTTTGGGCTTCATATAGACTGCATTGCCATAACACATGATTGATATCTTGCTCTCCTTGTTTACATTCACACAATGGATCACGAAGCTGCCATAGGCTAAGGTGATCAGCTCGTTATCAATCTATCGGGATGATGAACGGCTGAGCAACTTTTTTGTCGTGATACCAGGGTTTCCTTAGACTCCGATGAAATATTTGAGAGTAATTTGTCCCTTATGACTACCTTATTCCATTCCGAGAAGCAATTCAGTCTTGGATTCAGAGACATGAGGTCTGTAGAAGGCAACATGTTTGAGACTGATGAATCCGAGGTTACGGCTTCTCTTACAAGTGCACCAGTCAATTTATTTCCACTAATACTCATGTGCGAAGGGATGCAAAAAATCTATCTTTCTATCACTCATAGACCTTTTCCTGTGCTCAATATATTTTTTCTCGATTTCATAGATATGAGTGTTGGTTGTGACATCAAATTTTTTCACCACAAACAGCCTGAAGTATACTTTTCTGAAGTCTAGAATTTCAAAATATTTGTGTCCCTGTTCTCTAAAGTGACATCCGTTGACAAGCGAAGAGTGGCACGTTCAGTCTTAGATATTGATATTGATGCTTTAGAGACGATGCTGTTCTTCAGTTGGATACATATTTGTTCACTTACGCATGCAAAACCAACACATTATTACCTTCAATTTTGTTTTCAAACGATCCGGAGCAGGAGTACCTTGCAGAGTTAGTCCAAAATTAGCGTTGATTGACAAAGAAGGCTTGACAATATCGTAATCGTAACAATATATCTCAGAATGAATTGAAGGATGAACACTCTTCTACTTTCATAACTCTGAGATGATACTTTTTGATTAACTTCTTCCTTTCTGCTCAACTTTCAAGCTTGAATTCATTTTTCATCGGATGATGACGAGATATCCACATTCATTGTAGAATTGCTCTAGATTATTTCACCAAGTCAACTATAAAATATCACAAGTAATGATGCAAGAATTGGAAATTTGCCTTTTTGTCGGTTGATGACATCTAAACGTAGCCGCTTCATCAACTCGTCAAGGAGATTGTGTAACCAGACATTGAGGATTCTCTCAATTTACGTATATGCCAACTGTTGTAGAGTTATCCTGTAAAATTTGAAAAATAGGAGCAAAAGAAGAGAACTGTCGGGTCAACTAATTTTGTAGGTGAATGAGCGATTTCTTAAAAATATATGACAATGGCATATTGGCATATCAAAATCATCTAAATGATAGAAAGGTCTGATTTTTATCCAAGCGGGGGAAAGTCATCTGACAGTTGGTCCAGATTGTTGATTCCAACAGTATCTTTAATAAATCGACAGACAGTGTAAATTATTCCCGCAGATATTTGCTAAAATTCCAGAAAAATATCGATCATTTATTTTAAATCGACAATACAAAATAATAATAACAACAAGTTACTTTGCGGCATACTGCGGTGCTTGTAACAAAAAGGAAATTGGGAAATAATCATGGTCCCACGCGTGGGGCCTACGCGTCCTTCCCTGTACGCGATGAGCCCCAGGGATGGGGCCCACTTTTTATTGAGTTTCAGCTCCCACCAAACAGCGGAGACATATCCAATGGCTAATGTCGTGATCATTTCTCGTTGTTTATGTTGTAATGAACACGTGTACACAGCAGTTTCGGTATCGGACTTGATTTCGATGTGTTTTGCATGATTTTCCTTCTTTACACAATTATTTATCAATCACGCAAGAACAAGAGATGAAAAGTGGACTACTCCTCCGAAGTTTGACACTTTTCAACTTAGCTCATTTGGAAGCTCGTTTCAAGACCTACAAACTGAGTCAAAACACGTTGGAGAATTTCGAAACTCACTCGGGTAATCTTCAATTTACGCCAAAGAAAATATTGGGATGAATCGAAAACCGTTGGGTTCTTCCAAGCATACCTTTTGCTCTATTTTATTTTCACTATCATACACTGCAAGTTTTGGAATACAAAATAGAGAGAAGATTGTTCTATGAAAGTGTCTGGTTCCAAACGCTGCCGAAATTCGAAGTTCGTGAATAAACCGCAGCATATCAGCCTTAGCAATGCATGTGAGTTGCATGAGCGTGACAAAACCATGTATGCGATGGGCCCTACCGGAGGGGCCCACAAAAATGTGTATAAATACGATACATGGATATCAAAATGATGATCTTGCACAAGGTTTGGCTTCCGTGATTGCTGAAAGGCACATTCGTACTTTCTCGCAATCTAGACCGGGATCGCGATTTTGCCTTCGCAGTGAACGTGTTAATTTTGATTAGCCGAAGTAAAATTGAATTTGACCAATGCGATGACAAGTATGGATAGCATTGATTTTAATGACTGATTGCAATACTTTTTCGGTTGACGAGGAAATCCCACGACTTCGTTAAATCGCAATTGTTCCACGTAATGGCAATCGAAAAATTTTGCTATTTCTTCATTTTCTTCTTCTTTTCTGCGACCAATCAATTCGTGTTTGATTATACAACAGTCGTACTTTGGCGGTTCATGACTTTGCTGATAAGGCTATTCTGGTAAACAGGCTCACTAAAACGCAAGTGACTAGCTTTTGGAAAAAAAAAAATAGACTGCTAGCATCTTTGCAAAACAGAATCATTCCGATGCACATGAAGTTACTATCATTTTATATGACTTTGCGGTTTGATTTAAATTAACCGTACCGTACCCACGCCTATCATAATAATATGCATGTAGTACAATAAGTTTTCACAAATTGGTGGTGAGAAAAACAGAAAATCGTGGCTCATACGTACGTGAAACATGAATTAAGATATATGAAACCGATTTATCATTCAAAAGTGAGTTTATCCATTCTTTTGAAACAGCGAAAAAGTTTTTAGATGCCTGGAACAGTTTGACCGGGGACGAGTTCTCAGAGAATATGATAAGTTTCCACCAACAACGAGCTAAAAGTGTTCTCTGTATAGTAGAATAAGACATAATTTATTCACAAGGATGATAATGAGCAAGAAATATCAATTTGATTCGTAGAATTCATGCATTCTAAATTGCGCATATTGCATGTCGTGTCTATGTATATCGCTGCTTAAAAACAAAGTGACCTAGAAATAATAATAGCGTAAGTGAAGAAAGTGAGCATAGAAAATGACTCTGGGAAGGCTTTCCTATTCCACGATATGGAGAACTGCCTTTGCTTTCTTCACAACGAGCAGTTTCTATGTGATTTGGGTACAAATACGGGAGTGACAGTCGTTATTAAACCATTATTGATTCCGGAAAATGAAACATATTTCCGATTTTGTTTCATGTCACCATAACTTGCGAGGTGAACTTTCAATGGAAGAACACTTCCTTAGACGGAAAAATTCTCAACCATTCGAGTTAATTACCAGGTTCAATTCCATATTATTTAAGCAATATTCTTGTGGATTGTACGAGTCATTAGCCACGTCAGAATTATCGACTCTCGACTGAACTGTGAAGTGTAATATTAATAAACTCATTAACGGTTATTCAATCGAACGTCAAATCGATATCGATATTTACTCAATCTTACGAGTGAGGCACGTGTCTCGAATCTTAGTCCTGATCATCGGAACGAACGATATTTTGATATTGTTGAATTTGACATTGCATCATATCTCAATTTTGAATCAGAACAGAGATACAGATCGATTGTTTGTGAAAAATGAACCTTCACAACAACCGAATTCATAGTCTTGGAGCGCCTGAATTAATCTGTCTCTCATTCTCAATCTCGGAAGTTCAATTACAATTATAGCTACCTCACGAAACACAATACATGAACAAATCGACCACAACTGAGTCTAGCAAAAGAGGAAGGATGAAATAGCCGTAGTTGTCGAGCTAATTGAGCTACGAGTGATTGAACTTGGAGTCGTTTCCTGCAATCGTACAATTTTCCACAGCGGTTATGATTTGAGAACATGGCATTGGGCAAATTCAAACTTTCGAATTTCAGGCCTTCACAATTTTTCAACTTTCTATACATGCGTACGTACATCCATAAATCCGCAAAAATACGGGTCCATATTCGCCAGAGTTAACATCCTCGATATCCAACTCGAGCAGCGTATGGGCTTTGGGCGGATTTTTAAGTAGAAAAAGACGAGTATGGACAGACACTCCTTCAAAACGTCATGAACAGGTGACTCGACACTGAGTTATATAGGTGTGAGTAAAGACTATCTTTGATGGTCTTTGGCGGGTCGATACGCTTTCGCTAATCGCGAACGCACTGAAAATAAGGCGCAGCTAATCTGTATAAGGTGATCATAAAAGACTGCTACGGTATATTATGTGCTGTTGGAAACGAGCGACTGTTTCCGTTTCTTTCAACGAATGCTTCCTTTCCACCTGTGTAATATTTATGTATGTGTGTGTGCGTGTGTGTGTGTGTGTGTTTGCGCATGAGTACTCACTTACTCTTTCTACGCGAACGCGTAATCAGCCATCAGAGCCCTCGATGCGAAAGTCATTCCGTTCGACCCATAGAGTGAGATGTTTGCAGTTCTTCCGCTCTCTTTCTCCTTCTCTTTTCAAACTTTACCACCCGCATAATGTGCGGTATCAGTCGTTGTCCGATTGCAATGTTTCGTCAATTCTTAAATGGTTCAGTCTGTAATTTGAAATTATGAAACCAAAGTTTCTCTCAGTCTCGATAATGATACTTGGAATTTTACGGTATCCTCAGTTGTCTCCAACTTTACATATTTTAGCAGACTTTTTCCCAATCATCAAAGATCAGAAAAGTTTCTGAAAATGTACGGACCAAAATCCAAAATTGATACCGTTGCTGTATTTGCTTTTGAAACGGCTCGGAAACTTAGAATAAGCGTCCTTTGATTTGATAAAGGTGAAAAATGTACGGGTTATAAATTTCCTGAATCAATTGAAGCCTTTGATAGAAAAACATTTGAATCTAATTTTCTGGTATTCACTTGTGCGATGTGTATGTGGATCCAATCAACTACTTCCAAAAATAGCCGCTTCATGCCGAGTACGCAATCTCAATTTGATAACGTGCTTGAGAAAATTCTGTAAGAAAGAATTTGAAGCGGTAAAATTTTCAGATAATTTCTAAAACCGCTCCGAAGAGAAATGAGAATCTGAAGTATCCACGCCCTGTGCGGAATGATGAAATACTCAGTTTTCAATGAGAGATTTATGGCAAAATAAATTGCAGTCTTCGTCTATTTCGTGTTTTCAAACTTTTCTGAGCTGTACGGTACAGGTTCACAATGCTGATGAACTTTACAGATTCCATTATATAAAAGCCGCAAGTTATGCAGAATGAAAGTTATTATCCTCCGAACACATTCAAATTGCAGCTTTGTAAATAGAGACTGCAAGAATCGTAACGTTGTTTCGCTAATGAACGCGTGTCTCGCCTCGAGATAGGCAGAAAACGCGTATGTATTTTAGAAAACTGTTTAGCCTATACAAATGTGTAGGTATATATTAGCAACGGTTTCCGAGAATTTGATGAGATTTTGAACTGTCATTTTCTTGAACGCGATTGGTCTAGTGTGTCATTTCAATGTCCCTGGTTCATTGATCTTGTATTTCTGGGATGTATAAACGATATAAATGATATGTATTGTCGGTAAAATTAGTTGTTAGGCTAGATTATGATTTGAAAATCCTCAGAGAGAAAAAAAATCCATGTGCTCAAACAGGGAAAAATCTCGTGATCTACTCATATACCAATAACCTCAGCTGTAATTCATTTCAAGGAAAAATTTTTACTTCAGCCTTGCGGGTGACTCATCCATATCTGCAACTCTTGGAACGAATCGCTTGGTTACCAATGCCAATTCTCAACTTTCGATTTCTCACTTTCTTAGGCTACGTTTGCTGATTCCACTAGTGAACTATTAGTATGTACCAGAAGGGTAAAAATGACATTTCCTCGCATCATATTGATTTAGAATTATTATTCACGATTGGTGAAAATTCATTGAATTCATATCATATAAAACATACGTGTTTGAAAGCGAATCGTGCATTGCTCATCGCTAAGACTTTGAACGAATAAATTAAGATTTTCTCACACACAATTTTGATTATTTATAATCACAATTACGAAATCAGGACAAAAGCAAGGACGTTACAATCCCACGTTCCCCCGGCTACATTGAAATTAATTTCAAGTATCACGAGCAGGATGACCTTTTACATTATTATTAATCATAAAAAGTCGACCATTGGTCGGTCATTCAAAATAATCTTTGCCTCAATAACGAATAAAACCGACAAAAACAAAAACATCCTTCAGAACTCACCTTGTCTCCATCCTGAATTATGAGATCATCGCGAACCGAACAGATTAACAAAAAAGATATTCTACAATCAACATCCTGTCAAACCGTAGTAAATAGTAATCCTTTCGCATTCAATCATGAATTTATTTAGTATACATGTATCTACGTGAGAAGAGGACAGCGGAAAGTTTCGATCGTCACTTTAGCTTAGAGAGTGTCCCGTTTCCCGCGTGGACTTTCGAATATGCATACATGCACAAGGTAGCATCACAGTAACATCAACGGTGACCACTTGGAATTATTTTTCCTCAGCCCAACAGGATCTCAATAAAGACCAGTTTGTATTAAGAAGTCCGGATATGGAATGCAGAGGTAGTCCTGTGGGTGTCATCTTGCATCAACTTACAATTAAAACACGAGTCATACATGTACCTACACGAATGTATCAAAGAATTTTAATGGCACAGATTTAGAGATTGAGCAAAAGTAAACGAGGCGAGCATTGGCCCGTCTCATCACTTTCTTCGGAGCTCGCGAGCGTGAGCTCAAAGAGGGGCTTCGCTTTCGAAAAAATTCATCGAGATGTTTCGAAACACGCGCTTTTGTTATGCATGAACCACACAACTCTCGCGAACTCACTTATACCTATATATGTCTTTCGATTTGCAAATATACAAAGCTGACGATCTCTGTCGACCCATTTCTTTAAGTCAAAGGAACGAAATGCGATGATGCAGTTTTCAGATCGCCGAAATATGGGCACGTCTCGTGAACGGAGTGCCCCCACCCAGGCTGCCTAAAAAAAAAGTCAACGAGAGACTCACGATGCAAGATTTTCAATTGTCCCATTTTCATGCTACTCTTCGACGAATACCTGAGTATGCTCAAGAAAATCGAGACTATACATATATAAGTATATATCTATGGATACCAAGTGAGCATAAGGATGTTCTTTCGTGATGGTGAAGACGACGGCGAGGATTGTGGCTTATTCGCGAGAGCATCATGAGCGGTGAAAGGCGCGAACTCGCCGCTTCTCGAACCTCGATGTAACTCGTGCATGCAGCTTAGAAAGAGTATTAGATAGAGACAGAGAGAGATGAGCCATCAGCAATGTGCTCTCTATGTGTATAGAGATAATGGGTACATCGGTCTGATGCTTCTGCTTTACTCAGAGCTCTGGCGCTATAAAATACTTACTTTGACGACGATAAATGCCTGTAAGCTTGCAAAGAATAGGAGACTTGAGAGTTGCCGCATACCACTAGCTGTCGACGAGATCATAGACTGTACTCGTTTTGTCTTCCAGGATGGCATTGTTTACTCTTACTAATTTTTTTTCTGTTTTGGTACTGACAGTATCGATGGTATGATGCCAGTGTGACAATGTACATTCATCGGACATAAATTCTGAAAAAATCTGGAAAAGTTGTTTTGACCTTGAGTCGCGGATCGAAATCCTGAGACTAGATTCCAGTTCTGAAGGGATGAGAATAAGGTTACGACCATCAAGACACCACAAATTATTTGATTTGGGTAGGAACAACAGCCCAGGAGTGGAAAACTTTTCCAGGTTTTTTCAGAATTTATGTCAGGCGAGTCTACATCACGCAATAAAAAGGGAAGGGGTGTGCATAGGAGATTGAAATACTATACTGGACTTCTTTGAAGATTGGTGATCACGAAGAGGGGGAAAAACTGAACATGGGAGATGCTTCCTGTTACTATCATTTCATTTTTGGTAACCGTGTTCGGATAACATTGTGTACGAGGATTCTTTGTCACATGTCGCTAATGACATCTTATTTAGCATCTATTACAGTGAACATGTCCAAAACCGAGATATTTGATAATTTTGCTTAAATTCATTGTCAAAATCTGAGGAAATCTTTCCCAATTCCAGGAATAAATTTCCTCAACATTTTCCATCATTTTAAAACTGGTCATTGACATTGCTTGGGTTAAAAAAATTTTTCGAGACCGGGAAGCAATAAGGTCTAGACCAAAGTGAGCGAGCTAATCCGTAAGAGTAATTCTATTCATCTTTTCTGATGAGATCCGCTATTTTGTAATGTTAGTCTCAAATCACTCCATTATGAAAGTAAATTCATAAAGATGAACAATTGCGCAGGGAAGATCAGCATCTTTCCCTCCTTCGTCCTCAACAATTTTATGGATTTTGTTCTTTACCCAAGCAAATAAATTTGACTTGCCGTTCGACAAGCTCATTGAGTTATTGAAGATGTTTGTGGAAAATTTGAGAAGTTTTGGAAACTTAATATTATTGATCATGCATCCTACATGTTAAAACAAAGAAATCGTTTGATCTTGGAAGAGTAAAACTGCCAATGTGGAACTGAGGTCCTGGCTTGTGAGTGAGAAATCTATTCCCAAATAATCATGTTCACCTCATGAAATTGATACAACCACGTAAGCAACTCAAACTTGCCTCTCTTTGAATAATACTCGATAACCAAGTTCTGACAATTTCCCATCAAGAACTTGTTTCAAGCATACAATTTCATCATCACCAAGCAGCTTACAGCAATTTGTCGGTCAATACAAGAGTAAGGTCGGCTAAGTTTTTTGATAAAATTACATAAAATTGACAATTGAATATTACTTTGATGCTGTAAAAATGATATCAATCGTCATTGAACTCGATTATTTTTTTCCTGCAGGATCAAGTTTATCATGGTTCGAGATGAAATGACTGAAAAATCAGTCCATAGAACATCATGCACTATCACGCAATGTCCCTCTATAGTTCGAACAATTTGCTTCAACTCACGAATTTGATTATGATGTGCTTTTTGTAAGGAAATAGCTGTTCCCTTGAGACTTCTCGATTGAAAGCAGAGATGGATGAAATGATTATCAGGAAACCGCTTGATGCGCACACCATCTATCTGTGGGAACGGAATAATTATTTTCAGCTGACAGATACGGCTCTATTTAAGGTTGGACCATCGCTCTACTTCGAGGTGCAAGAAATAGTTTTGCGCAATGCTTAGGACATAGCTGTAAAATTAAATTCACGATCTAGGAATTACGGAAAATTCTGTCTATGAAGTGTTGATGTTGTGGATGAGTTGATCTGTCGACATTGCACGATATTCAGGAGTATAGAGACTGTAAAATGAGACTTAAAATGGATATTTATGAAAAATACGCGAGAAACTGGAACTCGTGTGAGTGCACTCAGACGATTTGTGTAATAACAACTGCGATTACGGTACTGTATTTTACCCACCCTTATTCACGAACGCATAAGAAATTTCATAGAACTAAAATTGAGATCATATTCGCGCTATCAAAAAAGGTGAGAATTTCCGCATCCGACTCTGGCGATCACGTTCTTTGTTGGAGCCACTCCACCATCAACGAACTGACAAGGGAATGTCCAACTTTGCGGGTTCTGGATTCGTTACCAATTTCTGGTATCATCTTGTTTTGGTGAAAAATGAAGTTATCTCTGAGGACTTAGTCCCATGGAAGGTCAATTTTGATATTCAGCCACGGCCTATATTAGCAGTGCTGATCTCTATAGCTGTATCTCGAAATAGGGGACCCTGTGATTGAATACTTCACATTTCTCACCGGAATGAGATGACAACCGGAGTTTTCAGCAGAACCAGGACCCGCAAGGTTGAACCTCTCGCCATTAGCAGGTTATATGGTAGTTCGTGATAGTGACTAGCTTTATTGCCTTTTTCGATACCCATCGTTCGACTTGTGAATATTTTTGATGAAGGAATTCCTGTGATGGATCAGAGTCTCTTAAAATCCTTTTGCAGCTCAAAAATGATGGTCGATGATGAATTACTGACATTGGATAGAGGTTTCTTATGAAGTTCTGAAAGATGACCATTATCAGTCAGGGAATCGATCAATCAAACCTACCCATAATCCACATGGCCACATGATGTATTTTAGCCAGACCAGATCGAGTTAGACTGACAAGGAGAGCATCAAGTCTGCGGAACACGGATCTCGATGAAACTTTGTGAATCATCTTGTTCTGGTGAAAAATGAAGATATCTCCAAGGGTTAAGTCCAATGGGCTTCCTATCCTGAGATACAGCTATGGAGGTTATCATTGTTAGTATATCTATATATAACAAAGGCTTTCTTCATCTTTGTAACATAGGCCTATATGGACGATGTTAATTCCCATAGCAGTATCTTGGAATAGGCGGCCCATTGGACTTCAAAGTTGGACTGTACAAAGATGATTCTCGGAGTTTCATCAAGATCCGTGTTCCGCAGACCTGATGCTCTGTTTGTAAGTTAGACCGTCACCAGAACCAATTAGACTGTCTTTGTTCAGAATAGACCGAACTAGACTCAATGAGGCTGAATTAACCCGAGCTAGATCGAACCAGGCCGTCATATACCGCACTATACCGAGCTAGGTCGGACTACAGTGAAGTGGACTGAGCTAGACATTATTGAGTCGGACTAGACCGACTCAGACCTAACTATACCGAACTAAACCCGAAATATACCAAATGAGATCTTATGACACGCTTATGAGACGAGTCAAGAAGTGGCAGGTCCTCGACTCGGGAACGCTGATCCTCCCCAATATCTTTTTCAAGATAGGGGACGGTCGAGGCGCAGGTATAACAAGGCAAATCGAGAGATGGCAAGTCCGGATACTTGACGAGGGAAGCTCCAAAGAAGCCATTCTAGAAGCAGAAGATCTGGAAAAGAGCTTTCACCGGAAGGGACATCAGCCGGTGTTATATAGGCAATCAACCTTGCCTGTGATGTCCCCACGCCAAAGAGGAAACAACCGCGGTTCCAGAAGAGGCAAGCATACTGGTGGAACGACGAAATCAGGGACCTTCGCCGCAGCATGAACGCCAAGAGGAGGTGAACGCGGCCACCCATCAGCGGCTGCAGACAATGTGGCCTACAAATAGGCAAAGAAAGTTCTTCAGGATGCCATTCGTCGCAGCAGACGGAAGTGCTGGGCGGAGCTATGCTGCATGGTCTATCAAGATCCGTGGGGCGCACCCTACCGGGTGGTCATGAGCAGGCTGCGCACGAGAAATGGACTAACGGCGCCAACTGCCTTAGAGTCAGTTTTAAGGATAGCCAAGGCACTCTAGCCAAGGTGAGCCGAGAATCACATTCCCTGAGCTTATGTCCGAGCCAATATTCCCCCTTCAGCGAAGGGAAGCTGAAACGAGCTGCTAAGAGGTTAGCGAATGGTAAGGCTCCGGGGTTGGACGGTATCCTCAACGAGGCCCTGAAAATAGTGGTTCGAGAGCAGCCTAGTCTGCTACTGAAGCAGTTCAACAAGTGCGTCCTTGCGGGAGTGTTCTCGAAAGTGTGGAAGCAGCAGAAGCTAGTCTTTATACTCAAGGAGAAGGTTGCGGAACAAGCGGAGTCATCATCGAGTCGGCCACTCAATACGTTGGATAACATCGGGAAAATGTATGACCGTATGATCCTGAACAGGGCGGAGGAAGAGTATGAGCGTGGCGGAGGAATGTCCTCGATGCAGTTTAGCTTTCGTCAGGGGTGCAGTGCAATGCACGCAAATGAAAGCGTGCAAGACAGAGTCCACAGAGCGCATACAATAGCTTCCTAACCAGGTGGAGGGTTCTATGCCATAATATGCCTGGATGTGAAGAGTGCCTTCAACATGGCAAGCTGGGAACGAATCTTTAGCTCCGTAGATGGAAGAGTCCCCCTTACCTGCTCGCAGTCATCAGTGATGAACTGCGTGACAGAGTTTTTGTATGCGACACCAATCAGGAGAGGTTTGAGCTGGAACTCTTTGCAAGGATAGTTCGAGGATCCTCGTCAGGACCATTCCAGTAGAACACGCAATACGAGTTCCTGAACGTGAGCGTTCCAGATGCGGCGGAATTCATTGGCTTCGCGGACCTTGCGGCATTAGTCGTTGTCGCTAAAACCTCTTGGCAAATGGAGTAAGTGGCTAATGAAGCCCTCTATTGCATTGGTCAATGGTTCCCTGAGAACGGGCTGGAGCCTGCCGAGTACAATTGCGAAGCGATGCTAGTCACCAAGAGAAGGAGTGCTGAGACTCCCGTGTTCTCCATCCACGGGTACGAGATTCCACTCAAGAGGGAACACCACCCGTTCGCCTGCTAGTAATCGAGAGAGTGCGCGTATGGAAACGTCAAGTCATCCTTGAGAGTGATGGTGTCATGCTTAACCCCACTCGCAAGGCCCTCCTTCGAGATGTCGAGAGGGGAGAGCCTGTCAAAGAGTGGCAAAAGGAGTAGAAGAACTTAACGAGAGGGAAGTGGATGTGGAGATTGATCAACAACGTAGCCAGGTGGATTGATCGAGCTCACGGAGAATTGGATTACTGGTGAACGCAGGCACCCAGTGGACATGGCTGCTTCGGAGAGTACCTGGAGCGGTCCCCAAAAAGAAAATGAATCCAGTCTATCAATCTGTGATGCAGATCTGGATGATCCGGAGCATGCACTCTTCCATTGTGTGATCACAGCCACAGAGAGAGAGAGAGTGGCGCTCGTGGACTGACTTGGAAATCAGATCACCCCTGAGAACCTAGTGTCACCCATGCTTCACAGCAGAGAGAAGTGGAATGAGATCATCGCCTACATCAAGAGGGCGATCCCCCAAAAAGAAGAGCGAGAACGGGCATTGCAGCGCCAAGTAAGGGGCGCTGCATAGAGAACATCGACGAGTTGAAGAGTGGCCATTGACGACGAAGAGAGATAATAGAAGAGCGGACACACCGAAGAGTAACGCCCGAATGCGCGTAATACGCCTCCCACCTTGAAGTAATACTAACGCGGTTCCAAGGTGGGTTGGTTAGGTAGTGGTTAGCTGCCTCCAGTCCGGCAATGATGCCTTGCCAACATTGCAGGGCTCAAGGGAGAGGGTTTGTCAGTCCAAGGGCTCACGAGCAGGGATTCATGCCCATTTTGTTCACCGAGTGGTCATGATGAAGCGCTTATGGGTTGCCGGCGGGATATTTCTCCGTGTACAGACCTTATGTCCTGCTTTCAAATCTTCCCCCCCCCCCATATTTCACTTGACAAAAAAAAAACACCAAATGAGATCGAACTAGATCAAATTACATTGATATAGGCTGAATAAGACCGAATTAGACTGCACCAGACCGTATAAGAACGGTACTTGGAGTGCGCCGTACGAGTGTGATAAATCTAGTACGGAACTAGCACCTTACTAGTACGGTAATTCTAATATGGTACTGTCAGAATGATACTATTACGGTACTTCTAGTACAGTTATAGTACGGTATTAGTGTGTTTTCAGTATGATTCTAGTGCGGCACTACAACCGTACAGGACCGGACTACACTAAACTAGCACTCACTCGATCTTTCGACAAAATGAGCAATCTAGTCCGAATTACACCGAACTACACCAAACTAGACCGAATTAGACCACATTAGACTGAGCTCGACCGAGTTATACCAAACTAGACCGAACTAAACAGAACTGAACCGCACCTAGACCATACTAGTGATTTTATTCTAGTACGGTATTAGTACGGTACTAGTGCAGTCCTAACGATAAAAATATGGTCGTAGTGATCTTAGCGGTACTAGTACCGTACTAGACACACACTAGTACCGAATTTTAACCGGAATCGACTAGAATATATTGAATAAAATCTAATTGGACCAGACTAGACCAACTTAGACCGATCTAGGACACTCCAGGCCAAATTAGGCAGGTCTAGACCGGAGTATATCGAATTAGACCGCAGTAGACAGAATAAGATCGAACTAATCGAATGAGACCAAGCTGAACTGAATCAAACCGAATTAGGAAGCACTAGACTGGATAAATACAATAAATTCAGTACGATCCTAGTACAATGAATCTTCTTCGGTACTAGTACGTTACTGTTACGGTATTTTAGTACGGTAATATTACGTTACTAGTACGGTAAATTTCGAATGGTACTTGTAGGGTACTTCTGATACGGTTGTGGTACGATACTAGTGCGGTTTTAGTATGAATATAGTATGGCACTACAACCGAACTAGAACTAACTAGACCAAATGAAACCTAATTCGACCTCATTAGTTCGAAATAGGCTGATTAGACGTCATTAAGAGCGAACTAGACTAAATTGGTGGGAATTAGACCTAACGGAGTGGAACCACATCAAATTAAATCGAATTAGACCGCACTCAGACCATACTTATACGGCAATTCTAGTGCGGTACTAGTGCGGTAACACTAATACGGTGCTAGTACGGCCCTAACGACACTGAAGCCATATTAATAGTCCTAGCGGTGCTAATGTGGTCCCAGGGGTAGCAGCACTATACCAGAAGTATATTTGTACCGAATTAGATCTACAAGGAGGGGATCAGGCCTTCGGGTCACGGATTCGCCTGAAACTTTGGGAATAGTCTTCTTTTGGCACACAAAGGAGATATCCAAAACCGCGCTTTCCAACGCACAAGCGTTTCTGAGCTACAGCATTCGACCCATGCATTACAGTATACCTATATTCATCAGAAATGGTATATATAGATATACTGTAATGTATATGTTTTAGCCTGTAGCTCAAAAACGCTTGAGCGTTGGCAAGCGCGGTTTCGGATATCTTCTTTTTGTGCTGAAAAAAGACTATTCCCACAGTTCCAGGCGAATCCGTGATCCGAAGGCCTGACCCCCTCCTTGCTAGTTAGATTGCATTAGACCGTATGAGTAGGTTACCAGTAAGGCAAATCTTGTACGTTACTATTACGTCACTAGAAGGTAATTCTAGTACGGTTATAATAATATGGAACTTCTAGTATAGTACTAGTGTGGTACCTCTGGCACGGTCATGGTACGGTCCTAGTGCGGTTTTAGTCCGATTCTTGCGCAAGGGAAAATTTTTTTTCCTCGTGATCTCAACACAGCGAGTATTATTGCAAAAACAGGTTTTTATGAAGAAACAGTTCTGAAATCAATCCAGTGCCTCAACGGCTAATGGACAATTTTTTTCTGAAAAGTATGTGATAGAAAGAAGAAAATGCGACCTTGAACGTTCAAATTGATCTATTTTAGCCCGTATTGTGATTTTTTGAAGATTTATTGCAAATTTTGATTTTTTTTCCAAATACCAGGTGGACTAATTAGCTCATATGACCATAAGGTTGCCTTGTATCGTTTTAAAACCACTGGGATCATATTTAGCGGGTCAAAATACGTAGGATAACGTATCTTGATATGCACTCAAAATCTTGAAATCACGAGCTGTGCGCTTTGGACGCAGGCGAGGCATATGGACACATTCACCCCTGTCGACGGCGAGGGTGAATGTGTCCACCCTTTTTTTTGCAGTTTTTGAAAAACCGTGGGATCAAAGTCAAAATCTGACAACGGGATCTTGTAGCTGAGCTCAAGACTCAAATTTTTACTAATCATACATTATCTTTTGGCATGAATAAGACCAAGAAAATCACAGTGGAAGGTCAAAAGTGTACCACATTCACCCCGGTTTACGGTACCACGAAGAACCGACAGTACAGATTTCACTCCTTCGTCTTCAAAACTATTCTTAGTCTTAGTTATAAACATTGAGAGACCGACTTGAATTCTCAACCGTTCTTCCATACTCACCCAGAAGTTTTTTAATGTTTGCTAGAGAACGCACAGGGGTGGATCCCCCGGAGAAGGAAAACACTTTCACATTGTTCTTTCAATGTACTTCTGAATGAAAACGTGTTTGTCTTCGTCGGTAGCAACGCTTTGATTTGAAGATTCTTGGGAGCTTCAAATTTCATAGTTGTAATAATCGTTCCCCGCGATCTGCTTATTAAATTTCCATCAGATGAGAAAGTCTCATAAACCGTTATAGTATTTTAGAAGCCGTACTTGTCTGTAGAGGTTAAAATCATGTTACTGACTCTTCTTAGCTTCCACATGCTCCATTGCACAAAGTATCTTCCTTTGGTTTAGTACATTTTGAAATTCTTGGTGACTATTTCACGTGCTTCCAATACTAACTATTAAATATGCGGGTAGTTGCAAGTTGATGTATGGTCATCAACTGGTTTAAATCACAACAGTCACTACAGATTTCAGTGGACCACAAGTAATGACTATTTCTCACTTGGTTTTATCAGTCTTGGCTCACATACCTCTCTGGATCGTATACGATGAAAATGTATTCTCTGTATTTACAAGAAGTCTAAATCAACGTTTGCATCTCGGAAAGAAATTTTTGTAGTCGGGCCATTCTGCATGATTGGCTCAATTTGTGCTCATTGCATCTTTGGTACGTGTCTCAACGATGACAAGTAGTTTACTCGTTGCAATCTTCTGCATGCGTCGATGAGATCAATATCGTAGGTCATCGTGTAAAGGTGATCGTTTGATTAAATTTGCCACCTGAGCTGCTTCACTGATTGATCACACGCGTATCACCCATAATCGATTCCCTATTATTAAGGAAAAACATCTTCGGAATTTCCACGAGTTAAATATCAATAGTTCTTTAAGTTGAATTATCACCTCCACAGAATCTTTTAAAGCCTCAGGTTGTCATGCAAATTCAGGGCGTGGATTTACCTTGTGCTTACCCTAGGCTATGGTGTCCTGGGACTGTATTCCTGAATGAAAATTCTAGTGTTGGAAGATTCCTCTGATGATGATTGACAGACTCCGTAGTTTTGTAGCCTTGCGTTTGGGTTGGGTTTTTACTACTTACAGGTACAATAGATATTCAAAGTTGGTCGTGAATTTGTGGCTCCAGATTTTCAGCTCATTGAGTAGGGAGAATGAGTGGGGATGATCTCAAGTCTCAGTTATGGCAAGATAAACACGTTGTTGCAAAGTTGGATTGAAACATTCGGATTCAAACTCATGCTCGAAAGTTCAGCGGCTCAAAACTCATCTTGACAGAGAATTCATTTGCCATTGAAAATTCAACCGTGAGTTTAAAACACAAACGTAGGTTGGACTTGAAGTACTTCAGTTGAAGACTATCCTTACCATGCAGTAAAAAATTAATTCAACCATTTTGATCTTCGCCAGATAACATTACATGATTATGGTCGGAAAATCTGAAGGTTATACACTATATATTTGTCCATTTGCTTTTTGAAGTGGAATGGGCCGATTTATTTGACAAACGCATGTCCAGGTTTTTCCAGTGCCATTATTTCACCTACTTAGACTACAGTAACGTCAGTATTTTCAAATTTCGACCAACTCGCAATAAACCTTGGAATGGCTGTTTTAAAAATACCCCATATGCCCGGGGAAAAATTTCTTGAAAAAAGTGCATTATATTCGACACTCATTCACATACCGGTGATCACTGAAAAATTTCAACCGAGCGATTGCATTGTAATTGGAAATGCACCTGCAGAACGTGGAACAATTTTCCGAATGAATAACGCAACACTGCATGTGTAACTGCTACCTCAAGATGGACTTTACTACTTGCGCATGCCAAAGAAGAAGCTTGTCGTGAATCCATTCAAGGTTTACTGCCCGTAACTCACTTCAGCTCCTCTTTTCTAATTATTGATCAGAAAAAATGGCTAGCCACTCACTCTCACTCGTAATTATAGAAAACCACATGCGTGGCCTCTGTGCGGTCGTTGACAAGGTTTCCAAGGATAAGCGGTGGCAGATTCACAGAGATTTCCTTTCTTCTTGTTCACTGGAAAAACTTTAGTGTGATTAATCTCCTGGACTCTTGGGCATTTTCACGTGTGTTTCGATGGATGAGAGAAATGTAGCTCCTCTTGGATACAGCATAGTTGATATGCAATAACTATTGCGCACAAAATGGCTCGATAGCTGTTTTCACACTTTAACCAAAACCGCGATGAAAAAAGCTCAAGGAAACAAATGTGTACATGAGGACTATCTCATTCGTGAAGATGTTTGCTTTATAATTATCGCTTAGCAAACACACTGGACGTGAGTGCGAGCAAATTCAGCAATGATTGAACGAGGCAACGTGGCTTGAAAATATCAACTTGACTTTGCAAACAAATTTCTCATCAATCTTCCTGTATGAATGAACACCCACATTGAAATTTCATGCTCAATTCGGCTCTGTAGATCTTTATATGCACACAGCTCTTGTCCTGCAAAGAAGGTGATGGTTCATCTGGCGAGAGAAAAATCCAGCTTCACTACAATTTTTAAACGGCTCAATTAATTCGAATGAAACTTCAAATAGGCATTTTTCAGGACTCTTTTCGAGCACTTATATGAATTCTATTCGTCGGTTTCAAGAAAATCATGGGAATTCTCGAATAGACTCCCGCAGTATTTCGATATGTCGATCTCGGTTGTATCGATATCGACTCATCAAATATCCTCATCGTGTTGAATTATCATCGAAGCTGAACTCAGACGAAGTGGTCAATTATCATAGAATTTTGCAGAGATTTTTCCATTACAGAATTCTGTCGGTGAGCTGTTTCCACCGAATTGACTAGTTTTTAGATCTGACGGTAGTCGAGGCCAAAAGACGAGTCCCTTCTTGTTACTAATCTCGAAGTTCAGGTGGTTACTCAACACCCAGATGGTCGAAAGCTGAACAAAAATGAAATACTCGAAGATTCTTGGAGAAAAAAAAAACAGTATTCCAGTTAACATGTTCGCTGCGAAGCTGGTTTTTCGTGATTTTATTTCTCTCATGAACTGGACCCCCGCATCCTCGTAAAATTTCTTGGATCGGGGCAAACTCTTTTTGGTTCTTTGGTTGAGCCCTAGACAGAGTAAATCACCTTGGAAAGTTCTTACTGGGTATATTTTTCGAGTCTTTACGGACTGGATGAGATTGGAAAATGAAAAATCGCGGGACCCACCCCAGCGAACGTGTTAATTTTGAATTCGGTGAGCCCCTTGACCCAGATACGACTTATTTCAACAGAACCACCTGCTGCACCTGATTTTCGGGGATTCTCGTGCACATATGTTTCCTATCGGCTCGTGGATAGCTCAATACTATTGAATTGCACGCGGTCTCCGATGTGCTGTACCTAAGGTGCATAGAGATCGGTAAGCTTACCGGCAGTGGCGCTACAACTCTACACGCCTGACCCAGCAACTTTCTCGAGCATGACTATGTTAGTGTTTACTTCATGGTATATAAAGTCCCCCCATAGCCACTTCCTTTGCTCGTATGGGTACACCACCACAACCTTACACTCACATACAGACTCTGAAAAACATCAGTCCATGCCATGACGATATAGATAGATATATTATGATGGTATGACCGGTAGTATACCGATCGTGGCTTGCTGTGCTCGGTGAAAGGTAGATCTCTGGCTTGTTCTCCTGGTGGTAGGCTTCGACCATAGGATTCAGGTGGACGGCGTATATTATATCGGCCGGCAAGCGCACACCGTTACGCCAGCATATTGGTGGCGGCCATATACGAGTTTGTCTCAAGCGGGGATTCTAGAGGTGCCAGCCGCGCTTGGCAAGCTAGTCGTTCACCAGAACCCGTCACAGCATCATCATGAAGGAACCGTGGAAGAAGGCGTGCAACGGTGAGCACACAACCTTCTCGAAGACATAACAATATTTATTTTTCATTCTTAATTTTTTTGGTGTTCTGTTATCGGTTGTGTGATATTTTTAAATGTGCCGATTTTGTAAATTGTGAGGTGTATAGCCAGGATTCAAATTTTCCTGTGTGGTTTTTCTGTTATGTTATATGTCACTGTGTAGTAGTGAATTGATATAGGCAGGTGAACCCACCTGTTGCAGTTGCAGCAGTAGTGTCTGGGCTTCATTTTATAAACATGCACTAGTAGGGTATAGTGACCTATGCGCCGCGAGCGCAACGTTCCCGTTTTCCATCGCGGTTCTGTATGTACGATATGTGTGTTGTTCGAAGGACGTGCAGCGCGTTTTCTCTCTGTACACAAGCGCAATCTTATGACCGCTTGCTTTTTTTCCAGTAGATTACAACACGAGAAGATATCTGTAAATACAACCAGAAAGTAGACGGAACGATATCGTTGCTATAAGTAACATAGACGAGGGTTGAAATTGGCGCCATCGAGGGGGATAATTTCGCAGAGATGACGTGGTCCTTTTCGTGTTCTCACAGTCAATTCATGATAAGCATAGAATAATTTCTAGAAACTATTTTCGTGGAGCTATTTGAACAAGTGGTGCTACGGTGTCGGGGGAACAAACTCATTTTATTAGATGGAAAAATACGTGCCAGGTACTGCGCAGTACAATTTTTGGACGTTGTATTGTTGCGTGGGTATAATTGGAGCCATGAATTTTTTAAAATTATAATTGCGCTCATCCTCGTGACTCTTATTATGCGTAGAGGTGAGCCAATATTGGCATTGTGACGCAGTTATAGAATATATACCGAAGGTGGCCCGGGATTCACCGAAAAACCGGTTTTATAGAATCATAATATTTGGCCAGTGTCGAAAGTAAACAGTCGTCGAAGCCTGGAAAGTACGCCGGATTCCTTCTTGAGACACTATATTAGAGATGGAGAATATTCTTATCATTTTTTCCGTCACTTTCTCATACACATACACACACTTGAATTAGGATATCGTAACTTCCTTTTGATAACTCTGTAGAGCTGATTGAAATGTTGCTTGCTTATGAATGGTTCTTAGTGTTATGGGATGAGTGTGCAATAGGATAGTCAGACAATTACCTTGGACAGTGAGAGGTTCGCTTGGGAAAATCCTTTAGAATAGCGGAGCTCAATTCAACAATGATTGGAAGAGGACACGGGACCGGTTTTTTTTTCTCGTGATCGAGATACTCGCCTTGACATTATTGAGACGTGTATGAGAATGAGAGACCTCACCAAATATTAAGTTCTCCAGATATGGTGTCTCGTTCATGATTTCGAAATACATATGCATCTTTTACAGAATTTCAAAACATTCATGAAACACTGAATTGCGAAAGACCTCGAGGATTAACTTTGGGCCTAAAATAAGTAGAGATTATCCGCGGAACAAGTTAATATTCCTGCAGCCTTATGCAAGCCAGCAATAAATATGATGTATTTTTATCTGTAAAGATTTCATTAGAAATCGCCGGATTGAAATATTTAATAACAGTAATTGCTCATTTTCTGATTTTAAAATCAAATAGAAACGTGAGACATTTTAACGAAATGAATTAATCTCGGATTTAGTCCTATACACTTCTTTCGCCACACTCATTCCTTTCCACTGACTCCCACGTTTCAATGCAATTTTGAAAACCTATGCTGTAAGATTCCAGTTAAATGAATATCCAGCTGTCCGAGTATGAAATCAAATCGTCACGAATCACTGGCTTCTCGAGTTTTGAAATCGGAACTGTCGAAGCTTTAGTATTCAATATCGTACGCCGGAGAAAGCGAACGCAAACCCATGCGATTTTTCGGGAAATCTAATTATCAGACTGTTCCTATTCAGTGGATAAAACTCATAACCAGCTATTTGTTCAGAAATTTCAATTAGATGACTGCGGAGAAAGCATTATGGCCGTATCAAAAGTATAGAGCGTTAAAATACATATTATGAGATGAAAGTGGCATCACCACTCCAGTGCTTGTATTTTTTAAGAACTATTGTATGAAATTGATGGTGATCAATGAAATAGGCATGCCAATGAAATATCTAATCGTGTCGTTCAATTGTTTCGTTAAATTTGTACTGTGACAGCATATCATTTAGAGGATTGTTTTTTGTGGGGAATTAGGCAGAATCGGATAATCAAAGAATATGTTTCTTTTCTCTGCATGAATAGGCTCGCTTCAACATCTAGAAATTAGCGTGCAAGACAATCTTGAAACAAAACATTGTGACTTTTACCCAAGCTAAGACTGAAAATGGATTTCACAATTCCATTCTTCAATATGGTGGACACTTTAATTGGATTTTTGAGAAAATGGAATAATGATCGGAACTTCGCTACTCATCGGTAGAATTTGGATTAATTTTCAAAAACAATATTTGCAAAAGAAATCAGTGTGTAACTCCCAGAAAATAGATACATCTGGATCTCGTCCGGGCACAGTAAGCCCTGGCTCATCATATATTGCGTTCCTTTCGAGATGGACTAGAATTTCAGTCGACGAGTGAGATCGGATCAAAACAGTATTTCACGTATGCTCTTCATCATTCACCTATGCATCAAAAATTGTAAAGGGGAGCGATCCCTCTACTACTTATGCGGCAACTCAGAAAGATGAATTCAGCAAAGACTCGAGTCATAGTACACAGTGACCCGCCATCGAAATTGATTTACTCTTCTTTGTCCTCGAGAGATCCCATGAAGAAATTAAAGTGATCAAATTTAAAACGATCATCATAATTTAGCATAGTCATATGTTTTGCCTATTCGCTGCTCATGGTACCTTTTCTACTAGTGCGCACAAAGGACTGAAGATTTACTTTAATTTTGATGACTTGGAATCTGTAAACAGGCTCATTTTTCGATGAACTTCCCTTCCAATATCACGATTTCACATATTCTCATTTTTCAATCATTCAATCAATTAAAATGTGCATCTGATTACGAGGGAGTTTTTCACTCCAATACATGGGTCGGTCCTATATTTTGGTATTCTGATTGCTTGCACATAGATCAAATACGATAGGCCTGTCAGCTCGAGGTTGTATAAATATTTCAAATGGGCATTACTCCTAAGATTCGTGTGGCGACATCGCAATTTATTCTGATGTACTGCCATCATACAGAATTTAAAGCTATCAAGTAAGTCGCTCGCTTGAATTCAATGTAACAGCTGACGTGAATATGAGTTCAACACACTCATATTCTAATTAATTTTGATTATGAGATAACTTCTTTGTGATACAAGTGCCTGATGAGGTCAACCAATGTAGTTGACGGAACGTTGCAAGAAATAAATACCAATTCTTTTCGTGTTTGTCTCAGTCCTCCAAGATCAAGTTAAGATTCGACAGTTATTAATCATTTGAGGACGAGTAAAGAATTCAAAATTGAAGTTTGAGCTATCAAGATTCAGGTATTTTTCTCGTAAGACTCTTGGTTTTTTCATATTCACTGTGTTTAGAAATTAGGTAGTATTCAGATAAGATCCAACAACTGTTTGCGATGTTTGAATTTCACCAATGGAAATAAATTTTGACGTAATATTTTTAGAGTTGAATTCCAAGACTATTCCCTACAGTTGAGTTAATGCTCCACTCTACAATCATCACACAAAGTAATCATAGAGCGTGGTTATTTGTTAAGAGCAGGAAACAATGAGGATTGAAAGTAGCCACGCAGTCACACGGGATTCGGTGTCAAGTACTTGGCTGTTTCGTTAGAGCGTGAAAAACTCCCATAAAGCAAACACAGATATAGACAATATAGTTGCTTCTTCTGAGACTCAGCGAAGCATCCTTGATTTGTATTTTGACCCAGATGACCGCGACGTTCTTTGTTTTCTTGTATTTGCAGGCAAGGTGATAATCACCTTGAATGATGAGAAGACAACGCCCACCGAGGTAGAGGTGCCAGTCGACCTCAGCTGGACCAATCGTAGTGAGAGGCAATCCTCGGCCAAGACGTTTACCCTCGTCGCCGTTGTCCTCGTTCTCGGTCTCACCGTGATCACCCTGTTCAAGGTGCAGAACTTCGTCTATTCGACTAGTTACATGAATTGGCGCATGCAGGAGCTTGAGTCTGCCATCGGCGATGCTAATGACGACATCAAGATGCTCAAGCACAGGCTGTCCGTGGACGACCGGGATAACTTTGCCCGAGCTGAACCACTCATTGCCTCATCTGGAAGTTCCAAACTTGAGAGCCAGGACTTGAGGTTGTCCGAGTCTCAGAACCAGAACCACAAACTGGCCAACTCACTGCAAGGCTCCCACGCCAAGGAGTCCGTTGCTCAGAGCAAGGCTCAACCAGAGTCCGCCAGTGGTAAGGCTACCAAGGCTAGTGCCTCTGAGGCAACTGACCTCAATGACGCCAAGGAGCAACCCAACCCCAACGACCCAGAGGAGTTGATCAAGCCCCTCATTGAGACGTTCGACATCTTTGGTAACCAGCCTATCGAAGAGAACTTCATCCAGAACGTGCTGATGAAGCTCTTGATGCCTGAGAAGAACATCGAGGTTGTCGAGCTGAAGGACTCAAACGTTGCTACCCGCGAGGTTGCCGAGGCAGAGCAACAGAAGTTGATGCCTAACCAAGAGAGACCCTTGAAACCTCTACCATGGCCAATCATCAAGACCTTATTGCCACCTGTAAGTGACTTCAAAATCTTTCACTTCAATGGAAGTCCAGACCAGCAACAGCAGCAAGTCCAACAACAGATCAACAGTATGGAGGAGCAGGAGTTACCTTTGTCTAGAATGCCCATCCAAAGCATCAGGATCAAGCAGATTCTGACACCCATGGATCAGGATATCGTCAAGTCTATGGTTGCACCCAATCTCATGAAGATCCTTCAGCTCAAGGACAAGCAGCTGCAACAACAGCAGCAAGAGCAGAGCGCGGAGCAAGAAGATGTGCCTAAGATCACCATCAAGAGTGTCAAGTTTAAGTGGATGCCCATGTCACTGCAAGCAGCAGAGGAACCCCAAAGGAGAGAACCAAGCCCGCCAGTGCAGGTCAACAGTCTTGCAGGACCGCACATTGAGCTCTTCAGGATGAACCAGTCACCGGAGCAATCACCAGAGCCTAGCTCTGAGGTTATGGCTCCTAAGATGCAGCCAGCCATGCAGTTTAGTCCATTCCCCATCCCACTCCAGGAAATAATGAGGTCCATCTTCCCTGCAAAGAACATCGAGATTGTACCTCTTCATCCAGAACGCATGGAAGAACAACAGCAACGACAACAGCAACACCAACAGCAACAAGCTCAGGAACCCGACATGGGCATGGATCAGCAGCAGGGAGGTTTCAACCCATTGCCCATTCCTCTGAGTGATTTTCCCAACTTCTTGATGAAGAACGTGATGTCGGCCATCAGTCAGCACAGCGAAGAGTACGAAGGTGAAGCTCAAGACCAGTCCGGATCCAACCAGGCAGCACCCGAAATGCAGCCTAAAGTATCGATTCGTCCAGCGATCCCCCCGTTCCCTCTGCACATCCCCGATGCTCTTATGAAGCCCATGATGCCCGTCAACAGCTATCCCGAGCCCATTGATATGAGTGAGAGGCAGCCCGAGGTACCACAGCAGATGCCACGCCAGATGGCGCCACAGATGGTGCCACACATGTTACCGATGGCACCACAAATGCACCAAGAGTCGGTTGAGCAACAGCAAGAACCTCAGACGCCTCAGCAGCCCCAGCAACCAGAACAGACCGAACAGTCGGAGCAGCCAGAGCAACAGCAGCAGCAACAACAACAGCAACAACAACAAGAAGAACAACAACAGCAGCAACAGGAACCCGAACAGGAGCAGGCTCCAATAACAAGACGCATGAGGATGACTCCTCTTATGACTGCTGACAACTCGTGGAACGCGCAATAAAATCAGCCATAACCTAACGAATCCGAACATCAGATGTTAATTGAGACGCAATGAAAGATCTAGGATTCGAAATACATACAAAACAGATTCGTTGGCGATTTTTTGGCAATATGTATAGACGATCGTGGTGAAGAAAAAAAGAGCCTGGCTCACAATAAATCGGCAATGAAATTTTTACAAATAATTCTATGGTTATTGTAATGTTTAAGGCCGTGAAGAAGGGATAAGGCAGATGGATTCATCGGGATACATCAGTGTATGGAATTGTGATATACGTAACGATAGCTTTTATACTAAAAATCGGTAAGAAATTGGGTGCGAGTAATCCAGTGTGAAGTTGCATTACTATAAACCCCGTCCGAATGCAAATAGACTCGGGAAAAAAGATCGAAAAGCGCCGTGTGCCACTACGAGAAGAAGAAAATCACGGTTGTAAACGATGTATCGCAATGAGAGCTGACGCGAGTACGCGGTACTATTGTAATAGAAAATGGCACGAGTTGATGATTTGTCTCGATGCAGAGAGCTAGTTCTTTCCGCACTCATCAAACTAACCATTTTTCTCAACTGATGGTCGTGCGATTCGCTGAAACATTGCATTACAACTACTACACAATCGCAATCAAGTCGAATTTTCCCTCTCACTCTTATTTATATATATCTTCTTTTCCACTTTTCTATTTGGTGCCCCACTCTTTCTTTTCACGGAGATGCACGTAATGACGAGTCTCGAATAAAAGTGAAAGTATTAATCTCACCTTTAGAATTAACTCCCTCGATAAAGACACTTATGTACAGTTCTAAAAGTTCAGCCCATTAGAAATACGAAAAAATATCATCTCTACCCTGCAGCGATAACATCCGTCCATTAATCTCATATTTGAACACCTCGTCGCGTCGGATAAAATATCGAGCCACTCGAGAAAGATCGCGCAATTTTCAGAGTCTCGCGAGTTGCGGAGTTAGCTACTTACTCGTCCCCGACGGAGAGAAAGTTTACGAGAGATGGCGAAAACGTTCTATCTGTGCAAGCGTTAATGCGGCGAAAGGTATGGTATTTATATTATAACACGTACAAATACAACAGTTCGGGCGTTTGACTCAAGCTTTTCCGACATTACCAAAAACAAAAAACTTGTCGTTCAGGGAAGGAAACCGATGTCGACTGCCACCCGCCGGATTACGTGACAATCATTTTTGTAGCTTTGCGATTGTTAATTTCGTATTGCCTGCCTCCTGCCACCGCTCGAGCGAGACCGATTGAAAGTGTTTTGCGCGTTGCAAATATTTTGTGAATTTATGCGACGAGATTGAAATGCGAAATTGGTATTGTGCCAAAACAAAGTATAGTGGGAGTGAGAGGAGAAACTTGGAAAGAGGCGCATTGCGTGTTCAGGCAGTAAAAAATCACTTTGGTAGAGGTAATACATGTGTGCAAGAATTCAAATGTTTCGTGGTGTAATGTGTGTCACGCGTACTCGGGGAGCTTGATGGCAGAGCTCTCGAGTTAGTGGGCGTGAACGACATTTTCATCGAGCCCAGAGTATGCCCAGAGTCAGACTACCTTGAAATTACAGATGCAAGAGTGCGCCATTCCGAATTTTTGACGGCCTCTTTTGCGTGGGCAAACGAATCGCTACACCCGATCGACAGCTACATTTCACTATTGAAATTGTCATCGTAGCGCTTTCAGGAGTAAGAATAGAAACGCGCACGAGCGAAATTTTTACATCAACTCATAAACGGACGGCGGGGTGAATTTATTCGGGGAAACTTTGAAAAAGCCCTGCTATTTTTGTATTAAAGAACCACAGTCCAAAAGAAAATATCCTTTTATGATAATAAGATGACAGTTCGTTCCTCATTTTCTCCATATAATAGATGGAATGCCACGAGTTGACCGTATTAATTCTCATTTCTAAAAGAGATTATACAGTAATTTTTTACAAAACTGAAAGATGAATATTGAAACTTGTTTTTTGATGGTTTGAGATTTTTATTATAACTTGAATCGTGCTTCATGCGCGGTGAATATCTTCTGAAATCTTCACAGAACGTGAACATATGAAATCATTAAATTGTGATAATTATCGTCGTTAAATTCTAACAGCAGTTCCTTGGGAATAATTGTACGTGTCCAACATTAATTTACTGCAAGAAAGACGATTGTTAGCATGCGAGCCGTGCATTTACAGAAAAATATGCCTGCAATCGTGAAAGTACGCAGAATGCGACTGTGTCGTTTTTTTGTAATCTATAAATAAAAAGTTGGTAAGGAAAACATTTTGATACACTTTGACCTCTGAATTTCCTGAATGTATACAATTTGTTACTTTGATAAAAATTTTTATTTTAAAACAAATTGGGAATGATACCTATTTCAATACCTTCTCTACATGAATTTGAATGATGAAATCGGTAGTCCAGCGTGGATTGTAGTGAGCAGTTTCAAATAATTGCAACAACTCATTGTTTCGATTGAGTTGCCAGGGAACGCGGAAAATTAGAGGAGACACGTCTTTCGAGAATGATCACATCCTGCATGAATGCGATAGTGCATGCATCATTGATCGAATCTTTTGATTTCCATGAAACCGTGATCAATCTTACATTTGTCACGATGTATTTAGATTTTCTCACAGGTTTGAGATGCTATGTAGATTCTGATTTCGAAATCAAATCAGTTATTTCATGATTTTTTGAATTTGAAACTTCACTGAGAGCCAGATTGATCAGAGCGAAGTAGTCTTTTGTTGCTTTGCTGGTGAGGCAGACAGAGTCAGAGATATGACAAGTAAATTTGAATCTTTAATTACCATCTTATTGTACCATATTAGGTAGTGCTCAAAAGGCCGCCTTTCGAGATCACTCTGTGAAAAATATGAAATATTCCTGGATCCACCGTGTGTAGTGACCCCTCGTTTTTACGACTCATTCAAGACGAATCGCTTGTCTATTACGAGTAAAATTTTGGTCTCTCCAGACTTGTTATACACAGGTTCTTAGGATCCTACTCTCTCTCTGTAATACAAACTGAGTTCGTCAAACTCTCTCGCTAATACGAACAAAATTTCCGGTCCCTTGGAGTTCGTCTTAACGAGGGATCACTGCATTATTTTGTATATCTTATCTCCACAATTTTTTAGAAGAGGTAAAGCCAAAATAATATGTTAGATCTCATACATAACTTTGTTCACGAGGAAACAACGAGTCTTCATACATTACATTCGTTCTCGCATACAAAATACCTTTATCGAATTTGTCTTACTTTTGAGGTGAGACTGCAAAGATCTCTTCTTCGACAAGTGATCTATCATTCTGGTCAAACCGCACGTTGCTGGAGACTTCTGGACTGCGTCTGTAAGCTCATTTTGATTGTTTCATGAATCTAGAGACTTTCTCAAAATAACAGGAGTTGATTTTTGAAATTGTTTTGGCTCTTTTTGCTTCACATTTCAGAAGTCAAAATGAACTATGGACGATGAACGTAGATTGAAATGATTAAACCCTTTCGAATCGATTATTCATAAAATACAACTTACAGGGCATCCCATAATTCGTCATAGCTTTTATACGGTTACTGGCGAAAATAAGAAGAAATTCTGCAAAATATTTGGTGTTTGAAAATTGATAGGTTATATTAAAATCTCACCCCGCTCACACTTGAAGTGAATGAGTGAGAATCTTTGATTCGGTACTTTTAGTTTTTGACTCATTTTCAAAGCAGTTCAGATATTTCATTGGAAATTTTTTTTAACGACGATCAATCATTCTGTGTTGTAAAGGATGAGTTACGAGCAGTTTGATACTTCAGCGATCATCACAAATATGGGCTCAGAATATGCCGTAGGTTTGACAGAGAGATAGAGAGATTGATGGTTTGAGTACGAGGAAAGGATATAATTTATCATTGAAATGAAAACAAACATTCTTTCATGACTCTGTGGAGGGTCATTGTTGAAAGTATTAGCAATTGATCTTCCTACATTTCAAGAATTTTCTTTTGGGAACTAAATCGAGGCTATGAGAGATAATCATCAAAATCTTGAGAAGTTGGTTGCAATGTTGTCACCCGTACTGACATTTGAACAATTTTGCACTCACCTGTAGTGAATGCATCGTGTGGATGAAAATTGCATAGTTTAGCTTGAATTGAGCAAGCTAAGAGCGTCACGCTTACTGAAATAATAGCTCATATAAATGTTTTTGTAATCGTTTTGAATAATTGATATTAACATCTCAAGCTACCTGACATTCCCAAAATTTGACGAACTTGTCTACATTGATGAAAAGGCAATCTGCGGTTAGGAAACCTGTTTCGAATTCTAATTTACAAACCAACCAATATTCCTTGGCCATGATTAAAGGGGAAAGCACGGATGCACACATCCGAGGCGTGGCTAAATAATCGCCTAAGCAAGCCACGTCTATAGACTGTGCTCGGTGCCGAGTGCAACGACCAAGTCTACTGCATCCAACCACCCATTTCAATATAAAACTTTTTTTCTTTCTTCCTCTATCCATCTCCTACACGTGCAACAAACGTTGTGATCAACAGAACCCAAGTCTTCCCATCACCAACGTTCGTTCAGGCTACTCGCTTTTGCCTTACTACTGTCTGCATATCTCGTGCATCACAAAACTACTGCAGATAACAGCAGCGAGAAGGAGAATCACGACAGTGGAGGAACTACAATCAACAGTGCTGAAGGATCAGGGGAAGGGAAGATCGTCGAAGATTCCCATTTTGAGGGAGATTTAAAAGAAAAAAATGAGATTGAGCAGAACAAAGGTGGCAGCTTGGAAACGATTTCCAGTGTCGAGGAACAGCAACCACTGGTTCGAAATTCTATCGCCTATGATGATGCATTTTTCTCAATTTCGTAGAGTCAGTCCTACTTCATTTAGTAGTTCAGTTCCTTCAAAATTTTGTCTTTTCTATATCTCAATTTTTCCATCCCGAAAGAAGTTTATTTATTTAGATGTGAGGGAAAACCTCAGCAGTGGGATAAATTTAATCCCATCTCACTAGCAAAATTTTGGAAAAAAATTCCTCGCCCCAGAGTGGATTCTTCTGAAATATAAGAGATGGGATTAGCTATTCCATGAGAAAAGATCTTAATCTTTCTTCTAATCGAATTCTAGAGTTGAAATTATACGGTTCCTTATTCGAATTTTTGACTGTTTGAATTTGATTAGTAATTTGTTTGAACAAATAAGGAATAATGAGGAAATTTGGAGGCTTGTAGTACTTACGAGTCAAAATTGAAATCATTAGGATTCCGAACGACAATCAGACAAGACTAAACAAGAAGAGCAGGACGTTGTGACTACAGTTGTCTCGCCCTCAAATATCGAAGATGCTCATGAAGGAAAACGAAACAAAGAGATGCAAGAAGAGCAGCAAGAAAATGTGAAGGTCTCAGAAGAACTAGATGAACAATTGAAAAATACAAAAAGTCACGAAAAACAAGATCAAGATGAATATGAAGAGGAGAAAGAAAAAGAAGATAACCAAGAACACGATGACGAAGGAAAACAAGAGAAAGAGGGTGAAAAAGAGGATCAGGGAGTAGATCACGAAGAGAAATCCGAAGAAGAGAAGCAGTCTGAGATAAGTCAAGGAAATAATCAAGAAGAAAAACGGGGAGAAGGAGACTTGGAAGAAGAGCAAGAAAGGGAACAAATGAGAGAAGACCGAAGTAATGATCACGATGAAAACCTAGAAGAGGAAAACCAGGAGGCGAACAAGAATGCTGAGCAGGGTCTGGAAATAGCTTCTACTGAAGAAGACGAGTTATCGGAAGAAGAAGAACAAATTCCACCAGACTACGACGTGGCCGAGCTTACCAGGTCACACGTAAGCTGTGGACACGTACGACGACTACTCCACGTGGAGTCGACGGCTTTCGGAGCTGGGGCTGCTCTAGATGAATGCTGGCACCGGGGTGTCAGTCTGAACGATCTTGCTCAAAACGTGAGTCTGCTTGAGCGGGATCGTGGGGATATAGAGCAATATGACCTTGGTGAGCTCTACCTACCTTGCGAACGCGTGTTCCGAGATACCGTAGTGACAAAGCTCACCACGAGCTTACTCGAGGATTTTCGACGCTGTGAAAGGGAGGGAGCCCTTACGAAAGAGCAGGCTGAGACATTTAGGCATAACTTTTTTGAAATTCTGCAAGTCTACGAAATTGGTAGGTTGATAAATTCAATCATGTTATTTTATCCTTGTTTCCTACCAATTGTATCAAGACCCATTAAACATTCTATCGCTCGATCTTCCTCTCCTATTAAACATTGTCCCTCGAGATGTTTTTCCCCGATGGAAAGATTTCTGCATTTTCACAACGCACGAGCTGAAGTGACCAGGAGAGGTCATCACATCCGGATCACGGATTTTGCTGAAACTTTGGGAATAGTCTTCTTTTAGTACCAAAAGATGAAACCAAAAATTATAGATCCTAACGCTAAACCCTTTCCGAGCTACAACCAAGGACATTAGCATTGCCTATATAGGCCCATGTTAAAAAGTATACATACAGGTATACCTGTAATACTAATGTCCTTGGCTGTAGCTCTGAAACGTTTGAGCGTTAGGGTCTATAATCTTGGGTTTCATCTTTTAGCACTAAAAGAAGACCATTCCCAAAGTTTCAGCCAAATCCGTGATCCGGATGTGATGACCTCTCCTGGTGAGCATGGACTGTTGATTTTGATATTTTTCGTAGCTTTTATCTGATATTTTGACAATGTGAAAGACTGGTAAAACCGATAAAAAGTTCTTAGGGATCACTGGCAAAGGACTTTTCGATTTACTTACAACTCTGAGGTTGTGGAGTCTAATTTAATGAGCTGATCATTATTATTCAAAAATCCAAGACAACTCAGCTGAAAAGCTATATGAGCACTTTTTGTCGACAAGGACATTTGAATTTCTCCATGATAGTTAATCATGTCTGCTTCATGTATCAAATCTGTTTGAACATTTTAAAATCACGGAAGTAAAATTTTACACAGTAAATACACTGATGTAAGAAAGATTTCAGAACTTTTGAAACAATTATTGATAGAGGTTCATTGTACTAGAGTTTTTAGATTACGCGCTCCCACGGTTAATTTTCATTCTACAAATTTATATACTCAATCACAAATGGCAATCTAATTGCAGTAATAGAGTTAGGTTCGCCATGGTATAAAATCATGTCCAGAATGAGAATTGAATTCGTTGCCCTGCCAAATATGCACAAAAGTACTTTCTCCACGCGGCAATAACTCACACCGCCGAGGTACCCCAACGCAATCGATATTTCAAGCTCGCGACGAGAGCAAAAATTTATCTAGCAATGAAAGTGAGAGTACTAAACTGTTTGTACATTGGCTACAATTAGGCAACGCGTCGTTGACGATCGACGAGGATACGCTCGCCAGCTGCAGGAACATCTCCAAGAGAATAACAATGTTGTGCAGGCAGTATGGTCTGACCGAGGGTCAATGGTCTCAAGGCTTTCTCCGTTATGGATTCGGCGACAAATGGGCCGTGGAAGAAGAGATTAGCGAGCTCAGTCTTACCTGTGATCACGTCTTCGATACTGGACTTGAACGCGAGCTTTATGATGAACCTGCTCAGGTTTTTCTCACGTGTCTTGAAACTATGTCCATCAGCAATGAGCTGAGAGATCAGCTTGAGAAGAAGTATGCGGATGAACTTTTGCAGCTTCGAGGTAATTTTTTTTCTCATTTTTATTGAAAAGAAAATAAAGATTCGGGTCATTAAAGAAATAGACTTTGTCCCACAACTCACTCTATGGCTCATCTCAAAGTGAAGTCGAAGTGTGGGTTTGTGGACTTGCGGTTGAATTAATTCCTTTCTGCGTTGGCACGAGTGTCCACCTGAATTCGCTCGGTAGAAAACTAATTTGACCGGTGAAAGTTTGCGACTGAGGCTACAGTTCAATAACTTTCTCGATTCATGATCAGAATTATTATGAATGACCAGCCGTCTAATTTTATCTTATTGAAATGAATGTTGGTTTCAAAAGTATTATGGAGATGGCCATAGGGGTTTTTGAAATGGAAGCATTGCATCACAAACGAATGGTAGTAAACCAAGTTGACGTATAGTACTAATTTTTGGCATTATATGGGTGTATGATTTGTTTGCTATTGATCAAGATTAATGGCTCATCCAAGATTTTTTTTTTAAATTTCATGAAAGTGATCTGAGGAAATTTTTCCTTTTCAACTTTCTACTTGCAAAGAGAAGAGCCATCGTCGTAATTTTTTAACGCAACATTGGCGACTGAGGCGTTTCATAATAAAAAGCTCGTACCATAAAAATGCGATAAAATTTGTTAGGGTGATCAACCTGGCAAGAGTTCTAATCCTCGCTGCAGATGAGAAACCGACACCCGTCGAGTTATTTACTCACGATATCTATCTCCGCAACTGTGGAATTTACTCGTGATGATCTACTCCCTAGATGTTGATACGACTTTCTTCAATAACATTTTAGATTTTTAATGGCAAGAAGTTGACTATAGAACAGTCGTGAAGCTGAAATTAAGTATTAATTCAAATCAAAACAACAGCTTTTCAAGTACCTGCAAACTTGTTCAAGTCTAATCATGATTCTGGCAAATAAACAGTTTGAATACCGATGACATTCAAATTAATGACGTATCAGTGCCTCTCACTCAAAAATCACCTAATCATCCGGCCTTAATATCACCTCCTCTATAGTAGCCCTTCGAGTGCAATATGCATGAATCTACTGATTTCGCCAGATTTTTCCGTTGCGAGTATATCATGACCTAACCGTGTTACGACAATCTGGTATAGCAGCAGCTGCAGCAGCGGATACGTCTTCGTCCGAGCTGCCAATGGATATGAGATCGTACGTGAGCTGCAAGCACGTGCAACCGGTACGTCTGCGTAACGGACCGGCAAGTGCCTCTTGGATTGCTCTCGATCTGTGCAAACGTCGTGGTCAAACCTATGCTCAACTCATGGGACTACCATCAACCAGTGATGGCATAAGCGAAACTGAAACGATGGATTCAAATCGAGATGGTGAGACTAATGATGATGATCACGAGGTGGACGTGACGATTCTTTACCTACGATGCAAGGATGTGTTCAATGATGAACTGTGGAGTCTGAGTACGCCCCTGCTCAATGACTACGAGTCGTGCAAGAAGGCTGGAGCGATCAAAGAGTCCACGATAAAGCTCATTCGCAAGAGATTTGCCGATGTTTTCAAGCTCATTGCTGGTGAGTATTTGCACTGTCCCACATTACTTATTGAGTATTTGTGTTAACATGGAAAAGAATTTCATTTTTCTTTTCTTTTTTCATTTTCACGCAAAATTGTGGGCTTTTTGATGAATTGTGATATACGGGGAAAATATAATGCAAACAGCGCATGTAAGACATCAGGTTCTGCTATATGTAGGCCGTTATGTTGGATCGCATTGGTTTCTTACTGTTAGAGTATTACCTGAGCTACATAAAGTCCGTTTACTCTGAGCTGCAAAATTGGTGGACGCGTGAGTGAATGATTTTTTACGGAGTTGTTATGACGCGGTGTTTTTCTCTCAATGAACTGGTCGAAACTATGCTCGGTCGACTTATTTCTATCTGGAAAATATTGACTCGAGAGAACTTTTGATGGAAAAAAGAAGCGTCTGCCGATCGAAACATGATTCCATGGAAAATTATCACGATTTGAAGGAATTATCACTAATTTTCTATAGACCTACAGTTTCAGTATATTAAATAATTTTATGTCCAATATATCACCACTCAAACTTTCATCCCTTTTCGGAAATATTCACAGTACACTTACTCTTTAAATATAGATCAGAACTAATTTTGATTAGAAAGTCACCCAAAATCAGATAATAAGGTAAGTGTGCCTAATTTGCCCCCACTACTTTTGTTTTGCTCGCCATTTCAACTCATCTCCATATTTTTCAATGTACTTTAGCTCATTTTGAAGCTTGTTTCAAGACCTTCAAAATGAGCTAAGGTACGTTTAATTTCAACAAATTGGAGCCGAGATATCTCGATTTTTGCGAAAGAAGATTTTTTGCGAATTTTCAACAGTGTGTTCCTAATTTGCCCCCACAGGGGAAAGAGGCCTATTTTCATGAGATTATACGGGTTTTTCATATAATCGGGATTGTATCTCGGCTCCCAGACCTCCAAATAAGACGCACTTCAGCTCATTTTGTAGTTTTTTCCCCTTCTTTCAAATTTCTTGAGTGAGATTGATGTATTTGAATGGAGCGAGGAATGAGTTCGGGAAAAGACTATGGGGGCAAATTAGGAACACTGCACTTTTTCTAGTGATATGGGCGTAGAATCGGCTAAAAATCGAATTTTGCAATTCTGCAAAAAGCATTCTAAAGTTAATACGAAGACAAAGAAAATGAATCAAAGTACGTTGGAATTGATCACATCAATTTTGTTTTGCATAGCTTTTAGTGACTAACAAAAAAGAAGTCGAAAGTACCGAGAACCACTTTTTTGTTGTAAGAAATGCGCGGGTCATAGAGGATAGGTCCAGAACGTTTATTTCCTCATATTTTAACGTAACAAACGTGAAAAAAATGCGCGGCAGGGTCTGCGGGTGCATACATTTGAGAACTTGAATGGGGGCGAATTAGGGAATGGGGGCAAATTAGGCACAGCTACTTTAGAATAATAATTTTTGTTGAAACTCTTCCGCTGCAATACGTGTTCGGTTTCCTTGCGGGGCTGAAAAATCAGAGAGTGCTTCAAGTGAAGAACAGATGTTAGGTTTTTAGTTTCAAGTGAGTTTCAATTGAATTTTTTCGCTTGTAATAATGAAACATTAATGATGCAACTAAAGATTTGTCTGAAAATAAAGATATTTTTGATTGGGATCATCTACCATTAAAAATCAGAGCAGAAAATTCACCGGCTATTGAACGATCTCATTACTGTTTTGCATTTTGTATTCGATACCTACAACATCTGAAATTGGTCAAATTTCAACGAACCCTGAACCTAGCATCAATGACATTGTGTTCAGAAATGCGGGGGCATCAATAAAACGTATTTCGACAAGAATCTGGAAAAGTCCATCTCCCATGTGCTCATACGTTGAAAATTTCTGCATTACAGAAAACCGACATCCAAGGCCCTCAAACATAACAGAGCGCCTCGTGAGCTGTGAAGGTTTCATGGGCAAGTTAGCCGAATTGTGCCGCGAGCGAGGTTCCAGCCTCGCCCAGGAGCTAAGAGGCACAGGTAGCCCAGCTCGAGTTCTCGGTCCTAATCGTTGGATCAACGCCGAGCCTCTGGAGAAGCTTTACGTACGCTGCGACGACGTGTTTGACGAGTATGCTCGACACCTGGCTCGCTTACGAATACCGATTGAGCGATACGCGCAGTGCCGATGGGCACCCGGGACGAGCAAGGCGGCCCAAGATTTTATTGAAAAGCGAATGAAAAAGGTTTACGTAAAGCCACCGCCGAGGAACAGTACCGGGTACGAGATCACGGAGCTTGTCGTCTTTGACCTCAATTATGATCCAAATACCCCCTGAATTGATGTAATCAATGTTTACCACCTGATATAATGTGGAATGAGGTCAGAATGGGATTGGTTGTCTCATTTTCTGTATACTATTTTTGGAGTGTACTTTTTGATCGTGACATCATTCGGAAGCTCTTTTTCGATCCGGCGATAGTAGATTAGTACAATCAGAATCAACCCCTATTTATAATTTCTGATATCTTGTATTCATGTGATGACTGATAACACTACGATTCCAAAGAATTATTTTATACTGACGATTGTACAAAATTAACGATCAAATCTTGTTTTGCTTGACATTGATTTTTTGAAACGAGAGAAATTGACAAGAGAATGACTTCAAATCTAAAGTTAACCAAGAAATCCAATAAAATAAGTCGTGGTTATTGTATTTGCGAAATTGGGTGGTTTCGTGAAAGAAGTTTGAGTAGTTAAAAAACTCAAAATAAGTTTACTTCAGAAGACGTCCTACATTAATTTGCTCCGTCGAACAAGAACACTAGTGTAAAACAATAAATTGGATGTATAAGATCAACTTTCGTGATATACAGCTACATCAGGTGCCCATCAGATACGCAGATGGTGTGGACACAACCTGAAGTTTATGATTGTCATGTACAAAATTGAGAAAGTTCGAAGCATGATCGCTGAAATGACTATTTTACTGTATTCATTTCTATAATACACTTGAAATTGGAGCAGACATAAATTCGCAGCGTTGAAAAGAACTACGCTTGTGCGATACAGCATAATGACACTTGGCTATGTATGATGGATCAAAGAAAAATTGTTGTGAGTGCTTCAGAGCGTTTTTTGAGGGCAATCAGATTTTATGACCATTTGTATACACGGGCTGTTTTCACTCGAATGATACTCTCATAACGATTGTCGATTGTCGATTCGCGCAATGCTATTCCTCGGATGAATGAGAACACGCCGCGGGAAGAAACTGATTCGCATTGGGTACAAGTCTGAGCAACTTTGCGACTGGTTATGTCCGTATGGGTCTAATTACATGTGAATGCATAACAGACTTACAGTGAGTTCCGCGCCGAGCTGTAACTGGAATTACGCTATTTATCCCGTAAAAAAAGCGATTACGATGATAGACACAGACATGGGATCCCGAGTGGGATTTAGATCGAGGAAATAGATCAATTATTGCACGATTTCATCCACATTCCCAATATTTGGGTACTAAGTCATATAGTTAATTCGATCGTGACGGTTCATTTTCAAACATAGGGAAAGGATTTTCGGGAAGATTCTAAAACAAAGTTAATGCACCTCGCACACGGTAGAAGAATTTCCCAAAACGCATCATGAATTGAGAGTTGTCGGTGAGATCAAGAAAGTAAAGGTAAGCATCCAAGTATCTGAAATGTAACTGATTTACCCTTCACGTGTCTCTAGAAGCGAGTCTAAATTCGTGATGCGGACCATCCACGGAGTTATTGTCGGATATGTTTTTAATCGAAATTCCCACCCGGGTTGTTTTTGAAAACAGTCGGGCATAGGTGTTTTTCTGTCAGTTTTCACTTTTCTACCCTCGATAACTCGACGGGAACGCATTTTATCGGAAAATCTGTAGGGTAACTTTTTGTAGACCTTTAAAAAATGAACAGAGTAGGTCCCAATACATTTCTCCATTGAAGGCCTCCTCTGTCCGTAACGTACGTGTTCTCGTCCAAGACCCAACCTAGTTCGGAGTACAGTCAAAACCGACGAAAGTGAAGACAAAATATATTTCTTGGACGAAAATACATCAATTACGGAAACAGGCGGCCGAAAATGGTAAAATGTCTTCAGATCTATTTTGTTCATTTTTGAAAGGTGTACAAAAAGTTATCCCACACATTTTTCGATAAAATGTATTACTTTGGATTTATGGGGTCAAGACCGTGGAAAATATGGGTCTTGCAAGACAGTCTTGCACGGAAAAACTGTGAGTCGAACAGGACGACTAGAGCTCGTCGTCTTCTCCGACTAGTAGGTAGTCTGTAGAGAGGACATGGATAATTCGCAAAGGGCACGAGTCAGGTACGCTCCGACGACTCTTCGCTAGTCGAACAGGCCGACTAGCGAAGCGGTTAGAGCGACCATGCTATTAATCTATCAGACAGCTATAGGTTCTGTAGCAAGATCGAGATCGGCACTAAATTTTTCTTGCAATCGATCCAAATTTATAATCCAAAGTTATACCAAATTGCTATAAACAAATTCGTTTTTTGCAGACGGAAAGACGTTGACTACGGAAATTGGAGGCTCTATACGAGAAAATGAAGACCTTTTTTGTTTATCTTTTTAAAATAAGTTGCTCTACATAGTTTCCAATAAAATGCGTTCCCGTCAAGTTATCGAGGGTAGGAAAGTGAAAACTGACAGAAAAATACTTATTTTCGACTTTCTCCAAAAACGGCCCAAGTAACAATTTCGGTTCTACACTGTAAATCTCAAACTGTAAACACTACATGGAAAACTGTTCCCTGGAACAGATTCAATCTGTTGATTTTCGGATACAGTTTATTTGCTGATTCTACAATTTGAATCTGTAAATTTTACAAATTCAAACTATTTACCGACAGCTTTCCAAATTGATAAAATGGCAATTTTCTCGTCTAAAAAAAGTTTTAATCAACTCAACAGGTACTATGTAGGCCTAGAATTTAATGGAATATCTGAAAAATTATATCCGTAAGCAGATCTAGTGTGTGATGGGGATCGATCCGTCGATCATTGGGTAGAAATCCGGAGGCATGACCCCTGTACCACAAGGACTTACACATGGCGCTCTCTTAAAATGTCAGTATCATTCTGCGCATTGGATCCCGTGACGATTCGTGTTCGAGTGCATGAAACATAATGATTCATCCGTAATATGACTTAGTCAACGCGTTTTTGGTAGTGTTGAGTTATAACAATTAATCAGAAATTATTATCAACAAATTATTATAAATCATTGCAAATCCAATTTAATGGGAAGTAATTGTTCCGCATTCTTTACCATATTTTTTGAAATGGTTTGCCTGAGCATGTCATCAAAACCCATCGTTTTCTGGGGAAAATTTTCCAAGTTTCCGGAAAATTCGAGAAGTTTCGAATTTGCAAATTCTTTATCGATCGTTGATCTCGAGTGGGATGGGATTTCTCGACTCCCATTAGTTCAACTTCCTGTTCAAAGCATCGCCAAGAAGAGGAGGAAATCAAGTTCATCCAGAAAATTCTTCTACTCGTACATATTTTCATATACACATTCCCGCGCATAAGGGAATTTTCCATGGCATCTCATGCATCATATATTGAATTGGTACAATTTACAGATTCAAATGCAAATATTTCTGCCAAGTTGAAGATCTACATCTTCAAATGTTGTAGATCACATATTCCTGTTAAAACTACATATTTATCTGTAGGAATGACAGAATTACCTACAGAAGTAATTTTTACAGATTCAATTTGTAAATTTTTACAGTTTCAGATTTACAGTGTAGCAGGAGTATGATCGTAAGAATCCCCAAAAACATATCCCGCAATAATCCCAAGGGTGATTTGCATCACGAATTTAGATTTACTCCTAGAGACCCGTGCCTTTTCACTACATTTGTCTGATGAACAGAATGAAGATTGAATTAATTATTAACACAAACCGGAAGGGTGACTCTATCAAGATGCTCAGACTGCAGGATTATAAGAAAATACAATCAGACGGTGCTTTACGAAATTACAGTAATTTTTTCATCGCAAGAATGCAAGAAACGTGTAAGTTCCAAAGAAGTCGAAGGCTCGTCGATCAAGTTGAATCGATTGGAAGAATTGTGTACGTTTGCAGAGTCGACAAAACCGGGTGACGCAGCCTCAATATTGGAATTCCCAGATGCCTCAAGTTCTCACGTACAATGCAAGCACCTGCGACATACGAACTCCTGCAGTTGTTATTTTGAGCTAATCGCACTTCAGCTCTAGTATGTATTTGTAAAGGCGTCTACTAAGAATCTCATACGATTCTTCAACACTTAGTTTATACAAAAGTCTTTGAGACATGATCAATCCGACACTAAGCATTTCCAATAGATGTTGACTGACATGATACATGTTCAGATTCGATTCCTCTATCTTAGATATATCTGAGGCAACTTAACAATCTTGAAGATCATTCTCAGGTGGTCTGTCTGTCCTGAAAGACGGGGTTTTTGATGAACAAATCCATGGTTGAATTATGAAAAATACTGTCCCATCGTTAAAGAGTAACTGACATTTTCACTGTCAACAAGTATAGAAAGATATACAACCTGCAGAATAAATAGATAACGATAGACTCTCTGTTGCCTTCAATAATTTTCATATCTCCCAGCACGAGAATTTGCTGTTTGTTTGCTAAATATATCGTCAATGATAGAGAGAAACTTGTGCTCTCAACTGCAATTGAGTCTCACGTGCAAATTGTAGGTACAGTATGTCGTTAAGTGGTGAGTTGATATGTACGAGCTTCGAGAATTTGAAAGAGCCGTCAAGAAAAAGAGACAAGAACAAGGTAACACTTCTGTCTTAAAATATTTTGTCTCATGAGTGTGAAGGACATCGAGTGTTATCTTGCGTGTACTAGCAGCGAGAGGTCTCCACCTTTCAAGATGGAGTTTGATGAAATTCTTGCGAAGATCTTTCTTTTTCGTTTTTATTAATGCAATTTCAACTTCTATTTGAGTCTCTTTGGGACATATAGTTTGAGACGGATTCCGTTTTACCAAGTTGTGAGAATTCAAGAGACTCATTAACTTTTTCTAGTCCCATTCTCTTCGATTGATGAATTTCTATTGTCCACGAGGAACTGATATTCTCAAAAAATAGTCAAGGGCTATCAAACATTGGAATTTTGAATGTATTAAATAACTGCCAATTTCTTCAGAATGCTTATCATTTGACAATTTTGCAACTCGATTCCATGTAAGTTGCCTACTGGACTATTTTCGTCGGGACTTGTTATTACTAGTATTGAAATAACGACTTCTCACTAAAATTACGTAAAGATTTGCCCGGGATATCGGATTGATTTTCGTGTAACGATCTGGGTCAATCTTAATATTTCACGCTACAACGACTCCAAGTGTAGCGAGAAGTCTATTTGATTCTGTAAGAGGTCATTCTAAAGGTTATTTTACTAGCTGCCAATCTGAGTGAGCGTTCACTTCTGAAGCTTCAAAGAAATTATGTTTCTTTAATCCGTTTGGTTGAACTCAACTCACAATATTATACACAAAAGTCAAATTTGACTCGGTGACAGTCGAAGTTGGGTGATTGGAAACTCCGAAAGACTCAAGTCCGACTCTTAGTGAGTGAAAATTCATTCAAACGAGTCGAGAAGGTTAGTGATATTACTAACCGGGAGATATGATATTTTTTCAACACATGTAAGGCTCTGAAAGTCACTACTATTCTATTCCTATTGAATATTTAGCAGTTTGCGGTAAGGAGGAAAGTGCCGCATGAATCATTCGACTAGCTAAAGTAAATAAATAATTTGGAGTGGAAATTGACTCAAATAAAGTGAAACATGCTCCATTGAAGATGTGTAAAAGTTGTTTATCGAAATCTACACTTCGAAGGTTAGAGACATTCCGTCGTGAGCTCTTTGCTCATACAGAATAATCATACAGAATCATGAAATAAAAAAAGTTTTCTGATAAGAGTGGGTGGGAAATATTTCTGACATATTATGAGCCGCTGAACACGAATTTGAGCTCAAAACAGCACCTTTCCTGGGCCGTTTCCGAGTCATGGACATATATCTATATGAGCTTCAAAAATACTTAGGTATGAACCTTTGTATTTTCGAGGTTAATCCAGACCTTGGACAGCATAACTAAGGGTGGTATGGTTCTTGCCATCACATTTCACGTCGTGAACGTATATTTTGGGAGTTTTTGTTCACCCTAGGAAGCTAGAAAAAATCCTAGAAGCATTGAAATTATCCAGTCGGGATATATTTATCCTAGATTAGAATAGTGACAAAATAAGTCCAAACCAAGAATAGAATCAACTTCTACGTCAAATCATACGTCAAAAACGTGTTCCTGGGGAAATTTCGGTAACGTGGAAAAACTGGAAGGAAAGACTAACAAGATTCAACTCAGATCGTGCTCCATACCATCATATAGATCCTGTGCACGATCGTATCCCTGTGCAATCCTTTTTTTCATTGATTGTAATGGTCTTTGCTCTGCTTCTTATCTCTGACGCCTAGCATTTATCAAAATTTGAAAAAATCAGTGTCACGCGTGAACTTCGACGTGAAATTTGGTCCCATCCTCAGTTTAGATTTATCAAGTCTCCATTTTGGCCTGGGAAGAAAAAGAAAATACCCTGCTCTAAGAGAATTCAAACACGCGTAGCGTTTGTTTTAGCTGGCTAGAGGCTTCGGAAATCTCTAAAAACATACGCTTCTGACGTAGAAAAAAATTCATGGCAAAAACAATCCCGCCCTCGGTTGGGCTAAAATAGGTCTCAATTTTTCTGCAAATTCATATCTAAGTATCTTTGAAACCCATCAATAAGGTCATACCACGATAATGGTCAGAAAAAAGCTGTTCTGACCTCACATTTGTGCTCAGCAGCTCAAAATACGTTAGTAATGTCTTCCACATTTTCTTATTAGATAATTTTTCATTTTTTGGGCCTGTGAAACCACTCTTCAATTCAGAATCACTGAAATTTTTTGAATCATGAAGGATGGCAAAGCTGTGCATTACTCATGAAAAACGTCCAACTAAACGTCTCTCGCAGTGTTTTCTTCTCGTTTGCAAGCTAAGCGCAGTCACTTATCAATCGATTCGGTTCCCCGAGTAGAAGATTTGAGCTCTGGATAGTTACAAATCCTTGAGATGGATTATATGAGGGTACAAATGACAGTTTTAGATATTTCGAGTAAAATTCGAATCAGCTGACATGTCGATCATTTTTAATAATAGCGAGTAAGGAGTTGATAGTGACCTCGTTTACGGTTAAGCAATGACTCAGTCAATCGTCAACTACTATTCGAAAGCATAAGTTGCCGGAAATAATATTTCTTCGTAAATTGAATTTCAGTGTAAAACCGTATCACAATGATGACAATTATATTAAGAACTGTTGATATCGAAATATGTGTCTGACGCGCGAGAGATATATAATCAAGTCGATTCACAACGTGCCCCTGAAAAATCACCAGCAATTACTGATACAAAAAAGAAATGTCACTACAGCCACGATTACACTGCACTTACAATCAATAATCAGTATAAAAACATTTCGAGGTCCGCAGGCTCTATCAGGAAGGCCTTGGAGGAGGGCAAACTACGTCCGATAGCCATGAAACTTCCAAACATGGTTGAACGTCGTCGACGAGTAGAGGAAAACTATACAATACCAGGATGTAAAATTATTGCAATCATCCTAACTCTGAGCCTTTTTGCCATGCTTTGCTACGCAATTTGGAGAATTCGAGTTATAGAAGAGCCATCAGAGTCTATCGACTACGATTACCGTATGATCGGCACCGAAGACATTGACGAAGACGAAGACGATCGAGAAGATGACGCTATCGGCAATGGGGTCAACAAAAATGTCCGTTACGTGAATGGCACGTAAAAGAAGTATATTATATACGAAGAAGAACGATAGTGGCAGTCCATTTGAGAAGCCTGTTATCATTTGTCTTGACACTGTACAAGCGAGACGAAAAAATCGAAATTGGGGCTGTCGTTGTTTCCTACGGTTGAAAGCTTAAGAGCTTGCATTTGCTCGATTTGGAATGGATATATATTTTGATCGCGTGCGAGGCCGACACGCTGATTGACTGATTGACATCTGTGATACTAGTGTTATATATGCATGTCCTTTCGACCTTACTTTCAAGAAATGTATTTCGATAGGGTAATTTTTTTTTTGTGAATGTGGAGGGCCAAATTCTTTCTGTTTCTTTCTGATTCCACTATAGAAATAGCTTTCTTGGATAGAATTGTTATCACATATTAAGTATTTCTAACACAGTTTGAACTTCTTTGAATCAAAATATTGCATTTGTATAATAATCAAAGAATGCGGATTTAGAGGTGGATTTGTGATGGAACAAAATCTTACGTTGAAGATTCATCTACGAAATGAATACAGTATTGCTCACACTATTCGGTTATAGAAAAACAGCTGATAATTGATTCTGTAATCAATCACGTCAAACCTTAGATCACATGATTTCTTCTTTCATTTTCATCGTGCATCTCGATGATGAAATGTTGTATCATTTGTTCTATCTCAAACTCGCTTAAAACTATTGACCATTAGGCAATCCCCGAGATCCGCAATATTCATTAGGAATGGAATGTATTTTTGTGATCTATTCATAAGTTTCTATTATTAGAGAACACACAATGACAATGAACTGAAAATAGACAGGATTTACTCAATCGGACGCTTTGGCTTTTTTTGGAAAAGAGCTGGATTAACATTCAACGATCCGCAGACCCAGCAATACGAGAACTGTTGGTAAATTGATCTAGAATTATTTCTGGTTCCATTAAGAAGCAAAGAAGATGATGATAGTAATGTGAAAAAAGTGTAATCTCAGTATCCACTAACTTATGCGTAGAAGCAGATATTGGAGAAGACAAAACCGTGACTGACTCGATAAAAGGTCAGTATAGCAGAGAGATCAAAGTGAAGAAGCTCGAGCAAGATGATGAACCAGTTATATGAAGAAAAGTGCAATTGTGAGTTCTCCATCAATTTATCTATCTGTTCCGCCATCAAATCGTCCTCCAAAAATGTATAGCTTGCCCTTGTGGTCGAAAGAAACTCAATTAGAAAGTGCGTTCAAGTTTCAAGAGTTTGTTACATCATTCTGGAAGTGGTCAATATTTCTGGCGAATGATTCAATTCAGTCGAATGTTGGAAAAATAATGAGAGGCAACGGGAAAAAACTGTCATGATTGAAATAGATTATTTCCATCTTATATTTAGCGCTGGGTCAATTTTCAAAAACAATATGAGATAACTTCTAGAATGAGTCATTGCGAAAATCATTTCAGACTGTTGAACACATCATTTAACATGTCTCAGAAGATTTTGTAAAATAACATGTCAAGCAGGGTTTTTAACGAAATCCATTTTGAATTTTGTTGAAATTCGTTGAGTTCTAAATGAGGACCCATTTCATAACGAAATCCCACTCTAAAAATCATAATCATCATATTATGACGATTATGATTTTTAGAGTGGGATTTCCTTATGAAATTGGTTATTGGATAGAATTCAACAAATTCAACGAAATTCAAAATGGATTTCGTTAAAAACCCTGATTTCAAGAGTTGACAATCCTTTTTTGATTGATGGTTCCTGATTTTTGCGAAGCCAATGAGATAAAGTCAGAAATATACATTGTTTTTTCCCTACGCCGAAGTGATGCTCCAGGAATGTGCACGAGCACCTACCATTCAAAAGCCAAAAATTCATAAGCAAAACATTACAGATAATTTCCTATCCATCGGAACGTATTGGAATCGGGAGGGAGGAGTCTTCGGGAGTTTCTTTTCTTTCTCGTCAAACGTCCGAATTATGATGTAGGAATGAAAAATGATTAAACTTCATCTTTTTTTTTCTCATGGGAAAAAGATTTCCAAAGCATTTGGTTGTATTTCATAAACCATCTAGAAAACCCCACAATATACTTAACTGAACTAACCAAATTCAAGCATTTTTTATCATTTCAAAAGTGACTGGAGTGAAAATATGAGCTCTCAATAGTGAGAAAACTGCCACAGATGATTATTCTTTCTAGTCAATTCCTCCACATGCATCTGATATTCAAACATAAGCTTCCACCAGCGTCCCAGAAAATACCCATACGTACTGGAGATTCCTTTGAGCTTTGGTAATCCAACATAACTTACAACTATCTTGATAGTACTTCCTAATTACTAAACAAGTGTTCCTTTGGACAAGAGTGCTAATAATTAATGTGTCATAATGTTTGGTTTTGCAGGCAGTCCATACAGTAAGATGAATGACCATTGCTCATCGTTGATAAAAATGGATTTACCCGAGTACCAAGAGGGTCAATTCAGTAAGCCCAAATTCGCAATTTTTCGGGTTGCTCGCCTCGTTGGCTGCATCGTAGTTGTGGTACTTCTCGGATTTTCCCTTTGGCGCAACCAGGTGAACGAAGTGGGTCTCCGATCGCAAGGAGAAAAGATCATTAACATATCGAATGAGATTAGAGCCCTGAAGAGTAGCAACCAGACTAACCACAGAGCTAGACGGGCTGTAGACATCAGTGATCTCAACTCTTTCACCGATTCGACGTCGGGAGCGAAAGATTCATTCTCGGATGAATTAATAGCTGCAACAACGACTGAAAAGGCTAAATCTCACATTCAGAGACCTAATAAGGAGAACTATGATAAGCTCATCGACAAGCTTTTCGACAAAATGTACGTACTGAGGAGGGACTCCGATAAGAAGCATTTGAGGAAGAATATTCGAGCCGTTTTTGAAGCTTGGTCGGAAGTTTTCGATGCTGCTGTGCCGTATGAAATGGTTGACGAAGATGTCAGACAGAGGAGATCTATATTGAGGGAACCAAGCAGTGAGGAATCCTCTGAAGAGAAAAAGAAACAAATCAGACAGAGGAGATCTGTAATCGAAGATCCAAGCAGTGAAGAATCTTCAGAGGAGAAGAAACCAGACAAAAAACCCATTAAACCGAAAAAGGTTAAGGATGAGAATAATAGCAGCGTCGACTCGTCAGAAGAAATAATAAGGACCAAGAGATCAGCTGATCGAAGTAGCGAAGAACCTCGAGAATCAGTGGAAGATAAGGAGAAAAAAGGATCAAGAAGTGAAGAGAGTGAGAAGAAAAATGAAATTTCTGAAGAATCTGAGAACGATCAAGAAAAGAAAGAGGAAAGTAGCAATGAAGCGACCGAACGTCCAGAGTCTGAAGAGTCTTTGGAAAAAAAGACAAGTGCTGAAACAACTCTGATAGATGAAAAGTAGGGTGTATCAAAATAGCACGATCATTTTATTGGTTGTTCTAGAAAACTCTATCAGTCGTGAAATGTATTACATAATTGAAAAACTACGTCTTGAATCTTTTCACACTATTTCTTACTCAATATTTTTTCAAACATGATTGAGGATTAGGAAATAACCATGAGCGTCAAGACTAGTTATCCAAGATGTGAAAATTGCCTGCACCCCTTAACTTATTGATCCGGAACACAACTTAGCTTCCAAACATACGATGAATGTGACCTTCCTCATTTCAGATTTGCATAGGAAATTCTAGGAAAATTGAAGCTACGATGTGCGCAAGGGAGTGCCTTTAATATGCAAGATCGTGCTTTTACAACAAATCGATGAGAACTTTACTGGTTTCCCTTCCTCCCACTAACCGTAATCGAATGGAAGAGATTGGAAAGCTTGATTGCCAGACCTATCTCGTTACCTGCTAGTGTTTGAATAATTGAAATCACTGGCAGGATAATGAATCTTGATTTTCGACCATTTTACTACCTTATTCCGCGGTGGATTTCTAACATTTTGTCTGAATTCTGATGAGCTCTACTTTTAGAGAGCAATTAGTTCAAGGCAATTGATGCAATGATTTACTGTAAGGAAATGTGTTATAATATTTCATCATCTTGAAAGTTTACTTGGCTGACTGTTTTTCTTATTGGTCGAATGTACGTGACTGACTAAAATAACATTTATAACTATCCTACCAGCTCCGAGGATGGCTTTAGACATCTTAGAAGAGAAATAAAATCTCTCACTGTCATTTAGATAGGGTTCAATGACGGATCATCGGTCGGTTTTAGCGGGAGCTCTCACTGCTGAGCATCGTAGCAAGTTCTTTGATGCTGCTTATCAATTGACATAGGTTTATTGATGTTTGGTTGAGCATTTCATGAGCTTTTTGTGTGAATTGATGAGAAAAGTTACTGGAAAGTATAAAAACCTTTCCCGGATTCACAATCCATGTATGGAGCATTCACGAACACGCGTCCACATCAATTTGCATGGGGATTCGACAATTTCGCAATACTTACTCTCATGGCCGTTCTATATACAATCGCATAAGACTTCTTAAAAAAGTAGAGTCAATCCTGGAAACTTATGCTGATATTAAAATTTTGAGAACTTCTGATCTACGGTGGTTTCTTTTTGATAATTCCTCATCGAACAGTATGGTCCATTGCGACTATGATTATACGTAAAGACAATCAAAAAATCGAGAGATAAATGACATCGAAAAGCAAGCGTTTTGTGTAGGAGTGCAACTGTATGAGCCATGACGTTCTTCCCACCATATTCAAGTGAAAACTAATCAGAATCAGACTAATAATCGTTATATTTTTTTTACCGACTATCAATAAATATTGATCGAATCTTATGGAACCTCATGTATATATTCTGTGCTGATAGTAGGAGGTACACTGTAAAAAATTTACGAGTTTACGAGAGAACGAAATGGTTACAGTTTTAACCCCGAAAATTGGTTGCAGTTTGACCACAACCACTCGTTTATACCGATTATCAAACGACTGGTTAATTCTTAGCGGTAATCACTGGTTGCCTACTGAATTCAATTACTGATTGCCCACCAAATTCAACCACTAGTTGCAATTTTCATCACAGCAAATACAGGGAAGAATACGTAACCCATGAGGTTGATAGATGGTGGTCTTCGGGTGACATGAGGGGGTCAGATGAACAAGTTTATTCATGTTTTTCCATAGACAAATAGAAATGGATATCGGCAGTTGCCCCGCGAGCTTTATCGGCCAAAAATCCAGATTAAGCAACGTTTTTGCGGTGGCCATATTCGGACTAGTGACCGCTCGCCTGGGACTGCCAAGCCCAACTTGCATAAATATTTCCCTACCCTTTGATTATTAGGAGGAATAGGATGCTTATCAGATTGAATGATGGTGGTTTCTAAGCGCTATTTTAAGTCCAGAGAACAAGTGTCATCACAGATTTCCGTCAACCAATAGAAATAAACAACAGACGTGGTGCTGAAAACCTCTTCGGTCAGAAATTCAGGTCAAGCAACGTTTCGGCGGTGGTCGTATCCGGATGGGAGATCACCCGTGTACGCAAATTAGACTAGGCAGATCCAGACGGGTGGTCACCCATCCGGATGCGACTGCAACCGAATTTGACCGAAAAGGCTCTCAGCGACGTCAGCGATGTTAATTTCTGGTTGTTTATCCAAAAACTTGAAGAATCTGGTTTTGTGACCCAATAATGTTACTCGAGGACTACTATCTATTAATCTTATGGGTTTTGCATTTATTCCCATACTAGCGTCATTGCCTCTCTCACTACCGCTCGTTTGGCTTGCAGATTTTCTTGATAAGTTAGAGGTCTATGAAATTCTTCTGTATCTCAGAACTAATATTTGTGAAATTACGGGTAATGAATACTTAAATATAAAGTTCGTTGAGATGACATCTTGATGAACTGGTGGTGCTAATAGTTATAATCACCCATCATCACGTCTAGCCACCCACACTGATGAATCAACCCGTTCATCAGCCCGTACGACCTTTAACCTACCCGAACTCTAACCTACCCACCTACCGAACCTCCCGCACTGTACCGATAACCCGCACGGCCACGTATTATATTTTAGTCAGCCCAACCTAGACCAGAACGCGAGCCAGACCGTCGCAGACAATTTTAGATCATTTTACACCGTCCCAGACTGTACGAGACCGTTCCAGACCATCACAGACCTTTTCAGACCGTTCTAGACAGTTTCAACCCGAACTAGAACGTTCCAGATCGGTCCAGACCAATCAGACGGTACCAGAACATCCCATACCATTTCACCCCGCACCGGAATGTGCCAGACCAGTTCGCACCATACTACATCGTTTGAAACCATCCCAGACCGTGCCAGACCATACCCTGCTGTTTCAAATCGTTCCAGACCGTCTCAGATCGGACCAGGCCATCCATTCGGCCGACGACGTAACCACCCCTACACCATCCCGTTTACCCGCCGACCCATCCATGACCCATACGGCCGCCCATTACACCTCACCCCTTCTAGGTAGGCAACTCGGTACGCGAGATCTTGACGGAAAAATTTTGGCTGACAAGGAGTACCTATGAAGTGCGGGTCACCAAAGCTCACCAGACTTTATTCACAGTCTTGTACGACCTAGAATATGAAGAATCCAGAGTAGATCCCTCAAATGGGCCCTCTTTCCGAAGTTAGAGCCTATGACATGAACATTGCCCATATAAGCTCATGTTGAAAAGTAATATATATTGACAATGCTAACATCTTTACTTGTAGCTCTGAACAGGGAGCCCATTTTGCGGAGTTACTCTGGATTTTTCGTATTCTAGGTGGTACGAGACCGTGAAAAAAGTTTGGTGAGATTTGGTGACCCGCACTTCGTAGGTCCTCCTTGTGAGTGTTCAATTATATTACAATATAATATAATAATATAATCTACTATGGTAGAATTCTCATCAAATAGTTTAATTCGGCACGCAACCAGTGGTTTAATCTAATAGTGAATCAGCAATAAAGTTTCAACCTCCCGGTTGAGTTTCCAAGCAGGTGATAAATGAGTTTGGTTGGGAGTCAATTAATTTTTTGCTGTGTACCTTGTATGATGCACGGATCTTCGAGGGTTCCTGATCTAGTGATCAGTTTCACTACAAATTTTGCAAATCCAATGGAGCTCAGCAATTTGAAGAACCTGAAATCGTCATCGCACGTTACTGAAACCATCCTAGCACGTCACTATCTTGATTCGAAAGATGGGGTGTTCTGATCGAGTCACCCGTTGGTTTGCCAATTACCTTCGTGATCGTGTAAAAGCAATCCAGTATAAGGACGGAACCCACGTCAATTGGCTGCCAATCAATACAGGCAAGCCTCAGAGCAGTGTCTTAGGACCGCTATTATCTTTGATTTTTATAAATAATCTTCCCGGAGTACCTCGACACTCTGCTCACAAGATCTCCGCTGATGATAGCCAGATCTATATTCATGCACTCCCATCACAACTGCAGTCTTGCATTGAACTCATCAACACAGATGCCAACTCAGTAGCTCAGCAGTCCACTAATAATGGTCAGAAACGAAATCGTACAAAGACAATCGCGATGATTGTAGGCAGTAAACTATATATTGACGAGATAAATCTGCGTGGAATTCCTCGTATTAATCTCAAAGGAGTTTGTCTTGAGTCTTCTACGAGTGTGAAAGTCCTTGGAGCCCACATAACATCATCACTTTACTGGGATACGCAAGTTAACCAAATCTTAAAGCGAGTTCGTGGCTCTCTTTACTCCTTTCACGCCCTTAATTGTGCAATTCCCTGTCCTCGTAGACGACAGCTCATACAGAGTCTTGTGCTCCCACACTTTGACTTCTCTGCAATTTTTCTCACAGGAGTAGTAAAAGGACAGATATTGAAACTGCACAGGCTTCTAAATGCCACCGTACGCTCTTTCTATCGCAACATACAGTAGAAAACGAATGTTACTTCCTATCGTTTAGCTTTGGGATGAATGTCAGACGGAAAACGAAGAGAGTATCTGCAGGGCTTGATGGCAATTTCTGTCATCAAATCAGGTTTACCCTAGTACTTTTACCGCAGATTTTCTCTAACCAGTGAGATTCCTTGTCTTAGGCAATCTGAACGCAACAAGAAGAACACCCTTAGGGTGATGGCAGATAAAGCGCTACGCTACGATTTTGCGCTATCGCGCGCCACGACCCAAAACTTCATTCCAGCAAACTCGACCATAGATAGATTTGATTCATTTTCATAATCTACGGTTGATACTGTAACAATACATCCAGTCCTTCAGTGGTCGGGTTCGCTGGAATGAATTTTTGGGTCGTGGCGTGCGATAGCGCGTCGTGGCGTGGCGCAAAATCGTAGCGTAGCGCTTTATCTGTCATCACCCTTACCTATGAAGCATTGAGAACTGAAGCGTGGAAGCAGTCCTTCACCCTAACTTCTTCATGTATCCTAAACAAATAACCTGCTTTCGATGTACAAGACACTCCTGATGTCATTAAGACACTGTTGTATTCCATCCTCATGGATGAAGATAAACATGAATGGTTCATGTGTGCTAAGAGAGAACACCTCGTCCCCATCCCGCAGTCATTAGAGGGTATACACCTATCTATTCCTCTGAGCAATAGCAAGATGGCACGAGCACTCACACTGTCATGATTTCTACCACACCAGCGTTGTTATCCGTTTCATGATTATCCTTTTTCGAAGATCCGAGCTTAGTCATTGAAAAGTGAACTGTATCTATGATCTACAATATTTTATTACACCATATAATGTAACGACACTGCGATCACTCAAAAGATTGGATATACTGCCGAAATATTCAGTTTATTCTCAAATTATTATAGCATTACTTTGTTTTTCTTACATCATAAGTATTGAAACCTGCTTAGTGAGTACATGTGACCATTTTCCTGCTCTCAATAAGAATCAAACAATCAATCAATCTTGGGCTAGATATTACTCAAAACTCCGTAGATACTGAGAAAGCCATCCTGTCTATAATGCTTAATTATAATTATAATTATAATATAATTGTTAATGGCATCTTGTTTAATAATGCTCAGACATGCCAACTTGAATCCATGAATAGATCGTTAATAGCAGATACAATGTTATCAACAACGCATATGATAGAAGATGAGTTCGAGCAAAAGCAGATTGATGTCTTCCTGGCCCCCGAATTTCAAAAGAGACACTTACAGAAGTTTTTCACATCAGTTCAAATTAGAATGGATCCTAAAAATTATTCATCGAATTACTCGATACGTTGGTGAAAGCCGAATTGAATGTGTGCCCTTGATTCGTTAACAAATTATCCCCCACACACAGATATGGCCGTTTCAGTGATATAAAAGAAGTGAAGGATTGTGAAAGATACTCAGCCCATAAATCGTACCGAAAAGTATCTATCAGAAATCCATAAATATTTGTATCCAACTTCATCCAAAATAAAAGTGATTGTGGAAAAATTGGATAGTGATTTTTTGCGAGATGAGGTAGATATCACGTGATATCTTGCTGGTAAGAGGGCATAGTAACAATGAAAACGATTGAATTGACTCTTTCTCTCTCAATTATAGGCATCATATGTTTTACTTCGAAGACCAAGGCACCATTCTTCGGGACATTGCAACCAAAATTTCAGTTCACTCGCAAATTAATTAGGCACTCTCAGCACTATCCAAGGGAATCTATTAGGGAGTGCGTGTCGTGGATTGGGAGCAGTCTTCTATTAGTACCAAAAGGGCATATCCAAATTTACGGTGTCTGACACTCTACCAATTCCGAGTTCGTGTCATCAACACTGTGAATACAGTTGAGTATATGTGACATTTTTCAACAATGGTGCATACAAGGGGAAAGTTCATGTGATAACTTGTAGCTCGGAAACGCTAGCTCAGTAGTGGTTTTGTGGCATTGGGTACCGTTTTTTGGTGTTAAAATGAGACCCTTAATGTTTCAGTGAAATCCGTGAACTGCACTCCCTAAATTCTTATGTCAACGTGGTTGAACTCCTGATGTTGTGTCAAGTCAGTCTTGGTACTATGATCAGGAAATATATCCAGTTCTTGCAATTACTGCACTAGGATATCAGGTGTACCAACTCTGTCAGAGTCATCGAACTCTATGGATACCAAGTTATCGTGGATCTCGTTATCAATGCAAAGTTTGACCATTCAAATCGACTTCCGTGCCTGAGCCCATTCAAGTGCATTCGCAAATACGAGTTGCGGAATTGCCGTGAATGTGCAAAGTTTCTCACACTCGTATTGGAGTTCTAATGATCGAAAACACAAAAGAATGAGATTTTCTAGGAATACAGAAGAATAATGTTCTCTGAGTCGTGGTTGGCACTGAAACCCACTAAAATGGAAAACATAAGGTTTTGATGGCGAAAAAATTGAAAATGGCATCAAAATGAAATCTGGCAATCGAGATCCATTTTCATTATTTGGAGGTGATGAAATTCCGCCTGTTTGAGATTAGAAGTTGTCCTTCTCCAAGTTCAATCCAGTAGAAATGTGTTAGAGATCAACGATTCTCACTATAATGCATTAATTGTAAATTGGACGCGGATCTTTTTTTTCGGTGTTTATGAATAGTTCTTGTGATGTTTCCAAATACCATTCATTAGATTGGAATAATCAAGTGTCGAAATTTGCGACTACACACTTTATTCGTTATATGGTTCTAAGAGGAGGGTGGGGCAGGGACTTCCATGGAACAATTCGTCAGGCGTAGTTTACAGCTTTTTTTCACTTGTATCAGAAGTCAATTTCGTAAAACTACGACAGAATATATGTTGTCCGGGTTATGAATCACGAAAGCTCATTAGACTCTGATCCTAAAATATCTCGTTGCTCCATGTCTCAGAAATATCATCTTTCCTTGAAGAATATTAGAGAAGACGATTAGTAAGGTAAGTGTTCCCAACTTGCCCCCATTAAGCCATTTTCTTAATAACTTTGGCCCATCTCCATATTTTCCAACATACCTTAGCTCATTTTAAAGCTTGTCTTAAAACCTTCAAGACCAGTTAAGGTACATTTAATTTGAATCAACTGGAGCCAAACTGTTTTAATTCTCCCAAAAGGTGATTTTTGAGAGTTTACAAAAGTGTGTACCCAACTTGCCCCCATTAAGCCTTTTTCTTAATAACTTTGGTTTATTCCAACGATTCCCAACGTGCTTCAACTCATTTTGAAGCTTGTTGAAAAACCTTAAAAATGCACTAAACTACGTCCAAATTGGATCAATTGGAGCCAAACTGTCTCAATTCTTCCGAAATAAACGATAAAAATCGGCGATAAAGTGTTTTTATCGCTGTGCATGCACATTTCGAGCTTTTCGTTGGCTCGAAACAATATTTCTGACCTATTTTGACGTGATAAATGTGTTTTGAGTGGTAAAAAAAGTCGTTCTGCACGCCTTTTCGAGATGAACATATGGGGGCATGTTAGGTACACTCCGATGTTGGCATCCTTGTTTACAAATCGTCTCCGTGTTTTGCACATAAAACAGCTCCATATTCGAATTTTGCAATTTTGAAAAATGGATTTTGAAGGTCTTGAAACAAGGAATTGAATGCGCTAAGGTACGGTAAGATTGGTTGAACTCAAAGAATTTGGCACCGATTTTACTGAAGGCGATTCCTTCAACGCTTTCTTAGCTAAGCAATCACGAAAAATGGAAAAATCACTTTAGATTTTCTGGAGAACGCAGGAATGATTCGGGGTCGACGCAAACTACTTACTTTCTCATATTTCAACATAACAAATGTAAAAAAAAATTGCCGGGAGGCCAAGGAGTGCCCATCCCCGAGATCGGCATATGTGGGCAAGTTGGGTACACTTACCTTAGATCTTAACATAAAACATAGAGATAATGAAAAATCATCTGATACCCATTCATTCCTCCTCAGTCGAATTGGAGGAGGAGCAACCACTACTTTGATGCCATTGAACTCGTTGATTCCACAGCATTGTGATAGGTACTCTCGAATCGATTCCGCAAATTAATTTGTAGCGTGCTACAATCATAACAGTAGATTGGAAACTCGACAAAATCCACCAGGTTTTTCACATAACAATTCACGAGGATTTTTTTCTCCCTGAAACAACGATTCATGGTTCCCGAAATTTTTTTCCAGTTTCAAAGTTCTCATAAAAAAAATGCTTTCATTGATATACCAAATGAAGAAATGTGAAATTCGGCTTGTAAGCACATCAGGTTGAGACTGTAAGGTTGAGCCAGCAGGGAGTAGACTTGATGAGTTTTGGGATACTACTTTCTGATCCAGGTTTCCGCGGACCACTGGCACAGAACTTCGGGGCCACTAGCGAGTGCAGGTTTGCTCCAAGCAATAGAACATCAATCAAAAGCTGTATCGGATATTTTCGGTATGATTGGCTAGCAACAAGTGAGAATCTTGTGATTGGCAACTGCCTCGGTCATGAAGATAGAACGCATTTTTACCGCAGGTGACTGGAGATGGATCTTTTGTGTGGATTAATTCTATGCAGAAAAATAGTGCAGTAACCCAGCATACTACATAAAAGTAAGCAAAGTCTAGAATGAGTTATTACGGGCCAGTGAAAAAGAATGCCAGCTATCAAACATTCACGGAGTTGAATTTAGCTTTACAACTAACTGAAGATACTCTTATCTCTCATATACATGCGCATTCATCTGAATTTCCCACGGTGGTATGATATAGCGGTGTATGATATGCGATCCAGACCGCTGTAACATACGTAAAGGGCCGTGCAGGACTACGCACATGTATTGAACGATTATTACGCGGGCTGCTTGGCGCGCGCTTTGGGTCGACCGTGGCTGTTCTCCATTGTAAGTAATCAGTCTTGGTGGCTGCTACTCATATTTTTCTTTTCACCTGAACACAACAACTGCACGAAGAAGCGTGTGAGTTTCTGATGGGGTCACACATTATCTCGCGCGATAAAATAGCGTTCTCCACAGTCACCGATCTCATACCTGAATGGATATCGCACTGATCCAGGAAAAATAAATGAGAAATCCTCAATGCTGTTTGTATTGGGACTAAACATGCGATAAGCGCTCTTATCTTTCGTCCGTGTTATTCTTATGGAAGACCTCCCTACCGCCGCCATATTGGCGCTGCAGTCCCATTTAAATTAACACAGAGGTTTACTCCCAATAGGAATCTCAATCTCGACATCTCGACATTGCAAATCGGTACTACGCTCCACCTCGCTCGTCGAGCCTCATTTCGATTAGACTCAAAATTCACAAATACTGCATCAGACATCTTGCAGCTCAATTTTTGAACTACTTCTAAGGAGGATCAGCTCCAATTGTCAGTCGATATATCTCAATCACTATCTAATGTGACAAGGATTCCCCCGTTTCCAGGTTTCGTTGTCATTTTGGGTGGACTTTTCTCGTTTCCGGAGCATGACGTATATTTTGAAGACTCTGATTCTGTCATCGAGATATTTTTGATTTCCAAGAACAATTTTCCATTTCCTGAGCCTGAAAACATTGGAGTCCAAATGCATAATCTGTCTCACCCATATCTATTTTGGTAATACCTCATGAATTGTGAGCTGCACGGTCGGAAAATCAACCCGAGAATCTACTGTACAAGAAAATCGAAAAAACCATCACCCGCACAAGGAAAATTTTTTCCGACCCCAACGCCATAACTCATCTGTCACGAGTATACGGTCTTCACTTCACGAATACTAAAAGCCAACGAAGCCACAAGCATACAAGGCATGGAGCCATGCATGACTCTCAAGCAAAACAAAATCAAGAGCCTGTGCACATATGCTAAGGAGAATCGAGCCAAGAAACTCATAGCCGCGGAGCACTGGCCGCCCCATCGATTTCATCACGCGATCGTAGGAGCTGCTGTGCTCCTTGGAGGGTGGTTATGGGTTGTATCGCCTCGTGCATATGCATACCGGGCACGTGAAAATCGGGGGAGGAGCAAGGGGGTTGCCATCAGCGTCGTATCGGTGGTGGTAGTGGTGGTAGCGAGGTCTTAAAAGCCGCGGTAGCCACTCGATCGCGCGCAGTCCGGCTCACGCGACGACTTGCACCTATTGTTTTACTCTCACCTGCGCATGCAATAATTGCAAAAGCTGTGGCAGTAGCACACTGCACACCTGTGCGAGCGAGCGATCTAGTGTAACTTAAGAAGATTGAAAAGGACGGCAGGATGAAGTGCCGGGGCAGCCAGTCGCGAATCCTGTTCGCGGGCCTGCTTCTGGTGGCCCTTGTAGGGCCCTGTTATCCCCTAGCGCTCACAACCTTTGGAAAATCTAGTCCGCAAAACAACAATAACAACAAGGAGCAGAACAACGATAAACAGCAACCTGGTGAGTATTCGCTGAATTTCAAGTATCTGTTTGATGCTCAATAATTTGTTGTATGGGGACATGTTTTTTTTTTCACATGTCTGAATATTTTGTTCAAATGATGATTAACTGTAAAGAGCTAAGATGCATCTGTTGCACTTTCGTGAACTTATGAGGCTACAATTATTCTTACTCCCGCAGCAAATATTTCTCGGGAAACGAATACGATCCATAGTTTTTCCCTGGATTAAACTATAGGTATTGATGCGAGGGATTTCAAAAAGTGAATTCGGTCTGTGAGTCAGCTTGACCAATATTTCGGATAGTTCTAAAGATTTCAGGAATTCGTGGAGAGAATAGTCTGAAATGCAGACGATTCTATAAAAAATTAAATGTGGGTGATTGTATCTCGCAGAAATATTTCATCAGCATGAATCATGCATTGTATTATGAAACTTGAATTCAAAAAATTGAACAAGTAACCAATTTTCGTCTAACTCGATAAGAGCTTCAGAAAATATATCACGTCACTGAAAGTCACCAGCGCTTATTCCTTACCCCTGATGCAATCTCGACCAATGAGTGTAAGGGATGCCTTTGTAGGAATTCAAACTTTTCTTTTGGAGGCAATAACGAAACACCTCGCAGAACTTTTCCACGGTAAAGTAAATTGACAGCTCGAATTCACATGGAATTCCATCAAAATGCTCACGAGAAATAACTCAACTTTTTTAGAATTACCATTATTTGGAAACAATTGGGGTACACCTTACTATCTACCTGTTCAATTTGACTATATCTTTCTATTTGACTTGATAAAATTCGTTGACAGAATGCGAACTGAAGTGTCAGACTCAAACAAAGTTTTTACTTGGAGTGTCGTGCATTAATACCCCGCCAGTAGTAATAGTCGAGTTTGGGTAGACATGAGCGCGACTGGGGTGAATTTTCCGAAGTGAAAAATCTATTTCTGAGCTTACTGACTCAACTCCAAAGAGTTTGACTGATGATGATGTAAATCAACTGGACTTCTTTCGAAATCGAGGAAAACTTGATACGTCGAGTTCCGGGATGAAAACTGTTGATGTGAAGTTTTTTCTCCAGATACTTGACATTAATTCCAGTGAGGGTTCTGGAAAAAGGTATGAGTGCAAGGTATATTCACTAAAGAAAAAATTAATGAATCGTGATAATCTAAACAATCGCATGGTAGAATCATATCATGATGGATCGCTTATATGGGTTGGAAATTCGTTTACAATGTCGAGTTAATCCATCTCAGGCGGAGTGACAAAGATATTCTTCTCGAAAGATTCAAATGGGTGCTATGTGCGACATTCACGATGGAACTGAGATGGTTTGATAGTCAACAAGTTAATTCCATTACATATGCCCAGAATTATGAAACTGGTAAGGAAGATCCAGAACAGCGCATTTTAGTTCTCTGCGGGGTTTTCCATCTTGTTGCAAGCTAGCCTTCTTTTTCAGCCTCTTTGAGGAAGGTAGAATCGCTCAAGAAGATATCATGAAGTTGTATCTGAAAACGAATATCCATTATTCCGTAGAGCCAATGAATCAAATTAGGGTGATTGATTGAATCTGACAAATCATCGATAACTAATGATAAAATGAACAGTAATTGGCCTTGCAAAATATTGCAATCAGACACTTGATGAAGATAAGCTTGATGAATACTATGCTCCAAAATAATCCATCAAATTTGTGATGATGTTGATAGTCGATACAAATTTGAAATTGAGTTGAGCGTATAATTATGAGACTGAATCAAAAACGTCTCCTTCGGGAGGATATCGTAATCTTTACTGCATTCGCACACCAATATTGCTGAATTTTCTTGAACTTTCGATGAATTTTGAAGATATTGTTAAATTGGCTAGTAACGTCAATCCATCAGTTCTCTGACAATCAGTACAGTTGTCAATAACCACGATGTTATGGGAATTCATGAAGATATTTTGAGATTCGACAAATGTCGGTATCCAAAATCCTCTTAAGGCGATACGGTCACCGTGCACCGTGTACGCCGAAAGTTATTCGCACTTTTCTCCGATGTTCTTGCGATTTAGACTAAACGACGAGAAGACGAATACTTATTTTCATCTAACTTGAGTTTGTCTTCTCGTTGATTAGCTCAAATCGCAAGAGAATTTGATAAAAGTGGGAATAACTCGAGCGCAGGCGACTCCTAACCTATAATATAGGCACATTGCAATTCTCACTCTTATCTGATTTTTTTGCGATTTGAGCTAAACGACGAGAGGACGAACTCAAGTTAGAACATAATTAACCAGGGTTTGACAAATAACACTAGTTTCGTTATGGTGCGTTATTAACGAAACCCTTGGAGATCTGTTATGATATTCGTTATTCCGTTAAATAATGGGTAGAATTTCGTTATGTTTTTCGTTACGTTACTAGAATAACGTTAAAATCATAACGATTTGAATTTCGTTTCGATATGAGTTTCGGTATTTTTAACGAAACGTATAACGAAATTCATGTGGATAACGTTATTCAAAACTAACGAAACTAATAACGAAATTGAGTAACGTAATTCCCAAGACATTTCGTTGATGTTTTTCGTTACGATAACATAACGGAATTCTTTTCCGAGTTTCGTTACGTTATTTTTCTCATTATATTCACTGCCGCTCATAAATTCTGAGTGAACGCAATATCACCCTCTCAGAAAATGACGGTATCTCGGATTCTATGCGTCGAGGGACAATTTTGAAAAAAGTATCTCCAGATAGTTGGTCATACCCACCAACCTAGTCTATCTCTGGCGCATTAGGAATCAGTCATATCCGATCTTCTCTATTTGAGGCTCTCGTGGGGCAAAAGATCGTCTTGATCACTTGGCGAAAGAAAAACAACGAAACAGAATACAATTTCCATTCCGTTACGTTACTCGCGGGAGTAACGTAACGAAATCAATTATAATGTGAATAACGTCACTCGAACACCGTAACGAAACTCCAATACTTGAATTTCGTTTCGTTATTGATAACGTTATTCACATATAACGTTATTCACGTAAGAGCCGAGTTCCGTTACTATAGAATAACGTAACCAATAACAAAACGAAATCCAAGGATTGGAGTTTCGTTACGTTACTGTATTACGTTAGTGACATCACGTTACGGTATTCGGTTATGTTATCCTAACGTAACGAAATTACCTCTCAATTTCGTTTTTTGTCATGATAACGTAACATAACGAAATCGATAACGCAATTTTGTTATGTTACTTGTCAAACCCTGTAATTAACACTCGTCTCCTCGACGTTTCGCCTAAATCGCAAAAGAATTGGATAAAAGTGCGAATAACTTTCAGCGTGCACGCAGAAAGTTATTCACTATTTTCTATGATACTTTCACGATTTGGACTAAACGACGAGAAGGCAAATACTTATTATCATCTAACTTGAATTCGTCTACTCACCTTTAAGCGCAAACCGCACGAGAATTCGTAAAAAATGCGAATCTCTTTATCGCAGGCACCTCCTAACCTACAATATGCACACACAGTAATTCGCACTTTTATGCAATTGTCTTGGAAATTGGGCTAAATGACGAGGGGACGAATTCGAGTTAGATGATAATAAGTACTCATCCTCTCGTCGTTTAGCCCAAATCGCATGAGAAGCGGATAAAAGTGCGAATAACTATGGACCCGTTTTAGATGATATCATCCAGTCGAAGTTCAAAGAAGACCAATGAGCATAGCGTTAGCACATGTATTTTAACACGTTCGCTGCATCGGTGAAAATTGCAGTACCTACACTGTGTGCGGCGGGACCCACCGTTGGGCCCCGCGCAATGTTATAATCTATAAGACAAAAATCTGCCGCATACACAGAAAGACGAGTGAACCCATCGATGAGTCCCGCCACAGCAAACGTGTTAAGAAAGAAGGAACAAGACGAGTTTTTCGAGGTGCTGAATCGATCGAATTCTAAGACTACGATAATAACATTTCAACAAAATTCCGCATCAACCAATCGATTCAGCACGTCAAGAAACATCTTAAATACTCCCTTGACATTTCTTTGAATTAGAGGAAGGAGGTACAAGTCATTTGTAAGATATGCTTTTTTTATAAAAATTGGAAATTTGTTATGAAAATATTCTTATCGGAGTCAGAAATCAGAAAATACTTATCGGAGGATGCTCAAGAATCACTGACATCATTCTAAGGGTCTTTCAAATCCATCCGCAAAGTTTCCGAAGAATTTACCCAAGCGTTGTAGAGTTTCCGCGTTACATACGAGGTCATGTTATTCCGGTTTCTTCGTCTGTGACAACGTACTACCTCTTTTCCCCTCCTCGTTGACTCTCTACGAAATATCCATACGAACCAATCGATTCAGCACGTCGAAATACATCTCGATCACACCCTTGACTCGTTTTTGAGTCAAAGAAAGAAAGTACAAATCGAAAGTGAGTTATGCTTTGTTTTGCAAAGATTTGAAATGTGGCATGAAACAAATTTACAGGTCAAAAAATACTCATCGGGGGATGTTCAAAACTCACTGGCACCATCGTTAGATTGTTGAAAATATATCTATCAAGTTTCAGACAGATTGGTACGAGTGTCCGAGATATTCCGTGTCCCGTGTTGTGTGTCTCGCTATTCGAGATGTCCGCCGACTCCAGCGCCAACTTCCACGTATAAAAGTGGTACGAGTGATCGGTTTGCGAAGCTCTTATACCCCTAGTATATATAGCATCACCATCGATATAGGTATACTTATGCATTAGGGGTATAAGAGCTTCGAAACACGATCCGCTAGGTGCGCTACAGTCGGGGGACACCTGGAATACTTCCTTCTCCATCCAAACAAACGTTCTAGCAAAAATTGCGTATCAACCAATCAATTTAGTACTTCAGAGGATACTCCTGTGAGTGTTTCTCATATTTTCGAAGCAAACCAGAAGAAGTACGGTCGATCTATGAGTAGTTTTTCCTCTAAAAAAATTGTAAGTCCTCAGGAAAAGAGTCTTAGTGCAGAAAAAACTTGCCGTGAAATACTCAAAACTCATTGGCGTAATCATCAGACTCGTTAGCAGAATTTGTTGAATTTTCAGAGAGATTGATTCGATTGAGTGACCTGTTCCAATTTCCAAATATTCCGCGTCCCATAGAAAGCAATCCTCTTTGCATACCTGTCTTTCTCATACTCACTCACAAAGAAGAATATGAGAAGTGTGGAAAATTTGTCCATGGATATTTGAATGCTTACATCGCTATGATGTCATAATAAAATTAGAGTAAGCATATAGACATATTTCCACCCTAACAAAAAATTACAATGATCTACTGTTTTGAAAACAGATAAGAGGACGAATGAGTTCTTATAATACCACGAGAAAGCATTCTGCTAATGTCTCCTAGCAGCGTATTTTCAATTAATTTGAATCACGGGTCAATAGAAGCAAAGCGTTTGATTCAAACCAAAAAGTCTCCTTGCTTGGGGACTAACTTTGAACGACTGGATTTGAGGGAAATTGTTGGGTGGATAAAATGGAACTATACGTGTCGCACTAATCGATTACATGTGAAATAGTCGATCCATCTCATTTCGGATTTTGAATAGATGATTTGATCAATCATGGATTGATAGCAATGAGTATTTGTTGCTAAGGGGGACCGAAAATGTTTGTTTGTATAAATTTTTCACTAAATGCAAGAAGCTAATAGGTACTCATCCCAACGATTATAACCATCACTAATAATTTTTCCAGTGCAAGCATTTGCTACTGCTCGAGATATTGGTCTGAATTCCAGTTGGAAGATGTCATGTTGATACAAAACTTGTGCAAGTTGCGGATGAAACTGAACGTGTAAAGAATAATGCAAAACGAGGAAAAATTAGAAAGATTGAGATGATTACTGATACTGAAGATTGTGATGGATTGCAAATTTCATCATCCTGTCTCCATTCTGTTTCTCGTTGTAATCATAATTTCTTCCTTGAAGAATTTCCGAGAGGTTTAAAATTAGTTCTTTGCATGTCTGTAACTCATTTTTCATGACTAATGTCGTACATTACTTGCTGTTCCACGAAATTCCAGTAGAGGGTTAGTTATATGGTCAGCAATATAGTGAGTGGTAGCAAAATCTAAGAAATTTGATGACTTATAGGATTTCCAGATCACCGTTTCTGATTTAGCGCAGCTCATTTCCCAAAACCAGGAAATATTGGATGTATGGGGGAATCCCAGAGACTTTTGACTTTTGAAGATGCAAGAAACATAAAGAAACGCTTAAAATGCATTGAGAGTTCCTTCAGGTTTTGGTGTATTTTTGACGAGCTAGAGGCCATATATAGCCTTCACCTCTAAGTGTACTGCTTCAAATCGGTTTGGAGTTGCTGTTTAGCGGAATTTATTTGATATTCTGAGGCTTATCCGGATGAAACTCAAGTATTTTCAGACAGCTTTTTACACCTTAGCAGAAAATATACCACAAATGACACTGATTCTTCCCGCTCTAACGCGATTTCTTGACTCTCCCGTTGATGTACATGGATATGCAATAGGTTGTTTTCTCCGTCAACGCGTAAATGACATAATAGATTTGTCCTAGAATTCCTTTGAAAAGCGCTAAAAAGTGTATGAGCTTAAGAACAGGAGTAATGATTTTACATCGGAATGGAGTGACAGACCGTCCCTGGCGTGTCACGGCTGAGTACATCGATGTACATCTTACCCTGGAAGGAAAATGACAACTTCAGGTGATTAGAAATATACTTGAAGACTTACAGTATCTGCTGTGGTACGCTAAAATCCTGAGAGCTTAACGAATTTTGAGCGTTGGTCCGAGTGACACGTCATGTGTCGATTTTCGGGCGTGTTCTTGCAAACAATCGGCTCTAGTATCTGTCCACATCCACCAATCGACTCCAATTTCGATGTCCATTCGCAGGACATCCGAACAAAGTAAATGTGACTGACTAGGCCTCATTAAAGATCGCACAGTCCAAATGATCAAGAAGTGACAGCAAAAGTGAAATGTTTTTAGGATTTCTTCATATATTCATAGACAAAATGGAAAACGGTTTTCGTTCGCAAGATATCTCTTAAGAATAGGAGGTTGACTATCGAGTCGTGCCACATGTAGCAAATAATGTAGATCAATGAATCAAAATTTCACGACCGCATGGACCAACCAATGCCTTTACTTCATTCTCTTCATCCATTCATGGAAAAAAACTTGGCATTAGAGAATTTTGATTCAAAAAATTTACAATATTCTGATTCCAGAATTTTCGCATATTTTGTCACCATGGTCATTTGTCTGAAATACCTTTCTTATTACGGACCACTTGGAATGTGTCTCCGAATTATTAAGTGATTGGGGAATATATCGATTGGGAATCTCAAAATAGAGGTGAAATTCAATTCATGAGTGTTTCATTAAATGAAATATTTTCCTTTGAAAAAAAATAGTGAAGCATTTACGTCAAAAAAAGCATTTCAAACTTCATCCATGTGGTACTGTACATACATAACTACATCGAACTGTCGAGTAGCTATTTTTCAACAACGCTTGCTCTCGTATCACAATGAAGAAATCTCTCGTCACGAATGTCAAGGTCTATTGCGAGCCTTCTAAAATGTGTGGACGTATGCAAATTATTCTCGTGCAATATGTGACAAAAAAATAAGGGAGAGAATAAATTCCTCCGTTATTCGGATAGCCTTACTGACCGAGTAATAACCGCTTCCAAACGGTCTAGTAGTAAAACTTGAGAGTCATTGAGAACAGCGAGTTCCTTAAAAACAGGTAATTTTAGACACCGGACAAAATGGTTCTAAATCTTATTATGACTCATACTTAGAGGCAACTCTGCTTGTATGTGGAAGTATGTTATTATGAAAATTAATGTATTTGAAGTACAGAGTAACTATGTTTCTGTTTCCACAAGATGGAAGGATTCTCAAAGATCTTGAAAGATATCTCCTTATCTACGAAACCAACTTCGGGGCTCACTACTTCATGAAAAACTTTTATCATATATTATGTATATATATTAAACATACTTTCTCTCCTAAGCACTGGCAATATCGTTTCCATTTCGATGATCATATCTCATATTAATTGAGGGAGTAAATTCATTTTCCTAACACACTTGGTAAACATCACAAATTCAAATAAGAAGGGAGGATAAATGGTTGTGAGATTTTTTAATAAAGTCCATCAGGATTTCCACTATTCGAAGTTTAATCATTTCTTTCCGAGAGATATAGATATATTTGAAAATTTTCAGGGACCCAAACGACACTACGAGAATGCATCTCAGACTCAGAATGTACTGGTATCAAAGACGCAACGTGCTTGGAAGATATATTTGGAATAGGAGGTGGAGATCAGAAGAAGCGATGTCTGTGTGGCGATTACAAAGGACCTGCGAATGGACGTTGCTCTAATGAATCTAAAAGTGAGTGAAACTTCATTGTCAACAATTTTTTTCTTTTCAAACGATATTGTGGTATAAGTGTATACATATGTATATCTCATTCGAAAACTGACCACCTGGTAACTTATTGGAATCCTCTTTAGAGTCCAATTCATGAGAACATTCGGACAGTGTGATTATCTTCATCTCTGCAATAGTACCCTAGGTTCACGCAAATTTTCGACTTTGAATGATGAACGATTTGGCTTTGAAGCTGAGAGGATGGTTGAGCACCCATCAGAATTTGAAGAGGGAAAATACAGAAAAAAAGCGAAATCTCGTGCTAATTTCATAAAACCCTGAATCAGAGATGGCAATTTTCCAAAGATATATGGACCAAAGGGGACTTCATTCCATATTAGAAATAAGTAAATGAAAAGAGCGATTGAGTTAATTTCATAAAACCCAAATGATATAAAAACAAATTTCATAAAAGATGGCAATTTTCCAAAGATATATGGACCAAAGGGGACTTCATTCCATATTAGAAATAAGTAAATGAAAAGAGCGATTGAGTTAATTTGGTTATTATAAATTCATTGAGGAACTACTCGATCCACTAAATCGGTCAACACTGTGACTATTCACACCACTGTGAGAGTCAAAACTCAAAGCCGAGCTGCCCATGATTTAGAACCTTTTTCCAAAGGGAACGCGCGGGAGTGTATTAGGCGAAAAGGGGTGGCGAGAGTTTGCGTGCCACAAGGCAATATTGAGCCCGCGGGATCGGCAAGTTTTCGTACACAAGTTGCGGGCAGGTCATTCCCCGAAAGAGGTCTAAAATACAGGGTGAACGAGAAGATTCGATCAGTTAGTTTAGACGAACTCAGTTCGAGAATTTGGAGGGATAGAGGTAAACACTGCGTGACAAGTATTATGGAAATCGTGTGGCAAGATCTATTATGATGTAATTCATGAAGGCTGAAATATGCGGCAAAGCTCGGAGTCCTGTGTTACGATGTTTTGACATGGCATAATTATATTCTGATACGTGATCAAATGCAGATGAATTTTTAATTTCATATCGTGCAAAATTCGAGCTCTCATGCGTCTAGACAACAGGGCCATTCGTTCTCGCTCGCTGTAGATTGAATATTTCCGCAGTTGATTTTCAAGGTAATAGACGTACAAAATGGTCGAACATTAAATATGATAATCATCCTTCTGATTATGCGATCTTGAACGAATAACAATTTCATGATTGCACCGTGTTACGATAGTGATTTGTCGTTCTACCAATTTGTGGATAATTCCACTATTAACAATTCTTCCTGAACAATATTTATATGAATGATATTATTTAACCCACACAAAGACCTGGAAGATCTATGAAAACGCGTCAAATGTTCCTTTTGTCGAGCTGATACACTTATGGGAATGTTCCGATTGAGCGCAATGCCTGTAGAATCTCGTGAAATATTCGAAATGGCCACTTAATAGCCCGGTTATGTAGAGTCATGCTGGTATTCTTCACAATCTGGATCTTCATGAGTATTTTGGAGGTATATCGTATTAGGCCTAAGGAGTCTCTATACACCACTGAAAAATACCCGTACATTGAAACTTGATCTGCATCTCGTAAATTGTAGAATAATATTGGTACAGTGACGAGTCATTTTTTTGACAACCTAAAAACTTATCCAACTTAATATCAAGACTCGTCCCCTTGTTCTCCGAGTATGATTAAAGATATTCAACTAATACTAAAATCTGAAGATTTGGTTGCATCATATTTTGAAAGTAGTCTGGGAACGGTAGGGAGTCATAACTCCACTTGCATAACTCCCGGAGGACATAACTCCCCGAGTATTTTTTCTCTCCGGGACGAAACTTTCCTTGCATCCTTTCCCCTGAACAAAACTCTCCGGCTATTTTTTATCTCTCCCCATACATAATCCTATGAGCTTTTCTGAATATGCATCGAACCAGAACTTTCTGCTACGATCAACAAAAATGAATTTCTTGTTGCCCCGTCCATCAGATTCAGCCTTCACTCAGAAAGAGAGATCATGGTCTGGAGGTCATAGATTCAGCTGAGACTTTGGAAGCCATCATCTTCCGGCACCAAAGAATAACTTATTTCTTTATAATGGGCCCTAATGGGTGTTGCTAATGTCACAAACTGTAGCCCGGGATCACTTGAGCTTGAGACTGCGGCTTTGCATATCATCATTTGTAGTCCAATTCTTGACCCACAGATCATGCACATCTGCTTGCCCAGATCGAATATTATCATCAAGGAAAATAAGCTGTTCAAAATTGTGTTGAGATATGATACTTACATGTACAGAATGATGAAACTATTGATTCCCTCAATACATTGGTTATAACTCGAGGCTTTGAACAATTTTCGTGCATTTTCAGCCGTTGGCTGTGGCTGGGACGAAAATCGATATGTTCCAAAGAAGTGAAAACTCTCAGAAAGAGTAAAATAAAAATTAGGAAACAAATGACACTACGAGGTCAAGGATCACCAAAATTCTTTTGTGTGATATTTTCATGTCTGGGAAGTTATGTCTGCTGGGAGGGATTACTAGAAAAGTGATGGTAACGAGCAGTAGATCTGGCCCAGGAACTTTTGACTTCGGGGAGAAGTGGACGGGGAGTCATGTCTCGGGGAGTTACGGATAGGGAGTTATGATGTAAATCACAGTAGAGTCCATGATAGTTCAGTCACTCAAAATGTAAATTATAAGGAATTAGTCCTAATCCACTCCCATAATTCATTCTTCCCCATAATAAAGATGATCAGACAATTGAAGACCTACTAAAAACCGTATCCGCATAGTTCTGAAAGCCATTGATCACTCTCGAGTGAAAATGGGTGACAATCTCTATATTGCGTGCAGATAATTAGTCAACGGGTATAACAAAGAAAAGTCTCTCGTGGGTGTAAATCATAAATCAATTTTAATAATTAGAGAGGAGGAAGAGAAATAATAGTTATCCGACACATGCGTGTGAGTTATGAAAGTGTAGTGATGCCGGAACCGATGGATTTAGTCAACTTTCAACTACATTTTATATCAGATTCGAAGCAACTATCAACTTGATAGACGGTTGTTTTCATAACATTTCCGAAACGAGGTGATAGTAGGCTCAATATCCTGGAGATGACAACCCCAAACCTTTTCTCAAACAATTTAGAGTTTTCGGAAGTCCAATTTTGTATTTACATGAAAATAGTAATAAAACAAGGTTGGAAATGAGTCTTGAGCGTGGTCTCGAGATATGAGGATTGTCTAACTTATACTCAGCAAATCGTCGTTGAGCCTCAATTGAAAAATTGTTGAAGAAAATTGGGACCGACTGAACGATTATGAGCTTGCTTTGGAGATGGATGATAAAATGTTTGATTTTTTTTAGGAGTGAAGGCACTTTGTGCGCACAATGACGAATGCACAGAGGGAGCGATTTGTGCGCTGGGAAACGATACTAGTGTTATTGGCAAACGCTGTTGGTGCACGCAGAGCTACATGGAAGATGTTGATAAATTATGCAGTGGTGAGTCAATTTCTAAATCCCCATGATCGTCATCGTTCTCATCTGAAAGTTTTTATAATAGTTTTTTCGCGTGGAGAATTTTTGCATAATAGTTACAAATGAACTTGTTCTGTAACCTCAATTATCTTACGTAATAGTCGTGGATATGACAAAAATTTCATGGCAAAAGTGAAAATTTGATGACCGGAGAGGAAATTGGATGTATCAAGATGCGACAAGGCCTAGAAAATTTTTAGAATGACATGATTTTAACATAACTCAAAAGATGTCGGGCCTCATCGAAACAGACTTCCATGTTCACTTGAAAAATATCATCACTGAGGATTCAATAAGTGTTTTACTATACATAATATTCCTACATACGACAGCTCGATCATGGAACATTTTCCATGGTCACCTTTTTCAATTACTATTTCATGGCGCATACTCTAAGACGCTCTAATGCTGAAATTTTCTTGCTTACAGGTAGTCCCGTCGCTCTTGGGTTTTCAGCATTATCAGTTGTAGCAGGCTTACTGCTTACGGGTAATGTTTAAAAATACGATTGCTCTGAGAGTGACAGTAAAGCTCACAGTAGGTGAGCAGCGATGAATAACGATAAACGATTCTGTATTTCAACGCATCACATGTGAAGGTTGCTCACTCCCCAATTGGTCCGGGAGCTGGTGAACTTTTCTGTGTCACATTTAGTAAAATCTAGAATAGTGTTTAAAACATTGTTCTCTGTCTCCCGATCCCAAAACCGGCGTTAGGTGGCCTAGTTTTGGGGGGTTATTGTTCTATTGATTCTCAAAATGATCATTTTGACAGGTTTATGTGTCATAATAATTTCTGTAGGTTATGTTTCGCACAGAATTTGGTCTAAAGTAAGAGAATTCTATTCTTCACGGTAGAAAGAGCGTGCCGGAATTTTTTGGACCTCTATTGATATTTTGAGCCCTTATTCCCGTGACCTTACCCGGCACCTTATGGGCCGTCTGATTTGGAAACCCCCCACCATTGAGTGGTCTGACGATTGAAATCTTGTTAAGGAGCATGAGATCTACGATACTAAAAATTCCCAAGTTTTACTAAATATGACACACGATCTTATCGCATATCGATTTTCAAAATTGTGCTGACGCGTATTCCCCCACTCCGGAGCGGTCTGACGGCCATTTTTGGGCATTTCTAATCATAAACTATCATCCTCGAAACTTTCAGCCTTTACGGATTATGACACATATACCTGTCAAAATGATCATTTTGAAAATCAATAGAAAAATAACCCCCCAAAACTAGGCCGTCTGACGCCGCGCCGGTTTTGGGGTCGGGAGACAGAGAACAATGTTTTAAACACTATTCTAGATTTTACTAAATGTGACACAAAAAAAGTTCACCAGCTCCCGGACTGAATGAATCGAAACATTTTTATTCAAAATTTAAGAAATTGCAGTAATTATATATTTAGAATCTAGTCAGTGACTGTTTTTGTGAACCGAGCACATAACTAACAAGTTACTCCCTGAGAGAGAATAAAGTTGTACATCAGTCGAATTAAACGACGTCTGTTCTGGAATAGATAGATTTATTCATTTGTGTCATCTAAATACCACAGATTTCACCAAAGTATAATTTTATAGAAACTGTTGGAGGCTCATGTAAACATAGATTTTTAATGTTTGTACTTATAATATATCATCCTCAACAGCAGACAACGTTGCTGTAGTGTTGGATTTTATGAATTACGTTTTGTAAGATGCGATCATCTTAGATGATCACGCACCAATAAGTGTCATTGCGAATGAATTAATATATGAGTGTAAAAACTGTATGAAATGTACAATCTTAAGCTTTATCCCCTTATCCATTCAAGTAACTAGATTCTTCTTCTTGAATATCAGTTGCGTGATTCTGCTCCCAGTTTGACCTCCGAAAGAGAATGATTTCGTTGGTATCTCGTCAACAAGCTCAAAGTCTGAAAAAAATAACAAAACATTACATCAAATTGTTCTTTACAGAGGTCGAATGTTTAGCAACATGCTAGAAAACCACGTCTAATCATTCTCTAAACGCTCCTGCAATTCAGGAAAGATGAGCACGCCACAATCAATGAGTCGAATCATATTTAATAACTGAATACTATTATTGAGGTTTAAATCATAATCGTTAGATTTGAAGAGTACGAATTTTGATCATTCATTTGAGTGAGATAAATGAGATTATTTTTGTAATGATTCAATCGCAATTTCTTTTGAAGAGTTCATTGCAGTAGTCACGACAACTTTCGCTCTTTTTGCGGAATAACGGATTCCGTCCATTAGCTTCCTGCAAAAATTCGCGATTTGTTTTGAGACAATTTCCATGCATAAGGATAGACGATAAGCATTATCGAGCAAGGTATGATAGATTTTTCGAGAGTGTCTCTGAAGCAAATGAAATAAAAAGCAACAAAAATGACATCTAGAGGTAATAGTGTCGTACAAAGTAAAATTTGATACCAGGGACAATCTAGCCAACAAAAAATACGTTTCAGTAGGAGAAATTATTGTATTCTATCTCATTTAGAGTCGAATCGGATGGGATGGGTGAGTTTTAATGAATAAGTAGATTTCAGTACTTACAGTCGCATAAATGATTGGTGAGTTCGGCTTTGGTCCAATTGCAGGAGGTAAGAACGAGATATCCATCGTCTTTGAGAATGCGATGTACGTTTTTCACGTATCTTACTCGTTTGTCTCGGGGTTTGTCCGGGCACAGGCTTACAGCATCGTACGTACCTTTATCGTGAGCTAGTGCAAATGGTTTACCTAGTTCGTTGGTATCGGGGTCGGTAGAATCGCAGAGTACATCATACACGAATAGTTTGATTTTGGAAAAGCCTTTTTCATCTAGAACTCGACGAGCCAGCTCGATAGCCTTTGCGGAGTAATCGACGCCGACAAGATTTTCGAAACCCACTTGCGCCAGCTCAGCAAGGAGCACACCGTTGCCGCAGCCCAGATCAATCAGCCGATCCGATGTTTTGTCGAGCCCAAGATTTGTATTTATAAACCTGCGAGCACATGGTGCATGATCAAATGAATGAGCCAACTATCGGATTTGAGATAATATAGATCGTTACTTCCACTTGGAATATAGAAAATTATATAGAATATACAAGATCCAAGACAAAATCGATTGAATTGAGCATTGGCGACGATGTTTCACCATTTCTTCCGAATAATCATACAATTTTTAGACTAAACCACTTTCTCATTGACCCTTATTTTACGAGAATTAATTTTCGCAGATATAACGAAAGCGAAACACTTATTCCTTACCACTTTTCAAATTTTGGCCCATTTTAATCTCATTTGCGCTCAGACACTACTCAATCAAGAACCCAAAAAAACGACGAATTTACTGTCTATACTTCTGACCTTAAAATATTATAATAATATAAGATGCACTTTCTATTTTGTATAACCGGCATGATGAGAAAAGAGAGCTTTCTCCACTCATGTTTCTGTGCGGATCATTGAGTTGAGCTATTTTTCTCACAATTGATCTCGCTAATGCGAGAGAGATCTTATGTCCATGTAAAATCCAAAATGCAGGTAAGCAAGAGTGAAATTTCTATGAAATGAAGATGAAGAAGTTTACGGACGGAGAGCAAAGTTTACCGGGCCGTTAAAGAAATTATTAATTTGGAAATTACGCAAGGCTGACATCTTGGAGGCATTCACAGGTCGATTTTAGCGTACTTCTCAAGTCTAAAAAAGCAAGAGGAGATCGCAGGATTCAACAATGAGTACTCAGGGGCGGTCCCAGAGACCAACTTTGGGAGGGGCGATTTTGACTTTGGAGGGGGGGGGGCAGTCAATGCAAAAATCGATGTGACGCGCGCGCGTTTTCCTATCTCCTTGTGCAAAATTTTTGGCTTGGGGGGGGGGGGGGGGGTCGGGCCTACCGCCCCCCCTTGGGACCGCGCCTGTGAGTACTAAAAACACTACTCAGATGAGATGAGAGAAAAACGAAACACGCATAGCACCAGCATAGAATCGAATTTTTTTTTCAAGATCCTATAATATCACCTCATAATGATCCTTCAACAACACCGCATAATTAAATGAGATTTGAAAGTGCGTAGACTGAGTTGGATATTCTAACTTAATCCATAAAGGTCTACACAGAAAGAAGTTAAATGTAGGAAGGGTTTGATTGCATGCGCCATACATCCAAAGCATTGAACTATCACTCATCATGCTCTTTTAACCCAATTCGAAAGTGAAAATACAGAGTAGTCACTGATTAAGCCTAGTGGATTGGCCATTTTTACCACAAAACCAAACACCTATGGAATATACATATGATGTACATGTACATCGTATGGGCTCAGCAAAAGACTAAGTTTCGACTCTGGTGTGAGGTACTATATGATTTAAACTGATAAGCAGATTCTTATCCTCTGCTCAGATAGATTTTGCTTGCTCATTGTATTCACCATTTTAGAGACCTTCATTTTCCAATGAATTACAATTCAACAATAGCAAAATACAGGATATTTATAAATAAATGAATGCACTCCAGATATCTGCTATTTTGATAAATTGAGAATATCCTCAGGGTGCAACTTGAGGGTCACTTTGAGAGATTAATCAAGCAGTGATAATGAAGCCTAGTCTACAAAGATTGATCATGGACAATCATTGTAATGTGTTGGATGCAAGGTGTGTGAATTTTGAACAAATAGTCAAGATTTGTTATGATGAAATTCCTTGAATTATGACGATGTGAAAATATTCATTGCAAACCAACCTAGTGCTAGACTAAGTTAATCATAAGCTTTTTTCATGGTATCAAGCACCTTTGTGTATTCATTTCCTTGATATGACATAAAATCTAGTTTTTCCACTGGGTTCTGGGTTATCATCAATACAACTACTCACTTCTGCACGAGGAAACACGTTTTCAATGAGAGTTAGTGGAGAATTACTTACATGCGACAAATGTAGAGAGTAATGATATGCATGAAATGTAGGTACCTCACCACTCGTCCTGTGCTATTACTGCCAAACCAGACCTCTCCAACATCTCCATGATCTTTAAAATTCTCTATTTCTAGAGCGTACGTCTTCTCCCAGCTGTAGAAAGATTACATTTACCTCAATAATGAACTTTTTTCCTTGTATTTTGTACAAGTAGATATTCTACTCACTATTCCAATGTTCCTAAGTCTGAAGGAACTAATTCCTCAGTCAATTGCTGTGACATAATGTATGATGTAGTCAATTTTCTGTGTCTCCCTTGTTCATCAACACATGATAGTTGTCAGATGAAATACTTCATGTTTTCGAGTGAATCCACAATTTTGCAATGTACAGTGGATAGTGGGAAGATTCTTCTAATTTAGCACGGGGATGAGCACTGGTGACTGCAAATTGCGAACAGTTTGGGACTATTTATCCTCCTACGTCTGATTATGCGAATTATGATACCTTCCAGACTCACATGAACCGCTGCCTCGAAGTCATCTCATACTGTTGATAAATTGACTTGACGGTGGTCGGTGCACAAAGAAAAAAAGGCGAATGAAAAGATACTTTGCAACGTGGTGCAGTGTTTGTTTTCCTCGGAAAGGGAGTTTTGAGATGTTTTGACAACGAATATAGACGCGTTTTGATGAGCACACGTGAGCACATGTGTCGAGTGTCGACCGGCCTCACCTTACCGGCTACCCGAGTACCTAGCTTTCCTTGAGAAATGTAAAAGCACATATCCGCGCTGTAAAGGGTCGCCATGTTGGCCGCCATATGCAGGATTTTTAAACTGTGGCGCGTCATACTTAAGCGGTATACCTCAGCGTATTACCAGATTATCATGAAATTAAGGACGTATAACATATTTTTCTCTCATCTTGGTACGGTGAAAATGAATATCATTGGTGGGAATTCGTAAAAATGAACATTGATTAATGGAGAGCAACAAATCTGCATAACGAATCTCAATATGCTTTGTATTCATCAACAGTGGGTTTCTCAATTTGTTAAAGGAGGATTGTGCTCATTCTAGTCTTTCCATCAATCGCTTTGGTACTTCCTATGAGAATTTTCAAAATTCTACAAAATTCAACTACAACTGCTTCACTCCTGTTAGTTTGTTAGGTGGTGAATATCTGGGACCCAATAAAGTCCCAGGAGTGGAACAGTTGTAGTTGATTTTTGTGAAACTTTGAAAATACTCATGGAAAATATCAAGAAAATGGATGGAAGACTAGAATAAGCACAATCCTCCTTTAAAAAATTGAGAAACCCCCTGTTAATGAATACAAAGCATATTGAGATTGGTTATGCAAATTTGTTGCTCTCCATTAATTAATGTTCATTTTTACGAATTCCCACCAATAACATTTATTTCCACCGTACCAAGATGAGAGGAAAATATGTTATACGTCTTTAATTTCATGATAATCTGGTATTACGCTGAGGTAATACCGCTCAAGTATGACGCGCCACAGTTTAAAAATCCTGCATATGGCGGCCAACATGGCGACCCTTTACAGCGCGGATAAAACGGTGCCTTCACGGCCTTGAGAAAAAAGAAGAAAAAACTTTGTCATCTAAACTAATAAAGAAAAGAGTAAATATGAAACTACTATGTCAATAGATTTCTACATTACCCGGTGATGGCATAGGGACAGAAACCAGTTTGGTTCAGCCCATAGCCAATGAAAGAAGAAGAAGAAGAAGAAGAAGAAGTGAAGAAGAGCAGAGGAAAGAGAAAAACGAGCATGACAGAGTGATAATTTTCAGTGTTCCGGAAAGAAACAGATGCACAACGTGCAAGTAAGAGCGAAATCATTCTGCAATTTCATATGATTTCTTGTCGTCGTTGTCGAATTCCACTTTTTAGAGTGCGTGTTGGCGATCCATCCATAAGTTTCAGGTGTAAACATTCTTAAAACTCAAAATGAGCTCCAAGAACCTTTCTGGATTGTTCACTGCAGGTACTATTGATTACACCATAATGAGATCTCCATATGAGCAATTCATTTTGAACATACGTGCAAGATTTTCCATTGAATCCACAACTCTGAATTAAAAATAGGGAGGCAGTGTTTGAAGAGTTCAAGCTTAGCATCACGACAGTTTTCTGTGGCATCACAACCAAAATTGCAAGAGAATCAGAAGCCCAAGACTGGCATTCTCATGTTGAACATGGGTGGCCCAACTTCTACAGACAAAGTTGGAGAATACTTACATAGAATTATGACCGATCGTGATATGATTCAACTTCCTGTGCAGAGGTAAAAATTTTTTATAACCTGTGATTGTTTATATAGCATGTCCTTACACATTGTGAAATTTTCAGTCGATTAGGACCATGGATAGCTCACAGGCGTACGCCAGAGGTACAAAAAAAGTATGCAGAAATTGGTGGAGGCTCTCCAATCTTAAAATGGACGAATAGACAAGGAGAACTGTTATGTGAAAAATTGGATCAGTTATCTCCAGATACTGCTCCACACAAGTACTATGTTGGCTTTCGTTATGCTGATCCTTTGACAGATGAAACTTTAGTGAAGATGGAAGAGTAAGGAAACAATGCCCATTTTTATAAATTTCATGATGTCCAAGTTTTCTCTTTGGAATATTGAACATTCTGTTTTTCAGGGATGGTATTGAACGCGCAGTATTATTTTCTCAGTACCCTCAGTATAGTTGTGCTACATCTGGTTCCAGTTTCATTGCTATTCATAAGTTTTACAAAAACAGGTAAAGTCTGTCAGAACTCTTGCACTGTTTGTCTAGAAATGTTAGACCCAAATTATATAGAAAGAGCAGAGAAATGAAAATGATTGATTACTTCCATCTAATTCTTCATAATTGGTAACTTATTCAATAATCAATCTTTCTAGGAAATTTCCTGAAAACACAAAGTGGAGTGTCATTGACAGATGGTCAACACATCCTCTTTTAATCAAGACTTTTGCTGAGAGAATCAAAGAAGAGTTGAAGGAATTCCCCGAAAATATCAGGAAAGACGTGATAATTCTCTTCTCAGCTCACTCACTACCATTGAAGGTATTTGGTATTTACCTAATTATATTATATTAATAGTATTCAGTTACAATCTTAGAAACACCTTTTATCAAACACTCGTATGATTATTGTACACTTTGAACCTCACCTTGAAGTTCTAAGACATATGCATACTCCTTTTCACAGTCTTGATGGACGTGTTTACATAGATGTTAAAGTATCCATTGATTTTCATGCATTCATGAATGGTAAAATCAACTTGTGGTCTTACCTGGAGTCAAAATAGTAGTTTATGAAACTTTGATCATTTTACTTTTTTATTAATGGTTCTCTGCTAAACATGGCTTTCATTTCAGAATTCTACAAAATTGATTAATAGAAGATTGTCATTTGATACCCTCAACCAGGAAATATTGAGGTTCATATGACTTGAAATTTCGTCAATTGTCGATAATTTCGATATCCTGATTACTGATGACACCGTTTCGAATTGCATTTTGAATGTTGTGGCTATAATTCTACAAACATGATTGCTCATTATGATTCTCAAAAATCTTGGTGGCTTACCCTCCTTCATAAAACAGCCAGTAGAGTCTCTGATGAAAATCCGCCGATTACATCGGAAAAATGGAGTGTATTTCAAAGCATTTTTCGAATTCTTGGCAGATTTTTCTCGTCCCGAGTACAATACTCACTTAATATTTGAAAAATAGATCATTCAAAGCTTATGATAAAACATAAGATTTGAAAGAATTTCAAATTCTCATTTCTCAATTTTTTGATGGGTAATTTTTATCTTTCAACTCATTTTTCACTAGGTATTATTTTCAATCAACTTACATCTACCATTATCTCCAATTGTATTTATAAGAGTATTGAGGAATCTTAAAACAACGTTTTTCAGGCAGTCAACAGAGGTGATCCTTACCCATCAGAAGTTGGAGCAACAGTGCAATTGGTCATGGAAGAGTTGAAATTTTGCAATCCGTATAATTTGGTGTGGCAGTCAAAGGTATTTTTCCCTCCAACAAAATGTTTGTGGATTCTGCGATAAATTTTACAGAGCATATTAAATGAACCACAAATGTAATTTTTCAACTCAAGTGCTATCTTTCTTCAATTCTTTAGATTTGTGAAAAAATAATCGTTTTACATCAAATGAACATATACTGATCTCAAGGTCAAAGTTCCTAAAACTAGCATTTTCAGCTTTTCTCGTAGTGAGCAATGGCCTCCTGGTACAACTGATAGTCAGAATAATTCTGACTTTTTTCGAATTCACGTCGTGATGAAATAAGTTACGTTATTATTAGCCCCAGTATGAAGTATCATCTGCATGACCCGTGATCATTATTTTTCCGAGGCAAACTATCTTTAAATACAGTCAACATAATTAATTTAATTACACGAACAAAATGTTTGCCAACACAGTGAATCTTATCATGTATATAAAATAACGATTGTCATCTGAAAGGATTGATCAGTCAGCCTCAACTTCAAGTAGCTCAAGTTCAAAGATTTCAAACTAAAATTAACGCTCCAAGATGATGATCTAAGGCCTTGCTCGTGAATTTACCGAGATACAGTTCTCAGGATTGCCAAAATTTTATCCTCATAATTGTCCAGGGACGTGAACTTGCCTCAAAAAATGCTTTTTACGTAGTTCTGAGCAGGACAGGACAAAGAGTCCTCATTAACGACTTTACTTTCCTATAGGCTGCTGTTATCTCTAAAAGTTTATGTACAGTAACCGAGAAGTACTCACACAAAGAAATAGAATAGGCTAAAAATAAGCCATCTATGAGCAGAAAATTCAAGGCTAGCTCATTTTACAAACGTTGTAAGTTTTTTTGCAATATCAGTCGAATTTCATGGATGGCGTTAGCTCGGATAGCAGGTTTGTCTTTCATTTTTAGAGGTGTCATTCAGACCATGAAACCACAATTATCGTATTTGAAATGCTTTACAATCTTTTTGCAACTTTGCTATTTTGCAATCGAAGTCACGGATAACTTGGAACCGTACAAAATTTCTGTTTTCAGTCTAAAACTTGTCAGCGCGAATACGCGAGTGACTCGTATTACTCAACTCTTATTTTGAAGAATAAATTGTCATGCAAATTCTCATTTCATTTAGGTTGGACCATTGCCTTGGTTGGGCCCTTTTACTGATGAAGCATTGAAGGGTTACAAAGAGCAAGGCAAAAACAACTTCATCTTGGTTCCAATAGCCTTTGTCAATGAACATATAGAGACTCTCCATGAGATGGACATTGAATACTGCCATGATCTAGGGAAAGAGGTTCGTACAATATAGTTGACTATACATCAAGGAAATCAAGATGACACTTCACGTCTCGAAGTTGATGAAACTGGCTTCGTCTGAAGTGGATAGAATTCTTGATTGAACTTAATGTAGTTAAACATGGACTGTTGCAAACATCTGCAAGCCATTGTGAGATACATTCACTTTGACTCCTAAAGTCATCTCAGTTCCTATGATTATGTACAAGGTCGGATAAACCTAATTGAAAAATTCCTATGCTTCCATCTAAAGCATTATATTTGTAGTATGGTGAAACATCCTTTGAGTAGTCATCCTCTAAGTTCTGCAGCCGTTGCAGGACCATGTCCCAAAAGTTGTGAATGGATTTATTATGATAGTGTTGCTCGAAACGAAACCGCTCATTGATCAGTATTGAAAAACAGACGAAGTGGTGTAGACTTCTCAATTATTGCCCAACTGGCTGCAAGTGCGTTAAATGAAGCCACAACTTCGCAGATTTTTTAAATTTTGTTAACATTATTTGCCCCTAAAATGTTCCCGTAGCGGAATCAATAATAATTCACCCTAAAAACAATTTTTATTTCGAATAGGCAGAATTTCAACAGAGTATTCGCAATTCATACGCTCCTGAACAACTGTTGGATGTAATGTAATTGACTAATAAGTGAAAGCTCGCAGAAGTTCGTCTCACGTTGATGTATAAAAATTCGAAAAAAATTCATCGGAGAGTCGATTAGCCTACCCGACAAATGAGATATTTTGACTAACAAGGCACTCTACTTGTACAAAAGCTCTACGGCATTGGCAAACGACCCAACTACTTACGGATCGTAAAAATTAACCCTGACATAATAATCGAATATCTGTCATATATTCGGCTAAATTTGAAGCTTACTAATATTTATACGTTTAAAGTAAGATACAGGCATCCCTCCATGTTCACGGGCACACATAACGACGGAGTACTGCAAATTCGAAAATTGAGAGGGCTTGCATTACAACTTCGAGAAAAAAGAAATATTTATAGAAGATGTATTTAGGTTCATCGTTTTTCGTGCACGAAAGATCACGAAAATATCACCACTAATGATCTTGGAGGAAAGCCTTCGCTTGCAATTATTCAGCTAGTCAATATTATTATTGATATACAAACGTATGCAGTGGTTGAGTCATTTTTTAAAGAAGTTTACCGGTTCAGTTCCGCAGATAACTATGGCAGTTTTTTGCATACAATAGACGGGATCGCTATGATAGGACCGTACTAAAATTGATCAATTTTCTATGCATGTTCCCTGTATATAGATATATATCATCGCTTCTGTGAAGATGTATGAATTTGCATTCGAAATGTGCTTATTTCTGTTGCAGCTGAAAATTGAAAAGATACGAAGAGCGAAAGCTCCAAATGACCATCCACTATTCATAGAGGGTCTTGCTGACATCGTCTTGAATCATCTCAAATCAAACCAACGTGTATCACCAAAGTTTCTGAATAGATGTCCTCACTGTGTTAACAAGAATTGTGGCGAGGCTAAGAGCTGGTTTTCGCAGATATGTAAGGCGTGAAATGTCTGATACCTTTGAGCTTATAATATGAATCAAATTTCTTCTTGTATTTGATACATTAGATGAGTTCATCATTGTTAATTGAATTTTAGGTAAAGGTGATTGTTTTCTATACCTCTCGCTGTTTTCTTTTTTTATTCTCATACAAATCCATAATCAACACACTTCATGACTCAAACACGAGAAAGAAGAATTTCTTGAAGAGAATTTCTCTGATTTGTCCGTTTGAGTTCGTAGATGAAGCGACATCGTATCAGACGACTGCGCAGACTTGCTTCTATACACTTATTCTTTCTGAAAACTGTAATCTTAATGAACACTAGAAATCAGACAAGAATTGGTCTTATAGAGACAGAGACTAAAAATTTAGAACATGACAATTTTGTGCATCGTCTGTTAGAACCTCATTGCGACTGCCACATTTTTCGTACTGTAAATTATACATAGAGCTTCCGCAATACGAGAAGAGATGGGGAAGGTCTCCCCTTGCTATCGTATCGGAAATTTTCACATTATCTCGATCTCATTCTCGGCGAGACCCCAATTATGATCCCGTGCCCGTATCAGTTCAGTGTATTTTCATTCTCGACGTAAAATCTGAGAATGCGCTAATAAGGTTTGATTTTGGAACATCGATCATTCCAACTAATAACACTGAAACTCTTCTTCCCATACATTTAGCCTACGATGGCAATATAGCAATTCGCTTTCGGTCAATATAATGAACACTATGAAAAATATGTAATTGGATGTATGATATTGCTTTGACTCTCAATCGTTGGCATGAAGTTTCAACATCCGATGTGAGTCAATGGGAGAGGAATTTAAAAACAAAAATTTATGAGAAATTCGAATTCACTCAAAACTAAATAGTATTTCAATGTCTCTAATGAACATGATCCCGGAATTGCTTCACCAAAAACGATTATTTTAGCAGTAAATGATTGAGTCCTCCAAGAATTTTCCACGAGAATGCTGACAATATCAATGCAACATAGAGTTCGGAGTTAGACGCTCCTTCAAATTTAAATTCACCCAGAGCGGATGCGAAACAGCAGTGGAAGTTGCGTGAGGCTTCTCATCTATTATTGTCAACAATTGCCAAGGATATGTTGTGTATTAAACCGAGATCTGTGCCACCTGACACGTTGTCTTTAAGAGCAGCTTGAGTTGCCTAATACAAAAAGTTATTCATGAAAATCTCAAACTCTTTGGCCAGAATTGGGTATTGGCCCGTGGATGGAAAGTTCATTAAGATACGAAATCTGTCAAATGTGATCTAGTTCACAATTATTAATTATTTCTATGCATCTTCAGGCTAATTCAAGTTCGGGATGATCCCTGGTGAAATTTTTTCATGAGTTCCACATGCGTATCACGTGATAACTCATGCATATGTAGAACGATACTATGGTGATACTATGAGATACCATGAATCTGGGAATTCTTATACAAACTGAGAAATCACCCGTGTGATCGCTGCTAAACTCGGAAAAGTTTAGGAAGAAAACTTGAGAATCCATGAGATACTCCGCGAATATTCGTATACCAACGCGATACAATGAGATCCTATGAGATACGGGAGATGAGAAAAAATTATCTTCTTGACCATCGATGGTATGGAATATCATGAGTATAATGAAGAATGTACGAGGGAGTAACAATTCCCGGGTTTAGTTCCAGCGGAAACTGGCGTTCTTGGGAAGGTATGATATCGTATGACGTCTCATGAGTATTAGGTCTACGAATCAATGACATACTGTGAGATACTATGATATATGAGAACCTATGAGATACTAAAATACACTATGCGATTCACATTTGAGAAAACGGAACTACCTGATACTAATATGTTAATTTATTACGATACTGTGGCCTACGGATGGGATACCATTATAAGCTCATGATGAACGATACGAATGAAATACTATCCTATACCAATACTGACGTGATTCTATACGGCACTCTTCCCCCAGCGGGCAAGGTTATTATTGGGGACTTCCGCGGGAGTTTTATGGGAATTACCACTAAGTTTTTGGGGAGTTCCCCGAAATTCGTCGGATTTCCAGCTTTATTAGTTCCCGCGCAAGCTTCCCGGGAAGATTTCAAACACTCCTCGATAGTTCTGGTGTTATGGCCTGCGAGTATTGGCCCCACATAGATGGCGTCTATTCATTCAGAAATGCCCACATGCTGTATTCGAATGGGGAATAAAGCCTGTGTGAATGCATGTGACATCAATGCTCTGATTGATATATTTCCTCTCAGCATATCATCCCCGTTGAACAATGAAATGGAGCCAGGGCAATATGGTCGCTAAAAATTACGATGAGTTTAGAGCGAATTTCTGTCGAGTTATTGTTTTTGCAGGCACACTCGTACGAGACAAATTGACCCCGAGGACAATTAGACAAGTATCGACGTAACCATTGGATAGGACAACAGGACGAGACTTACTTCTAGACAGACAATACCTGCTCGACTATGACTCAATTATTTGACCTTGGATTGATTTATGAACAAGAATGGTTTTCATTCGGCTGCACCAATACGAGACTGAAGTTGATTGTTACAATTCAAGAGTATAATTTATTCAACTTTAGATGCTGGTTGGGGAGGACTCCGCGATAGACAATCATATGTATATGTATAATCACGTGGTGGATTGAACAGAGCGATTCAGCACACAAGAATAGACGAGCAACCCATAAGGATAGCATTTGAATTAGGGAAAGGGGGCTGCGGCGCCCTGAGCGCAGATGTTTTCAACATGGGTTTCCTCTTTCACGGTTCTAAAATGCTGTGCGGCGCACTGCGAGTCCATGTTCTTACATAAGCTTGCCGTATAAAATCTGGGAAACGCTGTGCGGCGCGCTGTGAGCCAACATTTTAACATGAGCTTTCCATTTAGAATCAAGAAAACCGTGCGCGGCGCATGGGAAATGGAGCGTTTAACACGGGATCTCCATAAGAGCTGTCGCGGCACGTCAAATCAGTTTTCAAAGGCGCATGCTCACGATTTCCCTCTCTTGTATAAATACAGCTGCTGAAGGCTGCGCCAGCTTTTTGACACGTAACTCGATACTGTAAAGTTCTCTCAACCAGCGAGTTCACTGATTTTCAATATTGTCAAGTGTCACGTATAGAATTCGAGTAGAAGTAATCTTCAAGACAACTCACGGCTCTTGTATTTCAATACTTAATCTGGGAACCCCACGGCCTTTCAACAACCTCAACCCACAGCATTTGAGCGCACGATTGGAATTCGCGCTCTTGGAACGAGTCTGCAGAACCGAACTGGAGTGGATTGGGCTGTAAGCTTTAAAACCGCTCGGAGGAGCCACCTGTGTGCCCACCTGAAGTATAACAGATTTTGGCGTCAAGAGTGGGATTTGGATCACATCCAAATCCCGGTTTTTCAAAATATCCTATTTTCTGAAAAAAAAATCGCAGACTTGCTTCTATACACTTATTCTTTCTGAAAACTGTAATCTTAATGAACACTAGAAATCAGACAAGAATTGGTCTTATAGAGACAGAGACTAAAAATTTAGAACATGACAATTTTGTGCATCGTCTGTTAGAACCTCACTGCGACTGCCACATTTTTCGTACTGTAAATTATACATAGAGCTTCCGCAATACGAGAAGAGATGGGGAAGGTCTCCCCTTGCTATCGTATCGGAAATTTTCACATTATCTCGATCTCATTCTCGGCGAGACCCCAATTATGATCCCGTGCCCGTATCAGTTCAGTGTATTTTCATTCTCGACGTAAAATCTGAGAATGCGCTAATAAGGTTTGATTTTGGAACATCGATCATTCCAACTAATAACACTGAAACTCTTCTTCCCATACATTTAGCCTACGATGGCAATATAGCAATTCGCTTTCGGTCAATATAATGAACACTATGAAAAATATGTAATTGGATGTATGATATTGCTTTGACTCTCAATCGTTGGCATGAAGTTTCAACATCCGATGTGAGTCAATGGGAGAGGAATTTAAAAACAAAAATTTATGAGAAATTCGAATTCACTCAAAACTAAATAGTATTTCAATGTCTCTAATGAACATGATCCCGGAATTGCTTCACCAAAAACGATTATTTTAGCAGTAAATGATTGAGTCCTCCAAGAATTTTCCACGAGAATGCTGACAATATCAATGCAACATAGAGTTCGGAGTTAGACGCTCCTTCAAATTTAAATTCACCCAGAGCGGATGCGAAACAGCAGTGGAAGTTGCGTGAGGCTTCTCATCTATTATTGTCAACAATTGCCAAGGATATGTTGTGTATTAAACCGAGATCTGTGCCACCTGACACGTTGTCTTTAAGAGCAGCTTGAGTTGCCTAATACAAAAAGTTATTCATGAAAATCTCAAACTCTTTGGCCAGAATTGGGTATTGGCCCGTGGATGGAAAGTTCATTAAGATACGAAATCTGTCAAATGTGATCTAGTTCACAATTATTAATTATTTCTATGCATCTTCAGGCTAATTCAAGTTCGGGATGATCCCTGGTGAAATTTTTTCATGAGTTCCCCGAAATTCGTCGGATTTCCAGCTTTATTAGTTCCCGCGCAAGCTTCCCGGGAAGATTTCAAACACTCCTCGATAGTTCTGGTGTTATGGCCTGCGAGTATTGGCCCCACATAGATGGCGTCTATTCATTCAGAAATGCCCACATGCTGTATTCGAATGGGGAATAAAGCCTGTGTGAATGCATGTGACATCAATGCTCTGATTGATATATTTCCTCTCAGCATATCATCCCCGTTGAACAATGAAATGGAGCCAGGGCAATATGGTCGCTAAAAATTACGATGAGTTTAGAGCGAATTTCTGTCGAGTTATTGTTTTTGCAGGCACACTCGTACGAGACAAATTGACCCCGAGGACAATTAGACAAGTATCGACGTAACCATTGGATAGGACAACAGGACGAGACTTACTTCTAGACAGACAATACCTGCTCGACTATGACTCAATTATTTGACCTTGGATTGATTTATGAACAAGAATGGTTTTCATTCGGCTGCACCAATACGAGACTGAAGTTGATTGTTACAATTCAAGAGTATAATTTATTCAACTTTAGATGCTGGTTGGGGAGGACTCCGCGATAGACAATCATATGTATATGTATAATCACGTGGTGGATTGAACAGAGCGATTCAGCACACAAGAATAGACGAGCAACCCATAAGGATAGCATTTGAATTAGGGAAAGGGGGCTGCGGCGCCCTGAGCGCAGATGTTTTCAACATGGGTTTCCTCTTTCACGGTTCTAAAATGCTGTGCGGCGCACTGCGAGTCCATGTTCTTACATAAGCTTGCCGTATAAAATCTGGGAAACGCTGTGCGGCGCGCTGTGAGCCAACATTTTAACATGAGCTTTCCATTTAGAATCAAGAAAACCGTGCGCGGCGCATGGGAAATGGAGCGTTTAACACGGGATCTCCATAAGAGCTGTCGCGGCACGTCAAATCAGTTTTCAAAGGCGCATGCTCACGATTTCCCTCTCTTGTATAAATACAGCTGCTGAAGGCTGCGCCAGCTTTTTGACACGTAACTCGATACTGTAAAGTTCTCTCAACCAGCGAGTTCACTGATTTTCAATATTGTCAAGTGTCACGTATAGAATTCGAGTAGAAGTAATCTTCAAGACAACTCACGGCTCTTGTATTTCAATACTTAATCTGGGAACCCCACGGCCTTTCAACAACCTCAACCCACAGCATTTGAGCGCACGATTGGAATTCGCGCTCTTGGAACGAGTCTGCAGAACCGAACTGGAGTGGATTGGGCTGTAAGCTTTAAAACCGCTCGGAGGAGCCACCTGTGTGCCCACCTGAAGTATAACAGATTTTGGCGTCAAGAGTGGGATTTGGATCACATCCAAATCCCGGTTTTTCAAAATATCCTATTTTCTGAAAAAAAAATCGCAGACTTGCTTCTATACACTTATTCTTTCTGAAAACTGTAATCTTAATGAACACTAGAAATCAGACAAGAATTGGTCTTATAGAGACAGAGACTAAAAATTTAGAACATGACAATTTTGTGCATCGTCTGTTAGAACCTCACTGCGACTGCCACATTTTTCGTACTGTAAATTATACATAGAGCTTCCGCAATACGAGAAGAGATGGGGAAGGTCTCCCCTTGCTATCGTATCGGAAATTTTCACATTATCTCGATCTCATTCTCGGCGAGACCCCAATTATGATCCCGTGCCCGTATCAGTTCAGTGTATTTTCATTCTCGACGTAAAATCTGAGAATGCGCTAATAAGGTTTGATTTTGGAACATCGATCATTCCAACTAATAACACTGAAACTCTTCTTCCCATACATTTAGCCTACGATGGCAATATAGCAATTCGCTTTCGGTCAATATAATGAACACTATGAAAAATATGTAATTGGATGTATGATATTGCTTTGACTCTCAATCGTTGGCATGAAGTTTCAACATCCGATGTGAGTCAATGGGAGAGGAATTTAAAAACAAAAATTTATGAGAAATTCGAATTCACTCAAAACTAAATAGTATTTCAATGTCTCTAATGAACATGATCCCGGAATTGCTTCACCAAAAACGATTATTTTAGCAGTAAATGATTGAGTCCTCCAAGAATTTTCCACGAGAATGCTGACAATATCAATGCAACATAGAGTTCGGAGTTAGACGCTCCTTCAAATTTAAATTCACCCAGAGCGGATGCGAAACAGCAGTGGAAGTTGCGTGAGGCTTCTCATCTATTATTGTCAACAATTGCCAAGGATATGTTGTGTATTAAACCGAGATCTGTGCCACCTGACACGTTGTCTTTAAGAGCAGCTTGAGTTGCCTAATACAAAAAGTTATTCATGAAAATCTCAAACTCTTTGGCCAGAATTGGGTATTGGCCCGTGGATGGAAAGTTCATTAAGATACGAAATCTGTCAAATGTGATCTAGTTCACAATTATTAATTATTTCTATGCATCTTCAGGCTAATTCAAGTTCGGGATGATCCCTGGTGAAATTTTTTCATGAGTTCCACATGCGTATCACGTGATAACTCATGCATATGTAGAACGATACTATGGTGATACTATGAGATACCATGAATCTGGGAATTCTTATACAAACTGAGAAATCACCCGTGTGATCGCTGCTAAACTCGGAAAAGTTTAGGAAGAAAACTTGAGAATCCATGAGATACTCCGCGAATATTCGTATACCAACGCGATACAATGAGATCCTATGAGATACGGGAGATGAGAAAAAATTATCTTCTTGACCATCGATAGTATGGAATATCATGAGTATAATGAAGAATGTACGAGGGAGTAACAATTCCCGGGTTTAGTTCCAGCGGAAACTGGCGTTCTTGGGAAGGTATGATATCGTATGACGTCTCATGAGTATTAGGTCTACGAATCAATGACATACTGTGAGATACTATGATATATGAGAACCTATGAGATACTAAAATACACTATGCGATTCACATTTGAGAAAACGGAACTACCTGATACTAATATGTTAATTTATTACGATACTGTGGCCTACGGATGGGATACCATTATAAGCTCATGATGAACGATACGAATGAAATACTATCCTATACCAATACTGACGTGATTCTATACGGCACTCTTCCCCCAGCGGGCAAGGTTATTATTGGGGACTTCCGCGGGAGTTTTATGGGAATTACCACTAAGTTTTTGGGGAGTTCCCCGAAATTCGTCGGATTTCCAGCTTTATTAGTTCCCGCGCAAGCTTCCCGGGAAGATTTCAAACACTCCTCGATAGTTCTGGTGTTATGGCCTGCGAGTATTGGCCCCACATAGATGGCGTCTATTCATTCAGAAATGCCCACATGCTGTATTCGAATGGGGAATAAAGCCTGTGTGAATGCATGTGACATCAATGCTCTGATTGATATATTTCCTCTCAGCATATCATCCCCGTTGAACAATGAAATGGAGCCAGGGCAATATGGTCGCTAAAAATTACGATGAGTTTAGAGCGAATTTCTGTCGAGTTATTGTTTTTGCAGGCACACTCGTACGAGACAAATTGACCCCGAGGACAATTAGACAAGTATCGACGTAACCATTGGATAGGACAACAGGACGAGACTTACTTCTAGACAGACAATACCTGCTCGACTATGACTCAATTATTTGACCTTGGATTGATTTATGAACAAGAATGGTTTTCATTCGGCTGCACCAATACGAGACTGAAGTTGATTGTTACAATTCAAGAGTATAATTTATTCAACTTTAGATGCTGGTTGGGGAGGACTCCGCGATAGACAATCATATGTATATGTATAATCACGTGGTGGATTGAACAGAGCGATTCAGCACACAAGAATAGACGAGCAACCCATAAGGATAGCATTTGAATTAGGGAAAGGGGGCTGCGGCGCCCTGAGCGCAGATGTTTTCAACATGGGTTTCCTCTTTCACGGTTCTAAAATGCTGTGCGGCGCACTGCGAGTCCATGTTCTTACATAAGCTTGCCGTATAAAATCTGGGAAACGCTGTGCGGCGCGCTGTGAGCCAACATTTTAACATGAGCTTTCCATTTAGAATCAAGAAAACCGTGCGCGGCGCATGGGAAATGGAGCGTTTAACACGGGATCTCCATAAGAGCTGTCGCGGCACGTCAAATCAGTTTTCAAAGGCGCATGCTCACGATTTCCCTCTCTTGTATAAATACAGCTGCTGAAGGCTGCGCCAGCTTTTTGACACGTAACTCGATACTGTAAAGTTCTCTCAACCAGCGAGTTCACTGATTTTCAATATTGTCAAGTGTCACGTATAGAATTCGAGTAGAAGTAATCTTCAAGACAACTCACGGCTCTTGTATTTCAATACTTAATCTGGGAACCCCACGGCCTTTCAACAACCTCAACCCACAGCATTTGAGCGCACGATTGGAATTCGCGCTCTTGGAACGAGTCTGCAGAACCGAACTGGAGTGGATTGGGCTGTAAGCTTTAAAACCGCTCGGAGGAGCCACCTGTGTGCCCACCTGAAGTATAACAGATTTTGGCGTCAAGAGTGGGATTTGGATCACATCCAAATCCCGGTTTTTCAAAATATCCTATTTTCTGAAAAAAAAATCTGGCTTTGATATATCTCAATCACATCCTGACAACAACAATTCTTTTGAAATAATTTCTGCAACTTCCGTATGCATAAAAAATGATAATTTGTGAAACTTAGATTTCGATCACATCCAAATCTCGGTTTTCTCAAAATACCCTAAATTCTGAGAAAATTTGATTTTAATATGATTTAATTGTATCCCGATAATAAAATTCATTTGAAATGACCTGTGCAATTCTGTCATTTATTCAAGAAGTTAACTTAGAAGTGGGATTTGGATCGTATCCAAATCCCGTTCTTCTCAATACGCCAATTTTCAGAGAAATTTTGATTCTAATATATTTCAATGGTCTCCCGATAATAGAATTTTAATCGAAATGATCTCCGCGATTTTTCCACTCATCCAGACATCAGGTTTCCAAAACGTTATTTGGGTCATATACAAGCCCTGATCATTCAGATCTGGAGGAATGTCACATGCATTCTCCGCTCTTCCCACTTGCCTATACATACTCCAGACTTGAGCTGTCAATACAGACGTTGGTGAGATTATTACATCTTTTCGCCAATCTGGACATATTATCCATAATAAGTTCTATACAAAACCATAGTTATTTGTTCGATGAGCCTTTCCTATAAGAATACTCGTAAACTCCCTAAAATGAATACAATCTGAAAATACCACCACTCATATCTTTTGATCTTGGCCTAGAAAGTATGCGATTATTTTGCCTTAACCCTCAGAAAACTGAGATATCGACATTTTTACAAATTCTTGGTTGGGAACAGAACAAACTGAGAAAACTCAAGTAGAACCTTACCTTAAAGTATTGCCTCAAATTATCATGCTAAGTAATCTATAGTGCGAAAGACAGGAAAAAGGTCGAGTCGCAATGTTGCAGCAGCTGAAATCCACGATATTTTAACCAATTTCTCTGTATTGCTTTCTCTAAAGAGAAAGCTTTGTTTTCACCCCAGCAAAATTTTGATCAAATTTTCCACTGAAACCAATATTTTCTTCAACAAAATTTCGTTTATCTAAGAAAGCCTTAGACCATTCTCTTCCTCTCGCCAAAATCTATCAATTGTAGGTAATACTTTTCCTCTTAATGGACTTCCAAATCCGTCAGAGACTCATCTTTTCACCCCTTTGTCCGTGTGTGTGTGTGTGTGTGTTGTTTTCTATCGGACACGCTTTCTTTTTTACTGTTCATTATATCAATTTTTGGCCTTTCACAAGTTGTACAGAATCCGATTTCTGAGAGCCCAGTGATTTGGCAGCTTTCAGCTCCCAGTCAAATTTGATCCATGGGGTTTTTAGAGCAAAACAGCTCAAATTTCGACTCTTAATACATAAATATCTTTTTCTCACACGGTCTCACCACGAATTGAGTCACCTGAACTATGATTTCTTCTGCATGATCTATCGATTGGTTAATACCGAAATTTTATTGAGTCTTCACAAATCTCAAATTTCCGAAAAAATCAAAATTTTCACCAAAAATTTCATTTTAACCCTTTTCAAACCCACTGCATCGTAATTCCGTCTCAACCAAACGATGGATATTGTAAGGTTATGTAAGGTTTCATTGTTCGATAAACATTTCGTGTATACTAGACAACCTCGTCAGTTATATTTTTTCTCGCGTGCTCACGGAATGCATAGTTGAAAATAAAGTGAATAAAATTTTATCATCGAATTTGCTACTGAGTCCCACCAACTCTGCACAATTTTAACAAGCAGTATTACGATTCCGGCCAACAAAAAGCACTGGTGACGTTTCTCATTGGTATTGTTTATAGCCAAGGCAGATTCAAACAGTCCACAGCAATTGGTTATTATTATTTTTACGAGGGGCAAAAAGGGCAATAATAGATGTTGGTAAATCAAATATTTCGGATGATCCAACCGAATTATCAAGTTTCGCGGTAGAATGTAAAAGTGTTGATTGTGCGAAAGTTTTCTATTGATCATTCTACCTAAATACTCGGATTTCGATGAAAATACGTTGTCATACACATTTCCACAGTTCGAATATGGTTGGGGTTCCATACTCGAGAGAAAAAGCGACAACTTCATGACGTTACTTAGTTGTTTTGGTCGTCCATCCCATAATTTTCATTCGTTTCTTCACCCCAAATTTCTTGCTATGTTCTGCCCCCCCCCCCCCCCTAAAATTTCTGAACTCCGAATAATTGTGTTGTCAAGAAATTTATTCTTTTTGAAGCTCAAAATCCGCAGTTTTTCAAATTTCTGTAAAATTTGCATATCAAAACATGGCACCATTTCGACCGGGAGAAGATGCTTAGCTCTGGCCTGACGGACCGCTACAGGAAATAGTGATTCCAGAGCAGCTAATGGAGAATGCCGCCCGGCTCGAACATTTTATGTCCGCTGCCGTCGCATTATAAACAGAAAATCTCAGAAATGGCAGAGTATTTTTCGCCAGAGGTGTGCTACGGTTTACCGAACAGCAGCGTGTTGCACTCCTGGACACCGTCATTCGGCACAATCCTCGACTCATCCCTATTACTGTTGTCTCATCTCGAGCGTCATACGCAGGTAATCAATTGGCCTTCCTTAATTCATTTGGCGTGCACGCGACCAACGCTCAACGCTCAATAATGCTCGCATGCTTGAGAAAGTGACTTATGCCCGTAGCGTATCATTCTCACTCATTTCTTGTCCTTCCTATACATACACTCGTGATATGCAGGTAAATATTATTGAGCAGAGGCAAGTTTATTAGCACCCGGATACATCTCAATTTTTCAAGCTCAGCCGCGAGACCTTACATCATTTCCTACAAGGACGCTTGATTTCGATCAACTGAAATTCGACCGCGGCCGGAAAATTTCACTTAAAACGAGGCCTGGTGTACGAATATCTGATTTGCATGATTGAGAAGGAGAGGCAAGTTATGATTCTCATTCGACGAGCATTCGGGGATGTGTTACTTTCTTCTGTTCGTAGGGAGTGTTCAAATTCACAGGTTCTACTGTATCTCAAATATTTCAATTCCATATGGAATTTTGTCAGCAGAAATTGATAAATTGTGATGATAATTGAAGAGCCTATTGATATTTGTTCATTCCGCAAATACCTGTGTTACAACCACGTCCATTTGTACTTACGACACTTTTTTACTGTGTAAGTTGTCACAGAATCATGGCTTGGCTTGAGGCTGGATACACAAAGCGCGAAGCCAGTGCACTTTCGTTTGTTATCCTGTGTAATCGCGAAATGGTGAAATAACGCAAGCGAGATGAAAGCTTTCCTTAAGAAAATCCGGATTTTCACTCCACTATCAGATAAAGAATAGCCAATTTACTGCAAGATCAAGTTTTCATTGTTTTTGGACGAGCATTTCACCTGTTCTTGGAACCTCAAAGTCGTCTGCGATTTTCCTGAGTCCAACCTAATGGTGGTTACGTACTCTTTCACTACAGGAATATTGGTTTTTATATGCCGGGTAATCGCATTTCGACTCATTCCCGGTTGTTTCTTACTATGTACGGCAGTGTGACATGCCTATCTATTCCGAGCCGAGACAAAGGGCAGTCTGTCTCCATGAAGAGTCTACCAGTCTCTTTTATGCCCCGCCAGTAGATTGCAACAGAATAATTGGACCATGTACACTCGACGGACATTGTATCTGCCCAAATCTGAAAATGCTCTCTCGTCCCTGCGCTGCTGTGTCAATCCAAATCAGACCGTTTGCGGTGTTCTGATGATCGTGACTGTATACTTAACCCATCAGAATTGAAAGCCGATCTTGAAATTCCAAATAGCAGCTCAGGGATAAGAAAGCTTTTTCAGATTTGGGCAGATATAATGTCCGCCGAGTGTACAATTACAAGGCTTGTCGCGAAGATGCGCGGGAGGTGAGTTCTGCGATACCAATGCAAATTTTCTCCGGGCCCAGACAGTAGTTCGTTTGCAGACAGATCGCCGTCTGGCTGGGGCCCGGGGGAATCCGGTGCACATCGCCTGATACTTTCCCTTGCGCAATTCAAGATATTGGTGGATAAAGGTAGGGGATGAAGGGCCAGCTGCGCTCTTCATAATTTTGTATAGATGGAGCACAAAACATACCTGCAACTCAATTTGGTGATTGACACCTTCTATGTCAGATCGCGAGTCTTTGCCGTGAGCCTGTGTGCTTCGTTCGTCGCGAACGTCACGTTTGGTGCTGTGTGTGGACAATGTCAGCGAGACAGAAGTCAAAGACTACCTCCGCTGTCCAGGAGTGTTCTGTTCAGTAACCATCGCAGACCGAAGATGGACGTTGGGTAAGCGTCAGCAGTGTATAACTGATTAAGACGACACTGATGTCTGCTAGGCTCAAGCGAAGGCGATTGTGGGGAAAGAGAGACAATGACTACGTACAGCCAACACGCATCTAGTCGCCTGTGGAATGAAATGTTCGGAGGCTGAACATCAAGGACACGCGTAAAAGCAGTAAGAGTTTTCGAAATTTTCACGCATGTGGTGGCTGAAATCAAGCATGCAAGGATGGGTTTTCGTCTTTTTATTCCGGTAATCAGATTGACTCCTGCATTGTTTCGAATATGCCCAGATAGGGTAAGATCCTCTTTGCTTCAGTGTAGCGAAGTTAACTACCATGATATATTTTATCTCAACCCAATTTGAAATTTGAAAAATTAGAGACTGAAAACTCGTGGGCCACCCGTCGAGGCAGGGGCGGACAGACCATTTGGGAATTTGGGAGATTTCCCGGTGGGCCGCGGCCGTCGGTGGGCCGCGGCCGGGCCTACCCAAAGCTTAATTTCACGAGCACATCTCGGAAATGTCAGATAATCAGCTGCCCCGTCATGAGGTTCCATCAATATACGACGCATCTACACTTTTCAGAGTTTTCAGTCACACCTTTGCGTTTAAATGCCGCGCGCTCGACCGTTGCGCATTCAACTTCAGACTTGTCGACTGTGCAGACGACATCAATGATACAGGCCATGTCAGAACCATCAGAGCTGCCTCAGGGCCTCAGCTGTATAGGATCTCTCAGCTGTGCTCAGCTGCTAACAAGCCATCGCAAAATATAAGATGCAGCAAAATATCCATCTACGACATACAATTTTTCCGAGCTTGATATCTGCCGTCTAAGTAGCAGCAAAACTGTTTCACTCTCTCGCGTCGCGTGTTGTATGAATGAATGTGAGATAATCTCTCGGTGCGAAAATCACGAGCAGTGTTCAAATGAGTGCCAAGTGCTGATGAATATGGTAAACTCACAGTGACTTGGTGGGTTAACCTATTAGCAAATTTCTGTATCTCCTTGCCTGAGTTTGTAGTACTAGTAGTTGAAACGTATCCTATTTAGTTTCAGTGTCAAGATAATCTCTGTTGTTGTCAAAGAGTGACGAAGTTTTCATTTGAGGTTAGAAATGGCACCAGGTAAACAGAAAGGTGGCGCTGAGAAGCAGCGCCAGAAAACGAAAAAGCTGTTAGAAGAATCGAGTAAATCGTGTAAAAAGATCGATGATATGTTCGGCCAAAAAAAAGGTCCCGTCGAATCTGGAGTGGGTTCAAGTGCCCGTGATCCTGAGATCGACGAATGTGCACAGTATGGAATTGATATTTCTCTATCCCAATCAGACAACCCTATAGTTTCAAGAGCAGAACCCTTACAAACTCTTCCAGAGAGATTAGAAGTGGTTGAAGTGAGAGACGAGTATGATGAACGAGTAGATGAAAATCGAAATGAATCGAATCAGCACAACAATAATTTTGACCAAAACAGCGATTCTGAAAATGATTGTCATAAATTGAATATTTTTAAGAAGCCGGATCAAGCAGATTTGGAGCTATTTTTGAATTCTCATCCCAAGCAGATGAGCAAAGATGCAGTGTTGCAGAAGGTATTTTACAGAAAAAATGGAACACAACGAGTTTGGTTGACTTATGATGAGAACAAAGACAAGCTCTTTTGTTGGTTGTGTTTAGCTTTCTCTAAGCATCTCTCCGTCAATCGGTTCTGCTCAGGATTTATGGACAGGAAACACATCCACGAAAGGGTTGACGAGCATGAATCGTCTCATAATCATAAGGCATGCGTAGACGCTTATATATTGAGGAAAAATGATTCAAATATCGACCAGTTGCTTTTTTCAAATAGAAATAGCTTGAAAAATCTACAAGTTAAGAAAAATAGACAAGTAATAGAACGTGTCATTGACGTACTCAAACTCTTAGGTTTGTACATCAGATATGAATGCCATTGGCGAATTTGATCTGCAGTATGTGTTCTTTTTGTTAATTACATTGATTCACAGGCAAGAGAGGATTGAGTTATCGGGCAAAGAGTAACGAAGCTGTACACACTCTAGCTAATCCAGAGCTGGATCATGGAAACTTTTTAGATATTCTTCTGCTTCTGGGAAAATACGACCATATCTTACAAAATCACATCAACGAATGCGTTGCAAGAAGCAGAGAAAAAAAACCATCAAAATCATCGTCCAATGCAGCACATGGAGGATTCACAACTCTGCTCTCAAAGACGACAGCTGATCGGGTGATCGAATGCCTTGGGAAGATCATACAAGTGAAAGAGGTTAGAGAGATCAAAGAAGCAGGCATTTGTTCGATCCAACTCGACACGTCACAAGACATAAGTGGCCTTGATCAATGTAGCGTGATAGGTCGTTACGTGACTCCTAAGAAAATTATTGAGAGATTATTGTGTGTTCTGAATTGTAAGGACTATACGGGTAAGGGTCTAAAAGATCTTATTCACGACAATCTTAGATCACTGGGTTTGCATATTGAGGTCGAATGCATAGGGGCATCGACTGATGGAGCTGCGAATATGATAGGCCAATACAATGGTTTCAATGCTTGGATGTCTATGGAATCGCCTGAATATGTGCACATCTGGTGTTACGCTCATAATCTGAATCTTGTCATGGTGGAGGCAACAAGTTGCACGATTTCTAGTGGATCTTTATTTAGCATATTGAACAAAACTGCTGTTTTGGTTAAAGAATCTTACAAGAGAGTAGATGTTTATATTTCATTACTAGACCCAAAAGACAAAAGACGACTGAATTTGATTGGCGAGACTAGATGGTTGGCGAAACATTCCGCTGTCATAAAAGTTTTTGGAACATCAGAAAGTTCAGAAAAAGCACTTTTCGTTGTTGTCATAACGGTCCTAGAGACGATCGAAAGTGATTCTCGATCGAGAGCAGAAGTACGTGTCAATGCTAAGTCTTATCGAGAGTCACTGTTGAAGAAAGAAACTGTTCTGACTGCTTTCATATTCCTGAGTATTTTCGATGTGACCACGCATCTATCTAACTATTTGCAAACAAATGGACTGGATATTCTTAAAGCAAGCAATATGGTCAAGAGTACTTTGGTCAGACTGAAAGCTTTACGGTCAGATTATGAGTCAGTCAAAGTCAAGGCAGATGATTTCATCAAATTAGTCAATGAAAGATTAGAGAGACAGAATTCTGATTCACAAGTAGAAACAGAACTACCAGCGAAGAGAAGAATTCGAAGGACACTCTTGCCCGGCGAAGTTACTAATGATGTCATTAGTACTGATCCGAATGAGTTGTTTCGGATAAATACTTTTAACGTTATTCTAGATACTGCTATTGGTGCCCTGGAACGTCGCTTCAGTTCTCCTCATGGTCAATTTTTTGCAGATCTCTCACTTTTAGATCCAAAGAATTTTGATGAGATACGAAAAAATGATCTACAATCTCCAGTCTTTGACGACTTATGTAGAAAACTTCTAGCATTTGGAGCTACCGTGGATCCTGACAATATGAGAAATGAGCTAAAGAGTCTAGCTGCAGGATGGAATGTGATCAAAGCCTCTCCATTAGAAGAATACAATGATCAAGGCGTGGATGATGGCGATAGCAGCTCGTCAGATTTGGAAGAATGTGAGAGCTCTCCTGAATCCCGCAAAAAGTCGTGCAGAAATTGTATCATCTGTTGTTATCGGTTGCTCAATCACTACAATCTCTTGACTGGCGCTTTTCCTAACCTGGGCGCGGCGTACAAGTATGCGTTGACTCTGTCTTTCACTCAAGTTTCATGTGAGAGATCTTTCAGTTTGCTAAAGTTCATTAAGAATCGTTTAAGGAGTAGTATGAGCAATGAAAAACTGCAAGCTTTCATGCTCATGAGCTCGGAAAAGGATCTTTTGATGAGTATAACACCCGAGGAAGTCATTGAGTTGATGTCAAAAACAAGCAGCACTTTCCGTGCCATGTTCTACGTGTAAATTACTACGAAAATTTGGCACAATAAAACATTTCTACAGTCAGATCTACTTTTTCTCTGACTAATACATACCCGATTATGCTTGGCTATGTGCTTGAATGACCACGAGAAAGAGTGTGAAATATGGCCCACTATGGGAATACAATGCTAACAAAAAAATACAAAACCTTTTTTTTTTTTTTTTTAGGTCCCCACATAGGGCCGGCCCGGGTTCCCGGGCCGGCTCGTCATCTCTGTCCGCCCCTGCGTCGAGGCTCAAGAATGTTTCGGTGCTTTGCAGATACTCACTCTAAAGAAGGCCGTTCTACACGCATGCTCACTAACGACAGGAGTGAGATGAAGAAGATCTACAGCTTCATGAGCGAATAAATGATAAGGAATTCGAACTTTAGGGAGTGATGATGTTCTTGAAGACCAATCGTCAAAATCGAAAATCACTTAGCAACCACAAGCTCTCACTCGGGTCTCACATAGGTCCCACTCGGTTTTTTTTTCACACTGGCACATGCCAACAATCTGGAGGACGAGAACTTCGAGAAATTTTGCTTGAATACTCCATGCTTCTCTTCCCTCCCGCACTGAGGATACGGTTCGGCAAAATGTGCGGTTTGAGGGCGGAGAACTCCGGGAACTATCATTGCAAACAGGAGCCAAGATCAGCATACAACTGTCTCTTAATGACCCTCATATTTCAAGATCTTGGAAACTTTTGCTCGTAAATTGAAAACACGGTCGTATAAGCTTCAGAAGATACAGTCTTCGACTCCGAAATTATAAGAATAACCAAATAAAAGTGAGACGAAGAAAAATTAGACTTTCATCAATCCTGCGTATGATAATAATATCAGGCCGCTGCTTTAAATCCGTAAAATACAATCCGCGTGGATTCAGCATGAGTTGCGGAATGTGGGTGCGTTGGGCACAAGGTCGTCTGGCGAGACTGAATCGTTCGTTGCGAACGATATTCGGGGACGAGAGATCGTTTGCACCAGTGCCTCTTTACTAATGATCTTTACCTTAATATACCCATCGCAATCTCTATTCGTGTATTTTCCAAATCATCATAATAGTCATAAATGGACAACTTTCATTTCACGCTTTGGTCCGTCGTGCGAATATCATCATTTAGAAACTTGAATGGAAAAAACTCATTCAGAGGCATTTTGATGCTTTGTCGCGTGTGAATCAGTCGATCACAATAATTCTCGGGGTTGAAAACTCCTTTTATCTCATTCCATAGGTGATCGTATATAAAAAAAGGTGTTCTTGGTCACCATGTCCACGTGGAGAGATGGTGTCCTAATTTTCACATGGGAGGGATGCAACGGCGGAAAATTAATTTTTTCATTAAAAAATATTTGGATTCATGAATTGAGTTGTTACCGATCACCGCCCAATTTCTCAAACCAAGCAATTTTCCATGAATATAAAATCTCTCATGCGTCCAATTGTTCTCAAAAAGTCGTAGGAAGGTTTGCAATAAACGCTTCAGACCTGCAACCTTACCTACCAGAGCTTCCTTATCAGATATAGATTAAAATGGTGCGGTCATTGGACGTAGATACGCACGAAAGATTTCACCTGAATAAAATGAAGACCACGAGGGGCTAAAGATAATACAACTGAAGAGTGTCTCTAGACTCACACGTTTCTAGTACTTTTGTATCGACTCCAGCATTGATTTTTACGCAATTGGAAGTAGTCACTCGAAGAATTGATTTCAATTTCTTGATAAGACGTTCAAATTACCGGGAAGAGTAAAATCGTATCAGGATATTTTCCATTCAGATTGGGTCATGTCGGATTAACGCAAGTATATTGGGGTATCTACCGAATAAGACTCCTTTCTGGAGGGCGCCATACGGAGGTTGTAGTCTCAGAAGAAGGAAGGAAGAGATAGAAAGTAGAAAAAAAAAGAAAGATCCAAGGGGGACTTGGAAAAGCGGAAGTCTTTGAGCGATCCAAAGTACCACTCAGGACTCATACACAGAGGCGAGCAAAATAGTGAGGAGCACACTTTACAGGCCTTGGGTCTGAAGACTGGGGCGAGGGAGTTGACGTGTGCTCCCGGGATATCATACAAGAGTGTTTCAGATCTGGGTCACGGATTTGGCTGAAACTTCGGAATTAGTCTGTTTTCTGTGCCGAAATATGAAACCCAAAATCATAGACGCTCACGCTCAAGCATTTCCGAGCTACAGCCAAGGACATGAGCATTGCAGGTACGTCCATGTGTACATTTTTTATATGGGCCTACATGGGCAATGCTAATATCCTTGGGTATAGCTCGAAAACGCTTGAGCGTGTGGGTCTATGATTTTGGGTTTAATCTTTCGGCACAAAAAAAGACTATGCCCCGAGATTGAACCGAATGCGTGATCCGGATCTGAAACATTTTCCCGGTAAGATCTTTCTTCCCAAAAGATTCAAGCTGGGGAGTACGTCTGGCTCCCAGGATAAACTAAGGACCCTCCTCGCGAATGACTGGGGCCGGGACGTTATCACTATCACAAGATCCGAAGAATTCGCTTGCAAGCCATGCCCAAAAACGCAACACGGACACGGGTATGTAAAGGAAGGTACCAATTTCACTTGTAGGGTATATTCGCCACCTAGCGGCAATTCCACGATCGAATAATCATGACGAGGATCGCGTAGACGATCTTTCAGACCGTCAGCCAGCTGACATTTTTGGTAGTTATTTACGCATTGGGCTGCCACAGCTAGATCGGTCATATGAGGTGAAGAGAAGACGACTGTGTAGTAACAAACAGGAAAGCCGTTCCGTTTTCGTTCAATAAATCAACAAACATGTCGGATAATTCAATGTTTCCGAATCATCATCTGCTCAAAAATTCAACAATACTCCGTCGGTTCAGTTGTAAAATATCATTGCTGACCAGTTAGCATACTCATATGGCGATTTCTAGTGCCTGCTATTCTCGATCGAAAATGTCACATTTTTGGAATATCTTGAATCATTCTCTTTAGTACAGCACTTCGATATCCGGATAGATTCATCGAAGATAAATCCATCGAAAAAGCTTCGTCATACTGATGAGGCTATTTCTAATCAATCAAAACCACGATCAAAGTTACGTGAAATGCATGGAACTGCCACGTGGCATAGCGGCCGAAGTGTTGACCGAGAGATTGTGTACCGGAGCAGAGGAATTGATACATTCTACGCAACTTTGATCGTGGTTTTGATTGATTCAGAATCGCTCTATCAGTATGGCGATGCTCTCCCGATGGATTTTTTTTTCTCCAATAACCTATCCAAATATGAACGTGCCATACTGTAGAAAATGATTCTACATACATATTTGAAACATTTGGCACTCTTGCTCTAGTATGGCAGGCACTAGGAATCGCCAAATTAGTCATCGATGACTTTTTACAACTGATCTGACGGGATATTGTTGGGTTTTCGAGCAGAAAATGATTCTGAAACATCGAATTACCCGACATGTTTGTTTATTTACCTATTGAATGAAAACGGAACGACTTTCTCGCCTGTCACTGCTCGGTCGTCTTCTCCTCATCACAGATGACCAATCTAGCTGTGGCATCCCGACGCGGAAATAACTACCAAAAAATGTTAGCTGGCTGACAATCTATTTTGGAGGATTCGGTGAAGATAAATTTTTTTTGCTAGTCTTAATGATTTCCAGATGTTATCGTGTGGACGATATCTATGTTCAAACCGCTAACAGATCTCTTTCTGGGTGTTAATTTGAGATGATACTGTGAATACAGATCTGGAAGATATCGCGGAAATATTTCCATTACGATTTCCCGAGATATTCATACGAAGGAGATGTGGCAAATAAGGCCAAATCTGCTCCAGAGGTTTGAGGACCCAGATTGCACTGGGATACATGTTTTAGGTGTCTAAATATGCATGTAAATTTTTCCGCGTGAAACCAGAGCGTTCCCCAGAAGTGAACGAATAAGCGTCTCATTCGAAGAACGCGTGGAACGCAGTTTCTTGCGTGTCTCTCGAAATTGGCTCAATGGACCGTAACGACTTTAATGAGGATTCATTCTCCTACAGAAAATATGACCTCCAGAGCACCTTCTGTGAACGGAAAATAATGGCCTGGTACCAAAAAACCACTCGCAAATGGAAAATGCGGATTTTTTACGCTAAATTGCGCACTCTGCGAACGGAGTGAGATTAATTGCAGATGGCCGAAGTTGTAGATTTTGTTCTCAACCATCATTTGGCTTTCGTTTTTTATGCATGTATCATAATATTAATTAAAACGCTCAAATCCGTGAAGAACCATGTTTATTCGATTTCTTGGAGATCTCAAGGTCAGAATGGATCAACTAGGTATCACACATTATAGATCTCAATAAAATACACGTTTTTGGTTCCCATCGTTTTTTCGAAAAAATGCACTACACTGAAAATCTGGCGAGTTAGGTAATTGCCGACGTCGGAGTTTCCGCACTACCGATAATAACGGCTGCTGATCGAGACAAAGGACCCCGCCATAAATGATAGGATTTTGGCTTTCAGCGAATTTGACGGAATCGGCAATCAATCGATAGAGCTCGACGTGCTGAGCAAAAGTCTCCATAGCCGCTAAACCCGAAAAATTCTCGTTTTCGAGTGATTTGGTTGCAAAGTCGCCGATTTTATCGAGCCAAAATAGGGTTATGGCATCAATCGAACAATAACATACGTTCGAATTCGTTCGGCTCGCTTGGTAATTGGTATTTGCTAGCTAAATACCTCTGATGAAGCAAGAATCTTTGCATTACACGCGATTTGATAATCCTCTCAAAAGAATCTTTTACTGCCGCCATTCTCGCGGGATATTTTCAAAGTCCGCACAATCGAAACGCTTCGAAAGATTTTGATATTTCAAATGGTCTGCGGGACATAGTATATTATCAAGGCAAATGCGGATTACGAGTTTCATCATCAACGAGACCCTTACATACAATATTTAGAGCTCACACCTGACGCAAGGGTGCGTTGAGAAGAGCGTTTTCTCGCTGGATGGTTGAAAAATACGTCTAAGCTCTCAGAACAACTTTGAAACAAAACCATTGAATCTTTTTTTCCGAACTGTTTATCGTTTGAAGGTAACGAGATTTTCACCTTTCTAGTGTGCGGGGGCGGGAGGGGGGGCCTACAGACATTTGAAAATATCTTATGGGATTTCAGAGAGATATTCGTTTGGAATTTTGGGTGGTGATTGAATTCCGCGTCGTATCGCACTCGGCTCGAACATACGAAAATCGAATCAGGCCCAATTCTATATCGGTAAAGGTTGCGAAGATCGTTTTAATTTTTTTTCCGGGATCGCAGATTGAGACTTGTACGGTTATTTGAGTAGACGCCTATTGATTTTCGAAAATATGTTCGTTTCAGCTAGATGATATCAGAAATGAGAAGTCAATTAAGTACTCTGTTGAAACCATGTGAAGCATCGAATTCTTTTTTCTCAAAATAGGTGCGATCTGACAGAAAATGTAATCGTCGTTTGACCAAGAGGTTTAACCAAAGAGGGTTAACCAAGAGATATTGCATTCTGATTTTCGATAGATATATTCTCGAATGTACACTATTGGTCAAGAGTGTAAATACACCTCTAATGATTTCTAGAGTTAGACATTTTGTGCGGACTTTGAAAATATCCCGCGAGAATGGCGGCAGTAAAAGATTCTTTTGAGAGGATTATCAAATCGCGTGTAATGCAAAGATTCTTGCTTCATCAGAGGTATTTAGCTGGCAAATACCAAGCGAGCCGAACGAATTCGAGCGTATGTTATTGTTCGATTGATGCCATAACCCTATTTTGGCTCGGTAAAATCGGCGACTTTGCAACCAAATCACTCGAAAACGAGAATTTTTCGGGTTTAGCGGCTATGGAGACTTTTGCTCAGCACGTCGAGCTCTATCGATTGATTGCCGATTCCGTCAAATTCGCTGAAAGCCAAAATCCTATCATTTATGGCGGGGTCCTTTAAAATGGTGTCACATGATTACATTGACGTGACTGATTCAGAGGAGCATCACTGAAGGCATCAAAGAGCCAAGTGTCCTAGTGAGGAAGGACAGAATTATTCTAGTTCAATCAATCGTTCGTAACCTATACTCTCTGCGAGTGAAATCCTTGTAATTGTTCGAGGATTGAGTCGTTTTGGTTCCTCTTTGAGTTCTGAATCTAAGTTATCCTAATTCACAAAAACGCCCACTGTTATTGGTTCTCGAACAAAATACAGAGGAGATATTATAATTTTTTTGTGGAAAGAAATGAATGAAATTGGCCATAAATCGCACAATTATTGTATCTCATTGGATTCAAGACAGTCTTATCCCGTCTTTGTGGCTTGTATCATTTGAAGCTTTGCTAGATATTGCGAGAAATTAGAGATCCTAACTTTTCAATTGCAATTCGAAGTTCAAGTGCATCACATCATGAATTCATGAAATGCTACGTGTTCTCTCACTACAAAAAGAGCAGATAATAAAAACACGAATGTGTCAAAATTCAACCTTATCGCTGCATCTCAAATAAGAGAAATTCATAATTCTGCTTATAGAGTTAGCTAAAGTGAAACATGATCAACTTCATTAAGAGAATCGAATTTATCTTCATCGTTTCATACGAGCGAGTGTATCGCTAACAATTCGCACTTCTGTTTTCATTGGTTGGGAGACTGGGAACTCCGACGTCGAGAATCAAATAAACCCAACGTCGGTAAAAACCAAACCCCTCCAAATTTTCAGTGTACATTGGAGCTTATAACAAAAAGTCGTTCCAATTGCTTCGAGGAATATGCAATTTTATGCCAGATAACATGTTTGAGTGGATAAATTGATGGTTCAATTATAATATGAGTTGCTCAGAGTCATAGTGGACTAACAAGGGGGACCCACGACGTGCGGGCCACCAAATCTCACCACACTTTTTCCACTGTCTCAACCACCGAGAATATGGAGAATCCAGCGTAACTCCGTCGAATAAGCCTTCTGTTTAAAGCTACAGCCTTTGACATTGGCATTGTCCATAAAGGCCCATGTTAAGAAGTGATATAGAGATATTATGTTAATGTTACCGTTCAGCTCTGAACAGGTAACCTGTTTGACGGAAATATTCTGGAATCTTCATATTCTAGGTGATACGAGACTGTGAAAAAAATTTGGTGAGATTTGGTGATCCGCACGTAGTGGGTCCCTCTTGTAAGTCCATTTTTGACGAATCGAGTAAACTCACATCAAAGTAATTTAGAGATATTTAATTCTAGTAACTAGTTATGGTTGAAATGAATGTTTCATCATGGAAATGGGTGATCACTTTAACTTTCTTCATGATTGCAGAATATTTTGACATTACTGCGGGTAGCGTGTGCCTATTTATCGGAAAAAATGGGTTAGTCCACAATGACTCTGAAGAATCGAGCCGAAATTTCAGTTCCATAGTGGACTGATAAGGAGAGCATCAGGTCTGCGGAACAAGGATCTTGATGAAACTCTGGGAATCATCTTGTTTTGGTGAAAAATGAAGGTATCTCCAAGGGTTCAGTCCAATGGACCTCCTATTCGAAGATCGGCTTGTCTATACGGCCGGACTTGCGTACGCGAAAAGAGAGTTCTGGTGGACGACGCATGTGACGTCTTCCCCGAAAAAATCCCTAGAAAATCCATCGCGTACGCGAGAGACCGCGGGCCCTGGGCCCAGCCTTCGCGTACGCGAAGGGCCCATTCTTCGCGTACGCGAAAGGGCCCATTCTTCGCGTACGCGAAAATTTTCGGAAAGTCGCCTCGCAAAAATCTTCGCGTACGCGAACCGGAAAATTTTTCGCGTACGCGAAGATGGGCCCCCTTCGCGTACGCGAAAAAAAAATTTTGAAGGCGGCTGCCCAGACACCCGCCCGGGCGTCCGTCAGTTTAGACATTCTTATTCTACCGCCCGCGCGGCCGTCCGGGCGCCCACTCATTTCCAGTGGGGAAAAGCGGACAGTCCCAATAACGGACGCGGACACTTGTTTTCGACGATATTCTATACTTGAGTACAGTGAATATACTGTATATAAGGACACCACCCCAAACCAGAACGGATGAATATAGAAGAGTCACGATTACCAGAGGACGCCAGGCCTCGCGCAGAGAGTTTGATTGTAGATGAAGCAATCAAACACTAGAAATCTTAACATTCACGTCGTAAATATGGGTGAAAAACAAAAGCGCTTGACACTTAAAGAAGATATAACAATTAGAATTGTTATCTAATAATAATGAAATAAACTAATAATTATCAGTGATTGTGAGAAAAATAATCTATCTACTCGGAAGGCAGCTGAGAAGTATGGTGTGGGTAAAACTCAAATTAGTGAAATTATGCAATCAAAAACTGAACTGGAGATGGCTTGGGCAGAGAATGGCAATCAACTGAGCGAAAAAAAGTTTCCAAGGACTGAAAAATTAGCAGTTGAAAGGGTCGTTTCTTGATGGTTTTGTCGAGCTCGGAGTCACAACATATCAGTTTCGGGACCAATGATACAACAAGAATAATCAAACAGGGGAAAAAAGTTTTTCCTGCAAACGGGTGATGTTGAAGGACTGGTTTTGATCACGAGAATAGAATACCATCTTCAAGATGTATCAACTAAAGTTTCAAAAAAAAAAAACAAAAACTCATGACAGGCTATTTTGAATGATTTCTTCATAAATGAAGAATTTTCCTGTTTCTTGTGATTGGTTTTTGTACGAATGTAAACTTTCTAGAGTTCAATTCCTTATGTATGTGCTATTTTTATTATATTGAAATGTGTCTCATTGTACGATCATACTCTATTATACAGAGTCTTTAATTCTTGTATCAGTGAATGTATATACGTGTATAGATTGCTTGACCTCCCCAAAAGCGGACGCCCCCCAACAGCGGACAGCCCGATCGTGCACCGAGGGGTCCGCTATTGGGAGATTTTACTGTATTTATACTGAGGTAGTCAGTGACTAACTCAATTTTCACAACACATGTGGATGGATTACTCGGAGGCACAGCGTGCCAGTGGTGGAAATTAGTTTGCCTGAAATGTCACCCAAATCCGAAAATGGGGTTCGGTTCTTAGTGCCAAAAAACAATGAAGTTTCACCAACAGAAAATCGAAACTGCTCCTTTTCGCAAATTAGACAAAAAATGTGGAGTAGGTGCTTAAGAAGCTACTTGTGTTCTTCTCAGACAGTCAATTGAATCGTGGAAGAAATTCTGGATGAGCAGACTCGCTGATTTGTTCGGACCACAATCCCAAGCTGTCCTTTCCATCTAGAAGCTTAAGGCTAGTCCGGAGTCCCCGCAAAACCGCAACCAGACACGCACCGGCGTATTCTGAGGTTGCAGCTGCATCCAATCATTCTGAGAGCGATACTATTGTTTATACGCTTTTATTGGTACTGAATGTATTATTCAGATACTAGGCCACCTGTAAAATCTTATAACACGATACCATGCAAAGTTTCATGGCATTTCATTCATTAGGAATCGAAAAAAGCTTGAAGGCAATTTTTTGGTGGGACAGCGCGTCCGCGACTATTCCGATTTATTCCTCAATAACAAAACAGTTTTGGCCAAAATCAGACACTAGGCCATCTGGGGATTGGAATTTCCATTTGAATGAGCCCTCCCACGCCCGAAAATTTTGAATTTCGCAAAAATCTTGAACTAGTGTGAGCATCGAGCACTATAACTTGCTCAGCGAGCCAAAGAACTACGATTTTCTGGAGATATAGAATGAATCTCCGGGTATGGAACAATTCATTCGATGGGAAATATCATGGTGTTTCAGCTGCCATATCTCGTTTGGGTCGGAAATGTGAGGTTGGAATACTAAGAGGCAAAAAAGTGGTTTGTCTTTTCCCATCGCACATGCAGTACGATCAAAGCGCCATCTGTCGGGCATAATATCCGGATTCTCTACGGACTAGCCTTAAGCGATTGGACCAAATGACTTAGGAGAATATGTGAGTCCAGAGTCTCCGAAAAGTTTAAAGTGCCAAATTCTATGGATAACTTTTGTTGTAAGTCATGGATGTCAGATATGAATTTTTCCCGTTTCAAGGAGAAACATGAACCGACAATTCCATTCACGGACTTAAATGCGGAAAGGTAAGGTTACAAGATCGAAAGGCTTGCATTCCCTGGGACTTCTCTATCAAGAAATTGGTCGATCGGTTTAAGTAGTTTCCAAATAGCCACGTGAAAATGATGTTTGCATACTTGCTACGAGTGAACCAACTGATATCATGATAATAGCCAAGAGCTTTTCGTAACTCACAGGTTGAGTGAATTCCCCCATTCTCATGAGACCAAGAATACAAATATAAAATGAAAGCTACGCGGCGCCGTGGCGCGTATCACGGAAACTCACACTCACACATTCAATTTTCGCACGCATGCAATTCATCCAAGCCACGAACATGGACTACGCTAGTACATATATTGACGGACGCACATAGTTGTATATCGTAGTGTATATCAAATATCTGTGGTTCCATATTCTATATTTATTTGATCTCTTGAGCAATGAACTTTGGAATACAATTGAAGATTCATTGCGGGAAGAGAGAGGAAGTACTCGCTTGATTCGCAAGAAGGAGCAGTCACAATTTTCTGTTGATGAAATTTCATCACTTTTTGGCACTAGGAATCGAACCCGTTTCCGATTTTGGGCATTTCAGGCAAACTTTTTCTAGCCACTGGTACCCCGTAGAGGATTGTCAACTTATTCAAAAATTTGTGCGAGCGTGTGAATACACAAGCCTATTACAATACACCATCAACTGTGATACTGATACATCGTTGTCCACCTGTCTGGAATGTTGTGTCTACATTCCAAGATTGAACTCCCGAAGAACTGACATTCTCCCGATTAGAATATTCACGCGATTGACCAGTCGAACATGGATTTTCAATGCGAAAGGACGGCAGTGCAAGAAGAATTGGAAATCCAATATCTACGCGAACAAGGCTACTCATTGGGGAAAACCGTTAAAATCTTGCGTATTCCATATAGTAGAGTGTATTCGACGGTATCGAAAGGTGTAGAAGAAATTTCAGAAAAAGACAGAATTCCCTGCATCAGGCGTGAAAGTGCATTATCTAGGGGAAGTATCGAGCACAAGTGGTGGCTTTGCGAAATGAAGGATATTCTTATCGAAAAATTTTGGAAAGGATTAGTTGCTCAGTTGGAGCTGCGCGAGATGCTGTCGTCAGGTTCAAAGAGATCAAATCGAATAATCATCGCTTTCGGCCAGGTCGACCTCCTAAGATCTCAATTAGAGAAAATTCTACAATTGTCATATTAAGCAAGCGAGGTAGAAGGCTGACAGCTCCCGATTTAGCAGCGAGCATAAATACTGCAAGAGATTGTCGAATGAGTGATTCAACAATCAAACGCCGCTTGGTCAAGAATGGACTGCGCGGATGTGTTGCTGCAAGAAAGCTTCTTCTTCGGGCTCCTAGCCGCGTGGAACAGTGTTGTGGCCAGATGAGTCAAAACCCGAATTGTTTGGTTGCAAGCGTCGTATTTACGTCCGCAGGGGAACTGGTGAACGATTTGCCAAGGAATGTCTCGTGCCAAGTATCAAACACGGATGTGGGAGCATAATGGTGTGGAGTTTTCCGGTAATGGTCGACTCGGCAGTTTGAAGATGACAGGAGGCATCATGGCCCAAAAAGTGTATCATAATATTCTGCAAAGTCATGCAGTACCATCTGATTTGAGATTGATCGGCAAGGGATTCCACTTCCAGGCAGATAACGATCCCAAACACCCTTCCAAATGTTGGTGTTTGCAACGAGCCTACATCTATGCTTCCACTCAAGCATACCTAAAAGGCCCAAAAGTGCATGCCTGTACTTTATTGCACTCTTCCGGGTCCACCGAGGGATGCCTGTAGTACTGCAGCGCAGCTGTGGCAGTTCGAGCGCGTCTTTTGAGACGTTTGCATCTCCGTCGAGGTTTTTTCCAATTATCGATATATGTGTATCTTTTGATAAAGGTAACATGAAAATACACGCGTAATCTTCATTTACAACAACACTAAATTCTGCAGGAATAATTTAAATAATAAACAAGAAGCTGGTGTACTCCGTAGGATGGTGTGGCCTGCTCAGTCCCCAGATCTGAACCCCATAGAATCGTTGTGGGATAGATTAGCTCGAAAAGTACGCAAAAGCTCAATGACCAGACGAAATGTGTCTGACATATGGAAGGTTGTTCAGAGCAGTTGGAATTCCATCGACAATACTGTGTTGGACAAACTGGTACCTAGAATGCCGAGGATCTGCAATGCTGTAATCAAAGCCAAGGGTGGATTTTTCAAGAAGACAAAAATGTGATTACAATTCTGCAGCGATGATCAAAGAACTTATCTGTTTGTGTTAATTTACTAGACTAGTCTATGCATTTTTACCAAAATTGATATTCTGTTACGAGAGTTATGATAATCTGACCTTTGATTGGAGTGTGCGAGTTTTGAAAATGCAAGCTATACTTATTCAGTAAGATAATTACTGAGTTGCAAAGAAATCTCTGTCAAGCTTTGATTATGTGATAAATAATGACTTGTAATGAGACATTCCTCATGGAAACTCCTATCTGAATGATGATAGTTCACAGAATAACAACATTTGTATGTTATTGACAATTTCCGACTTGTTGTTCGTTTTCTTTCAAGGAAAGTTTTAGAGCGACGCTCTTCATAGCTTCGGCAATTGTGCAGGAGTGATACAAAAAAATATCTGAAAATCATTGCGAGTAGCATTATTTTCGCTCTTCAAGATGCTTCTTGCAAAACTATTCTGTCTTCATCCGCATCCAAACTACAGCACATATAGTAAAAGCGGTTTTTTTCGAAATCCTTGAAATTAGATCAGCTCTTTGTGCAACCAGGAAGGATTGGTAGAAGAATCAAAAACCGCAGGGAGTTAGCATTTTTTCTCATCTTTGAGACGCTTCTTCCAAAACCCCTCTACATCAATCTGGGCCCGAGCAATCGTCGTTTTTCCTAAAGATGATTTCATACCACCGTTCAGAAATTCTTGCAGGGTGCTGTATGTCAGAGTTTAATACTTATACAAAAAGTATATTCGAATGTTATGAAGTTGCCCGCACGTCGACGCGATTCTCTTGTTGACAACGCAGAACTGTTGATGACAACGACCGCCGGCCGTTGTCTTATTCCGTGACGAGCTTTTGCAGCGATCACATTTCTACGTATAATCTTTATCGATATATTGTGTTACATATTCTACGGATCTAGTGAGTCTCGAGTCTTTGAATAAACGTTCACTTTATCAAGTGCTGTGTTTGTGATTTCGTGAATAAATCAAGCCTGCTCAACGGTTAAAAGTTCTTACTGTATATATATTTTTTTCATTAAAAGTGATATATATATATATATATATATATATATATATATATATACACACAGTACCGTTCAAAAGTTCTCGATGGGTGATCCCTCGAGTACCCCGACTTGCCACAGCGATAAGTCAAATTCTATGAGTTGTAAAAAAATTTTCAAAAAAGCATCTTGAAGAGCAGAAAAAATACTAACTTTGATTGGGTTTGGATGATTTTTATCGAATATTTTTGAAGATCCTACACGGTGATGAAAAAATAGAAAATCTAAAAATTTTTTACTTTCATTGAGACACCTGCAGTTTCAATGCAAATGAAGATATGGCAATTCTGAAAAAAGCATCCTGTAGAACGGAAAAAATGCTATGTGTAGCTATTCTTTGGTTATTTTTTACGTCCCGTGTACGAAGACTTGCGAGCTGTCCAAATCCCCAAAATCATGGTTTTTCACCGTTTTCTGTGCCGTTTCTGGTGATAAACAGTCATTTTGGGTATCTAGACAGCTCGTACGTTCTCACATGCGGGACGTAAAAAATAATCAAAAAATGGCTACACATAGCATCTTTTCCGCTCTACAAGATGCTTTTTTCAGAATTGCCGTATCTTCATTAGCATCAAAACTGCAGGTGTCTCAATGAAAGTAAAAAATTTTTAGATCTTCTACTTTTTCATCAGCGTGTAAGACCTTCAAGAATATTCAATAAAAATCATCCAAACCCAGTAAAAGTCAGTATTTTTTCTGCTCTTTGAAATGATCTTTTGAAAATGTTCGTACTACGTATAGAATTCGACTTGTCGCTGTTGTAAGTCAGGGTACTCGAAGGATCACCCATCGAGAATTTTTGAACGGTACTGTATATGTATAGACATGCTCGCAATGCTGATGGATTTCTTTGTTGTGGACAGGAGGCTCATTTGACGGAGTTACTGGGAATTCTTCATATTCTAGGTAATATATAGATTCTAGCAAACTTAAAAAAAAATTTGGTGAGATTTCGTGACCCGCACGTCGTGGGTCCCCCTTGTGAGTTTCACCTTGCTGGGACTCCTAGGGATGGTTTGAGTATGGTACACTAACTTCTCATTTTCTCGGGCATGGTTTGTTTACAAAGTTACTACTTCTCTGAGCTAGCCTAGCTCTCCTGGGATATTGCACCGATCGCCCCCACAGCTGTAGTCTTTATGCATTAGAGGCTTCTTTGAGTGAGTAAACAAATCTGAATATGACGTGACTTCAGAGCTTGAAAGGGGGTGTTTTTGGTCGATTTCGTGAGCATTTTCATATTAATTGCGGAAGTGGGCAAAATTTGCTGATAGCAACTCAAAAAATCATCTTGTCACTCGTCTCGAAGGCATCATGTCCCTTTTAAAGTCCTGCCATCGTGTCCAGAACGTCAAAATACGTAAGAATTGATAGTTCGGGGACGCTCTGGGGACACTACAACTATTCACTATCGAAACCATGTATTTACAAAATTAGCAAAAAACGCTGGAAACGGCGATTTTTATAAATTCACTATCTCGCGATTAAAAGAAAATCCTGACATCGAGGTGCAAAACAAGGGTCGGTTTCTGTTTCTACGTCACAATATATACCAACAAGTCATTTTCTGGCCAATGCACTATTCCTGACCCACGGTTCTATTTCCGTGTATGTAATAAGTCTTCTTCCCGAACAACGCAATTCATCGCTATTTTTATGACCGTGCTTCTCAAGTTATCATCATGGTGGCCAAAGCCATTCTAACCCCAATTTGGTTGAAACGGTTTTCGACGTATTTGACGAGGAATCCGATAAAATGTCAAATTTTAGATAAAGATTGCCCCAAGGGCTGAAAAGTTAGTCTTTCATAAAAAAACTCCTTTTTCGATAATATGTTGACATTATAGGGACTTGAAAGTATTTTTTTCTGTAAAATTCAGCCTTTTTCTCGTCGAAATATGTGTCCTGGAAAATTTTTCTCATGGGGTCTTATCCGAATGAAAAAACAATCAAAAAATGAAAAAACCCATTTTTTTGCAAATTTCAAAATCGAAATTAGTTTGCCAACTCGCAAGGATGACTTTCGGGGCTTGAAAATTGTACTTTTCATCTCCTCTTATCATATTACGGTAGTCCTGAACCAAGTCTATCCTCCGCTGAAGACAGCAAGTAGGATTCTTGTTGGATATGGTTCGGGACATCTGTGGGATCACTACCTACTAAGAATCAAAGTCGCCACTTGAGCAGTTTTTTAAAAAAGTCGAAAGAACATGTTTTTCGATGTTTTCTAAAATCCTGAGTTGGGCTAGATACTCTCAAGAATCCTTGTCTACGAATCTTTCTCTCCACAAAACACCTACGCACTGAGCAGAGCTGCGACGAGTCCGGCTCTTAGTGTAGGCGATCAGTAGTAATAGACGGGTACGGTCAGACATCCTCAACAGCGCGACATCGACAGATCGTCTTGTCCTCTAACCATTTCCATTACCTATATACAGTACAAATAGGCATTTTCTTCACGTAAGTGTCTGTATCCAATAGCCCGATCGTCTAGAGCATTGATGAACTTCGATTATCTTTTGATCTCCTGTAGCGTCTGTGTAAAGATGCAACTCAGCTGACCTTGTTACAGCTATGCGCAATTGTGAAATGCAACCACGTGCTTCACAGCTCCTAACGATACACCCAAAATCGATAATATTCCCAACGGATTATGCATCGTGGACGCATAGCATCTCCTAAGAAGACATCTACTACACATTTGTCGTCATCTCCTCTGCCGTCAAGTGATTATATCTTAAACCACCTACGAAATACCACTCATCACTTTTGCAAGTACACTGACATTGGTGGAAGTACCTACACACTGGACTGGTGGTAGGGTAAGGGCACGTCCACAAATGAACTACCGCGAACTACACTCGACGTCACGCGATCGCGCGTCAGGACGCAGGGAGTATCTAGGAGGCGTTGGCCCCTACCCTTAGGAAATATTTTTGCATGGGGTACGCAGAGGAGTGCGTGCGCGGCTGAAAAGTTTCATCAATCCGGCTTTCCTAGGCCTTAGGCCTTAGGCCCAATCACCCCACTCCTCAAAGTTTGGTCCTCGGATATGAGGCTGCCTTTCCATGGCACAAATATTTTGCCAGAATCAGACCGCGAGATTTGAAAAACTCTAACCTAACAATGAGTGCGAAAGAGATGGCACTACTTTGGTGTCTCTCTCTTACACATTAAGAGGGTACCCGCGCCATCTGCCATGGAAAGGCAGCCTAACCTTGCAAGGGCAAATAGAATTCTATTCAAGACGCGCGTCTTCCGCTGTCTTTCAATTGGCCTATAGGCCAACCGTATGTATACATGCTCTCATCGTAACATTTCACGTCGTTATATATGAGGTTGAATAGCATGTCCTTCATTTATGGAGATGCCCTTACCCATCACCAGCCCAGCATATACATAGCACTGCATCGAAGGCGCACGTGTCGATAGTAGCCGAGGCGCCGGCGCCAACTCTGTACCTTTTAGGGTATACCTATAGTTAGTATCAGGCAGGCAACGTTGCGTCTGAGCATATATAAGGCTAGCACTGCATCACTCGGGCTTTCAGTGCTGCGGACGGGTGCGCGCCGCGCGGAGCTCGCTGCCTCGTGTGCGGCGCTCCGTAAAGCCTCACGCGCGTATTACGATTCCCGGCATTTTGTCCACTCTCTCTTTCTATCTATCTACTCTATACTCTCTGGGTGTATAGAAAGTACAGCAGCCGACGGCATGTCGGCCCCCTCGTCGTCGCTGCTGCCGCTCGTTCTGCTACTGGCTGCAGCCGTGCCGCTTCTACTTATGATACGAGAAGGACTAGCACATCCTCTACTGGAGCACAGACACTGCAGTCACCGGCACCCACGACACGATGAGGTTTGTACAGTTCATTCATGTAGGTTTGCTTAACCTCGTGCTGTGCAGCGTTGAAGGGGAGAGTTTTGAAGCTGCAGCAGTGACATAACCTATAAACAACCCCTTATACTTGCGCGCGAGATGTAAACAGTCTGGGCGCGCGCCACTGACTCGAGTTAGCTGTCACTTCTATCATCCCTTACCTCGTACTATGGACTAACTGTGAATACACGTGTGCCTCATCTATGTAAGTATAGTTATGAAAATGGTTTCGAGAGCGCGAGTATTGAATTTCTGCTCTCCTCGATCGAGCGTGCCGGTGTTTTGCACAGCTATGATGATGATAATATGCTGGCATGCACATCAGAGTGAACTGGATGATCATAACGGTGATGCTCGGGCCTCTACAGAACTGTTTCACGGCCCCATCAGAGTTTGTGGCTTCTTGTTCTTCTTTGCGGGCTTATTTGGGAATTTTGCAGCTTCGTTCGAGGCTCGACGCAATAATTATCTCATCGAGCGATCGCTCTGAATTTTTTTATGCTACGATTGTGTGAGGATGAGATAATTAACGTTTCGACAGGTGGCTCGTGAGAAAAATTGCGTCAGGTTTTGAGGAATTCTAGGCAACACGAGATACAAATTCTAGTGAGATGACGAAGCTCTGAGTGAAAACAGCTGATGTATGTTTCGTGCAACTATCAGTTTCTCAAAGTGTCCTCATTCACCCACGCACTGCGCGCCGCCCGGCAGCGAAATTCTCACGACCCGCACTCTCACTATCACCGCAAACATCCTCGAGAAACTCACGCGACACTTATCTGTACATATTACAGCTGTAGGAACTCCAATGGGATCGTTCAAACATTTGAAATCGCTCATATCTCTCGAACTTGTGTCAGAATATCGATCCGTTTGTGCGAACGCCTTATATATTCACTTCATGCACGTGGTATGGATAATGCAGATGTTCTCAGCACTTTACCATCGTCGTCGCCGAGTTCGCTCAACACCACCTTTTGTTAAGGCTCACGTGTTATTTCAACGATCGATAACGACGGATACAATTAGCCTTTACTGTGTGAGGTCTATTAAATTGTACGCCACCAGTGGCACATGGCATTTATTGGAGCTCTGAATGTGTGTTATATTAGTTAGGAAATATATATGTGTGTGTTTGTATCGAGGCAATGGGGGCGAATCATTCTGAATCAAATCCAATCTGCATCGAGCACATGTACGAATTGGCGCCGTTCAAGTTTCCCGCTTCTGGTACTGATAATTTCGAGCATGCATAGTGTGCGACATACACGCGAAACAATAAGCCAAAGCATCAATTCGGACGTGTTTAGCGAACGTTTCAAACAATGCTACTCTACTCTCGCGGAGAGCTTCCGAGCTAGATTAAATTACTCAATGAATGCCACGCCACTGCATGTGATTCTGTCGCAGCCGATGCTCTACTGCAGCACTTGTCGCTTGCGCTTTGCTCGAACGTTAACGTGTCGGGCGCTGCGAGTTTCTCGTGGAATCAATGAACCAAAAAATGTTCAGTTTTGAAATTCAATCGTTTTGAGCGTTCACTTTGCTAAGTGCAATGGACATTTTTCCTGTCTTTCTATTGAATTTTAAAAGAAAATCTGAACTGATGAGCTAAAGTGTCGCTTGTGCCATTGATTGTTGTACCGCACCATCGTTGTAGCGGTTGTATTTCTTTTTTTTCCCCTGCTCATCAGCTTTGTTAGAATTGGCTTTGTTGGGGAAGGCCGGAGAAACTTTTTCATCAGCTACAGAAGCAGTTATGAATATTTATGCATCGTGTCTTTATGTAGTTTGTTTCGCATTGCTTTTGTTTCGGAGACTTCTCTTTTTTTCTCTCCAAAGTTCTAACTAGGCAAACTGCGAACCAACGCAATATCCATTGCTTAGTGCAGCAGCAAACAATTAATTGGATGAAGCAAAGAAATACAGAACAAAATGAGCGCGCAAGCGCGTGCAAGTATAGTTTGCGAGGTGGAACTTGCGCGGAGAATCATTGCGATTCCATTCATGAGTTACAAACTTTAGAAAAGCGATATTAATACGGCTTTGCTTGCGTTTTCCTTCTTCGTTCAGGTAACTCACGAAAAGTCTATATGAAGAGAGTCAGCCCTTTTGTACGTGTCTGAAATTGTTCAGATTAAAAGTTCCACAACCATTAACTTGATGAAGAATGATTGCATCTAGATGTTATGACAAAATAACTTCTTTATATAGATAACTTCTTTATCTAGATAAAGATGTTATTTTGTCATAGTAAACCATCCATATTGTTGTAAATTGATTAGAATACAAAAGTATACACTCGTATAGAGTAGATTTGAGAATATACTCTACACGATTCCGTAACAAAACTGCAGATTGACTGTAGGTTAGAGAATAATTTTCAGACAAGTCCTCGTCATCTTCACTTCGTCTTCAGGGGTTCAGCTGGTACGGAAAGGATGCTTTCCAATGACATCTTCAAACTTGATGAAACTTTTTAAGGGAATAAATAAAGGACCTAAATCGCTTGTGATGAATTCTCACGTTTCCGGGGCTTATGTTCAAAATAAGATAAGATGAGATGAGCTTTATTCCGCTCAAAGGCAAAAACACGGTTCTCTGAATTCGAAAACATATTCTTATACATAATATAATTCTTGGCACTGTACTTGTAAATCTCTGGGCACATGGAAGGAATATAACCAGGATATTTGGTCAAAGCTATCCGAGATATGATACGGCGTTGATTCAACTTATGCCAAGTAGCATAGTTGCAAGGCACAGATCACAGAATTCCTTCTTGAGAAATAATCAGTCATGGGAGTACTCAGCGTAACGCAGTTGGGATAATTGCAGAGTTTTCGGAGTCGAGCTCGAGCAAGTCAAGTTTCAGTGAGGATTCGAATGTTGATACAGAGGGTGAGTGGCGCAAAACGAGAGGCAGAGAGTTCCAGAGCCTAGCACCCCGATACTGAAAAGTACTCAGTCGCGGGGAGCCGAACTCATGGGGATCCCAAGTTCTCTCTCATCGCTCCGACTAGTAGGCCTGCGCTGGTACATGGAGAACATTTCAGCCAAGTAGTCAAGCTCTCTCATCTTCAAAATCTTGTATATCAAGATAGCTGCAAAATTTAAGAGAGTCCGACCTTAGCCAGCCCAGGCCCAACCGATACGGAGTGACGTGTTCATCCTTTCTATCAACGCCAAAGACGTATCTCACACATAAATTGGACAATCGTTGCAGTCGCGTCCGTTGTTCTTCGTTTGCATCAAGAAAAACCACCGTGCAGTAGTCCAGATGTGGTTGGATCAAAGTCTCGAGTAGTTTCCGGCGGAGGAACTCGGTAGTACACGCCGTTATGAATCGCAGACCATACAGGGCTCTGTTGACTCTCTTCGTCACTTAATCAACCTGCGATTTCCATTTAAGTTGACTATCAAGTGTTATTCCGAGACTCACGACTGTGTCACTGAAGGGAACCGTCACACCACCCGGCAATCGAACACCCACAAGGCCCGATCTCTTCAGTCCATTGACATTACACGCAGAGCTAAAGAAGATAGCCTTGGTTTTACCGGTTTAAGGAGCTACTAGTCATCCAAATTCGAATTTCTGTCTTACTTCTGACTTATTAGATGGGTTCCTCAGAAGGACTGAGGAGTTACCTAAGCTTGCAGGAAAAATTGATCAGTATTTTCCAAGCATTGATCTGACTATCGAAAAGAATCCAATCAAAGACTTGCTGTTGGAACCATGCAAATTGCAGAAGAAGATTGTTCTCTCCATCTTATACATAGAATCTGGAATGGGTTAGCTGATAACTTTGGTGCTAAATACCCAAGCTTCGCGAAAACTAACATTTGGTCTGATTGTGAGTACGTTGAATTGAACATCTGCGCCCAATCACATCGAGAAGTCACTGGGATTTCTTTGTCAGAAAGTTTGAAGAAATGAATTTAATCGAGTTGGGCTTCTAGAGATTGTATCATCGAATGATAAGTCATTAGATGAAATCATCTTGAAGCATCTAGCCTACGCGATCATATACAAAAAATATATTTTGGGAGTAATAAGTCTTACCAGACTCTAATGAAAGTAGGTAAGAGTCTACCTGTACAGCTTGTTCTACTTATTACATTTTTGGCTTTTCCGGAAGTTCTAAGAAATCGCATGTATTGGCTAAATCTTAATTTTTTTCATAACATATCACAATAGTTAGACCACCGTGGTAAGGAAGATGATTAACACGTTCACTGCGATGGCGAAAAACGCGTTCGGGTCCTGTGTGCGATGGGTCCCACCGGTGGGGTCCATCGCAGTGAAGGTATTAACTAGAACGGAATATATTGGATTCAGATTCCCTAAAATTCACAATTTGAACCAATAAATATTATTTGGGACATTCTGTAATGGATTTTTTGAAAAAGAGTTTTCTGGGACAAATCCTCAAAGATCCACAGAGGTGAGAAAATCTTCCGAAACTCGATGACAGTCTTCAAATACACTTCACCGATCGGACTAAGATATGAATAATACCATCAAACTCATTGCTCCAAAATCCATTCTGTGAATCTGAAATATTATTCAACTACACAGCAATCGATTATGGCATAATGCGCAAAGCGACAACACACAACCAGTAACAACCCATAATCTCTATTCCATGACGCAACGACAGAGCACAACCGATCACGCTATGCGACAACTCGAATACCCAACAATTCAGTCCTTCCGCATCAACGGAATCGGCAAATCGTCACCCGCAATCCAGTAACATGCATCAGAATTGCCAAGTACCTAATACTCGACCACACGCTCGTATGGACCGCGTGGTGTCCTGTTTCGGTATGCCAGATCGCGGGGGCGTGTACTACATGCACCATGCATGCAAGAGGTCAGACTTTGCTCTCCTGCCATAACACACGTGATACCTAACCCAGGCTCGTGAAGTTGGTCCACTCTCCACTGATGGTGCATATAAGTATAGCCTATACCTATCTGATGTCTGCGGTTCACGTGCAGCCTCCACAACTTGCTTACTCGCCGCTTGGTCGCTTGGTCGAGGTCGACTACATCGCTAGCGGGCCATACGGAATTAGGCCAGACTCGCGGGCTCTACGTTGACCTATCCTCATGTATGTCACTGCAAAAATACTACTACATAATGCTCTGTCGGGTTCATGTCCGAGTGTTGAGTTGGAGTGTGCGGTGAAGTCGATGCACCCTTGTGTTTACAATGAGTCTGGAATTGTACAGGTGTGGGAATCGATATTATGTAGGGGTAAAGTGGTATGGAAGTTAGAATGTGAGGGCTGGGTTGGCTATATAATACATTCGTGTGATTGGGCACGTAAAGTGGCCTGTTTGCTCTTTCTCTATATAACTGGTGACGCTAGCTGTGCCACCACCCTCGCAAAGCGTGTGTCTGCGGCTCTGTTTTTCTTTCCTCCCAGTCGTTTTGCGCGTGGCTGATGATGGTCCTGCTCGCTCTCTGGATTTTTAGCTGCGATTCTGGTATAGCTCGATTTTCATGCTATGCTGTGCAGGTGGAGATATGAGAATAGAGGCCATATGAGTGTACCGAAAAAACATTTGATATTTTTGGTGCATCTTTGGCGAGAGAGTCTGTTGCTCCATCGATGCTAGCGTTAGCTGCGCTATACACTATAACAGTGTAGCGGTGAAATGAAAATACGAGTTTTCTGATGGCGCTGTTGCTCTATGTATGTAGAGCTCTTTGGTAGTCTTGCAATGATTGGGTCTGTGCAAAACAATTTCGACGCCGAAGGGGATGGTGATTGATAAAACCCATTTGCCATTGTTGAGAGGAAAAGAACAGTTTCACTGGCGGTAACTACCGCGATCTTTTTGGAATTAATTCTATGCGATGTTTGGATAAATGGTCAAGAGGCATCATTTGGAATAAAAACTTGAGATGCCCACAAAGTTGGTGATTTTCAAATACGGGAGACTTTCTTAAAAATTTCAATTGAAAAGTGTCAGATATAAAAAATGCCATTTGATTGCAGTTTCATTGAGGCATTTTGTAACGATATATATACACGTATGGATCACTTCATGGGAAAAATTCCACGAAGGGTCAGCCGAGGAACAACTTATGAATCCTGGCTTAACAGCAATGTCAATGTTGAAGGTAAATGTAAATCTGGAGAAAATATAGAAAGTATAAGAACAGCTCAATGAACAACTCGAGTGGTGAAAATCTGCGACCTCAGTTGATTGATGATCTCATTTTTATCAAAACAACCGCTCAACTGATGGTACCACAGGAGTTTTATCAACTCAACTATAGCTGAAACTTATTTGAAGAACGTGGGAATTCATTCCAAGCACCACTCGACCTGGAACAGAAAATTTGTGAAAATCTGAACTTCTCTTTCGAGTAGAGCGGAACTTCATGATGAAAGCTCAATGTCATCAACACAAGATATTCAACCTATTAACCTCGATTTCATTCACCAAATATATTTTAAAAGAACAATCCCGGTAAATCGTATAATATGAGCTCGATTAATCGTGTAAGTCGTATAAAAATGTTGGATATTAAAATTCAACTTAATAGACGTGTACATCAACCTCTTCTTCGATTAAATTTGATCCAATAGAGTGATTACGAGCTCAATTAGGTTTTTTTACATCTCACCACTTTATTACCCATCTGGGGAAAACTCAATTATGATGATAGTCTTTACTGAATCCGCGGGAATGGGTGTTCTTTGTTCTATGCACAATGTGCCATAGATGATTGCAGCGATTGAGAAAACGGGTGCTCTCTCAGAGAAATTCATTGCATGTGTTCTATCGTAATTATGCCGCATTAAATGAATATCTCAACCTGAAAATTTTAATACATCGTGTTTTACCGTGCATGCCACGATATTGGGATAGAACGTGTCAGAGTTTCGAAATATCCCTTCAAGTATCTCATACCTGCGGGCGAATAAATTTACACTATATAGCTTTTTCTTGATATTCAATTCACTCGCCTGTATTTTATAAAACTGCCCACGTGTGGCGTTAGAATGTGCCTCAGGATAGTCCACATCAATTCGATGATGAAATCAAGGATCAATGTGTATCAGTTACCTTATAAATATCGTAAATTGAGTGCTGGCAAAAAGTGAACTCATTAGGTCTGTTTTTGCAAATCATTTATCATTTGGCAATCGAAACATTTGACCACTTTTTTATCACGACATTTCTCAATCAATCTAAATTAATAGATGTAATGATGGATAGATTAGGATATAAGAATAGTTATGATCACTCAAACGAACGAGTATTCCAGAATATTCATGAAATTAAATTCTCCAACACCGAATATGCAATGAATTATCGCATCAGAAGAGAGCGTAATGTCAGACAAGTACAAAAAACTAATGAACGCAGAAGAAAGGTCCAGTATTATCTCAAATAATACGGCTGTGTAACTAATGGCGCAATCGAAAGACTTTCTTTTCTTCTCCTATAATCAAAGTCAATCGCGACAAGAAAGTATCCAAGTCAACTACAGCTCAGTCAGACCCACCTATACCAATGAATATATAACAAATTCACGCCGATGAAACTGAAATCTCGTCTCCATGTCTGACTGCACCGCATCAATCACATACACACACACACACACACACATACATACATAAAAATGGACGGTTACGAGCGTGCAAAGTGTCGCTCGGCAATCGTCTCGTCTATTCGTGACGTCGTCTTCTCAACGACGATATAGAGCTTCAGCACCATCTCAAAGCCGTAAAAGAAGAAAATAACCAATCTCTCGTGACATGGCATCAGTATAGCATTGCATGGAATCTGAGATATTTTGCACGCGCCAAATGCGAGAAAGAGATGCGAGAACAAGACGGAAAAGCGACAGAAAAGTGTCAGAGATTCGCTGATGTCGTATTTTCGCATTTCTGTGGGGTACGAATTTCCCATCCATCTAGGTATTTCTGTAGTTTCAATGTGAAAGAATGGGTTCCTACGTATTATAGCGGTTGAGAGCTCTTAGTACCTGACATTGCAAACGAGTCGGGCTCGTAAAGAGCGCATCTCTGTGGTCTACGCTGCTATGATAACGAAAATGAGAAAAAGCGCTTAGAATCCTCTTAGAAGGTATCGGTGGCAGCCAGAAGCCAGAGAATAAAAAATCCTCACTGAGAACGAAGATTTGTACAGGCTAAAATTCAAGTATGAAACTGGATAATTGACGAATATGGTGTGCGGTGTATAGGTATTACCTCGCAACGAGACGCCATAATTCGAAAGTGGAGCGCAAATAATGAGCAAATCGGCACTCACGCGCAAAATATTACGTTCGATCGAGCGAGGCTCCGGCACGCGTCCTTGGCAAATTTGCCCCAAGTGTATATTAACCGGGCCCGTAATAATCGAATGCATGGGTATTTTACTCGAAGCCCGCCGTAGTAATCGCATCACATCGTTGCACTTTGCAGCTGTGTTGAATTGTTGCGAGAGCGGGCGCGATGGTCAATGAGACATGTCGCTTCGAATATTGTGCATATGATCAGTGCATGCTCCTATTATCGGTGAATTCATCGCGCGAGACAGTGTTCTACATGTGCAGAATATCGTCACGTCGGACGATCCATTAGTTTACAGCGTAATTTATCTGCGTGCGAGCCTATATCCACTCGAGTGTGCTCTTTACAGAGTGTCACTTTCAATTGTCTTGATTGTTTGTTCGATGATCTACTTATTGCGTCTTGGATGGCCAGGCAATAGGCATTCGAAGAAGGATTTTTGCAGTTGGTATTTTTAGTTGACCCGATTACGATATTGATGGCTTGGGGAGCTACTTACGAAGTACTAAGGGTCTAAACGAGCTTACTTTTTTCACAAGCTTGCTTTTGAGAACTGCTGCAGACGGAATAGTTCCACAATACCGTCGACAAATCAATGTTGTGCTGAATTAAAAAATAATCATTCCATTATCGTCAAAGTATTTGACGTAAATCGAGTTTGATACCAGATATAGTATAACTTAGTGAATTACGTTTACAAAATCACATCAAGATTCTCGAAAGTATGACCGGCGAGGAAACTCATGGAGCTCTTCAAATATAGTCATGCTTTAGTAATGCCATGACCAAAATGAATCGGTGATCGCCATCATCATTTGACTCTTTAGTGCATGCATGGCTGGAAAAGTTTCACTTCCCAATATTTCATCTGATCGGATACCTGAAAGACCTTCTTCCAAACTGCCCAAAATCATTCTACTTATGTTGTTATCCACAATTACAATGGACCAATTCCAACGATAGCACTAGAAAAATGATGCCTGATAACACAATTAGCTCTTTGAATTGAAAAATTTGAAAAAACCAGACGAATGCTTTCAGCTATCATTTTGCAGAATACACAGTAATCCTGTTCTCTCAAAGAGAGATGTGTTGCACAGTCTGTGGAGTGAATTCAATGACCGAGTCGTATCAATCTTTGGATAAATCATTATGATGCTTATATGTATTGCTCCACTTTTTCATTTCATAAATCTTGATATTGATGGAAGAGCTGTTCTCTTTCGATGATGAAACTAGTTGTGAATAGTAAAAATTGAAATCCTTGCAGACCTTTATAAATGTTGTTTATAATGCTTTGGATCAATAACAAATGGCTATAGAAAATCTGATTCAGCACAGTGATGTTAAAATAAATGAATCTTCGAGCATTAGACCGTGATGATCGTGACCATTGAACAAGATCGAGAGTTCTGCATGACGATGTAATTGCATAAATTACACTGTTCCTCAATTCTTTATACAATAGCTTGGAGTAATCGTACTCATTTTGCGCTCATTGTTGCAAAGATTTATTTAGCATGATTACGTACATATGAGGGCATACTGCAAATTTTGAACTTTTTATGATTCAATTAATGGTCATCAACCAACTTTCAAACAGTACATAACTTCGACGGCTATTGCTCCTTCCAAAAATTACTGATTTTGCAGAGAAACTGTAAATTGGATCATTATTATAAATGGACCATATAAATTTCTTCCAGTTTTCAACACTAAACTTATTTACATCCGAAGTCTTGAGCAAAATCTTGGTGAAGAGAATTTCGCTTTCGTTAGTACGACATCATACACTATACAAATTACCGTTTGCGCCTCTAATGTTCTTTTATCTTTGGGCGAAACTCTAAACTGGTGTCATTTCGATCAAAATCTCCCATGAATTTCGTCTGAATGTTTTGGGGATCACTTTTTTCACATTTTAACATGAATAGTGAACTCATTCCACGAAAAATCCTTATTCGAACTTAAAAAAACTCATCATGGCATTTTTTTCAATCAGAACTCCAAAGTAGCCATCTCAAAACTTTCTGTGAGTTATGATGAGTCTCATTCAGTGCTCAGAGTCTCATCATGCAAGTTCGATCTTTCCATGACATTGATTCGACACAAAGAAAATTGATTATTTTGCACAAATAAGGGTTCCCTTCCCATGAGATTCTCATCATCATGCTTCCAACAATATCGATCACATGACATGCATAAAAGCCGATAAAAAGGCTCTTCTCTTATATAGTTGGGCTCTTTTTGCGGCTTGCATAGCGTGCATTGCATCTTATCGTGGGTAAAAAAGAAAGAAGGAAAGAAACGAGAGTCGAATACATTGAAAAAGCGATCGATGCTTCCGTAGGCAGAGCGATGCATAATGTTTCTAATGTTCGATGCGCCTCTGCAAAGCTTGAGTGGATGCACATTGACACTCATTCATGGCTGCCATAAGAGTGGTAGATAAGATGATTCTCAGAACTCTGTAGAAGCTAAAGTAGTCGTGATTCATGTGAGAACCAAACTTGGAAATCTCAACTGAAAGAAGTTTTTCTCTTCACACTTGAGCTCATGAAGGATCATCTTTGTATGTAACTTGGTATAACTATTTGCATGTCCAGGAGGAATGGATGATATAGATTAATACCTTCGCATTCATAGCTATTCATCTATTCGTCTTTGTATTGATTGACAAAAAGTTGGCTCAGCATCGCAGTATCAGACCCCCTTTGACACTGAACTGTACCGAGGTTGTTCATAACATCATGAAGTATATCATCGATCTTGAATCAATGACTCAAGACGGCTTCATTGATCATATCGGGTACCCGTCTGTGACCCTTGCCTATTTGCTAAGCTTCATAGACCTCGTGTGGATGCCTATGATATTATGCAGTTTTTGATATATCTGAGTCTACTCTTCTCATTGACATCTTAAAGTCTTACTTGATTGATCTCCTTTGTCTGTACAGATCCTGCATTTGAAAATTGATATCTGTGCACGAAAGTGCACATATCACAGCTCTGTCAAGTTTGACGTTGAAACACCATAAATTATGTAGGTGTCACAAATGGGCCACTTTTTCTGTTTCGCAACAAGTCAAAACCAATATTGTGGCCTTCTCTTGTAAGACGTTACTTGCTTCTCATTTTCACTCGAGTGATATTCAGATTAATTCGATTGATCTGGAATTATATGATGTTGCACTCGCACATCTACTGGGTTTATTGATTTCTTCTATGATTTAGCAATTAAAAGAGGTTTGTCCACCATTTCTCTTTCCCTATTCCATTCTTTCCTGTCAAAATTTTTATTATTCATGATGGAGTGTGTACAGGATCTCATACAACAATAGACCAGAAATCGTTGGAGATCATGTAGCAGATAAGAATTTCAATGTGAGACTTTTTGTGTTGCGAACATATTCTGAGCACCCATGAGGTCTATGGTTTACTCAATATCACAATAATTATTGTTCTGGGTTCAATAGACTCCTTGAATCACTGATGGACTGAAGCAAAACTGGTATAGTGCGTGTAACATCAGAAGCATTGGTTCTGCTGATCTAATTCTAACGGGATGAGAAATTCGTTACGTTTCATTGCGAAATTATGTTTCTCGTGCAGCTGTTCAGAGGCGGAATCTTTGGAGTCTATGCCACAAAAAGTTTCTAATTAAATTATCAATTTCTTTCTCTACCAACAACATTGAGAAATCAATATACATCGCTCTTACTCACCTTGGCAAAAAAACTTTATGCTGCAGATACGTAATGTTCTGGCCAAATTGAAGAAGTATAATCCCTGATTCATTACAATCTAAGAGATTCGATGAACCATAGAAATGAAATTCTTCAAGAAAGTTGCGAGTTCTATGAGCTAATACGATGCGGGCTTACTGAAATGATCTCAATTTGGGATATACAACATTTGCATCTGAATTCTTGTCGTCATAGCAGTCTTGGCAAATTTTTTTGCCACTGGGAACTCTTCTTTGGAGAAATGCTCTTGACTGTTTAGATCAGTGTGCCAGAAAGAGTTGGAGAAATTTTATGGCTTGATGTGATGAATATGTCATCAAATTCGCTCATCAATTCTTATTTCTCATGGTAATCGAACTGTTTACCTTACTTATTCAATCAAACCCTGCATTCTCCCGAACTCATAAAAAGTTTTGATAGACCATACGAGCGTAAATCTTTGAAATATATTGCATGGACAGTTTTCATCAGAAAGATCTTGCATAATATTGTCGTCATCGGTTATACAGCTTCTCCAACGATCTCCTCGATCCCAGCGTCGATCTTTTCACTTGAAGGCCCAGAGAACTATTACAGCAGAGGCGCGGTCGGCCTGGCAAGAAATTCTCCTCTTCCGGAAAGTCATTCGACCATCATAACTACTATACTACTACTACTGTCTATACCAGAGTAGTTTTGAAACGGAACCAATCCACAAGCCGTTGCACTCGGGCGTGTTCATCAAGAAAAGAATATGAGAAAAAACTATAACAAACAGTGCCTTAAAATAATAAAGGTAATTAGAAAGTGCCAGAAGTTCCTCCACATCCGTGTATATACTTTGGGTTCACTCACAATGGCCTACACGCTGATATTAATGTAATACGTGCTACTATCGCAGGTGAGCGACAGTTGGCTCATGCTGGCTATACACGTAAAACAAGTGATATTTGTGAAGGTATTCCCAGAGACAGCAGCAATAAGAATCATGCTCTCCGCGCGTACGGTCCACTTATTTCTTTCACACAATCGCTGTACATATGCTGCACTTTCAGTACACGCAAAAATGAGCGTGAGCGTCGAATTGAAATCTTTATGAATATGACGCACTCAAATCTGCGCACATACAACGTGCACGAGCACGAGTTTTCATTTCCATTCAATTGTCATCGCTCAATGTATCTCTTGTTAAAGTCCAGAGTGAATACTTTGAGCGATGTAATAAAACACAAGCGTTGGATCAACATGAATATTGTGTATGTAGTACTAATACTACTATGGGGCTTCACGCTCCTAGATTGAGATAGTAAAAGTGACTGACCGCGTGTAAATGCATCACCGGAAGGAATCAGTGCTTCGCTTCCCCGAGCAAATCCGTTCGCGCTTCGTCATCCGAATCGTTGCGCTTGAGCGGCGGGAAAAGTGAAACACGAGCACTTGTATATGATGCCGAGCGTGTAACTATGCGTGACTATAATACAAGTGTGTACACATATAAAAATTGCAATGTCCTACTTTTTTCAATGGTCATGAGTGAATATATAATTATTCAAAATGTAGAGAAAAAGAATCTTTTCTTGAATAATGATGATGATGATGATGATGATTATGATTATCGAAGAATGGAGGCCAAGACCTTCATTAGCTTTCGCGGTAAAAGTATTATGATCTCTTTGAGAATCATGTAAAAATATTATGGCCTTAGACAGAGTATAACGAGTTCCACCGGGATGAAACTTTAATCAGCAGTAATTGGCCCCCCTCGTATACATCAGCGCAGTCTAATGTGGAACAAATTTCGATGAGCTTCTGGGAAATTCTTCTCTCTCTCTCTCTCTCTTTGCAAACGAATTTTCAAAAGTTATGGGCAGCGCTTAGTACCTGTTGGAGCGCGACACGTTAGGGGGCTTGAACATAGTTAACCCGAGGCTGCATGTGGCTAAGCTTTGCAATGTAGTTGAGACGTGGATAAATGATGTGAGCATTGCAGTAGTACAAACCGCATGTTACACGTGCATGGCAGCTGCAGCACGATACACAAAGTGAGTATGGGTCTCTCGAATTTTGTGACTAAGATATTATGTTTGTCGGATAGTACGAGGTTGTTGGTTATTTTAAAATAATGGGCCATGGAAAATAGAGGTAATTATTGAAAAAGGTTGTGGAAGTTGAGTCTTTTGTTGAACTTTTTCTCAGGTTTATGGGTTAGACATTTTTCATCAATAAATTGTGTTATCTTCAGTAACATGAACTATGGATTCATTTATTGCGAATGCTCAGAAGAAACAGGATATGATCTTTCAGGCTAAAAAGGGGATATAAACTATCGATATTTTAATATGGGCTGGTCCCAGACTATCGGCTGATGCCTTAAGTTTCCCAGATTTTGCTTTCACGGTAAATTCACGTTACGATGAGGGTAACGATGAGTACACTCAAACGACCCAGTATTATGTATTTCAAACAATGGGTGGCCACAAAATAGGCCGATCTTTGGCTGGTCCATAGGAATAAAAGAAACAATCTTAATCCAAAAATTTACACTCGAAAAGAGTTTCGAGATGGTTTCACGGAGATGTTGAAAAGATACATTCGTATTCTATTTGAAATCTATACTTAAATCACAAAACGGAATAAGTCAAAATGGATGTGGTCTGATTTTACTCTTCTTATGTACTGTAATTATTCAAAATTAACATCCCGTGGCACTCAAATTCAAATTTTGACTGTCCATGAATATTTCTTCTTCTATTCACAATATACTTTTTTTTGAGCAATTTTCAATCAACCGCAACCCATCATAGTTGTAAATGAGACATTCATTTGCAGCGCGTACGAATAAACTTGCACGGGAAAACACACGTCACATCAAAATCGTATCGCTTTCCTTGATCCTTCAAAACTTTCATAGAGCAAGTTTAGAGTCGTAGCGATGCAAATGAAACTCTCATATCACCACCATGCAGAGCAAATTCTGTACTCAGTTACTCGGTCGATTTCTAAAATCGAAAGTAATGCAGTAACGTATATGTAAGACACCGAGGACACATTTTAAGTTTGATTACCGGTTCAAAAACGAGCCAGCAACTGCAACAGTACATACGACGGACTCTCGATTTGTTGCAGCTCATATAATGTACACATACGAGATCGTTTCGCACTGCATACACATTTCATTATGACATTCTGAACGAGCGATTTCGTGCCTGATAAAACACCACTGGCCACTCCATTTGCAAAAATCAGTCTCAACCTTCACCTATACCATCTATATACCCATACTCATCAAAACAATTTGACAAGAAAATTAAAGATCTCTACCTCAATTCCTTCGAAAAAAAACCCACATAGATATAGCGGTCGCTCAGGTTTCGTCGGTTGGCGAAAAGTTGTCAGCGCGTTGACCTTGACGGTGAAAAGGCAGTCCCCCACTAATTTATACAACATATGTATATATGTATAAACGCTCACTCTCAACCGCATGATACAATAATATAAGAGCCCGTAAATGTGGCAGCAGCAGAAGGTTCTCGCGGGCCAGCGAACTCTCGATTTGTCGCCAGTCAACATAGTGTATAACAGGCGGCCGTAATCTGCGGCGAGAGTGTGCCAGACTCGTATTATGGGAGACTTTCTAACGCCCGACATCACCTTCGTCTTGCATAGATATGAGCATATACGAAAGTGAGCACGAGTACCATATGACGTTGTAATATCACCGGATGAGTATACTGCAGATAATAGGTACTTATAGGTAGGTGGATGCATACACTTGATGCCAATCGAGATCCAAAGCGACATCAGCAGTCATCGATCTCGTCATTTCGATCTGCTTCATATCTCTCTCACTTGAGAATTCATCTCGTGAGAGCTATACTACTATTGTAGTCCGTTGTAGGTGTGTAAAATACTGATCCGAGCTATACCCGATTGATGAGATCGTTGTAACGAGTCATAATCCGTGTCGAGAGCATGTCACTGCACAGATATACTCAATACCTCACACGGTGCAATGATCGATCTTAAAATTCGATACTTGACTATTGGTGAACGTGGTGGTGACGCGAGAGAGTTTTCTGAATTGCTAGTCGAACTTCTTATATGGAGTATAATATATATGTATGAATGCGTGACTGTGATATGGTTCGTTGCTTTAATATGACAAATGCCCACGTCATGCTCTGATTTTATTTCATTCAATGATTGAAAGCTATAGAGAATAGATGACTAACGGTAGATAAGAGCCCGCAATCTTACCATTGCGATCGAAGTTTCAAGAATTTTTGTGAGAATAGAATGTATGTTTACGGTACAGGTACATTTTCTAACTCATGCTTGATCCAAGTGTGTCGCTAAATTTCTTCAAGATCGTTTTGTATGTTGTTAGTCAGAAAATGTCGAGATTGGAGTGAGCAGAGAAATTGATTACTTGTGGAAGCGTGTCAATCAAAATTTCGCCTGTGCAATTTGCTATTCCGGTGTTTCCAAGAACTTGCCCAAATACATTTGTATCGTACGATTGGGTACACGACATTTATAGATTGAGAAGCTATTTGTATGAAGGAAGCTTGAAATTTTCATGTCAAATCTTATTTAGTGAGGTAGACTTGAATGGAAGGCGTTGAATTATCACAGAGCCGATCTAATCACATTATTGAGAGCAGTGCATCGTGGAAGTTGGTGGATTGGTCCCGTTTCCAGGAAATCCATATCGTTTTAAATAATGCACCAACAACATAGTTGTATCATATTGCAAAAATACTTAACATATAATATTTGTTATGGAATGGCGTCTCATACTATACGAAAGTCTCAATATTAAGGGGATAATTTTAACTTACAACATATCTGCTGCCAATGTACTAATATGATTTATACATACTTATACACAATACTCACACTTTGATTGAAAATTATCTCCATAAATGATGAAAAATGCGTCATTTAACTGAAAACTGATCTGATCTCGACAGGCTTGTAACAAACAGTCTGCTTTTAGTTACTAGTGAGGGCTGCAGTGAAATCGAGAGTGGAATGTTGGAAAATTGAATATTCTGCAGCAATCACAGGTTGAATTAACGGTTTGCTGGTTTTCACAGATCGAGCATTTAAAATACCCCACTTATACTTATTATTGTCACAAGTCTGTACCCGTGTAAGATTCAGGCCCGACCCATTATTCCCTAAGAGCGACGACATTCAAAATTCTTCACGTCAAATGTCTTAATGAAACTGTGAAAGAGGCCTGACAAGGAGAGGTCTAATCTTGAGACGAATCCAGGATCCCGTGTCCTGGATTCGTCCCAAACTTTGGGAATCATTTTATTTTGGTGAAAAATGAAGGTATCTCAAAACATTCAATCCCATGGGCCTCCTGTTCCAAGATACAGCTATGGAAATTAGCATTGGCAGTGCATCTATATGTACGACCTTACAACATGAGCAATGCTAATTTCCACAGTTATATCTCAGGGTGGGAGGCCCATGGAACAAATTCTTTTGATATTCATTCCCACCACCCTCCATTTCTCACCAGAACACGATGATTCTCAAGGTTTGAGACAAATCCAAGACCCGTAAGGTTAAACCTCTCCTTGTGAGTTCTGATCAGAATCATGCCATTTACTTCTACTGTTGGTTTTAGAACGATTCCGGAGGGAGTACTTGCGGTATGTAATATATACTCTTGCGGTACTTTCCAAGTACTTCTCCGGTACTTCTCCAATACTTCTCCGGTACTTCAAACGAGTTTCGGGGTGATTATCTCATCAATCAAAATCGTCCCATACCTGCTTACAAAGCTTCACTTCCCGGAGAGATTCTGAGTGGGCCCTTCTATTTTTCTCTGAGTGCATAATCGTAGTATGGCTTGTCTTCTCAGTTTGCATCCTCTGGTTTGAAATTTAGCTCTAGTTCAGGCTCAGCACAATGACCGAGGCATAAATCACGAGTGCGGTTGCATCCTCGCGCATGAAAACTTTAGACTCTTTTCTCCTTGACTCAAAAGCTCGCGCCTCGCGCACGACATGATGCGATGCTGGTGCTATGTGAGGAGTGGCTCGAAGACTACGAGCTTACAACGGGGTGCGAAAATGAGTCTCGTGTTCGCGTCGCTGGCCCTGAAAAGTTTTGGCCCTAAGCCGACTGCGATGACGACGACGACGACGACGAGAAGCTCTATGCCAGTTCGTCGGACAATCTCATTTTTGCAGCTATACGTGACCCTTTGCTCTTTTCACTTCCACACCTCGCTCATTGTTTTTTTGCACGCGTTCGCGCTTAACAAAATTCACCAGACGAGATCCGGTTCTTCTGAACTTGACTCTTTTTTTTGAGCCTTGGCTCGCCCTTTTCAGTTATCATTGCTCATTTCGCGGCAGTACGGGAGGAGTACTGGGACATTTATTCTTGGCTTTCAGAAAAAATGTTATGAGAGGTGCTAAGATTACCATATCAATGCATCATTCCAGAATTTCACCAAATTATCGAGGCGTGATTTTTTGGGGAACGTTGGAATCGTGGTTTGATCTTTGATAACTGTATCGAGTAAGCGAAGACTCGCAAGGGAAGTTGAAGTGTTCTTTTGCGCGCCGAAAGTACTTCAGGAAAGTGACTAATGTTTGACTCTCTTTGGAGATTCGTATCTAAATTGATTTTATCAAGAGACTCATTCAAAGTAATTGCGCGTGAAATATTCGAAGCCTCATTTATGTAGCTATCACTCCGTCATACTTTCTCTCGTGCCTATTTTTAATGTGGAATGATCTCTTCTCTTTGATGACCATATCTAGTTACACGATAGGCCCAGTCGCAGCTCTTTCCAAGAATAAGCATATTGATTATGGGTGGAAAGTTTTGTAACACTATTGATGTGCGATAGTTCTGCATTCACCATTGACACATATTAATGAATGCTCTCGGACATGGTTGCTATCGATTCGATCTTGAATTTCTATCTTGCGCTACATCTTCCACCGACCCTTTGATCCTTTCGGGAAATAAATTCAATTTCCTCAATCTAATTTAGCGATTGGAATTCCACGTTACAAAATAGGTATATTTGAAATAGCAAATATGTTGAAACATGAAATGACCAACATACACCCCTTCCCGTTTCTTTCCCAACCATTGAAATGTCTGCAAATTCAAGGCAACGCCAGATGAAGAGCACAGCAGCGAAATTCTGCGAAAGGGAAATTCTCTCAACTACGGAAAGCGAGCGCTCTGGCATACAGCTCGGGGAAATTTTTTTAAGCTCTCTTTGGCCACGCGCTGGCCTTTGCGTTGCATTTGGACTCTCTCGTGCGTTTTCTACGGCTATATTTCTCCTGCTCGTCGTGCAAGCTCTGGCCCACACCAGCAGCTGCATCGGTCGCATTGCCCACCACTGATAATCCGTTATGACGCTTTGACGTCTTTATTTTGCCCGCTTCATTCGTTCGTTAGTTTGGTCCGTAGGTGAGTATACATATATATTTTGTATGCCTGGTCCGACGTTTTTTCCACGCGACCGACCACCACCATACTCTCTTCTGGCGCTTAGTCGCATCCGAGAATTAAAAACGATCAAAAGTTGCTGAATATAACAGCGATTGGGCAAACGGAAAGAGTTTGGTGGAAAGAGAATGAGTTACGTTGACGAGTCTGTGCAGCGAATCGTTACCATTCCTAAAGTGTGCAGTGAGACTAGATGAAGAGGCAAAAGTTGAAGGAGCTTGCAAGTATTTCTGCGATGGATATTTTCATGAAGTTCTAAAAGACCAATGAATTAGTGCAGAGTTTTATATCATAGTACATTTTGCTCGTGTAGTACCGAATTTTTAGTTCCTAATTTTCGCGAACTTCGCGTTTCTGGGAACATTTGACTGTTTAGATCCCTTCGTTGCGACATTTGAAATAAGTCTAATTCGTTGTTCAACGTTCTTGAGGTAGTACCGTTGTAACCTCACTTTTCAAAATCTTCGAGGAGTTTGAACCTTAACCAGTTTAGCGCAAGTTCCGTCGCAGGCTTTGTATCAGTCTAATCTTACTCTATTCAAAATTTTAAGGACTGATGGTTTTTATAACTGGAAAAAGCAAGCCACGAACATGAGAATTTTTGTCTTTTTAGTGATATACTCAGGCCTGGATATACTCGTGTTTTCACGACGAATTTATGTTAACAATGGCAGGCAGCTGAGCCCCAAGTTAATTACGCTCTCTGTAAGAACGTCTGTGTCTATTTACTGTCATTATCAATCAGAATATAGAAATTCATCGAAATCCATACGGTCAAACATGATGAATCGAAAAAAATGTCTTTTTCCATAAGAGAACACGTTGAAATCACAAAAGTTGGGGAGCTCAGAAGTTATCCCACAAGCAACCCAGGCTTCTGAGATTTTATTTGAGTAATTTGTATGCCAAATACTAGCCATATGTATGATCTCATCAAGATACATCAGGTCAATCGATTCACGACAGTATATCTTAAGATCAATAAAATTTTTAACACCTGGTGAAAGTATGAAACGTGGATTATTCGTACAATTTGCGTATTTCCTACGTCTGGGATAAGATTTTCCCGCATATTTCAATAATTTTGTCCTTTGTATCACACAACACGATGTTCCCGGTGTCAATCTTTGTTACAAAAGTTGAGCCAGTCCGACTGTGACCTAAGTTGAATAGGAGAGTTGTGAATATGACTACACAAAAATTTTCCAACAGAAAATAGCTCAGGTATTCACAAAAGCGAGTCACAACTGACCTCTCGCAGCATTTTTGATGAAAGTGCTCATGAGAAATGTAGATTCAATTTCACACATGAAGAGTCCTTTGATATACCCGAGCCAACCTAATATTTGAATATACACACGCGCTCGACACGCTGACTTTCGTAGCTAATTTACAAAGTTGGACGAGTTCCGCTCTCTGGTACAAAAGGTCGTGTCGGGCTTATTAAATTTTTCTCAGAGCATTTCAGCTCGTCCACGTACGAGTAGAAAAAGTCCCCGTCTACCTAAGAAAACTCATGAGCTGCACGATGTTTCGTTTTCCTTCGCAAGCTTGAAGCGCCCGTTTGCGACCTTTTGAAGTCATATTCGTTGCAGCAAAGTGGTGAATATGAAGAAAAACCTCACGAAGTATGGTATCTACTTCTTTGCGTTGTTTTTTAGAAGAGATATAGATGAGAACCAAGAAGACTGTGATAGGATTTTGGAGGACGTTTCAAATGATGCAAAAGCGAAAGCGAATGGCTCGGGCGAGCTTGGCATTGTGTTACTCTTTCTCCCTCTTTTCGCTATTACTGTACTTCTTTTTCTCCTCTTGTCTAAGGCTCGAATTCATTTCTACAACACTCAGTGAATTGAATTTGACCGCCATTGTCTTTACCAACAATTCTTCGTGATTAATTTTGTGCATTTCTGCGAACGCTGTACGCCATTCCTCCACAATGAATTCTACTACATTTCGCTCCAGTGCTGTGCTGGACATTTTTATAATATTTCCAGCGTGGATCGCAATATGAATTATGAAGTCTGTAGCAGTTAGGAACAAAATAAATTCATTTTGCAATAAGTTGTGAATTTATTTGCGTCGAATTCAGCATATGGGATTGAATCAAATTCAAGAAATAATGCATCCATGTCTATTGTTAAAGAGCTTCCGTCAGACAATTTCTCTCGATAACTTTAGTGCCCGTGTGAAATTCAGAAGAATCCACGATTGGCTGCATCTTTGAACCAGTTATTACAGCATCAACCTTTCACGAAGCGATTAGAGGAGTAGTAGCATATTATATTAGAAGACCCTCGATTTATCCTCCATCACGACATCTATCAGAGCCAAAATATCTCGCTACTTGATATACGCAGGTCTCTATTCGCACCCTATTATTTATATGACCATTATATTCTGCAACCTCTCTCGCTCTTCCTCCATCACGTGAAAGCAAATGATTGAAAATTCACGAGTCAAACTTGTCCGTTGCAATGACAGTTACCAACTTCTCCTACAGCATCCTCTATCTTCTTCAAATTCACCTGAGCTGAATTCCACAACTCTGGGTCTTCTCTGAAATCAGATTACGTATCTCTCTTTTCCTTCGTTCTCTCAAAGTGAGCACTCCTTGAAATATGCATTGTAGTAGCATCTTACCAAGCATATACAGAGACCAGAGAGTGCTCGAAAGATGTCGCACCCCGGGACAAAGGGTCAAGTGACAGCGCCTTGGTTATAGAATGAAATGTATAGGGAGGCGGGAGGAATATCGTAGTTGTTCTGAGTATATGCAACGATGTGACAGTAATTAGCGGACGAGTACGATGTCGCCAGGTAAAACAGACGATGTACAGTGGTCCGCGGTCACGCAGTTAGAGTATATATAGACGACGAGACAAGCGGCTTTCGAGAGGGTTCGAAGCTTCTGCTATTCTGTGATGGTACCGTTATGCTTCGTCGCCTTCGTGACAAAGGGAAGAGATTCTGAGCTGAGAGCAGAGGACCAGAGATTCAGGAGACACAAAGAGGAACTCTCGTGGCTTACATTTTACCCGAGAATTGATGCACTAACGCTCTACTGCGCCTGCACCGTAGCATCAGGTCGCACACAATTCATCCACTGCGAACATGACTGCCAGCGTTTCCCTCTCTGTTGTGATGTAGTTTAGCTCCGCGCCCTAGAGTTTCCTGAGGTGCGGATTTTTCGGTATAAGCATTGCGCAGGGCTGAGAGATACGAAATTTAAGCGATATTTCTGGGTCAGTGTTGTTATAGTCATGAGGGTGATGGACAATGGCGTGGGGGTTGTTTTGTCACGCTACTGAAATCGTCCCATTGTGTGCATTTAACTGGAGCAAGTTTATTTTTATTGTTATCGCGCGCGCACGCACTCGTTATTTCGACCTATTGTTTCACTCAGCTGAGCCCGTTGCCTCTTCCATTATATTCGTACGCCAAGCGCTCTTAACGAACACCTCGTGCATTTTGCGTTGAAATGAAATATCGTATTTTTCCGTGCATGAATTTGACTCATTCAGCTTCGTCTACCCTCGAGGGAACTTTTCCTTATCAGAATTTGGCTTGGTTCACCGTCGCGTCTCGTCGTGGGGAAGCCAGATTCATCAACAATTTTGCTCAAAACTCGCTTGGAGAATTCTGTGGCACCTCGTACCGTTTCCTCTCTGCTCCAGAGCGGGAGAGAGTTTTATTTTCTTCACTCTCCGGAGAGCGATAAGAAATAACGTGCTCGCGTGATTGATACGACGGATGAGATCACTGACGCAGATACGTCCATCTCGCTTAGCCTGCTACTGGTGAAGCGAAAATTGAGTTCTCGCGATCCGTTTCTTCGACCCATTCGGTACCTTCTTTTGATGACTCGTGATTGAGCTAATGATGTATGGTTGCAGTTTGATATAATCTAAATGTGAATCGAGTTAAATTACATTCGACATTTTAAGTAAAGCAAGGTAACTGTGCTCAACTTGTCCTCATTCCTTAATTTGCCCAATAACGTGGTCGGCATGATTGGTTCCAGGTTCTTGTAGGGAAAACCCATCCCACCTTCAACTTGATTCCGATGAAGATTCAAAAATAACAGACTAGTCGTCAGACTCTTAATAACAAGAGACAATTGTCGCAGAGTTGAGCCAAGGGGAAAATGTCACGGCAGGACTGCAGAAGGAGGCTGCAGTGTCCGGCTCGGTTGAGATGTATTGCTTTGGACTACGCCGGATATAACAATCAAGACCAAATTTTGGGCTATTTGCGTGACATCGCATGCAATACTGCCATTTAGGAGAATTTATTCGAGCCTTCCCAATGAAATTAATTTTTTAGGAATTTTGGTTTTAGGAAAATTTGATTAGGGAAATTGACCGGGAATCTGCGATGGGAATAAAAAAAATGAATCGTATCGGTTCATATTTTAAAATGTCGAGTGAAATGAATTCCCTCCATATAATTAACATGGGATATGGGGAGAAGATCATCAGTTTGGTTATAAAGAAACGGATTGTTCCTGTAACTCGACAAGTATTCATTTTATCGAGAAATGCGTGGAGTAATGTTTTGTAGGGTTTTTTTGGATCTACAAAAAAGGTATGACTACAATTTATCGCACGATGTGTCCATTTCGAGTTATGAGGCATTCTTGTTTCCATAGATTATATCTCTAGCATATTTAGGGAAGCTTGAAGATTTTCTAAACCACTCCTATGTATATATTCGATGAAATCGCTGGAAGGAAGCGCTACAGAATCTTCCGGCTCTCTAAGTGTGCTAGAGATATGAAATATATACTAATGATGTATAATGAAAATATTGCAAAATCCATAACATTTGAACAAGAATGCCTCGTAACTCGAAATGAACACACCGTGCGATAAATTATGGTGACACCTTTTTTGTAGATCCAAAAAAACCCTACAAAACGTTACTCCACACATTCCTCGATAAAATGAATACTTGTCGAGTTACAGGAACAATCCGTTGTTTTATAGCCAAACTGATGATCTTCTCCCCATGTCCCATGTTAATTATATGGAGGGAATTTATTCCACTCGCCATTTTAAAATATGAACCAATACGATTTAAGTCGAAATGGATCTGGTAATGAGTACGAGCTCCTGAACGACACCACGTACGCAGATTTCGCAGGCAATTTATTTGTACCTATCGCATCTTGAAGCGAGGTATGCGAGGTATGTATTAACTATGTTACTTCAGTTGAAATAAAGTATTGAAACTCTTCATGGGAATCTAAAATGTACGCTAGAAGGAGATAAACTCTTGGCGAGGTCTCAGTCTCTTTAAAAAATTACATAAAAGATTCCAAATACTCTCTGAAGTGTGCTTTGATGGATAATTTCTATTATCGTATGATCCTAAAACAACTTCAGTGTACTTCACATGACATAATCGATTTGAATCGCCATATGCGGTCCACGACCTTCGCGGTAAATCTTACACTTATTCGTACTAGTTTAGGACAATGTGATACTTGAAAACTCTCACTTTTCTCGTGAATCAAGCGAGTCTAGACTGAGCCGTTACACCATTGTGGTTGTTCGGGATGAATTGTGACAGCAGCTACACCTATTTCGGTATTATTAATTGCGACAAGTTTTGATGCTGCGTTGCGCCAGGGCCATTCACTTTAGTATATAGCGCAGAATCAATTAGTTTTTGACGTATAAATGAACCTGGAGTGAAATTAGTCCTTTTATAAGTTGAATCTTGTACTCGATTCGGTGTAGATGGAGCCTGTCTCACTATTTATTACCTTGATTGCTACTCTCCGGTTTACCACAACGCTGATTCCCATACAGAATCCAAGTTCACATTCAAAATGAGGAGTGCTGGAGGAAAAGGACTCCATGAACTCTTTCAATCGATAATCCTTCATTCTCTGAAAAGAGATAGTAGAAAGGAGAAACCAATATTTCGGGTCCATGGTGGCGTTGAAATTGAATCGAATCTAGAAAAACGAATGGCTCGACTTGGGGAGGTCAGAGTGACATATCTTTCCCAACTGTATCCCACACTACCGATGTGTTCAGATAGAGGAAGCTCGATTCCAGGATCAGATCTCTATTCGTCGCACGTTCGGGTCCTCGTGTAGTGGTACTCCGATATCACCCGTCTGCTGTCTCAGGAGTTTCAGGATCTAACCAATTCTCTGCTTCATCGCGATTAAGTGATTAAGGTTTCTAGCCTAAGATCGAGAGTGGCTGCATCACATCCGGACATATATGCATCTTTGCCGGAGATAGTATAGTTATAGTTATATAGCTTCTGACAGACGTGTGGGATTTTATGGTATTACGTACTTCTCGGTCGAGATATCGCTCACTGTGAATCATGGCTCCCTTCTCTCTCTCTCCTCAGAGACTCAGCCTGCATATATATACATATGCATATACCAATTCTATTGATCTCGTTCACCCAAACCTCAGAGAAAGAGAGAAGGACGCCTCTGCCTGACTTGGTGGGTTCACCCATAGCTTTGCGCAACAGCTCAACAGAGTCACCGCGCCGCCGAAACTTTCTGTTTCGATGAGACTCTGCTCTCTGGTACTCTCCAGGCTGTTCTTCTTTCTCTCTGTCTCGGTTTTCAGTTTAGGCGGTGGCCCGTATTACACCCGTTTTCGTTGTTACGTTAACCATATATTAACAGAACAAGGCAGCGTTTTTGGCGCTTTTCACGCTCGGACCGACTATAATGACGCTCACTTTCTTGTGCATCTATGCATGGATTATACTGTTATGAGTTTATAGCTTGTTCTTTGGTGAGCTCTGCCTCGTGACTTTGCGATATTGTAATTATCATTGTCCGTAAGTCTTGTTCATGGTGAGGTATGAGAGACCACAGCACGCGGTGGCATTATAGTTCCTTTGATGAGAATTCGGTGTTGTTGGATGTTTTTGTAGTTTCAGCATGACACATGTGTGGTATGAATGTTGTGCCCCCCACGTTGACAACGAATATACAGAGAAGCTATGTGATTTTGGAGACGTGTATCTGTTTTAGGTTATGGTTGACCGAGTAAGTTTTCGGCGAGAGCCCAACCGAGAGTGAAAGTGCTTCAGAAAAAAGGATCATTGGGGCCTATAGTATTTTGATCCTCTCCATGTCCTATGCTAATGTGTGCCACTGGGTGTGTTGTTACTGCCACTGGGATCTTGATTCATGGTTCTTCCGCGATGATTGTTCTGCGGTTACTCTTGTTGTTTGCCAACATCATTGAAATCTTCTTAAGCTCGTTGGCTAACGCTATCCGGTAATTTCAAGTATATACATCTGTGCTCTAGGTAATTATATATTTGAAAGAACATATCTATCTCGAGGTAATTCTGATACCTCTGAGTCTCAGACATTGTTCTTAATTTCACTCGTTGGTATTTCACCCATCTACTCATTGTAGAAAAATCTTTCAGTGTTTCATGAGAAAACACGTCAGTTTTATGTTAGTGTCTTTTGTCTTTTCAAATTATCCATTACCAACACCTAAAGAGAAAATTCTGCTGGTCTCGCACTCTAAATATATTTTCAGTTGAATGGTGGGAATTCTTGAGGGGTAATACCGGGGCCTATTACAACTTACCACTGTAAGTTGATTGTAAATAAAACACGGAGGCTAAAAGGGCTGACAGCAGTGAAAGGACTGCTTACTTACAGCTAAAGTTCTAACATCAGTACCCATAAAAAATAAATACATTAGATGACCGAACCTATCAAGAGTGAAATTTCTACTCGACTCTTCATAGATTGACACAATTTGAACTCTGAGATCATCACCTAATGGGAAGATGAAAAATTAGCGCGTAACACAGCTCACCTCTTCAGGCAGTACTGAGAGGTAGCGGAGATGCCCTTACGCACATGTCTTTTACACATTCAGAATCATAGATTTATCTTGAAATGATACCTGTTTTTAAATTGAAACCATGAGATGAATTATCAGAACTGGTGATTAGAATCTCCGAAGAGGGTTGATATCGAGTTCTCCAATTGATTTGATGCACTGCACTATCAACCCAGAGTCCAGCTGTGGCACGTTCATTCTATCTGAACTTCCTCGCAGTTCCTCTTAAAACTTTTCTAATCTCGAACGTTGTAATCTGGGAAGAGTTAGATCGCGTGAGTTGCTCTCCCGACTAAGGGTAATTTTATCCACAGTTGACCCAGCTCTCTGATGTGCCAGACCTGCCCCATTATTCGAGTCTCTCGAGGTGTGAAATTGCTCTCTCTCTCTCTCGTGTCTGTCTCTCGTGCAAGATTAGCGATTAGAAAGAGAGATAGAAAGTGGAAATGGGCAGCCCATACATCGCACAGAGACGAGAAGAAGAAGCGCTACGCTACGATTACCTTCACGACGACGACGATGCCGTCAACGTATTGGGTTGCGACGAAACGGAAATTGGATTGCTGTCGAGAGTCTGAAAGGGATCAAGGCTTGATCTCTTTTCCTCACGCCTCTTCAAAGAGACTTCAGACTGATGTATACTAGAGGCTTCTGGCATCGTCATCCGAATACATTCGACGGAGAAAATACTCGTCAACCACAAGAAAATGAAGAAAAAGAAGAATCTAGAAGAACACAATTCTTCTTCGAACGCCATCGTGACAATAACAATTCTGATCCAACAGACCATATCAACTTGACCGTTTCCTAACCTCAATCTTTGATATCGAATAGACCATAATATCAAAGCACCTGGAACCATGAGTACTAAAGAATCTGGATACCGGTAGGGGTAGAATATCCAACTTTACCGTCTCGTAGCCTCTCGAGTTTATTCACGCGATTTTCATCACAAAACTGTGATAGGGATTGGGGGCGCAAACGCGCGGAATATAAAGCCTTTGGGACTAGAGACTCAGAGTGTGTAACAAGAAGGAAAGGATGAAGAAGAAGCCGCCTATACTCGTGCCGGAATGCAATCGAACTCGCACGAACAGAGAGAACCGGCGTTATTACCGTGCACAACGAACGAAATTCAAGAGCTCGAGTTGAGCGTGAGGCGGGCGTGTAACGACTCTAATAGCTCTCGATGAATTTAGTCCCTCAGCTCTTTCTCTCATTCTCAGCCACTGGCTAGGTTATCTCACTCTTTCCCTCTTATACATATATATACTATATATACTGGCATTCTCATCCTTGTCTGATACTCTCCGGAGGGCTTGGAATTTCACGCTCCGTTTTCGCTAAACTTGAATTAAACTTTCGGACCGTACCGCTTCTACTAGCCGAATTCCGGATTAGCGTGGCCTGAGAGAGAGCTTATTTTGGATCTCCAAATAGAGTCCCGGGTTATCAAAACTTTTGATTCCAGATGAGAATGCCCATGCGAGGATCGTAAGACTTTTTTTTTACGCATCATTTGTTAATCCTACTTTGGATCTCGATATTACATATGGAGCTAATTTATCTGCTCGCTGGATGAATGTACCATTCATTGTTTGAATTGTTTTTTTTTTAAACTCGGGCGGGACTGGACAGCATTGCTCAGATTTAGGAATCCTTTTCAAAAAATTAATTTGAAATATTTTTCTTCGTAACAAACCAGCTATCGTCGTTATTTGTCAATTAATTGACGCGACTAGGTCATGAGGGAGATCATGCGATAATCTTGCTACCCGGATGTAAAGTTTCATTAACATTTCACGTGAGGATTTTGAGCTGTCAAGTTATTGTTTTTGTCTAACTTGTGTGAGATAATTCCATCGTTTAGCTCAAGTTGCAAGAGTATAAACCAAAAATGTGAACGACTGGATGGCTGGTACTACCTAATCTGTAATAATAGCACATTCCCTTCCGCTCTTCCAACTTAATCGAATTCTTCTTGGATTTAGGCTGAATGACGAGTTGTCGATTCAAAGTTATAGTTGAGCAATAACTTGGGTGAGATAATTTTCCCTCAGCCCAAATCCGAAGAGTTTACGAGTAAATTGAGAACAAACTTGTCCAACCTCATTATATGGTCAACTTTTAATTTCATGAATTTCCCATTGAAATCACAATAGTGGCCCATACTCTTCTCTCAATGGAAGTTGCTTTCTGGTCATAAAATTTTCGTCAATTATGAATCTCTTCGTTGAAATTGTAAAACGTGGACGCTCACTATAGCCAGGCATTCTCAAAATAATAAACCCTGGAAAATTGAAAATTCTCATTTGATCATCCTGATTGCTGGAATATTGTATCTTTTCTGTTCCCGTGCAGAGTGAAAAATCCCTCTGTGAAGACTTTTTTGAACTTTGTGGTTGGCAATACCGACACTTTTGTTTCTGAGAACAATCAAGGGAGCTGGTGCAGCTACCGGTTGTGATGAATTTTCAAAATCGAGTGATGAAAAAGTTTGCATGCTCGTTAAAATTTTTAAAAAAATCATACTGGGTTCATCTCAACAAAGAAATATACCGACAAGTCTCAATAGTAACATACTTTCCCCACGAGCATACGTATTCCCTGAGTATTTCTCAAATTAATATTCCCATCGCCGGAGGCTCAAAATTATTCTGTACGCCCAATCATAATCCATTGTAACAAGATTCTAGCTAACTGGCTTCAACATACAAAAGTGTAGAACATATATAACTTTGTATGATGAAGGTACGACGAGTTACGTCTTTGTGGATGTCTGTTACACATCTCGCTCAAGGGAAAATTCACTCTGTATGCACCACTAATACCGCAAAGGCATAGACGTTCTCTAAATTCAAGTATACTATATATGCAGAAAAGGGAGTTACCAAAGCCTCGCAACCCTGATTAGGATGGTAGAGAATTCAAAATTTGAAATTCCAGTTGATCTCGTTAGCGAAGAGGTATAGTACCTGCCGCGGGCTCACACAACTTTATCCGCGCAAACGTTTCCCACTACATACACACACATCAACCCAAAATTCACAAGAGAGAGTAAAGCTTCTATAGATAAAATAGGAGGGACCCTTGTATATCATCCAAAATACTTCGTCTTCTGAAAATTTATGATATAGATGTGAATGAGGGTATATTCGTGCGAACATGTGCCCGTATATAGATATATAGATGAAATTCGCGTTGAGATGCTATGCATGCCTCGAGCATTGACAGCAGACAGTTTCTATATATGTATATGCGAATGTTCTCTCTCAGCCTGTAGAATGTGCATGCTGAGTCCACACATACACCTCATTAACCTATATATCGGTTTGGCGCTTTCGTACATGACGATTAGTATGGCTTCGGGGTCCATAATAACCCTAACTGTAGTTCCCAGAATCCTTCGTTATATAGCTATGGTGCGAGCTTGAGAATCGACGGAGTTGACTGTGTGCTAATGAATCTCTGCGCGTCTACCGGACTAAACGACGAAAGCTTTGAGAGGATGAGGGTAGTTAGGGATGAGCTCTCGTGACAAATGGGCACTCATCTCCTTTCTTTTGATTAAAGTTGTGCATAATTGGGTAAGGATTTGAGATAATTGGTCTTACTTCTGCGTAATTTTGTGATTTTTGTGCAATGGAAGGTGTCACGTTTGTCAATGCGAGAAGCTCTTGCTACGCACTTTTGTTCAACTAATTATAGGGTTATGTTGCCTTGTCATTCAAGAAGACAGAGTGAAGAAGCCTGATTTACCACATTCTATTTCTGAAACTTTATGGTAGCAAGCTCAACATATTTGCACTGAAACCAATTGAATCGATCAAGGATTGTCATTCTGGTCCTCACCAGGAGAAGTCATCACATCCGGATCACGGATTTGGCTGAAACTTTGGAAATAGTCTTCTTTTAGTGCCAAAAGATGAAATCCAAAGTTATAGACCCTAACGCTCAAGCATTTCCGAGCTACGCCTTCAGGCAATAGCATTGTCCATATGGGCCCATGTTAAAAATTATACATATAGGTATACCTGCAATGCTAATGTCCTTGGCCGTGGCTCGGAAACGCTTGAGCGCTAGGGTCTATAATTTTGGATTTCATCTTTTGGCGCTAAAAGAAGACTATTTCTAGAGTTTCAGCCAAATCCGTGATCCGGATGTGATGACCTCTCCTGGTCAGAAATATTTTTTTTCTAATCAAACCAATCATTCTTCTGGTTGTAATCAATAAAAATTTATGGAGTTAATAAAGTTACTCAATCAAATTATTTAAGCTGATACCGTGTGACGTAACGCTAATTACAAGCAAAATTAAAGCTCATTCAGCCTTCTGAAGGAGTATTGATCAGATGTTAGCTATTGCCTCCGGTCCACTTCGGACGAGTGACAAATGAGCGTCAAGGGAGTCTGGAGGGTCGGTCAAGTTAGGGATGTTCTCAATCACAGGATTAACGGTGGAACAAATGTGGTCTTTCCAACCTAGTTCTATACCATCTCTTGGAGTACACAACCAACAATGTCCTGTAACAAGAATTGAATGGTCTTCTTATCTGTAACTTTGGTCATGAGTTACGATGGGGGGAGATGGGCAATTTTATTATTCTGGTTGTTTCTTGTGTTTGAAATGGTTGATAATGGAATGATGGTTGTCTCTTGAAGATTGGTCGAGCAATGGTTTTCGTTTCAAAATTCCAACGTTTCGCCCGTCAAAATTGCACGGGCCTCTTCAGGGGTAGAAGGTCGAGATACAATATTTTTAGCATCTGGTTGATGCGAGTCGAACACCTTACAATATCTTATCCATTTGGTTTGGAATTTTTTGCCGGTTTTGACAATACACTGTCTAGCGATGTTGGTGCTTCGACAGCTGTCAAACTGGCAAGCTTGTGCCGTTTTGACGGGCGAAACGTTGGAATTTTGAAATAAAAACCATTGCTCGACCAATCTACAAGAGACAACCATCATTCCATTATGGGCAATCTATCCTGACATTAATTTACATATAACACATTCAATCACTCTTCATACATTCAATGGTGAAAATGAGGAACTTGGTTCTGTTTCGGAAAAATATATTTCAATAAATCTATAGCAACGTTGGAATGTATCCGGTTCCTGAATTCAAAGGCACAAAATTCCTCAATAATTTCACAATACACTACCAATGAGACAACTCACCATTCGATTTTTGAACATTCAATCAAAAATCCCTCATTCAACCATAGTCCAACAATGTTCAAGAACATGATAAATTAATTCAACCCATCATACTTCTGAGGCGAAAAAAACTCCATTTTTCTAGCAAAAAAAAAAAAAAAATAGAAAACCACAGCGATGTACGAAAGAACACAAATTACAATGTTTGCATTCTCTCTAACGTTCACAACCCGCATAGAAAATACATCCAACGACAATTATGGGAGCGCGAGTGAAAAAGGTCACAGTGTAGCGAGTAAGAGGAGCCTCGTATAGCGATGTAAAATATGAAATAACAGTGCGCGCTCGACTATGGGGTGATTGATCTCTAGCTAGCGTGCACCAAAAACAGAGAAAGAGAGACAACCAACAACCAACAAACCCGGTACATTCCCAAACGAGTAAGTGAGTGAGAGAGGTCAAAGGGTAAAAGGGATTCGAATGCAAGCGAGTGGGTGGGTGGATGGGTGGCAAACAAATCGCGCATCTGGCACTGGCACGAATCGGTTATATACTTTATGAGCCATGCGCGCGCCAGCCGTTTCGACCATCATGTAAACCATCAGCCGCCACCACCACCACCATTACTATACTGCACGAATTCAAAACTCGCACGCCCTACTCTCGATGACACGTGTCGCCCAAATTGCATACCTACAATATAACCCATCTTCCAAATATAGCTTCCGATTTATAATGCAGTGTATGTACAAGCATACTGTTCACGCAATCGCCGTAAACGCAAAATTGGCGAAACGAATACCTATTCGATAGTTCGATCGACAGCCCGATGATTTTTAGTGGACTGTGAGCGTTGTGTGTGCGTATAGGTATCCATATAGGCTGAGCGATTTTCATTTTCGCACCGATGAGCATTTTTTCCGATCAAGACTCACGGAAATCGAGAGCGTGTATATAGGTATCCACCAACGCTTTCATGGTGCTTGATCGGAAAATAGAGCTTTGGCTGGATGATTTTTTTCCGCATACGCTGGTGAAAAAATACACACGATGGTACTTTCTTTCGCCCTTTATTTTTTTCATCTCTCACAAGCCAGGAGTATAGGTTTGACTATCGAATCAGCTTATGATGAATTTTGCACAGCTGGGCAAACTTGAAAAAAAAGGTATAAGCGATGCATAGAGAACAAGAAACATGGCCCTCGATGTTTTCATCCGTTTTGGTTGTTTCATCGGTCTGTGCACAGACATGGTAATGGCGATTGATAGATTGTATTTGGGTGGAAGGAAGATGAGTGTCCGATGTGGAGGGTGGATAGCTGTTTTCATCAGGCTTTGGATATATATACTGGAATCTCATGAATCGAGAAAGGTAGGGAGAGAGAGAGAGAGAGAGAGAGAGAGAGAGAGAGAGAGAGAGAGAGAGAGAGAGAGAGAGAGAGAGAGAGAGGTAGATAGAGACAAGGAGGTTGGTGATACAGCCTCAGGGTTACCTGTATCTTGTTTGTATGCAAATTTGAGTTGTGTTTCCTGGCAAGATCAGGAACCAGTAAGGAATGCTTGGCAGAGTTATGCGTTTGTTGATAAGACAGACTTGCAAGCTTACAGTCTTGAGCAAATTCGAGAATTTACAAGCAGATAGTGCTGAGACATCATTGATGGATGGACCAATAGGATAAAAGTGTACTTAGCAACTCTTGGCAGATATGAGTTGATATTTGTTTTTGTTTCTCAATAAATTTTTCAAATCATCGATGCAATTTAAACGAGTACTTACTCTCTCTTCTTGATAATATTTTCAAGTTTTGGACCTCTTTATGGCCCTGTGAAGCCAACAAAGAATCGCGCCATTTTTGTAATAATTTCCACGAATTTCATGATTCTGGTTAGACAAAGTCCCCATGAAATTATCCGCCTGCCAATCTCATACCTAGCAGTAGTATTGATAATTATAAGTCGGGTCAGTGTACACAGGAAATTGTACTTCATTTATTTTTGGCACCACCTATTGCTATGACAGATCTTGATATCCTACTGTGAAACCTATAAGAATCACTCGAGGGATAAGAAGATGATTTCAAATTGAGTCCATACAATTATCATTTTTTTCTTATCATAAAACCTTAGAAATCATTCCAAGACTCATAAGCCTCAAGAAAATGAAGAAAAGAATAACTTATCATAACTATAGGTTCTTGGGTTACGTATTCAGTTCACATTACTGCAAACATTTTAGTGCAAATTCATAGGCTCTAGCGGTGGGCCAATAAAGTAATATTGACATTTTTATCGAAAACTGTACAGATAAACTTTCCAGTCGCTCATATAAGTCCATACGAATTAAGTTTGACCTAATTCTTAATCCAAGTCGCCATTAAAATAAACTTGAAAGCTTTCAACCACGGACCGTGCTTTCAACTCGATAATGTAAAAACCTCGTATAACTGAAATATGAAAACCACAACTTTGACTTTCTTGTGATGCAAATTCCCATGCATTTGGATGAATCTGTATTCAGAGATACAAAGTTTCAGTATGTCAAGAGGATCCCCTCAAAACTTGGTGTATGGCGATAAGAGACATATCCGAGGGTCACGAATAAATTTTAGCTCACTCTCATATATAGACTTGATAAAACGCGACGTCGCTGCATCTCTTCTACCATCATCTCCACCCCTTAGAAAATACTCTCACAACGTCAAGAGATCGAGGTCACTTGGAGAGTTGAAAGCAAAGAGGAATGCCGTCGACGTCGTTTCCAGGGTCATGCGCGCGCGCGACGGCGGCGCGGCGGCAACTCGCGGAAAATGAAAATTCGCCCTCTCGGCTTTATTTGACCGGGACGAAAAGAAGAAGGATTCCCGGATTGAGAAAGAAGGAAAAAGTGTCTCCGACTTCCTGCACATCCATCATTCTAGAATGCGGCGGACTTTTGGGTGGTATGAGATAGTCGCTCGTGCAGACGTACTGAGCTAAACGTGGAGGATGTGGATGCGTCGTTAAGATTAGGGTTTCAAATTCTCTGTGGAGTCCTTTCTGCATTCGAGTTTCGTGTAGGATTTTGCTTGTCGTCGTCGTGTGAAAATTCAAGTTAAATACCAGAGGAAACGTGTCTCTTGGATCTGGCAAGACGTGATGCAGACGATCCGATGAGTTAGGTTTGTGTTTTTGGGGTTGAATATTTGTCGAACTTGGGCTGGAAACTTAGTATGGTATTCGATGATGAATTAAGAGAAAATTTTAGAGTAGAGTGAGTTACTAAATCGCAGAAGTTTTGGCTTTTTGTAAACCACCAATGTGAGATAACACTCTGGGATTTCATTTAAAATTTATTCACACTTTGATACTTCATTTACTAGGTTCCTTTCTGAAGGTTTAAACTTTGTTCGCGGCATTTCTTAAAACTTTTTGTACAAGTATCGTGAAGCTTTGATGAAGCCAAATTTCAACAATGATATTTTCCAGAATTTGCTCTACCGTTCTATGAACTGCTTGTAAAATTTTAAAATTGACTTGAACTTTGTACGTGCGCGCTGTCTCGGATCTGGTTCGACATTGTATACATCTGTTCTCTCGATTGGACAAGCATTCTGAACTTCAATCAAAAACATGTTCGCAGGGACGCCAAAAATGTCAATTTGTTCCTTTTGTGAGACAGGTCCTACCGCTGGAAACCGCGTCATGGTGAATTTTAAGAGGTAAAAATCTTCAGCACACAGAGGAGGTCATTTAGGCCCCACAGCAGCGAACGATCATTTCTAAGATCATTTCCAATGCATCCGAGTTTCGTCTAACTTTCACGTGGGTTCATAGAGCATTTTTAGGGATTTTTTCCCGACAAATTTTCTGCAAATTCCTACTTAAATTTGACGGGACTCAGATACAGTTGAATTCGATCAAATTTCAAAATCATTAGAAAATCCTATCCTCACATTCGAGAATGACTACTGGAACTATAACGGTCACATCACAAAACTATCAACTTTCAACAAGAAAAATCAAATGTGTAGAAGATGATTAGATCGTCAACAGCAATTTTCCTTCCGTTCATCAAATAAATTCTGATGATTTCACATGCTATCTCGAGTGGTTCAGGTGAAATGTAAGAGATTATGTCACGTTTCCCTTCAAAGGAAAAGTAATGAACGTAAAACCCCAACCGAGTACACGTCTCATTCAGCTTCATTCTCGGAAAGTGGTGTAACGATTTCCGTGTGTCGGGGCATCGAAAAAGGTGAGAGCGCTTGCTCTTGATGAATGAAGAAACGAGCTGTGGTGATTGCCCTTTAGAAGGGTGAGACAGCGAAAGAGCAGAGATTGATGCGAGGAAGCAGAGAGAGCAAAGGTGGAAAATTGGTCCGATGAACCGTGTAATTTTATTCGATTGGAGAGCCTGCCTGGATATAGTCTTGGCCCCATGCAACGCTCAAACGCGTTCGTTTTCAAAGAGCAGCAGCAACTCGTCGGATCAAAATTGCTCCCCGCCAACACAAATCGTGGAAATCCTTTTGGGAGACTCTCTCGGAGCTCAACCAATCAATCGAGTATAAATTGGGCACAGCTGCTGCAGTGTTCCTTGGTTAATACCACTCGAATGATCGTCGAACGCGATCACCGAAATTCAAACTCAATATATCTATTGAGCCCTGGTTGGAATCGAGACTACAGATACTTGAGATCCATTGACCCGATTTGCAATTCGATCGTGATAAATTGATGAAGATGTCGAATATTTTGTGCACAGCTCTCCAATAAATGGTACCAAGAGATCTGGACAGTTTAAAGTATGTTTGCGGTATTTGTCCAATTTTTTGAAATTCTTGTTCAGTTTTCGAATCCCTAATGTAGATGACAGTGGTAAGGAACTTTGAGAAAATTGTCTAAACTAGTAAGATGTCATCACGCAATAATTTATTTCACTCCATTTATGAAACCTATCATTCCTGCACAATCTGTCTGATTACTCTGCAGATGCATGAATAATTCAGAAGCCATCAAATTGCTTAATAGTATTGATTCTCGGTGGAATAGAAATGATCCTATAGCGGATCTCATCTAAGGTAGAATTTTTGAACTGTCAAGAATAGTTATTGCGCCAACCTGTTGGCAAGCTTGTCGAAATTTGACTTGTATCAATTTCTAGAGACTCGTGATGTATTTTCATAGATCGCATTGTGATTCAAAAGAACTCCACTACCGGTCAAAAGTCTGAGAACACCTGAAAATCGAACAAATGATTTTCAGAGTTGGATATCTCAGAACCTATTGGTCATAGAGAGCTCTGTGGGATTGCATTTTGTAGCTCATATCGAGCACTTTCAAATCTATCTTCTGAATTTCCCGTCCATCTCGCGTATTATACCAGAAACGAACGAGTCAGAAAAATTACTTTTTTCGAAATTTTTCAGGCAAGGTACGATCGACTGCAAATTTTGGAGAGATTATTGGATCGCTATGAAACTAATGACATCTTCAAGCCCATGAATAGATCTTCAAAACTCTTTTTTGAACGTCTTTCGAAGTGGTTCTGGTTCCGAGATCTAACTGATTCAGTGAGTATATTTTTCTCTCAAACAATCACACCATAATCCGAAAATGATGAGAAACAGCCCAGTACAAGGTTGGTAGCCTTCATTTTTGAAAGCTATTTTGATATTGAGTCGAACTCTTGCAAAAATAAGGGTCAGATGCCCCAAAATAGGCTATTTCTCATCATTTTTGGGTTATCGTGTAATTTTTCGAGAGAAAATGACCCGCAGACAATATATCATATCTCAATGCCAGAACCATTTTGAAAGACGTTCAAAAACGAATTCTGAAGGTCTTTTCATGGGCTTGAAGATGCCATAAGTCTCATATAGCGATCCAATAATCTCTCCAAAATTTGCAGTCGATCGTACCTTGCCTGAAAAATTTCGAAAAAAGTAATTTTTCTGACTCGTTCGTTTCAGGTATAATACGCAAGATGGACGGGAAATTCAGGAAATAGATTTGAAAGTGCTCGATATGAGTTACAAAATGCAATCCCGCAGAGCTCCCTATGACCAATAGGTTCTGAGATATCCAACTCTGAAAATCATCAGCTTGATTCCTAGGTGTCCTCAGACTTTTGAGGTACTTTATTGAATAATATAACAATATCTCCTGAAATTATTGTACCCATAATCTACCCTGATTTCCTTAAACTCGTCATTAAAAATCCACTATTGACACTCAAACTACTCCACTCTATCCAGTGGAAAGCAAATTAACGATTGCACAAGGTACAATTGGCGTCAACCGATACTTTCCGAAGGTGCAGGGATCCTTTCCTGCGGCCATCACAATATAACCTGTCTCTATGTGGTGAAGACATCAGAAGCTTGCTCGCAGGGAAGAATCCCTTGCACCTCCGGAAAGTATCTATTGACGCCAAGTGTACATCGTTGAAGAAAATAGTTAATTCCTGAAATCACATCTTGAAAGTCGAAAATCTCAAATTATTGTTGAGGTCAAAGTTCACAGAATTGCTTGCTTTGCAAACAAAAGGCAAATTGCCACCGTAAATTCTGATTCGATGTAAAACCCGACAAGGGTAAACTTAATTTCACAATCGTCGAATAAAGCTCAGCCGGTGGCTCTTTCTGCACACCTAAAGTAGCAAACTTGGCGAACGAATAAAAAGTCTTGGCGTCGCGTCGCGTTGGGGGGCCAAGATATCAGACCTCACCTCTGCATCCCTCCCTACCGATTTACATTCCACTGTACGTGCACCAGAAGCATAGCATGGCTTTGGTACTTTTTCCGTCGACTGCAAAAGCGTCTACCTAGTCGTCGGCAGGCGTCGAGATCGCAGACGAGAGATCACACGTGTCTCGCACGCAATTCGACGCTATCGCTACAGTGTATTCCGCTATGCCACCCTCACTTTCAGTTTTTTTTCCTCCAGCCCCGGGCCACTACATATAGAGTCATTCCCTTTATCATCCCTCCGAATGCTTTTCAACTTCTCGCTCGAGCGCGGTGCGTCTCAATTGTGGGCGTTGTGCTTGCATGCATAGATGTTGTTGCGTTTGGGGCGTGTGCGAATATTCGTGGATATGAGGGATGTAGTCAGCGTATGCGAAAAAGTATTTGTGTGTTTTTTAAAGGGTGAACGTGGAGGTTGGCGTTCTTGTAGCTCTTTTTAAGCTTGTGTGAAATCAAGCGATTTCATTCGTGATTGCCGCTGAGAACTTATTATGTCAAGACTGTTCGTGTTTTGTTCATCCATTCATATTCATTTGAGAGCTTTGAGACTCTTTCCATATTAGTACTTAAATAGCTCAACTCATGATTTCACGAAGTGGCCTTGGATGTTCCCATCATTGAAAATTGAGAATTTCATTTTTCAATGCAATTTGAACAGTTTTTCGAAGTTATTTTGGGGGGCCTACATATAAATTTGAGTGGGTTCTGAACTACCGGAGCCAACGAAGGAGGCATTGGTGATTGGAGTGGAGTGTTTGGAAAAAAACGATCTACTCGGCAAACTCTTGTGAAAATTTTTAAAATGCTTAGATACAATGTAAATTGATCAAACATCAAGATCTTGAGCATACTTCATGACCATTCATCATGTTTCTTTCTGTTGATTCTAAGAATAATCTTATACGCCTCTTAAAATAGCTTTATCAATTTCCAGGCAGTGATTTAAAATAGCTACGAAACTGATATGTTTGATGAAGATGTACAGGATAAATCTCGATGTCATCAGTAGTGGCCTAATTTTGTCAAGCTTGAGAGCGTGCAAAAATTTAAAATGCAGGCATTTTTGACACCAATCGCTAGTTATGAAAATTAACTTAACACGTTCGCTGCGGCGGGACCCACCAGTGGGTCCCGGGCGTCCTTCTTTGTGTGCGGCGGGACCCACGGGTGGGTCCCGCGTTTTATTAGTTTCTAGTGTACAACCAACGTTGCAGACATGTCCAATGGCTTATGTAGCAGTTTTCTATCGTTGAGTATGATACTAACAACATCTGTACAAGTTAGTTCCGGTAAAGAGCTTGATTTTGACGAGCTAGAGCAGAATTCTCATTTTAATCTCAATTTTCGTTAGAAACACGAAATTGAGGGTACATGGATGCATAACTCCATTTGTACTCAAAATTTTTCAACGTAACTTAGCTCATTTTGAAGCTTACTTCAGAAGTTACAAGTTGACCTCGAGTTAGCATGATTTGAGCGACTCCAAGTTGAATTATCACAGGGTTGCGGGATAAGAGATGAGTCTCCGTGTTCGTAAACATGCTATGTATTTTCCACCTCATACTCATGAACTAATGTGATGATAGGCGAGAGATTGTCAAGTGGGTACCCAGTGACTTTTTGACTTGAATGAAGTCACAAAAGGAGTGAATGTATATGATCAAACATCTTCTCACCACCCGTTACTAGAAAGCCAGAAATATTATTGGAAGCCAACAGACGAAATCATGATTAGACGAGCTTTCGTCAATGTGTGCATATGTATGAGGAGCATGTCAGTAACAGTATCGATCCAATATCTTAGATAATAACAAGTCCGTGGGCTCGCTGACTTGGATAGAAAGTGAATTTCTTGATAGATGAATGATATCTTCGAGTCCTAAATGAGATGATATTATTCGTATACTCAGGACTCGGGCAAAACTGAAAGACTCCATGGTATAGGAGTGTAGCATTCTTCAAGTATATTAGAAAGTTGAAATATGATTTTCAAAGTTATACGAACTAACCCCATTATTGTTTGGATTGCTCTAATCAAACTCATTTAAACGTACCATAAAAAGTTAGCACGATACGGTAACATACTAATGCTATAATGTATAATACATAGTTTACCGACACAGGTACAGTGCACGGATTTCGGTCTCTGAGTTGAATTGTGCGAATAAAATGCTCAGTTTTTCATTTTACGATTGTTGAACTCGATATATCGAATATCCATGCACATCATCTTTCTACACTGGAGAAAAAATTTTGGGACCCACCGGTGGGTTTCACGAGAATGCTTAAAAAATATGTAAATAGATGTGAAATATATGACTTTGCACTAGGTTTGGTTGTTTCGAGTGCAAAAATGCACTTTTGAACGCTCTCGCAAGATGGGGCGGAAACGCGATTTTCACCTCCGCAGCGAACGTGTTAATCAAAGATCATGAAAGCATGCCTCCATCACAAGTATTTTCGAACCTCGAAGATAAGATTTTGTTTATCGAATCCAAAAACTTATGTCACACTCAAATTCGTAATCTATCTCGTCTTCTTGCCAGAGCACGATGTCACGATAACAACTTTGGCCGCATTCTGTAGAAAGCTCCCTTGATCAAGGCTGGATAGCAGTTTGAATAACTTTCATGATCGGGTCATGCACCACTGATGGAGACATTCAGTGCCCTGACTCGTGTCTGTATAATTTTGGTGCACAGAACTCATTCAAAATAACGACTTTTTCACTGTGCGCACCGTGCACCCAAACTCATCCGAACCTTTTTAAAACTTCGACATTTTCAAGCATCATCACCCTCTTGTATAAATGAATCTCTTATTCTCTACACCAAGAACAGAATTATTCGTCTGAGGATTCGTTTCGACTTCTCGCCGCATTCGAATCTGAACTCATACCTTCATTTGCAGCATCAAGTCGATTTCATACTTTGCTCTACAGTAGGCGTCTCGTCTAGTCTGCACCAATATACAGACAATGGATTTGGCATATTCGACGCTGACTCTCATCTTCTTTCTCCTTCTCGTCTCAACCATCGACAGACAGCTTTCCTCTTAGAGAGGAATAGTATGCACCTCGTGATCGATCATCCATTGAGTATAGAAGCAGTTCACAGTTGTAGATATATATAGTATATAAATATACAGTTAAAAGAGGGAAGCTTGCAAACTATGTATAGTACGAGCATTTGACTACTACAAGAGCAAGTAAACCAAGCATTTAGAAAGGTCTATCCACATCACTGTGAAAAGGTCGAATGTTGCTCAGGCCACCGCCTCTTCATGTGTATAGAGTATGGAGAAGCTGTGGCAAAAGCCTCCTCTATCTACGATATGCTCTGAATATATGTGCTTCATTGCAAAGTCGCAATATCTATATGTATATAACAAATGTGGAGATGTTCCATTGTGTGTATGATTCTTGTGCATTGAGCCTCGTCTCGAAAGTGAGGATGGGAGTTCGGTGACCCGCTGAGCGAGAACCATCTTCTCTGTGGATTCGCGATACAAGCGTATAAAGTAGATTCGTATTAGCATCGTTTCAATGCATCATTAATGCTTGGTTTCCATTTTCATGTGACAATTGACTCGGTTCTCCGTTGCTGGGCTACATTTCGAGTCATCAATTTTATGGGGAGTATCAAGATTCAACGAGATATCAAAGATCAGCTAGCTAGGATACAAAAATAGAGTTGACTCGTTATAGCTTCAATGAAATTGGTGCTTACAGATTTTTTCAAAATCAGTTGGGTATTATCGTGAATTTTATCAAGAACAGGAGTGAATTGGAAACTGTTTCTAATGAACATTTTGAGATGAGTTGTTGAGATGTAATGGTTTTGTTGCAAGTAGCAGGGCTCAGAATGATGAAACTGAATGTTTGAATTTGAATACCGAATTTTATCTGTAACAAAAGGTTGTAGCTCCGACTATGTCTTAAATTTATCTGACTGATTGGACTTTGGAGGAATGGCTAGTAAAATTGATCACCTCTCAAATCTGGGTCAATAATTATTCCGTTGAATCTGGCCATAACTTGAGGGGCCATCCATAAATGACGTGGCTCTTATAGGGGAGAGGAGGCCAGCCAAACGTGACATGCCATTCATGAAAGAAGCTCGCTGTAGGATCTGAGACTGACAGGGGTAGGGTGAAAACGTCCAATCTTAGCGTCACGTCATTTATGGATGACCCCTAAAAACGAGACCCCGTTTCATCTGTATAAATAGTACATCGTTGTTTTTGTCACGTCAGACGTGCGTTAACTCCGTTTTGAACAACAACTTGTTTTTCAAAAAACGATTGATCAGACTCAAATTTAGGAGGAATGCTTTGAATGAATCCTCAATTTCGACAGAATATCTGCGCAATCTCGAAACAATCACGATTTGCCACCAAAGATTGCATGACATTGCGTTAGCTCGTGAAGCCGGCAAAACCGGATTGCCCTTTTTTAAGAGCGGTAAATTGTTGTATTATAGGAGATCAAAGTATTTGTGACCCATGGGTAAGCTCCGTTGCGCACCAGTGAAGAACTTCGATTTCGGCTCCCGTAATAATCGTGTCAACGAATATATTTTCTGTGGCATGGCACGAGTATTCTATTGATCATCTATTGACGACGTTGGGGAATCGTGAGTTTTCGAATTTTTGCTAAAACCTTCACGTTAATCGGAAAGGGTCATGCTCCCCCCGAGACAGATTTTCAAGTTTACCTAGCACAAATTGCATTATTTCATCGAAACCCTATAGATTGCCCAGAATTACTTCACTCTTTCTCGGTTCACTCGATTTTCACCTTCTAAAAACCCATGAAGTCGGGAAAAATTGAGGGTCTCAGAGGATGGATCAAGAATGGATGAGCAAGCAAAGTACGAATGTTGATATTCACTCGGAGTGATCTAGGCTGTATTTGAACCCGGTGAACTTAAATGAGATAGAAATAATTTCATGGGCCATTCCTTCCGCAATAAATTTGACTTATTTTAAACTGTCACTGCAGCAAACTCTGGCAACAGTTTTCTTTCAAACTTATTCTCGAAGCTCGCTGCATTGCTAGCCTAGCCGCAGGTATATTTCAATTTCAAAATGTAAATTTAAACATAATATGAAGACAATGCAACTCAGAAACATCCCTACTTCGCAATGCTATCTTCAAATTTGACCCAGCTTCGCAACTCAAAGGCAGCAAGTGCAGCATCAGATATAACCCACGTACATCTTCTAATACTTCTGCCTTCCTTTGCAAGCGCTCATATTATTCACTCATACCACTTTATCTGTTATGCACAAAGCGATATGGCCCGGGCTAAGGCTTGCATTTTACTCCCACGCCCTCGAGTGCAGCCGCTCGACATACCCAACGATACCGCGAGCTATCCGAAAAATTTATCACGGCGTTTTGAAATTTCAGTATTGCGCCCGCCGTTATCGTTTCGATCCTCTCGCTTTGCGCTCACTCGAGAGTCAGGTGCTGCTCATGCTTCTATTGTGTTTCGTCAGCTCGAAACTCTCATAACACCCGTAAAGCTGTATATATGCAGAGTGGGCATACGATTTTGTGCTATATATGTACCGACGAACGAGTCGTCTGCTGGCTGTGCTTTTTGATATCGTGAAGTACAAAACTCGTATAGGTTATAATATGATACTTCGTGACTTCTGTTTCGTATTGCTTGAGACTCAGGTCACGTGTTTATGAAATCTAAGATTTCTTCCACGTTTAGGATTTTTGGGATTTTTTGGTATTTTCTTATCTACTAGTCCATATCTGAGATTGGAAATTTTATCTTGCATGCTGGCATGGTACTGTGTCATAGAGGCCTGAACTTTTGATGCCCTGATGTTTCCATAAATTGTGGGAAGAGCGTGAACATCGCTGAAATTTTTCAACAGATAAGATTTTTGACGAAATAGCATTATGATTACATTTTTTGCAAGAAAAATTCTTCACAAGTGATGTCACAGAGATGAATCTCAATCCACACCACCTGAGGTAAATTAGATTAAACCTCTCGTCTGATATTAAATTTAAAATCATTTGCTTTGCGAATTGCAATCAACCAGAGCCCATCCTTACAAACTTCCAACTGAAGCCCGTGGTGTACTGAATTGTGATGTCAGTTGAGAATCGGACATGCTTTGGTGCCCAGAGATGTATCAGTCGGGTCTCCGAATCCTTCTCACATGAAACTTTCGTGGAAAAGCAAGCTAGCCAAGATCAGAATTGAGAATATTGAGAATGATGACGAATCATCAGTGTTGAGTGAATAAGCGGTTATGCGCCATGGAACTCGAGATGTCATTGAAGCTTACTCTTTGCAAGTAAAAATTGTACCATCAACATTTGTCAGACCCACTATTGGAAACGAACATATTTAAGGAAACTGACTTTCAAATACATAATATTTCCTTGCAGAAGTGAATTAAGATAGTCTTTCCTGAGCAACTCAATTTCATCAGTCAATTATCTTGAGATCATGATTGAAGATTCAATTAATTTGACAGCTTCGAGCGGGTGAGGGGACACATTTCCTTTTCCGTTTTGCCCAAAGGAATTTTTCCCGAATGCCAAGGATAATTCTCCCAAAGAATTTATTGCCAACGAAAATAATTGGGGAGTAGCATTATTACATATGATACTGAATTGATCTCTTATGGTAAGAACAAACTTCGATCGTCAGCGCACTTCAGCGTTGAGTCATGATTGTTATCATTTTTAGCCAGCCCTCGGAACAACAAGTCACTTCAGAGTTCTAAATTTGACAAGACAGTGCCTTCTTCATCCTTTCAATTGGGTCAGTGATTCAATGAGAATTGGCAACCTCCCTCAAATCGTACCCAACTTGTAATAAGGATTCTTCAACGAGTTGCAAAAGGCTCAAGCTGACATTAAAATGATTTTGCAGTAACTATAGCTTAGACAGTGTATCAGGAGAGGCTTATCCAGAAAACGAAGAGAAATTGGGAAAAATATTAGTAATATTACGATTGCTTACCACGAGTATGTGGCAAATAATGCTGTTTTAGAAGTATCTGATATCACGTGGAATTTTGAAGAATGAATCTTCTTTTATGGGAATTCATATCTTGGGAAAATGTACTTGGGGATGAGTATTTTGGGAAGAATGTGCATTGAGAAGGAATTTTGTTGAGAAATACGGATTAGGCAAACTCTTTCGAGCGTTCTGAGCCAGTTTGTTCACAATACTGTTCTTGACCAGATGTATGTTCAAAATAAGCCGTATTCGATTTGGCCTTCTGATGAACCAATAAAAATATTTCGGACTTCTTAAGGGAAGATCAGGTCGATGGCAAAACTGGGTGTAGAAGACGAATGTCAACTCCAAAAGCCGGGAATTCATGGAATGCCCTGGATTTACATGAAACGTCAACCTTCGCCAAGAACTTGCGGCACATACATCATTAGAATTCTGAATGCTAGATAAAATTAGTGGAATTTGAATCACGACGGAACAAATTAATCGCGCAAACTGGTATGTTTTTTTCAAGATACTTTTTGAAATTTCAATGTTTAATCACCAGATTGCCTGACTAGCCCAAATTTTATCCCAAAATTGAATATCGCCATGATCATGAAACGATACTTGTTAAGAATTTGTACCTGATGTCCTATATCGTAAATTTTGCAATACGCGCCTGTACGCTTGATTCATATTAAATTTCTTCTCATTTCAGCGTCCCATACACAATAAACCTTGTTCAGATCTAAACATTGAGTAATCTCACAGACCAGATAACTAATTACGCTCGCGAATTGAGCACAGTCTCGGGAGCAATAATATACACCTCTCGAACGTCATTCAGGACTGTGTAAGCTGATACTCATTTCTTACTCCATCGCTACACTCTACACATATAAAAATTTACTTTCGTATTGAGCGTTCACTAGTTTCTCACCCAGAAATATAATCTCAGAGGCCGATGATGGAAAATCGACCGCTTCACAATAGACCCATACTTCCAATACCCACTTCGAAGATTCCATTCCGATCGGTATATTTCTCTCTCCTCTCTCTATATATATCTACTAAAAAAAGTACAGACTATTGCATCAAAAGCCGCGCGGATGGAACGCGATAAGGATCACCTGCATCACCACTGCTATGTATACCCGACGAGCCCTGAAATAGTTTCCCTCTATATATACTATCCAACTCTATAGACACAATCTATTCATTCACAGCATCTCTATATCAAATATATAGAATACCATATACCCAAGAGATATTTCGAAACTCAATGCTGGCAAAATAGACACACATAACCTATACACATCCACTGAGGGGAAACCCGACGAATTAATCCATCAGTGCGCGAGCAAAACTGTCAAACTCGTTCGCATCAAACTCTCAACGCATCACTGCCAGTTCAGTCAGTCAGTCACTCATATAACCTCCGCATGTATATATATATATATATATATATATATATGCAAAAAGGGCGTAATCGTCATTTGATTTCTGTCAACGAGAGGCGAATGTTCCTCAGAGTATATGTACTGTAGTACAGAACTTGGAAATTTCTACGGGATTGCGAATGAAGCCATGTTAGTGTATAATACGTACAACTCGACGCTAGAAGCCAGCCACACGCTTGCTAATCTCTCGCTACGTCGATGTTATATGGTATATGTAGTAGAATGGAATCGAGCGTGACGCTAATAATTTTACCAAAGTCGCTCAGGCTGAACTTTCGAGCTCGACTCGCTATGAGCATATAGAGACAGTTATAAGTCGGAATTCAGCCAAACGATGTTGATGATAGTGGTGGCATTGGTACGGTATCAGAGAGGAGGACGAGCTTGGCATTGTTCGCACTTTCTCCTATCTTTTCTCTCACCAGGAGAGGTCATCACATCCGGATCACGGATTTGGCTGAAACTTTGGAAATAGTCTTCTTTTAGTTCCAAAAGATGAAACTTAAAATTACAGACCCTAACGCTCAAACGTTTTCGAGATATAGCCAAGTACATCAGCATTGCAGGTATACCTACATGAATAATTTCTAACATGGGCTCATATGGGCAATGCTAATGTTCTTGGCTGTAGCTCAGAAACGCTTGAGCGTTAGGGTCTGTAATTTTGGATTTCATCTTTTGGTGCTGAAAAAAGACTATTCCCAAAGTTTCAGCCAAATCCGTGATCCGGATGTGATGACCTCTCCTGGTCAGTACGTGTCTTTTCCATGCCATTCGCTACGAATATATATCAGTGGTTTCGCCGAAAGTGGGATTTCCCGTGTTCTATGTTCCTCCAAGTTTGTTAAGGGTCGGGATGTGTATTGTAGCAATTTTCTGGAGTGTATTCTATTGGTGCGCAACTATGTTAATAGTTTTGGAGACGATTCTAACGTTCAGTATTTTGTACTGCCTGATAAGGGGCCCAAATGTCCATTCCGTCCCCTGTAGACAACCGAACTTGGACTTTTGAATTCATCACGACGCATACGCGGAGTCAAGAATCCCTATATGTAGCTATGCACTTCAATTTGTAATACTTCAAACAACATGATCCACCACTTTGCGAATCCAAATTGAGCCCTCAGCTCGAACACGGCCATCCGACATTTTGAAGACGCGTTTGCACCAAAATTGCTTGCACAGCACTAATAAGGTCGGCAAAGTTCCCGATACTCTATTGAGCCTTTCTAACCAATGAGGTTGATTTCCAGATGCCCAAACACACCTAATTCTTGCGCGACATTGGCAAAAAACTTGAATCCGCGTCCGAGTGCACCACATAAACGTGTTTTCAGAATGGCGTACAACATTTTCTGTCCTTTCCGTCCCCATGTTGTGCTCCTCCCCAACGCGCTATATCGCTTTGTGGAACACATTTCCTTGAAGTATTTGGTTGGATTAAATTAAATCTATGCGGGATAGAGTCTATGATTAGTTGTCGAAGGATTATTTGAGGTGAAACGTCAATTTCATCCGTGTTCATTCCTTACCCGTCTGCGACCTCTCAAACTTGACACTTCTTTGTCTGGTTCAGTTTTGTTTTGACATACGTAGCTCTAGATTCTTTCTTTTTATACCAGAACAAGTGGAAATCAAGTGCTATGAGTCACCGAAATTCGTGTGGGGCTCAAATAGTTTTTTGATACAAATCACTCCCCGTGATGATTTTGGCCCCAAAAACTCCCACTTTCAGCGGAGTCAACCATGTACCTTTATGCATAAGTGTTACCTCGCCCACCATGCATACGATGCACATGTAAGTGAGAGAGTGTGTGTGTGAGTGAGAGAGTGTGTGAGTTTTGGGCACGAAAGAGTGAGGTGAGGGAGACATTGCATTTTTTACGGCTGATATGAAAATGCAAGCATGCGCGAGCTGTATACTCTCGGACATTGCTGGCGATAAATTGTTGCAACGGTGGGCTCTTTCTCGTCGTGATTGTCGTCTTTGTTACACGAGAATCCCGAGATGCTTTGACCCTGTATATATACCTCACATACAATCTGCCCGATTGTCCCGTTTTTGTTCAATTTTCATAACCTGATAGTATACGCACATGTATATGTTATAACACTATAGTATGGAATACTCCATATACATAGCCGTGCTTAAGCTACCGCTGCTGTTCTCGGCTTGGTTTTTCTTGCCGGATATGTATGTATGTATACCCGAAAGCGCGCTCGAGATGGGAAATATGTATGTTTTTGGCTCGACAATACACTCTGCAGCAGCTTATATCTTCGTCTAAAGCTCTCCAATGTACATAGTACTGCTCCTCTCTGAATAATACTTGTGTCATCCCGAGCTGTGTTTCTTGCTGTCGCTAAGATTCTTAACCCCCTGTAGAGCGCGACGAGAAGAGAGAAATAACGATGCAATTCTGCTGGGATTTGCGCAATACATGTGGCTTGTAGTATATTTTGCCCCAGCGGTATATAGAGCTTGCAATCTCCATTGTGGCTTTTAAATACCTTACAGGTCTGTTTCGCGCTAAATTCTGAGTAAAAGCGTGATTTTATGATGTCTGAATGCTACCCCCTTCCCATCATGAAGATGATGCGAGGAACTCTAAATATTAATCACAATTCAATTTTTCATGTTTCAGGTGAGTCAAAACTTCTACGATGAGAATTTGATTTCGTAAGTCTGCTTCAAATCGTTATGCTGGTGAGTAGTCCTTCATGTGGAAATTACTGTGGCAAAGAGTAGGTGAAGAAATAATCTGTCGAATAGCTTGACCCATATGTATACAGGGTGTCCGAACAGTGAGTACCCCCTACCCTGTTTTTCGGTGACGATCGGATATGGCGAAACACGTATCCTTTCATTACGAAAAGAATGAAAAATCCAATGACAGTTCTTGTATTCGAAGTTGGGGTTATTTTCGAGGTTATTCGCAGGTCCATTTGAGTTTGGTACACCAAAACATCTATTTTTGACCTCGAATCTACCAAAAACACGTGTAAAAGCTTGATTATTTTCGTATGAAACAGTATTCGACACTATTTGGCGCCATCTAGATAGAGGGAGGTCAATACCAGTGATTGGTAACCTCATCAACTCCAAGATGACTATGCCACAGTGTCTTTGTAGATAAGGCCCTTGCCTTGAAACCGAAGGACGTGGATTTGAATCTCAGTAGGTACTAATATATAAAGTGCCTATTTGGAAGCTTCGGTGATTATAAATTGAAAATAAATTCATCTAAAACTGTAGGTTTCGTAATGGTGATGAAAAAATACCCCAAACGGAATCGTTCAATATCGTGGTACAGTGGAACTTCGATATAACGAACTCCGATATAACGAAATCCTCGGTATAACGAAGTAGAGCTCCAGTCCCTTGAATTTCCTATCTCCGCCTGTGTCAAATTACCTCGTTATTACGAACTTGAACCTCTTTATAACGAAGTTTTGTCTGAAAGATAGAGTAGAATTCCGAAAAGAGATCGACTGTGAAGTGGTCTCTGAGAAAGAATTATGACGGTCGCAAAGTTCAAGATCTCATTCATGGTGTACTCAATGACTTATAAGTCAACAAAATCCTCAAATACTTCGGTGAATCGAAAGCCAATGTGAAGCTCACCGATGACCGATCGAATTTCGAGATTTGAGACCGCCGCTCGAATCTTTTCTGATGATATCAACCCGGGTTTCTTTCTAAGATTGCGAAATCTTCGCTGAGGAGTTGAAGAACAAATGAACAAAGGACAACAAACTTGAAAATTCTCATAAGAATTGAGCGTATACCCACAAATACGACCCTGTCCAGAGCCAAAAATAGCTCTTTTCAGCCAAAAATAGTTCTTTTCAACAAAACTCTCAAACGTCGGAACGGATTATTTGACGTACTGATCCTGGATATTGAAGAATTGTTCAATGGAAATGCATGTTTCCGCTGTATTGGACTCTATGTGAAACGAACATCCAAAGATAGCCCATTCCGTACTCAAATGGTACACAGAAGGGCCTGCTCATAAGGCTCTGGTACAGAACTTCGATATAACGAAACCTCGATATAACGAAGGCGGAGGCCGGTCCCCTCAAGTTCGTTATATCGAAGTTCCACTGTATGTTTGAAATGGAAGTTGTTTATTATCGGAGCAGACATAAGTGAGTGACCTTGGCTCTAACTTGAAGATCATAATCAAGGTTATTTGGAAATCAACTCAATTACTCTGAAGGGAATGCCTGCTTTTGAACTTGAATTCTAGAAGAATGTAAAAAATCATGGAAGTTCAGTCTGAAACATTTTTTGATGCCACTTTACCTTGGCTCAAACGAATAATCGAGTTGATCTGTAAATGACCTTGAAAATTACCACCAAGGTCAAATACAAGATTTTCATCAGACGTCGCATTCTACCACTATTAGGAAAGGCGTATTTCTGGATTCTTCGCGATTCTCAACCATTTCCGGAAAAAGCGGGAGGGGGAGAGAAGGAGTACGTACTTTCCAGGATACTCTGCTAGGTTTCTCTGTTCCTTATATGTTCTTGTAATTTTCTTTTCACGATATTAAACCAAATTCCAATTTCGTTTTTCTCGTAGAGAATTAGTCTTTGCATAAAAAGTGGTGTTCATCAATTGGTGATGTGTTAGCTTCAGAATCAACACTATTTGAGAGGCTGTAGGTTCGATTCCCCGCGGGAGACATTCAAAAATCATTCCTAGGTCTTTTCCGACCTAGAAATAATTTCTGGGCCGAAATAATTCTTCGAAAATAGATCCGATTACAACCTAACACGAACCCCGGTTGCTTTGAAATGCGTTTTCCTCTGTAACTTTGATTCATTAATACTCTGAGTTTTCTATTTGAGCAAATGCGGGTTAAGAGAAGGAGGGAAAATAACGGGAGGGAGTTGAAGAGCCGACCAGACGTGTTTTTCCAAATTTACGGGAAAGGTGATTGCCGACTTTACCGTCATTGGAAGAGAGCATCCCATTCCCATTGCTGAAAATTATCGCGTAGGTGAAGTTACAGCTCATCCTTTCACAAACTGATGGTGAAGACTCTGCCCCCCCCCCCTGGTCAAATGAAATATGGTTGTGCGGAGGAATCTAGATAAGAATTTACGCCTGTAAATAAAATATGCCATACCATCGTCATATTTTTATATTTCGCTTCAATATGGTAAAATCTCACCCAGTATATCAGATGGAAAAGAATTTGAAACATTTTCTGCAACTGAGTAGTGAAACAATCATTCTGATTCTTCAAAATTTTCTTGCGTCTTTTAAAATGTATTGATCACCCGTAGAAACGATCGGATGACAAAAATGAACGAGGAAACGAGAGGATAATTGGCATGCATTATATTCTTGATATGGATTATTGGAACGTCAATAATTGTATAATCGATGCTATGAGAGGTTTATACTGTTGGCGCGTGCGAAATCTGCTACCTCATATCACTGGTATGATACACATACACAAATTCACAAGCATCCCGATTTATCAAGAATTTTCCAATGAAACTTCGCGCGTGTCACTCGCCTCATCCACACAATGAACTAACTACCCGTCAATATGATAAATCTGCGGCATGATTTGAAAATACCTGTGCAAAAATATCGACGTTCCAGCGCATTTGACGCCTTGACGCAAATGAGTGGCACTTTGCAGAAAATCATCGTTTCGCGATAATTTCTCGACGCGTATACTCACGGCTCTTTACTCGGAAGCATTGTCACAATTTATTTTTCTATGTCCGACAAGAACCTGTCATATTTCACAATCGGTCCGAAACACGTCCACCTACGTGCATACTGATGACTCCTGTTTCGTTTAAAAGTCGCAAAGCGTAGTATGACCTGTCTTTTTGTGCAATGCTTCCGTGTCACTCCATTCCTGCGTCTGTAAATTTCTTTCCTCACCTCGTGACTCGTTTCCCTCATGAATTTCGCGCTAGCCCCACTAAATTTTTCTATTCTTCTTTTTTTCTCTCTTAGACACATACACTCACACTTACACGGAAATGTTTACAATCAAGTACACATGCAAGGGTTTATACGAGAGTAGAGAAATGGTCAAAGGTTCGCGGAAACGGGAAACCTTTGGCTGCGACAGAAAGTTTTCCAGTGCTACAAATTTTCAGAAAGATGGTAGGTGTTGGCTGCTCCCGATGTTGTAGTCCATATGTATGTATGTGTAGAACCGCGAACGCCTGCGGTCGAATATATAACGAATGGCAAGTACTGATCGGATACTCGCCAACGCGATCTATTATATGCGCTGCACGAGTCTTAGGGTGTTTTCCGGTGTGGGTCTCTCTGGTAACTGCTGTCGCCGTTACCGGTTGGCAGATATCAGTTTGTCGTTTTTCTGTATGGAGCATGACGGGCTAGGCTTCGACTTGTGATTCTTCGATGGTTTTTTTGTGCAGAGGAAGTTTGCTGCAATGGAAGTGGCTTTCGATAACGCTTTGCCGGTGGAGTATTGGACTTTGAGTTATTTCAGCTCTTTGTCAACTTTAATGTTGTTTCTTACGATTGTATCGATTAAGTTGGTTCCGGCTGCTGAATTCGGGAGAGACATTTTTTCTCCATTTTCTAAAAATTCACCTTGCAAATGTTGATCAATGGGTTAAGAGTATTAAAGCACATCGTTCCACTGTGACTTTCCACTTTGAGTAGATTTTTCATAAAAATCTCTCTGATCGGTGTCACGGGTATATCCTTCTTGTTTGCTGAAGAAATTCATTACTAGAGGTCAAATTGACAATAAAACAGTAAGCGATGATAGCTTCGATGATAAGAATCAATGATATAATATACACACTATGTCAGATTGTGACTCTAAATCATTACAATCTCTTCCAGAGTTCCTGGCCATAGCCATCCAAAGATTCTATGCAAACTGGACAGCAGAATTCATCACTGTTTTTTGAAGATTGTTATCAAAATTGAAATGACAAGTTCTCAATCGTGATTCAACCTTAATGGAGAGAGATGATTTTTTTAATAAGGTTATTCAGTTTGACCAAGTATTGCTGTTCCAGATGAATCTTGTGTAAGAAATAATGAGATTCTTCAAAATCTTCCATAAATTTCGGTGTTGATACAAATTACATTTGAAACTTTGAAGATGATGAACCATATTATATGTTCTTAATTACACTGTTTCAAAAATTTTGGAGCTTCACTAATATTAATCTAGTAAAATTTTCTGAAAATGTTCATTACATGCTAAAAATGGAGTTCTGGAAGAATATTGAAGAATGCACATTCTCTTGCCTTATGAAAAGGTATAGAGAGCTGTTGACTTTTTGGAGACAATGTGGTTCTCGGTGCTTTTGCTCCGGTGAGGGCGGATTAAGCCAAGATTACATCTTTTCCCCGACTCCTTTTCTCTCCCATTCCGAGACAATCTCCTTTGCCGAATGCCGACTGAGCTTGTATGCATCATCAGTTTGTCTCCGTCGCATTCTTCTTCGCCATTGTATCGCGTAATCCTACAGGATTCCACCTCACATTTTATAAGTTGAAATTCCGCTTTTCGGCTTTTACCAGCCTTTTTCTGCTTTTCCATTCAACTGGAGTGCAATTCTCTGAGAAAGAGGCTTAATTATGCTATGTCTGCTTGCTACCTCTTTTGTTTTCTTTCTGTAAGGACATAAGGGGTATTTGTGCCCTTACCGTTAATACATGTCTTTGTTAATTGTAAAGGACCAGGCTCGAGCTTTGTCTTGAGATTTGTCTGTCTTCAAGCACATGGTAATCCCTCAACCAAGAACTTTTAATTTCAATCCAGGCTCATTCCTGGATTTATGGGGCACATCATATCATGATTCATTCTCAACTTGGCGATGAAGATTTTCTTCATTCAAAGCATTGATTTTTCAGCTGTTTGGTGATGTTTGGTGGCACTGTTTAATCTGTGTACTGTGCACGTTTTTTTACATGGCCTTGAACTCTCAGCCCAGCTGGTCGTTGATACTGTAGTAGAAACCGCCCCAGTACAGCTTTTCAGAGATGGCTACTGTACACTTTTTGTTTATCCGGGCCCTCCCGATGACTACTCATAGATTTTGCTCGTCTGCCATCAGGTCCCTCATTCAGGGACTCTGAGAAGGACTTGATCCTTTATGCAAGGCATTAACCCTTAATTACTCTAGTATTACGTAACGCCATGCTAATCAAATTGGAGTTGTGTCAAAATACTACCACCAAGGTAACTAAGGGTTAGTGGTTAAAATTGCTCGCAGTGACTCAGTCAATTACTCGCAGAAAGGAAGGCCTCATGACTATAGAGATATGCGCACAGTGTGTGAGCGAACTGTGTGTATCTGTGAGCTCTTCGCATTTACCCGGTGTTCTCGCAAGGCAAGGGAAAACTTCTTGGTGTGAAGGTAATTCGACTCAAAGACCCCGGTGCACCTTTTGTGTCATCGATGGGACATAGATCTCAGGCTTACGTGTCAGCGATCGATAAATACCAAATCTGTAAGCACTTTGCGATTCCCGCTCGCACTGTTGAGTTGTAGGTAACGACCAACCGATCTCATAAATCAACAAAGCCGACACGGTAGACCTAAATGAGTGGTCACCCATCCAAGTGCTAACCGCGCCAAACGATGTTCAACTTCACTGATCGGAAGTGTCGACACTCAGCGACTCCACCAATGCGGCTGCGGTGACAAAGATGGACAAATACATGAATCAAAATGTAGGGAAGAGTTTTAGTCAAGAATATCAGTTTAGAATTGTCAAATCAGCATCAAGAAAATTTTTTTTTGTGAAAGTGCATGATCATTCGGAACGGCGTGCTAACGCTGTTGGACTTCCAAGTTCACATCGATGTGCGTATCAAGTCCAAAAATTGGCTAAAATAATATTGTTCGACCTTATATACACTGTTTCTTTTTTCTTCTGCGAAAATCTGGATCTATGTATTGAGTAGTATATCGAATTAAGTGTTGAGACTCAATAGAATTATTAATCACCGAATGATACGCAAAATAGTTCTGGCGAACGAAACATTTCAGTTGCACATGAAAAAGAAATTGACCCCGACAACGTTTTTCGAACAAACTCACACTAGCAGTGCTAAATCTTTGTGATGTATGGGCCACATGATCCAAAGAATAAGCGTGCTCATCAGCACGCAACGTAAACATTCGCATGAGCCCCGAGCTTAAAATATCGTCACGTTTCGCTTGAAATCGTCTGTTTTCAAGAATTATCATCGATGAAGTATCCGGGAGGTGGTCTCTAGTGGTCCAAAGCCTCTCCACATTGGGCGCCACCACCACGCTCTCTCGATTTCCCCGGAGTGCCATTATTCCGTCCACCCGAGCGTCGTCGTCGTCGTCGTCGTGGCGCGCTAGTTGCAGCAGCAGCATCCAATCGATAAATGCGATCACCTCTTCACAAGAGTATACACATATATTTTCCAATCGGCTATAACCTATATACATCTATACGTACATATCTCTACTAGTGTCGTACTATCATCGCTCGTTGTACCAATTTTCGAATCTCCGCGCCAAAGGCAATTAGGCGATTTCTATATATAGCGTCACCAACCAACGTATGTAGTTCGAGAGAGAGAGAGAATCAGTAACAGTAGTTCCCACACGGTATAGTCTGGTATTATCTCGCGCGGTGATGTAGGAATCGAACATAGGGAATTTGAGGGTACTACTACTCGCTGACGGGAAGTTATTTGGGCTTGCGAATCGCCGGAATTGCGGATCGGATGACCTTTGGCAGTTTGCCAAAGAGAGGGAGGGAGAGAGAGAAATTCTGCTCGAGCGATTGTCGACTCTGGGAGCAATTTCAAGTGCGCGCTATCCGGATGTCCTGAGAGCCGACTAAAGACACTCGCAATCTCGTTGAGGTTATCATAATTTTGTATTGTTTGGATAATCTGATGATTTGAGTGTTGTGTTTCTAGTCTGATGTGATTGTTGAGTGGGCGTTGCAGTACCTCATAATTTTGGATGAATGAAAATTACTTTAACGGTTATTGCATTACCGAATAGTTTTCGTGTCTGCAACGAGATAATCACCTGCCCAAGTGAATGACTCTTGTTGAGCTCGGAGCTCGAACGAGGTCGACGCTCTTGTGTTTTACTGCTCGCACAGCCCCGAATTTTAAACACCTACTTCATGTGCTTAGACTCAGCGTAGCGTAAGTAGATCAGGTCAGGCTATGGTAAGACATTGATTATTATCCTAGTGTCAATGACATATTACCGTGATTTTCTTGAAGGCATAAAGAATTCGTATTTGATTTCTTGAGATTTAAAGGATATACACTACCGGTCAAAAGTTTCTGTACGCACCTGAAAAACCAAAGTTTGATTTTGCTCACTCGACTGCTTCGATCTCCTTCGTCCAAAACGACTCTACTTCAGCTCATTTTTTAGCTTTTCGAAAGCACATTAAGATTCTTTTGGAAAAATCTCGTGCAGCGTGATAGATTCTCGCGAATTCAATCTCAAGCCTCGTGAAATTTTATGAAACCGGGTCAATACGCAAACCTCTGTAAGTCTGACGGAAATCAATGGATTGAGACGATTTAAAAAGCATCTAGTAGTAAGAGTCAAGAGCTTCAAAATCCGTTCTTGGAAGTTGTTCTAGGTTATTTCTGGTCCAAGCTGTGACTGTTTTCGTAAAGGGGGATTTTCCTCGAAAAATGAGTCATTGAGGAATCGTGAATGGACTCATATCTAAATTGGTATAAACACTGTTCTTGGTTTCTTACATCAATAATACGAAAAAAAACTTGGGAGAAATCAAAGAAATATCACCGTCAGTCCAATTTCCTTACATTTCTTAAACTTTGGGACTCTTTTTCGAGGAAAATCTTCCTTTACAAAAACAGTCATAGCTCGGACCAGGAATAACCTAGAACCATTTCCAAGAACGGATATTGGAGTTCTTGACTTCTACGTATAGATGCTTTTTGAATCATCTCAATCCATTGATTTCCGTCAGACTTGCGGAGGTTTGCGTAATGACCCGATTTTTAAGAAATCATACAAAGTTTCAGTTTGATTTTGCGAGAATCTATCATGCTGCGCGAAGAAAATTTTAAGGGGTTCTAAAAGTGCTTGAAGAACGCTACAAAATGAGCTAAGATAAAGTCCTTCTGAACGAAGGAGATCGGAGCAGTCGAGTGATCAAAATTGATTTTTTTTTTCAGTTGTACACAAACTTTTGACCGGTAGTGTAGTTCATCGATTCAATGGTGCATATAAATGGAAAATGGAATGGGTTAGCCTAATTCCATAGGAACGAGTTTGCATCTTTTCAAGTTGCCGGGTGTGGTTTCTTTCGATCTGGGTCAAGCACATCGATGCATTGCGAATCTAGACGCGTAGCCAGTGAAATATTTTATTGATGCTCGGCAATATGTGGACTGGGAACTATGGATAGCATTTCTATCATTCCCTGAGGAGCATTTCAAGATACCCTCTCCGTTTGTCATTCAGAACGTTGCCTCTGATATCTACAGTTCTGTCATTTTGCGAATATTTGTGGTTGAATGAAGACGAATTTTTCGAGAATGAATTATCTGAGGGAGAATTTATTTCTGGAAAGTGCGTGCTATTTTTCTGTTGTTTTACTGTTGCTGATTTGACACAAATATGCGAGAAAGCGTTTAGGCATGAACTTCAATGGTGGAAGTGGGAGGTGAGGTTTTGGCGGCCTGTTTTCTCTTGGGATCGTTTTTCTCGAGAGAAAAACTGTAGGGGACCAAAATCCTTTTGAACAGGGGTAATTGAAGACACGGTTTAAAGACATCCCACTCTCTGCATTCAATCAAAAATGTAACAGCGATCCCCAGATTGAAACCACCTTGATCTCCTTCCAATAATCAGGACAATATTATTTTTAATTATAGTTGTATCTCCCTATACTTGCAATAAAATAAAACGATATGTTCCCATGCTTTTTTCACCCAAAAATAATCGATACTCCCATATTTCTCCAAGGCCATTAAGAATTTCCGCTTCTCTCAGCCCCGCGAGTGTCCTCTAGAGGGTAAAACTGCGACCGTTATCTCAAGGAGAAGCATTCTCTTTTCTTGAAAGGGAATCTTGGATAGGGTGTGTTACAGAAGCGGTGGTAGTGGCACTTGAAGAAGTTTTGCGAGATTGTGAAAAGTAGACGATTCCAAAGCGTTTCACGTGCTCTTTCATATTTCTCGTTTAATTCTACTGAGGGAGAGAAAAAATAAGAAGAACGTAACAACAATCTTCCTACTCAAACTTCTTCGCATCACTAATGACTTCATGGCTTAATGAAGTCTGATGTGGAACATTTACCTTAATTGAAGTTTCAAAAGTGCCGAGTTCTTCATTGAATCGAATTATAAAAGGAAGCAAGAGATTGAGTTCATGCGATGCATTAGTTGATTGTATTTGCGAGATAGCACGACAACGTCTTCATTTATTATGCAATATAGTTTTCCTCGAACTCGGAGCAGCAGCGCGGTTGCTCGCGGCAGTTCACACTATGAGTGATTGCTCTTACTTTGCCACCACTCTAATTTAGGTTATTCATTCATCACTCACTTCACTATCCAAACTATTGTTACGCGAGGGGTTTGAACTTTGCTGTTGATGAAATCACACAATGAAAACCACAGATTTAATATCAGCTCCGACGACTGCGGTGTATATTTCTCATCGTTATTGATTTTTCTATTTGCACAGTTTTCAGTAAGATGTTGATATTCTTAGATACATACTAAGGAAGTCTGTATCTATCGAAAACACTGTAAAAATGATCTATCCATCCTTGTTGTTCAGAACGAGGACTGATATTGTTTCTTCGTTTATGGAGTACGTAAGGCTTTCTTTGGAAACATTCCATTGAAAGACTATTTGACAAAAGTAAGAGGAGGGATAGAATTTTGAACTCTACTTATGATGACTGAAACTATATTAAAGCGATGCGGTCCCCCTGCAAGCTGAAAATCATTCCCATTTTCCTCCGATTCACTTGCGATTTGGGCTAAACGACGAGTGCGCAAATATTTGTTATCATCTAACTTAGATTCGTTCAGGAGAAAAATGGGAATGAAAATGTGCATATTTTATAAGTAAGGAGGTGTCCGCGATCAAGTTCTTCACATTTTTGTCTGATTCTCTTGCGATTTGGGCGGAACAACGAAGTGTCAAACGAAAAATGGGTAACAACAATGATTCGACAACTTGTGCGGAACTCTGATTCATCGTAGTTTTTATGCGAGATGTGTTTTCAATTTCCATGGTCGCAATGCACGGTGACCGCATCGGCTTAATAATAATTTATGGTGAGTCTCAAACCTCTCAAACCGTGGCCAAACTTTACTGTGAAAATTCAGACGATGGAAAGAATTCATAGGATGAGAATAAGGGATGGTCTAGAGTACCCACGATTTTGATCCATCACGATAAAGAGATATTCATCTTATTCCAGATGTTTCTTGATTTCTGCAAATACTTGTACATCTGCAGAATACTTCTAATCCAAAGAATGACAAATTCTCTTGATTCCTTTCAGAACTAGTGCTAAGCTTCTCGCGCTACCGCTCGTTCGGCTTGGAAATGTTCTTGATGAGCCACAGGCCCCTGAACTGCTTTTTTAGTTCAAAGAATATATTCGTAGGATGTTAGGTAATTATCAGTTGATGGTATTGAAAAGATGTTTCTTACGGAGTTTGGAAAGATGACATTTCCTCAAACTGGTGCCGCTAATAGTTATGACCTTCTTCCAGCCCGTCCAGTCACGCACTCGTCAATCTGTCCACCCCCCCCCCCCTAGCCATGAGCTTCACCCACCTATCGAATCTCCCGCGCCCCCGACCATACCTCACACGGCCACGTATTATATTTTAGCCAGCCCAGACTATCTCTGCCCATTCCAGATCGTTCCAGATGATTCCAAACGGTTCCAGATCGTACCAGAATGTCCCAGATCATACCAGACCACCTCAGACCGTTTCAGACCATCCGTGTCCATTTCAAACCGATCCACACCGTTCCAGAACTTTCCAGATCATGCCAGACCATATCAGACCATACAAAACCATTCCATACTATTCCAGGACGGGCCGGACCATCTATCAACCCGGCCACGTACCCATCCACACTAAAAATTGGTTGAATTTTCAACCAAAGTTTCAACCATCTGGTTGAATATTCAACTGATTGGTTGAATTTTCAACCTAGCAATTATACTCCGTGATGAATGGATTGATGATGGGTGGATGGGCGGATGACTGGATAGATGGATAGATAGATGGATGGCTGAATAGATGGATGGATGGACCCATCATCCATTCATCCATCCATCCATCCATCCATCCAAACATCAATCCACCCTTCAACTATCCATTGACCATCCATCCATCATGCATCCATTCATTATCTGTCCATCATCCACCCCAGCCATCCACCCATCATCCATCCCTCCATCTATCCATGCACCCACCATCCATTACTCGCTCCATACATCGACCCCATCCATCCATCCATCCACCCACCATCCATTACTCGATCCATGCATCGACCCCGTCTATCAACCATCCATCGACCATCGATCCATCATCCATCAGCCCGCCAACATGACCATCCATCATATTCTACCTCTCACACGTAGGCAACCTGACATGCAGGGACCGCACGGACAGATTGTGGTGATCCACCCTGGTTGAAAATTCAACTAGGCGCTCGCAACCAAACTGTTAAAAGTTTTTTGGAAAAATTTTTCCCAGTGCACTCACCAACCCATTCTTCTATCGACCCACCCATGACCCAAACGGTCACCCATTATACTTCAACTCTTCCACGTACGTAACCCGATACGTGGGATTCGGACGCACGAATTTCGGATGGACATTTGATTATCATGATACCGAGAGTTTCTAATATGACTTCTTATCGAGTTTCCACAATCGCTCGTCCAAGAAATTCCCTTTTCTTCTTCTAAAGCACTTGAATCTTCAATCTCAAGATCGAAAGATCTCTGTTTCTTGCACTGATTCGATTTCAGTGCATCACACCGAGTTTTAAGTCGATGTGATTGATTATGTCGTTATTGAATTTGCACCCGATGCACGGTAAGCGAAATAATTCGATGACACAAAGAATTAGCTAGATACGGCTGCTGCTTTATTTCGGGTGAAAAAGATACAAGCGTTTCGTTTGGCTGCTGGGTGCGTACTGTTTCGATGGCGTCACATGCCGTTCATCCAGAACGGCTTTTCGTTGGAGGTGGAAAGTATCCATGTGAGGGTGGATACATGTGTTCGAGAATATTCGAAAATCTTCGACATACATATGAGACATTATACTCTATGCATAAGCTTTTAGAGCCGAGTTTAGGGCTGAAAAACAAATGTGCGGCGACCAAAGGGTGCCGGATGCCGCGAGCCGAGGACGATCGTAAATTTGTGTGCGAGCTCCATGAGGCATATGCTATATCTGGTGTGAATTTGAGAAAGATTTGAAGAGCTAGAAAACCATGTATGTCTGCGGCTCACGGCATGTACAATATAACGATGTTTATTTGCAGATTATGTTAATTTGCAGATAAAATATTCAATCGATCAGCGTTACGAATTTCGCTACTTCAAATTGATCAACTGTACTCAACAATCTCTAATCAAGATCAAATTTCAAATCTTGAATAATAAATCACAGTTCGCAACTCTTGAGGCTATAAAAGCAACCCTTAATTTCTCACAACTGCAGCAGCATCAAACCGCAAGTTATACGAGGGGTCAAAGTGTCGCGAAAAAAGGAAGAAGATATGAAGAAAGTCGAGTGCAACAACACACCACTCACTCACAATTTCAGCTTTCGCACGTCGCGCGCATCGTCCGCTGTACCCGTATAATGAAAACGTATACACGCGTGTTACATTATACACCCTTAGAGTCACGACATCACTGGCAACGCAGCAATTAAATTCAACTTAGCACCACCACACAACTCCTATACACACATCCTCATCTTCATCCCTTCTCATAGTCGTACGTTCTCTAAGGAGAAGACTAACCATATAATCCCAGTGGCAAAGGAAACTTTGTAGAGAAGTGAGTAGGGAACCAGAGCATCTTCAGGCGTGTGTTGAGCAATATTTCATACTCGCACAAAATGCGAAAGAGGACACTCTCGGCCAGTAATTCAGAGTCTGGAATAAATAAGCAAGATATGGTGTGATACTGTATGTGTAGAACTTAGTATAGTTGTAGCATCCTCGGAGTGTATAGAGTAAGCTCGCTGCTTCTTCTCACTGGGCATACATTTTGCCCAGCGCATAATTTAACGCTCACCCAGTAGAGGAAAACGAATGGAGTCTGTGCACAAGGCTATCCCATGCATATATATATATATATGGGTGTGTATACGTAGTAGCCTAGGTAAGACTTGGGTCTCTTTGAGGAAAGACGAACGAGCAAGGTTTACGAGTTCTCCGATATTGCGAGGAATCTTCTTGCGATATATAGCGTTACCCTGGGCCACTCTGCTGCAACGAGCCCTTGAGACAGCCTTAAATTGTCGTTACTCCCGCTGCACGATTTCCGTCCATCTATCTATCCTGTACTCTCTCCCCCTTCTTTCACCCCCTTTTATCCTCTAAGCCCTTCTTCTACCTTTTTTCACTCTCAGAGTCAGTTTCCATTTTCAGGAGAGTTTTTTTTCCATTGGCTGCGTAGTAATAGTGCATTTGTAGCAGGTTAGGAAAAGCTCCTCTCGATTTCCATCTGTAAGCAATAGAATTTTCATTTCGCCGGCTCGTTAAAATCAATGGAAACGACTTTGGCTCTTGCGTTTCACCTTAATTGCAAAAGAGAGAGGCAAAGAGGGCGAGTCAATTTGGAAACTCGTATTCTGGTCGGGGACGAAGCCGAGTGTAACGTTTTCTTGAACTGTTTGATTTCCATTAAATTTTCACGGGATAACTACTCCCTATAGACCTTCTTCAAGGAATGAGCTATCGATGTATTCCAAGACGATTTGCTGGTTTTATTGGTTTCTTGAGAATTGTGAATTCTCAATTAAGGCGATGCGGTCGCCATGCAACCCAGAAATTATATCTCATTTAGGTGTAACACAAGATTTTCACGAAACGAAGTTGGAGACAATTTGTCCATTACGTATTATCATCTGAATTGTGATGGACAACTCATTATTTGTCCCCAATTACAAGAGCATCGGAGATGAACGAGGATAATTTGCCCGCGGGTACTTTCTAACCCACAAATTGGCACATTTTCATTCACAAAACTCCCAAAATCTTTTCCAATCTGGGCTAAACGAAGAGTTATCCAGGCCAAGTTACATGATAATGAAGCCTGGATAACTCGTCGTTTACCCCAAATTGGAAAAGATTTTGAGATTTTTGTGAGCAGAGTTCAGCTTGCAAGGCGACTGCATTGCCTTAATTTAGCAATTAATAATGCTTCGTGTCAGCAGACATCAATTTTACAGAATCGTTTTCTCGAAGGTTTGAGTTATTTGAAACCAAAAAACTCATCTTCGGCTTCCATACAAAATGAGGGTGCCCAAAACCTACATGATAACCGTGATTCCAACGAGCATAATTTCTTTCTTCAATTTTGTAGCACAAATTTGAGGAGAGTTCTCAGTCCAGTTGGCTGGGTTTCTTGTCAGGTGGAATTTATAAGACCAAGTTCTTTTTACACTAGACATACTGCAATTGGTAAAAACAGCGTTTTGTCTGTTGAAAATCTTGCCACAAATTGTTCAGTTTTCAGACTCTGTCCGAAAACTGATAATTTAAAAGGTATTGTTTGGACAGGTGAAATGGAATTTCTACCAGAGTAGATTTTCAGTGCAAATGAGAGTCCTGATTATGAATTACCACTACTTTTTTCATAATCTGTCGGACCTGATCACCCATCAAAAAATGTTATCCTCGGGTAGATGAGTGGATGAAACAGTCTCAAAAACTTCTACGCCCTGATTATGCAAAAAGTCACTCTTATCAGGCCATTGCGTGAAATTTTGCACAGTGCTGATTTGGAACATATACCATTTCAGCTCAAGGTTCCCCTTCTGTTCGAAATCTGTTAGGCTCGTTCTAGATAGGATGCGCTCAGCGCGTGAGCGTACGCGCATACGCTTGGGCTTTAAGCATTTAATGCATGGATTTTCATGAGGCAGCCTCACCAGTCGTTTTCCACTCAGAATTTCCACAAGTGAAGAGTTGGTCGATGATTGATGGGCCCAAAGTGACATTATCGAGCCAACAAATCAATTTTTACTATATTTTCCAGTGAACAAATAAAGTAAAACATCACAGCGGTGCCCGCGCGAGCCTTTTCGGAAAAAAGTAAAGGTTGAACAATGTTTTCGCGATTCAGTATCCGGATTGGTGACTGCTCATTTTGCTCTTGCCTAGTTTCTGATCCCAAACAGTTACAGTCTTTGCGAACCAAGACGGTTGGGCACCAAAGCGGATACTGAGTTACAAGAACCTCGCTCAACCTGGGTTTTTTCCCTGAACGGCTCGTGGAGCCACCACTGCCGGTTTCTCCTATTTTTCATGGGAAAATACGAAGGGAATTGTTTTTCTGACCCAAAGATGTCACTCTGAGACCACCATCAATCAATGTCATGGGTCCCGTATTTCCCCGATGATGAAAGAGCGGGTAATTCTTAGGGTGGTCAACGCTGATGTTATCCTCGAATTTATCGTGGAAAAACATGAAGTAACTTGATTTTTGGCTCGATAATGTCATTCGGAGCGACTCGATCACCAACCAACTCTTTCCGTGGGGGAGATCTGAGTAGAAAGCGACTGGTGAGGCTGCTTCATGAAATTCCCTTCATTAAATGCTTCGAGCACAAGCATATGCGTGTATGCTCGCGCACTGAGCACATTCTATGTAGAACGAGCCTTACATTCATGACTTCATTCTCGCCATATAGCTCGTTGAACCAGGGCAAATCATTCAACGAACCAAAGTGGAATCTTCTCTTCTATCACAGCACTGCACATCCATTGCCTTGCTCATCAAAATTTAAAAAAAAAGTTCGCTCATCGGCTTGGATCGACACAAAAGTTCAAAATTCAAAGAGTTTCCCCTTATTCGCGCATCCCGAATTCATCTCGGTTACGCTCGTGTATGATCCTGGCCTCGACCCAACTGCTCTCGTCTCCGCCCTCGCGATCGACTAGTTTCGTCCTCTTCGTCGTCGCATATTCACGATCGGCGCGGCTGCCATTCGATCCTCAATAGGAGTCCTCGATATCCCCTTATTCGTGAGCATATAATCAGTGAGCTCTATACCTTTCAATTCACTGTTACCCGTCTTTCACATCCATCACGTGGCTGCATCTCCAATGCATCTCCTTTTACCTTTACCATTATATATCCGGTTTCACTTTCATCCTAGTCTTTCCTTCTTTCTCTACTCTTTATCTACCTCGTACTATACTATAGTATGTTCGCGTTGCAAGAGCAGATTGTATGTGTTCTCAATGCAAAGTCCATTCTAGATATCATCGATGCAGTAGCTTCCGATTGCACTGCTCCAATTACTCGTCTGCACTCAGTCTTGCCCATTTGCCACGTCAACAAACTTTTGCTCACAGAGCCAACAAAGCGTAAGGGTATAGACGGCCAGCCACGATCCAAGTACGTCCGAGAAAAATTGAGGAAAAAAAGGTAGGTTGGGGTAGAAGGTAGAGGGTGAGTGTTCCGCAAACGACGTGAGAGTGGCAGTGATGCGGAGAAAATTGACAGGAGATACCCGTCCTATGATGAAAGTTTAATGAGAAAATTTTTTTATTGATGCTTTAGCCTGGGAAAAGTGGTTAAATTTCTTGTTGATGACCGTTCGACGTTATTCGATTTGAATTCGTGCTACTATCTTGAGGTCAACTACAAACCTTCGTTTGCTGCATTGTTTTATTTTGATGGATGGATCGTTTTGTTGAAATAATCAGAACTGGCATCACGATTACAACGAATTGATTAAAAAGTAAATGAGTGTTACTCACACTTTTGAGAATGGTGAAGAAAATTTGAAATAGCAATACTGGTCCGAATTTTTGTGAAAGAATGAGAGCTCAATCTAAATTGAACATTCAGAATCTAACGTCAGCGTGCGGTAGAATTCTCAGGCTGAAAATATTTTCATTGGGAATGAATTCATGGTATCTTCTTCCACGTATCTCACTGCATTCATGCATAGTTGTCTAGAGCCAAAATGAACTAGAAAAAGATTCCTGCTAGATCTTGGATTCATTGACTTGCAATGTAATATTTGAAGATCTAACATGATCGATCCCCTTCGCATCCCATTGCTGTATTGTCCTCTAACGCATGGATTATTTGTACGATATCAGAATAGCTCCTCTGAATACTCCACACAGTTCAGTTCCTTAAGAATTTGAAATTCACTTGAACCACACTAGCTCGAATGTTTTCATAGCTGGATTGCACTTATCTATGTGAGTAAATTGTATAAGGAAGAGTTTTCGTTCAATGTCTGGCCTTTTGTAGTTGGCGTTGAAAGGGAAGAATCATATATTATTCGAAAGGTCAGTGTTATCCATTGAATTCAAAGGTTTCCATCATCAGCAATATCGATGGTCCGTTCGCATCCGTTCAACGTGTGGATACTATTCTAATTTTGGATTGATGTAATTTATTTCTTTTAATCAACTCAGCCGTTGTTTGATCTTGGCATCAATAAAATCTTTCGAATGAAGATGGATTACTTCTGGGTCATCTGTTCGACAATCTATTCGATTATGTTCCCATGAGACCTCCGACGTCTTTGATACCACGTAATAGCTTGAAATAGACCAGATCATGTGATGGGGATAGACCATATATTCTTCAACTAATTGACAAATGAGATGAAATAGATGAATCAGCACTGCATTCCAGAGAATAAATTCCAATATTAATGAGTGCGCGACCTGAACCGAGGCACCCAGAAAACTCTCGTCCAAAACTTCAGGCAAAATGTGTCGCGTCCTGTCAACTCAGAATTCCATTTCTCACCCACTCGGAGCAGCAAAAAAAATTTCAACGCTACACTCGAGCACGTATACCCAACGGGTCATATTTGACGTATGGTCACACCTATTCCTCATCACTCGGGGCGGGCGTTGCGTCGGAAAACGATTTCTGCATGTACATCGGAAGTTAGCCTCTGCCTCACAAATCAACTAAAACTCGACGTGTGAGTCGTCGCCTCCTCTACCCCCAACAAAATACCATCCCGATATTTTCGCAAAAGAGTCTATAGAACGGGACCGGTTTCTTCCCATTTTCGGAGCGTTTCGTATAGTTTCTTCCTTCGCAATTTCATTGTCTCGACGATCTTTGTTGACTCGAGCCAGTGCAGTGTGCAGTAAGGGTTCACTTGATGGTGGGAGTTGAAGTTTTCTTGACATTGTTCGAGACTTTCTATATATATACCCTTGCTGCACCGGAGAAAAGAAAGCAAGTACATTCTACTTTTCTGCAAGCGTACGAACTGGGATGAAAAAAAGTCTATCTCGTCTCACTTTCGCCTTTACGTCTTGCGAGAACTAGTTTCCCTGGAGAAAGAAAGAAAGAAAAAGAAAAAGGGGTGCAAGGGGTATATTATATACTGTGCAAGAAATGCTAGAAAGTACAGATGGTCGACGCTTGCAATCGGGTGAATTTGGTGCCCGAGAGTCAGAGTCAGTCTCGGTGGAAGTATATAGTATTAGTAGAAACAAACGAGTTGCCGGGGATATCAGCCCGAGCTAGGGAGTGACGAGGTGTAATTAGACAGCTAGGATTTGAACTTGCGACGGGTATCCTGAATGAGTGGCAGCACCAGTATAGTTGAAGAAGCGATCGATGGATTGCAGATTGGATTCTGACTCTGGATGCTGTAGTTGTGGTGGTGGTGGTAGTGGTGCATGGTGTTTCGAGTTCGTTTCTTCATAGTTTGAATGAAATCTGTCACTTTTCGCAATCCGTGCATTCTGCATTCTCTTTCTGGGGCTGTGCTCTGATCTTTTTCAATTTGATTGTTTGCTCGGGTGATTGGATGAGCTGTGGATCTCGTATAAATGCGATGCGATTATTTTGGGGTTCGGGTTCGATAGACAGGGGGATGAAACTTGAATTTAGATGACGGGGAGGTCTGTCGCACGGTTTTTCTTGGCTAGTTTCTAGAGCCTTGAAGCGATCAGAATAGTTTGTGATATGTGAACAGGCGATAACTATCTTCAGAATATGTTCATTCATTCCATGTAATATTGACCAAACTGAGGGATCTTGATGCCGATATTAGAATCTCCCAAAAGGCATGGATGATGAGTGAAATGAGATTAGCTTGCACACCCCTCATCAGTCGATTGAATAATTTAACCTAAGAAATAGGGCTTTTTCACTCTATGGTGACGCGAAACTCGCGTGATGAAGAAGTTTAGCTTTTCACTCAAAATTTGTCATAGTGTGTATGAAGAAGATTTACTGTGGGCTTGTAATTCATCGAACAATAAACAGTGTCCGGATGAGCGATTGCAAACAATAGAGAATCCTCGCTTAGTATTTCGGTTTAGCAGCTTTCAGAAGGCCAACTCAATTTTTCGTAAGTCGAAAATGGACTTATTCCACTACAATATGCAGCCATCCAAATTCTGATAGATCTGTGTTTTTTGTTGAATCAGTACATTGTAAAAAAAAATCTCTTACCAAAGGAAAAAGTCATTCAAAATCATTCACCTGTGCCTTATTAACAGAGAAATAGACTCTCCGTGTGTTTTTCTGGATTGATTGCAATATGGGGTAGAAATAAGTCACATCGATGATCTGTGATATATAAGTATACCGTACTAAACTATTTAGCTCGTGTACATCCATTTCGGGCCCTCAAATACACAAAGCGACCCCGTTGGGCTTTCGACACCCTGTATATAAGATGCAAAGTATTGAAAAATAACGTTCACACGTTTGGGTACTCATACTTCTATGTTTTTGAGGTCATCCAAGTAGTTTGGTAAAATGTTCCCCTTGTGCGCGCAAAAAAGACGTTTTTAGGTTAAGAATGCATTTTTGAGGGTGATCTCCACAATTTATTGGAAAACTTCCAACGGATTCGGATTCTACGCGAGAAAATACTCCAAAAACCGTTTGCTTTAGGGTGGCAGCTCTCAGTGCATACGGCAGCTTATCCAGCTCCCGGACTAGTTTATCGATACATTGCAGTTGGGTTATGAGACATCGCTCACGTCAAACAAACAAAAATCCTATAAATCTTCCCTCTCTAAGAATAAAGGCTTGTAAAAGGTAATGACAGAAATTCGATTCACCGACTTCACTTGACCAGAGACATGGTTATCGCTCGATTTAGAGAGAATTCTTCTCCAGAAAGAGATGACCGATGTTCAAGCGAAGCAGTATTTCTGAGACTTTCTGGATATCACTTGCAATGTATTCTTTGTCCTTTTTGTCCTCGACGCCGTCGTCGGACCTGATCGGATTTGACACTCAGTCAAACTCGATGGCCTGGAATCCTTACCTCTTTTCTTCTTCTTGCTTCTCGAACCTGTATTCCTTTCTTTTTATCCAATTTTCCTATTTCGAGATCAAAACATCTCTCGAGAGCATGTAACATAACAATGTGCTTCGATTGAGATCCTTCCGAACAATCGGCTTCACTTGAGATACCCATTGCTTCGTTGAATTTAACAATTTCTGTTCTTCAATGTTTGATATTGCCGTCCTAGAAAAATATTTGTAAACCTTTGAATGCGTCATAGATGGAATGGACATCTTTATGATGTTTGAGTTAGCTTGTTTAATTTCTGTGTATCATAGTTTTAGTATAACATACAAGATCAAGGATGCAATGGTATAGTGCGAGATCGTGCCATTCGGGTCAACAAGGACTGGTTTTAGTATATGAGCGATGAAATGAGCTTTTCTGTGCTCTCCCCGCATGACAGATTTGCGAGAGGAGAGTAAATGGAATACTCTCTGGATATAATTTTGTGCTCTCTAGGATTTCATTTGCACACATGTCTGACGCATTTGCGATGTGTATGAAAAAATGATATTCTGAAGCTCTTTTGTAGAACATCATATTGCATGCTGATTATAGGTCGAAAGTCACAAACTCTGAACATAGTAAAATGATATTCCGAACCAATTAGAAGGATTGCGATAGCTCGATACCCTCGCGTATCTTTTTGATTTCCACATCAACAGATCAAATCTCCTGTATCAACCACAAAATCTCCTATTTAATGAAAAAATTTTCATCATTAATGGGTCGCAGTACTTTAGCGTGCCATTTTCTGCTAGTGTTCTATCTCAGCACTCACATTTTACCGCAAAAAAAAAAAGAAGAATAAAATAAAACGCAGCCTCCGAAAAGATAACTAAAAATTTTTTTTCATCCTCGCCATTTGAAAACTCAGCTTTTGTTCTTCTTCCACATGCACTATAGAACTGCAGCGTTGAATTTTCAGGGCGTTACGCCTCGTGCACGCTCGGTGATAAATAATGTAAGCGCTGCGGCTTTTTACGAGTTCGATCGAGGAATGCCGCCGTCTGTGGTATAGCACCGCACTGTATACACAAATGCGAAACCCATTCTGGCTCTCACTTACCCTATCTCTATATTTTCTTTATCTCTCTTTCTCCCTCTTTCTACCCCTCTTTCTCCATTCATAACAAACACGAGCTTAAATTTGTGCCTCTCACGCAGCAAAACTTTGTTATAGGACCACTTTTGCACTGTTCCTCGTTCTCCATCTCGATCGCATCCATTCTTGTTTCTTTCATCTCATCTTGATGTTTGTATTTTTACATCTTTTTACATGGCAGCAGTAAATTTTCTGATTTTATTTGGGTCACCTGGCTAACTACAACCACTCATTTTTATTTTACAGTTGTGTATTTTGACTCGAAATTGAGTTTTTCTGTTGCTCGTCATCTCAAGTCACGTGAAGTTTATTCTTATCACCTTTTTTTCCCATTTGTGTCATCGGACTTCTTATTTACATGGCAGATGTTAGTAACATCTTACTCTGTGGGATACGGAGCTAGTTGGCTATTTGATTATAAATTATATACTTTGACACAGATTTACTCCTCTCGTAACATATTGCACCGAATGACATAGAAATTTAATTTGCAGACCAAAGTTACATCAGCTTGGGACTCGGCTTGGGATTATACAAGTGTATTATTTTTATTGATCCTCGGTTAATGCTGTGGATCTTTATTCGTCGTATTATAATTTATCAAATAGTCATCGTGGCGAGAGTCTTCTTAGACTAGAAAGACAGTTATGCTACAGTTCGATAGAATAAAGTCAAAAGTTAGATCATGAATTTCGGTTGAGTTCTCTTTCAACTTGACAATTGTGAGTCGCTCTTGTATATAATCAAATTTTTTTCATCACAGATTGACGTAATCTCTGTGGTTGATGTGTAATAGTATACTTGAAACAACAAGATTGATCTTGATGAGTCAAGTCACTTTTGGAATTTTGATATGCATCATCAAAAATAGTTCAGAAATATCAAGTTAGGTCAGAACTCACTTTCAGTAACTCTATTTCAAAGTAGAATGGAGTATGATATAAAATAGTTACACGGAATAAGTGATAGAATGGAGCAGGATAGAGCAAGAAAGTATAGGATGAATTTTTGACGACTAAGGATTCAGCGACCCTACATAGTTCTGAGATACAGAGTGTCCCAAAAGTCAGACCCCCCCCCCTTCCCAAAAATTCGAGAATGGCTCTGGGTATCGATAAACCCCGAAACTCGTGTCCCCTAAATTGAGGGGGAGCTCAAATATGGTGCCAGATTTGACCTTGGATGTGACTTTGATGGTTTATTCGTGGTCAGATCGGTTTTTCCAAACGGGCAACCCTATTTTCGATTATGAACTCTGAAAGAGCACTAAATTGTACCTACATAAAGGAATATTTGCCAATTTTTTAGATGACCTCTAGGGGTCATTTGGAAGCCAGAAGTATCTGGATAGTGGATAAGTACCAGAGCTAGTGCGATAGTCTAGTTTGGAGAGGTTCCTGTCAGAAGAGTTTCCTAGACTCGGGATCTAAAAACTCTCCAGTGGCTCCGGGTTCAGAAACTCCGAAGCATGTATCTCCTAAACTCGCTCCGCGTGAAAGGCGGAAGCTCAAAATTGGACTCAAATCTATCTTAGAATGTCACCTTGACGATTTTTCGGCAGTCAAATCAAATTTCCTCAAATGGGAACCCCTATATTTGACGCTTGGCCCTCGAAATGTGTCAAATTTTGAGTTCAGATATGGCTTTCTACCAATTGCGTAGATGACCCTCAAAAGTCATTATGAGATCACAAGTCTCAAATTGAAGTCACAGAGTGGAAAATAGGAAAAACTATACTGAGCTTCGAGTTGACTTCTGATACGGTCAAGGTTATGCTCAACAAGTGAAGGTTTAAACGGAGTTCGGGGTTTTTCTTCAAAAAATCCCCTGGTCCAGACTATTGTCACAGGTCTGGCACGTCAAAATATTATTCAGAGACTTATGACCTCAGAACGGCCTTTGAGGGTCATCTACGCGATTGGTAGAGAATCATATTTTGACTCATTTGCCAGATTTTGAGGGCCCAGAGTCAGAAACAGGAATAACCATACTGAAATTCGGGTTGACGTCTGATGAGGGCCAAGGTTATGCTCGAGTTTACCGGTCAAGGGTTGCACAGAGTCTGGGATACCTTTCAAAAATAACCTCTGATCTAGACTATTGCTTCAGATCTGGCACATTAAACCACTATCCTTCAGAGACTCTAGACTTCGAAATGGTCTTTGAGGATTACCGACGCAATATCTGAACTCAAACTTTGGCACATCTTCAGGAGCCAGAGTCAAAAATAGCGGTTCGCATTCGATAAAATTCGGCTCAACCTCCAAAAAATCGTCAAGGTCACATCCAAGGTCAAATCTGAGTCCACTTTTGAGTTTCCCTCTATTTTTAGGAGACACGCGGTTCGGAGGTTTTGGTACCCGAGCCATTTTTGAGTTTTGAGAGTCGAGGTTATATTTAAGGTTACAAGTCGAGGGTTGGAATGAGTCTAGGAAATTCTTCTGGGAAGAGCCTCCTCAGACTAGACTATTGCACTAGCTCTGGTACGTTAATCTGTTCTCCAGATACTTTTGACTCCTGAAGACCCCTCAATATCATTTAAAAAAAAGTTCTATCTGTACACTCTGGAAAGAGGTGAATTGACAATTGTATGAATAGATTTCACCATATCAACTGGTCTCGAACCTCCAAAGTTTCCAGACGATGGTATCTTCAGAATCGGTGTAACAATGGCACGTCTTCATTGAATCGGGAAGCGGATCATTTGTGAGCAGTAGTGAAATTGACAATTCGTGAGTGATACAGAGTAAAAAATGCATCTATCGGATGTGGTTCATCCAGCACGAGGGACAGGCTTGAACTGATGCAACCTGAATCGGTTGGTTTCTGACATTCTCTTCTTGCGGAGTTCGGAAAAATCGAAAAAGAAGCTGGGATTGACAAGACGATAATTGTATACGTCGAAGATGTGCGTGTGTGCAATCGTTGGATACACGGTTTATGAGCATTCTCATTGAGTACATCAACAAAAAGTGCATTTTGCGTAATGTGAATCTCGCCCCTTTCCGAGTTTTTTGTGCAGTATCTAGCTTTTCTGACGATTTGACGAAAATCTTCATACAAAAAATATGAATTTGACAATGAGTTTCGTAAGCTATTGAGCGAAACATATTATGTGCTTTACCATCCACCAAACAGTTAGCAGCACGTGCATCGCAGAAATCTACAGCCTCTCAATCTAGGTAACAAACAAATTCCATCCCTATATCCCTTTTGGTACAAACTCTTTCTGCACTTTTTTCATCATCGGTACAAGTTGTTGTTGCTGTTGTTATTGTTGTTGTTCTAGTTGTTTACGGCGTTTGTTGGATCACCTTTTTTCTATAGATTCGACTTTTGACGAATGCAGCTGGTTTGATAAATTGTCAAGGAAGAACAATGAACAAAACCGCTCTACTCCAACTTTGTCGTAGTCCAAACCGCAAATGTGGCAAGTCTCGCCGTGAAAAAAGAGACCAAAACACGAAAAAAAGGGTTTAGTGTCGGTGAAAAAGAACAAAATACGTCAGTCCGAGGAGACAGGGCAGGACAGAAAAATTTAAACAGCAGAGAGAAAGAAAAGAAGAAAGAAAGAGGTGGACAGAGATGCACACAGTTCTAACGAATGCCTTGGAGATTTGTACAAAATGAAGGACGAGAGAGCGAGAAAGAGGAAAGAGACAAAACGAACTGAGTTGGAAAGGATGAATGAAGTTGAATGGCGTCAGAGTCAGATATATAGAAAGTTTGTAGAGAATGGGGTGGGTTATACACGAGGAAGAAAAAAAGCAGTTGATTATAAAAAAGTGCTGAAGTCGCTAATGAGCCTCTCTTCTTCTCTATTCCAGCCCATTCCACATTTGCTCTCATCGTCTCTTGTCTACATTTTCAGCACGGTGCGATAGTCAAGCTTGACTTTTTTTTCATATCCATCCGAAAGAGAGAGTCTCCACTATCTCATCTCGCGCTCTCACGCGACTCGAGCAATTTGAAGTGCGTCAGAGCATCTCTTCCTATCTCTTTCTTTCTAACTCTCTTTGATCCTTTTTACCTACTAAAGTCGACACGTTTGTTGAGTTCATAGGGACTTGTTAAAGATTCTGCAGAGTCGGCATTCAACGTTAAGTGGACCCCATTGCATCCTCTAACAGATGAATTTTTGTCACATTAAACTGCAGATACTGGATTCATCGCGCTAGGGTTCCATCGTATTAGAGAAATGCATTGATATTCATCTTTAAAAGCGGTGTCCTTTATTCTTTGCAGATTGAGGATTAAGGCATGTTGGGTTGAGTAAAGATGAATAATTTATTGTTAATTGAATTTGTGGAGACGTAAACGAAGAATTGGATTAAATGAAATATTCATCCGTGACGCCTCGTCAAGGAAGATGAGATCAGACGTGGAGTCGTTCAGATTTTTGATCAAAGAAAACACATGATATCCCATCAGTTTTCGGTTTATTGGAGTAACAGGTTGCCAGGGGAAAATTTCATGCTCTTTCAAAATGAATATGGTTGATCGTGTCACATTTTGATCAAATTTTGTATAACGGTAGTTTCCAGAAGAATATCAATACATCACTGTAAGCATGCTTGTCTCGAAAACTTCTCGAAATACATGGGCACTGAGATGAACCAACAACGACGTCAAATCTGGCATCTTGCATACACGGAAGATAACTTTGGTATATCCCACAGAATCTTTGAAGGAATTAACTGAATTTTGCTGCACGAGAATCAAAAACTGTTGCAGATCAGGGTTCGACACGAAATTGAATTTGAGATTCGTGTTATTTTGTGTCGAGGGAACAAACTTCTGTCCTAATTCTGGTCATTTATCTTGAATCGACAGAATTGAACTATCCGATGCACCTCTAAAATTTTCACGAAGATATTAACTCCCCGACCCGAAACTATAATTTCGTTCAATATTAAACACTGCTCCAGATTATGACACACCGAGATACTATTTGGACGCTTCCTACTAAGAAAATAGTACCGTCAATTGGAGTTTTTTTGAACAACAGGGGTAACTTTGGAACACTCTAGTAAAACTTCGAATATCTTCGCTACCTGAAACCCAGGTTCTTCTCCGGTTTTAGTGCCCCTTTTGCTCGTTAATGGCATGCGTGTGCAATGTTTTGCACCGACGACGTGAGAGCCTCGATCATCTGTGTTTTCGTTTCTAACAAACTTTTTTAAAAATATGATTTTCGGGTGAGAAAATCAATTAGTATGGTTTGCGTGCTCCCAGGCTGGAACCAGGATAATGGTGCTAGATTTCATTGAATCATATAACCAATACCTCGACGATATCATCGTCACATTGGTCTATTTTCACCCTGACTCAATTTTGTAGGGAACGATTGAAGAGTTCGTGTTTTTCTTGCAAACGGAAATAGTTCTGGTTCACTTGAACAGGAAAATACATGATTTTTCGAGGTATGGGGTAACTTTGGAACAACTCACAAAACCAGAGAGAATCAGGTTTTCTGGTGCAGAGACAAGGCGGGATAACTTTGGAACACTTGACGATTGAGCTTCAGGAAGCGTACAATAAGGTTCAAATGTCTTTTCTACGAGATCCACCGTAACATAAGACAGCCTCAATGACACCAGAGGTATAGTAAATCGGACTTTCGATATTTAGGAATGAACATAGAGCCATGCAGTGAAACAATGACGAAAGTTCTCACATTACATTTTTGATACTGTTCCAGAGTTACCTTAGTGGGGGGTCTAACTTTGGAACGTTACTTTGAACACGCATAGCTTTGACCAGGGACGTCCAAATGAAATTCAATACTCGTCAATCGAAAGCTAGAACTACAGCTTTTCGATTGACCACAGATGCATTGTACTTTTGCTGTGTGACTTGGAAGATACAGAGGAATCCCATAAAAAATTAAAGAAAGTGTTCCAAAATGACCTCGTTCGATGGTATCTCTGCATTGCTGTAGTATTAATATGAAGGTTATCATCTCCCACAATTTGAAATACCATCTTCTTGATAGGATGTGACGATTTGTTCCTTTTCGCAAATGTATTGAGTTTTTGAAGGTTGTATGAAAGGTACCCGGTTTAACGGTATGTTTCATTAGTTTTTGATGATATGTTCGGAACTCGTGAGATTGGAGAAGTGGAGTACCTTCTCGAAAGAAAGTGCCAGCTTCACCAACATTCGAAAAGCATTCAACTGACCTAAGAAAGAAAACGTCATTGATTTCAAATCCATAAAAATGAGTTATCTCAACAATTAAATCATTTGACTTTGTGCTGGCACAATTTTCAGACAATTATTAGCCGACGTCATCAGGTAGAAAATGCATCGAAATTTTTCACTAGAGGAACTAAAATTCACTTGACTCTGAATATTTATCATTGTAAAGAATAGCTTCCTCACGAGCAAAAATACACGACCTAGTTTTCCATCATGCTAAGAAACAGACACTATTGCTGCTTCCAAGAAATTGGTTTTCTCATAATTCGAATTTCTTCTTACTCCCTCATCTCACCTTTTCATCCTCAATAATCTCGCTAATAACAGACTATCCCATGGATGATAAATTGCTCATCAACTCGATTGCGCTCACGCTTCTTTGACTGCAAGAATCACATAAAAATCTCACTACCTCCAAAGAAAAAAAATTGAAACTCATCTTTCACCATCATTTCATTCATCCACAACTCGCTCCATCAAATCACAGACATTAGACTAATATATAAGTGAAGACATTTCTAGGGTCGCAAAATTGACAGATGAGCAGTTGCAATCTATAAAATGTCTCTGTCGTCTGTAAAACGCCTATCCTCTCAAGTCGTCGTCGTCGTCGTCTTCGTGCCAGACGCAAGACGAGCGACTGAGTGCAGTCGAGTAAACGTCCCAAAGAGACAGACGTGAAGCTTTAGAAAGAGATGGGATGGATAAAATGCAAGAGCACATCACTGACTGAAGTAGGAAGTAGAAATATCAGACGAGACATCACAGAGGGAGAGAGTGGGCGTCAGGTGCAAGCTCTCTTTCGGAGTACAACGAAACGAGTCGTATAAGTGATAGGGAAATAAGGCCAAAGAATGAGAAGAGTAGTATTTTCTAGTTGAGGGGTGCTAAAACTCAAATTACGAGCGTTTAAGTAGTCAGTGTTGAGACCATCCGACTTTTCTGCGACCATCTTTGAGTTAATACAACTCCCTAAGAAGCGTACACATAGGAATGCTTACAGTGGATGAATTACAAGGTCTTGCATTATCTATCCTTTGCTTCTCATCTTGTTTTTCTTTACACTTATCTTGCCTTCTACTCCAAAAGACGTGACTGCATGCACTACAAAAGGCAGCTCGTGTCGTTGCAGCTGTTACTTTATCTTGTTAGAAGCGCAAGTTCCTTTGGAAAGCAGAAGCTCTATAATTTTCGACCAGTGCTTTGACTTAATTTCAAAGTCAGTCCTGTAACTGTTTAGAATGTTCCTTCACTGGCATTCGAAGTGTTGTGGAATTCCAGACTTCATTGTAACGCTCCCCGAGAGAGCTACTCTGGCACAATCTAATTTGCTTACTGATTGACAGATTTTTGATTGATGGTCAAATCATATCTTGATAAAAAATCTTGACTAGAGTGTGGAAATCTCAATCCCCATACGATGATTTATCAGCTAATAAAATATGAAATCTGTTACATCTTTTGATAGTAATCCATCGCAATCTTTATACATTCCCAGGAGTAAGATTGATTTGTAGAGAATTTTGACAAAATCACAATTCACCATGATTTATCAAAATCATCAGAACAATTTCTCCTCTGAAAACAAGCAATAAGCCAGATAAAATATTATTTTGAAAGTTCTGAAGAGCTCGTTCAAATTCCTAAATAATTTTCTTTGTTACTACTTTTCTGAGATGTGTCAATTGTCTGTGATAAAAAATTGTTCTCGATTTTCCATTTTCTCGCAGAAATTCTCACTTTGTAACTTACAAAGTTAGAAGTTCACGTGAAAGGGCCCTAAGCAAACTTCTGAACCACCTTGCCAGGTGTTGACTTCTCAATTCAAAACTTTTTATTATTAATCATTCATCTCGTGAGATCAGCTGTTTTCTTGATACCGGAACAGCGGATTAAACCGTAACTAGTTCGGATTTCAATGATACCAATGTTTTCTTCCGATTTTTTTCAAATCTCCCTTTTTATCAACTATACCAAGCAACACCAACTTACATTTTAACTTACAATTCATAAATCACACAACAAGGTATAGAAACTGTTCGACTGAGTCCTCGTGTGCCTCTATGAGCAGGTTATTTTTTATTTTATCATTTTGGCATAAGTCATTTTTGTCGATTGAAGGCAAAAATTCAAAATCATACCTCTCGCTGGGTAAACCTTTAGTGCGACAATCGTCATCAGCATAAAACAACCAACAGTAGAGTGCCGCAACTCTCAGAATTAATTTTCCAATCCTTCATCAAAAAACCAAAGCTTCCAAAGCTGTTCAAAATCCATTTTCCTCTCGATCAGTTCATAACTACAACATCTATAACTCCGCACTCTCGATCCAATAGTTTCCAAGGCTTTTCTCAAGAGAACTGCTTGAGATTGGCGCTTGATTTGAATTTAGATAGAATATATAAGCGCATAGTTGCGAAGGAATCCGCGAGTTTATTAAGCGTGGAAGATGATCTTCGAACGATCAAAAGCTCTCTTGCCTACGGCTGCATATATAGCTTGACTTGGCTGTCTTAGTATATGTATAGATAGAGAGCTATATGTATATGGGGTAATCCACTTTAGCATCAGCTCGAACGATGGCGTCTGCAGCGTTGGCCTTCGAAGCCGGCAAGTAATTTAAATGCACCAATCCAGAACTCTCAGAGAGTGAGCTTATTCAGCCATAACCAATCGCAATCACGTGCACTTCTATTATATACGTCCGTGATCTCTCGTGGATGCGGCGGAATATCGAGCGTCTCTCGAAACGAATTATTATTACGCCGCGGTGGTGGAGTTATGACGCGCCCAGCCTGCATAGCCAACGCTTGTTTGAGATTGGGACTCGAGTTCTCTTTTCGATGTGGGGGAGAATAAGTGGTTGGTCCTATATATCACCTTATTTGAGCCAACGTCCATTTCTACTTCATCGTTTCAAATTCACTCTCTTTGGCAGTTGAAGGTTCTATAATTTTTCAATCTATTCGCGAATATGCCTTTCCAATTCCGTAGATTCTGAATATTCACGTCGGAGTGGAAGATATGAGAGGATCAATAATGTTTTGAGCGAATGCATGCATCCGGCTATATGGCCGATGAATAAATATCCATCAGGCTTCGTGGTATTATTTTGTGTATGCTTTGTTTATTTTAGATTGTTTCATTTTCCGATTTCAGTTTCTCCTGCATAAATACTCATATGAGTGGTAGAGCTGATGCTGTCATATTGAATGTGATTTTAATTTCACTACAAACTGCAGTCCCGCACGATACAATCTAATACGGTGAAATGGCCTACGTTTCATTTCCTGTCTGGAGCAAATTCTATTTCTTTATCGAAACCGCACACTGAACTATGAACTACGAATAACCAGGATTTTACTATTAGAGAATTTTAAGTCACACGTAGATGTTTTTTAGGAGCCACTCATATGGCCTTTTTACTTTGCTCGTTGAAGATGTCACTGTGAAGTATCTTTATACCATCATCTCGTTTTTTTTTGTTGAACGAATTTCTATTTTTCTTCGACTAGTCTTTAGGGACCAGTAAGTCTATGTCTTGACATGCGCGATTAGCTTATTTAATGAATTCATTCATTCAATAATGAGTACACGCGGCTTGTATGTATATTGTATACGCATATGTTACGAACTGCGATCCGTATGGTCTGTTACGGCCAGTGCGGTTTGTATCGGACGGGAACTTTACTCCGAACTCGGTGATTACTGTAGCGGTGGTGTGACTCGCTACTATTTTTTTACGTCCACGTTCCTTATACATGGTGGACCACCTAATTCCATGTTCTTCATGCATGACGAGTGACGCGAATCGCCCCACCGCGACAGTAATCACCGAACTCGGAATAAGGTCCCTGTTCGCGGATGATCACACGGAACAGCGGGGCCGGGTCCCTCATATACATTTCTTACCTCGTTTCTTACGTATTATATATTTTTTTCAGTGATAGTTCATGCGATTAGTAGCCGAGTTCTTCCGTGCCTAGATTCCTTCACTCATTTCCAAAACAGTGCTTAATTCTTGCATCATTCGCTCAGCTTGGTGACCTTGTGCCTTTTGCATTAACGCACCGCTGCGCACTGATTTTGATCGAATAATTTTTCTTCAACTCATTTCTTCCTTGCTTCACAATCACAAACCCTTTCGACAGGAACAAGATTTAGGTTCCGATTGGCCGGCCCCGCATCGCACCTCGGCTCGACAATCTTACCGAGAGCCTGCGATGTCACCGCGTCAGTGCGATATTTGCAAGAGAATATCACTCGAAATGATCCATAGACTTTGATCCCAAGATCCAGGATTTCGAGATTCTTGCTCTCAAAACGTTAAGGTTTCTCTAAGAAGTTCAAATCACCATGTTCGGAAACCACTTTAGTAGAATAAAATCTGAGCCACTTCATATGATTAGTCTAGTCTCTAACTCTAATACTGTTGTATTCAGACAGAGATTCCTCTTATACTTCATTACCTCCTGTAAACAGTGAGAAGTCAAGTAATATGACAAAAATAATGGGCAGAGCCAGTCGTTCTTCATCACAACACATGTGGAAAGGTGTAAATTCCCTTATAACAAGGTGTCGCAGAGAAGCAAGTAGTCACAAGCTCCCTAGTGTATACCGTATAAGAAGGAATAGGGTTTTAGCGCCTCTGCATCATATGTTTCTTTTTTTCCCAGAGTCACCCTTTTCTTGGACGGAAAAACGACCGCCGTGAATATTTTACCCGGCTTAGCAGGATTGAGCGTCTCGCAAGGGAGCGAGGCAAATATTTTTTACTTAGCCACCTTTTCCTTGATTGCAAGCCTATTTTCTCCCGCCTCGGCACTTTGGAGAATATTAAAATGCTGCGAGCTTTCTCAAATGAGTAATTCCGCACGAAAGCGGACCACGAATTGCAAACATGTTTCAAACTCTTTTTCCGACATTTCTAATCGATTCTATGGTCCAAAAAATGAACTTTTCACCCTCTATGGGGTGAAAAAAAAATTTTTTGTTTCCGTGGGGAATATCTTTGTGATAGTGTTTTTAGGAAAAAATACCAATCTTTTTTCAGTAAAATGGGTGTAGTTCCGACTTGAGGTAAGATACGACCACGCAAATAGTGGCATTCGAAAGGTCTTTCAAAAATCTATCGAAATATGTTTCGAAAATTTTTTTTGAGGCTACGGACGCTCCTTATGAGCAAAAAGGCGAAAAACAGAAAAAATTCATTTCCTCAAAAACCTAATTTTCTAAAAATCTGGAAATCCATATTTCGATGTAAAATTGCGTGTTCTTCCAGAAAAAAGTGGTGCCGATCTGTGTTTTTGGGTTCTACGCTGTTTTTTTTTACGTTTTATCAATATTCTCAGCCTTTTCGGTTGAAAAATGAATTTTTCTGCGCATGCGCAGGAATTTAGACTGCTGAAACCAATTCCAATGAAAAGCCAAGGAAATTTCCTTCAAAATGACTACTTGACGAAGTCAATTTTATCTACTTGGCCCAAAGTTACATCACATTAATGATGAGGCATCCTCAAGAGGGGTAAATGCAGATCTTGCACGAATTTCCCATTACTATCGTGACTCGAGTAGAAGTGTCATCATTTTTTAGACCTTCTAACTTTGGGCCAAGTACATCGAATCGACTTCACCAAGTATAGTCATTCTGAAGGAAATTTCCTTGGCTTTTCAATGGAACTGGTTTCAGCAGTCTAAATTCCTGCGCATGCGCAGAAAAATTCATTTTTCAACCGAAAAGGCTGAGAATATTGATAAAACGTAAAAAAAACAGCGTAGAACCCAAAAACACAGATCGGGACCACTTTTTTCTGGAAGAACACGCAATTTTACATCGAAATACGGATTTCTAGATTTTTAGAAAATTAGGTTTTCGAGGAGATGAATTTTTTCTGTTTTTCACCTTTTTGCTCATGGGGGGCGTCCGTAGCCTCAAAAAAAATTTTTCGAAACATATTTCGATAGATTTTCGAAAGACCTTTCGAATGCCACTATTTGCGTGGTCGTATCTTACCTCAAGTCGGAACTACACCCATTTTACTGAAAAAAGATTGGTATTCTTCCCTAAAAACACTATCACAAAGATATTCCCCACGGAAACAAAAGTTTTTTTTTCACCCCATAGAGGGTGAAAAGTTCATTTTTCAGACCATAGAATCGATTAAGAATAGTGGAAAAACAATCTGAGATATGTCTGCAATTCGTGGTCCGCTTTCGCGCGGAATTACTCAAATGTAAAGTATTTCTTATAGTTAGTATAAAATCGATAAATTCCCATCCACTTTAGTTTTTTCCCTATTTGAAGTGATTTGGACTTATACTTGGTCCCAAACCATATAATTGTATTCATCAATACCCATCAGGCGAATATCTATTCAGGATTGAAACGTATGCATAGATGATGAGCTCTTTCATGAATTAGTCCTTTCCTGAGTGCAAGTTGCTTCTCGGAGGACTCTGCAGTATTCCCGAATCGATTGCAACTTTTGAAATGAAATCTTGATATTTTAAAGCGATGTGATATCTCATCGGATCGACTGAATATTGAGTCATAACCTTCTGCCGGGTTTGTATTAGCGTCTCAAACTGACGGAGGCAAATATTCATAACCAAAGTGAATCGAAAGATGTAACTTGGCTTTCAAATGGGATAATTTCGGATCCAAGACAATTCGAAAATAACTAGGGGTGAAGGGCTCAGACATTCCTCTGAATAGAGCATGCGATCAAAACTGTCTTCGTTCGTTCAAATTATTGATGGGATTTGTTTCTATCTCTCTGCATCAGTCTAGATTGATACGAAAAGAATTTTTTTCTGCAAGCTGATACCAACAGACCGACTGATTAAATATTCTTGATCATTATCGAAATCATTACTCTTTAATCTTGAGTGTCTTTTCTTTTCTCAGTTCTGAGATCTTTTGCAAGTTTGATTCTCACTTTGTCTATGCCACCTCCACAGGCACTGAATTAGCGTTTTTTCAGTCAATATCGTGTGTTATGATATACACTTCCGATTTGTGCACTCCTGAGCTATGCCGATGCACGACTCAAAAAATTACCATCAACGGTTCGTAATCCAATTGTGAAGGATTTGAGATTGTGGAAAAAGTCCTGCGTACGCCGCACAGTGGGAATGACGAAAAATTTTCGATTTCAAATGTAGGTGTCAACTTATGGGTGAAGGAATTTTGATTTTTCCCACCGCGCATTGTTCACGTCAATACGATTTGATGTTAATCTATGCAGAGCTGAATATTTGAGGCCCTTTGCAAAGTTCTTCCAGAAATCCTCACCAACAGATTCTATGTAAAATTCGACTTGTGGCTACATCATCGGCAATTATCGTCCTGTCGTTGTTTTTCAATTAAGTCCAAACATTGGAGATTATCAAGATCCTTGGGCGAGAAATAAGCTATGGCGATAAAATATATGATCATTCTTCGTTTCCGTTTTTTATTAGACAGCTATTTTCATATATTTTCAAGATGATTCAGCACATCATCACATTTTCTCCACACATCGTGCTTAAATCAATGCCCATTCTTGACATCCATGCAACTCAATTCTCAAATATCGCATTGTCTCATACTCACCATTATCTTCATCCCTTGTGCACACTTCATCCCTTGTGCATACAGCGTCAGCAATAAGAGTAGACCAAGGTGTATAGCGTCGGCCAGATAAGGTAATAGTCCTTAACGAATCCACTTATGATACAGCCTCACCCCCTCTCCCTCTCTCTTACTCGCGTCGCGAGTAATATCCATCAACTCCACTCCGGCCATCCACTCCGCATAGCAAATAGACTCGCGAACCCGCCGAGCTTGCTTAAATGTGGCTCTCCGATACGAAGCTTGGTCTATGTTAAGAACTTGGAGCTATATACATATAGATAGGGGTGTATCTATGTACAGTATAACCACTGCTGTGACTACGAGACTTACGCGCCCGCATAGAGTGTATTAAAGATACCCCGCGAGAGATAAGCAGTGTCTCTACCATAGTGGAGTATCTAGAGGTTCCTTTTAGAGAAGAGTCTGATGTCTTTGATGATGTATACATGTACAGGGACGGGGGGAGGGGGGAATTATATCTCAGCTACCTTGAATGTCGTTCGTCAGGAATGGCTTTTCATCTCGTTCTCTGTGCATAGTACGATGTCTGTATTTGTGTAGGTTGGCACAATTGAGATACCAATCGATTAATTCTGACTGGAGTGAATGAGAGTTGGGTAGACTTGTGTGGATTTTGTATTCTTTTTGTGTGCGAGGATGTGGTTGCTCTTGTTCGACTCTGAGAGATTTAAGGTATTTGAGTCGCTGATAATATGCGTTTGAATGCTCGCTTCGTTTCAAGACTGAGAATATGTGTTGATAAGTGAGAGAGATTCGTGGTTTTGTTCTATAGGTTATTTGGAGAACCTCAGATGTATGGACATCTTCATTGAGACTTGACGCTTCTTTTCCAGAGTCTATAAGTTTCTTACGTTGCTCTATTCTACAAAGAAATAATAACTGAAAATGATTGATGTGATGTTTGACTCGGGTAACTGATTCCGAGGACTCATCGACTACTGAATATTGCCTCTCGTAGCTACTCCCTGAAATGTGCTTCATAACCAATCCATTTGGACATGACTCAGCTGAAATCATTATTTTCATCAACAAATTATTTGTTGGTTCATTGGAAGAGAAATTTCAGTTAACCAAGTGAGTTTGAACCAATTTATCAACTGTGTGTCGAGTTTCTGATTGAGCATCATGCCGAGAGCAAGATGTCATCCTGCACCACTTCCACAACAACCTGCTTGCGAGCCCACCCCGGTGCTGCTGAGACAGTCTGCCAGGTCCACGGTGAATACTATTGGCCCGGACTTTGCAACGGTGTCCGATAACATGTGTGAGCACGTGCACCATGCAACCTCGCCAAGGCCACAAGACAAAGGTAATCGCCCTCGTCCTAGAACCTGAAGTCTATCAGCGACAGAAGTACCTAAAAGTCGTACTCTCCGACAACGCACTCCAATTCAAGGGTGCAAAATGGATACGCCTCTATGATATCATCTAACCGACTGGAACCTGGAGGCCCCGAAGATGCTGTTCGCCATGCATCGACGATGCGACGCTGCGACTATATTTTTTCCCAGTGAGTTGCTCCTGGGACACAACATCACTCGCCCAGGTGAATGAGTCTCGCCACGGTCGGACGAGCTGGAAACCCGCATCGCTGCAGCCAACCGAGCACAGGGCCACTTCACCAACAGCTGGAGACCTTCGGATGAAGTCTTCACGGAGGGCGACATGGTGTTCATTGAGACACACCCTCCTCCAAAGCTGCCGATAACTCCGACGCCAGCCTTTTAATGGCATGGGCCCTACGAGATTATTCACTGTCACTCAACGCAAGCATTCTCTGACGAACGCCCCGAAAACACCACCCTAAAGGTGCACATCTCGGAAGTCTAGCAAGACCACACAGCTTCAGCCCCTTCGGCGGTTGAGCCTAGACCAACATCCTGCGCAACCAGTTGCACCAAGGATGAAGACGGACCCCCACCTGACCGGCCACATTTGCCAACCGCACTGACAAATGCGGTCAACGAATCACCCAAGGACCTTAGTTGGAACGGATTCGTAACCGTCCCGATTGCCACGACTTCGGACCGTGCGCAAGACGACATCGCAACCCTTGCCGAGGAGAATCCCCCGGCAAGCATCGCTGAGATGGATACCTGGGCTGAACCCTACCCAGGGTCAGTAGACACTCCCCGAATCCTGAGCAATCAGTAATGAAGTACACAAAGACCGGCACACCTTAGCGGAAGCAACGTGGAGAGATACCGAGCGCAAAAATGTATGTAGTAATGGAGGAGACCCATTCAGTGTATTTGTAATGTCCAATCGCCGTACGCAATAGATAGTGGGTAGAGTTCGTCGCGAAGTCGGTGTACGATCCTCGCGTACTACATTTCCACGGATATATGCCTTGCACCGATAACACGTACGCGTCTCAAGCTACAAAGTTAGAGGTATGCAGCCGTGCTTTCAGAACTCATCATCATCAGTTTTCTCCAGCTTACCCTCGCGACGCCGTCTCCGCGAGACTCGGCCCAGACTTGACCTTGCCCCTTCTGTAGGATTTAACGTACCCCACCGCGACTGTGAGTAAATGCTCACGTGGCATGAGCCCAAGTGTGCTTGGAGTTTGTGTTTGGCACTTCGAGTATCGAGTCGCAATTGTTTTTTTCTCCCATTAACGCATTCTCAACCCCTCTTCGAGGTCACTGTAAGGGAACTACAGTTTAAGATGAGTTCCAAATCGCCGAAGCCACTGAAAGGCATTCATGAAAATTTACGTGGGTGCCGGCCGAAATTCGAACCCCGGCTTTCTGCGTTGAAGGCAAGGACCTTATCCACGAGGCCGCGGTGGTTTTAATTCGCAATTGTATCTCGAAACTGTTCGAATTATCCGAGTACCAAACTCCGTCCCTATTCTGTCGATGGCGTGAGAGTGCCTTCACACCTTGACCAGGCGGATGGACCGTCCCAGCCAACGACAGGGTCATCCCAAGACCTACGCGCCCCAATCAGAGGAGGAGTTTCGACGAGACTTCTACAGACTTCAACACATCTAACGTTTGGTGCTGCTCGGAGCGTTGAAAGCCGTGGCCTCAACACCACAAGACAAGACTGCTCGATCCTCGACGATATCGTCTCCAACCATCGAGACGCGGTAGTGACTTCTCACTCTCATTGACGAGGTTCCGATCACGCGGAAGTCCGAGCTCCGATTTTTTAGATAGTTTCCTTTGACCAGAAATCATTGGATAATTCCTTCCTAATTGGAACCATCGGTTTCAGCAAGGACATAAAGTGTAAGGAAATTTTGTGAAAGATTGGCGAGCCGCATATCTACTCTTCCCTCCTGTAGAAATAAACACTCAGATTCTAACCCTCTTCCACATTCAATGAGTCAAACTGGCTAAGGTTCATCTTTGATCACTGAAGCTATGAGACTTTTTGTAACCACATCACCTTACGGTGCTTTCCAATATTTGGTTCAGGTGAAGAAATCACTTGTCAAACCAAGCGCTCATCGTGCAAAACTCGTAGCAGCTTACAATGTATCATTCTCTTCTTACTCTCTTATTTCCAAGTAGAATACATTAATTCAAGAGTTATTACATGACTGGCATCAAGATCTACAAACAAACATCTAATGAAATATTTTGATACTACTCACACATAGATATATACCCATTCAGGAAGATGATGCACCGATCTCGATACAAACTTGACGAAGGGCTTTCTCCATATCTCGTGCATGATAGATATCTACCAAGAGCAGGCAATCAACACGAGAGTAGTTACACAGGAAACAATTCACGTTCCCGCTATCCATCGCGATAGTCAGGCGCGATTCCTCAAGCCGTGCTCGCTGCGCCCATTAGCCGACTATCTCTCGCTCTCTCGGATTACCTCCTTCCTAACCTTGCCACCCTTCGACCCTTCTATCCTCGTACCCCCCGTTCAATCGTATCAAATATTAACAAACCTACCTCAGAACTAACTTTCTTCCCCTCCCAAAAGATAGATACAGTCCCTCGAAAATTTTCTTCTAAAATATCGTCACTACCGTGGAAAAGAATATTTCAACGTGTTTCTCACCACTACGGAATTCCATATAATGTAGCAGCATCCAGAGACAAAAGGGCCGGTCTAACATGAATGCCGTAGTAGCCTAAACAATAATTCCGCATCCTTTCGCAGAACCGGACTAATTAGCCAGACACCGCTCCATACTAACTACCTCTTCTTCTTATTTTTGCTGGAACTCAGATGAAGAATGTAATGAACGTACATAACCTCATCCGGTTTCCCCAACGGGCCACATATTCTACACTCTTCACCAGAGAAGTTCAAATGTGCTTTATACCTATAAGGGCATCTGTCGACGCGGGACCATACCATTGAGCGAAGTACGGTAAAAACGTAAATGTCCCTGGGGTGTGACCACATTATGATAACGCTCGCGCAGTAAAATTAGACCGCCTAGTCGTCGTCGTCGTCCCTATATAGTCCTTTCCCAACAAGATTATTCGATGGGACCTCTCTTTCTTCTTCTATTTCCGTAGGTCGACTATGTGTGCGTATAAATGTAGTTGTGATGTCATTTTCGAGGGGTGAACATAATTGGCCGACATTTGTGCAAGAAGTGCGGCTTTGGTATAGGATAAGTGCGGCTCGTTCTTCCGCGAATTACCGCGATTTTCTACCTCTCGTTTTCGACATGGTACGAGCTGAGAGCTGCAGTGATGCGCTCGTCGTTTGCGAGCCCGTTTGTGGCCTGCATTTTGATTGGATACTTAATTACAAGAGGCGGCAAATTCAAGCGACGAGTGCGGCCTCGGAAATCGGACCACGACGATTGCGCTTTATAACGTTTCTCTGTGATGGTGTAGCTTTTACCAAAAGCTGAAGCTTCTCTCTAGCCTCTATTAAATATTCGGTACCAGAGCGGGAAAGTTTGAATTATAGCATGTGTGTGTGTGTGCTGCTACTGCTACTGCCTCTAATCCAATTACGAATTCTGCACTGAAATCGGAACGTTGACGGACGTGGCTCGTTTTCAAATTTTACGAAAAAAATTTGATCGAGTGGTGCGTGCACCGATGATGGAATGGTTTTCATCGGTGTGTTGGTAGGTTTCTGATTGTATAATAGTTATCGTTCGTGATAACGTTTGATGTGCTTTAATGAACGATTAATGGGAGTCATATTGGAATTGGATGATTCCTAGACGTTTAATTTGATATCTATTCAATCGAACTGGGAACTTCCATTTGTGAATTTGAAAATATCTTCTACACCGTTCGATTAAACATTTGAGTTCAGAGTATGAACGCTCATTTATTATGCCTATTAATCGGGGTTTCGTAGATTTGGAATATGCTTTACACATCGCATGACGTGCACAGCCAAGCTCAGCTCCTGGAATGAGATACAAACCAAAAAACGCACAAACCAATATTCGAAGAATTTCCAAAATATGGCTTGTCATGTAAAAGTTGGATCGATTTTACTAAAATAACTCTGACTTTTCAAGATTTTTGGGACCACTTGAAAGATGACAGTGTAATAGCTCATCGGAATCCTATCACGGTAATCGCAATCAAAGAATACTGATGAATTTGTAACGAACGACGAATTTCATTGTATTTTCGGTCACCATAGTCACTACAAGTTTGTAATATCGCTTGAAATTCGTAAATCCTAAATCAAAGCAATCAAATTTTATCTGTTATTATTCCCATGCATTTTCAATCTCTTTTCGAGGTTCAAAAAGATGAACTTCAGACTGTTCATTCACCTCATGTTGTTCCAGTGCAGCAGAACACCACAGACTTGAACTCATTTTTTGGTCCACGCCGATTACAGCGCCTAATCCGCGGACCAATTCTTAACTCTCGGGTTAAATTTCATCCAGAAATTGGCAACCACTCACAGTTTTCAATGTACTGCTATTATCGGAGACACTTTATCAGCACAAAATTTGATCCATTCTACCGTTGTCCAATCTCTGATATCGCTCATGAACAAATCTTGATCGGAATTTAAAAATGAAAAACACGCTCTCTTGCAACCTAACTTCGTACATCACATAGAAAATCTTCTCAATATTAAAAATTGAAGGTGTGGGGTGTCATTATTGTAGTCAACGAATCCAAATCCCAATAAGATTTCTCGCGTACATAGTTAGCAATTCAAATAACGCAAGATGATGATTATAGACCGAAAGGCGTGTAATCAAATTCAAGACAATGATGAACCTTGCAACTAAGCCGTACCTATTCTACATATACCATACATATTAGAACAACCCAAGTCGTCGACGACAACGACGACAACGTTGGCAACAACGGATAGAAAAGCCTTTCGTAGCGAATTATCAGTCGCCGTGGCCGTATTATGCTAAGAGGCATTAGCGGTCCGCGTTGCTCCAAGGCGTGTATAGGAGCTTAGTAAGATAGCAGAGTAGTTGCATATGTATAGGTATATAATACATGTTTACGTTGGCATGCATGCGTGTTCACTCTAGTGTATCACACACCCGTGGTATCTATGTATACGGTTTTGATGGTGTCAGGTGGTTTTGAGCGAAGAGCCTAGCTACGCCACCGCGATGAAACCACTCCTTGATGTACACTTTGTTGAGACCCAAGCGCGTTGATGACAACGTCTGGCTTTGCTAAGCATCAAGGTAGCATGGTGGTATTGTAACATGCCATGAAGTGAGGAATTTGAGAGTACCAGACTTGATTGAAATGTATTAGTTCATCCAAAACAAATTAATAACTCGAATAAATTTTATCTCAGCTGGATTCACAGGACAAAGTTTTTTCATCAAATACAACCATTGGGAGATTCTCGAGATTTTGTTGGATTATTCAAGTCATTTTCTACTTTACAGATGGATAAGTTCCACTACATTACAGATGGAAGAAAAATTATTTCCGGAATATTCAATATGCAATAGTAATACGTAATTGCACATTCAATTCCAATATACGCTCATGCAAATAGGTTCGAGGAAGAAATACAGGACAGTTCAATTCAGCAACATCCTCTTTTGCGTACTTATCTCAGCCTATTGTCATGAAATTGGTATTACAAATCATTGACATAGGATAATTTGTGAGAAATCATTGGCATTCCAAAACTTCACCTGTTTTCATGCCTGTTATGACTTTAAAACACGCACTTGGCTCTAACAAATAATAGTTCGATGATGAGAATTCTGCGAGGAATTTTGGTGCGTCTGATCTCATTTTTCCTGATACTGATTATGTAATTTATTGATGTGCATAAAATGCAAAAGCGAATCGTGGCATATTGCTTTATCCATAATTTTGTGTCCAGAACTTAACCTCGACAACAAACAGCCTGACTTCTTAGATTGTAGCGGTGGACGTGCTCAAAAGTATTCCCCATCGATCATATTAATAATACAAAGGCGAGAATGTTAGTTTCCGCACAGCAAGTAATATTTTACGCCCGGAGCCGAATGCGAGAGTCGGAATTATCACGAGAATGTTGAAATCACTTTGTCCGAGTCTCGAAGTCTACAGTTTTCCAATGTTTGGGTGCTCACAAAATTGCATAAAATAGTATCCGCGGCTCGTTCATGAGGTTTTTTACTTTCGAGAGACTATTTTAATCCTCGTCTCCGGCTCGGGCCGAAAACCAATCGCTCAAAAGTACAACCTCATGAACTCGGGGCAAAATCTACCATATCCATCTGCTGTGTGGTAATGAAAATCGAAAATTCGTGCGGAAAAGTCACATTCCCGAATGGAAGATAGAAAATAGTATTTTTCGATTCGAGGGAGAGAAGTTTTCGGCACACTGGCATCGAAAGCCTATGGTTTCCGCCCCGATCCCGGGGCAGAAAATGCCGCAATGCCGCCCAGGCTAGAAAACGAGTGAGCATGCGCAGTAGCCCTCGGGCTGCGCCCTCGGGCCACTACATTGCATGCTCCGACGTTTTCTAACCTGTACGGCGGAGCGGCATTTTGCCCCGACATCGCGTCGGAAAGCATAGAATTTCGATACAAGTGTCACCGAAAAATAGTGTACGCACCTCGGGCCAAAAATAACCCATCGCGGCCGCGGGTATGCCGCCCTCGCCTGCCGGCTCGTGCCGCAACCTACCCGGGCCGCGATGGGTCACTTTCGGCCCTTGTCGCGTAATGTACTATTGGTTTTGCTTTTCGAGTGATTGTTTTCGGCCCGAGCCCTGGCGAGGGTCGAAATTAGCACGAGTAAAGCAAAAAAACTTCACACCCGAGTATCGAAATACGTTTTTCGATCGACTGGGCGTAAAGTAAACGAAAACTACCGTGCGTAAAGCAGTGCTTTACGCACAGTCGATCGAAAAAATTGTAAAGCACAAGTGTACCTAATAAACTCACGTCTAAATTCACAAGTGAAGTTGGTTATCGAGTCTCGATATCTTCCATATTCGTGACGTCATTCCCTAAAATTCAACATTACAAACATTTTAACAACAAAGAATGATTAGGAACATAGATGATGATAATGAAGATAAACTAAATGGAGATGTCAAGATGCGAGGAACCGGGAAGTTTGCGGGCTCACCAACTCATTATGACGTTCAGATTTGTTCGCATGGAAAGTCACTCCATCTCTGTGGTTACGTGAAGAGCTTTAGAGCGTAAACGCGAGAGCACTAACGACGTACAGTAATGAAGATTCATAAATGACTTACAATTAGTTTATAAGTACGAAGCTGCGTCAGTTTCTAAGGTGCCGAGAAGTCACAATTTCGTCAAAATCTTGCTGCTCTCACATATTTCACAATGAATCGCATCCTTGACTGTCTATCTTGAGATACACAATTCAAACCAGGAAGTTGGTTATCATCTGGCGTAAAATATTTCATATGGATCATTGATGAATTGGATAATCATTCCCCTGCTTGCTCTCGTCATCCCGGACGACCCTTAACTGCGCCCGGGTCAAATTTTACCTGGCCGATTTTGTTATGAGCTGCGCCCGGGTTAATCCTCGGTGGCGTTATGAACTGCGCTCATAGCTTCTTGGAAGGCTTAACCGCTAAGCTCCTGTGAGTAGTATACCTGACTCCCCCCTCTCTCTCTCTCATTCCGTGTGGTCGAGTACAAGTTCGATAATATGTCTGATGGACTCGCGCTCAATATTATCATCACCAGCCTATCGTTGTCTACAAAAACAATAATATTGCCGAAATTACCTTTACTCTGTCTCAATTTACTTTGATCAGATGATGAGCTTTCGATCGTTTCTCGAGGCTCAGTTCAACGTGAGTAACCGTCGCCAATCTGTCGCGAAAATGTATTCGATGATCGGGCAACGCGGCAGTGATTTGAAGGTACTCGATGGTTTTAAATTTCGGAAAGGCCGCCTCATACAAGCCGGGCAAAAATGGCGCTGCACCAAAAAAAATTGCCAGTTTACACTCTTGACAGACGCGATTGGCGAAACAATCCTCGGGCGCGAAGGTGAACATAATCACGAGCCAGATATGACATTGGCTCGTCAATTTGTTGCAAATAGTGTAAAGAGAAAAGCTTGTGACGATATCTCAATTGGTCCAGCTAAATTGGTGCGACGGGAAATTCAGGAAGTCCCAGCTCATATACGTCAGCAACTTGAGAAGAAAGATCTAGGCTTGATGCGACAGAGTGTATATGTACAACGACGAGGAATGTACCCTGCTCTGCCCACAAATTCTCAAGAGGTACATGATGCTGTTGGTGATATGGACATCAAGACTCCGGATGGTGAAGAGTTTCTAATGGTCAACGACAGAATAAATAATATCATTATCTGGGCTACAAAAGAAAGTCTAAGATATATCTGTTCGATAACAAAAATTCTGATGGATGGAACGTTCACATACTGCCTAAAGCATTTCTTACAACTGTTCACCATACACGGAGTAGAGAATGGGAAGTACATTCCTCTGATTTTTTGCGCTCTTCCTGATAAAAGAACAGTGACATATGAAACTGCATTTCAACATATCGTCCATGCATGCCACAGAATTGAACTGATTTTTTATCCTGTGAAAATCGTCGTTGATCTTGAGTCCGGCATACACAAAGCTATCAACATAGTATGGCCTCTCGTCGAAATTGTATGTTGTCGATTCCACCTCACCGACTCTTGGTTGAGGAAAATTCAAGAACTGGGTAAGTCAATTTTGATGTGCTACTCGATTGAATTTTGAGATTATTTCTCTTTGAAATCAAGGTTCGTGATTTGGTGAATTAAATGAGTATTATCATTGAAATGTTCCAGGCCTCATAAATATATACAGAGATCACGAATCGGAGAGCGGACAATGGTTGCGAAGGGCCATGAGGCTAACTTATTTTGAACCTGCGAGAGCACAGGATATTTTCATTGATGACCTTATGGCCAATGCAACTCCAGAGGTTTTGGAGTTTGCCGACTATATCGCTGACAATTATATCCAAAATGATTCGAGATTTCCTCCGCGGATGTGGGCGACGCAGTCAAGGTCATCGGATCAAACAACTAATGCATGCGAGTCAGTAGTACTTATACGCCGTTACCACATCGACCCGGACAAGTCCTGTCCCAGGAGACGACGTCCATGAGAAGAACATGTCCAAGGTCAATGTGATAACGACGTACTTAGCACCCTGGGCAGTTAGATTTTTCCAGGGTACAATGTTTCCTGGGAAGATCTAGCTGTCTCAAGGTCGAACTACTACCCCCCCCCCCTTTCCACCCTTGAGATCGAACTACTACCCCCTCCCACCCTTATCCAAGGTCGCACCTAGTGGACGATGTCCGGGTCTGTAGATGATTCGCATGTACGCGTGGTGCGCGCGCGGATCATGACAAGGAGAGCCTATGATATAGGGGAAAGAAAACCGATGGTCGAATCAATCAACGTACCGTTCAGAGTACCTTAGACGATATCGTTCCAGGTAGATACTTCAAGGTCAGTCTAACGCTCAAGTGTCCCCCCCCCCTTCTCTCAGACCATTCCCTCACACACCGATACTGATATGGAAGCAATGTGGATGCAGAGAGAGAAAAAAAAAATGTGGAAAATAACTAACCTTGGAGCGATGTAGATGGTGTCAGCAGCTGGTGGTCCTCCTGCAGCCCGCGTCCATGTTCGCGCGCTGGCGATCCCTGGGCTACTAACGCTCTTCCCCGACATTTTGATTGCTATAGTCTGAGACAAAGACTATCTACCCCCTCCCCATCTCGACTTGATTTGAGGACTAACCTCATTCTTATCAAATTAGAAACTCAGGTGCAATTAACGAGTAAAACAGTTAAGCTAGTGGAGATTATTTTTTTTATTTATTTAATCTCTAGAATACGCACAGAACTTGGATTAACGTTACACTTTGGGAATATTCTGAGGAGATTTACAACTTGTTTTGCTCCAAGTATAGATGTATACTTGAGTATCATTCGATATTCACGTGATGTCCCAACTCCTCTTTCAAACTCTTCAGTAATGTTTCTGTTTTCTTGATAATATCCATATCAGCGTTCTTCATTTTATCCTCCAACTCTTTCAATCTATGTGGTTGATCCTTCAAACTTTCGTTAGCTGTATCTAGCATACCTCGTAGATCACTGATTTGCGTAGAGAGTTGACCCAAGCTGGACATTAAACTTTCGTCCTGAGCCTCGAGATTGATTTTTGTCTCGCCTGCATCGCCTTGAACTTTTTGCAAACGTTCTATCATATCTTGAATGAGAGATTCAATATGGTAATTTTTAAGATCAATTGCTCCGAAATCACGATTGATTCGATCCTCCATTGAGTTATATTTTGCTCCAATAGTGTGTATTAAGGGAATAATTCTTCGATCGATGTTATCTTGGAAATATTTAATTTGCTTTTCCAACCAAAATTTCATCTCAACAACATCTTTCTTGGTTTGATGAAACTGTTCAAGAGATTTATCGTACTGTTCTTTGCAGTGTTCTTCAATTGTATTCATTTTATTTAATTTTTCATCGATGACTTTGGAATTTTCACTCGAGGACTCATTATGCTGTCTCAAAATTCGAGTGATGTTTGATATTGTATCCTTAACCATCAGATGATCGATTTCCATACCTCTTAATTTGTCTCGGTTGTTTCGAGATTCCAACTCATTTTTCCTACACTTTCTTTCGTGGTTTTTAATCAACTCCGCTTGATCGCTTGTTGCAACGTACAATTTACGTATATCCGTTGAAAATCTTCCCACCTCTTGACTGATCTTATTTATTTCATGTTCAAGATTAGACGTTTTTGAAATCAAATCAATCTCTGACGAACTGATGGATAAATCAATAATTTCCCCAATTTTTCCGATCAACTTTGATTCGCTTTCACTTAGATCATTGATAAACCTCCCACCAACTTCTTCCACAGTACTTTCAATCGCTAAATCGTCGAGAGAGTTCTTCGTTTTTGCTTTGAGAATTGCAGCGTTTGTAATAGCTTGAATGAGTGATTTTGTTTTCTGTATCATACCACCCTTCACATCTGGATAGCTTCTTCCTCCAATAGATGCTAGAATAAGTAATATATGATGAGTCAAAAACAATGAATCAGAGACAGATACGGATTGAGGATGGTTTTTCTTTCCCAATACCCTTACCTTTCACAGGAGACAGCACCTCCTCCGTTTGGGTTGGAACTTCTCGTGATGCATATTCAATTCTACCAACTTGCTTCTCATCACTTTGATGTGGATTTGTATTTTCAACATTTTCAGATGAATGAGTAAGCGGATTAGGAAACTGACCTCTCTCCTTGTTCTCATCTCTTCCAAAATTTGAAGGCTCCATGGTTATGATTTATGGGTGAGAGTAATACGGAGAACCTTCTCTACGAGAGGGAGAACTGAATAAGAAGAATTTCTTCATGCTACTACCTTTTATACTACATATCCCCCCTCTCTTAGTTCTTCTAAAATCTCTATGACCTCATTATCTAGATTTGAGTTACCAGCTTCGACGGATCGGAGAAGGAGCTCGAGGCGACGAACCAAATCGTTCGGATTTTTCCAATATACATAATCAACTTTATTATCTTGGTGTAGTGTCATCCATTCTTCGTTTTTTAAACCGCTCCCTGCGATATCTGAAGATTTATCATTTCCCACTAAATCTTCATCTCTATCCACTGGAAAAAGTCTACGAATGATATTTTTATATTTCCCTCCAACATTCCGTTTCACTCGGCCGGTTGGATTATGAGACATTCTATGGGCCGAAGTTGTCTTCAATATTTGTTTGTAAGTTTTGAGATCTTGCTCGCTGTAAGCTTCAGGATTTTTTTTGAATATCAATTCAAAGATACCTGGTGTACCATGAACCTTGAGATTCTTCCCAATGACGATCGTATCATCCACCATGGACAGAGACTTATTCCCTAGCATAAGAATATCTCCTAAATAGTATGGTCCATAGGTACCATCCATTTCCGAATGCTTCTGATAGAGTTGATTAATGTACGATTCACCAAGAGTCGTAGACTCTACTAAGTCGGATTCTTGCTGATCAATTTCCATGTCTACTTGATCGTAATTCGCATCATTATCTTCATTATCATCATCATCATCGGGTAAGGGTATTCTGATAAGTTCTTCTATCAAAGGGGTATGCTGGAACCGCTTCGCTCCTTCATTGTGTTGTCTAAGTGGTGTAGAAATCGTCTCAGCGATAGATGTATCCACCAATTTCCTCTTTGGTTTTCGATCATTAGGTATGACCGGATGAGGGCGCTTGATTGGACTTCGACTTGGTCGAATGATATGTGGTTGATCTTGCAACTCAACTTCCTCCTTCGGAGATATCTTCTTATTTTGTGCGAGTATCTCCAAAGGTTCGACGACAGGCTTCAAATTTTGTCGACTCAATGTTTCACGCTCGATCTTTCCAATTTTCAAATTTCTATGCTTTTTCCGTATAATGTCACTAGCCTTAGCAATCTGTAGCTTGATATTTTTTTTATCCCCAGTCTTTGACCTCAATTTGCGGTCTTTTTTTATTGTAGGTTCCTTCTTGAGTTTGCGATTCGACTGTTGTTTCTTTTTCTGAACCATGATGTGGATGTTACTCGTAACAGTGCTGCTGACAGACTAATCCCTTTCCATCAGAATGAAATCATTAAATCCTCTACGATATCTCCCCATATTGAATGGACTCTCTTTATCCAACACTAAAAATCCATTCTTTATCCGCCAACATTCATTACACATTTCCTTGAATTCTGCGAAGGTCATGTCCGGATTCACGTGATTATCGTATATGTGTCTCAGGTAAGCTTCATCCTGCTTGAAGATTATCAAAAGATTAGAGTTATCGCGGATGAGGTGTTTAGGTATACGAGGGTACGTTTGACAGAGATAGAAACTATCAACGAGAGAGTGTCTTCCTCTAGAGTAGAATGACGCAATAACATTTTGTTTACAACAAGCCACATCATCGAATATGAAGATTGAATTTGGTTTCGCTTGATTTGGTTCGATGATCTCATCGTTATTTGAAAACGTATAGTATCCTATACCATCATCTCGCAGACTTGTCATTATATCGTTCAAGAATCGATACTTGGGCTGTTGGAGTGATTGCGAGTAAACATAAATGTTTTCAAAATTCAAACCCTGGGGGCTTATTATTAGATTGATGATAGCCGAAGTCTTACCCACTCCCGAAGGTCCACAAACTATACAACGTATTTCATTTGGCAGCAGTTTTCCATGTCTCCATCTTTGATTACCCGCTTCTCTCCCAATCTCTTTATCTATATCAAGCATCTGAATTCCATTGGATTGAGTCACAAACTTCATGATGTCTGCTTGACGATAACAAGGAAACTGAGATGTTAAGTTATATATACACTTATTTATGGAGATCTTGTCAGTAATTCATGAGTGTTCATAACATTCAGATCGAGTGAGTCGGTCGGACGACGAATGAATCGTGCTCAAAGAGGTCAAGGCTTAGTGAATCGTGCAATCAACAGTCTTCCGTTCGAGATCCATCTTCCTGGCTACCAATTCTGTGGACCGGGTACAAAATTGAGTGAAAGATTGGAACGAGGTGAACGTGGTATAAATGAACTCGACAGGGCGTGCATGAGGCACGATATTGCTTATCATCGGTCAAAAAACTTGGTTGAACGTCATATTGCTGACCTAGTCCTACAACAGGAGGCAAGTGAACGTTCGAAGGATAAAAACGCTCGTTTATCAGAAAGACTTGCAGCATTCGGAGTTGCAGCCGCTATGAGAACAAAACGTAAGCTCGGTATGGGTTTACAATCCAGGAAGAGGGGTAAAAATGTAGCAGGGAAAAAAGGAAAGAAGAAAGGTACGGTGAAGTTTCGAGAATTGATGTTGGCTAAGCGTGGTGGATTCCTCCCGGCAATTGTACCCACCCTATCAGCCCTCGGAGCTCTTGCTTCTTTAGCTGGAGGTGTGACCAATGTTGCAAAAAGTATTTCTGTGATGAAGAACAATCGTAAGAAATTGAACGAGATGATTCGTCATAACAGAGCAATGGAAGGGAAGGGTCTGTTCCTACGACCATATAATGCTACACAGAAAAAGCGTGGGGGGTCGCTCAAGAAAAAAGTTCAATGCAAGCGTGTAAGGAGTAGAAAATCAAAAAACTGAAAGACAACGGTGCGACAACTGGTGGAGAACTATTGAATGCCGCGCGTAATATTCCATTCTTCCGAGGAGTGTTCCTGTTAACTCAATTACGTAATCTCGGTGAACCGAAAATAAACGAATCAATGATAATTAATTTGAGCGATAGAGGTACACACTGGTGTGCTATGTATAAACGCGGTAACATCGTTCAATGGTACAATTCATTCGGAAATATTCGAGCTCCGCTTGAAGTAGTGCACTATCTCGGGCCAGACTGTCGCATCGTATACAATCGTACGTCACATCAAAATTATGATCAAAGTAACTGTGGACAACTGTGTGTTGAATTCCTACGCAGTGTTACCCTTGGGGGAAGAGGGGGGAGAGTGACGTGAGAATATCAACAATAGAATATATACCATGTTATTTGAGGGGATGTTTCAGTAATGTCTCGAACAGCAGCCGTCTCTGGTGTAGGACCAATCCTCGAAGCACCGCTAGAACTCGATGATTACATGAAAAATCGAGACCTTGAGCTAGCTCTAACTGATTTTGTAGCATATCACGCAATCCAGAATGTACATCCGTTAAACAACAAGTTTTATTACGATAAAAACAAAGTTATAGAGATACCTCCAGGTTCATATGAGATCCAAGATATCGAAGCATATCTAAATAAACTCTTGAAACACCAGGAAGAGCACACTGTAGAGGAGAAACCCATTTTGGAGTTGGAAGGTAACCACAACACTCTCAAGGTGGAACTACGATGTGATTTTCAGGTTGATTTCACTCAAGCAAACAATATCGGTACTCTTCTTGGTTTCTCAGACCCAATCACAGGCAAAGGTGATCAATTGGAAGCCGGAAAGTGGCATATAGCGCCTCGACAGGCCCGAATTTCGGAAATTAATTTGATAAGAATTGAGTGTAATCTTGTGAGTGGGTCGTACTTCAATGGCAAAGAGAGTCATACCGTTTTCCAATTCTCTCCGAACGTATCACCTGGATTTAGATTCTCTATAAAACCAGCTGAATTCATTTACCTCCCAGTACACAACAAGGCGAATACTATAGCTTTCAGGCTTTGTGATCAGAGGGGGAAAGATATAGACCTTCAGGATCAGGAAACTACTATTTGCGTTCATCTTCGAGTGAGGAGAGATGATCATATATAAGAAGCTCCAACCACAGATCCCCAGCACAGTCGCCCGAGTCTCGCGAGGGTCGACAAGACCAATCGAGAGTGAAGTTGTATCTCCACAACGAGTTTCAAATACAGGTTGTAAGAAATCTCTTGACTCGAAGAGTATCCAGTTTCTACGTTCATTGGGATTCAAAGTGCGAAAGGATGGCGATGTACCAAGATCCTCTCGACGTTCTGAGTCAACCACTGAAGGATGAGCGGATCATTAGAAAAGATGTAAGATCGTATACTCCTTATAACTTAATCACTATCTCACCCAACGATGAGATCAGGATTCGTATCAACGCGAATGATTCGTATCTCCTACCTAGTGAGAGTTTTCTGTACATTGAAGCGGTTGTCACTGCAAACAATGCGACTAACGAGGCCAATTTCACAGTGGAAAATTGTTGGCCATTCTTCCTGTTTGATGAAGTTCGTTACGAATTGAATGGACATGAAATTGACCAGACCAAGAATCCTGGTATCACGGGTGTTATGAAAAACTGTTTATCATTTACCGACGATAACACCAAAGCTGCACAAGCTTATGGATGGGAACCAACACATTTAACGGTTTATAATGATTATAAATTGAGCGTGTGTTTACCTTTGAACAAACTCATGGGTTTCTGTGAAGATTTCAGGAGTATAGTTTTAGGTGCAAAGCATGAACTTGTATTAATTCGATCCAAAACTGATAATAATTGTTTCAAAGTAACACAAAACGCTACTGATGTTAGTCTTTCCATGAAAAAAATTCAATGGTGGATGCCTCACATCTATCTCAATGATAGAACAAAATTGTCAATGCTCCAAATTCAGAAAAGAGGACCTTTCCTACCCATCTCTTTTCGCACGTGGGAACTGTTAGAGTACCCAATGTTACAGCAAACAACTAAGCAAATTTGGACCATCAAATCATCGACTCAGTTAGAGAAACCTCGATTCATTGTATTTGCTCTTCAAACAGATAAAAAAAATAATAAGAAAGCGAATGCCTCATGCTTTGATCATTGTAAGATTGCTAACATCAAATTATTCTTGAACTCTGAAGTATATCCATACGAGAATTTCAATATGGATTGGGAGACTAAGAATTACGTTAACTTTGCATTCCATCTATTCAAATCCTTCAAATCTTCCTACTATCAAGATGAATCGTTGAAAGATAAATCAATACTCTCGTTTTCTTCATTCCATAATTATTATTTCATGATCCCTATCGATTGTAGTCGACAAGACGAAGCGATAAAGAGTACAACTGTGGATGTTAGACTAGAATTTGAGACGCAGGAGAACATACCCGCAAACACATGTGCTTACTGTCTCATATTCCACGATAAGCACATAGACTATAATCCTTTAACAAATATCGTTCACAGAGTTACGTAATGATCATTTTCAACGATAGGTTTCATCACGTGAAGCATCAATTCAACGATATGTCGAGTCGGAACAAAAAGGAGTCTCTTCGGAATCAGAGGAGCTACCAAAAATCCTACACATCGATCTCCAGGGTTTCAAAACTGATGACATATTCATTGCTAAAGAGGCTGCTATTATGAATTTTGCAGGAACTAGACTTGAACAATGGTTATTCTTACCCCCATATGATATGGAAGACTTATCCAAGGTAGATCAGCGAAAAGTCAAGTGGCTGATTCAATACCATCACGGATTATTCTGGAACCAGGGCACAACTCCGTACGATGATCTGGAAGAGCGCTTCGAAGAATATCTTATGAGGGAGTGTAACGTTAATAACACTGTTATCATACTTGTCAATGGTTCCGAGAAAAAAGTTTGGCTGACTCAGTTAACTCCTAACCTTACAAAAAGATTCAAAAATGTCTATTTGTTTGATGTGCATGAAATGTTCGAGATCCCCGAATTTTATCATGATAATGCAAAATATAGGCACGACCCATGTATGTTTCACGATAACAAAAGATATGCATGTGCTCTGAAAAACGTATACTATTTAGCTCATGTAACCTTAACATGTAGTTTGAAGGAGAAAAGAAACAATGTGAAATAAAGGAATTTCTTTCTCAAAGATGAATGATAAATCTTTTCATTGACCCTATCATCTTTTGAGAAGAAAAAAATAAATAAGATGAAATATCTGATTGTGTATATATAAACATGTGTCTCGAACATCCTCGTTGCAGTAGAGCGATGAACGTTGACATATTTGGAAGTAGTGCTGGAGAACGTCTTGATTACTATGGTTCTCACACATCTTCGGATCGTAAAATAACCAACATTCAGAGAAAAGTAGATCAAATGCTTTTTTCGCAGAGGACCTTGATTGGTGAAACAAAACAAAAGATTTCCTCTGTGGAAAGATCCTTGGAGGATGGAATCCAGACAATAAAGAACGAACTGAGGAATTTCCGATCTGAGTCAGATATCAGACTGTTGGAATTGCGGAGAAGTGTCGAAAAATTACGTTCCGATCACAATGATTTGAGAAAGAATTCAGAACGTAACTCTAAGAACGTGGTGAATTTGAACCAATTATTCTCTCAAATGCAAGCGCAGATCACTGATTTGAACACAAGATTCAAGGCTCAAAATAATATTCTCATTGATTTATCTCTCTTAAAACCGGGAGGTGTCGATGAGAAATACCCTTGAAATATGAATGAAGAGTACAGTTCGGAAAAAATCCAGTTGGTGAAAGAATTACACTCACCGGCTCGGAGGAACTTTCCTCGGAGGAAAGTCCTGACAAAGGATGTTGATGATTTGTGGCAGATAGATTTAGCGATAATGATGAATTGGAGTAAAGTGAACAAAAATTTTAAGTACATTCTTATCGTTATTGATGTTTTCTCGAAATATGGTTGGGCCGAACCCGTGAAGAGTAAGACTGGTAAGGATGTAACGACAGCGTTCAAGAAAATACTCGAACGAGCTAAACCTCATACTCCACGAAACTTGCAAGCTGACAAAGGTCGAGAGTTTTACAACAAAGATTTCCTCCAGCTCATGAAGCATCATAAAATTAATTTTTATTCCACGCAGAGCGTGCTCAAGGCTTCAGTATGTGAACGCTTCGTGAGAACAATAAAAACCCGTTTGTTCAAGATTTTCTCTCTGAATGGGAACTACAATTGGATTGACAATTTACAGGGAGTATTAAAAGATTATAACGATACAAAACATCGTACGATAGGTTTGAAACCTGTTCAAGTGTATCTAAAATCCCCCCAGCAGACGAAACACATTGAGAGACTCAAGTCAACAATTTATCGAAATTTTAAAATTACTGGAAAACACAAGTTCAAAGTGGGTGATTTTGTACGAGTGAGTAAATATAAGAACGTATTCGCCAAAGGTTTTACTCCGAATTGGAGCACGGAAATCTTCAAAATAATTCAGGTGAAGAGAACTAATCCAATCACATATGCTCTTGAAGACTACACAGGTGAAAGAATCTTAGGAGGATTTTATGAGCCTGAATTACTACGCGTGAAAGATCCACATACTTATCTGGTTGAGAAGATCATTAAAAGGAGGGGGGACATGGTTTACGTCAGATGGCTTGGTCTAGATGAGAAATACGACTCATGGATATCTACAAGCGACATTCTCTCATAGTCATTCACGTACAATTGTTCGGAGAACTATTAGAAATACGGTGAGTCGATAATTCACATCATGTTCGTAGCTGAATATTTCAATGAATACATAACACTGATTATTTTACAGTTCAACCATGAATCCAACCGACGATCGCGTGGTGACGGTCGGGGGATATATATGTGACTTGAAGAATCTTTCTGATTTGGAGATTGGAGAACTCTATCATATTACAGATCTCTTCTTTGATTCGCAAGAGAGACAGGTGACCGCTACTTTGAATCTAAAAATTTACGTTGAACTCCCTCAACAATTGAGCAACATTCTACTCAATGATCAAGATATATTTTTCCAATTGGCCGATAAAGCAAACAAATATGATTTATTTCTACAGTATTTGGGGGATGGGAAAGTCAAACTTTATGATAGATATGATGAGATTAATCTTCTTTGATTCCATGTAAATCACCAAGACTATGAAAAAAGAATTGACAAATAAATCATCATAATATAGACACTGAAGACCAAGTTTTATTTTCCACCTCATAACAAACTTCTGCATTGAAATTAGTTACTGATAAGTTATCTTCAATTTTCTCTGGTTAGGGATAGATTACTTATTGTAAAATGAATGAGCAAGACGATGAGTATTGATTCATTTTATTCGCTTCGCTTGAAACCTAGAGCTTTTGTGTTTACACCATCATCTAATATTAACCGCTTATCATCATCAGCATTGAGTGCTAGTTTCGTTTGTTTTATGCTATAAACTCGATGTAGATGATTCCTTATGAGTTTTTGTTCGCAAAACAAATTGATACCTTCGAATAAACATCGTTTGTAATCGTTGAACCGAATTTTCTTCCTCAGTATACTTTTGGATACACCTTTAGCAGCCATTTTCTCTTCCAACTCTTCCTTTTCATTCTCACTAATTATCGCGTAGGCTTTCGGTCTTATACCGACGAACTCAACGATAATCAGATCCCCATACTCAACTTTCATCATACCCAACTCTTTCATATTCATGCGCGGTATAGAATACGGATTATCTTCTCTGAAATTCGAAGTATCGAATCTCATCTCACAGTCACGCAGTATCAGCTCAGAGTACACATCGTCTGTTTTTATTTCATACAAAAGTGAGTCTGTATCTGTATATAGTAGGTTACAAGTACCGTCTAAATTGTTATAATTTTTCAACATGTATGTGTAATGGAAGTTATACATGATTGTCTTCGATAGGTCCAGAATCGCCATCCCGACATAGATCGGTTTGGACATCTTGATCTCTTTCTTTTTAAGCTCTAGGGCAGCGAAATCTTCGTCAAAGAAAACAATTCGATGGAACCTAGGGTTGGAAACATACTTCTCAACCCCACTTCTGCGACGATCCCACTTGGTCTCCAACTTAACTGTCATTCTATTACGTACGTTCTCCATGGACTTACCGAAGACCGCATTGACCATCAGTTTGAATAGTTCTTTACGAAAATCAGAGGTCGCGCGTTTGCGCAGTTCTGTATTCAATGTAACGTAAGGAGCAAGCCAGCTTTTCTGTTTGAATTCAAGGACTCTATGTATTTTTTTCAATATGAGACCGTGGTCTAGAGCTTGATTTAAGGCTCGATAGTGTACTACGTACTTTTTCTTATCAAACAACGTAGCCAATAGCTTCTTATTTTTTCTATTTTTCGCATCAGGTGGAGCTCTTTTCTCCGGGCAGAATGGATAATCAGAGTGTAATTCGTGTAGATTATGAGGATAAATCAAGTCTACTTCAAGTATATATCCCGTATCCGAATCTTCTCCAATACTACGCACATCGAAATTCTTTGGATTTTTCACCCATTTGAAATCCTTGAATGGTAATTTGAACTGCATAGCTGTGCCGTAGAGGTTATTCACGTCAAGATACAGAATGTAACTCGATTCTTTGGTCGAATCATAACTTCTCATATACTTATTATTCGCTGTCGCGTAACGTTTCGAACATTGGCTTAAACCACCTCTTATCCCTTTTTCTAACAAAAGAACCATATCGATATCGGTGATTAGCTCCAATTCTATCTCTGTTTTGAGGAGCATAACATCCCAAGCGTACCCCGGCAATGTCAAGTAATGAGCCGGATCCAATAAGTACGTTTCTAGGCAACTGTTCCTGAAATCTTCAAAAATATCTGCTAGAAGACATATATCAGTCTTCAAATAGAGCTCTGCGTAATCCCACAGCGTATCGCAGCGAAAAGTTCTCCAAACATCTTTAGCGTGTTCGTATGATGCGTTATCCAAGTGCGAGTCCGTGAGAGAATTATAGAATTTATCAATTGAAGGTAAAGTACATTCTTCGAGTTTGGAATCAACATCCAAGTAGTCGTAGCAAAAGACTCCCTTCCTTCTGAGGAGATTGAATGCTCGCTCTGGATCATCACTCTTCTGTAATTCTCTCTCGAATTGTTTTCTCAAGATGTACATGTTTTCCCTCGGTACTAAAGACGCAAGTTTTTCTAGGCTTGAATTCAGAAATTTAAACGAGTCGATGAATGTTAATTTCATTCTCGTACTCCCCACATGTTTAGTGAAGGATATATACCTTTCCATGTTCTGAGGTACGACGGAGAGCTCCCCCTCCATATCAAACATCAAGGAACGGATTAAATGATGCGTATCATAACGACTCCCATTATGAAAAACGATTGGAATGTTGAATTTCTCTTGATATAACAAATTGCAAATTGAATGAGCTGCAGATCTGAAGGAACCGGACCCTCGGTGCATATGATCGCGAACACGAATATCATCTCGTTGGAATTCCTTACCACATATATGACATGTCTTAGCCGTCTGAAATCTAGCCTCGTCTTCTTCGCTCATGGTCAGAGGTGGAAAATTCTGAATCCGCTAGAACAGAAGAAGAAGAAGAAAAAAAAAGGGAAATCAATAGTGTTTCCTCATTCCATCATTTTATTTCAAAACTTGAACAGAAACTTACGTTTTGCACTTCAATAGCGATACGCTCTAGTTCTTGCACAAACTGTTGTGCACAATTTCGTCCTCTGAATGTTTTATAGAAACAATGATTTTCATCGTAGCGATCGTGGAAATATAATCCTACGCAGTAGGGTTCATGTCTCTGGAACGCATCTACCAAAAGTTGTGATTTCTTCTTCTCAAAATTTTGAAGATCTCCAATCTCACTCATTTCACAATCTCCATCGTCATCACCCTCAGAAATCAATCGTGTGTGATAATTTGAATCCACGCTGGACTTCTCATCCATCTTCACGAGTAAGCATTCGACGTCAGCATAAGCTATATAGGGCAAGTCCTGTTTCTTCCAGTGATCACGGAACTGAAGAATTTTCTCATCATCCTTTGGTAGAGTAATTTTGCATTCGTTCATGATTTTACAATCTTTGAAATGTTTGTCCAGCCTAAATTGACTCGAAAACGAGTGAAAGCATGTCTCACATATGAAAACCTTATGTTGGTGTGAATTAACCCCACTTGAACTCAGTCGGGATAGATGTTTGATTGTGCAATAGTGTGAGATATCCCCTTCTTCTAGAAGCAACAAGTTCACATGTCTTTCTCTCTTCCTGGTGGTTCTGTAAGATGGATATATCATTTTTTCTTCTTCATCAACCTGGTAAACATTAACGGAGATATTATTGGTCCTCTCGAATGTTGGTATCTGCGTGTAAGAGATGGGAAAATCTTCCTCGTTCAGTTTCAACTCCTGTTTCCAGTGAACGTAACTGGATTTCTGATTTTGTCGAGATGATCCCTTCGGAGCAGGATATAGCCCTACCATTACTGCTGTTGCGAAACAGTCTTTCCCATCGCATTCGATATTGATAACAGCATTTTTCCTTTTGATGAAATCCGGTAGAGCTACGAATGAAGCTCCATTGAGGGGTCTTGTCTTGACGATGTTGATCTTCAAACTGATTATTTCTTCTAATGACCAACCGCTGCCCATTTCTTCGAATTCAGAGAGAAGATCAAGCAGAAAGTCGCACATTCTTTTAAACCATTTTTCAAGGTTTGTAGAAATGAAGATCTCGCTATTGGGACTCCGAAAGTGTTTAATGTCTGTTTTCTCATCTTGGAAATTGTAGTAGGCATCGAATATTAGAGCAACTTTAGCTGTTTTATACTCTTCAACGAAATCATGAACGTACCCTATGACGTGCTTGCCCGCTGCCTGTAGGAAGCTTGAGGGTGTTATATGATCCACATTCCCAACAACTGCAGTCCTAGCTCGTCTTCGAAACGCTGTTTTACTCTCAAAGAATATTACATCACCAAAGTCGGGTCGGGTTCTCCTATCTTTGAGAATTCTATGAATCCTCCACATTCGATCACCCATACTCTCGAGTGCTTCCTTGTGACCAGTACAATCACTTCTTGGTGCGCGACAATGATTCAAAGTATTCGAGATGATTTCGTATAGATTCAGAGCCTCATCTTCAATAGATTTACTCCTCTTTGATTTGGCGAATGGTAACTTTCGATAGGCTTGTATAATGTCTTTTTCTCTCCCACAAATTGTTGCGTAGATATTAGCCATTGTGGTTTGATACGTCGAAACAAGATCCAGCTCAAGGAGTACACGGTCGACTGAAAAAAATCATTCGCCTCCACGTCTATTTGAATTCGTGGCTCTCAACACGTGTACATAGTTCTGAATCACATCTCTCGGATTTCATGACCATGAGGTGATCTTACAATCTTTACGAAAAAAAAAAAAAAAAAAAACAGGTAACTAATTTTCTTGGAAATTATTCCGGATCACATTGTACATTTAGCAAGACCTTCGAATCATTTACCGATGGATTTGGACTGTAAGGTAGAGAGATCGAGAGGAATTACAATTACGCAGTCAATGTCAAATATTGCCATATATCTAACTCAAATTCAAGGTGATAAACATCACTGCGTAATCGTTCAACAGCCTCTAAATTCTTCACCGATGGATTATCTTATAAAAATTTCATGACTAGATGTCATTCTGGGTATTTTCCATTCTCACCGCGCACCAGAAAATTGTTTGAACAATTTCATCCAGCGTTTGGATTTTTTTTCCTCTCCTATATCACGCTCGAATTCCATGACCATGAGTTGATCTTACAATCTTTACGAAGAGTTTAAAGTGGTTTCTATGAAAAATATTCTTAATCACATGATTAAAAATATAGCTCCTCGAAAATGCGCATTCAGCAAGACCTTCGAATTATTTACCGAGGGATTTGAAGTGTGAGGTAGAAAGATCGAGAGGAATTACAATTACCTAGTTAATGTCAAATATTGCCATATATCTGACTCAAATTTAAGATAGTAAACATGACTGTGGGATGGTTCAATAGCCTTCAAATTCTTTACCGATGGATATGGAGCATCTTAGAATGAGTGTACCTCATGTGATATTAATGATTTGACTTGTTTTTTTTTCTTCGATAAAAAAAAAAAAAAAAAAAGTGAGTGGGCATATGACGCAGAGATAAAATAATCGAGATGGTTTGAATTCAACAATCCTTCAGTGTCAAATATTGTCATATAGCTTACTCAATCTCAAAGTTTCTCAACCGCATTATCATTCAATGTGTGATATTTCTGTCTTATGATAGCATCAACTGAACAATAAAGTTTCTCAATCTTCCGCTATTATTCACATACAGAAGTTCTTTTCAGCTCTTCTCGTCTTAGTCCTATATGCGCATCATCACCGTGCGAGAGTGAAATATATGTGATTATCTCTCACGTACTAAATGAGTTTTTCCTGATCATAAGACTCGTATTTTTCTCTGTTATTTTTGGGGTATGCTTGTCTAAGTAGCATGGTGAGAGAGGGGAAAACAGCAGACCCAGAGAATTCGTCTATAAAATAGGAGCTATCGTGCCGTAGGTTCAGTCGAAAATGTTCCGACAACTCAACGAGGTAGCTGCCCAGCCACCAGTAAGAAAACTCTCCGAAGAAAAGAAAGGTGCAAAATTCGACGTGATCGGGGGAAAAATTGTAACAACGCGATACGGACCTTCAGTTCTGTTGGATCTGCGCAATAAGAAGCAACAAATTTTCTCTGTGTTTCTTTCGAAAGCTCTAACGGAATTAATCAAGAACAATCAAGGAAGATACGAAAGACTCTTCAAGGAAGACGGAGGAGTTCAACTGACCCATCAAGGTAATGGAAAAGTTAAGTTCAACGGACCAGAAGATGCGGAAGAACCAGCGGTTCTCGTCGATTCCGACTCCTCTGAAGGAGAGTCTTGATACTCTCATTGAGACAATCGTGAAGGGTGTTATACATGGGGTTATACCCCATCTTAAATGTCCAAAGTGTGCGAATCATCTAACTCTCTGCAAGTTGGAATGTACTCAGACTACAGAAGATTGGAATAATAATGATGCAACGATTGATGATAATGAAGACGAAGAGATTGATGTGTAAGTTTCAATGTATTTTTCTTTTGTCACGTGGTATTATAATCGTGAATCTACAAGTTTCGTTATCTATTTTCAGTGTTACTGTTGAGATGGACCTGCAAGTCGGGCAAGAAACGACGGTCCCATTGGAAAAGGGAACAATGAATGTTCGTCTTAAGCGCACTAATGAGGGTCATCCATCGAGTTAAAAGAGAACGTCTAAACGGTGAGGAACTTTCCTTCTCATAACAGGTGTGAAAACAATGAAGCATTGTTTGTAATATTTCCCCTCCTCCCTTTGAAATATTTTTCAGGCGTAAGAGGCAATCACTCCGACTGCAGGAGAAGAAGATGAAGCAGAAAAAATAATCACACATGCTGTAAGATGAGATTTCCTATGTAGTCATCGAGATGAGGAGAAATAAATCATCATAACGTAGACAATGACAATCGAATATTTCTTCTCCACCTTCAACAAATTGTTCTTTTAGACTCAATTCATGATGAGTATTCTCCAATTGTCCCTAGATGAAGGAAAGATTATTGTTGAATACATAACCATAATGATGGATTATTGATTTTATTCGCTCCTTTTATAACGTAAAGTTCCAGTGGTCACATCATCACTATCTGATATTAATTGCTTATTACGTTCAGCATTGAGAGATAGTTTCGTTTGTTCCATATAGACTCTATGTGGGATGATTTCTTACGAGTTTCTTCCCTGTACGCAAAGTAAATTGATTACCTTTATTCGAGAGTTATCGAATACTTCTTCAACTCTACAAACACAGGGTTGTGAACCTTAAGAGATTCTAATACGGATAATGACTGTATCACATGAATCTTTTCCAAGCTCAAAGAGAGATAATCTTGTTTTTCCATTTCCTAATCTCATCAGAACACTGCTTAAGCGCAAGACTTATCGAGTTAATAACCTTGCGATATATTATGGTGAGACCTACAAAGATGAGTAGAGGCAGCTCGAATCGAGAGCAATGGTCCCTTCCTCTCCATTATCATTATCTCTCAAGCTAACAATAGTCTCGCTGTACAGTCAAATAGTTAAAAGAGTGGCTCTCTCTTGCGCTAACCTGCTCATGTACAACATTGGAGTCGATCTCTCTCTCTCTCTCTCTCTCTCTCTCTCTCTCTCTCTCTTTCTCTCTCTCCCCCGTTCATGATCTCATCTTTCGAGCTAGCGCAATGACTGCCGTTGTATAGCACAACAGTAGAAAGAATGAATATGTAGCAGTTGTAATGGCTTGATGACTTCTTCCAGTCTCATGATGCACGGATAGCATCGACTATATTTTGCTCGATTATTTTGATATTCGCGATTATATATAGCAATCAAAACTGCAGGTTGTGATTGAATCAGTCTCTAGATCAATATCAGCAATATAATAAGTTAATTATTTGATCCGACGATCAGAGAAGATATTTAATTGAAGGTAATCTTATATTATTTCTTCCACATTTTCCTCGTGAGTCCGAAAAAGAAGAGGGGGGGGGGGATTTTTTGATTCCTCCCACTCTCTATAAGCGGTAGTTCGAGCATATCGAGTCAGTAGGTCGCGGACTTCCATCGTGCCAACATCGACAATCTGATGCGGGTAATCTTCAAGTGAGTTCCAACACCCCCTGTCCTGTCGGTGTCATCCGCAACGCCTCCAGGTTAGTTCTCTCCCTCATCTTCTCAAATTCACCAAAGCTTCGATCATCGGTTTTTTTTCTCTCTCTCATCATTCGCGCACGTTCTTTACTCATGTCTCGTGCCATTTTCTGCTCTTACTAGACTATTTCAATATGGATTTGTATAATTATCTTCCTCGCGCTCAGTCTCTCATATGCAGCAATGTCTGGTCTATAACTATATATATATAGTGTCACTGTGTAGCTAAACAGTCAAATGAATGTGTATAGTTATCTCTCTCTCTTCCTCGCGCTCACTCTCTAATGTGGTACAATGTTCAAACTATAACTATATAGTAGCGCTGATAGTGAGGCGCTGTATAGTCGAACAGTAGGAGGATTGACTACGTATCGTTATCTCTCGTATGGAACAATGTCTATGAATATGTTGCTATAAGCAGCTCTAGCGGCTTCATCACCTCCTCGAGAGCGGCTTCATCACCTCCTCGAGTCTAATATCCGGATTGTCGACTATACTTTTGCTCGGCTATTGATTGATTTTCGACATTATATAACTCTTTTGTTGTTTGGCCATACAACGAGGCTTTTAACTAGCTGGAGCTAGCTGGAACGATATCGTCTAAGGTACTCTGAACGGTACGTTGATTGATTCGACCATCGGTTTTCTTTCCCCTATATCATAGGCTCTCCTTGTCATGATCCGCGCGCGCACCACGCGTACATGCGAATCATCTACAGACCCGGACATCGTCCACTAGGTGCGACCTTGGATAAGGGTGGGAGGGGGTAGTAGTTCGATCTCAAGGGTGGAAAGGGGGGGGGGGGGTAGTAGTTCGACCTTGAGACAGCTAGATCTTCCCAGGAAACATTGTACCCTGGAAAAATCTAACTGCCCAGGGTGCTAAGTACGTCGTTATCACATTGACCTTGGACATGTTCTTCTCATGGACGTCGTCTCCTGGGACAGGACTTGTCCGGGTCGATGTGGTAACGGCGTATAAGTACTACTCGAGTCATTTCATGGAAAACTCTCCAATTGCTTCCCCAAGAGCCACCCAAATATTTTCATATTCAATGATGTCCTGATTGGTCTACAAGTAGAGGTGACAATTAAAATCAGAAGTGCCCTCAAAGCTCGACGAGAAAGAGCAGAGGGTCAAGCTCTCGGGCAGATTCAATGATCTTTTACTAAGATATATTGTTATATTTTGCAGTCAGACAATGAATGTACTTTTTCTGGAATTTTTCGATTTTTGACAAATTTTTCTATGTGTATATATATGTATAAGGAAGTAACATTCAGTATCCATTAAAATCACAATCATGCCCAAAATGAGATGTTTTTTCATCATAACTGATAGATAATGGTATTCAGTCTTGCGAAAGCAACCTATACTATATTTTCGAATGTGTGAGAACGAGGGGTGGGGAGACACAATAGCAACCTTCCGAGAAGTGAGCGGGCGCAGCTCATAACGCCGCATAGGCTTATCCCGGGCGCAGCTCATAACGCGACATAGGATTAACCCGGGCGCAGATCATACATTTTTACTGACCGCGGGCGCAGTTAAGGATCGCCCGTCATCCCCGATATAAATATACATAGGACGCGGAATTGATTATTGTCATCCAGAGAGTCCATCTAATCCTGTTTGGAACGTATTTCTAAAATGGTTTTTTGTCATTTTTTTCCAGGTACGTACCCAATGATGATACGCCATCTCCCGACCAGCAACGACAGAGTTATGGGCAAGTTTTTCAGCAATATGTATGAGCACCAAAAAATTACCATAGAATTCTCTATCGATTGTGAGCATCACGCAACAATTCCGTCACCTTGATTAAGTCAACCACTTGAAATATTAAATCGCTTTACCAGATCGATTCTTATGAGATTCAAGTTATCAGGACTTTCTTTATAGAATGTCTCCAAATTTCTGAACTTTAGAGTAATGAGACCACCAATCTTGTTCGGGATCCTTTTTTGGGAGTCATTTTTTTCTGTAAGAAATTTCATAGAAGATACTTCAACATTATTACATACAACGGAGTCCATTCTTTCTCACTTTACATACTTTATAATGTCAACAATATCGAGACCTTCATCTAAAAGAGTACGGCAAAGTACGTGCCTCCATGATTATTGAAATATATGAAAAGAGTCCAGAGAACCAAGATCAGGCAGGCAAATAGAGCTCAGAAAAAAATTTTCAAAAGAAGAGTGATTATGGATCAATGCTGACAAATGATTCAGAATATACCGTTAAATTGACCGAGATGAGATACTGCAATAAAAATGAAGAATACTAACTTTGCTATTAGAAAATTTGTATTCATAACAGCATTTTTCACTTGAGAATATATGAATATGAATGAATTTTATTTATTTGATAAAATTCTTTATCATACACCCGTGATAATCTAAATAAAAGTCTGAATCTCCACATTTCCTATACGAAACATCATCTTGGAAAATGAACTCTGATAAATGCATGCATCTCTTCGAATTTTCAAACGTTTCCATGCTAGGCGAACAAGAAACTACATTGGGGAAACCAACTAAACTCGAAGAATCAATCTATCTCTGCTTCCCTGACGACTTTCAACACACTGCAAACCTCAGAGTTCATTTCCTCGGGCAAACTACATCAGAAACAAACAGAGCATTGCAAAATGGAACAAAGCATCAGATTCACTGTGTGTCAGAGCATAGTAATTGGTATCCTTACGCTTGGCATAAATCACGACCCTAGTAATGCAACGTTGGCCACACAACTTCCTATATGTCTCGTTGCCGTCCATTAGTTCGATTCATGCCCCCTCTCCCTTTCTTCCTCCAATTCTCTAACCATTACTCTTGGACTCCTCGCAATCGATCCAAACAATGAGATTAAGGGCGCTAATTGTTAGGCCATATCGAGCTGCGTGACTACTGCTGTTTGACTCATACATTAACACGTGATGAATATGTCCTGTGTACAGTGACGAATATTTGAATGTAAATCAACGTTTGTGCAAATGAGCTGGAGATGTTGATTTAGGAGGTTCATCGGGTTCAGAGAATGATCGAGAACTGGATTTGTGGTGGGGTTGCATTCGTTGTAAAGAACCACGCCACAACTTCGTCGACTACTCTGTTGCCATAATTTGTCGTAATTCAAAATATGAACAATTTCCCAATTTTGGGTCATGTGGATCCTTCTGCGTCAACCTGTTAGGTTTTAGAGGGAAATCTAGAAAGTTTTAGTCGAATGTATCTAGGTCTCTTTCGTAATGACCCGGAATGGTTCTCATGGCATGTCGCGGAAAGAGGCAAGAGAAAAAAGTGACGAGTATCATCAATCTTTGGTGAACGATACAGAATTACTAGGGTAAGTGTGCCTAATATGCCCCCATACCATAATAACCCCCTTTCAAGTTCTCTGATGTGAGCACCCGCAGACCTTGCCACGCATTTTTTCCATGCTTGTGGGGATGACAGATAAAGCGCTACGCCACGATTTTGCGCCGTACGCCACGACCCAAAAATTAATTCCAGCGAATCCGACCATCGATGAACTGGATTTTTTGTTACAGTATCAGTCGTTGATTACGAGAATGAATCGAATCCATCGATGGTCGGGTTCGCTGGAATTAATTTTTGGGTCGTGGCGCGCGATAGCGCGTCGTGGGGTGGCGCAAAATCATAGCTTAGCGCTTTGTCTGTCATGACCCTTACGTTGAAATTTGAGAAAATAAACGTTTTGGGCCGATCCTAAGTGACCCAGGAATTCCTTAAAACAAGGAAACTGATTTTCGCTATCTCCACTACTCTGTTGGTCACTAAAAACTATGCCAAACAGAGTTGATGGAATCAATTTTATTGAACCTTAGCTCATTTTTTGTCTTTGTCGAGACCTTAAGATGCTTTCTGCAGGATGTCAAAACCGATTTCCAGCCGATTTTGCGATAATATTACTAAAAAACTGCAGTGTTCCTGATTTGCCCCAACCTCTTTCTTCCGCTCATAGAGGGCTTTGTGTAATTTCACGACCACTTTTATCTCTTTTTTGTATGGATAATATTAGCTTCACGTGTATTTAGCTGTTTACAGCAGCGTGGAGCCTTTAGAATGCATCAGATCTCACAAAATATGCTAAAAATTGATTTTTCATTTTTCTGAACCTAAAAAGGCCGCGTTCAAATGCGATTTTAGGATTCTCGGGATCAAAAATATATCCGCACTTCGCTTGCAAACCCATTCTGGATACTGGAGGACATGTCTGTACTAGTGCCCAAAATGGGCTACCGCGTTCAGAACTGGAAATATACTATTTTCAGGTTATGTTCACTCTAAATGAATGACAATATTTCAAGAAATACGACGATTGGTCTATTCAGCACATTATCGTAATCCTCTGGAATTGATTCACTTTTTCGTGGGTTGTGAATCGCGAGATGACTTTGGGCACATTAGGAACATACTGTCAAGAATCCGCGAAAACTCTTCATTGAGTAAATTAAGATAGCTCGGCTCCAATTTCTCAAAACCATAGGTTCTCTGGCTTATTTAATAGATTTTGAAACAAGTTTCAGAATATGCTGAAGTGCACTGAATAATGAGAGTTATTGTAGATTTTTTGTCCTTGATGATAAATATTAAAGTTGGTGTCTTGTCGATCTTGAAGGACGGTGGGGAATTAAATCAATTCCCAAAAATTCGCGTTGGAAATGTTGGGAATTGATTTAATCCCCCACCGTCCTTCAAGGTTGACAGTAACCTTAATATGCATTGAATAATATTGAGATATGCCATAACTATGAGCAAAACAAAATTAGTGGGGGCCCAGTAGGCACACTTACCTTAGATATGATGAAAACTATTTTTTGCAACTGTGTGCGCGAAGTTGTAAAAAAATGAGACTTCTCTTCATTATTTACAGTGCGAGAAGTAATGCGTGAATGACTTCTCGCACAGTTTTACATTTACGCACTGGTGGAGTGTGCGTAAATGTAACTTCTCGCTCTACTGCATTTTCATTCACGCACAGTTCCAAAATATGATGTCACGTCATCCCTTTGAATTTGGCCTTTCTTGAAAACTTCGTTTCCAAGATAATCTTGCTCGGACAGTGGTGCATTTAATTACAACTTCGCGCACAGTTGCAAAAAATAGTATACGCAACACGTGCGAGAAGTTTCCGCACACGTTGCCAACTCGCGCGAGAAGTAACATTTACGCACACTTCGAAACTTCTCGCACACCTAGAAGTACATATTTACGCACGCTCGCTTCGCGAGCATGCGTAAATGTGTTCTTCTGGGTGTGCGAGAAGTTTCGAAGTGTGCGTAAATGTTACTTCTCGCACTCGTTTGGCAACTTGTGCGGAAATTGACCTTCTCGCACTTGTTACGTAATATACTATTCCAGTCTTTGTTCGTGCGATTTTTTGCTACTGAAGCTTCAGTCCTTGTACGAAGGGGCCCTAGTTGATGAATTTGTGAGCATACATTCGCAAATATGGTACCATAACATCAATTTTTTACGAGTTGAGTAAAAGAAGTCAATGAGTTAATTTATAAAACACTGTTTCCGTTCATGGTTAGCAAGATGTGAAACTGAAGCAATTTACCATCCAATTTTGGATCCTTTGTTAATGAAGGAGTGGAAACTTGAGAAATTCCATGAGAGAAAAAGCACTATTCCTCGTCTTTTGCTTGGCAAATAGGAATTCTCAAAATTGTACTTTCAAAGAGATTCAGCTCTCGCTTTCCATTACACTCAATTACTCTCGAGTCGTTCCAAGAAAAAGATTTCCAACTCACTTCAGAATCTCTAGATGCATACAAAACCAGGGTAATCGCCTTTCAAGCAATTAACAATAATACATTGTGATTGTTATGAAGCTTCACGACGTGATAACTTCTTATCTGTATCCTCCAAACAACTCTTCAATAACTCAGAGGAGCTGAGCTCGTATCCATTTACGGATACACAAACAATGGTAGGAAATTCCACCACTCGAAAACGGTGCAATCTACTGAGCGGTAGCGCAAGAGCTGCTTCCCGTATATACTATAAGCTTTTACTACTTGACGTTCTACGGGGTCACGCCACCCGTGCGCGCAAGTAGAACGAGTCCGTGTGCGGGCAGACGTTGTGCAGTATGACTCTTGGTGTTACGCATCCGGACCCTCGAGTTTCTGTTGTCCCCGTTGGTATAATACGCCATGGGATACTTTGTTCTTGTTCTTGCTCTCGACCCTTTGCAAGGTTACACGCCAAAACTGTTATTACCCACTACTTATTAGGACTCTATTCTGCCCCGCGATAGACACCATCGTTGTTTCTCAATTGTTTTTTGAATGGGGGCTGGGGTGAAGTTTCAGTGAGAGCAAGACTTTTCCCATGGCAGAGAGTTCTAATAGTCATGAGACTACGCTGGAAACGAGTGTCTTGGAATTTGTTTGTTTCAATTTACTTCTGAAGAGTCTTGAAGATTTTGGGTAAACCGGAGCACACATAACCTTACATTTGGGAAAAGGAGAATAATTTGGTTTCAATTGTCAGTCGGATACCGTTTTTTATTTAGTGAAATCAACCAATTATGACTTACACAATCTTCCACTATAAAACACAACTCACACCACCTGCCTAACCTCTTATCGTGGAACTAGAGAACTTCATCACTAAGATGCAATCAATCACGTTTACGTTGTTTTCCATTCTCAGTTCATGTCAGCGCATCAATCATTCTATTTCAAAGCTAAGTATATAAAACATCCAATGCTATGAATATAGCGTCTTGGGGCTATTAGAGGGGTCTGTTATTGATATAAAAGCCCTAAAGGCACGTTACGTTAAGATACTAGAAATTTAGCTTATTATGAGCAGGCTCAAGTTCACTCCAGAAAATGCTCAGAATGTTACTTCCAGGCATATACCTTTGAGTTTTGACCCATCTATTTTCGGGCTATTTTAAATAATTTTCTCTCAACTTTGATTCGAAAACGAAGGAAATGCGCAATTGAGAGGTTAAAATGAAGATTTCTTGTTGATTCTGTGCGCATTTGAAGATATATCGCGAAATTAGTCAAATTTCGCTGATAGCATCTTGAAAGTCGGTTTGGACGCATCCCAGCCAGCCCTCTGAAACTATTGACATCGTGTTGAACAAGCCGCACACGTAGGAGAAAATGGCCAAAATACACTCCTGGCCCACTGGAAGGATACATTACCACTACAATCGAATTATGAAACGAGAAAAAAGGCTAAAAACGCCGTTTTTTGGAAAATTAGTTTCCTGCAATTTGAAGAAATCTGAAGCCCGTATTGTAAATTTGATGTTAAAATTTCCCAGCATAGGTTTCGCTCTGTCATGTAAAATTTGTTGCAGTTTGCCGAAGTGGTTTGCTGTAATTACATTGCCGATGGAGTTTGCCGTAAAGAATACGACAAAACGCGTCGGTGAGGCACAGTAACAGCGGCAAATTCTACTGGTTACCGACAGAGCGCCACGTATGCTGGCAAGATTAGCCGTAAATTTTACCGTCAAATTTACAATACGGGCCCTGACGTGTAGGGCATGACATAGGTTGCATTTCAATTCTACGGTGGAAAATACATATGAAACCATATTCTGTCTAGGAGGACCACAAAGAACCTTGCATATCTTAGAAAATAAGTAAAAACTATTCCAATCCACATCATGTATTATTTCAAATGGCAACTTGATGCTGATTGCACTGCAGTAATACCGTGCCCTTACATAATTTAATCCCCCCCCCCCACGATTACTTTGCATGTCTGATGAGATCCTTCTATGCTTACACAGTTCTGCGAATTGAATCCAGAATCATAATTATCGCAATCACCGAGAGTGTCGCCCAAATTGCATTACCCCACGACACCAGGTCACTCCCCTTACAGATATCTACATTCAACATCTCAACCTCTCCATCCTTCCTCTCAAAATTACTGTATACCCTGAAACTCGCAGCACGCTATCAATTAAGACCGCAGATTGAGAGCTCGCATGCTTCAAAACTCTTAGAAAAAAAAAACTTTCAGCGTCGTCTATATCTTCGTCGGTTTGATGAGGTCACTTGAAGGGTGATATTCAGTTTGGCTGCATGTTGCACATGCAGGAATTCGATCGGCACAATCAAAGCATGGCTGACTTATATTCACAGCGTAAAGGCATGGTATCACAGCACGACATTGATTAAACCGTCGATAAAGTTAATAACTTCATAGGAAAGACAGAGATAGAGATAGAGAAGGGGGTGTACTCGACTTATCGGACACGACGGATCAAACGCTCGCTCTAAACTCGAACAAAACGCTGCGACGCAAAATTCAGCTGCTGGCAAAGCTATGTCATGGACGAACGACATTGCGAAGCTTTATAGGGCTGAATTCTACCTAGTTCTATGTAGTACAGCAGCTCGTTTCGTGAAAATCATAAATCAAGCGGATCACCAAAGAGCGCGCTTGGAAACGGAGTCGTTATTCCCTGACGTCGCTGTTTCTATTTCCCACCCTGACGTCTGGACTGAAGCGCGCGTCCACGTCCAAAGTGGAATTTCGATTTCGAGCTGTCTGCGCTAATTGCCGGCACTGCAAAAAGAGGGTAAGGAGCTTTTAGAAGGCGTGTTTGGAACGAGATAAATTTATATAGATGTATGGGTGTGTAAGTAGTGTATATAGGTTGAAAGGCGTATAATACGGTCGACAAATGAAGGGCCTGGGGTAGAAAGAAATGCTCGTCTCGGAGCGAGATCGAGTTACGAGGCATTTATGCGGAGGTAATATACCGTAGAGCAATTTCTGCTAACGTTGGCTGTCAGTTATTGGGAGCAGTTATTCATTGCTGGTGATTTCAGTCTTACGCTGATACGAAGCAATTCACCTTCTTTTCCTCTTGTTTCAGAGAGATATCATATCTAACCTTTCATCGACAATCGGATCTATAATTCATGAATGTGAACGTTGTCTCCAAATACAAGAAATTCATTATCTTTGCGAGAAATTTTACCATAATGTTCAATAAATTTACGGACTTATAGATTTATTTGGCACTATCCCAAGATATTTCTAGATAATCTGGGAAGTTGATGGCCAAATTGACAAGGACGATCATCTAAATTCATTGCACGACTAATTGCCCGCATGAGAAATGAAACATCCTTGATCTCCCACTCTTCTTACCAACTGCTCTGACTTCTCATTTTTTGTTCCGGCTAATCAATGACGTCTCAAAACTCAATGTCTCTATTTGATGTCGTGTACTTTTGGAAGTGAAAAATCGACAATCCGATAATGAAACATCCTTTCAATATTAAAATACCGTGAGATCGTTCCGCTCACGGACGAATATGATTTAGAAAAATTTGAGGACGCAGTGATAGAAAAATGGTGAAAAATTTTACCATCACAAACTCGGTGGTTCAGAACCCACTTTAAACTTTAGGTCCAGTGGAGATATAAAATTTACCCTCCATACACTTTGCCTCAATAAAAAAGAAGTGTCGGAGATGAATTTCTCGTACTATGGGAAATCCAGCTTGCGCATAGGAGCTCTGAGCACCTTCTGCAGCAGTACCTGATATATTCCAGGTATTTGTTGGTGTTAAAATCAACCTGGTGTTGAAATCAAAATTAAAATGGAATCAAAGTAAAATCGTCCTGAAGAGAAAAAAATCGTAATGTCTCAGCCTTCAGTCTGTTCTAGCGTGAAAATGTACCATAAATTCATCACCAATCTTCAATTCGATTTCCACTTAATAGTCAGCATGTCTGCAAAACGATTACAATCAAAGGAAATTCATCAAACATTCCTTTGATTGTCAAAAACAACGTTATCCTACCATCTCTGATCTCAATTTCAGCCAAGGGCAGCAATCCCATTCAATCAGAAACCTCTTGATTGAGGTGAATCTTAACGAGTACGATATTCAGATGCAAATATCTCCTCCTTCCCCACGGCATGTCTCACTCTGGTACTTGCCTCCAAGTCAACAGCAAAGTTTGACCAGGTAGCGATCTGCATATAAGAGGAGCACTTTCAAGTAGTTGCCCACAATCTCAAGAACACTCAAGACTCTTGCTAAAACGCAAAACACGTCGAAATTGGCTTTCCCTCTGCCCCCATTTCCGATTACCCAACCCTTCAACAGCATCCACCTCCTTTTCTTCTTCTTCACTCCGTCACGTCTTTGCAAACCGTTACTAAAGGACTACCTAAAGAAGTACTAGTGAACCCATTCAGTTAGGGTAACACTGTTGATTTGACGTGGGTTGTCTCAAGCTTTGTAAGCTTTCGAAGCTTTCCAATGGCTACAACAACGTAGACAGGTTTGTACATATAGAACAGACTCAACTTTCGCATCGCTTGGCATTCAGTCGTGCGAAGAAGGTAAGAGCGACGGCCGGTGTAGTGGTGGCTCGGTGGCGTTGGCTTTGGGTTATGCAAATATGCGAAACTGCAGAGCGGACGGAATTTCTGCGGACTTTCTCATATAGATATGAAGCCAAGGGTTAGATAAAGGTACAAAGGTAGGTTCTATTGCGAAGCGACCAGACGGACCGACGCTTATGTTTACACGGAAACCGGAATAAGTCTGAATAAGAGAGCGACGATGGAGATGGTAATACAGGTCTCATATCTAGTTCTGTAATATAAAGGTCTTCTCTTTTCTCCCTGTAAGGTAGGAATTAGCGAGGTATTCAGGAAGCTTAAAGTAGTGTATACCCATCCCTGAAAGTGCAGGGAAAATATTGAGTAACATAAGAGGAAAATGGAATGGGGAAGGTAGATTTGCATTCTGCTGGGTGAGCGAGTTTCTAGAGATTCGACGGGGATGCAAGCTCGGATGCCCGCGCAAATTCGCCGGAATGATGATATTGAATTCGTTCTGCTGTGCATAATGCGATTTCTCCTTTCTGAGTTTGGCTGAGTTGGAAATTCCACGTACCCATATTGATGATCGCATGCAGATGTAGGAATAATCAAGCTTACCGTTTTTGTTATGCCGGAACCGTTTTCCAAGTCGAGGAATTTTCAATCTTGAAGAATTGGTATTCGATATTTGGTTGGATGATCTTGGTAGTCCGCGATGAATGGAAAGAGTGAGTAGGAAAAGAGATGCGAAATATTTTATGGATTCAAATTGTAATAATCTGTTAGAATCTAATGCTACTCATAGACCGTGTATTTCATTCAATTGTGATTCAGATTAAATGCCAGTCTAAAATGTTTCCGTCTGGATCCCGCGATTTGGATTGCCTAAGTAGAAGGAGCGAAGTGTAATGGGTGGCCGTATGGGTCATGTGTGGGTCGATGAAAGAATGGGTTTGTGGTCGGTTGGATGGATGGTCTGGTAGAATCCGATGTAAGCTTACAAGGAGAGTCCAAGGGGTTCGGGAGCTGGATCTGTCTGAAACCCTGGGAATCATCTCCTTTTGGCACCAAAAAATGATACCCAAAGCCGCAGAGTCTAACGCTCAAACGTTTCCGAGCTACAGGTTACATCCCATGCATTGCGGTATATCTATATATGTCAAATAACGGTATATATAGATAAACTTTAACGCTTGAACGCTTGAGCGTTAGACTCTGCGGATTTGGGTATCATCTTTTGGTGCCAAAAGGAGATGATTCCCAGGGTTTCACACAGATCCAGCTCCCGAACCCCTTGAACTCTCCTTGTCAGTCTAATACAGTCTAGTTTGGCCAAGTTTGGTCTAGTTCGGTCTAGTACAGTCCTAGTACGGTACTTGTACCGCTAGGACGGCACTGTTAGCGTACTAGTACTGTACTATGATATTTGTACTAATACCTTACTGAAACTGCCGTACTAGTATGGTCCAAGAGCGTTTCGGTCTCGTTCGGTATGGTCCGATATAGTTAGATCTAACATGGTCTAGTCCGGTTAATTACGGTCTAGTTCACCACTAGTGTGGTCGTAGTACGGTACTTGTATTGCTAGGACTACTTCAGTACCGCTAGGACCACACTTTGAGCGCACAAGTGCCCTAGTACTACTGTACTATCATTTCCGTACTAACACTGTACTAGAATTACCGTGCTAGTATAGTCTGAGTGCGGTCTAGTCCGGACTAATTTGATCTAGTTCGGTCTGGTTCAGTCTAGTTCAGTCTAGTTCAGTCTAGTTTGGTTTAATGCGGTCTACTTCAGTCTAGTTAGGTCTAATTCAATCTAGCTTGGTCTGCTTCGGTCTCATTCGACCAGATCTGGCAAAAGTATATCCTGTCGTGTCCGTGTTAGTTATGGATTAATGGTCAGTTAAACTGACTGAGTTTGACTTTTCAAATTACTGATTGACAGTGCGCCATCTTTCAGAACTTCATAAAAAATGTCTCTCCAATATCATGAATCAATCATTACCCTTCATTTTACAAATATCATTTTAGAGCTGCGAAGGCATTTCAGGAGCCTCAGACTCATCAAGAATATTTACAAGCTGAACCACCAGTAGCGAGAAGCAATAACGCTACCAATAATTGAATGTGGGATGAAATTTTGGTGAACAAACTCAAGTTAACGGGTTCAATGTCAGAGTTTGCAAGATATAACAATTGATGGAATATCGCGTACTTGATGTAAACTTATCTCGGCACTTTGGATCACCAAATGTTTTCGAGTGTCTAATTTTCCTTGTTGATATTCATGCATGACTCAATTGTCGACTCATATTCCCAATGCTAGAGTTACAAGACTATTCATTGATGATGGGCACGTGCGGAAAATCAACAAATATTCTCGGTTGGTTCAATTGTCCAGAAATCATCGATTTGTCTGACGAGGAAATCAGTTGAGTACAACAAATTTCTTGTCTTTTGTATTGGCGTGCGTGCTATTTCTCGAGACGGAATGTGAAGATAAACTCATGAACGAAGACAAACTGTCGAGACAGAAAGTTCAAGAGTTTCGAGTCATTCGCAATATCCAGCCACAACCCAATCTTCAGAGATTGGGTTGTGGCTCCAACTCTCAAAATCACTATACGATATTTTCGCATACTTATTTTTTTACGTCTCATCTACGGTAAACGATTCTTTCTCTTAGAAGGCAAAACGAAAAAATATCTCAATTTTGTTGGATAATAATGCTTTAACATGACAATCAATCGCACATTTCAACAAGAGTGAATGTAAATCTACCCAATCCATGAATATTGACATCTAAGATCCGTAGAGTGAAGAACAATCCATTCACTTTTCCTTCTTTTGTATTGAACTTTTCAAATGATACAAAACAGATCGTTCAACTATCTCGTGCACTCGATGTAATAAATGATAATTGGGACTACCAACAAAGATGGCTACTACAACGATTCTACATCTTGTCCTTTGTGGTTCTTGTTACTGAAACGATGCGAATGGGAAGACAAACGAAATGCGAGAGAGTCCAGCGAACCGTCTAAACTTCCGGTTGGGCTAATTCGATAAATGGCCGGTAGCAAAGTCCCACGACGGGAACTCGGTAAAGGAGCAGAATGGTGAGAGGGTTAACTGTTGCAGGCCACCTAGAATGGAAATTACAAAGTCTTCGAAGCCATTCATTTAATGTCGAAATCGAATCTTGTTTAAATTGGCGCACTGATTCTTTCAAATTGCTTGCACAAGAGATTACTTCTTTGTACCCAATCGATTCTACATAATTTGTGATAGCATCATTCTCAACCTGATCAACATCAATTTTTTTGTGAATATATCTGATATTGAAGAAAATATTATCTAGTTCAGTGATATGAGATTGACGTTTTTCAACCGATAAAATTCTCTATTTATCGCTCAATTTAACGTGGTGAGATAAAGTCCATTCTCAGAAGAGATACAGAAGTTTTCATTAACCTTTGTTACGTTGCTCACGTTCACCATGAATTTCTCAAGCTCCAAGGTATTTGATTGAAACCGTAGACTCGCTCGTCTGCAAGTGGGATTTGAATTTTACAAAAGCGGTTGATTCTACGACCTCACCGCACATACGTTGCTGGGTTTCCACCTCGCTATAGGAGATTCGAGAATTCGAGATTCTCAACTGAAATATCCTCTCTCATTGGTTGGCCCTTTGTACCGGTCTATTTCTCTTCCCTCTCGTATCCTATACTTTCTCCCTCTCTCTCTCTCTATTTGGATCATTCTCTCCTCTCCTGTTTTGTGCTTTCAACTCACACACAGACACTCTCGAAGCCCCTGCCTCCTCTATTACTCCTCATCCCTTTTCATCAAATGCTTCCGAGCTTTGCTCTTCAAAGTTGGCTGGATTAAAATTTCACGAACGTTCTGGCGAGAAATTTTCATTAACTTTGGTTTCACGTATTTCGTTTTATATACTCCTCATCCCTTGCTGTGTTTCATACTTTTCTGATTTCCTGTTTCGTTGGCTGTTCATGAGAAAAATTCTGAAAGGATTCGAAAAAAACTCGATTTTTTAAATTTTTTCTTCATCGTCTAAAAGTATCTCTCGAGTGTTGATTTATACGAGCAATTCGTGTATTCAGACTAATTGGAATGAAAAATAGTGGTTTCAGTATATCATGGTTATATGAAAATTCTACGGCTCGGACTGCTCACTCTGCCAGTGATCAATCTCATAAAATATCATATTCGAAATCAAAGAGTATTACTCTCTGACTCGTTATCTCATTGATTTATAACCATACCAATTTCGCTCGTTTGTCGTAATATTTCATCAAACGGAACAATGAGCTTATCCTCTTGCAATCATTGACTTTTCAGAAAATATTGCCCCGACCGACAACTCTTTTATCACAAAATTCCATACACTGAGCTTTTCGTATCCAAGCTGCGATGCAAAACAAGCTAAATAAATCGCTCGCCACATCGATTGATTTCATATAGTCATATATATGTATATCATATCTGAATAAATACACAGGCAGCCAATACTGCATCCAAAATCAACAAAACGAGCGCATCGTTAAAATTGTTCATTTCACCCAATAGTAACCCGTCAGTGAATCGTAGATCCATCGTGCAATTTCACATATTGAGCTCTCGCTTTCTGTCTCTCAATATTTTCAAAAGTTCTCAACAGGATATACGCAGGGTCAAAGGACATATAGGAAAAATGAAAAATGGAGAATTCTTGTCAACTTTTACAAGCTGAGCCATCATTCTTGCATGCAAAACTGGCCTGTTATATTTACGAGTTTTACTATCGAATGTAAAAAAAAAAACGTAAAGGATATATTTGTCCTCGGCCCTTTTATAACCGAAGCACAGATCAAACGCACGCTCGCATACTCACATAGAATATCCGATCACAACTGCACACTTGCATCGAAAGATAGAGATATACGCTTTGGCAAAAGTGCGCGTGCCTGTGAATATCAGGGCTCGCAAAGGTAAAATCCGTACATGGAAAGCGTAAAATCGGTACGATATTCGAAAATCAAACGATTCGATTTATAAAGCCGATACTTGCTTCGTGCTCTTGATACTCTATAGTACCGCTGAGGTGTGCAAAATTTTTTTTGCATACTAGCGATGCGTACACCATTGAATTACGCTTCGAATTATAATTTTGCTTGTGTAAGAATACATTTGTGTATGTATGTATGTATGGGTGTAAACAAAGTAAAGCGATCGGTACGACCAATAATAATGTGTGCAGCGAATCGCAACGAGCTTGTTTTACGACATTGCTTTTGTATATATAAGCGAGTCGTGCGATCGCATACAATGGAGAAAGTAGATGTACATGGGCGGGTGCTCGAAAAACGGGCGCGAGATGTTTTTGCAATTTGCAAGCGGTACGTGCAATCATGATATCGCTACGTGAATATCTTTGCTGCGTGCTATTTATGCAAACTTCGATATTGCGCGAGTATTGGTGGGTCAGTGGCTGTCGATTTCGTTCTGGTTCAAGCCCTTCAAATGAAATAATCCCTTGCAAGCTCGAGAATACTTTTCTAGGTATTTGATTGAATTTATTTGAATTACTTCAGAACGTTGCGGTTTGTGGATGTTTTGCCGAAAATACCGAAAACTTCGACCTTATGGGCAGTTTTGAGTAGGTTGGCGTATTTTTCTCTGCCATCAAGAAATACCAAAAGATACACTATACTGCTTTGAGGGAGCTCAATTAGAATTCGGACGGACTCTCTATATTGGAAAAAAATTATCGAAAGAAACGCAAAACTATCCCTAATGTAAATTTTTCATTTTGGTCTCGTCGAATGTTGTTGAGTTCTACTAGCTGCTCAAATTCCCAGAGGAATCCCAATTTTGATGATTATAACGATTATGAATATTCACAAGAAAGTGATTATGATATGTGAAAATCACGAATTCGTTGAAAACAAAATCACAAATGGATTTCGATGAAAAGACTGATCTGAATCACAGCGATAGAATTCTCGGAAGTGCATCTGAAAAATTCAACCTCTTTTGAAAGTTATTGAGATTTTCTCACTAAAGTATTAACCTCTGTTCCAAAACTCCGAGAAATAGCTCAAAGGTACGTGGACTCTACATCCCCATGCATCTCATTTGTATTCTGAAGCAAGCGAGACGTTCCACGAAAAGCATTCACGCCAAGCCTGATAAAGTTGCAAATTTTCTCTCAAGCTCGTCCGTCGGTTTGAAACGACTAGTGTCCACGGGTCCACCCTTTAGATATCTGGCTCTCATTCAAAGAGCTTCACTCGCTTTATACCTACCCGCTCACATGTATCCTATCTATATACATGTATATAGATATATCGCACAAGCAAGTTGAGGCACAACCGGAAACGGAATAGGCGATGAGCGACTCTTGCGTCGAGCCGACGTAACGCAGTCTGCATAATTCAGCAAGCCCCAGAAAAGCTCGCGGGCGCCAGGCAGAGCACTTTTTCTCGCTTACGGAATGTTGCGCTCACCTGCTTTTTGTCCGACCATGCATCTTTTTCTCTCCCCCCCCCCACCCTCTCTCTTTCTCTCTCTCTCCTCTTTACCTCTCACGGGTTTGAAGTACGCAAAAGAGCTGCACTGTCACGCGCTCATCTCGCGGCAAAGTTCATTATACGCCTAATTTTCCATGAGTCTGCAAAAAATTTTCCCGCAACGCTCAAGATTGATAGATGCCGCGTCAGGCTGGTTGATGAGCTAGCTATAAATCGTGCCACCAATCTACATTTTGTGGCATATAGATTCAAAGTGATTATAATTCAGCATCGTAACCATTGCACAGATTGGAAGTTATGATTTTAATTTAGAAGAAAGGAAAAAGAAGATTCAATTCAGATTAAAATCGTGGTTTTGGAACTATTGCTACTATGGATTTCTCCATTCGAGAAAGATTTTTCGCGTAATGTTGTTATTCAATCGTGTCACCTTGCACCAACCGCGTGATCAATTGATTATTCTCCAGAAATTTAATCTTGAAAAATGGTTGAAGAATACATGGAGAATTTCCCAGGAATCATGATCAGGATTGCAATATCCGAGGCCAATACAATGACTTGAGCTGTGCCAAAAATTTAGAGCTACAAGCGGGAGTAAAAGAAACGAGTTGATCGAAACCGTGCTTGTCATATCAATTATGGACCATAACCACAGCCCGATTTTGCCTCGATATAAAGTCAATTTTAATGATGGCAATGACATCATACCGTTCATCTTTGATCAATTACGGTGATGATCTGGCTGATGATGATGATTATGATGGTGATTGGGATTAATAACGATGCAGGAATTGAAATCAGAATGATTGTTTGAGATTGTTCTGCAAAGTTAAGCAACACCATTTCGTAAATCATGATTACACAGCCCCCAAAGCAAAGAAAGTGATCTGAATAAGCGGCCTTGCTCTGTTGTCTCTTTATTTTTGGATCGCTGATTCCGAATCTAATATCGGTTCACACTATTCTCATCGTTTTTTCGAGATATTGGAGGTCAAAATGGATTAAAAAGTGAAAAATTGCTGAAATTTCACATACGTGGATTTTTTTGGATCACTGAAGACGAATACGAATCTATATTTCATGTACTGGTACACAAACCTAAAATATTGACTGTTACTTGAGATTAATGACAAAAATTTCATTTTTTGCTATCAAATTCAGAAAGAGTACAGGATTTCACATACAAATATCATATGTTTTCAAAATATTTTAAGTAATTATTCAAAGATCCAAAATGGAGCAAATCAGCCCTTGAGAAGAAGATGACTATCCCAACTCGCTGGCTTACCAGTCGACCTGCCGATCCACTGACCTATTAACCTGATCCACCGATCTCTTTATCTGACACGTAACCCATCCTTCCATCGAGCTGATCACGATGGATCCGCTGACCTGCCACATGATCTACCAATCTGCAGACCTGACATGGCCTACTCACCCACCAACCACTCTACCTGTCTCACCTGTCACTAAATCGCATAGCGAGTCAACGAATCAGTAAATGATATTCCAGGGTTTGGCAGGTCACTTTTTCAGTGTGCAGATAATAATTGGGTTATGTGGCAGCTCAGTGGGTTAGTAGGCCATAAGATCATATTCCAAATCAGCTGGTCGGTGGGTGTGTGGGATGATTTAACAGGTCGACAGGTTGGTGGGTCGTGTGTCAGATTGATAACTTGGTGGGTCAGGAAGTAATCTGGTAAGCCGACGGGTTATATGATAGATCAGTCAGCCGGTGGGTGTGTTGGTCATCCGGGAGTCTACCAGGTCGACAGGTTAGTGGGTCATGTGTCAGAATCATATGTTAGTGGAACGTTAAGTGAACAGACAAGTCAGCGGTCTGTACGACCTGGTGGGTCTATCGGTCATCTGAACGGTCAGCAGGTCGACACGTTGGTGGGTCATGTATCGGATAAATGGGTCGGTAGGTCGGTAGATCGTCCGGCAATTCGATGGGTCATATGACAGGTCAGAAGGTCTATTGGTCATACGGAAGGTCATCAGGTTGATGAGTTGGTGGATCACGTTCAAGATGAGGAGGTTGGTGGGTTAGCGGGTCATATGACAAGTCTGAAGGTTGGTGGGTCTACAGGTCACCACCTTGACAGACGATGATTCATGTGTCAGATAAAGAGGTTGGCGGATCGGTAGGTCGTACATCAGGCCACTAGGTCAGTGGGTCGGCAGGTCGTTCGGCAGGCCAGTGAGTTGGGATAGTCAGCTCCTCGTCAAGTGCTAACTCGTTCGATTGTGAAATCTCGGACAAGCGCTCGGGCACTAGCTTCACGCCGTGTAATGATAAGGCTCTTCGGTCCCCTGTATCGTAATAGATATTTACGATACGAGGGGAAGTGCCACTTTTTGGCACGGCGTGAAGTTAGCGCCCGAGCGCTTGCGCGAGGGAGCTAAACGCCGTGCCGACGAGTGGCATATTTTTGCCCCGTGTATCGTACTCTATTTTCTAGCACGTGTGTCCCTATACGTTTTGGAGGATGCGGGGAGGTATGGGGGGCAAGCGGGAGGTTCGGGGGGCGGGAGGTTCGGGGGGCGGCAGCCCCCCGACTGAAAAAAAATACTCCCTTAGTGCCTCAAAATCCGTATCTACTATCATCGTCTGCTTGCATCATACGCGAGCATATAAAGAGATGTGAACAATGCGACCGCGCATAGCAGAAGACACGACCGTGCAGTAGACGCATATGCTGCTCTGGCTGCACCGAAGAGCGACTCGCGACTCCTCGCAAGACAAGTAGTGCAGTGCTCAAGTCATGTTCGATTTATCGTTACACAATAGTGATTTCTGAGATTTTGGTACTTCGCGAAGTAATATTACGACCATTTTTGAGTGTCTGCGCACATTCTGATGCACTGCAGTAAACACAGCAAACGCGCGCGTTTTCGACGTAGTCGACAACGAGTCACTCGTGGCCAACTTCGCACCGTGCATTAGAATGAGCGGCTAACCTTTGCAAATCACTCGGTGTTTACTCGCTTCCCGGGGCTTCTTTCCGATCGACATGAGCTTCTGAATGTGTTTTTTGTTATAATTCTGCATAACGATTTTCATGCCAGTGATTTCCGACGTTTAAAATCAGCCAGTGAAGCATCTCCGATAAAGTCAATTCCACGGCCACGGTGGCCATTGACCGTGCCGTAAAGTGCTACTTTTGCTCCACGCAAGCGTGCGTAAAGATAGGCTAAAGGGCACCTAGTGCTGAAATAGTATTTTTCGATTCGAGGGAGGGAAGTTTGGTTTTGCTTTTCGAGTGATTGTTTTCGGACCGAGCCCTGGCGAGGGTCGAAATTAGCACGAGTAAAGCAAAAAAACTTCACGCCCGAGTATCGAAATACGTTTTTCGCAATTTTCCGATGTTTGGGTGCCTACAAAATTGCGAAAAATAACTTTCGCGCCTTGCACATGAGGTTCCCCGCTTCCGAGCGATCATTTCAACCCTCGCCTTCGGCTCGGGCCGAAATCCGATCGCTCAGAAGCGAGCTACAACCTCATGAACTCGGTGCGAAATATACTATTTCGATCGACTGGGCGTAAAGTAAACGAAAACTACCGTGCGCAAAGCAGTGCTTTACGCACAGTCGATCGAAAATTACTTTTTTGATATTCCGTGCGTGAGAAAGAACTTTGTACACAATTTGACGGCTTTCGCTGACAGTTCATCAAGAAGTATTGTTCGATACATGGGAGCAAAACCTATTTTTTGCATCCTCGTGATGATTCCAACCCTCATTTGCGGCTCGGACCGGAACCTCATCATTCGGCCACGAATTGAGTTCACACCCTTGTACAGTGAAACCTGTGTACATTGGACACCTTCGGTGCAAGAGAAAAGTGTCCAATGTAGGCAGGTGGCCAATGTACCCAACACCGGCTGGAAAGTCACGACAAATCATGTAAACACGATGAATATGGATTATTTTTAATATGTTGTCATCAGAATTCGTCATACATATATAAACCCTTGTTGATGCTTGAAATTATCGTCGACAATACAGTAATACTTCACACTGGTTTAAAAAAATTGCTAATTTTTGATTGAACTGGACATTTATGGGAAAATAGTTCTTTTTCATACTCGATATTAACGTTGTACAAATCACTCATACATTGAGGTAAATGGACGGATGCAAATTTCATAAACTCTTTCAGATGCAATTGAGCTTCTTCATAGCTAGGTACACTTGTCACATTCTCTAGAGATGAATCTTCACTATCACTGTCATCAGAACGAACATTCCTGCTTGAACTACCAGCCAATACACTCTCTAAGATTGCGTCTGGCGAACTAAGTGATTCTTCGTGAACTTGCAAGTGATCATCACAACCCACAATTTCTTGCGCCGAACAGATGTCTTCTCGTAACTCCGCAGGCAATGCTTCTATTATCGGGCCTAGGACATCACTAGCCGATCTCACATTTCCATCTGCTTCCAAGCCATCGTTATTCAATTCTTGTGCAAATCCAGCTCGTTTAAAACACTTCAAAATTGTTGTGGAAGACACCTCGTTCCATGCCGCAGCAATCCACCTCACAGCATGATAAACTGAGATGGACTTGATGAAGTTTGTTCTCTCGATACCTGTTTCCAGCTTACTGACAATGTGTTGTAGCATCAGCTTCCTATAGTTCAATTTTACATTCTGAATAATACCTTGATCAAGAGGCTGCACTTCTGAAGTCAAGTTTGGAGGCAAAAATTCTATTTTCACATTACTGAAAGACATGGAGCATTTGTGGCTCGATGCATTATCAACAAAAATGATTATCTTCCTTCCAGCAAGTTTCATTTTTATGTTTACAATTTTAGCCCATTCTGTGAAATAAATCGAAGTCATCCAAGCTTTCTGGTTTGATTTCCATATTACAGGTAAATTGTTTATATCAACACGATTTTCACGAAACGCACGAGGATAGTGTGAAGTCAGAAAACCGAATAGCTGTGTGAGTGAGATGTGACAAGGAAAATGTACACTGCTCACGAATATCAAATGTATATAATTCTAAGATTGGCCAATGTACACAGTGAAAATTACTTGTTCGGTGCACGTTCATGGTGTCCAGAGTAGGCAGGTGGCCAATGTACAGAGGTGGCCAATGTACACGGATAATTTTACATAAGAAACAATGGGCTGAAATCCGGTGCAGCGGAAAAGTGTCCAAAGTCGACAGGTGGCCAATGTACCAAGGTGGCCAATGTAACAGGTTTTACTGTATCGAAATGTGCAATGTTGATATACTGTGCGTGGAACTGCATTCTGCGCACACTTCATCGCATTTTACTCACAATTTATCAAAGAGTATAGTTCGATACACGGGAGTAAGGTTTATTTTCCCATCCTCATATCGAAACGTACAATTTTCAAACGATCGTTGTTTCGAGGATTAAAACTGATTGACAAGGAGCACCCAGGTGTTGTGGGCCACAGATTTGGCTGAAACTCTTGGGATAGTCTCCTTTCACCACAAAAAGGTAAAACCCACAGCCGCACTTGCAAATGCCCAACCGTTTTCAAGCTATATCTAATGACATTAGCATTGCCCATATGGGCTCATAATCAAAAAAGATATATACATATAAAGATATACTCGTAATGCTAATGTTATAAGCTGCAGCTCGGAAACACTTAGGCATTTGCAAGTGAGGCTCTGGGTTTCATCTTTTGGCGGTAAAAGGAGACTATCCCCAGAGTTTCAGCAAAATCCGTGTTCCACAACCCCTGGGTGTTCCTCGTGAGTCGCACAGGAAGTATTATCCCTGAATTCACTGTCAGATGACGTAGTGCACCCTGGAATCACTTCATATTTTTTCTGTACTCCTTCATCCTCAATGACTCCTACCCACAAAGACTTCCCTTTGCCGAATGGGAAGTCTCATATTTCATTTCAATTTTTCTAAAAAGAATAGCTATAAACAATAAATCTTATCAGAAACAGAGTCGAAATCTGATGCGATTAATCGATTACTCGTCGACGAGGAATGGGAATCGAAGCATTACTCTCGGCGGATGGTGATAGCGTTGGTTCCCTTGGTAACCTCGATAAATCATGAAAATCCCATCAGCAGACAGAGAGCGAGAGAGAGCCAGAGTCAGAGCCGCGTATTTGATCCGCGAGTTAATGATCTGACTTCAGTCGAGTGCTCGCTCTCGATCCGGTCTGCGATTTACGTATGACAAGCTTCTCTTTGAAGCTGTATACATGTGAGTTCATATGTAGATGTAGTTGGATTGAGAGGAGTGAGAGAAACGATGCATGTAAAATACGTAACCGAGCGTGTACAGGGCGATAATATCGAGAGAACGAACAGGAGGTAAAGGGTGCGTGTGAGCGTGCGAATTACTCCCATTTGGCTATAGTAGTACGAGGCTCTTTGACCATGCGTAGATGTATCCAGAAACGCTTTGAATACATCGGGAGAATATGTCCGTAATGTTTGCCATTGCTGTCGACATGTCATCGAGTTTATGATTCGCGAGCAATCCCATTCCGAGTCGAACAGCGTACTCAAGGCTAAAATCTACTCATGGATTCAAATATCCGCACCAAATCCAAGAATCTAATATGAGATCGAAAATTCCGGTTCTCGTTTCATTCATGTATCTGAGAGTGGTGTGAACAGAACTTGAATGATTTGCAGATATTGATTTAGGCCTCAAAGTTGTTATGAAACATCAACATGGGTCTTGATTCATTATAGCCCAGCTTGGTAACAATTTTCACGATACGCTGGACAATATAAATCCGTAGAATCCATGAGATATTTGAAAACACTACCAATATTGATAGAATTTCAGCTCATGGGAAATATTGCCTTGCTGCTATTGCACAATTATATTGAAAAGTATTAGTGGTTCAAACAGCATAGTATCATGAATAATAATTGGTCCTACAGAATCGATCCGCGGGAATATTGACCATTATAATATCCAGTAGCAATATTAGGGCTCCCACTCGTACCATCAGCTAACCGCAATTATTACTACAGCGATAATGATGATTCTAGCCTTTCATGGATTATTATGGTCTGTTAGAGTACAGCATCATAGCCTTTAGTGCAGTTCTCTTGGCTCTCAATAACGTACATAATTCACGTGGATTGTATACGAGGCATACAGATCCTCTTATACCATCTGACACGTAATACGTACTCTCTCAATGAAGAGGGTTTGGCTCGTGGAACCGATGCGGCAGTATACGTTAGCGTGTAACGTTCGTGAACTATGGTGATAGAGCATCGCCCATCTCAATGGCTCCACAGACGCGTATCCGCCTACTAGTCAATGTCCTACAAACACCGAGCTTTGCTTGGTGCCATTGACCGGTAATATTTGTCATACACACATCCAATGTGTCCTCTGCATATATGAATTGTCTAGTGCTTTGCTTTTCATACGGCCGTATTTAAACAGTGTCATGGAGTTGTGTAGGAACTTTCACATTAATAGTAGGTTAATATATTGATTAGATGAGGACAAGTGAGTGGAGACGAATGCGATGAATGACACAAAGTCCAATAATTTCACTTTGTACATGCAGAATCGTAATCGACTTTCAAGACTCGATTTTGTAAAATCGCGACCCTTCTGAACAAATTTAATCTGCCCACTGCAGGAACATTTCTAGCTGACTAAGAGATGATCTGGTGTTTGAAACATTCAATTAAAAATGGAAACGAACAATAGAATGAAGGAGTCGGAAAAATAACGATTTTCATTTTTTTTATCTTGAATGAAACCTCTCCAGAAGGACAATTTGTGTGTCACTATGATTCTCAGATCTTCAAAAAATTTGCTGAACTCTTTCAAATTCTTCTGATGTTCCTTCGAGAGTCATCATGAAATATTAAAAATCACAATTGATCTGAACAGTGTTAATAATACTGGACTTTTTAAAGAACGGATCAGCGCTTTGCTGAGTCATTTTTCATCAAAATTGAATAAGTTATTAGGTTTGAGAAAATCACTCCAAATTTCCCTGAAAGATTGAGGAAGATCTCGATGAGAATTACGAAAGAAGAGTCTTTGACAGTGGGGATTAAATGAAATTGATTCTTTATGAGGAAATTTGTAACGAATAAAGATTCCATATGAGTAATGTTACAAGATTGATGATTCTCATATAGGACTACAATATATGATTGTGGTCAAATGATTGATTCTTCCAAAGACTTGATTTGAACTTAAATTCGTACTCAAGGAAAATATCTATCAATTCCATGTCAAAAATTGCTAGCATGACATTACTCAACTTCCCGCAAAAGTATAACGGAACTCTCTTGTATTTCTCATTTACTGCTTCATACTATAGAAATTCTTCATTTCTGATATTTATTTCATTCTCTTATTATCATGATGAGAGCTCAGATATTGAGAACACGATGCACTCTTACTTTTGATTCTGAATATTGATGCATGTTTTTCACACAAAACCATGATAATCATCGGAAACTCTGCATGAGATTTGTCATGATTACTCTTTACAAATGAACTTGTCTTCTTCGAATCATGTTACTTGCGAATTTCTCTCATGTGGAGATTCATAATCACCCGCACTTCCATTCATTCCAAAACCATGGCGAATTTTCCAATTTCCTGCGTATTGAATGGTCGAGCAGAATCTGCTCGTCAAATCCACGTCGCCCCCTTTAAAAAGATGTCTCTTTGACCGGAATGAAATACACCCATCCCGAGGCGATAGCATCCGATGGCATTCATCTGATCTCATGATGGATTTCTCGATTTCTCAAAGAGAATTTTTTCCATCAGGAGATATGCCATCAGTTATCGATCCATTCCTTTGAATGGATCGAATCTATTCAATAGGACATCTCCGTCGGGAATCAAAAGAGCAAAATCGATAATGGTGGCTTGTAGCTCAATCAACGATCATATTTACTCTCTAATGAGCTTCGTTATCATGAATTGCACAAGTCTGATACAAGTCCTTTTCATGACTGGCTCCCTTGGGAATATTCCATCTGGAAGTCCCCATTAGGAAAAGATGAGCTAGCAATAACATCGGAAAGAATTTTACATCTTGTGGCCAGCATCACCTTCCAAAGGAGCCTTTTCATCCCCGTAAAATTTTCGTCAATAAATCATCCTTATAGCTGTGGCAAAGAGCCCAGTAAAGAACTCTGATATCATGGGCACATCAAAATCCTACAAAGCCAAGACCCAATAAAACTCGACCAAATTTCGTGACCGTTTAACGACTGGCACGTGCCTGGAAAACGCCACACGAATTTGTCGCTGGTTCCTCGCCAATCAGTTGCTAGAGATACGTGAGGTACCAGAATGAACCACCACTACCACAATCAAATTGGTCATCGGCTGACGCAAACGTGCAAGGAGGCCAAATCCTCCACTTCCGATGCTGCATCAATCTATATAGATATATATTTAGTATATATCTATGGTCATCTGTTATGTGCTTGCGTTTCGAACATCAGTGTCTGGCAGGTAATGGCTCACGTGGTTACCGCCACCACCGTCCAGTTAGTCTCTCGGTAACCATTACCGTGACGTTGCAGCTTATATGCCACGAAATTCTGCAACGTCTTCAAAACCGCTGATGCTGCGTTGCTAATGACCCGTCACCGGTGTTGTGCAAAATCATATTAGCATGGTGGCCAGTTTGGACGTGTTCTGACTGTGCACTATCGCTTGGGTAAAGATTGGTTGAAGGTGATTTGGTCCTCTGAGAGTGGTTACTCTGGGACGAGATTGATGTCCACAAGGAATGGATTGATCCGAGACCCTTTTGGAACCAAAAAAATCCAGGACAGATATTTCCTAATTCATTTATACTACCGTGGAATGACATCTTCGTGAAAATGAGTTTCGATGGTTGTTGCAGTCATTTTAGAAGTATGACGAATTGAGAGCAATGTTCCCGAAAGCTTCTTCGAAGATATCATGAAATTGATTTGAAACCCCCTATCTGAGTCACGAGAATTTTTGAGAGTACTTTCGAGCAATTTTTCGGAGAATTATCCACCAATAAATCAAGTACGCCATAAAAAATGCCGGAGTAGAGCATATTTGCCAAGACCTCTACCATGCGACCACGATATTTCTGGCAAAATGTGAAGGTTATTCCCATGCCCTGTGCTTGTGCATATATGTTTTGTCAGAAATATCGTGGCCACATTGTATACTTGGAGCGTTTGGGGGGTAAACGAGTATTGCAAGAACGGTTTGGTTCAATGAGTTTATAAAGGTTGATATCGAAAAATTTTCCAATACACAAACCGAAACCAAAACGTATCATATTTTTGAGACTTTTTTCAACCTTCTTCAGGGTTTTTTACCCATTTCACATCTCTAGGTTTTGAGAGAAATATTCTGTCTTAGAAGGCGATTACAATTCAGAGCTTGCATCAGATTTGCATGTTCGACGTTGCTTGGAATGTAAATCATACAAGCGATCTCGAACAGTAGTTTAATGATGTGTAAGGCAGACGATACCAAGCTGGTGTGGCATCTCAGAGTAGGCGCACCCGATCAGATTGAAACTTGTAGCCGATCGGAATACGCAATCAGCATTTACCCTATTCTAGAGTGCCAGGTGTGCCTCGAATTTTCAAAATGCCTTGCGGTTCTCTTAAACATTCCTGTTACTGCCAATGTGTACTAGTCATTCCACATTTCAGTTCGTCTCTACTGAAGGTGAAATAATCTTATGTCTTATTTCTGATAAGTTGTGGATTTTCCAGTTAGTTATTCTTATTCGATGATATTTTATCGGTCATTTGTTTGCCCAACAACGATGGCGAATTTCGATGACGCAAATTTTAAGTACATGCATATGGCATATTTTGTTGAACCATTCATCGAAAAATTGTAGTGATTGAGTATTTATGTAACTTGAGGGATATTTAATGAAACTTTGGTTCATTTCTATGATTTCATTATCAGGGTGAAATTTTCAAGATTGGAAGCACAACTAGAATTGCGATTGCGATTCCATTAGGAGTCATAAAGAAACTGAAATCCACAAAGAATAAGTTGAATCCACGAGAAAGTTAGCGACACAGAAGAAGAAGTCACAGGACTCCCAGAAACAGGAATTATTCGTCGTTATCTGAGAATTTCCAGTCGACTTGAATTTACGAACAACCAACTCTTTTACTATCTGCTCCACGACGTCGCGGAGTTCTTATCGCATTTACATGATTTTGAATAATTGTCCTCTTATTTTGTCGTATCTGCAGCAAAAAAAAGAGAGTCGATATCTTGGCGTTGTATTTTTTCATAATCTCCGTCTGAATTTATTTGAAAGGAAAGCGAGGGAAGAATGGAAAGATCCCTCGGGCTTTACACTGGAAAATCTTACTCTTTTATCTCTCGCAGCTTTCTTCTCGGTCGTCAGGTAGTGGTGTGTGCATCGTAGAGGAATGCGCAAAATCTTCTGGAAGGATATTTACCAACGGATCTCTTCCTACCTTTCGTCTGAATATTTTCTCCCGTAAAAGCTGCAAAGCTTTTTGTGATTCACACACATGTACATGTATTGTAAGCTGTAAATGTCTGTTTAGGGAGCGTTTATGGCTTAGGTGACGCATTCTCCCGATTTTTGAGCTTCTTTCAACTAAAATCTTTATAACTGTTTTACTCATGAAAATTTGAGCCTTGCATCTTCACCAGAGAATCATTTGAAAGCCACTTTTCATCCGAAGACTTGTGAGGAAGTGTAGAGTATCAGCCTAGGGCTTATCTCGTATCACGAAATCCACCATAGCCATCGATCGATCACATAAATTGGCATCGGTACTGGATGAACTGAACCACTAAGAGGTTTACGGTGGTAGCAGCAGGTATATCGAAAGGCAGCATCCCTTCGCGGGGATGGTTGAAAGGAAATTAAACGCGTCTGGAGCCTTGCATGGATCACAGGTACATTCACCCGGGGGGCTTTCCACGCGCCAAGCTCTATGCGGAATAAATTTACCCCTGCAGCTGCAACAGCCTTCCTCTGATGTTCTTCCTGTACGTACCACATACATCACGCCAGCATCTCAGTATCTATGTGTGTGTGTGGGTAATATATAGATGGTGAACTCAGTCTGTGTCTGTATAATATAGCAACGTGCGTGAGGTACCACATTAAGGCCGGTCTCTTTGCATGTGTTTGCCCGTTTGTTCCGGCGACGTTTTCCCGATGTGCTTTACTGTGCTACGGAGACAAAGCTCACCTTCTCACAAGATGCTTTGATCGTTGGCTCTGTGTGAAGGCGAGCTCTGCTGTGACATAATAAACGCAATATCTCGAGCACAAGAAAATAATATACCTGTATCTTGATTGTGTGATGTTGCCGGGTCACGTGTATATTCTGAGCAGCAAGTTGCTTTGAAATATATAGAGACGTATGAATATATGTGGTATGGGTTGGCTCTGCACTGCTTTGTCTTCGCCTGTGCTTTACTGAGCGATTTGTGATTTTGCCGTGCACATTTATGCATGCAAATATGATGCGAGGTATATACTGAGGGGCAAAGTTGGCGAAGAGATGGCGTACAGAGGAATGATGAGAATTTTGGCGTAGTTGTGTGGAGCAGAGCTATTTTGACGCAATCATCCTTTCCGCGAGAAGATGCACAGGGGTAGTTTGAGCGAGCGTCTCGGTAATGAGTCTTTGAACTACGAGACCGCATTTGCTGTGGGATGCTTTTCCCTAGTGTGTGTATGTGTGTTTCGGAGGGAGAGAGGCGGGGGGGGGTGCACATTAGAGCTGTCTTTGACTGGAATTCATTTGCGGAGGAGCTAAGAGTTATCGTCGCTACAAATTATTTGAAGCTTCAAAGCACTTGACAACTAGTTTTCTCATATTCCAATTCCTTGTGAGACTTCGGTAATGATGTCAGGATTGCTGAAATTTGCAAAGCTTTGTTTGGGTTTCTTATTGAGTTTGGTTTGTTTGGAAGCCATTGTATTATCCTATTATGCTCAGTTTTCAACTATGTTTATTTTGGTTGTGATAGTTCCATGAGAATATATTGGCATAAAGAGACGACGGAAAATAACCTCAAAAATTGAGCTCCGATTCTCTATTGTAAACATTTCTTTCTTCATTGGAATCTGTTTCTGGAGTATTCTGGTAAGTTCTAGAAATTTTCGGGATTTTTCGCATCAATTGATTCCAAGTTATTTCAAGAGTCAACAATCTACTTTGTTGTCTGTAGGTAATATTCGGCAAGACCATGAATACTTCGGATTTTTTTAGGGTGGGATTTTTTGCTTGAACCTTTTGTATTGTCTAGATCGTATTTTCTCTAAGTTGTAATGATATTTAAGCGGTCGTATTTCACTCATAACTCGAGTATTGTTTTTGAGTGGGCCGATGAACCTCTGGTCATGCTGAGTCTGTAAATCAAAACACTAGGGGATTTAGTGATATGAAACACGAAAGTAGTTCAAATATTATCTCATCGAAATGTTCTAACTGTCTGATCGGAAGAATGGATCGTAAGAAGGGAATTCTATGACTCCACCCCAGTGCTTACAGATGTGGAATGCCAGTATTTATCAAGCATGATTGTATTTCTTTGGGGTCTTTTAGATTCTGGGCCTTTTAGCTCGGTTTTTAGTTATGTTGTTGAAAATACAATATTCACGTATTTAAAATTTCTCATGTTACACATCCGTGATAAAGGTTATCGAAGCTGACTCTTCTCATGAAACTAATGAAAACCAGGTCAAATTTAGAGGAAGGAATCGATCGTTCAATCCTCCACTCGAGCAAATAGCGACCACAAAAAAGCCCAATCACCTCTTCGGTAACACCGCTCAATGATAAGACAGGAAAGGGGAAGAAAATTAAGGAAAACCGGTGCAGTTTCCCTGGCAGAATTGAACGATAAATTCATTCCCGTCCGACAGAATTACCGCCATCAATTACGAGGCATGGGCCAACCAGATAATGTCTTCAAATCCTCACGGCACGAACTTTCATCATAGATCAAGGCTTCGTGGCTACGTCGCTCGTGCTTTCTTTGGACTCGAATTCATTGTCACCGGTCCAAGCCCTTAATTCTGATATAAAGAGCCCCCCGGTGAACCTCTCTCAATTTCATCCCAACTTGCATAAGCTTCTCTGAAATGCAGTGAAACTTCAAAGTTTCACTTTGATGGAGCGTATCCGCAATGACTCGAAGCTTCTTTTAAAAGAGCGATGTTCTCGGACCGGGCAGAAACTACGTCACAAAGTACTCTTGAAGCTTTACAATGCCTTGATTTTCAAATTGACTTCGTCAATTTTCTATGGACAGTTCAATTCTACCTATATTGGATATTCCATATATTCGTTTCTGGAAAAACTACCTCCTGCTTTGCATTTGTTCAATGGGTAAAAAAATTTATTTTCATAAAATGAGCATAAAAGTTTAAAAGAGAGTTATTCTTGAAAATTGAAGTGTCTCGCATGTGGCGTGCGAATCAAGAATTTTTTCATAAAATACAGGAAGCACTGTTGGCTTACGTTTTAATCCTTCTCTTTTCGAGGCCGTTACGCGATGAAAAGGCCACAAAAAGGAAGAGGCGCAGAGCTCAGCTCTCGCTAGTAATAGCAGCGTCAGTTTCCAGTTGTATTACAACTGCGAGAGTGAGAGGGAGCTTTCCTGGCTTTCAGCACCAAACGCACTGCGATTGTAACCTGAGGGGCCAATCGCGGTATACATGAAAAGGGAGAATTTGCCTGTGGCAGAAGAGCGATCTTTGCTAGTCAAACTCTCCGCTTTGTCTTCCAGTGATCAACAACGATGTTTCAAAAGCTCCATCTTCGTGAATTGCTTTGCCAGAGCCTGCCTTTGATGCTTCGCGCTCACTCTCGCGAAATGATTGTGTTTTTTCACGCCTCTTCATGTGCGGTGTTGTAGGATCGACTTCAATGGAGATTTTATTCGTGCATTGGTGCGTAATCTGGTGCGGTTTTGGCCCTTTGTTTATTTGTTTCTTCTAGTATTAATGAAGAGTTCTGCTTGCAAATTGATTTCTAACTAACTCTAGTCTTGTGCGGGTTACTTTTAATGTATTGGAAGAGTCATGAAATTTGGCATTCTGACATTTATCCCTTTGACAACAAAACGAAAGGAAGTGGGATTTTTTCTAATTTTCTTCTGGTTTCGACGATATTTCTCATTTCTTCACAATCGCGGGGTGCTAACATCTTCCCTCAGTCGAAACAGTCTTTTAGAAGCTGGATTCGTGAGCGCGATGCTTTTTATGTTCTCATACTCCAACAATCAAGAGAGAAAACTTTTCATCGAATTTCTTGGACCATTCTGGTGTTTTCATTGTTCGTAATTTCTGTGTGCTCCTGTCCTCTCTTCAGTGCTTTTTCTGAACAACACTCAAAACTCCTTCAAGAAAACTGAGTAAGCCGATCACAGTTTGTTGGGCTTTTTATCAGAGTGTTTACCTTTTGCTGTGTTTACCCTGAGTTGGTATTATCAATAATTCTTGATATTTTCCCCTCAACCCTGTTTGAACAGTATTATAAACTTCAGAAGTTATTAAACTTGTCACCTTGGGACGTCCACATGTTTGAACATGTTCGAGAGCCGATATGGGTGATTCCAGGAAAACGGTTAGATTTGATGTCCCGAGCTGCTAGTTTTGAACGATGTGAGATAGGTCCAATCTAAAAGTTGAATTCATCAACTACCACCATTGAGAACCTACGAGAATAGTTTTGAATGACGATATTCGCTGTTTTCCATACTTCAGAGCCGATCGATTTATGAGCACCCCGAATAGGGTATTTTGGATTGTCTTTTTTTACAAAACTACCAAGCTTATAATTCCAACATGTAATGAAAGATATTGCATTATGGTCACACATCATTCGAAAGCTTATATCTCGAATAGTGATTTCATGCACGTATGCAAGTTCTCACTCGAGTTTTCTGTGGTGTAACTATCTCGAAAATTCTGTCCTGCAAAATCACGTCACACTTCGTGACACTCTCAAAACACCCCGTCGATCTTCTCTGTGAAAGCGAACGGTTTGCTCCCCGGTGCCATCTCGGTTTATTTGAATTAGACTGAAACTCCTCGGAGTGGGAAGGCCTTCATTTTGAAGTAATTCGAAGAGCAGAGCCAAGATCTGCTGATTTTTCTCGAAAAGCACAAGAAAGATGTCACATCCGTGACACAAAAATTAGAGCGCAGCAATACTTTCTCTGCACAAATCAGTAAAAATTGATCTCACCCAGTGCATTTCTACCAATTCACAGGGGAATTTCACCAAAAATGACTCAAATTTCACACAAAATCAGTGGAATTCTCCTGAGGGGATCATCCTTTATTGATTCTTGCGGAGAAAGAAAGATACATATTCGGCCAGAACGATCCGAAACCTTATACGAGCTAGTCAGATGAGGTATCGCATTTGATGACAATTTTCAGCCCAATTACCGATATTCGTGACGCCTTCAATATTATAGACAAGTGCATGGTAAAAATCGGAAAATTTCAAAAAGTGTCTGTCAACGCTCTCAGGATAACATTTCTACGCCAGGGAAATCCATTTCAATTTTGAAATTCTGACATCTTTCATCATCATCTGGCAACTAGTTATTGATTTATACTGTATTTAAAAAGTTTTCTGAGTCTGAAAGAGAGTGGTATGAAATGAGCGGTCATGGTTATGGAATGCTTTTGGTGAGGTGAAAAATTAAGAAAAGTGACTCCTTGAATATCTTCAACGACAGCGATTTTCTGCAAAATTCTTTATCCACGAAGTAAAACCAGGATAACCACCTGCTGTCCCGGTTGGATTGCATATCATGGTTAAAAGAAATTTGTGATGGGTATCTATTGGATAGAACGAACAGACTATTGGGTCTCAAACAGAACTGCAAAAAAATTCTTTCATCGAAATTTGTTATCCAATTTCAGATCTAGAAATGGACTTCTTGTAATATGAAGTCAACTCCCCTGGCAAAATCAGACACCTCAATCCACTCAAGAGCAATCTCAGACCCAGTCTGGTCGTTTTCTTGCGCGTAATTTGTCGCCGGTGACGCTCGTATACGTCGCGAAGATTAGTTTTGGAGAAGCCACGAGTACACGCGAGTTTCGGTTTAGTAATGCTGCTCCCGAGTGAAGTATGTACGTATGCATGCTCGTATCGCCTACGAGAGATAGCAGCAAGAGCACAGGGAAGTAGTACTGCTACTGGCTTGCCTTCTCAGGATATACACTGCATGGGAGAGTACATATAGGAGGGGTTGAAACTCTCTCTCTCTTGCGGTTCATGAGAGTCATATACAAGTTCGCCTCTTGCAAACACGCGAAGTGAGCCCAATTCGTTGCCCGCCTACATCGCTCTTCTTGCAAAGTTGAGATTTCCGTTGCGATGCATATGTGTTGAGAGAGGTGTCGACGTAAAGTTATCTACAACCTTGATAGATGCCTCTTGTGCAATGATATTTACTTATGAATTTGGACAGATCGTGTTATGTATAAGATATTCAAATCCTATTTATGCTTTGCGAGGGTTCAAATTTATCAAGATTGGTTCTAAAGATTCGAAGTTCCTAGTTTTTCTGGAATCTGTCTTCCAATTGCTTCTTATAAGTATAGGGTTCATGAGCACCAACTTTTAAGTAATCGGAAATCCTGAATCTGTGAAAGTTTCTGATATCGTCTCGCTCGATCGCTCCACAAAATTTCCAGAGTTCACGAGCAGATAAGTTGCCGCCTTACATCCATCAAAAAGTTGAACCCAATTATGAGGGAAAGAATAGAAACTGAAAGAGCTTGGAAACGAGTAAAAAGAAAGGGAATTGTTCTTCTGGGTCTTTCTTCTCACAGGCTGTTACTCGTCTTGTCTAAATCGCATCACCACCACCGTCGAAGAAAATCTCGAAAAAGTCTGCTCCTCAGGGTGCTGTGTTTGAATGAAATAATTTAAAAGAAAACCATGGTTCGGATAACCTACTTGCAAGAGGAAGGAGTTTATGGATTCAAGTGAAGAAAAATGACTTGGAGAGTAATGATCGGCGTGAACATTAGTTGTACTCTCTTTGTCGGAAACACTGAGAATCGCTTCCAATCACTAATTCGCACTACATTTCTATTGATTCACGATGAATTTTACTGCGAATCAATGGAAATGCACTGCAAATCAGTGATGGGGATTGATCTCCACTGCTTTTGGTGGAGAAAATATAATTCAAATCTCACATGCATTGCTTCTATCGACCCGTGACTCAAAGCATATTGTTTGAGACTAGAAGTAGGATCTACAGTCGACACTCAACTTCCACATGAGAGGAAGGTTAGGTATTCATTTCATGCTGGGAAGTCGCATAGCTCGACCTAACCTTGATTGGAATTAGATCAACATTCTCCAATCTCATCTCATGAATCTTGAAATTGAGATTAAAATCAGAATAGGTGTGTGAAAATAGGTTGTTTGATGATGAATCATTGTTGGTTACAGGTGGTTCATGGGGTGCACATCGAACCAGCTCACGAAGTGAAAAAACGCAGCATTAGTCAGCCGCTCCGAATTCTACTTCATTACGATGACAGCGTCTACAGGTTCGTACTCAACTAGAACTTAGAATGTATCCAGAATAATGGAACTGTTTAGAATTTGATGACAGTGATCTACGAGAGACTTGTAGAAGAGTGTTCTTAAATTCTCATCGTGAAAATTGTCACCATCCAAAATCTATTGAACAGTTTAACCCTTTGCGGCATAGTGTCACATATATGTGACACCTGAATTTGCGCTCTGAATATATATAGATGGGGATTAAAGAGATGTGGAACAATGAAATGCAAAAATTCGTTTTGGGAATCATTCAGCACTCACTCGAGCATGATCTCCTGATCGAATCACTTCTTCCGGATTCTTTTCTAAGAAGCTCAAGTTGAACAATGCTGGAAAAAAATTTCCCCAGGAAGTTGTGGAAACTACCAATTAGAATGGCCGTTATTTCGGTAAAAATTGGAATTAAGTCGAAATTCTGGAAGGGAAAGTTTGTGCATGTAAGAGTCAATAAACCCAATATCCTGCGAGCCATATGAGTTGTATTTGTGTTGAAAAAGCACATACATGCGCAAAACAGAATATGGGCATTGGCCGTTTAGATCATACAAACACTATACAAATTATGAGACTATGTGACCCGGAATCAATTGTACCTCACGATTGACATGGAATTTATTCATCTGGCTTCGTCTTCTATTCGAATGCAATTCCACATTCTTACATCCGGTCTGTTTCTTTCTCCCAACAAGGATCTCATTCCAAATTTTGTGTACAAAGAAGATCTTGGCAGCTACATTGGGATAACACAAGGCTGACTTTGCATCCGTATTACATTTTTTCTCCCCACTTTCGCTCCCACCATATCTTCTCTCTCAACTCTTTCTTTTCCAACCTCTGTACCTTCCTTTATCCTCCGACAGCCTCTTGCAAAATCCAGCTTTTCTTTTCCCCATTTTCGTTGCACAGGTTGTAATGAAATCCCAAAGCATCTCGCTGACTCGACGCTTAGCTGATACACACACGTGCAAGACAAAAGTGCTGCGTCCCGTGTTTTGTCCTGCTGAAGCGGCGTTAGTTTGCACGCTCAAGGGCTCCTCTTGGCCAGAAACCAGGGCTTAACCCGACGTCGTCGTTCTTATCCTTGAAAGGAGTTTTCGAACCAACATTCTCTAACCGTTTATTGTCCGCTTGGATGCCCGCTATACAACGAGTCTAGAGCAGCTCATCTCAACCGTTTTGATTGTTTCGGGTAACTCATCTGAGTGATGCATTCACGATGCTGATTCCTTCTTTTCTGTGCACCAAACAAAGAGATATTGTGCACGTTTCAAAGTCTGTAATGACAAGCTAGAAGTGCAGGATTTTTCGATTATACAAAGTGGAATGTTTAGGACACAATTCATTACAAAATTATCAAAAAACTATATGTTAAAATCAAAAAAGACATTAACAATCTTTCTTGTTCAATCATAGTCACATCAATGGACATTGCGAGCTTGGCATGCTGGTGCCGACAATGAGTTCTGAATTCAACGAAGATTAATTTCAAGCCCTAGTAAAATTCAGATTAGGCCATAATAGCCCACCTAGTGCTCCCCTGTGGGCTACGAGAAACCCTTTGGTACCCTTACCAAGTAATTTCCCCACGACTGCGTATTCAGATGGAGAGTCGTTTGTGGCATGTGATTAATTCATCATGGGCCCTGAGAATTCCTTTCCAGCTAATTGACCTAATGAAAAGAATTTGTAAGGATTTGAGAAGTCGTTGTGTTATAATTTTTCGCGAAGAAAATGGTACGATGATTTACCAAATATGGGATCGCACACCGGTCTACCTAAGTGTCTGCGAGTAAATTGAAATTCCTTTTTCAATTCAAGAAAGTAAGTGAATATTTTTATTCCATCTTACATAGGAATTTTAAGAAACTATGGATTAAATTATACAAAAGCTATGGTTTGAAATTTTGGTAAACTAGTTCAAAGAACAACGTGAATAGCCGAATAAAGTTGATATCAATCAATTTCAAATTTTGGACGTTTACTCAACCCAGTCGCATTAGCGAGCGAAGATATCGCTTGTCAAAAACTCGTTTCAAGCATCTATATTCATCTATTGCACTTTTTTACTTCTCGCGTACGAACGTTTTCATCAAAAGTAATTGATGCTCTTTTACGACGCAGTAGGGTCGTAAAGTAGCTTTATCGTCTGCCCATATCGTCCTTACGACGAGTCAGCTTCTAACTCCTTTGCAGGGAATTCTTTCCCAACCTCAAACATTATTACTCTTGATACATTGAAGTTTTAATATTACCTAGATAAAAGTTGCGCAGTTCCTTTTGTAGAAAATTCCAGGTAGGAAATTTAAGAAGCTCACCTGTCTTGTCAGCAGATAGGATACATTGAGAAAAATACAAATGGTTTAGAAAGAAGACCTTCAGTTATTTATTCGACAAGTTACATATCATATTTGTCACAAGATCAACAAACATCTGTGTTGACGCAATTCTATTTATGGTCAAGAAGAGAGGGGGCTTTTTTCATCTTCCTTAAATGATTCATCATTATTGCGTCTTACAAAGGACTTACTTCAAATCTCACCTATTAGAGCTTTCGCTATTTTTACTTCAGATAACTATTTCATTTGAATTTCGACTGAAATAAAATGAAAAATTCGGTTGTCCAATACAAAGCTTCACCCATAGGCAGTTACAAGTTTTGAGAGACTAGTCACTAATTTTTAAGAAGGAAACTAATCACTAAATTTGAGATTTCATGTACGATTACAGTTTTCTTTATGATTCATAATGTTGAATACATTTGATATTGGAGCTAACCTTGAAAACCCCTGGCCTCCGACCATCATATCTTGATCCGTGGGCCAACTTGCTATATTCTGATGAAATTTGTAATCATCGCAACAACTAGTCCAAAATAAATCAGAACGTTGAGTGATGCAAGAATCTCACAAAACTGGAAGGCATTGAATTTGGCTTTGCAATCTGATTTGTATCAAAAGACTGAACCATATCTTTCTCTCTAGTGAATGATTGAAGAAAAATTAATGATTCACAGTATTACACCCATTATTCATTTGAAAATGAGTAGTTGATCAGTGTACCTCTAACCCGTCAAACAAAACACGCCAAGACGCTCCTTGCAAAGGCATCAAACTGATAATTCATAATCAACGGCCATACCATAGAGGAGGAAAAGTGTAATTGAGTTTGAAAGACTTACTCTCACTCTTCTGAACGCCTATGATGTATCAAGGATGAGTGAATTACGCGGAGGCATAGCGTTACTCCATCTATGTATCTAAAAAGCGCGAATACTGCCCGAGCGGCAGAACGTTATTGCGTGTCAAGTCGGTTGATAAAAAAGGCAAGCATTGAAAAACAGGATTCGCTCTGATGGCGGCGCGTGCTTGGTAATTTATTGCGCGCGCGAGAGAGCGTATAGTATATAGCTTACTGATGGCTACTTTTTTCCATCTCTTATGCGCGCTCACGGTTGACAAATCGCCTGGGTAATTTCCTGCATTCTCTAATGAACTCTATGAAGTTCTTTGACACTGCACATATAGTCGAATGGATTATGCGAGTGTCGCGTGCGCCGCCACTTGAGTGGACAACTCATTTGTTCAAACGGACGCTGCATGTCAAACTTTATAGCTTTGACATTCATAGTTTGCGAATTGTGTGCCACTTGTCTTGAACGTCCTAGTTTTATTAAAGAGTGCTTGTCATACAAAATTGATTCAATAGTTGAAGAATACCTCGTGATCAGTTCGAAATGGTACAATTTCCATGTTTATTCTTACGAAAAGTGGCAGGAGCGCTGTAAAGGTAGCGTGATAAATATGCCGAACTCTCCGGGGCAGGTTTCCTCCCATCAGGAGTTTTCCCTCGCTCTACGGTCCTGATTCCCGGTCGAATGCGCAGAGAAATTAGGTTTGGGTGAGTTGCAGGATCTCATCCAGACCGCACGAAAAATCACGAAACGTAATAGCTCAATTTTCATCACCAAACATTTTTGCGTGATGAATTCCTATACTTTTCTGCGCCAAGGCTTTACAAGACGCCTTTCCAAATATTTCGCGTACGCGAAGGGGAAACGATTTCGCGTGCGCGAAATTAGTATGTCATCCACTCTTGCCTTTTCAGTCAAAATAGATACATAATCTCGGCTTCAAGATGGAGAACACCCTCCGAGCAGTTTTTCTTGACATTTCTCCATTCCCAGCTATTTCTGCAGCGTTCTCGAGTCCCAAAAACCGATGATGAGAACGCATTCGATTTTTTCTCGTCGAGACGAGAACATCCAAATTTCTCGGGTTTCTCGCTCGACGGCAGCCCTAGTCTTCACAGACCTGCTGGCTGCTCGCCCACGCCAAATTAGTTCTAGTTCGTATTGGAGCTAGAATTAATTCCACGCCATTGTCCCGTATGCGAAATCAGGTATGCAATTGTTCGCGTACGCGAAAATATGCCTGTCCTCCATATTTAGACCGGCACCTTGCAAAGTCTTCGCGCACGCGAAATCATAGCCCCTTCGCGTACGCGAAGATTTTCGAAACGGCGCTTTGCAAAGCCTTCGCGTACGCGGAGAATGGGCTTCCTTCGCCCTCGTAGTACGTATTGGAGCGAGAATCAATTCAACGCCTTTGTCGCGTGTGCGGAATCAGGAATTCTTCGCGTACGCGAAGGCTTCTTTGTTCGCGTACGCGAAAATATGCCTGTTCTCCATATTCGGACCGACACCTTGCAAAGTCTTCGCGTATGCGAAGAATGGGACCCTGCGCGTACGCGAAAATTTCCGGAAACTCGCCTCGCAAAAATCAGCGCTCGCGCGAACCGGAAAATTTTTCGCGTACGCGAAGGCTGGGCCCAGGGCTCGCGGTCTTTCGCGTATGCGACGGATTCCCTAGGGATTTCTTCGGCGAAGACGTCACATGCGTCGTCCACCAGAACTCTTGTTTCGCGTACCCGAGTCCGGCCGTATAGACAAGCCGTTTTCAGAATATTGAGGATTGTGATGATAGATACTCATCAATTCAAAATCAGGCGTAGTTCTATTTCAGTGATTTTGTACTTATTTCCAAGATCAGATCGAACTTTCAACATAATTCACCTTTTTTATCTCGAATGGTCTCTATTTGAATCAATTCAATGTAATTGATTCATTATCTTTCGATTTTTTATACAAAACTGATTATAGTAGACTTAAGACTGTCCAATAAAGAAGGGCTCAGAAACTAGATTCCCTCCACAATAGAGGATATAGTTCTAGAGACAAAACGAGTTGCCCCGTGTTTTTTTATTTAACTCAGACTTTGCATCGGAGCTGTGCAAACTTTTAGTCAGAGCCGAAGATTGAAATTGGTGAAAACTCCATCACAGGTCCGCTCCCAATGGATCTCTTGAGATGAATTCTGATGGACTGTATCAAACACAACGTGATATGTCAGGAATATCTACTAGATTACTCGATAAACTTCACAAAACCTCAAAAAATCGAAATTTGGTGGAGAATTGAAAGACGCAAATTCTCAAAATACAAATTCGTATCCTCTTAAATATTTTTTCGAGAGTATCACTTGAAAAGATGCCAAATGTGATGGAGGCTGTCTGGTAGCCGCTAAGAAATCATGGGGGGGCGCTACAAAATTTTTTTCTGAAAAAAGAATGTTAATGCCAAATCGTTCTTGAAATTTGATGACAACTCTAGTGGGGAGATCTATTTCTTCTCCCAAGAGTATCATAATCCCATGGAACTATCTCAAGGAGATCATTTTTGGAACCTATCGCTGGAAGTCTTCCTCTGAGTGATTACAGTTCGATCCAACGGTAGGTTACGAAAATGATCATATTGGAATAGTTCCATGGGATTATGATACTCTTGGGAGGAGAAATATATCTTCCCACTAGAGTTGTCACCAAAATTACAAAATGGGATGTTGATTTACATTTTTTAGGAAAATTTCTACCGCCCTTCACGATTTTTGGCACCTACCAGAGAAAATCCATCATATTTGGCATCCTTTTCAAGAAAATATCCAAGAGAATATGAATTCATATTTTTGAAAAATCACTTCTTTCCCTTTTTCATCTAATTGTCACTTTTTGGCGTTTTATGAAAATTGTTGAGCATTATCAGGGTTTCCCTGGTAGATTACCTTGTGTTCGATACATTTCATCAAGAATGATTCCAAAAGACCCATTCGGAGCCGATCTTTGGAGTTTCTACCTATTCCAGAATTCTAATTTCAATTTTCTGCTCCGAACTGAAAATTTGCATAGCTCCGATGCTAAGTCTATTTGGGCTGAACAAACAAAAAATACGTGTCGCCTCATTGTGTCTCTAGAAGTATGTACTTGATCACGGAGGGAATCAAATTTTTTGACCCCGCTTCATTGAATGGGTTTTTCCTTACCCCTTTTCAGGAGATATTACGCGCAAAAATAGAAGCACAGACCAATAACTTGGCGCTTCAATTATCATGAAAACGGGAGTAGGAAAAACCATATCAAGTAAGCAAATCTACAGAAGAAATGAATGAATGAGAAAAATTGAGAGCTAGATAAATTGATAAATAACGACTGAGAAAGAGAAGAAGGGCACAACTGGGCCCGGAGTATATGGCCATTTCACGTGCCCTTTCTCTGAAAAAGTGAGGGAAAAAAGTAACAGCAACCCGGGCCAATTTCACTCGACGATATATTGGGTTACCCTCCTCTCAACTCTCTCTCTCTCTCTCTCTCTCTCTCTCTCTCTTTTTTTTTTTTTTTTTTTTTAAGGTGGTTAGAGGGCAAAATCTGCCTCAGGATCCCTCGGATCCGTCCCCAGACACCGGACTGGTTCAGCTTACGCGGACTACGCATAGCCCACGCAGGCCATACCAGGCGGGACACGGGTTTGGGTGGGGCCCACCGAGAGGTGGGCCCGGCCGTGTAATATCCCTCTCCCCTCGATGTCCGATACCTAGGGCATCGGGCAATCAAGAAGGAGATCCACCTGCATCTACCATCTCATCCCGGAACCGCGTGAGCATTACTTCAGGATGAGCGGCATGTCTCGCGCTCGATTGCGAGCGTTCCTTTTCTCCATCTTCTCTCTTCGGCCACTTGTCGGCATCTTCTATCTTCACTCTTCATTGTTCCCTCTCTTTCTTCTTTCTCCTCTCTTCTTTCTTCTTTCTTCCCTCTTCAGTGCATCAGATTCCTCCTGGAATCATTTGGGCCTCTTCTGTTTCAATCGGCAGAGTCACTGTAATTCGCCTGCTTCGAGGCGCCTTACTTCCCTCTCTTTCTCCTCTTTGTGGGTCATCACCAGCTTGATGTATCCGGTGAGTCTATCCCATGTCTCCTGGTTGCGGAGTAAGTACGGGACGAGATTCTCAGGTGTTAGTTGAGCACCCAGCCATTCATCCAGCTCGGCGCGCTCTCTCCGGGTGTCGCTGCACTTGAACAGGGCATGTTCGGCGTCATCCCATTCGTCCCCGCATGACTGACATGCTGGGGTCGTCCTCTTCTTGAACCTGGTTAGATAGGAACCGAAGCAACCATGATCGCTCAGTGCCTGCGTCGTCCAGTAGTCCATCTCTCCGTGGGTGCGTTCCGCCCACTTGGCTACGTCACGGATCAGCCGGTGCGTCCATCTGCCGTTCGCAAATGGCGAATCCCACTCAGTTTGCCAATGCTCAAGGGTGGTTTCCTTCTCGTTGTCGCGGATGATCTCATTCATCGTCGGAGTGAGTACTCGTTCGGCTCCGATCACTTTCTGGCGGTCCCAGATCCTCACTCGCTCCGCGACGAGCAAGTGGATGGGCGGAGTACTCGCCAATACGTAAGCCGCATCTCCTGACACAGTGCGGTAGGCACGGATACTCCTCAGGGCCGCTCTTCGGTGGACAGGCCCCATTCTCTTCTCGATGATGGTCTTCTCTACCCTCTTCCCCCACACGGGTGCACCGTACAGCATGATGGAGGTAGTGACGGTGTTGAGAAGTGCGCGCCTCTTTTCCTTGGGTCCTCCGATATTCGGCATAAGCCGCTGGAGCGCCGCACCGACCTTGCTCGCCTTCTGGGCGGCTTCCTGGATGTGCTTCTTGAACGACCACTTGTCGTCGAGCCATACACCGAGGTATTTCAGCTCTGTCTTCCGTGGAATCTCTTGCCCGTTGATATAAAACCGGGGTAAGTCAAACTTCCTACGCCTTGTGACCACGATTGCTTCGCACTTCTTGACAGCGAGCTCCAGAAGCCTGCTAATCATCCACTCGTAGACTCGGGCCAGCGCTTCGTTCGCGCGTCTACCCAAGAGTTCCTCGTTGTCAGCCCATACTATGAGTCCCGCGTCGTCCGCGAAAGCCACTATTATCACTCCTTCTGGCAGTTCGATAGACAGTAAGCTGTCATACTGGGTGTTCCAGTTGAACGGCCCGGAGACCGATCCCTGTCCGATTCCGGCGGACAGTACCCGAATCTCTTGTCCCTCGTCGGTGTCGTACACGAGGGTCCTGTTCCGCAGGTAGTCACTCGTGACGGCTAGTAGATAGGGGGGCACTTTACCTGCTTGGGATTGATAGACTCGCTCCCAGCTCGCGCAGTTGAATGCGTTCTTTATGTCCAACGCAATGATGGCACAGAATCCTCCTCTTCCTTGGCTCTCTCTCTCTCTCTCTCTCTCTCTCTCTCTCTCTCTCTCTCTCTCTCTCTCTCTCTCTCGGTGAGTCTTATCACACGTATTCTCCAGTGTCTCTCTCCATATCGTCACTTTTTCTGCCGCAAGTTGCCTACGGGCTTTTCTTTTACAGGCTCTTGCACGCCAAATTTTGCAAGGATTCGTTGGATTCATAATTCGTTGTGGACCTACGTATCTTGCAAAATTCATCTACTTTTTCCATCATCACGTTCCTGGATTTGAGGTTAGGAGATTGGATGGCACGCTGCTCGAAGCTTCACTCAATCTTTGAACAACTTCTATTGTCAGACGCTAGATGGCAGCAATTTCTAGCAGATTTCTACATTATCAACTCTGTTGAAGCCTAATTCAAACGTGTTCCGAACTCAAGTGTTTTGCCTCAGTGAGCTGCCTGATCGTCGCTAGCAGACGCCTGAGAGAACTGACAGCTGTTCCATTCTTGTATCAAACCATGGCTCCAAATTTATTCACAGTGAGTTCCTCTGAACAAGATCAAGTGACTTCGTATATAACATGCAAATCTGAGTCTAACTCAGAGATTGCTGGTCAACTAATTGAAATGCCACCTTATTTCAAAATTTTCCTTGCTCATTTTGACGCTACTCAAGAAAGACTCTTTTCCAAATTGAACGAACTTGAGAATAGAATAGAAAAGCGTATTACTGCAATTGAAAAAGATGTTTCTCAAATCCGTGATCAGCTTTCTCAGGTCTCTAACCAGTCAACATTAGTTGACTCTGCTGAAGTAATTCTGACGAACATCCCTCGTGACCTAAGTCTCTCGAAAAATGAGATTGTAAGTAAAGTTTTTGAGGCCATAGAAGTCCCCGATTTGCAGAACTTTGTAGTGAATGTTAGAGAGTGGAAAGGTCCTCGTTTTCGCAATATGTATTCATCAGTTCCAACAAAATCAAGTTCTTCGAAAACGAGAGGTTTAGATTCTCAATCAATTGTAATACAATTTTCATCAAACATAGTACGAGATAAATTCATTGTAAATTCATCTAAATTGAAGAAGAAATCTATTAGAGATATCTTTGGGCATGATGACGACTCTGAAATTTATTGCAGCCCGCTATGGCCAAAAGATGTTCACAATTTGATCAAAAAGGCTCATCTTGTGAGTGTTAGACTGAAAATACCGAAACCAGTGGTGAAAAATCTCACTGTTTGCATGAAAGTTTCAAAAACTGACCCGCTGGTGCCAATTTTTTCAGAGTCTGAACTTGAGAATTTTGAATTCCAGCATAATATGTACTGTTGAACAGTTCAGTACCTCAATAAGCTACGTTACTCTACTCGACAAGTTTCTGACATTGATTTCCTACTGCTCTCACGATTAGAAGATGGATTCTCTGGAAAGCTAGCTCTGCGATTTTCTTCCCGGCCAAATTATTTGAAAATTACATTTCAAGAACGTCAAAGTATCGCATGAATATGTTCATCGCATACGAACTACACTGTCGTTCATTCATTCATCTCGAATTCCTGTAATTTAATAATTTTCTATCAAATTCAATCAAATATTGTAATTCTAGGATATTGTTGTAATTCATAAGCATCGATACGATTCATAAGTGTTATTAGCATCTTGAACTATTCATTTTCTACTAAAGCATTTTATATTTTTATGTAAAATGAATCTTGCTACCTGTACCACATAGGGTAATACCCCAAGGTACCATTAAATAAACTAATCTAATCTAATCTAATCTCTCTCTCTCTCTCTCTCTCTCTCTCTCTCTCTCTCTCTCTCTCTCTCTCTCGACAAATTTCACGAATGTGATATATATTTATTATGAGTGACATATGTACCATATATAACAGAATTTTTAATTTTTGCCTCTGAGCAAATAAAGGATATCAATCAATCAATCAATCAATCAATCAATCTCTCTGTTTATCTATCTCTAGCTTCTATACTATGTTTTTCTCTCTCCTTCTCGCATCCCATATCTATTTCTATCTCATTCTACCTCACGCTCTGGAAACACAGTTGCCACAGCCTCCTATGACTTTTATTTTCTCTTTTGTAGCTACATTACTTACAAAACCAGCAAAAAAGTGAAACGTGAGAGAGTAGGAAAGAGACGCAAGCAAAGGAAGAATTGTGCATGGGTGGCATACCGAGCTTTACTGAAAATCACGCACAGACGGATGAAAATGAATAAAAAATCCACAAAAATGGATGCGCGCGCGGTTCTATGAGGAAAATCAGTGGACGAAAATTACTGATGAACGTTTATTTGCTTTGAACCCTTTATTGAGTGTCAATTCATCTTTCCCTTTGATCTGCGGATTCTCTTTTCGATGGGATATTGGTTATCCATCTACTTTTCGAAGGCATCTGGAGAATAATTCCAATTAACCATGAAATTATTTGTTAGACTGGACATTAACTTTGGAATTAATTGAAAATCAACTATTCGCTTTGGTTGGGAGCTCTCCGGGAAAATTTTCTCCCTTAATTTATAAGATAAGTGGTCACCAAGAGCAATCAAAACGAACAGCAATATTCCGACAGACTAATTCTGTAACATTCTATTCTTTCAACTCCTTTAATTTCCACTCACCACAAAGTACCTATCTAGCTAGGTGCATCGATGATCGGAATCGAATATTTGTGTGATCTCTGAAATTTTTCATATTGTGCGTCCAAAACTTGTGCTTGGATATGCTCAATGACACGCATGCTTGACAGGAAATTATTTTGCAAAGAAAAAAGGATGCGCGCAAGCGGAATTTCACACCGAAGCTCAAATGCACGCAACATTTCCAACGCCGTTGTAATTTAATGGCGCGAATTGTCATTTGAACGTGCGACTGTTATTTCTACATGTATTGTATGAGCCCTGACCTCTGGTTAACGCATTTCCCCGTGATAATTTTGAGTTGCTGAGTGATGTTTCTGTATTTTCTGATCCTGAACAATTATTTATCCATATCCACGAACAAGGATGACCTAAACATTATAAAATCACTGGCCAGTCTGTGTTACTTTCATACAAGTTCGTTTCATTATCATAATAAAATCATTTTCACACGAAAAATCTGCAAATTTTCCCATACCATGCGAAAATTCATTTTTGTCATCTTACAGTCGATTTTCTGATTGTCAGATTGTTCTGAAAGTTAACAAAGTAGATACTCGTTCATTGATTGCTGACCGGAAGCAAACATATACACGCTCTATTGAAGCGTTAATATTTGGGTAGCTATAATATCTAGCGAGGGATGATGAGAGGCATTAGAGGGATAACTTTGGCTGCGCTTCGCATCGACCACGTAATCGCCTCGTTACTACTAATGAAATCATTAACCCAGTAGAAGTGTGTCTGCGGGCTTACCTACACCCCCATTCTCGATTTCATGTTTGTCGAAGTAATGTTGATACGCTTCTCATGAGGCAGGATCCTCGTGGTCGATGCTCGGTTTTCCTGAACAAAACTTGTGGGGCTGATGCTCTAATTAGAAATCTAAGACTCTACTGACGATATGCGATCAGCATGAGCAGATTTTGCCGAAAGTTTCATTATATCAGTCTTTCAAAGACTTCAAAATTTGCAGGTATACGACTTTTGGAGATATGGTTATTTTGAGGTATCGTTTGATTCTTATTCGTGAATCAAGTATGTTGTGTTTAAATGTAGATAAATGCATTTCAAAGTGGATTTCGTCGTCATGCTGCATCGGATCCTTCTCGAAATTCAAAAGCAGAGTCATAATTATATTAGAAAGTGGATGGCTTTTCAGTTCTTAGTATATCATAACTCTTTCTACGATGATTGTGTGGGAATTGGAAACTTTGTGACGGACGAATGGTTTGCAAAGATTTGAATTCTCGAAGTCATCTTTATTAATATAAAACATATTTTGGTGAACTCCATAGACTTCAAATTTGATTAACGTTGATTTAACATCTAGTTATTCCCTCAGATTCACGCTTGAGAAGATGAAATTGTTATCATAAGTTCAATGGTAATGAATGCATTGTGAGCCCACAGGAGTGCGATCATCATTACGGCTATTATAAACATATACTACTGAGTGTTCGCAAACTTGCACCGAACTTGAGTTGAGAAAGCTATAAAGATATCATAACCTTCACAGTTACGAGACTCAGAAGTTCTCTCATCCAAGCATATATTTAGAGTCCTATCTTCCCTAAACATTTCAACGAGTCATATCCAAGGGATTAAAATGGAGTTGCCGAGACGTTCAATTTCACTTCACTCTATCGTATACTCAAAAAGTTTTGCCCAATAATGGTATCTAGATCTATTTTGTTGTCCAAATTATCATATGGAGTCATCTCTCACAGAAAACATTCACATAAATTGAGAAGAGAAACTTAGAGAAAGTCAGTACAGCTTCGTGAAAAGAATACTCAATCTTTGACGAATACACTGTAAACAATTTGTGGGGAGCACAACCACTGGTTGACTTTGAAAATCAACCAACTAATTGCAGTCCTAGCGGGAACCACTGGTTGACCACCGAATTCAACCTCTGGTTAGAATATTTTCACAGTGAACATGCGCATAGGGATAATTATGGGACCCAGGAGATTGGCAAGTGATGGTACCCGGACGACATTTTTGGGTCAGACAAGTTTCTTCCTGTTTCTTGATGGACAGATAGAAGAAAGAATATCAATGGTGGCTGCGCAAGCCTTTTCGGTCAAAATTCTAAGTCAAGCAACGTTTTCGCGATTCAGGTTCCGGATTGGTGACCACCTGTCTCAGTTTGCGAAGCCTATGAGTTGACCGAAAAAGCTCGCGCAGCCACCGCTGACATTTCTCTCTCTATTTGGCCATGAAGAAACACGAAGAAACTTGTTTGGCACAAAAAATGTCGTCCCGGCGCCACTGTTAAACAATCCCATGAGTCCAACATTATCCCTATTCCGGTGCCCATATTCGCTAGGGTAACATTAATTTCTGAATGGTTGGATTTGAAAGGCAACCAGTGGTTACATTTTCAAACCCGGGCTTGACTTTTCAACCAGGTTGATATCTTTGGTTAGATATCAACCAATTTTTTACAGAGTACGAAAAGAATCCTTCGGTCTTGGGATATCACTATAGGCCCAGGGAATGAAATTTTCCCGTGTATGACTCCACCCCGTGATTTTTGGGTTTCCGCCGTTTCATGGCACTCCATCCACAATGATATGTCAGATGAACAAACTTATTTGAGAAGACCCGATATTTTCTAGACCATCCACGGTACACATTGCAAATCCAAATATTCTCTTGATCATCTGAGAAAATCCAAATTGATCGATTCACCTCGTATTTATTGTAATTGGGACATTATAAAACCGTTCATGTTCCGGTAAGCTTTCGGAGCAAGAATTCTCAGTTACTAAAAAAAATTTAAAGTCGATAAAAACTATCATGGCATTCAAATTCAACTCATTGCTCAACATCATGCTCAGTCTGGAAAATCGAATCGTTCATGTCGGCCCAGTACAAGTTGGGAGAGTTGCCATACTCGCGCAGAACTCGCGGTTACGGTGTCTAAACCGAGTGTACCACCGCAGATCCGGCAAACCTCACAGTTTCTCCCCCTCCCTCCCTAAGCTCAGTTCACGCATGTCCAGACTCACCAGGAGAGTGTTTCAGATCCGGATCACGGATTTGGCTAAAACTCTGGCAATAGTCTTCTTTCAGCACCAAAAGATGAAACCTAAAATCATAGACCCTAACGCTCAAGCGTTTTTGAGCTACAGCCAAGAACATTAGCATTGCCCATATAGGCCAATGTTAAAAATCATACATATAGGTATACCTGCAATGCTAATGTTCTTGGCTGTAGCTCAGAAATACTTGAGCGTTAGGGTCTATAATTTTGGGTTTCATCTTTTGGTGCTGAAAGGAGACTATTTTCAAAGTTTCAGCCAAATCCGTGACCCGGATCTGAAACACTCTCCTGGTCAGTGCATTACCGCCAAATCCCCCTCTCCCCCTTTCTCCCTTGTCAAAGTACGACTGTGCGCCCATTAGGCACCCGTCGGATTGCTTTATTAATGCTAATCGTGGATTTAGCTAGCGATTTTCGCCCTTTGAACGCTTCGCAACCCGCCGACCTCATCAGTCGGATATCCTGATATCTCATCAGTCGGTTTGACGGGACAAGGAAATTAAAATGACGTTAGCTCTCTCTGGGTCTCATACGAATTCGTCAGGTTAAAGTTCGAAGGGGGATTATTAAATCGATTTAGATGCTGTGTCTCGTACTCTCCGACAGTTCGTCTCAAATTTATCTGGAAATGTTCATCTTTGCTCCCAAGTTGTGGGGTATCATATAGTATCATCTCAGATGTGGAAAGGTGGTTAGGAATAGGTGAACTTTACTTGGGCGACTCGTTCATTTGCGTATTTTGGGGAAAAATTTCAACCTTGTACATTTCGAGGGTAAAATAATTCGTAACAATGAAATCATTGGTGGAAATTAGTAGTAAATCCAGGTAATTTTCATTGACTCTATGGCGAGAACCAGATGATCGTTAGAATGTCGTTTCTTTTTCAGGCACTTGAAGATTCTTACCCAAAATTTAGGAAAAACATGGTATTTATACACAATTGATGAAAGTTTCCTCGAATGAAGGCCTTCATTTTCAGCAACAACAACTTTTACGAGTAAATGCGTCAGGATCTCTCGCCTCCTAGAAGTAGCCAAGAGTACTCGAATAAATTCCACCGATTCCTTATTTTGTACACTATTCTTTGAGCTTTTGTCAATGAACCGAGGATGGCAATCGTGTGTCAAGCAATACAGGAATGTCAACTTCGACGATGTTCTCTACGACAACTTTGTCCAAGAAAGCTAGTATCTACTACGTACCGTGCATTCTTTGACTTGCCTTAGCACATGTCGGGAACAAATTTAAAAGTGAGCTCCTAAGATCTCAACAGTAAAGACTTTTTGATTGCTTTCCGCTTGGGTGCAGTATAAGATGGCACCGTTTGCCAAAGCTTTATTGTTTTCAAGAGAAACGCTCCTTTGACGACAGAGATGATGAGAACGTCCTGCCGCTTGCAACAAAAATCATTCCACAGCGGATGAGAAAAATTGTCTTTTCTCTGCTCCTTGGATTCTTTGAGGTGAAGATCGGGGAGGTCTCCCTGTTTCTCAAGGACTTCTGCTACCTTTGATATTGTTTCAACTTCCGCCGAGACATTTCTCTTCTTGCTAAAGTTTATTTTGACAATACTTTATTCCAGTTTTGAAGGCAGTTCACGATTACTTGTAAAAACGCACAATTCTGATAAAATGCGAGAGAAAATTTGTTATTCAATGACTATTATCCAAATCATTGGATACTTCCCATTCCTTTGGGGCTTGTGGTTTCATAACATGAAAATCTCCGGACCAGAACGGTATGCGGCCATTCCAGATTTTTAAAAAACTGCTTCGGTATTTTAGAGGATACTTTTATTGGTAGATATTTTCGGGGATAATTATTCTTGGGTCGTACTTATAAACTTCTATTTCAGATAAGGTCATGGGAATTTTCCCAAGAGATGATTTGTAATAAAAACAGCCTCTGAAATGCGGAAGCGATTTGTTGAAAATCTGAAATGGACTCATACCGTTCTGATTGAGAGCCCTTGTCATGAAAGTGGTCAGAATGCTTCAATATTGCACGATCCCTATGCTATCAAAGATACTACAGCTAAAGAGGCTTTTCTGACAAAGTCAAAGCTGGAAATGGGCTTCCTGTGGTTTGCGGATATTGGACCATCAATCAATTGAGCTTACGGCTAATGGTTTATATTCCAAGAATTTTAGATCGATTGCGTATTACGCTTGCATCAATCGATAGGGCTTACATTCTGGGAAACTCATCTATTTGTTGAATTAATGCTCACTATGAGTACACTTCGAAGCTCTCCGCACTGTCATAGTAGATAGAGATTGATGATGTATGTACATATTTGATATTTTATTTCAACCTTACTCCGACAAATGGAACCAGAAATTTAATAAATGTGAGGCCCTTGTTTCTAATTTAAACAGTAATATCGCAAAGTGGCCGTCAAATTTAGCGACAACACTATTTTATCCTTCAGAATAATAGGATCATTAAGAAATTTGAAATCCACGCATAATTTTTTCGATCAGCTGTGGAAATAATGGTAGGAATTCCAGCGGTAGTACCTCGAGATGATCTATAACTAAGGGATGAAAAACCTCCTCTACGCTCAAACTATTGTCCTGTGACCCTAATCCAGTTCTTGCATGACCTTGTCCAATCAACTACCAAAACTAGCGCAAGAAGTTTCGACCACACCCGAAGTGTCGATCGGAGCCATTGCAATGACACTCGGAACGAGCGCCAACCGAGCGATGTCCTTGAAACCTACAAAAAAGCTCATCATTGCAACGCAACCAAAGTGCGCACGTGCTCCAAACGACTCTCAACTTAAAATCTCTCACGCCACACTACTGTAGTACAGGAGACATCCTTTGGCCACAGATTACTGCGCACCACGTGTTCTTCAGTAGTACGAGTCGAGCTTTAGTCAGGCAATTATCGTACGATATTTCAGCTCAATAGTCCGCAGCCTAACCTCGTGCCAGATTTCACATCGTAGTTATATCCACGGTTATATCCACGTCGTCGTAGAACATGTAGAAATACGGGTGACCACAGCACTAGCAGCAGATGCAGCAGCGGGTAGAAAACATGGTGGCGCATAAACGTCGCGTAAATTGGCCGGAAGTGAACGGGCCATGGTGGCAGTGGTGGTGGTGGCCCACAGAGCAATGTGGTATGGTATGGTACCACCTGCAGCCATTTGTCAGCTCGACGCTTGAGATGAACGCGTTGGTGAACGAACGAGCGAGAGAGGAAGGGAGAGGCTGCACCGCAAACAGCTCGTCGTAATTTACACTAAAGTCGATTCGAAGATGCGTGTAACGTGTGCGTGAGGTTAGATGCGTCGATATGAATTTGTCCGTGGTGTGCGGTGATGAAATGTTCGGGAGATTTGAGCAGTGCATTGAAACTTCGATGTCTTGTGATGTAGTTTCCGCAGGTAAGGTTTGTGGCTTTTGTGAAGTCTCTGTCTCTATGATCCGAGGATTTGCGGAACTCGATTGTCAGGTTCACTGATCGTATGATATCTATGCGGGGTTCGATTGTACCATTCGTTACAATATTGAAAATTGTAGAGCTTCGGAGGTTTGAGTTCATAAAAAGTGCATTTTTAATTTGATCAGACGTTGTGGTACAAGAACATAACATACAATAGTGATGAAACGCTGCAAACTGACAAGCTAGGATGAAGATTAAAAAGAAAGACAACCGAAGCTCCGAAAGTGATCGAGTATGGGGAGATTTTCCAATCGTGGAAGATACACTATTTAGTTACATTTTTTTTCATTAATGGATTCTATGTCAGTTCGAGCAATGAAATGTAACTTTTCGCTGATGCAATGGATACTCTCGAGATGAGTATCGCAAAGAAGTAACGGTGATACGCCAAAGTGGGTCACAAAGTCAAAGTCCTTTGATATCGGAACTTGTCGTTGAACTTGATGTCGCCCAAACTCTCCAAAGTCCATCCTGGACTATCACATTCGCAATTCCCATGCATTTAACATCGTCCTCTTAGAGAACTTCGAAGTTTCTTACTCGATCAGGAGAATGAGCATGCCGCATCTCTTATACCCTAAAGAATTAAATTTCTACTCAACCAGATGGGAATTCTTACCAGCACATAAATTTTGAATCACGATCATCACAGACTTTGGTATTCATCATTGCATTCATCAGAGATTTCTAACCTTCAAATTCAGAATCTTTTCTTCGCCAAAAAAATCGTGATACTTCCGTTCTACACTGCAAAAATCACAAAAATCAACAAATCTTTCCGAATGAATTTCACTCTCGATCATTCATCTCGTACACCATCAGCCCCACATTCCCTCGACACTTCATAATCACTCACAAGCTCATACAACTTCACGAGAGCAGGAAAAGGAAGCATAGCTTATACTTCCGCCCAGCCGTATTAGCTGTGGCGATGCGACTCGAGGCCTATATCTCCAAGCTTCCGGTGTACTTCCGTGATAGCTTCTCACAGAGTCAACGATCGAATGCAACCCGGGGGGCTTCGCTACCTCTCTCTTGTCCCGCATCAGCATAGTATAGAGTGCCTAACCTCAACTCACCCCCTCTCCCCTTTTATAATTCGATTCAGCTCCCCAAGACTGATAAGACTTTAACTCGCTCAGGCGCGTGATAAATAAATTACTGTGGCGCGTATTACTTTACGCAGCAACCGAGCCGCGGTTTTCCCCTTTTCAACCAACCTCAATTACAATCTTAATGAAGACGAATGAACATCATTCCCATCATTCCACCCCTCCCCCTCTCCTTCCTTCCCTTCTTCCGTGTCATAGAAACTGCGGCCTATATAGGCTTGAATCAATTAGCCGTGTACAGATATAGGTTAAGGTTTTACTCGCGCGCCACTTGTTTCGGCTCCATTGGCCCTCATTATTCTAGCTGAGACGACTACTCCAGAATCCGAAGCTCTCTTTTCCAACGTTATATCGATGAACAGAAATCGAAGCATCGAAGCGAGCACTGCATGCTTTGCATCGGGTGGTTGTGGAGGCATTTTTTCTCGAGCCTACTCCAATTATTTGCGTTGGCTTCGGTTCCGACCCGGTAACTCTGCGCTGATGTTCACTCAAGCCTACACATCTTCATAATGGTGGTGGTAGTGGGGTTGATTTTTTTCTTGGGTCATTGGACTTTGAGGTTGGTGATTTTATTCCAGAAATCGGCTGCAGTGGGAATTCGATGAAGCGGACTGTAGTGCCGTCTGCGAGTATGCTTCGCTGCTTGTCTCGTGACCGATCGAGCGTTGACTTTGGCCCTTAGAGAATTGCTCGTTCTTTTTAACTTCGAGTGTTTCTTCGACCTGTAAGGCTGTTGTAGTCTCTCGACTGAGACTAGAGATTTGTATGTACATTGATTTGCACATTGCTGTTGACAATGTTATCTGATTGATGGTTGGAAATCTTCATGCGGTCTATATGGTGCATGTACGAAGCATCATACTTTCAAATGTTACAAACACATGGGCCCACATTTTTTTTCGATCGCGACTTTGTTATGAGGACTTGTGATAATCTTAGCTCTAATTGTGGACAGGCTCAAAAAATATTGGACTTTTTTCTACTATTAGAGCTTCATCAGCCTTTCCTCAAGGCTACTTAATTCCAAAGAAGAATATCAATTAAAATTAAATGAAATAGATTAAAATAAAAAATATCCGACTTGACTCGGAACCTCGTTTTGGGGAGAACATTGAGATTTTTCTTCTTTCAGCGTGATGTGAAATTTGATGAAAATTTTTTGTATAAGGAATTTTAAACATCTCGCCGTCACGCGGTCTATTTTCTTTCAACTTTGTTCAAGTTTAAATAAGATAGATTTTGAAAAACAAACTTTTCCATTCATACCTCCGTAAATTCTCCAATGAAACCCTAAGTCAAGTCGATCTGTGACTTTGCTCAAGATATACTTGTTGTTTACCATTCGAATAACGAAGTTATATTTTTTCCTTGACGAACATCAGTCGAAGTCGTCCTGTAACCATGTAAGGAACTGGAGTCATGAACAAAGCTAATGTCACTTTCGTATTGCTCCAATAAATGCAACATGAGAAAGGAACAATCATACATACTTTTCGAACCTAAATTTTGGAATTTCTTTCTTCCCGTTCAAGTTCCCGTTTGAATGACAAAAAACCATAACCAATTAACAAAAATCACTGCATGAATATCATTTATGTTCTTCGTGAATTTTTCAAGAAAGAAGGTTTGATTCATGGAAGAAAAGATATCCAAGTGATAATTCTACTTGAAATTGACCGCTTCGTTTATTGGACAATATGAATATGAGTGACAAAAGTCATCCCACAACTGATGAAAAATCATACATGAAGAAATAGGAAGTCATACAAAATTCGTCTGCATCTCTGTCAGCTGTTGGAATGAAAAGAACACGAAGCAGGGCGTGCACAGTCGGACACAAACGCGCTACTTGTATTCCGTTAAAAGCTTTTGCTCGTTTGGTCGTACCGGCAAAGTGTGTCGTTCGAGTCGAGTCCGTGGAGGCAGGTTGAACTCCCTCTTCCTCTCTCTCTCTCTCTCTCTCACTGCGCTAATGGTTCATTTTGAAATTTGCCCGCGAATGGGTGAAAAGTGCGCACAACTGTACAGAGTGAGAGAATGAGAGGGATGAAAAGAGGAGTCTAGCCTCAGCGAGGGAAAAAACAAAATTCAAATGCCGTGTTGATGGCGAGCTTTGGCATAGAGGATGACAGGCTGGGCCATAGAAACTTTTTACAGTACTCTGCAAACTGTGCTTTCACGTAGCAATAATAGCCGATGGTGTGCCGGATATTGAAGGTGACCATAACCACCGGATATTTCACGTTGTGATAGAATTATTTTATACGATAATGGGTGATGCGTGGTAACGGAGAGTTGAGTTTCTCGGAAATTCATTCATTTTAATGTCCGAAGGATTAGCGAGTGCGAAATTCTTGTATTCGTGTTTCAATTTATTTGATCACAGAATATTTTACCTCTTATCTAAATGTTTGTTTATTCCTTTTAACCTCGTAACTGTAAATTGATTCACGAAAATTCGTAGAATATTCAGAAACTGAACAGATTATTGGTTCACGTGAACAAATATCCGTATATTGGTAATTTGTTCGTTGATGTAATGAACGTTTCGGGATTAGCGAGGGTTTGACCAATGGTTATTTGCTGTTACATTCTATCTGATTAATCCACTACATGCTAATGGCATTTAGGCAAATCAAGCTTTTCAGTTGATTGGATAGAATCGAATCATCCAAATGATAATTGTATGATCGAGCAGCCTTTGTGAGAAAAGTCAGGAGTTTGACTGTTTACTTCCAAAATTTTCCATTACGATTCTTTAAGTGAAAACGTATGACACTGACAAGGATAGCATCAGGTCTGCGATATACGGATCTTGATGGAACTTTGGGAATCATGACGGGTGCACCGGGAGGCGGTGACGGATAACAGGATATGTGGGGGTGGTAGGGGTATTTTTTGAATGATAAGAACTCATAGTTTTTATGCTAGGGATGTCAGGGCCACTACCCCGCACAATGATTGTATATAAAACACACATCACCCACGCACACTAACGTAACTTAAGTTATCCGCCGTGATCGTCACCGCGGCGCAATGCCACGGCCATACCGGCTACCCGTCCAGCCTCGACGTGCGGGCGCACGTGAGGCTGTAAAAAAAAAGAAAAAACACAAAAAAAACTTAGACGGCGAGAGTTCCGCCTCTACTGGTCTCGGGTAAAAACTAACCCTGATTCTTTTTTTGTCGTTCTTATATAGGCAAGATGAAATAGAAACCGTACGCCTGGGAAGCGTACGATTGAATGTCGTATCTAATTGTACGCCGGAACGGCGTACGAATCGTATGTAGAAACTTGCATGGAAACATGCGTACGGGTGAAGAGCGTACGCATATATGCCGCTGATGGCCATCACGTGATTTATTAATACCCTGAGTACGGTCGATGAGCGTATGTTTCTGATAGGAAATGCTGCCTAATCCTTAATTTCATGGATATTCTTAAGATCGTATGCTGATCGAACGTACGTTATTTGGATTGAATTATGGCTACTAAATAAAACCAATGGTAGGCTCAAAATGTGTACGCCTGATGGGCGTACGCGGTTAAAACACAAACTTGACACTTAGTTTCGTACGCCTGATGGGCGTACGTTTTTCGCGGTGAGTTACGACTAATTTATATCTTAGAAACGCCTTTGAGCTGCCGTACGCCTGATGGGCGTACGGCTTTTTACTGTTTGCCATCCGTACGTTGCAAGACCGTACGAATGGCATATATTGCGATTGTAATTCTCGTAACGATGTTTTGGTCACGAGTTGTACGCTTAAGCGGCGTACGTTTCGATTACCTTTTCTTTTGTGAAAATTTCTACATTCGTAACATACATGCACACATGCGATGAAAACGGCACGATTGGGTGAAAATTGATTAAAAAATTACATAAAATGATAATTTAATGAAGATTAGGTTATCGTCAATCGGCCCCGAATTTTATAAGCGATTTTCACTCATCATTCAGCATACTTGAAAAGAGGCGTTAACCCTGACGTTTATTGAAATCTTTGAATTTTCATTGAATCTCTTTAGATACACATATACGTTACGGCTTCTGTCGACTGCTGCTCCACTGTTGGGACGGCGTTGGTGTGCTCTCGCACGATGCGCATCCGGATTGTCGGGTTCGGTTCGTCCGGCACGGGGGACATCATATGAGCTCGGAACGTCGATGGTGGTGCTTCGGTAGTTGCTGTACGTCGCAGATGCTCGGGGGTGGCCGGCGTCGGTGGTATCTGGAGTGAGCTATTCATAACGTCGTCTAGGTCCATTAGACCCATCGGCGAAAGTTCGTTACGGAGTTCTTCGATGCCTTGCGTCCGGAACGTGGCCGCCGGGCTCGGCAGAGGAGTGATATCCTCTAGGAACCTCGAGAAATGCAGGTTCAGGGACGGGCTTGCAGCAATGGTGGCCGACGAGATGGTGTACTCGAAAACGGCGTGAGTTGTCGATGCGAGCATGGCGTCTGAAGGACCGTATGCGGGGTGCAGCGGAGTGGACGTGGTCGCTCGAGCGATGTCCGCCGGCATCGGCAGAATCGGAGCGGAATGGTCGCTTGGGCCGACTGTGACGCTGAGCGATTGTGTTGTAAAGCTACTCGCCAATACTGCTTCAACTTCCTCGACGGTGGTGCCTGTTTCAACCTCCTCGACGGTGGTGCTATTGCTCGTCGACGCGATGTTCTCTTGCTGGACCGAGGTGGTCGGCTGTGGTGCACTTGCGAGTCCAGCCGTTGGCGTTGATCCATTCCCTCGCGCTTTCTTCGTCCTCTTGGCCTGCTGACGTGGCCGAGACGTGGCCCTGCTTTGCCTCTTAGTCGTTCGGGGTCGAGTGGCGCGCTCCGCGGTCACCGGAGCCTCTTCGTCGCCCTCGTTTTCTCGCTGCTCCTGCTCCCTCTCCAATTTCTTCCGCAGCCGATAATTACGTAGGCGGAGGGCTTCCTTGTCCAGATTCACGAAGCCTTTCACGTAGTCGATGAGGGCTTCGCCATCGACAGGGTGGAGTGTCTCTTCGTACGTCTGGCACAGGGCACGGTAGACCTGTACGTCGATGGGCATTGTTTGTTCGCTAAGCACACAAGGATCACGGGCACTATGTTCCACGTCACCGTGATTTGCGCACTGCACACTGATTGCACTAACACTTGCCTCGGCGACACTTTGTCTAACTTTGTTCTCACTCGAACGCAGATCACTTTTGGAGCAAGCGGCTTCGTCATCCGACGATGAGATGAGATCAATTATAACAGGCGCGGTGTGCAGCGTGACTGAGGCGCTCCAGTTTGCGTTCCGTGCAGCGCGCTCTTTTCTCGTGCGTCGGTTTCGATGAGCGGCGGGGGCAGCTTTTCCCTCTCCCCACTGCGAGGGCATAGCGGGGGTGCGAGAAGGCCCTCGGACGGTTGTCGCCGCTGTCGTGATGGGGACTCCCTCTTCCGAGCCAGAGCCATATGCGGATGACGACGAGGATGGCTCCTCGCGTTCCTCTCCGTCGGAGGCGAGCGCTATTGTCGATAAGGAGCCAAGACTGCGGTCCAGGTCGAGATTGTTTTCGATGTTGTTGAAGTCAGGATATGATGGGCCTTGAGGCAGCTCGGGCCAGATTTCTCGGGGCGTGTCGTCGCCTTGGCGCGAGAAACAGGGCTGCGGCTCGCATCCTACAGAGAAGTCGCTTGAGGCACCAGCGCTAGTGCGCGAGCTCCAATGTAGTTCCCGCTTCTTGATTGGCAGACGGATAGTCGCTGTCCCGATGTCGTCCTCGTCCGAGGTGGTGTCCTCCGAGTCACTCGGCCACCATCCTCCAGGAGCTCCGGCGAGCCAGCGCCGAGGTCTTGAAGGCGACTTCTGGATTTGGGCAACGTTGTCCATTCTGTTCTCTTCGCGTGTCCACGCTTGAAGACTAAATGATGATTCGAACGAGCACTGCTGTGCTTTTATAGGGCGAGTTTCCCTGCTTCTCCGTACGCTGTAGGACCGTACGGTCAACAGGAGGTCGAGTCTTTTATTCACAGTGGTTTCCGGGCTTTCTGCGTTCACCAGGTTGCCAGTGCTTTCAAGGACTTTAATTCTTTTCCTGTCCGGAGCTTGATGTTCGTCGGCCCCGCGAGGGTTACTTCTCCCTGGTTGATTACTCACGGACTCGCCTGGGCTTTTTCTTTTCACCGGGGCTCGTGCGTTTTCCTCGTAGCGGCTATCCCAGGTGATAAGGTCATCAGCATACCCTATCCACGCCGTCCTAGTCGCCATCCCTTGGTTGAAGTACATTCCAGGGTTGATTCATGTTGAGTAGGGCGCCACCGAGTCTTCGTTCCTCCTCTTGGCCAACTCGGAAGTCCAGAGGAGGGTCGTCTGCATGGTTTCACTCTTCAGGGTCGTCAGTAACCAGCATATGGGGATGCTGGCGGAAGACGAGGTCTTCCGGGGCCCGGACGTTGGGCGCCAAATTGACGGGTGCACCGGGAGGCGGTGACGGATAACAGGATGTGTGGGGGTGGTAGGGGTATTTTTTGAATGATAAGAACTCATAGTTTTTATGCTAGGGATGTCAGGGCCACTACCCCGCACAATGATTGTATATAAAACACACATCACCCACGCACACTAACGTAACTTAAGTTATCCGCCGTGATCGTCACCGCGGCGCAATGCCACGGCCATACCGGCTACCCGTCCAGCCTCGACGTGCGGGCGCACGTGAGGCTGTAAAAAAAAAGAAAAAACACAAAAAAAACTTAGACGGCGAGAGTTCCGCCTCTACTGGTCTCGGGTAAAAACTAACCCTGATTCTTTTTTTGTCGTTCTTATATAGGCAAGATGAAATAGAAACCGTACGCCTGGGAAGCGTACGATTGAATGTCGTATCTAATTTTACGCCGGAACGGCGTACGAATCGTATGTAGAAACTTGCATGGAAACATGCGTACGGGTGAAGAGCGTACGCATATATGCCGCTGATGGCCATCACGTGATTTATTAATACCCTGAGTACGGTCGATGAGCGTATGTTTCTGATAGGAAATGCTGCCTAATCCTTAATTTCATGGATATTCTTAAGATCGTATGCTGATCGAACGTACGTTATTTGGATTGAATTATGGCTACTAAATAAAACCAATGGTAGGCTCAAAATGTGTACGCCTGATGGGCGTACGCGGTTAAAACACAAACTTGACACTTAGTTTCGTACGCCTGATGGGCGTACGTTTTTCGCGGTGAGTTACGACTAATTTATATCTTAGAAACGCCTTTGAGCTGCCGTACGCCTGATGGGCGTACGGCTTTTTACTGTTTGCCATCCGTACGTTGCAAGACCGTACGAATGGCATATATTGCGATTGTAATTCTCGTAACGATGTTTTGGTCACGAGTTGTACGCTTAAGCGGCGTACGTTTCGATTACCTTTTCTTTTGTGAAAATTTCTACATTCGTAACATACATGCACACATGCGATGAAAACGGCACGATTGGGTGAAAATTGATTAAAAAATTACATAAAATGATAATTTAATGAAGATTAGGTTATCGTCAATCATCTTGTTTTGGTGAAAAATGAAGGTATCTCCAAGGGTTTGATCCCATGGGTCTCCTATCCCGAGATATAGCTATGGAGGTTAGCAATGTTAGTATATCTATATGTGTGTCACTTTAACATGGACCTATATGGACAATGCTAACCTCCATAGCTGTATCTCGGGATAGAAGGCTCATTGGACTTATAACCCTCCGAGATACCTTCATCTTTCACCAAAATGAGATGATTCCCAGAGTTTCATCAAGATCCGTGTTCCGTAGACCCGATGCTCTTCTCTTTAGTCTGATTCTTCCGTTCACAGTCTTTCAACTGAAGGAATCCGTTACTCGATTGTAAAATTGATCTGTTGCACTCCGTTACTTTACCGACTTTTACCTCCAAGACACACAAATACAATCGCGTAAATGTTGGACTTCGTTCAAGCCGAGGATTAGGGTGGTAACTATCACCAGGGTGCAAAAATCAAGTTTATGTAATTTTCTGATGTTTGGGGGTCTAAAATGTTGCCGAAAAAAAATCTCGCGGCTCGCTTATGGGGTTCCTTGCTTCTTCGCAATTATTTCGGCCTTCGCTCGCAGCTTGAGCCGAGATCCACTCGTTCGGGGTCGAGCAACAACCTCATGAACTCCGTGCGAAAAGTACTTATTTCGGCCGCATATGAAAAGCTACGTCCTCGACAATTTGTGGATTGAAATGAAATAATCTATTATCATATGGTCAAACAACCAATATTACTATCTCCTCGATATGCTAAGATAGATTTGATTGGAGTTTAGAAGGAATTACAGTGATGCACCAATATTTTCTTCAAATTCACCTTGAAACGGAAATTCTTATTGTTCAGATTTCTCCAATTCTGACATCTTATTGATGTCATGATATACTCGATATAATTTGAAACATTGAAAATTCTGTCACTCACAGTGCCCAAGAGTTGTCGCGTTTCATATCTCTCGTATAAAATTGACATTATTCAATCCAGTCCTTCAAATGATAGTGTCACAACTTGGTACACCAATACTGCCGTACTTTTTTTTTATTAACGCATTTCCAACCCCTCTTCGAAGTTATTATTCGGAACCTACAGTGTAAGGTGGGTTCCGAACCATCAAAGCCACCGAAAAGCATTTATGCATACTCACATTGGTGCCGGCCGAGATTCGAACCCCAGCCTCCTACGTTGAAGGCAAGGACCATATCCCCGAGGCCGCAGTGGCTTCACTGCCATTCTTTTGCATCTAAATTTTCTGTTCCCGCAAGAGTTATTCGAACGAGGCATTCGCACAGAATTTGAAGAAGAATTTCCAGTCAATAGTTCGTCCACGCTCTCGTTAGTAGGCGTCAATAATTATCCAACACGTTTGCGCTCGCAGCACGTCAACATCAAAACGTTCAATAGCGGAAAATTGCATTCAACCGCGAGTAGTCTGTGTAGAAAAAATGCACGTACACTGTAAAAGGGATGCTATTGAACTTGCAGAGAGTACATCACTCTAGCTGAAAAAAATTCATAAGTCTCGTTTTCGTTCTAATATACAATGGTCTCGCGAGCGCGTCCATGGCACCACGTCAAATGTGCTCTTGCAAGCTTTCGGCCTCTACATATATACATAGTGAATGTGCCCGGTCGTACTGAATGAGAGCAACAGGTGCAACAGAGTAGCGAGAGAGCTCGCCTCGGGAATACGTCGTCGTTCGGCAAGAGAGCCAGGAAGAGCATTGAGAATAGAACACCAGTTATGTAGTCTCGCGACTCAACTGTTGTCCGACGATGCTGTACGATGACACGACGACGATGCGATTGGAGAAGGATACGGCAATAACACCTGTTCGTGATGCTATGTAGCTGGATGGTTGCGATGACAGGGAGATACTTGTGGAGTCTGGATTCTTGTGGTTAGAATTGATAGTTTGAAAGAGCAAAGTTTGAGGAGTTTGTGAAGCGTTATAGCTTGAGTTGAATAGATTGAGGAATGAGATAAAGATTTTCGAGCCTGTCTTGCAGTATCTTCGTCAAAGTCATTCCTATGTAGGAATTTTGAACCAGACTATGCCAAATGCAGCTTTCTTAATTGTGTCAGTCCGTGGACAAGCAGAGAAATACACAAGATTTTGGAAGATTGATTTGATTCAACATCGGATAACCTTAGAATGATCCACTGCAGTGTTCCGAGCTGAATTTTTCCCAAATTTAAGGAGGTTGGCACATCAAATAACTCACGCACTAACTAGGAGAGGTCATCACATCCGGATCACGGATTTGGCTGAAACTCTGGAAATAGTCTTCTTTTAGTGCCAATAAATGAAACCCAAAATTATAGACCCTAACACTCAAGCGTTTCCGAGCTACATCTTCAGGCAATAGCATTGTCCATGTAGACCTATGATATAACTTATACATATAGGTATACCTGCAATGCTAATGTCCAAGACTTGATTCTTCGGATGAATATCATTGATGAAATGGTGTTTGATAGCACAGCTGACTTTTCAGAATTTCACTAATCACTAGACAACCTGCAAGCACAATAGGAATCGTCCAAAGCTAGACTCCACGGCCACTTACAGGCGATGAACAATCCATCCTCTACTGACGCATAACGTCCAAACTTGCAAATTAATAGGCACCAATCCATCACACTATCCATTTTACATCCTTTCTCACACTCTCCAAGCCAATTTATCGAAGCACCACTATATGTAATCGAGTTACAGCATTTTTCCACTAACCTCGTCTCCTCTTCTTCCCATTTCCCTTCTCACTCATCAATCAATTCAACGCCTACGTATCTCATCCAACACTCATCCATCGACCCGCATCAATGTGTACACACTGTCGACGTTATCATCAGGCATAGCATACAAGTTGCAAACGAACGCGTCCAGAACAACTACGCTTGATTTGGTCCATCTGCCCGGGCCATTGTTTATCTGGCTACCATACATATAGGTATTTCGCTGTGTCGTTCTGGCCTGCTGACACGCACTGGGTGACGATAATGATGCGCGGCCCTTGCACATTTTGCATCACCAGCGACATCATCATCAGAAGCTCGACGGCCTTCGACCGATGTCATTAGCTTTCGCGCTAATCACCAATCGCCCGTTTTCATCGCCTATATGTACACGCTAGTACGTTCATGCACTACGGGAAATTTCAATTCTCGTGGATTTACGAAATCGGATCACCGAATTGAATTGACAGCGCGGTGGTCGCCTGGTGCATTGAAAATTCTACACGTTCGTGTCGTTGATCAATTATGATTATCTATTCTTGGTCGTTGGCCGAGCTCATTTCGGAATTAAATCAGTCGCATTTTGGATGGAATACTAAACTTGAAATTTAGGTTCATAGTTCGTTACTGGTTCTTGTTGGGGCTCTGGGAATTTTTCATTTCTTCATGTGCGAATTCATCGAATGACCGACGTTATCGCCTCTCTCGCCACCGATCGTTCGGCTTGTACTACAACAGTTCAAAAGTGATATTTGTAGAATGATGGTTAATGATCGATTAGAGGTTTCATATCAAGTTCGTAGAAATGGCATATCGTTAATCAGTGGGTTGATCAGTCAAGCCCACCCGTAACCCATAAGGCGACAATATATTTTAGCCAGACCAGATCAAATTATAAACCGAATTAGGCCGAAGAAGGCCGAGACCGAATTAGACCAGAGTAAACGAAACTAGACAGTACTATTATAGCAATTCCAATACGGTACTAGCAAGGTAATTCTAGTACGATACCAGTGCGGCCCCAGCGGTACTAGTGCGGTCCTAGCGGTCTAAGAGGTCCGAGCAGTCCTAGTAGACGCAGTGCGGTCTACTGCGGTCTTGATGGAGCTAATGGGCTTAGCGGTGCTAGTGCAGTGCTAGAGATACTATAGTGAGCCTCGTGGCTTTCGCGCCGTCCTAACGGTCCTAGCCGTGCTAGTGTGGCCTCAGAGGTACTAATACTGTACTAAAATGGAAGTAGTACCAAACTAGACCGTATTAGAACGGATTAGACCGGACCAGACCAACCACCAACCCATCAATGATCCATACGTCCGCCCATTTTACTTCACCTTTTCACCCGATATGTGGGATCCAGATGAACAAATTTTGCCTGGGCGTTTTTAATTATTATAATGTTCACAAGGCTCATACTCGATGATCGTGACTAATTCAAAATAACCCTCGTAGGGATTTTGTAATATCAAGAGAGTACCAATCAAGTATACAATGCCCATCGTGTGAATAATAATAAATCCATTTCGTGTGGATCGGTACAAGTACGATTCTAATTTCAAATTGATATAGTTATCTTTCATTCTTGCACAGGCATCGAGTAAGAATTACAATCCTGCTTCATTTATGCGAGATTGCTATTGAGGAATGAAATAAAACTATCCCAGAATTCAAGCCTTACTGATGGATACCTATAAATCGGCCCCAAAATGTACTCAAAATTCTCGGTTCCAGAGTTCATGAAATATTTCGTGTTACACTTTTTTATCGCTTGAATGTATCCCAGTTGTTGTATTTCGCATAGAGAATGAAACAACGAAGACGGGAACCTTAAATTCCAAGTCTCGAGTCCTCTATCAGACAAACCAAGCCCTTTGTCAAGCACATACATCCTGATGGATGGGAATTAGGATTCATTTATACGTTAGAGGCGCAGCGAGATAGTAGCGAGTTTGCCGAGCGTGAGGCAGGGAGGAGAGAATACGAGTACTCTCGATGAATCAGGACGAAGTGCGCGGGGCTGATTTACAATCACACGAGGGCTTCGCGTAGCCCGCGACAGAAAAGAAAAAAGCTTTGAACTATAAAGTCAGCCACGAGCTATCGTAGCGTGCGCCTATATACCCAGAGAGATCTTTATGGGCTCTATACGTGAATTTATCGAAGCGATCGACGAGCGGGGCAAGAGGAGTATACGCCATGCAGAGTCGCATCTCGCGTGTCGTTTATCGCTGATTTTTAGAATTGCTCTGGCAGTCAACGCTGTACATGATCTTGAGTCTGGTTCGTGATCGATCTCGTGTATTTTTTTTTATTTGATTTTTCCAATCGGTTTGAGAGAGTAAAATACATTGGAACAAGGTGTGGTCGATCTTTCATTACTCGCACCTGGCACGTTACCTGGTTTTTTGTCCATGATACTTCATGGATAGTATTGGATGACAAATCTGTAGACATTGATTCGGAATAGAATTTCAATATCCTTAGATATTTTTTCACTTGATTTTCTCTACCTTGGGAAAGTGAGATATTGAACGACCTGAGCCTGAGTTGCGTGCAAAATCAGAATTCCCTGAATGAAAGTTTGTCGAGTTGGAGAACATGTTGCGTTAAAGTTTCAGGTTGATTCACAGGAGAATTCTCCTTCGATATATAAAGTTTGGCTCCCCTCGAACGAAAAGTTTTCAGTTTCGCAGACACTCTAGAATATTTATCCAACATACTCATGGAATTTTAAAAGGATATATTTTAGTCAATGGTTCTCCCGGGATTCGTGGAGCACTGCACTATAGTGGATTAGATTCAAGCAGTCAGGGGATTTTCATTCGTCAAAAAGGAATAATTTTTCAATCTCGACTACAAGTCGATGTATACATTTATGTGATATTTCTGTGATAAGCCGAATTTTTTTCTATCACCATCGTGATGTACATACTACTTATTAATAAGCTCATAAATATATGTGTGACCCACCAGACCGGAAGAAGGGCGTATTCAAACGTCGGCCCCCAGAGCCAAAAATGCAAGGTTTCTCGTTAGATTAAGTTGTAGCAGTTACTTACAAACAATAATTTAGATATCTTGCATCATTCATTCACTACTCGTGTGATATCAGCATAATGGCTTAGAAGACTCAGATTGAGGGTATTGTGAATCTTGAAGAAAGTCACTGAATATCTAATCACCAGAGGACCTTTTCTAGCGTTTAATCTGCACCTCTTGCCCTCAACTGGTTGTAAATTCATCAAGAAGTAATAGAATCAACTGAAGCAAGTCCACTTTCCGAGTTGATGCACAATGATTCATATGTCTAAGATATCGAGAAATTTCAAATTCTCGGAGGCTGTGACTATTATTTTTGTGCAATCCTCCCCAAAAATTCAAGATTTCACATAAAATTACTCGAAAAGAAGGTCGCAATATCTAAGCAAATCACATTCTTTCTGGTTCAGGTAAGAGCAGCCTTAATTAAAAGCCTTGCTGGAACCACGTCTGCGAGGTAATACCACTTCGAGTTCATTTCGATCTCAATATCGAAGGAGAATCGATTCTCAGCCAGTTCAATTTCCACCCCGTTAATCCCACAAGACGTGGTGGAACCAGAGGAATCCCTAGCGTACCCTCCAATCCATTCATCCGCTCGGATGAGAACCATCGGACGATTTCGTGATCCGGATCAAATTGCTTCCCAAGAGTACAGTCCGATCAAATCCGAACAGCTCTTGAAATTCATCTCGCAACGCTCTCCAAGTTACCCAAGTAATATTCCCACCACCCCCTTCGCCCATTCAACATAACCCCACCCAAACAACTAGTGAAGCTCTAGTCTTACACAGAGCTAACCTCAAAATCCAGTCCACCTACATACTACCCCAGAGTAACAAAGACCATCATTGTTTCCATTCCCGCGAATCTTGGTATAAAATCCAAGCTCAAAAGCCGACCGCAAAGCTTTCGCGCTACATAATAGACCCCATATCCTCCCAGATACACTCGGAATTCCGGGCATCAGGCTATTGTGTGTATCTTCAGGCTAAATCTATGGCCGTTGACTTTGACGTGGCTGGATCATCACAATGGTTGATGATGATGATGGCCAAGCTCAGGCTGTACCACGCCATCAAAACAATGAAGTGCAGCGGAACGGTTGGTCTTCCATTGTCTACGGATGAAAACGTCCGAACTGAGAGAACAACGGACTCTGCCATTATTCGCAATGCGTATTAAGCTCAAGCTCTGCTGATCTTTGAACCAGGCTCGATTAATCATAGCGGTGGCGTGGCGGGGCACCGATTATTGCTGTCCGACGATGGTGACGATATATATATGTAGGTATCTCTGAACGGATGGTGCGAAATCTCTCTGATGGCGTAGCGGACTAAGCGAATCCGAGAGGTGAACTACTACACTATATGAGTGTTTTATCACGCTAGACTGGTTGGTGATTTGGTTCGAAGTTCAGTGTGAGAGTATTTGGTATGGTATGGACGATCGAGTTTGCGGTATATGTGCAGTGTCGAGGTGATGGCCCGTGTTGCATTTAGATCGGCGCTTTGCTTGTTCAGCTTCACTGCAAAACCTGCTAGTTCGATTCGCTTGATTTGGGAATTGTCTCGCGTTGGGTTTCAATAGGGTCGACGTTCAGGCCATTAACGAAACTCATCGCGCTGTCGTTTGCTTGCTCGAGAGTGACTGAGTGACGCTGGAAATTGAGGAAAATCTGTCTATTGTTCGCGAATTTTGCATTTAATTCACTATTAGAAGCCGTTGTTAACTACTTGGTTCTTTGTCGATAGAATTATTAGATGACTTCTCGTATTGTTTGTAAATTTAAGGAAAATTAAACTTGATCGGTAGTTTTGAGTTCATTAGGTGAAGACCGACATTCATCATATTAAAATAACGTTTCTATAAAATTAATTGTGTTGAAAGAGCGTCCGTGATTCAGTTGGTTAGAGGTTTGGAGTGGCCTCTGCTCGAAGGGGCCCGGGTTCAAATACCGATCGGGTCAGTCTGGAATTTCTTCTGAGGAAGGAAATTATCCGTTATGTTCTCAGGCACACTAAGAACCTTGCATTTTGCGACAAGGAATACACACGAAAATTACACCACAAAATTCCGAGCACTCGGTGGAAGAAATCGTCTGACTACTCAAGTACGCTATGCGCACAAAAGCCCGGTGATGACCGTAACGGCAGGGGGCTTCAGGTTCGCCAACACACATACTCACACACACACGGATTGTGATGAGTGATATTCGCACCCAAAACACCGGGACCCACAAAACTTCAGGAAAAGTGTACAAATGGATATACTTGTAATTGAATTAATGAAATTATCGGATATGGAGAAATCAGCAACGATTGATGTAATATGTTCCACTTTTTGACGTATTTTCTCCTGTTCTCAGAAAACGTTTATATAGTCTCAGGTGAAATATCCATAAACTATAACAGAATCTGAATATTTCGTGCAGACAGAGACATTTTTCGAGTTTTGCTTTAGAATATCTTTCTTCGTATCTGCTCGAGACATTTTAGATTCAAACTTGAACATTGCAGGGCTTTGATATAGCGTTGTCCGTACCTATGATTTAATTCAGCAGATGTAGAAGCTATGAGAAATTCTCTTTCCTTCGAGGGATCAAATTGGTACTTACATGGTTTATTATCTTGCGCCGCTCCTAATTTTCATTTCATCTGCTTCAAAGTGATTACATTCTTGGCTTCAACTCCAAAATTTTGCTATAGAAATTAATCTCTCCTTGGCTTCCACGATGAGACAAGATATGAATTTAAATTTCGAGATCCAGATTGTCAAAGCTTCCCACAATTGAATCCGGTGTCGCACACGAGATACTCTTCGAAATTAATCGCTCAGAATTTCTCGAATTGTTTCAACGATCCCCCAATTCGAATTCATCTCGTTAAAGGATAAATTTCAGTTCGTAGATTTTTAATTTGTATATTTAATTGTCTCTGCCACGCCAGAGTACATACTGCAGAGTGCAATCCGCAAGTAGTTGAAAAGTCTCTTTTTGTTTCCATTCGTCAGGCGGGGCGTAAGTGACACTCTTTAAAATATCTCCCCGTGAAATCCGCCAAAGTGCTTTAGCCAAGCGACAAACTCGGCGTACGTACCTGCATTGTGCTGCATACCACTCTGCAGTCATGGTGTGTGAGAAAGAAATTTGATACGCATAGTCAAGAGTAGTGCCAAACTGTATTCGCTCATGAATTTCAAATGACTTGGCGTAGCGCACACAGCATAACTATGGGAGCTCAGCATAGAGTATAGAGACGGCTCGGAAATAATTTTACTCTCTCACTCATGCTGCAAAGTTTCTATTTTGAGTATCCGTATCCGTTAATCTCGTTCAAATTCAACCACGTTCCACTCTTTCTCGCCTATTTAATCCACGCTCTGCATAGTAATCCGGCCTGGCCAATCCATTTTTCTAGCGGGTGAGTAGGGAAAAAGATGTAGAATTTGAATTTTTCCTCATCAAATTAGAGAATCGGACTGTTCACGATGGCGATTTCGATGCATTCAAAATAACTGAGGTAAAGAAAATCGCATGAACTTAGCATGTAAACAAGTTCTGTGTCAGGAAGCTTGGATAAAATCGAGGTGTAGAGGCAAGGGTCAGCCACACGATTTCCGGGCTTAGATACATAGGAAATCGATAGAGTGTCTTTTCCTTCCTCCTGACGTGCAAACTCGCTCAATTCGTCGATGTTACATCGCTTTTCAAAGGACCTTACGGAACATGGAAATAACATCGCTATCTCTGTTCGTTTCAAAGCCAAAGAGATCCGGTAGTACGATGCATGTGTCAACCTTATGCCAGTTTCGAGGCAAGATGCAAGATAGGTATATATACCTATCCAAAGTACGCATGTATGAATATAAATTGGGCGTGACGGTGCCAAAGTCAAGACACGCGGTGGCGCAACCATAGCACTGCTAATCTTATTCATGAGACTGGCTTGAACAAAAAATTGGTAAGCCTTGGCTTTTCCATAAACTTGTGTGGTTGGTGTGCGAGGTTTCAAGATTGATGCAGGACTTTGCATGATGGGAGAGCGGAAAATTGTGTTTACTTTGCTGTGTCGAGGATGATCGATTCTGAGATTATGTTTGAACAACTAAATATTGCCATGTATCGTCGGACTCATCGTGGAGATTGTTTGTTTTAGAGATCAGCCGTCGATTATTTTGAGTTGAAAGGTTCCGAGGGACAATGAAGCTCATCTTTTCGAACAATCTTTTGAAGAAAGTGGGTTATACGACTAAAGAATACAAAGTAGTATGCGATTAGCGGAGTTCGCGGGCCACCTAGATACATAGACGTGGAACAGTGAACAGTATTCCTTCCCGATCAGAAAATTAATCCAGGCGCTGGACTAACACATCCGATCTGGGTCCAGGTTGAGTCCAGATTTCCGGTTAACAAATCAAGGTTCGGTCCATTTTGGAATTCAGATTCCATCCAGTTTGGATCAAGGCTCGCGACTAAGCTCTTTAGGAGTCAGATCTGGATCGAGAATGGACCAAAGCTGGAACAAGCCGAACCCCTGTGTTTTGAATGGGGAGCTTATAACCTCAATTAGATCTAACATGGATGCAATCATCTTTTGATTTCTATGAGAGCATTAGAGTCTATGTGATTTGAATAAGACTGTATAGAAAAGTGATGCTGGTTAAAGCAATTCTAAAATAAGCCCACGGAGGATTGTTTTTATGTTTGACAGGAATTGGAAATTGGTGTAACACAAGCTCCTGCTTCATCGCTCTTATCATATTTGCTGAATATTTGAAATTTATTTCAACAATTCACATCTTATGTGAACTAATTTTTATATTTAATGAATGAATTTATCGTTCTTTCGAGCCACTTATAATCGTCGCGCTCAGGCGACGATCACAGTTTGACAAATGTCAAACTGCGACCTTCGAGGCTCCACTTTTATAGTGGCTGGCATCACGAAGGGATTTTTTATTTTTTTTGGATTTTTCAATTTTTTATTGAAAGATTGGCCAAGAGATGAAAAAATTCTTCCTCGGGCGGGACTTGAACCTCGCAATCTCCGGTACTCCGGACCGGCGCCTTAACCAATTAGACCACCGAGGCGATTGCGTATTCACTCGCTCGGGGAAGCCTTCTCTCATCTCTTGTGCCAATCTTTCGATGCGGTCAATCAAGGAACCATGACCATTCAAATATGCAAATTATATCGATAAGGTAGATCTCATCGATATTTTGACTCTATCGCTCGATTTGATGAAATACATTTAATGAATGAATTTATCGTTCTTTCGAGCCACTTATAATCGTCGCGCTCAGGCGACGATCACAGTTTGACAAATGTCAAACTGCGACCTTCGAGGCTCCACTTTTATAGTGGCTGGCATCACGAAGGGATTTTTTATTTTTTTTGGATTTTTCAATTTTTTATTGAAAGATTGGCCAAGAGATGAAAAAATTCTTCCTCGGGCGGGACTTGAACCTCGCAATCTCCGGTACTCCGGACCGGCGCCTTAACCAATTAGACCACCGAGGCGATTGCGTATTCACTCGCTCGGGGAAGCCTTCTCTCATCTCTTGTGCCAATCTTTCGATGCGGTCAATCAAGGAACCATGACCATTCAAATATGCAAATTATATCGATAAGGTAGATCTCATCGATATTTTGACTCTATCGCTCGATTTGATGAAATACATTTAATGAATGAATTTATCGTTCTTTCGAGCCACTTATAATCGTCGCGCTCAGGCGACGATCACAGTTTGACAAATGTCAAACTGCGACCTTCGAGGCTCCACTTTTATAGTGGCTGGCATCACGAAGGGATTTTTTATTTTTTTTTGGATTTTTCAATTTTTTATTGAAAGATTGGCCAAGAGATGAAAAAATTCTTCCTCGGGCGGGACTTGAACCTCGCAATCTCTGGTACTCCGGACCGGCGCCTTAACCAATTAGACCACCGAGGCGATTGCGTATTCACTCGCTCGGGGAAGCCTTCTCTCATCTTTTGTGCCAATCTTTCGATGCGGTCAATCAAGGAACCATGACCATTCAAATATGCAAATTATATCGATAAGGTAGATCTCATCGATATTTTGACTCTATCGCTCGATTTGATGAAATACATTTAATGAATGAATTTATCGTTCTTTCGAGCCACTTATAATCGTCGCGCTCAGGCGACGATCACAGTTTGACAAATGTCAAACTGCGACCTTCGAGGCTCCACTTTTATTATGACGATTATAACGATACGACGACGATTATAAGTGGCTCGAAAGAACGATAAATTCATTCATTAAATGTATTTCATCAAATCGAGCGATAGAGTCAAAATATCGATGAGATCTACCTTATCGATATAATTTGCATATTTGAATGGTCATGGTTCCTTGATTGACCGCATCGAAAGATTGGCACAAGAGATGAGAGAAGGCTTCCCCGAGCGAGTGAATACGCAATCGCCTCGGTGGTCTAATTGGTTAAGGCGCCGGTCCGGAGTACCGGAGATTGCGAGGTTCAAGTCCCGCCCGAGGAAGAATTTTTTCATCTCTTGGCCAATCTTTCAATAAAAAATTGAAAAATCCAAAAAAAATAAAAAATCCCTTCGTGATGCCAGCCACTATAAAAGTGGAGCCTCGAAGGTCGCAGTTTGACATTTGTCAAACTGTGATCGTCGCCTGAGCGCGACGATTATAAGTGGCTCGAAAGAACGATAAATTCATTCATTAAATGTATTTCATCAAATCGAGCGATAGAGTCAAAATATCGATGAGATCTACCTTATCGATATAATTTGCATATTTGAATGGTCATGGTTCCTTGATTGACCGCATCGAAAGATTGGCACAAGAGATGAGAGAAGGCTTCCCCGAGCGAGTGAATACGCAATCGCCTCGGTGGTCTAATTGGTTAAGGCGCCGGTCCGGAGTACCGGAGATTGCGAGGTTCAAGTCCCGCCCGAGGAAGAATTTTTTCATCTCTTGGCCAATCTTTCAATAAAAAATTGAAAAATCCAAAAAAAATAAAAAATCCCTTCGTGATGCCAGCCACTATAAAAGTGGAGCCTCGAAGGTCGCAGTTTGACATTTGTCAAACTGTGATCGTCGCCTGAGCGCGACGATTATAAGTGGCTCGAAAGAACGATAAATTCATTCATTAAATGTATTTCATCAAATCGAGCGATAGAGTCAAAATATCGATGAGATCTACCTTATCGATATAATTTGCATATTTGAATGGTCATGGTTCCTTGATTGACCGCATCGAAAGATTGGCACAAGAGATGAGAGAAGGCTTCCCCGAGCGAGTGAATACGCAATCGCCTCGGTGGTCTAATTGGTTAAGGCGCCGGTCCGGAGTACCGGAGATTGCGAGGTTCAAGTCCCGCCCGAGGAAGAATTTTTTCATCTCTTGGCCAATCTTTCAATAAAAAATTGAAAAATCCAAAAAAAATAAAAAATCCCTTCGTGATGCCAGCCACTATAAAAGTGGAGCCTCGAAGGTCGCAGTTTGACATTTGTCAAACTGTGATCGTCGCCTGAGCGCGACGATTATAAGTGGCTCGAAAGAACGATAAATTCATTCATTAAATGTATTTCATCAAATCGAGCGATAGAGTCAAAATATCGATGAGATCTACCTTATCGATATAATTTGCATAATTTTTATATTGTCTTGAATAGTTACAATATATGATGAAAAAAAATCAACAATTTTGGTGGACTATAGATGTACACGTTTGAACACTGTGCGTAGTGAATATCATCTTTTCGGATGAGTTGGTGAAACTCGCACACTTCTCAATCATCAATATTTTGGTACACAGAGCTGAATAGAACTTGTCCATGCTACCATAAATCAATTTCTGAGTTGTTTTAGGTAGTCTGTTACTGGGCTCACACTTTAAATATTTTGACTTCTGTCAAGTAAAATCCATAAACTCTGAGTTGTATCAGAACCATTCAACTCAAGGGCTGGATCTGATTTAAACTCTTTGTTTCCTGTTGAGATCTTTTCTCACTTCTTGATGGATTTTGAAGCTTAATTTACCTAGCAAATAGGCGAAAGTTTGTGAGCGTGCCAACATTAATTAGATATAGGATATGCAAACTCTAAATCTAAAATTTTCTCAATTATCTTTAGGCTCTCAGATATAATGACCTCAGGACAGGTCTTGAAGTATCAATACACGCATCATTTTTACCTTCCCAGAGCTGCATCACAAGCTTGTCTGTGATATTACTCGAGGGGACTGTGCCAGGGATTTGACAGAGTAACAGTTTCTCTCAATGGTAATAGCGTAAACTGTTATCAGTTCAATATAGTAATTCTTCTATCCAGATAGTTGTACCTAATAAGTTGCGTTGCTGGCTTTAAATCAAGCATTTAATCTTTTTTTATTTTTGAAGGTTACCAAGTACTTTTGATGTATATAGATATGCCAAAGCAAGACATCTTCCCCTCTTTTTTGTATAATAACTGTTCACTAATATGTCAAATGTCATTCATGAGAATTGATGAAAATGTTTCTCCCCCCTAATTCTTGAGATTGTTTAAGTTCTACTGAATCACTCAGAAAACATTGGCATGAAATATTGACGGGAATTAATGAAAGAGTCATTAGAATTATATCCTCGGATCCCAGAAGTATTAACTGGATCAAAACTTGAACAGCGCCGCTCTTACTCCAGGCGCTGGATCCAATTTGGATCAAAACTGGGTTCCAAAATTCACTAATTCTGGATCCAGGTTCGGTACACTATTTCAGCAGTTTGATCCAAGCTGTATTCAATCTTGACTTGGCTTTCCAATGCGGATTGAGTCCTCCCACTGAATGCTAGTCACTGAAGCCCGAATTTGGAATCGTTTCTGCCAACGTATTCCTCTCGGAATTTTCGTTATGATTTTGATCAATTCTCGTATTACTTCATCGTATGAAAGCTCTCTCCGCAGCTCTGCAATTACGCGAAGCAAAGCGTTCACCCGCGGAGCAATGTAATTTGTAGCGAATCAATATTTACCTTGTGCCCTGCCTCGCCATATGCACGCTGTTCATTCGCCGCGTGTGTTCATAAGTAATGATTTCTAAACATTGCTGGTTCCGCCTCAAATTCACTCTGGCAATTCCATCGCCACCTGAGAGTAATCGCATTCCACCCACAGTCGTCCGTTCTTTGCCCCCCCTCTCACGCTCAATTTTCTCTATATTAGCTATGTATATGGAGCGAAATCAATTGAAGGATAGCTCGTAAGTGTCATGTCACGTGAAAAAATGAATAGCTTTACATCTTATACAGTTCAATATAACTTCATGGACATAGTGGTCTAAGTCCATATTTCGGATCAAAGGTGACTTTTATCCTCATCCCCCGAGGTATGTTCAGAAAGTTGTGAATCTATTTCATCACATGAAGAACGTGATGGAAATGCGAGAAAAACTTGAGTAGGAGGCTTTCTAGCCAGGAGAAAGATCTAGGATAGATTCTCAGGCGTGGAAAATCGCTGTCATCGGAAGTGGACTCACAGTTAGTCCACCCTGATCTTGAACAATTCATATCAGGCACTCATTCTCGAGGGTATGCATCTTTGCATTAGGTCTCATGCTATCAAATGATGCTGTTCACTCCAAACATCTCCTGCAATCATGAAAATCTCTTCCATGCTCGTTCGTACCTAAAGTGCGCGCAGAGCAGAATATCTGTGGGTGGATAGAAAAGTGAGAGCAGAAGAGACGCGGGAGTAAGAAGGACTCGTCGCAGTTTCTTCCGGCAAACGTAGGGTGCGAGCAAGAAGGATGAGGAGCCAAGAGCGTGGGCACAAACCGAGACGGGTTTAATTTTGCCAAGTGCATCATTTGCATTGACCCCCGCGTGTCTATAGAGCTAAAAAAGAAAGATTGGGTTTTACTCGAATGCATGAGTAGTAGTTCTTGGTGGCCAGCAATACCAAGTACTTTTCGGCAACTTTCTCCAAGTTTCTGTTACACTTCCCTTTGGGTGAAAGATTGCGGTGGTCCATCAGAGATTAGCTCTTTGGATAATTTATTGGGATGGTGAGTCAACTTCGAGCAGATTTTTCCACCTTGTTTCTTTGGTGTTGGAAAGGACTAACAAGAGTGATCTGAATAGACTTGATTGCGAAAGTGGAAACTTAGGATGATAGATTATCTCTGCAGGGTTCGTCGCCGAGACCCTATTCCCTTATTTCACCCTATTTTAACCCTTTTCTGGACTTTCCCCTTTTCTTCCCCTATAATCGGCCCAAAGACCCTTAAAGTACCCTAAAATGCGGTTTTGACGATTATTTCTCGCCTAAAATTTTACTCGCTCAGTTTTCCTCGATGAAAGTGAATAAACCTCGTTCCAATCATTTCCGCGTCAACTTTTTCTCTGACTTTATCGTCCATGTGTAACTTTTCTATGCCCCAAAGTATCGAAATAGTTGATCTTCGCATTTCGGGGAGTAATTTTTTGCGAAAATTCACTTTTGCTAGATTCTTTAATCGCAAGGCCCGTGCTTATCTGGAAGTCAGCTTCTTCCAAAATAACCCAGGAGGGTGTTTCAGATCCGGGTCACGGATTTGGCTGAAACTTAAGAAATAGTCTCATTTCAACACCAAAAGATGAAACCCGAGATTATAAGACCCTAACGCTCAAGCGTTTCCGAGCTACAGCCAAGGATATTAGCATTGTAGGTATACCTATATGTATGATTTTAAACATAGGCCTGTATGGGCAATGCCAATGTCCTTGGCTGTAGCTCGGAAACGCTCGAGCGTTAAGGTCTATGATTCTGGGTATCCTCTTTTGGTGCTGAAAGAAAACTATCTCCAGAGTTTCAGCCGAATCCGCGATCCGGATCTGAAACACTATTCTGGTAAAATCAAATTTAGTGTCAAAATGTCAGGTCCGTGCTTTGCTACCGTGTCATTTGCGGGAATACATCGTACATATTAGAATGTTTGGAAGTGGGACTTGCGGTTGGCACATTTTGGATCCCCAAATATCGAAATTTTCGCATAAACGACCCTCAACACACGATACTTCTGTCGTCGCACAGAAACCAAGGTCTGTGCCCGTTCACAGAGTGCTCAGATTTTAAAATGAAAATGCATGATCCTGCGAATGATTCTGGGGATGTTATAATTCGTCCTCTTGGCTTTTTCCTTTCATTTACAAAGTCAATGTGCTCTGGGAACTGAAACGCAGTCGAAATCGAGAATCTATGACAAACGAACTCGTTGCAAAGTGAATGGATTGAAAACAAAGAAGTGCTGTGTAATTTTTCAAAACTCCCCTATTTAGTACCCTATTTCCTGACATTATTTTCCCCTATTCCCCTATTTTCGGGTTGCTGAGTGGTGACGAACCCTGTCTCTGTCAACTGGGTGGAATGTTGATCGTCATAAACTGAAGCTGTCTAAAATATAAAAAGCTGTTTCGGTTTTTGATAACTGAAGCTGCTGCAGTGACAAAGATCTTTTCATGGAATATATATATGTAGATCTAATTCGAGTCTTCATCCTTTCGGCCTTTGCGAAAAGCACTAAGAACTGAGAGATACTTCTTTCCCATGTCATTGTCTAGAACTACTTCGTGTCCAGAAAATCTGGGAATTCTCCGGAATATTTATTTCGAAAGTTTGATAACATTCTCTATAGAATCTAATGAAAAAATCAATGAAAAATTCTTAGTTGATGAAGAGGCAGCCAAAGTTGTTTGGTAGTCTAACTCTAGTGTGTACATTCTAAGCCAAAAAATTTTAATGACGAATTGGCAAAATTCCATGGAAATAATTGTATTCATTCCCTTTGACACATGCTTATTAGGTTATGTTACTATACATTTAAATGCAGTATCAGCTCTTCAATTTCATTTCTATTATTATTTCTCATTGAATTCGCTTTTGATCCGAAGCCATTACCTCATTAAGAACCAAACTATGTTTTCCATGATGAACACAAATACCTATGTCATTGTACTTCTTCCTTCAGCCATATACTGCATCAGATTGAAAATTCCAAGAGAAGTAATCAAGGTAATGCACAAGTAAGTTCACCAGCGGGCGGTTGGAATATTTTCCATGGATAACATATTTATAATGGGAGGAGTAATTGCTAGTCTTGAAGCTATGGAATATATACTCTCCTTCAGCACTCTGATGAATGCAAACGTCTCAGGTGGCTTGGTCTCAAATATGAAAGGCTGAGCCTTGAAAAGGGAGTCCTCTCTCCCCCTTTCTCCCTCCCCTTTCTTTCTCATAGTCTCCTCGTCCTCTACTCTTCTATACGGGCACGTCCATTCACCATTCAGTCAGAGCTTTCTTTCTCGATGCTTTTCTTGGCGTCGAGTGGGGGTCGCATTGTCGTCACTCGGTCCTTTTATTGCCGTAGTTTAGGGCCGAACAATAAAGCTTCCACGGCCTTGCCTTCTCGCGCAGCAGTTTCGTACCTCTTATCGTCACATTCATATCACACCGGATGCCTCGTTTGCCGGTAATGGACCGGAACCGCAGCACTGCTTAATGCCTCTTCGTGATGTGCTTTTTTTGCCGCTCATATTCGCTTCTTTTTCTCTCGAAGCTAGCCATCAAGCTCTGCACTCTAATACGTTCGTTTATTTGAGCTTTCAGCACTCCCTTCGTTATAACATTAGACCACCGAATTTTTCTTTTGCTATTGCAGAGATTTAGTGGTACCTTGTTCACTCGTATGATCCTCAGTTAAATGAACACTTTTCATCGTTGCGTGTAGTAGGTCAACCGTAAATGTAGCTACGATTTTCTGGTTCACGCCTGTATATGCTTATTACAGTACTTTTTTAGTCTTCAGCCAAGGGCTTTCATTCCTGAACAGCAGTCTTGCCAAAATTTGTTCTAATAGTTTGGTACCACCGAATTATGTGAAAACATTGTATTTCCGTCCCGTAGTCTCTTATACATTTGGAGATGCAGCCGAAAACTTGAGAAGTGACCATATAAATCCATGTGAGGAAGTCATGTATATGGATACATACACCTATGTAATGTCAATTTTTTTGAACATCTTTGGACAGGAGGCCCATCAAATAAAAGTACTCTGGATTCTCCAAAATTAGAATGGTACCAAACTACAAGAGAATTTTGGTGAAGCTTGGTGTTCCGGAACCAAAATTTCAAACTTGTCAGTTCATAACTCTGAAAAGACACTTTTTTCCAAAACCTTCGGGTCAGATGGATTATGGAGACCAGACCAATGTGATTAACCTGGCTATCCTGATCTGGTTTGACCTAACGAGCGTTTGGCCGAAACCAACTGAATGTAGTCGAACCAATTCATTCCCATTACGATCGTTCAACCACAGAATATTTTGATGAAAAGACTCCAAAAAGTAGGACGTCGTATAAAGTGACTTCAACCTGGTTCTACGAGTATAACTATGAGTCCTTAGCAATATTTTGGTCGAGTAAAACTGAAGTTGAGGAAGAGAATAATCTGGATGGTCTGACCTGGTTCAAATACTCCTAGCTACATGCTCATTTAGTCAGAACAAATCAGAGCGGTCAGGTCAGTCCGACTCGTCTTCTTAACCGATTTTCATAACCGATAAAAATTTAGGTCACACTAAACTGGTTGTCTTACAAATCATCATTAGACAAGAAGACACCATAAACTATCTGAATTCACCTTTCAGTCTCTCAAAAATGTGGTTTTGTGGCTACTCTTATAGCTTCTACTTGGTCTTCAGTAACTAATCTTGTACAAAGCTGTTGGTTGCTTTCCAAAATCATATTCAATGAAGATTCGGATTTCAACTTGAACATTTTATTCATAAATATAATTGACAATCTTCGAAATCGTGAACATGGTCATAATAAGAGAGATCAACTAACTTGATGGCTTCATTAGAGATCGAAGTTTATCTATGTTCAGCGTGAGTTTGGCGTACAGCAAAGAGAGACAAGGACTTGAGAGTTGAATGGTGCTTTGAGATGAAGAGTGCAAAGAGAAAGGATCAAGTTGTGTTGAATTGAGCTCTGTCGATATCAGACGATAAGATCTTCTTTGAAAAGAATGAAATAACACACGGTATCGGAGCAGTCTTGAGGTGAAAGATCCCCGGCAAGTGGATCTGGCGGAGCGAAAGACCTATTATGCGTATGTCTGTAGGCATTTTCCCAAGTGCTTTATTGTACAATCATAGTATGCTGCACGTGAGATAGAGGGAAAATCTACCTTGCTTTGTGTTGGAGATGATCTTCATCAATGTAGTCGCATGAATTTTTTTGTACCTCGGAGGCAATAAGTGATAAATCGCATATTCAGATGATATTTAAACTTCAGGAAAAGGATTTAGAGTTGTTTCTGAATTTCAAACCCAAAAAAATTACACATAAAATCAGAAAGTCATGTCATAGGGTTCATATGGCATTCAATGACGTGGTGTCAAATTTCAAGCGAATCATAGAATGATCAATGGTTATCTTGAAATAACCGCCGACTAGCCTGTCACGATACTCTTTCGATCCCCTCCAGTTCCAGTATTCTCAACAACAAGAACCATCAAAATGGTATCATGCAAGCTACGATCAAAACAACTACTATCAAACGAATGAAGGTCCAGAGTTTGAGAGTGCCATCCCATCCAAAACTACCTAACGACGTAAAAATGTCAGTGTAACAGCTCGCAAAGGATCACAGCGGTTAACTAATCCTAGCCATCAGTGACACAACCATCTCAGTCTCCATCCCTTAATCCGGACAGCTATACGCTTTGATCTCACCCTAACACACTATACTTAACTTGGGATGTTCTGAGCAGTTCAGGTTCAGCAAGGTACTCTCTCTTCTCTGCCAGTACTTCGAGTTCGAGATGACTCTTTACGTTTTAGGGGCCACGGTTGACTATCTATATATGTGAGTAGTACCGTCCGTTATATAGCTCTTGAGAAGAGCCGAGAGAGAGTTTCGTAGTAGTTTGGCCCCGTCCAACTTTGTGCGTCTAGGAAGCTTCGTGTATATATATATATATATATATATATATATATATATATATATATATATCACATGCTGGGATGCAACAAATGCGAGATGAGTTGGAGGAATTTCATGGATATCGCTCTCAAGTACATCGCACGGGATGAAGTTATGACCTAATAGAGTGTAGAAGTTTTGTTGGGAGAGTTTTTGAGCTTCCAATTTGATGGATGGGTGATTTTCGAGAGATAGGCATCAATTTACGAGCTGTTTGAATGATAACGATTGCATCCAGCGTGGATATATATTTTTTTTCGTTCTGCAAGAAAGAGGGAAGTTATAGGGTGATGAGTTTCAGGTTCCCATCTTGTAACCCGTTGACACCGAATATTGAGACCATCACAGAAGTGTTATTCTCTGTGATTGATGGTCATTTCCAGTGAGAGTCCTTGAAAGATATCCATCAAATCCAAATTCATTTCGGTGGTTGGAAAACCCCAGATTCAGGATCCTCAGCACTGTTAATTTCTCAACAAATCTTCCTTGATGAGCGAAGAATGAGAGCGAAGATCATTATAGTCACTCAAATTCATAAATTCTGATGACGTCGTTGATATCAATCCATTTTTTTAGCCTCGAGAAGTTACGCTAAAATCCAAACGTTAGTCCTGAAATTGTGAAATTGATAAGTTGTTTACAAACCTCCATTTTGTACCACAGTAAGAAATTCTGCGTATCAACTTCGCCCACTGGCTTATATCTGTTTGGAAATTCAATCATTTTTTACTAGTGTCTGGAAGAGACGTAAGGGCCCAAATATTGAAATTGGAACGTGATGCATTAGAATTCTCGCTCATTGATTATAGTTTGCCTACAAATCGCACCAACCGCCAGTATTATTTTTTTTTTTCAATTCCAAGATCGAATAAGCCAGCTATACAAATCGTTCGGCACACCATCCTGTGATTTTACAGCTATACTCTTCGTTTCCACACTTTTGCTTACTCTTGGAACATCAGCATAATTCCTTCAAGTCGCAGCCTATGGAGCTTTTCATCAAAACAATACTCCATTGTGTATCTTTGCCCGTACCGTACAGCTTACTTTGAGCAGCTTCTAAAGCGGTAATTTACCCAAGAACCGCCAATCCCTGAATCAACATCTTAATTTCAGTAAGTTACATTCCGCAGACTCTATAACTTCACTGTTTCATCGCTGATATCTTATAATTTTCCTCAGATACAGAAAACGCGTTAACTGTGTGAGTAAGTATTTGTGCAGCCATCTGGAAGCTGCTCTTACATCACTCGTATCTAATCATCTAAACTTTTCTTGCTCCATTGTAATACCAAACGTGTTTATTCACAGTATCTAGTGCAATTTCCATAAAGCCCTCGAGGAGTAGGCAGCTTCAAATTCTAAATTTTCCATGCCAGTAAGTTCATCTCACATTATTTACGGAAAATGCGTAACCAACTCAGTAATCATAATATCACAGAGATTAAACACGCAGATAATTATGGATGTAGCATACCTAAAAAGAGACAATGTTTTGTATCCCATGGATTCTCATACTATGATTTCATCATCATGATTTTGGTTATCCTCTTACTATCACGGAAAAGAAAATTGCCTCATAGCAAGTCACAACAAATTCAGATCTATCTTGGGATTGGTTCGACTGAATAGTTTTTTCCTGTCAAGATGAGCAAAAATTCCGTGGAAGATCATGATGGTATACGAAAACAGCTTCCACGGGTTGAGGCATACCTAGTGGACGTGTTGCGAATTCTCAAATGTGGATTAGATTAGCAATATCTTTGAAACATCTCCTCAGTTCTCTACTGAGTATAAAATAATGTAGGTGAGAATTGAAACAAAAGTGAAAGGTCGTCTCATCCTCTCTGCTAAGTCAAAAGTCGGTCTCAACTGCACAATCTGTTACAAGGTCTGTGCTGTACTTGCACTTGCGCAAAATTCTTGGCAGTCGCACAGATATACATGTATTGATACAACAATAGATCTCTATATCATATGTCTGTGTCTAAAAAGTATTAGTGCTTTGACGTTCTCATTACTCAACGACACTCCAATCAGCTCACATCTTTCATGTGAGACTAGAATATTGCTGTTCTTTTTTTATTTTAGCTGATCCAATATTGTGATGAATTTTGAGACCTTCATGCGCTCTTTCTCTGATATCACATTCTCAATAAGTCTATTGTAGTTTCGAATTTCTTCATCAATTTCAGGATATTGAGTAAAATATACAGTGCCTTGAGATGGTTAGATCTCAGAATATGTTTCGGAAAGCCAATAGTATTACATCAATCAGTGGTGAATTCTGATCTACTTGTTAGGGTTGATTATCTTTGCACAGATTCAAAATTATCTCACCGCATTTCATCAGGGGATGAGAATTTTGAGTACATCATTCCTAAAATATAAACAAATAGTCCAATCGAATGATGAAAATCCATCCTGTAATAGTCTCACTACACTGATTTGATTCATCTGAGCGGATCAGATTATCTGAAAAGGTGCCGATAATTGAAGGAATCGATTCGTACCATCTTCTGCTCAATCAGCTTTCGTTCCGCTCATGAACTCCTGTGAATTCAGTTTGATAATCCTCGAGCATTAAATTTCAAGCACCTTTGGATTATTATTGAATTATCGACTTTCCTTCAATGCGCGTATTCCAGGACAGGGTACAACTCATTCATGATTCGTGAAGATTGACGGAAAATTTCTAGGATCCAGCCGAAAATCTGGTTGATTTCTTCGACGAAGATAAAATTTTTGAATGGACTGCCACGTACTTTTCAGTAGCTACAGTTCCATCTTGAAGTGATTACTCGTTACAGTAACTAACTTGATTTTCAATTATCTCTTCTCCTCAGCAATCTTCTCAATCTTGACGTTACATCTCTGCTATCCATTGATGATCTGATTTTTCTTGTCAAGTTGTAAGTGTCGTCCGACTTCAGATATGCCATCCCAGTAACCGACAAATTGATCATTTCCATTTGAATTAGGTTCATTATTATCGAACTGTGCTCATTAGGTAAGATACGACGATTCTGAAGGATCATTAGGACGTAACGACGTTCGTTATCCGTCGAGCTTTTCCAACTTCTTTTCTTCCGACAGCATTTAACGAGGCTCTAATCGTCAATTCTTAAGGGTCATTGTTTCTTGAGTACTACGTCGATCAGAAGAGCAATCTTTTTCCTCCGGATCTCGGTCACATTACACAGTATTTCAGCTTCTGTAAGTTTTGGAGTCGTGTAAAATTTGCAAAAATGAGTGATGCTTAGAAATATTCTCAGCTTCTTTATGCATCATTTTTTATTTGCATAACAGTTGGTTAACTATCACAGCTAACAATTGGACTAACAAGCTCTCTTAACTTCTCCGAGTGAGATTTTTCACTCGAATTCCGAGTGAAAGTCCATCTCACTCGGTAAAGAGTCAGATATCAAAAAATCAAAGATTTCACTCGGAAGTTCAAGTGAAATCTCACTCGGATGCAAGAGTGAGACGCTCAAATGAAATTTTAGGTTATGTTTTTAGCCGCTTGTTTGTTACTGATGGATCATCGCGTAGCTTCCAAAGTGGAAAATGGTAGGTTTCCTGCAATATTTGTTGTTGAAAAACTGAGCGAAGAAATGTCATAATATCCTCTCCCATAAGTTTTAAAAATGTACAGCCCAATATTATATCATATTACGCATTGTCAAACAATTGATCAGCCCGATTAATATACACGATGCCTTGATACCGGGGAAATCTTGATTCCACTTTTCTAATTGTTTCACTCGAATCAATAGCTAGTTTTCATATCTTCATTTCCATATAATGCGACACGTATAAAGATACACGGTGCATCATTCCCATGAGAGGGTGCTATGGAACGACAATTTCAACAGCAGCAGTAGCCCAGTGGAGAAGCAGTCCGATTCACAAGCAAGACGACCTCAGTTCGATTCCCCGTACTTCCCAAATCACTAAATTCTCGAAGTAATCATGCCACTGCGGGTGGAGTTGTTTTTACTTTCACGATCCTCATGAAAATCAGCCTGGGCATGATGTAGACTCTTTTCTAATTCACATGGTTACAAGGGAAGTTGCACCAACATAGCTCTAACACACTATTCTAGAGCGCATTCTGGCCAACTGTAAAACTTTTCCTCTCTCAACTTCGTTACTTTTTCTCCTCCCTCTGCTGCCTTATACTCCTTTCGATACTGCTCTTTTCTTCCTTTTTTTTGCGAACTTTGGGTCACTCGTCAACTCGAATGACTTACGACTTTAACGTGTTGCATAGTCTGGGTGAGTTACGTCTACTTACAATCAAGCTTTTTTTCTGCTCGTTCAATTCGATATTTCCATCAGATGGTATTTGTCGTATTGATTATAAGATTCAATGCACAGATAGACAAACAGAAACTAGCTGTCTTTCTCACTTTTTCTCGCTTGTCACATTTGAAATCCTCATGTTTCTATCAATATCTCTCATGTCGCACTATTCATTAATAGTCGATAGTGGATCGAAGACTAAGATGATAGTTTCCACTCTTCGGTAATCATCCAAATGTTATGAATGATGAGAACTCCTCTTTTTTCTAAATTTACGAACTTGACGCGTGCACTCACGCATATCTATTTTTCCCGTCGAACACAAATTGTTTTTCAAATGAATCAATTAATTCATACAATCGCACATGTAAAATTATTACATACATACATAAAACGTATTTCTGCGTTACAGTAACGCCACTCACCATTACATAACAATGCGACACACAGTACCGTTGTCCATGGAAACGTAGCTTACGATTACTTTACACAGTAACACTGCTTACATTGTAACGTTACTCAAAATTATCGTGATCATTCAGGTTACCACCCACCTCACCTATATGAACCCGAGCACTCTAACCATAAGCTCAAGACATGGTTCATTTTCGTCTTGTCGTGATGATTCATATCCCACAACTTTGGCCCCTCCGTGGCCACGCTGCTCCAATATTCCGACGTACTCCTCGTGCCGTCAAGGACGTGTCGTCACAGCGACCTGGAAACATTTTCAGACTGATCATTTGCGTCACGCACTTCGGTTACTGTGTGATATTTGTGTCAACATATTGTGAGTGAATTCACACAAAATGAACTTCATCAAACTCAACTACGCCAACCGTATCCTCTCCAACGTCCGTGTTGTGCCAAACGACAAGGAATCCTAGGGAGCGCCACCAACGACCCCACAATTCATCAATCATCCAGCCTTGTCAAATTGGCGCCCAACGCAAGGCCCAACCTCCTTTGACAAGTTCTTACCAGTGAGTGTTGAAATGTTGTGGAACATTCACAGCAAATCATGTTTCTTGGAGATTCTTATTAATTTTACGCATATTTTTTAATAAATGTAGATCCATATTGATTCTAGTACAAAAATGTGATCAGAGAAATTACTTTACTTGGATATTTCAGTCACAATTATATCGACGTTTGGCATTTCAGCTGTACTATCAAGGTACTTGAAACAATACTACATGCGTGCATGTAAGTGACGCATGTATCTATTGAGCCTTCAACATCAATTGATCAATAGATCTCATGTCAAAAGCTAGGCTTGTTAATGAAAATCTCTCTACAAGGAGAGCTATTGAGTGAACGATACCGTATCTAGGGGATCCGTCTATTGCTTTGATAATGCATGAGAGCACAGCTTCTCCGTGATTGAACTTGATCCGACTAATTAACACGTTCTCCCTCTTCTTGTTCTTTCACTTCACATCGTGAATGCCATCCAATCGAGTGCCTATCTCATAAAGACCTGCTCTAATATTTTTCTACGTCTCAATGGTCACTCGGACTCAGAATGATTCGATCGACCATTGGTGTCATTGCCTTTTTCTATTCGAAATCCAAGCAAAAAGATGTTCTTTTTCTAGGGAATTTGTGAAAAAGAGTAATGTCTGGAAAATATTTTATTTAAATCAATTCTTACGGCTTCCTCTCGAATAATTTCGATATCAGTCTCTCTTTGACTTGAATCTAGATCAAAACCGAAACACAATTTTAGCCAATCATCGGTTATGCGATTGGTGCTATAAATTAGTTTTGAGTCAGTCGATAGACGACTTCTAAGTTGGAATCCATAAAGTTTTTTGTAGATTTTGTTATGGATTCAGATTTCAAACGTAACAAGTTGCCAGAAATATAGGAAACTACCAATTACCCACGATATCAAATAATTAGCAGAATTTCATTCATGTGGCACTGCAGAGAAGAAAATCTCTGTAATGGATCATTTGTTTCAATAAATGATACCCGATATATCGGGATCATAGTTGGGATCGTCATATCGGGAACTATAGTTGTAAACCTTTAATTTGAAGAACCTGATGAATATTCAATTCAGGGTGAACAACCACGACTGTAAATGATTACTTAGTTTCATTCACATAAGAAGCTCTGATGGGATTGCTCAGGTGCTTTTCTGAAGGAGAATTTATATCTTCTGCACAGTGTAGAAAGCGAGAAATGGGAAACAATTTTGTGAACGTAGGTGGAACTGCACTCCGCAGGTCTCATTCGGGTTGACAATACAGCTCGGTTACGAACAAGAGAAAGAGAGAAGCAAGCTCAAGATTGCACGCTCTCATCTCGCAATGGGCTACACACAACCCTTCATTCCACCACCCATTCAGTAAAAACCGCGTCGATTCAAAAAATACTCTTCCACTCGGTGTTGTCTAACAGTACATCCCTCCAGAATCATTTCTTCGCAAACTGGGTCGAAAACTCATGAAAGAATGAGTCGACTTTCTCGTGAACTATCAAGGGGTGAACTATGTATAGTTTCTATACTACCGATGCCTGTTCTGTTTCTAGCGTATTCAGAGGCGCGCAACTCTTGCGTAATGAGCTATCCGGGATAATTAAGCTTTCGATTCCCTGAGGCCCTTCATCTGCTCAACGTGCTGCTTGATGACAGCACTTGCGTTACGAGGCTTCTGATGATGATGCATCATACGTGCCCTAGCTTGTTCTAGCGTTGATGAATATAACGACGCTGACAAAGACTCATTCTCTGGTACGATGTTGCTTGATTGAAGGCGAAATACATATAACCTATATCATAAGATGGTAATTATCTCGAAAGACTCATTAATAATTCAAATACAGTATTCGCGATGGAGAACACAGAGGGAAGACAAATTTGTTCCCAGATAACAGCTGAAAACCTACAATTTAAATTTGAATAGATTTATTTGTATTGATTTCTTCTCGTCTGATGCCATATTTAAAGGGACAGATTCAATCAAGTTTGCCTAGGGAGAATTATTTTTGGAGAAATTTAAAGTCGTCCAAATATACCTACCGTCATCCATTTTGAACAAGTTCAGCCAAACGGATTGAAAGTACATGATTTGTGTTCTGCCTGTAACAACGATTCCTGTTCTCACAAAAGTTTGACTCTTGGAAAATTGAATTCTCTGAGATGAGATATTTTATAAGAATATGAATATAGGAAAAGCACGGCTGTGATTGATAATTATTCTGCTCTTCATTCGTATGGTGAATAAATACTGGAATATTGTTTTCTATATCCCGGGTACCCGGTTCTTTCGCCTGTACCCGGCTGCTTCCAAGGGCATGCGGCAAGGAAACGTCCCACCAGTGCGTTGGTTCGGAATCCAAAACTGTTCCGTTCCTCCACGCCAAAAACCGAGTTCTGAGATCGGGACATGGCACTTGTCCGAACCTGCCACTCACAAAGCACGGTGCGCTTCTGAGGAGGATGAGTTTTTCAAAATTGTCAAAAGAAACTGAAAAGTGGATATTTTTCTAAGAAACTTCGTGAGCAGAACCTGATTTTGAGCAGAATCGGATCAGCTCCTTTTTTTGAGTGGTTGTCAGATTGATCATTCCCCATGTATTGCTCATGGAGAAATTTGGCGACTTGACGTTTTCTTCGCATCTTCGAGGTTTTACCGTAATTACTCAGAAAAGGTGGGTCATAGCAAAAAATGTCAAGAAATTTTTTTTATACATTTCTTGAAGAACAACAAGTGGACGTTATGAGATCAATAGAGAAACTCAGACTGCCTCCATGATGTTGAAAGGAATAGTAGATAATTAGCAGAAGGCGCGAGGTTTTTCGTGAGAAACTTGAGCTTTTACTAACGGTATGTCAATCCCCTCGAGTTTTATGATTCATCTACCCCCCTTACTTTTTAGGTCTTGAAAAAATCTATAAAAAACTGTTCTTGACATTTTTTGCTATGACCCACCCTTTCTGAGTAATTACGAGAAAACCTCAAAATTGCGGAGAAAACGTTAAGTCGCCAAATTTCTCCATAAGCAATACATGGGGAATGATCAATTTGACAATTACTCAAGAAAAGGAGCTGATCCGATTTCGCTCAAAATCAGGTTCTGCTTATGAAGTTTCGTAGAAGAACATCCACTTTTCAGTTTCTTTAGACAATTTCGAATAACTCATCCTCCTCAGAAGCGCACCGTGAAGGGGAGGACGAGATCTTTGGATCACCAATCTTGTCCAAAATTTTTTTACAGTTTTGTATTCCCTAGAGTGTGAAGAATCCAGAGTACTTTCTTCAAATGGGCCCCCTGATTAAAGCTAAAGCCTATATGGGTAAGAATTACCCATGTAGGCTCATGTTAAAAAGTGATGTATTTAGATATACTGGCAATGCTAACGTTTTTGCTTGTAGCTCCGAACAGAAAGCCCATTCGACGGAGTTACTTGACAGGGCCGCGTCGGGGCTCACGGCAGGTTGGTGTGAGCCGAGAGGCCGACCGACGGTCTGCCACTCAAAGTTCGAAAAGTCTTGACTCGTCACGACACTATCACACCTTAGGTCACGTCTAGAGGTCGAGAGTTGACAAATGTAAATGCGTAATCGATGAAAATGACTCGAAGTAGAAATGACACGACCGTGCTTCACATTAGACACTGTAGGACGTGCACTCTTGTGCCGGACCCTTTGAGTTTGAAACACTTGGCACAGAGCGACACCGAAGCGATCGTGGGCTTGGGAAGAGAAAGGGTTTAATTGAATACACGGGAGTTATGCACACACTTGACGCGGTAGCCGACATTACAATATAACTTAAGGTTTAACGCACACAGTACACACACTAATAGATTACAAATTAAGAACAAAAATGTAAGGATCGCGGCCCTCTGCAAGACCGCGGCGCAACGTGACGTGGATATAGCGTAAACGAGTCGGGGCGCACCGACGCGGTCAATGGCGTGACGCGCGTAGTGGCCTGTCCAAGATTTCGGTGAAAAGTGAGCTGCGAATGACGTGAATGGTTCGTATGAAGTGCCGAGCCAGTGCTCGGCCCGTCGTATATACCTACCGGGATGGTCATCCGCGGAATCCGCGGATTCCGCGGATGCCGCAAGGGCATCCGGTAATTAGGCGGATGGCCACCGATTGATTCACCCGTGGGCATCCGCCAAAAACGCGGATGCCGCGAACAACTTATGCGTGAACGAGCTTGGGTAGGAATGAAGTCTATTTGATTATGTATCAAATTGATATATGGGCGGATCATGGCATGAGCTGCGCACGTCATACTCTGGATTCTTCATATTCTAGGTGACACAAAACTGTAAAAAAATTTTGGAAAGGATTGATGATCCAAAGGTCTGGTCCTCCTCTTGTCAGTGGAAAGTCGGAACTGATCTAAGCTTACATGGAACCCAGAGAGTCTCTCGGTTTCCCGAACAAGTCTTTCGGGCCTCGCGGTAGACCACTGGCTACCAAAAGAAGATGTAGGGTTTTTTTACGCTCCGGCAGGCGTCAACTCAGGTCAGAGGGTTGTCAAACGCCAAGGTTGGTTCACCGAAGTATCTTAACCCCCTTCGGGATTTCCAAGAGGGACCAAAGAAATACCGAGCAACAGTATTGAGTCCAGGCTCCTCCCTACCAGTTTCGGGCAGAAGTCCGGATACGGCGTCTTCTTGACTGGAGCTGGAGGGTCATCACACCCCCGGATCCAAAAGTCCTTCTTGCGGTCTTTTATGATCAATGTAAGATATGCCTTACAATACCCTTACGGAATATATTGATTGATTGATTGATTGATGGTCCTTTACTCGTCCGCAAACAAAAGTTAAAGATACATACATATTACATTCACATGTATCAGTCTCATGAGAATTAATAAATTCTCCTTCAAATAGATAATTAATAATTCTCGGTTTGGTCAAGGACAAGGTATATCACAATTCGTGAATAGTCATATGATACTAAAAATAAAATAATAGCATCGAGGGTGAATACTCCATATGTTACAATACAATAACGTCGACAAGGGCTCGCAAAAAATATCACAATCATAAATGAGTCTCATAACGCAAAGTCACGTATGAAGGATAATCCTCTTCAGTTGAGAGGAAACAATTAAAAAAGAAAAGAAAAGGAAAGAATATAAGAACAGATAAGAAAAAGCCCAGGTCGCTTGAAGATTGAAATGTTGCATCCCGCTCACATCAATCCTTTGTGGAGGTTGCTCGAACAAGAATTCTTTGATTGTCTCCTTGAACAATGGAATTTTCTGATCCTGCCGTAGACCCGAAGGGAGAAAGTTCCACAGGCGAGCACGTTGAATTTGGAACGATCTTCGGCCATATTCGAGTCTTATCCTGGGAACTTGGAGTTTTTGCTCTTCGGCATTACCCCGAGAAGGGCGATCGGACTGTTACCTGGTAAACATTGCAGCCAGGTAGCCAGGTTCTCCCATATGCATGATCTTGTGCATGATAATGGCTGAAAAGTACATTCGCCGCGAATCAGTACGCAACCAGCCCAATCTTTCCCTAAACGGAGTGATATGCTTGTCCCTCCTAATATCAAAAATGTATTTCACGCACGCATTGCTCAGTCACTGTATTCGTTGAAAATAAAGACAGTAGAGGGCAATATTATTCTCTGTTGTGTCTCTGACGAGTTTACAACAGCAAATCATTATAGCAACAACGTATAGGATATAGAAGAGTTGGGCGTCTTGAATTCACAGATAATTCCTCAAACCCCCTCACGGGTACCATTTCGGTTAAAATCCTTCTGATTGCTACAATTAAATGAAGAGAGAAACGTTCCTCACAAAGACAAACTGGAATAGCTTTTTACATTAATTTGCTTGTTAGACGGATACTCGAGCTTGCAAAATATCAAACGGCTGACTGTCTCAAACAAACGTACAAATATCCAGGAATGGATTTGTTTTAAGCTCGGGAAGGATTCCATCCACCTGGTGTGGGCTTTGTGCTTTAAGCGTCAGACTGTATAGACTAGATGGGAAAGCCGGACTTGCGGTGGTTGCAATGCGGGTCCAGGGGTATATGGTCTACACTGTCCGAGCTAATCCGCCCGTATAATTAACCGCACCCAGTTCTCTATTCCTCTGATGGGTGCCCAAGCGTACGTGTGTGAGTGTATGGATGTGTCTGTTTGGCTTTGGGGGCTAGTGCGCGCATCTGCCCAGGCTTAATCACGCCGGAGATCTTTTCAGAATGTGATTTTCACGACTTATCTCAACCCCGACTTTGTCTCCTCTTAAATAGAGAATTTCTTCAAATTCACATGCACTGAAAAGTATTGGGTGCATGGTTTGTATTAAATTATTCCATTACCGGATGAGCATCAAACATCAGATCATTCCAAAGCATAGTTTCACAGCTGGTTGACCAAATGTCATTAGCTAATACTGTTTCTGATGTGGTCTCTTGCAATCCAATTTATTTAGGAACTACTATTCTACCCCATACTTTTTACCTTGTGAATGTATTTTAACAAATTATTTGGGTAAAACTACTACTATATTAGCTATGAAAAGACCAACACACAAATAAGGAAAAGGTGAGCCCAACAAAGCCAAAAATTGATATTCCCACTCCCTCCGCCCGAATCAGTGAGAACCTCTCCCAATCGCTGATTTGCAGTACGATTTCATTGATTCGCAGAAAAATTCACTGCAAATCAGTGACTGCGAGTGACTCTCACTGGTTTGGGCGGAGAGAGTAGACAATCATCCTTCGGAACAAGCGAATTGTGCATTAATTTATACCGAGAATCAAAGTTGAGATTAAATTTTTGAATCATAGCGAAAGGTATCAGATTACCGATCCAAAACTCATTTCGCTCTCCCGCCGTATCACATATCCAACTTCCATTTCAATCACGGTCTGAGCATTATGCAAAAGCAATCCTAAATTATGCATCAAAGTACAAAATACCGTATAACTCGTTTTTTTTTTTTTTTTTACAAAGTTGAAATTATCTCTGGGCCCATGCTCATGCCGTAGTTGGTGGCAGGTTCAGATAAAATATGCTGTCATGTGCCCGCGCATTCGTTAGATAGAATCAGGGGTTTTGTACAAAAGTTTTATTTAGCATGGGCAAACAAACTCGTGAAAATGTTCTCGCTAGAGTGTGCCAGAGCTTGCACGAGCTTATAGACCAAAGGTGAGCCGAACGAGTCGTTAATTTAACCCTGCAAACAACGAACTCTTTGAATTATGCAGCACGTACAGCGGCACACATTCGGTGATTATTCTCGAGTCTTTTTGACTACTTTGCTGAGCAAAACGAAAAATCATGCTTTGTATATACATCACAGCCATATCCTGCATTTTTCTATGAGTTTACAAACTTGAACTCGTCCAATATTTACCACAATCTATATCAAATGCTACCTCTCCAATCAATTTTTCACTATAAACTAACTACAATGACTGATGAGATATACTTCGATAGAGTACGGTGTTATCTCACCCAACCATATTTCCTATAAACTTCGTCAATAGCCTTTCCATACCAAACAGAGTCGTTTCATGATTGTAAAATCAGCCAATAGACCACCCTACGTTTGGCAATCACAAAATCAATTAGCGTTATTTGCGGTGAGTCAACAAACAACAGCGCGCTCGCAAGTGACATTTTTCGTAACCGTAAATCGACACAATATACAAACTCATAGGTCAGAAATGGCAATATCCGTTACAGATAAGCCATTGAATAATTGAAATTCGCGACCAAATATTAGACCTGTCGACGGATGGAATATGTGAACACTAAAATCGTTGACCATACCCACAAAGCTTGTGATCGATGTTGTGTAGTAGGATCTGCAGTTATACACGCTTCAGAGCGCAATTCGGCGTAGAAACTCTCGTACTCACTGATTAGAAGGCTTGATTTAGGACGGTTAGTTACGAGCAGTAGAACTACCGGCATTACCACACGAGACAGAGAGAAGCGTGAGGCCGAGAGGGTTGAAGCGAGAGGTGAATGCGCGCAGCAGAGGTTACTGACAAATTTCACTGGCAATTAACGGCTAGGGCAATCCGGACCGAAAAACCTTGTGGTTACAAGAGGCTAAACCCTTTTACGGACTTTGCTGTGCGATAAACTTCAACCGAGGAAGGTTGAGATGAAGAACCAAGTGTCTGAAAGGTTTTTGGACTCGAGCTCGGGAAAGTGCTAGCTTTTAGCTTCAAATAAAGCTTTCACTGTAGTTTCCGACGTGAGAAAAACCAACGAATCTCAGAAGTAATTTTATTCATCTAAACATTATTGAAAACAGATCAAATTAATCAATCCACTTTGGAACCGACTATTTATGATGTTTTACTTTTCGAATGACTTGTTCACATTCAAAACGAACTACAAATGAGTCTGTTTCGTTTCAGAAAAATTCATGGAAGAGGGCCTGATAATTATCTTGATTCATTTGATCAGATACCTACCCTGGCGTACGAATTTCAGTAAGGGTTTTGGGGGAGAGGGGTCTCGCGATCTCTGGTAATGCCTGTATGGAACAGTAATTTCCTATTTGGAATACATCACGAGCCGGTAGGCGGGATTCAGAATCATGAAGTTGGCCCAACGTAATTCACGGACAGCTCTTTAGTGCCTCGTAGCTCCAATCACATTCTGCCAAAGACAATTCCGACATTTTTCACCGCTCACAAGATATTTTGTCTGAAAATTTTACAACTTTCAACTGTGCAATTTTTAATATCTATGATACATCGATCACAGACATGACTATTCCAAGTAAACCTGAATATTCCTCGTTACATTGACATGAAATTCACTCGACGATGTAGCCCTACGTATCTTTGAAACAAACGCTCTCATTAAGTTTCAATAATCACTCGTTCCAATCGGTTGGAATAAGCCGTATATAGCTCGACTTGATTCTCGTTATTAGCCATTAATAATTGGGTATTCAATTAAGGTTCGAAAAATAGTGGAAAAAGATACAGTATGACAAAGTCTGGGTGAATATTCTCGCAACTCTGCACGATTGGAGGGACTGACCGGTGAACCGGCAACATCTGCGCATGTAATTATTCTCGGATCAATAGCCTCGTTATCGGAAAATTGTTGCGCAGCAAGCGACCACTGCCAGCTTGCAAAACTTTTAAAATTGTTTTGTTAACTCGCTCTTGCGTGCCTGGTCAATTGCCCCCCTCTGTCTCTCTCTCTCTCTCTCTCTCTCTCTCTCTCTCTCTTTCTCTCGTTTTTTCCTAACTCTCTTTCACGCTTCGTTTCTCATTCGTATGGAAAATAACATCACTCCGACAGCTCAGAGAACCCGATGGGAAGCTTTTCATGAAAGTTTGCGACGCAAACAATGACTGACCTTGTAATATTTGCATCTTTCGGTTGTTTTGTAGGATTTCGTACAAATTTCACGACTTTTATATGATTTTTAGCTAATAGTAATACGATTTTCTTTGTTACGATCATAGTGTCTATTGGTCCAATGTTTTGTTTGAAACGAATTTTTGCATTCTCTCCATTGTTTTCAAGAACTAGACGTGGAGGTTCCAATGATCGCTGGGCCTGCATCCGCACGTGTATTTGTGTTAATGCAAGAGCCAATTTGTTGTTCAATGACGCTAGTGGTCAAATCATTCAATTTTTTCCAGGGGCTCAGAAAAAATTCTTTGGGTAACAGTTTCCACATCGAATTGATTTACCCATTATTCACTCCAACCCCTTGTAGCTCATCAAAAATATTATTCAGATGTATATTTCTAAGGTGCACTAATTGGCCTCGTTGCTCATTGAATATCCATGACTTTTTGTTACAGATTGGATGCCAAGAAGTTCGAGCTCATCAATGTGAGTATTTTACGATTTCTCTTGTAAATTTGATGGTAGTATAGAAGCAATTATTGGCACAAGCTCTCCTCCAATTTCATCATCAAGAAAAATGACGAGAAAATTGTCCTTCGAAAGAAGCAAACCAAGTCTAATCTGTTCCTTCTTATTGGAGAACAAAATTAGCATTACAAAAAATCTCGTGGTTGCTCGAGTGGTTTCAAGTCGCAACCTAACCAGGAACGCTCCATTTAACCACCAAGACATGACTATGGGCCATTTTGAATTTGACTCAACAGAATTAAAAAAGGTTAATCACTCTCTGCATCCTCTCAATTCCATATCGAATTGACGATTGTGAAATAAGATATCTGTTCTTATCATCGAGTGAAGGGTAACAACGGCCACAAAACTACTTTTTGATCCGAAACTCGATATAGTATCACGCAGTTGGCAGTTTACGTGAGACATTCAGTATCAATTTTTTCACATCTGCCTACTGAACTCGTGACTAAGTTTCAATATCTTCAACATGGGAAATTCTCTCCTGTTTATCCAAATTCATCAGTGGACCTTCAGCAGATAATTTCTGCATCACTCCATTTAGATATCAAGAAATGAGGACATTTTTCACAGATCTAAGTTTTTCTGAAAATGTTTTTTTTTTATCAGCCTTTTCAAATGAGAGCATCTCGATAGTTTGGAACAAACGTGTAAGACCATACAATTTTAGCGCAGGATTTGATGAGGAAATCAATTTTATTGCCCGTAAATCAAGAGAAAATATTCAGTGTCGATCAAATCCCAAAGTTGACTCTTGCTTATAACCCCAAGCAAGGTATTCACGGCCGCAAAAAATAATAACAATCTTTCGCAGAGATTCTTCAAAATCTCCCCAGGGTCTTTGCCTTACCTTGCGGTATGCGGTTCAGGTTAGTTTATCGTAGCGCTGCAGGCACTTAGAGTATGGCAGAGAAACTATACATACAGTCAACGCTATCTCCTAATCCCGAAGAGGGATGCGAAGGCAGATTAGCGCGCCGAACGAGCTTGGAGAAATTTGTCAGCGAAAGAGGAAAAGCGCATCCCTGATGTGCTGAAAGTATGGAAGTACCGAGTCGAGTTTTCCCACACTAAGGAGCTTCTTACGTCTCTAGGGTGCCTTATTAGAGCAAATCACCATCTCGGAGCGTCCTACTTGTCTCCAGAGAACTCAACGCGTTATGATGTTTTCTACTTCATCTTGTTTTCAGTCCTAACGCGATGCCTTATCTTACTCAGGTCATTTTTTCTCCGCTCTTGGTGATGAAGGGGATTCGAAAGTTTTGTCTCAAAGTTTGCCAAATTATTAGCATGAAAGGAGAGCTTAATTTATTTTCGTTGACAGAGCAGTTACTGCATACTGGAGCCTCTCCCCAGACATGAGTCTCGATTCTTGCCCTTAGCATGCTGGTCTTGAAGTAAAAGCACCATTACTGGAACACCGTATTTTATACTGAAATTTGGCACCTACAATGGAACAAGGATTTCCTTCGCAAAAAATAGAGCAATCGTCGAGCAAAAATATCGACTTGCTCTTCATTGTGATAGAATTTGAGCTCACGCATTGCGATATGGGTGATAAGTTTCTCAACTCCACAAAATATTATGAAGTATATGGTGCCTCAACCACCCTCCATGGGGTATTCCACTTCAGGTTCCGACCCTGAAAAATGACTACAATAGTAGAACGAATCCCGGTTAGGTGAAATCTAGCCTTGTAAAGGATCGAAGCTACTTAATGAATAACATCTTTTCTGACATGACTGTTCCGGTGTAGGTCCCACGATTTTCGAATTGGATGCTATACTGGAAAAGTATCATAGTTTTCAACAGAGCTAGTTCTAGATAGTTATGAAGATCATGAATGATATGATTTCATGTACAAATCGTCTGTATTTATGACAGACTAAAGTAATTTACTTTGCAAATTGCATCTGAATAAAATTTTGTTTGAGTGAAGTAACACTTGGTTGACTGTTCCATCACAGGTTCCATGCACTTCAGATTATATACCCGAGTTGCTGAAACGCGGGATTTTCACGACAAGTGCTGAAAACGCATGAGTCGTGAAAAACCGCGTTTCTACAACTATGTCCCCCGACGCATTAACTTCATTTAGTGGATTGAACTCTTCTGACACAACGGAAATACTGTAAATTACATCAATTGTCTGTTCCACTATAGGATTCTGTTATGTGTTCCAGTACTGGAACCTGAGCTGAAAGACGGTGTTCCGCTAGAGGAGCAAATTATGCCATCGTAAAATACTAATTATTTCATATATAAGTTGATTATTTGGTCTCATCGATCTTGAAGGACGGTGCGGAACTAAATAAATTCCCAAAATTTCTTTAAAGAAATTGTCGATGAGACCAAATAATCAACTTATTTATGAACCATCAAGGACGAAAAATCTACCAAATTACTAATTATTTCAATTCAACAAGTTCTTTCGAGACTTCCTTTTCAGCGAATTGTTCGCAAAGAGTTTCTCTACAATGTAAACCAATCTAATCATGGAGCAAATCAAAGGTGTTTCTCCGAGCAACAAGTGATCAAAGAGTACTCGGTTGTTTTGTTCCCCTATTGGTGCTCTTGCTTTACTATTTCTCGGGGAATATGGACCAAATTGAGGTGAATGAATATTTCAAAATCGACGGTTAAGGGTAGAGCCGTATCTTCACATCTGTGTGAATCAGGAGTGATCTCAATCTATCCAAACATTGTATTTTAACTCAACGAAGAGGATAGCTTGGAGTTATAGATTGGTTTCTTACTCGGATTTCGAATATCGGTATAGGGAGTCGATTCTCCGACCGTTTTTTCACAGTATTCACACGACTATGTTTGATATCATTGCATTTTCAAACGCTATTATTGTACTTCACCGAGTCGGTATCACTCTCACACTCAACAAACGTGAACTTGTGGCAATGTCGAAAGGTGAAAGACTACAAACTCGTGAGAATAGAACCAAGTGAGAGGTTTCAGATCAAACGGAACTCATTAACGAGACATCAAAAGCTGCGGGACTCATTTGCGCTCTGACGCCACCCTTACACACACACATTCAATCGATCGATCGTATCTTGTAACTCTGACGCGTTCACTCCCCGTATACAATACAAACACTCGATGGGCGTGTTGGCCGTGCATTTGATGTAGCAAAGCGAGTCTATATAGAGTAGAGAACCACCCGTCACGAGCACGTCGTCCCGTACTTCGATGTCGATGTTGGTTTGCTCAGAGACCCACGTCTGCTACACGCTCCGAGCTTTTCTATACGTGGTGCATTATCCGCGAAAACCGATGGGAAGCCTACTACTACTACTACTACTACTACTATTACTCTCTTTGCTTGCTTTTAAGGGTAAGGTTGAGATCGATTCGAGAGGTAGAAAGAGAGAGAGGCCTCAGCCAAGTTTCCTTTATTTTTCTTAGCAGCCGGTGGCACAAGCGTGTCTTGGAGAGCTGAGTTCGAGATAAGCCGGTGAGATTTCGAATGTTGTTGAACAAATACTCGAGGCTTTACCTTTCCAAGTCCATCCCGGAAACAATAACGGAATCAAACGTCAACGTTTGGATATTTCGTCCTTTCTAGACTTAGCCATCGATAGAAAATCATTTGTCCCTGCTTTCAAAGCTTTTCATTGGTATTCTATAGACGAAAATAGATAAAAAATATCCGATTTTTAATCCATTCAGGAGACTGACATTACGCTTCTATTGATAACTTCACTATTCTTACATGGTTTTCTTCGGTGAAAAAGACGATAATATTTCAAAACAGATGAAAAAATTCTCCTCTGGGTGAGCTTTGAACCCTCCCGATCTTACGCTTACCAGACGGTTACGTTACCAAGTACACTACTGCCTGATAAATGAATCATTCCGCCGAAAGTGGGATTTTCCGCGTTCCAACCCCCCCCCCCCTACCCAAGTTCCCTCGGATCAGAATGTGCGCTATAGCAATTTTCTAGGGTGTCTTTTTTGGTGTGAAACTATGTTGGTAGTTTTAAAATGATCCCGACGTCCCCGTTTTTTTGTAATGCTTGATAAAGAGTCGAAATGTCAATTCCGTCCCCTGTAGACAACCCACCTTCGACTCTTGCATTCACTGCAGCGCGTATTCAGAGTCGAAAACCCTCATATGTAGCTATGCACTCCAATTTGTATGACTCGGAATGAGATACAATTTACGAGTCGAAATAGAATGTTCAACTTATACACGGCCTTACGACATTTTGAAGGGTAATTTGCACCAAAACTGCTTCCACAGTATTCATCAGCGTCGCAAAGCCCCTAATGAAGTCATCTAGATACCCGAATTTGTGCGTGACAATACCCGAAAAGTCGGATGCCCATCCAAGCGGAGAATATGAACGTGTTTTCTGAATGGCGTACAAAATTTTCTATCCTCTGCGTCTCCATGTTGTGCTCCTCCCTGGCATGCTCCATCACTCTGTAAAACACATTCTTTGCAGTATTTGGCTGCGTTGGAGCAAATCCATGCGGAAAAGAGTCCATGATTAGTTGTCGAGGGATTATTTGAGGCGGAATGTCAATTTCATCCGTGTTTATCCCGTACGCTTTTACAACCTCTGAAACTTGACACTTCTTTGTCTGGCTTCAGTTTTGAGATAAGTAGCTCTAGATACTTTTTTCTTGAGCCCAAACAAGTGAAATCCAGTTGCAACGAACCATTGAAGCTCGTCTGGGATTGAAATAGTTTTTTGACCCAAATCACTTTGGCCCGAAAAAATCACACCTTCTGTGAAATTGCTTATATAGGAGATGGTAAGTTTGAACCCAATAGCCTAAAATTTTCTCTTCTGTGTTCTTCTCTTCGAAAATACAAAATCATGTGTGAAATTTACGGGGCTCATCGTAGGGTGTATCAAAATGAGTACATTTCGATACAAAGGTGAAAAAACTTTTTTCGACCCGCTGTGCGAAAAAGTGCCTGTTCCGCACGGACTTTTCACTTTCTCACACACCCTGGTAGAAAAAAGAGCGTATTACTGTAGTACTACTACAGTAGCGCTACTGTCTCATCACCGTACTACTGTAGTAGTACGATGCAGTATTACTGCAGTAGTACGATATAGTAGTACTATATTCCGCTACTGCAGTAGTACTGTCAGTATTACTGTCGTACTACTATCGTATTACGCCAAAGTCTGTGTCCGCAATGGTATTATTTCCAAGTTTGAGGATACCGAGAATATTTGTGCATGCAAGAGAGTTAGCAGATCTGCTGGACTGTGTGTGCGTGTTTGGCACTTTGTGTTAACATAAAGGGTTATTTCGCTACACACGCGCTATACACACCCGCCCGCTCTCTCCGCAAACTTACACAGCAGAAGACAGGAGTCGGACTGTCGCGGCCGTACTCGTTTTGTTTTGATGAGTCGATGCAACAACCGTCTTATTTTGATGCATTCGGTTTGATTCTGCCATTATTAAGTATCAACAAGGGGCCACCGATAACAAAGCCGGTTGTTATTCATACCGATGAACGACACAAATAAAGTTCAAATTACAATCCCCTAATGGGGGCTCGACGCTTATGAGCAACAATTGAGCACCTGGGCAACAGTGAGAATTGGCGCAAATGGCAGCGGGATAGACTCGCATGCGAGAGGCTCGGGCTCGGTCCCCGAGGCTGAAAATTTTTTTTCTTTTTGCCCCATTCGGTTTTTCTTTGCTTCACGCAAGCTTGAATTTTTTTCCTTCGATACCGAATATATATATCCAATTCTAATTTCCTTTGAATATCAATTCAATTCAAATGTTGACATTCAAGTTTTGAGATTTTCGACGCTGAAAATACTCGTATTGGGCATTTAAATCATTTTTGCGAGTGCAGATTCCGACGGACTGAGTATCTCGATTTTTTGAAAGTACTTACGCTTAGTGAAATCACCTCATGATATAGAGTACGAATAATCATTTTTAGAGAGGAATAGAATTATTTTGATTGTTATAATCATGTGAGATTGAATTTTCAAAATAGAACCGCTACAGCATATTTTTCTATTCGGTCACGAATTGAAGAATTACATTATTTTCAAATTAATGTGGTTTAAATAAATTTAAATTGAATCCATGGAACAGCATTCAGAAGTGAAATTAATTAGTTAATTAATTTAAATATAGGTAATATTAAAACATGTACATACAAATAGCCCGTCAAATTTTTATTGGATTGAAAAATAAGCTGTAGCGGTTTTATTTTGAAAATTCAATCTTACATGATTATAACAATCAAAATAATTCTATTCCTCTCTAAAAATGATTATTCGTACTCTATATCATGAGGTGATTTCACTAAGCGTAAGTACTTTCAAAAAATCGAGATACTCAGTCCGTCGGAATCTGCACTCGCAAAAATGATTTAAATGCCCAATACGAGTATTTTCAGCGTCGAAAATCTCAAAACTTGAATGTCAACATTTGAATTGAATTGATATTCAAAGGAAATTAGAATTGGATATATATATTCGGTATCGAAGGAAAAAAATTCAAGCTTGCGTGAAGCAAAGAAAAACCGAATGGGGCAAAAAGAAAAAAAATTTTCAGCCTCGGGGACCGAGCCCGAGCCTCTCGCATGCGAGTCTATCCCGCTGCCATTTGCGCCAATTCTCACTGTTGCCCAGGTGCTCAATTGTTGCTCATAAACGTCGAGCCCCCATTAGGGGATTGTAATTTGAACTTTATTTGTGTCGTTCATCGGTATGAATAACAACCGGCTTTGTTATCGGTGGCCTCTTGTTGATACTTAATAATGGCAGAATCAAACCGAATGCATCAAAATAAGACGGTTGTTGCATCGACTCATCAAAACAAAACGAGTACGGCCGCGACAGTCCGACTCCTGTCTTTCTGCTGTGTGAGTTTGCGGAGAGAGCGGGCGGGTGTGTATAGCGCGTGTGTAGCGAAATAACCCTTTATGTTAACACAAAGTGCCAAACACGCACACACAGTCCAGCAGATCTGCTAACTCTCTTGCATGCACAAATATTCTCGGTATCCTCAAACTTGGAAATAATACCATTGCGGACACAGACTTTGGCGTAATACGATAGTAGTACGACAGTAATACTGACAGTACTACTGCAGTAGCGGAACATCGTACTACTGTAGTACTACTATATCGTACTACTGCAGTAATACTGCATCGTACTACTACAGTACCTCTACTACAGTAGTACGGAGTTGCGCAGTACTGCTACGGTCTTTTTTCTACCAGGGCAGTTTTTCGAATAAAAACAGTACGATACACGGGCGTGAGACCTAAATTTCTGCGATGTCAATTAATTACTCGTCCAAATCTGCAACTACGACGGCTACATTTTCAAATCAAATCATACCGAGCACAAACAGAATTCGGATCAAATGAAATACCGTATTTTCTCTGCAATACCTCTGAATTATTTAATATCCAGTGTTCGATACACAATTATTCTTTGCATTAGTATCAGATGTCTCCATCAAGAATATTGATTTGCAATACATCATTAATCATTGATCATGTTATACCGGGCTATTGAAAATGGGTAAAAATATGACATTTCAAGGGGCTTGTATCGAATGACTTTTGGTATAAAAGCAGAAACTAGAAATGTAAATTCTACTCGCCACATCTTAGCGAGTCACCGCAGACGTTCGTGGAAAAATGTACGTAGATGTCATGTGAGCGGAAATGGGTTCGCGTGATAGACGTACGTTTGTCTTGTCTGTCTGTTGAAGCGAGTGAATGGATGGCGAATGGAAAGAAATATTCAATATCACCAGAAGCTCGCTTTTCCGCTTGAAATATATCGCCTCTACTTGTCAAACTCTGTTATATATTCGCTACAAGGGTTTGAAGGTAGCAAAGTACACGTTTGTAAAAGCAGCTGTGCTCGAATATGATGTACGATACAGAGATGTATGTTCACCCACTATTTTCAGATGGAATACTTCAGTTGTTTCAAAGTATAATATGCTCTCAAACATTTTACACAAAATTTTTTGGATCATGATTGCACAGAGTTGAAAGATACGAACCATCAAAATTTTTGAGGAATTTAATGTTCCAATTGCAAACGTTCAAGCAACCATCGAACAAGAGAACGTATTTTTGGGAGTGAACTTTGGGAGCTGTAAATGGGAAAAAGCATCTTCTTGAGCTTGTTGAGGAAAATTGTTGCAAAGAATTGGATGTGCCTTCGTTCTTCGTATTTGATGGTTCGTAAATCAACGTGACCGCTTACGGATTCGAAGTGTCTGGAGCCTTGTTCTAAATTTTGGGGTACATTTTTCCGGAAAATTTTATCGCAAAATTTTCCCGCATAGGTGGCGCTCTTTCGGTAATCTGTAAAATTTGCCGCGGTTGCTGCAATTTGCTTTATTCTTTACGGCGAATGCCATCGGCAACGCAAATACGCCAAACCGCGCCGGGCAAACTGCAGCAACAGCAGCACATTTTACACGTTACTGACAGAGCGCCACGTATGCCGGCAAATTCTGCGGTAAAATTTGCCGGAAAATTTTACCACAAAGTTTAGAGTATGTGGAAAGGTGTTGATCAGACCGGCAGAATCTCATCTCATTTTGAATTTCGCAACTGTGTTTCGGCTGATTCCAATGTTTCTTAGTCTAGAAACGATCTGCCAGAGTTATATCATCGAAATTTTGAAGATCGATTCCATTTTCATGAATTATTGATTATCGTGCAAGTCATTCCGAAATTCTAGGATAGTCGAAACAACGTGTACCAATCTTGGTCGAAATCAACTATACATCAATGTTATTTGCTGAACGTACCTCAATGAGTCCACTTTTGTCAGCGGTAAGGGCAATCTAACGTTAAGGCACGGTGAAACCAATGTCTGCGGATGGCAGTCCAATTAACTCTTGTAAAGCTGCGAGCAGTTCTCTATACGCCACTCGTTCCAAAATCTCGGGCGCAATTCCTTCCGGATCGAGGATTCTATTGCTGAACGCCATTCATCTCGTTTTTCTCTTTTCTTACCCACTGAGGGAGTATGAGAGACCTCCAGAAGTAATCTTGAGCGGGAGCATCAAGGTTTCTGAAAATTTTCACAGTTTAATCTAGTTAGCGATGGAGGTTCCATTTTGCACTTTCAAAATCATTCTGAGATCACAAGTCTTGTGATTGACTGGATCTTGCACCTTGTTTTGAATAAATTTGTTGTAGTACAACAAAGAATTCTCTACTTCCTCAATTGATGAATCATCAATATCGTAATTCTGGACCTAAATTGATACACTAATGGTCAACGTTACAGAAAAGTATACATGATTTTCAAATTTTTGAAAAAAATTGCTCAAGGATTTGAAATACTGTTTTCATCGGCCTTCGGAGAAATCAATTTCGCACCTTTACATATGAGATCCTATGCCAGATGACATCATTGAAATTTTTCTATCAGTAGTGATATAAATAGCTACCATTATACGTTGATTTGCTATTGAATTGATTAAAATTCAAGATTAAGTAGGAGATATCCGATAAACTCTCCTAGCTAAAAGAAGAAAAATCACTATCAGTAGATATCAAATCTCCTAAGGTATTTTTTGTGAGACCCTTGTAATCTCAAGTTCGATTGAACCGTCCTTTCAATTTACGACGGTCCAACCTCTAAAAGATTATCGAGGATAGTTCAGTGACTATCGGGAAAGCTACACGGAGCTCAAGAGCAAAAAGCTTGAATAGTTCAGTTTAGATTGGCTTGGATTGGAAAAGCCCCTGCGATTAGTAGTTCTACGTCTTGCTTCTTAGCTTCTTCGAACTTTTTGACTTCGGAAAGATGCTCTTGCTCAGGCCCGCCATGAATAAAACGCTAGTTATCGAGACCGTAAATTCAACGAGAAACGAGAGTAAGCAGGAAGTCGATGCCAGGTTTCGTTGCGTGAAACCGCATGATTTATCCGAAAACTTGCTCTTTTTATACTTTACTCTCTTAGCCTTTACTTTCGTCAGTTTTGCTTCGTCTTCTTCGTTCTCTTCGAAAACCGCCTCATCTCTACTTTGCTGAACTCTCCTCTTTCGAGTAGTCAATCCATCATTCTTTCTCCTGGTTCTCGTGGCACTCCACTCAGCCTAAAACAGTGAGCTCACCCTATGGTCTCAACATATTTCATACTTGAATTTACCCTATACCTCAGTATCATATGTGCATTTGCAAAAACTTGACTTGTTGCTTACATGTACATACATACCATGCATGCATCAATGGTAGTCTCATGTTCACTCACTTAAAATTTCAGAAGTAGCATAGGAAATATTACTGCAGTAAATTTAGCAAAAAAGTCACGTCAACGTATTTTGTATCTCAAAGTTTATATTTTTATATGTATTTAAATTAGTGCTAACTACTGTCCCTTAAAATTCATCATTTTTTGTGGAGGAGTCACCTGCAATCATTTTCGAGGTACTTCTAGACTTGAAAAATTCAATTCAACTTCAATCATAACTTCATCACCTAAGAAATTTCCTTTCAAAAAATCGATCACGATTTCTCCCCTCCAGATGATCAATTAGAACCACAATATCACGGAGGAAGTTGATCCAAATTCTAGAGTATAATTCGTGATTCGAAGTGATGAATAAGAATCGTCATGGACAACTTTCAATCGGTCGAAATTTTTTGTTTTTCGTCGAACTCGTTCCAACTTTAGTCAATGACGAGTGCACTGTACAGAAGATGTATGAAGATATAATGCAATTATTCTTTTCGCACGGCAGTTTTCATTTTTCGCACGCCCAGTTTTGCGAAAAATGTATTTCGACCCTCGCGCGTGAAGTTTTTTGCTTCACTCGTGATAATTTCGACCCTCGCCAAGGTTCGGGCCGAAAACAATCACTCGAAAAGCAAAATCAAATTTCCCATTTTCGTAGTGAAAAATACTACTACAGTCTTTTGGAATGAAAACAACGAATTCGCGTAGTAAACAGGAAACTTGTACCACCTCAAATTTTATACGCCACACGCGAACCGTCGACATTTATCCATCACTCTGACTCACTATGTTTTTTTGGCGTCACGCATCGCCCCCGAAAAACCACATGGCCCGTTCCATACTCGTTACGAAGTTTATGCCATACAAAGTGCTCTCTCACTCGACCCTTCCATTTTTTGCACGATCCTTGCCTAGTCTTGCAAACTCAACTCTTTTTCTCTTTTACCTTGTAATTCTACTCGAGTTACGTAGTTTTCCATCCTACCCGTCGTATTTTTCCTTTTAGTCAACTACGCTTATGCATCTGCTGGCAGTAATTTGCATTAGTAAGTTAAAACACGTCGAGCAGATTACTACTTCTCATTTGAAATTTTATGCAGAATTTTTCTTCCCTCTGCCTTCTTTATGAGTAATTGCAATTATTCATTCCGTCCATTCTTGGCATCTGCAAATTCCATAACCGTACTGGTCTCATTCATTATATAATTTAATATTCTCATAATTGGACGAAATACTTAGCCATTTTTCTATCTGCTTCAAGATTATCTCTTCTAAGTTAGAAAAAGTGCCAATCGAACCAACGCCCATACTCTGTTGCCCATTCGTATTTCACCGGTATGAGATACAAAATACTCTCTATGATTCTACCTAGTCCCTCGATTTAAAAGCAAACCTAAATAAAAAATAAGCGCTTGCTCCTGTGACGTTTGCCTTTAATTTACTTTGACTATCCTTTTTTTCCCACTTTGTCTCTTTACACTGTGCAATATGCACGTACACAAAATTTGCCTTGTTATTTTCGCGTTTTTGAGCTCTGCAATTGAGCCCGTTGATTTATTCGTCACGGCAATCGCGAGTAACGACCCGTGAAATTCCTCTAAATATCAGCAACGCGTTCTGCCACTGTCAATTCAACTCTGATTACTCGGGACTGCTATGTACAGGATTTTCATGAATATTTAGATCCTGAATTTAGTCTGGTCCTCTTTGCGGTGCTCTGAACAAGAACATCCAACAATTCTTTAGCTCATGGACCACTGAATTCTTGATATTCTCTAAATAAAATAATGATTCCAAAATGCGACAGGGCATTTATTCGAGATAATTTTTTTCTTGCAGAATACAATATTACCCGAGGCTGTACATTTCTGGGAACGAGCACTGATGGTGAGAGAAACCAAAGGCACGATTCGACTGAACCGGTGAGTCAATTTATGAATCATAGCAGTATCTGTTCTCAATTTTGTCATGGACAATCGCACACTCATGCGAGCTCATATGCGAAAGCACGTGTAACGACAACCTCAACTCGAACAAATATCCGAGGTATTGATATCAGTCATATGAACACGAATTCAATGTTTACCTTAGGCTATTTAGTCAAATGGAAGCAAAGTGCTGGTTCTACGTTGTTTATGTTGGAATCCCAACGCTCAAATTCCTGCGAACCTATATCAATCAATATTACGCAGCTCACACATACGATGTTGTGTGTATCAATATTTAGTGAGACTGAATTGAGGAAATTGGTATTCCTTCGATTCATATGATTTTTTCAGTGTACTAGGTGAGATTCCGAAATTTGGACAAATCATACGAGCTCTCCATGATTTTGTTACACTCGCTTTCAGCAAATAATCAGACACAACACTAAGCGAGCATCCGCAGCGCTTTTAGTCGGCTGAAACTCGGGGCGCTCTGGCGGGGCACGGGTTCGAATCCCGCTGAGATCAGATGGGAATTTTCCTTCGAGATGGGGAATCTTTCCGGGCAGTCTTCCCGATCGGGTTAAGAATCCTGCATTGCGACTTGCACGACAAACTACACGCACATAACTTGACCACAAAATTTCGAAAAATTTATATTCCGTCCGAGTACTAAGGAAATTCGGAATACTCGCGCATCGCGCAACAAAGCCCGTTGATGGCCGTAACAGATGGGCGTCCCCAAGGCCCCATCTCCTTGGGATGTCAATAATACACACACACACATACACACACACACTATAAACAAGATAAGTCAACCCCTTTGACAGCTTTCAGCAAACTAATTTTTCAACGTAAACAAACTAACTAGCAACTGATCAATAAACAGAACATGATCAGCTGTACTGCAATATGAACATATTTTACAATATGATACTTTTCCCTGGCAATGTAAAAATAGGTTCTCCATTTCCACTTACTTGTGATCGAAATTTGAATCACGGTTCCGTACATCGTGATGCATAAGCTTTCAATAAATACATATTCATCTTGGGATTCGAAGAAATATTCATTACCTTCACAAAAAATAGTCATGTCCACTCGTGTACCATAAAAAATTCAGCCCGCATAGGATCTTGACACTGAACTGACATTATGAATAAGTCTTCAGATCATAAAAACCCTTCAAGTTTCCCGGCGAATAACTTTGAAAATCTGCTTAGAATTCGTTCCATTTCATCACCCCATTTGAATGCAGACGCATACCACAGCGTAACCCTGCACACGGCAGATATCTTGAATTATTCCTCTACGCCTGGCACGCAAAAGAAGAAGATTCAACATTACCCTCAGAGGATAGGGCAAAATTCCAATGCCACTAATCTTTCTCTCTATCTCAACTCGTTTCGTAGAATCTGGCGCAACCGAAACAGTCTGCGTATGCCAGAGATTTTTCCCCTTTTTGCAAAACCATCGTCGTCGTCGTTGGTTCAAGTGAACAAACGAAATCCAATCGAGTCGCGGTTCCCCACGGTGCAGCACAGAATTTCCTATATTCCCTTCCTCCCCCCCCCCTCCCCGCATCTCACGGTTACCTTGATTTGTATGCATGCGAGTTTAGGTGGTGGTGGTGAAGTTGGTGTGGTGGCACATAAATCCTACGCTTACGTCGTTTGCGGGTAATGAGGTCTCTCGCAGGCTCGATCGTTTGCCTGCCTGCTTCTGATGCTCTGTTACACTGAATACGAGGAAGTAGTGAAGGAGGAGAGAGCAGCAATCTCTCCGCCGCAGTAGTAGAAGACGAGTTAGGTCAGACACGCGCTCGCGAGTGAAAGAGTGGGAAGAAGGAAGGTAAAATGAGATGTATGGACCCGGCTGAGTTTCATGCAATATTAACCGGTAAAAATAAGTATCTAGATATATATGTAGATACCATATACTATTCTACAGGACCGAGTGTTTATCTTCGTGTAGAAGCACACGAATGGTGCATTATATTATTTCGCAGATTCTCGCGCTCTCACACTATGTTCTTGCGCTACTGCTGACGCTCGTCGAGGTGAAAATTTATTGCAACGCTACGTGCACTATACACTAGATTCTATACCAGATGTTGATTCTGGCCTCCAAAGACTATAATAGTCTATACATATATAGATAAGTAGGCGGGGAAATAGAGAGATTGCATTGCTGCATGGCCCGAATATGCTTATTATACGTGGCTGTTGAGCGAGTGCTGTTTGCGAGAGGCAGATTGATGCTCTGAACGTTTGGCAAATTGAAAGCGAAAGATGAGGCATTATCGCGGATGGAGATACTGCTGCGCTTGAGCAAATTGATATGGTGGGTGTGAAAAGTTATTACTGAATGAGAATGATGTGATGGTGTGCTCGTTTTGGAATGAAGAATCTGGCCAAGCCGTTTATAAGTTAGCACAGCTTAGAAGCTAATGTTGTTGAAAATTTTCCATCTGTGCCTTTCGGACATACAACAGTACGGACATTATTTGGGCTTCATTCTCAGGAAATATGTAATCTGTGATCAAATTTCATCATTCTTTTTTGTGACAAAGGTTGTACAAAGTAATTTGATCACAGGAAACATGGTTAATCGACTTGAATTTCCACACTCAAAAATCACCATCAACGTGCGCATGAGCTAGATCTGAGGGATCTTTTTCCATTTAAAAAATTCGAACCTGTATAAGACGATCTAGCTACAAATGAATCATTGTGTGTACATATGTTATCATTCTCCAACCTCAATTGAACTCATCTATCGTATCTATGTCACTCAGTACAGCGATGTATTTGAGCTCATTTTTGGAAGGCCTTATGTCTGACCGAATATTGACTTCTATCCCTGATTCAATGTCGAAATCCAACGATAAAGCAGCCGTGCTTCGTTCCTCGTGTGATATCCACGAACTCACAGAATTCAAGGAAATTTGAAAATGATATCATTATTTTTACGCGATCCTAGCAGTTTCGTTTATTGAGTAGGGGTCAACAAACTTTCCATGCAAGGATATGATATTTCAAAGTTAAAATTTCTTCGCTCAACATCTTTCGATTCCGTTCCCATTTCGAAATTGCAGGTTGTTTTACTCGGCTGTCTTATGTTCCATCTGCATGTCGAAAAACTCTGTATAATAAAAGCATTGTATCTTTTTTTTGATGGATCACGCTCAATCCATCAAGTCGTCGACCTATTCTACCCACCAACATTCATAAGCCACAAAATAGACCAAGATTAAACGTATACTGATATATATGCAGCCCCACTTTCCATATTCACGTAAACAATTCGCAAGCACATTTCGTGAAGAGGCGCACTGCGTCTGCACGAAACACACGTCTATGATAAATGTCACGAACTGCGGCTCGTAAGTATTCATTATCAAGGCACAAATAGTAGCAAGCATGTGCTATATTATTGCATTACTTGCTGCTCGCTTACCCGTTCACCCGTCAACGCTTTTTCGGAAAGAAACCGAGATTTATTATACGTTTCGTGACTGTTTGTCGCTCATTCACGAAGCTTTTTGCCCCCTGTTGTATAGTACGGAAAGGTCGGGACTCGCGCGCAAGAAGCCGGACATTCCGTGCGCACAAAGGACATAAACACCAGCCACCGCATATACAAACGCCTGCTCGACATTCTGTTGAATATAGGAGCCGTAAATATCGCCACAGGCGCTCGAGCCTCTACGCATTCTTGGAATATTTCTGAAATTCTTTTCTCCGAACGCAGGCCGATCACTAAACAAGGGTTTTCAAAAATGTGATCTAAAATTGTTCAAAATAAAAATTTTTTTCCAAACTTTCAGACGCAAATCCCTTTGTTCAAAACAAGTCTGGAGCCTTCCACAAATAATCTTTAAGAATTCGATAGAATGTAACACGAGATGGAGGAAAATGAAAATCAACCGCTAGATCTACAGAGAAAATTAATAATTGAGATTGTAAACTACCTCCAATTATCTCACGCTCTTGTAAAAGAAGCGAAGCAGAAGCAAGAAATGAGCGTATCTGATATGCAAAGTCGTGTGAAAAATTTGGATGAAATGGCACAAGTACACGGCAATGATCCACTGCGTTATAATAAATTTCAGAAAAAGTTAGAAACCCCGGGCCAAGAGCATGGAATATCAAAAGTGTTCAATTGATACAACAGATCTATTTGAGCTGACACTCAATTTAAAAAAAAAACAAGAAAAATGGAATATGAGTTTTTCATTATTCTGTCTGTTAGTTTTTACTATTTTTATGTTTTAATTCCTGTGCTACATGATGGATCGACTGTTTACAGACCAAACAATTTTTCTCGGCAGATTACAATGAACTGTTTATTTCAATTTGCCTGAATAGAAACCAGTTAATTGTCAAGATCTTCTACAAAAATCAGAGAATTCAATCATTCACTTTGTCCTCTCACGATATGGTCGAGACAACCATAATTCCATTCATTCACAATCAAAACTCATAAGATGTGTTGTAAGACATTTCCTCTGTAAATGAAATTTTGAATGTTCAACGAAGTTTATCTGACACTTCCATCCTCTGCGATCCGAATCCATCATAATATCTACAGAGGTCTACGCTCGTTGAAGTATACAAGGAATATGATGAATGTTTACTCTCTGATTGATATGTACCCGTCCGAAAATGCAAGCTATTCCAAACGCATACACCGTCGTCTCCGGTGCATGCGCATGCGTCACTTGACATCAGAGCTGAAATTAATGCGCGTCAAGCCGCGGGGTTTCAAACATACGCGTTCGCACATACAAATCAGTCCAATGCTTCCTGCACGAATCACGTGTTTGTTTTTGTCAGGCTCGCCGAATCTGCTAGCTCTGCGATGTGCTGATGATGATTCCTCTCCGATTCGTCGCAGTCCGTCTGTACCCTTCTCACTTTGAAATTGGAAGCTTCGCCGTGTCATAGTTACACGGAGATTCATTATTTGTATTGACAATTTTTCCGCCTGGTGGTAGTCACGGAAAGTTTTAATCATTTCGAGACAGTAAATACATATGTAGAACAGAGTTACTTGGGATCTTAGACATTTTTGTCCATATCGATATTTAGGAGAATCTGTGCCTCGATCTTGAGAAATATCACATCTCGATTCGAAACAGAACGTGAAAAGAAATGCATGTGTTTGCCTTGAGATAATTTACCAAACTCAAGTGTTCTAAAGAATGACAACATGATTTGTATTTTTGATCACATCAATTTTTTTATTGCTAGCGAGTCTGAGTAGAGGACAGGAGTACCGGACAGCAGGAATATTAGTAGATGAATAAAGTTTCTGGATCAGAACATTATCGAATTTGATCCCAGAACCCACTGAATCGTGACATCTTCTCCACTGTGCAAAGTGCAAACGCATTTGCTGAGGGGTTAAATTTTTGGACAAATAAGATTGATTGGTAGTTTTGCTCGTGAAATACTCCTCAAATTTTTCTTCCATCCTAACTAAAACTGCAATCCTGACTCAATCACAAAAAGCGTCATCTTTTCGTATTTTTGTGGCTGCAAATTTCATATTCGCGGTACTCCAAAGACCAGCTTTCTCTGGCTCTCTGGGAATTGACTCTTTCTTCAACTCGAAGCTCTTGCGAAAATGGAATTTTCACTTCTGATGCTATCGGTTGGTGGACTCTTTGAACTTGATATGGATTCGCACTGTCGTGAAGAAATCGTACAAGGAAACTCTCGCGCTGCTCTGAACATGTGAAACTTTTTGAATCAGAAATCCCTACAAGATTTCGTATGCATTCTGTCACGTAAAATTGCTGTTGAGACAGACTCAAGGAACATACAGTTTGTTCTCATGTAACATGACTCGGAAAACCTAAAAATGAAGTACGCAAACTATTTTCAAGCATAGGACCAAGAGGCCATATTCTTGCTGTTTACATAATTGTATTCCGTATTCCATATTAAAACTTTCTGCGAATTTGCGTTGGTTATGCTGACTCGTTATTTGCGGAAAGGATGGGGAATCAAACTCGCAGTCAGAAAATTAGAAAATCCATCACCATTTTGGTCCTTGTGCCTCGAGATTGAATTTATCATCAAAAAATGTCTCCAAAAACAGTTGTGTGGTTTGTGCATGGGCTATTCCACGATTCACCGCTCTCTAAATTAATAACACGGAGTGAATCAATGGATTCGCTCTGGAAAATGTTTCTCCAACGCCTCATTTATTAGAGAGTATTCTGGTTGATGGTATGAGTGGAATATTTTATGAAGCTTTCGTTGAACTTTTTTAAATTGAAATTGAGTTCTTCCGGAATTTCAATTAACGAGTAGTCTCATGCGAAAGCATATCTGCAACTTCGGCTCATTCACTTAAAACTTTTTCATCAGAGATCTCACGCCTCTCTGCATTTGTGATCTGCGTATCGTGGGAATGCCTCTCTTCAACTTTGTCGATCTCAAGTTCAAATTTGTCGCAGTTTTTCTCAATTTCACGTCCTTTTCCACTAATTCTACGAACACGTGTGTCTTTTTCTCTTAGATCTCTGATATTTCGACAAGTGAAGTAAGTCGTGCCCATTTCCATGGCCATCTCTGTCAAATATAATCATCTCATCACGTACAACCGTGTATTTGACACTCAGCTACTGTTCTTTGGAACTGTACTGGATTTGATTATCAGGTATTTTAAGAATTCGCCTACAGCAAAATTCAATAGCAAAATCATTTTCGGTAGCCTCTGAACTGCTACTCGAAATCTTGGGACTAGATTCGAATTCTGAACTGTTGAGGATGAGTTTACGATTATAATACTCCACAAACTGATCTGATTTGGGTTGAAAAAACAGCTCAGAGTCATGGAGCTTTATCCAATTTATGCTGAATTTATGTACGGCGAGTGGGCATGTATGTATAATATACCTTGTATTGACATTTCCTGTGGAAAAATATACTTATTTTCACAGCAATTTCTGTTTGTGTTCTGACATTCAACTATTATTCCGTCAATGTTTTGCAGACTAAACGATCAATTTTGCATATTCTCGCGGGGAGATGAGAATACATAGCGTCAAGAGATATGAGATATCAACTCAAAACATGCAATTCTAGGAGAGAGCAGCAAAGAAGAGTAGAAGTAACACAGCAAAGTTTTAGAGTGCTTGAAAAAGACTTTATTTCGACGGACGTGAGCTTACGTATTTTTATTTCTTATTCTTCCTCGTGCCGTAGGTCGTAGCATTTACAGCTACTCGAGTCTGATATTCTTCTGCCCTCATTCTTTCTTGAACTTTTGTTTCTTCCCTCTCGAAGTTTGCTCACAGTCGTTTCTTCTCATTCTGTTGTGGAACTTCATCTTCCTACCTACTGTCTTGTTTGGAATAGAATTTTTTCTCGAAGTCTAGCACTATATTTTGTGTAATTTTGTAACAAAACTCTTTACTCAAACCTAGCTCATTTTGTGATCAAATTCATACAGAGGAAACGTTTCCACAGGAGTTTGAACGGGAATTCTCTCAATTTGCACGGGTGTTTAACCTACGTAGTTGGGATAGTATTCCAAAATTTGCGAGTTTGTTGCGTGACATTGTTAGAACCCAGGCAATAATTTGTTGAAGAATTCCCAGCTCTTTTTTCTCGTAAATGTCGCGCTCTAATCAGCTTTCACGGAATTTTTGTACAATATGAGAAGCCCATTAGCAAAGAACTTTATTCCTGAAAAATATCATAATTTTTATTTCCAAAAATTCCAAAGTTTCCAAAGACTAAACCCCAAATCCAGGAATCAGACCTCAGATCTTTCAAGAGTCATGTCCAAATAATTCACCCAAGCTAATGAGAATTGCTCTTCGGATTTCAAGTTTATCGTCGATCACTGCAAAGTCCAATCGGTGCCGATGGCAAGGGGCTTGAATCTCTACGCTCTATACTCTAGCGGCGTCCAATCGGCAGAAATCAATTACTCGGAAGTTGACGCACTCTATCCTTCTCTTGGCGTTTGCACTGTCGGTCACAGGGTTGGTACTCCTTTGAACTGATTCGAGTTGGGGTACCCACATAGACACGAGTAAACATGTGCTTGGATACCGCAACCACCGTGGTTGAGACCTCACACCCTAGCCCTCTTCACCAAAGTCAAGACAGATTCTGACATACACACACGCACACAACTATATTCCTACATATATCATGTATATGACAGATCGTCATGGTATAGGTGAAAGCTCGGAAGTCGAAGCTTTTGCAAGCTCTGCACATGACATTACTCGACAAAATTCAGAGTCTTTCACGTTTTCTATTTCTTGGAGGTACGGAGGGATTTCTTGAAATTGGAGTGAAAGTCGTGGAGTGATCGGGTGAGAAGTAGAGATTAGGATTTGGAGAGATGGATTGAAGGAATGAGTGGAAAGTTGCAAGAATAGGTGGATGAGCTTTGTTGGTATCAGGCATTGAACGATGGCAGATGGAGGTGAGCCCCAGGTGCAACGAGAAAGCCTTAGAGAAGCGGGATATAGGCGCTGAGACAATGAATAACGAGTTCGGGAACCGTGTACAGCCGTGTATGAGCAGCGTATTGAACCGTTTTGTAAGCTTGTAGCATTTGGCAGGATTACATTACCGATAAAGCTTTGAACGATTTGATTCTACAAGCGTTAGTTGGTTCTTGAAGAACTTATTAAATCAAGAGGAGGAACAAAATGTTTAACGACCGGTAGTTTTGCATTTTTTAAATCAAGAAGACTCTTATTCCTAATAACATTATAAATTCAAGTAATCTCAGGACTTGGAGAACTCATCTTACGATAGTTCTTACCGAGAATCTACTTGAATCGGCGCGTACAAGAAGGAACCTTCACTGTACGGAGATCCCATTTATTAGAGATCCGTTTTTGCTGTGACGACTCAATTTTGATTTACGATCTTATTTTTGGAGGTATTTTTCCTTTGCCTTGAACAAGTTCTTCTCAGGACGTCTAGAATGACTAAATGAGAAGAAGAAACTCAAGTTCAAGCTGGGAAACACGTCCGATTACCTCCAAATTGCGCACCGAATGATGTATGAGAAGAGCCGTGAAGATGGATTGGAGGAAATATTATAATTTCTTCACTGTGGGAAGAAAAATTAGTGGCAAGGTAACGCAGTTGCGCAAGGATTTTAATTATGTGACTCACCAGGCGAAGTACCATGTAAAATCATTTTTGAATCAAAAATGAACGTTTGTTAAAATTTTCATGAAATAGCGCTGCATTTCTGTTCGTCGAAAAACAGCTCAGGCTCAAAATTTACTCCACCATTCGGAAGTAAGTAATGTAAAAAAATTCTAGAATATATCACTATAAACGTCACCTCTTCCCATCCAACGGTCTCGTCAAGTACTTCCACAAAATTTTGTTATGAAAAACCTCATAAAATCCTATAGCAAACTCAACACTAACCCGACCAACATTTCACCATTAAAGTCGCAACCAAAATCATTTTGTCACATCCAAAGCTACGTTGAGCGTGACAACCTTGCCACTCTCGAGAGCGTTGAAGCAGTAAGAAACGCGATTAGAGAATAAAATCTCACTCGGAAGAATGGAGTCGAGAGCTGCGTAAATAAGGGGGTGTACGCTCACGAGCGAGAGAAAACGGAAATTCAGCTTGTCTCGCTTCTCTTACAGACAAAAGGGCTTGGCTGTGCATATGTGTGAGCGATAACTCCAACGACAACGTCGACGTCGACGAGGATGGTGTCGAAGTGGTAGCGGCAACATCCGCGCGCCTTTCAGCCACACCAAAATCCGTGAGATAGATAGAACGAGAGCAAGGGTTGATCCATTATTCAAAAGACGCGCGCAACGCTGTCGTAGCTATATAGGCTATACATATATATATATATATATATATACCTTCAACGACGACACCGTGCATCCGTTTATTTACCAGGAAATTCTCTAACCTCTGATACCCTTTCCTTACACTCTTTCCTCTCTACTTTTCCTATACGTGTACTTGGTAAGAGAAATTTCACCCACAGTCAGCCATGCAAAATTCTCTAGGGTGTCATCTTTCATTTATCCATATAGTGCAAAGCTGAAGGCGCCAGAGCGAGCCATGATTTTTTCATTTTCACCGACACTTTCTGTAGGTAGAGCTAGGTATATTCCTGATAAAGCTTTGCAGTCTGTCGAACGATTCAAGTCTTGGGAGACCTAGGTCGCATTCGAATTGCTATTGATGAAATTTGAATATCTTCGGGCGTTCGTAGAGAGACAAATGGCCGGGAAACTTGCGTTTCAAAGTTCGACGATAGATTCCTTGCAAAGTTACTCGATTTCCCGTCTCTGTAGAATATATCAGTTCGAATTTGAATAAAGAGAATTGATGGCTGTATATCATTGTCTGGGAGACTAGATTTAGTACCTGTTTTACGAAAAGTATGACCAATATCTGGAATTTAGTGGATGAATTGATTAGTATTCTGGTGATTCATAAATTAACAAAAATCAAACGATGTGTAATAATTTCGATGGAATAGGTAAATTGAATCTGGGAGATTAGAAGAAAGTGGGTCATCTCTTAGGCTGATTAGATTCTGAGACTCATTATGTGATTGCTTGTGCTGGAAGTGTACCCTCGAATTCATCCTTTTCTGTTGTTTGATTTTGTAACCTATCTATGTATTGGGCACAGAAACATCCTTCCTCCAAAATACGATCCAATTTGACCTTTAGAATTCCTGTCTAACCAAGAATGGGACTCTCTTCCTCTCGCCGTGCTGATGTTGAGTAAGAGATGTCGAAGTTCGGTATTCGTTATTTCTTCAGATTTTTGGAATGAAAAGAGTTCAACATTCGACTAAAATCTCGCAGATTTTGATACTTCAAAAAATGTCATCATCCCAACAGTGCAAAACTCTTTCTACGAACTCTTACCAACAGTTCAGGACCTTACCATACCGTATCAACTCACAACAATTTTCAAGATCCAGTACAAGTCGCTCTCAAAACTTCAAAGTTTCCGAGTACAAAAAAAAACTTGGTCGTCGAGCACGACAGATTGAAAAATTTTGCACAAAGACGTTAACTTTTAATACCAAGTATAAAATTTTCAGCGTCGCTCCCATCTCTAAAACTTTGAAAGAGATCGCGACCCAAGTCCGCTCTTTCATCATCCTTGTGGACCAACTCAATCTCAAAGCGAGCCAACGAGAGCGAGCGACCAAGTAATGAGTCCGTTCAATATTTAACGCACGAAATGAATCTTTGTATAGCTCGTCGGGTCGTATTAAAAACCGAACAATCGCAACATCCTGTCGCACGGGAATCGATCTACTTTCAGAGTTTTCCCCATTCTCCACAAACAAACCTTAACTGAACTACCTCCATCAAGAAAGAGAAAGAAAAAGCCCTTTCAAGTGAGATATGATCCCTCTTTCCGATAACGCTCAGACCGTTTCACATCCATTACCGTATCCATCACGCTTCAAAGCTACCATCAAAGGACCATATCTTTGTATGAATGACACTCGAATCGAAGTGAGCTCTCAAATCCACAAAACGAGCTCACAACCACGTTCTCAAGAGAGCCCTCCCAATACCATAATAATACGTATCTCAAGTCCAAGTGTCCACATCAGCGTAAAATAAAATATCCAAGTACCAGAGAGGCTACACCCCTTGTACAATATACTCGAACCTAACCTCTAACTCTACCTATTCCACACAATGACCAGTGTAAGAACTAAAGAGAGAGAAATGGATTTTCCGAGCTTTATTTAGCATCTGCAGTTGAGCCCGTAAAGTTTTAGCCGCAATCCACGACCACACCACAGTGTATGGCCTCCCACGTGAGTTAACCCATCCAGCTCTACTGTGTTACACTACCTAACCTCACTAACTCCATCTCTCTTTGGAATTACGTCGATGTCAGTTACAAATCTTCCACAAAATATATCCCGAGAGATAGAAGAGAACTCCTATTCTGTGAATTCTGACGTCTGACAGCTGGCCGCGAAACTGAGTTTGCTCTTTGAAGATATGTAAGACATGTATCCGTGTTGGTTGTGAGGATTTGCTCTGGATTTGGATATACCGTCAAATTGGGTAAATTTGGTACGATTTTGTTACTTTTTATTTTCTTTGGCTCGGCATCTCAACATACATTGACAAAACCCACTTCTATTAGTAGTCAATCTAAAGCTTACAGTCTCAGCTTTCAATTGGTGGGCTACAAAGTTCAACATGATGTGTCTGAGCTGGAGCAATAGCTCCAGCTCAGACACATTAGCAGTTAAACAAGTGTACCTAAGTTAGACCCCGACTGGGCAACTTTGGTACACTTACAAAATATTTCAATTCTACCCATCACCATGTGAGTGAACTAATATTCATCGTTCAGAGGTCCTATTTTAAGCTGTTTGAAACATTCTAAAACCTCGTAGACCATCATTCGACTCATGATGAGATGAAAAGAAGCTGTCATAGGAAGTTGTACTGGAGTTACCCTATTCTCATGCTTCTTACGGAGAGTGGGGTAACTTTGGTACACTTTTTCATGGTTTTTCTCCTTTTTTTATCCATTAAAATTCCGAATGCTTCAAATACCCCAATGTAACGATGGTTTCTTCAATATGGTGATATATGTGGTCAAAATGTAGTATTATTCATCCGTAGATCGTTCCGGAACACTTCTTGCCAGGTACATTAACTGGACCACTCACGTATCGCTGCTAAATCAGCCTTTTCGGAAAAAGCTTCAATAAACGAGTACAATCGTTCACGCGGGATCTACGGTGGCTCAACACATTGTTTATGCGTGTGCCAAGAGGGGAGAATAGGTTTCAGAGGAACAGAATCGTTTACCTTGCCGAACGCAGCTCTGAAAGTCATTTTCCAGGGGTGTACCATAGTTGCACCCACTGTACCAAAGTTACCCAATTTGACGGTATGGAACCCTGTGGATCTGTTAAACATACAGGGTGTTTCAAAATTAGTGTATTTCCCGCAAGAGGTAAAAATACTTCGAATTTCTGATCGGATGATTTTTTTCTCCCCTCAATGGTGAGCGGAATTCGTTGAGATTAAAGTTCTTTGAATAAGAGCATTCTCCTCAAGACTTGATTGAGAATCACGAACCTTGTACTAATGCAGTGCCAGTCCAAGACTCATGCGACAGTTCCGCGACAGCTTCACAGGATTTGAAAGGTACCGCAACAGTACTAGCGCGATAGGATCTATTTAAGACTGATATGTAGCTCCACAACACTATTTCGGAACATGGATGGTACCGCAATAGTACTAGTGCATCAGTATCAGTTTGAAACTGACACGGGATCTTCGTAACACTTTTTCGGAACTTGGATGGTACGACAACAGTACTAGCGCGGTAGTTCCAGTTCGAGACTGAGCTTCACGACACTCTTTCGGAACTCGGATGGTACTACAATAGTACTAAGGTAGCAGTACCAAATCGAGACTTATATGACAGGTTCGCGACACCTCTCCGGGACTCGAATGATACCACAAAAGTTCTAGGACAGTCATATCAATCCTACGAACCAGCCATACCAGTCTTGACCGGGAACTGCTGCCCACCCATGTAAAAATGGGAACCCTATGATCATATATCGTCGCTCCCGAAGAAGAAAGACACCTCCCATTGTTCTCCCAATGCATTCTTAAATGGGGACGTGTTTTTCTTCGTCGGGGGCGACGATATGAACATGGGGTCCAAGGACCCTATGACCATATATGAACATCTATGAAACGATTTTCAAAATTTTTTAAAATCCGAAAAGTTGTTATGGTTGCATTTTCAGGGAATATTACATCAAAAAGTCACGATATGCTGATCTTGCATATCCGAGAAAATCTCCAAGAGTTCATTCAGTAATTGAATCAAAACGATCTGTTAGTGATATCATTCTCCTACTAGAAAAAAATTTCAATTTCCAAGATCAAAAACGTTTGGCAAATTGGTGACCAATCTGCACAATTTGTAATATCTTGAGATCATCATTTTGAGAAATATTACATTTATGCAGGTTCGTCACGAATTTGCCAAACGTTTTTCATCTTGGAAATTAATATTTTCTCTATTGAGATATATAATGACATCACTTACAGATCATTTTAATTCAATTACCCAATGAACTCTTGGAGATTTTCTCGGTTATGCCATCAATTTTATAGATGTTCATATATGATCATAGGGTTCCTGTTTTTACATGGGCTAGTACTGTCGTGGTACCACCCAACTTTCGATAAAGTGTCGTGGAGCTCCCGTATCAGTCTCGAAGTGGTACTGCTGCGGTGGTACTATTGTGGTACCATCCAAGTACCGAAAAAGTGTCGTGAAGCTCCCTATCGGTCTCGAACTAGTACAACCGCGCTAGTACTGTTGCGGTACCGCTCAAATCCTGTGAAGCTGTTGCAGAACTGCCGCATGAGTCTTGGACTGATACTGCATTCGAACTAGGTTGGTTGATGATTCTTAATCGGGTTTTGGGAGAAATGCTCTTTCTTAGAGAATCCTGGTCTTAATGCAATCCATTCACCATTTAGAAGGGGAGGAAGGAAGAAAAAATGATAGAAAGTGGGAAAATCATCTGCAAGAAGAAGGCGAGAAAAATCTGATAGGAACTTGAAATTTGAGTACGGACTATGAGGATTGCCTACTTAGGAACAAGAGTCGTCGTATGCCATAGCTGATGTTGAGACTAAGAGACTATAATCGTCAGCAATAGTTCCCTGGGATGAATGTTAGTGGTTATACTGTGAAGAATTGATTGAAAGTTCAAGTACTTTTTTTTAGAAAACTGCACGAAATTCCGAGTAGAAATTTCTAATAACATAATTTTTGTTTTCATTCAGGCTGTCTGCGTCATTAAAATTCCGGGCATGGTTCCCCTATCCGCAAAGAATAAACTAGGGCCAAATGTACATTCGAAATTACACGGGAAATGAACGACAAGGTGAATCATGCTGTTAGAAATTTCTACTTGAAATTTCAAGCACAGTACTTGGAGTTTTTTTCAAAAATCCCTCGGACTTTCAAGCAATTATAATTAGTGTACACCTATCTTGGGCTAATGTAAGGGTAACCCACTTTCAAGCTAAAATAAATTGAAAGAAAGATCATGTTTCTGAAAGTAGTTTTGGTTTCAAAATAACGGAATACGGACTAGAAAGGATCATTTCTATGAAGCGCTACATATCTTCCATTTCAGAATCGACAAATCAAAACTACAACTCGGTTCATTGAAATTTATCAAACACGAGCACCAATTACACCTAACCGCTGCTTACTCAAATCAACTTGTGCACAATAGTAAGCCATACATGTTACGTATTGTTACAGGATCCTATTAGGATTTGAGAGCAAAATTATGCCATGGATCTATTGTTGCATAGCGAGTGCGGAACTATCCCCCTTCCCGTGCTCTACCTTCAATAATACACCATTTGAAATTAACGTGCCGCATCAGTGGCGCTGTTTATGCTCCTGTCAGACTGTTGATAATTGGATAACTGTTTCAATAAAGCATCGTGCATATAATAGATTTTGCATGCAATATTCTCAAGATTAGGTGAGTTTGGTGGTGAAGTCGAGATAAAATAAAGACGAACATACTCTCCTGTGAATGAATTATGAGTCAATTATTGCACTTGAGTTATGACTTTTCAAATTTATGCCAAACAATACAGTTCCATATTGAGTTTTGAGAAATTCTAGAAACTTTTTGTAACTTTTTTGCCTCGATGCAATCCTCGTGAATTCAAAGCCCATTTTTCCGTCGCATCGGAGAAGTAAATTCTGAACAAAAACGTAAAAAAGTAGAATAGAGGAAAGTACGAAAAATGGTTGAAGCTTTTGATGTAGAGTACAGTGTAATCGAAAAGAGCCTTTGAGTAATAAAGGGAGCTTGAGTAGTACAAAAAATCCAAAAGCGTGTACGAGTAATATACAAAAAAAATATTGAAAAAGTCTGGGGCGCTTGGTGAACAGCGGAAAAAGCATAGGAAGAATAATGAGAATACTCTGACAAACGAAAAAGAGAGAATATAGTGGGATCAATATCAGGTGAGAAATGAAGACGAAGATTCGAGAAGATATCTCCTCTATTTTACAAAAAATTGGAAATGAAGGGGAGATGGGCTCGAAATAAGCTGAGAATTTAGATTCACACGAGTTCAACCAGAGTTCCAATTTTTTTTTATTATTAATTTCTTCATTTAACGTCGCACAATCCTTTATAAGGTAATAAGCGACAGATTCAAACACAACGAGTCACGTAGTGACTACTGAGTGAAAAAAAAAGAGGAAAAGACACATATCATATCAGATTTTCACATGGTAATGTCGCTTGAACAGTAAAGACATCATATGGTGAAAACATATCTGGAAGAGGCTGTTACAATAGGTGATAAACATTAAAGTCTTTCAAGAATCTCACAATATTTTTACATTGTTTCTCATTCCAATTTTGGGAAGGAGTATTTGATGGATTTAGGATCTGTATCAAATGCAAGCTTTCCATGGTGAAATACATGACGTTGGATAGAATCTCGTAGTTCTTCCAAAATTAATGTCTCAAAATGTCTCAAATTTAGCAAGATGCTCAGCAAATCTGTCTGCACATTCGATGAATATTTCAGACTCATTACTGCTTCATACATGGCTGTCGTTGTTTCAATTGAAGCATCTTCGCTGAGCTTGCCACAATCACTTTGAAGTTACGCAAGGGAGCTTTGCTCTAAGTACTTTTTAACGGGATCCGCACCTGCTCAATATCGCTCATGGCATTAAATGCTTACGCTCGTTATGAGAAACTCTCATTCAGTATAAACTGCATCGTTGCCTTTATCACACTAGTGTCGTAAATGCCTTGATACATATATATCACATTGTGATAACCTCAGTAATTCTATATCGATATCAATGGATAAAAGTTTTAACATTCCATTCTGGCATTACTTATGAGCATACTGGTCATCAAATTTCGTGTTATGAAACATATCGCATCTGGAAGGTGTTCGAATGGAAAAATCTTGAGCATAGTTGATAAGTTGAATTCTTTTCGATCGAATAAATGGTTAATGACTGAATCTTCAATAATTAATCAGACTAAGATGAGACAGTGTGTTTCATAAACTCGAAAATTGTCATATTAGTCTAGTCATGTATTAAATATGTGATGGGTCTGAAATATTTACTGATCCTCAAATGTGCTACGTGTAGAATCTAAGAACTTTGTTATGACGATTTTCGCATTGTTGGTAACGAAGATTTAGTCAGTTTTAGCTCTCTATTGTGTCAGAAATAATCAATAGAATCATGAAAAAACACTAATACTGCTCACACCTAATCTTTTCGGTTTTATTTTTTTTTCTTGATTCTATTTCGATGAGAATACTTCAATGTTTTCCGCGCTCTTTTGATGCGGTCGCCGTGCAATCCGGAATTCCTTTTTCAACATACGTGTAACTCAACATTTGGACAATACGGAATTTGACACGAGTTGTCTACTGCTAATTATCATCTGAATTGTGGTGGACAACTCGCCATTTGTCGCCAATCGCAAGACTGCATCAAGAACATCAGAGATTAACGATAATAACTTGCCCTTGGGTACTTCCTAACCCATAAAAAAGGCATATTTTCCTTCACAAAAATCTCAAAATCTTTTCCAATTTGGGGTAAACGACGAGTTATCCAGGCTTTATTATCATCTAACTTGGACTGGATAACTCGTCGTTTAGCCCAAATTGGAAAAGATTTTGTGATTTCTGTGAACAAAATTCAGCGTGCACGGCTACCGCATCGTCTTAATGCTTGTGACAAATATCCTATCTACGCCTTGTTTTTTTTTCGGCTATCGCACGGAAAAATCATGTAAAGTCTTCATTTATACTACTGAAGTCACCCCGTCCATGGAGAAGTTACGTACTCGTTATCATTCACAATCATATCACCTTCGATACCGAAAAAAAAAAAAACAGAAATCTAGTTATATCTGGCTCTGAAACAAGAACAAGCTTCGGTATAGCTTTGCTTAGCTCTGTATTACCTAGATTTTTCTTTCAACGACGTGTTGTGCGCCGAGTGCATTGTGCCGCGAACGGAATAGCAGTGGCGATCGCTCGCGCGTCACAGATTGCACTTTCAGTGTCGCTTTTCTAACCATACAATTCTCTGCCTCCTCCCACGTTTATACCGTATACTTCTCATCGTCTGCTCTCAAAGCTTTTCTACCCTCACTACTCCTACAGATACCAGAACACGTATTTTCATCATTCAAACCTCGAAGCGCATTTGAAAACGTGACAGCCCAACCTGCATGTGAGAATCTCTTCTATACTATACTCATACGACACATCTATACCTCGTACTAAATACACAGAGAGGTGCAGTACAAAAACCCTCTTTTTTTGAGAGAGAAAAGAAAAAAAAAGGAAAAAGTTAGAACAGAGTGTTATTGGTGGTATCGGAAAAAACCGATGGAAATCGGCTGCGGGTGTACGACAGATAGAGGCCGAAAGCTCTCTGTGAGTCGCAAAAGAACAATACGCAAGCTCGAAGCACTATAGTATCCCAATACTGCAGAGTAGGTATAGCAAAAGGGCACCTATGAGTATAAGTAAACAGTGCGAAAAAGTGGTACGCACGTGGAAATGTTTGAGGGTGAAAAAGGGATACGAGTGGTTTTTCCAAAGCCGACCAAAGTGACCTGTACCACTATCAGCTGCTATTCTATAGGGTCCTTTATGAAGTATCCATAGGGTGAATGTTGAGTTACCATTGTAGCATGTCTCGTTGTATCACAGAGTACAATACAAATTCATAGACGAGCAATAGTGCCCTTGTGTGGAATTTTTACATTGGAGATTGAGTGCCTGAGGCACTTTGATCCTTCGAAGTTCTCTACTTTGGAATCCATTACAAAAATACGTGGTACCTCGAGCTCATCTCGTATAGAGCACAGCTGCGCGTCACTCGACGCTTCCAGGTTGAAGTATCCAGGAGCTTGCGAGTTTGAGTGATGGCGGGTATGCCCCCGGCTGTACACCCGCTCTCATATTTTTCAAATTTTATATCAATCTTTCAAATGCGTTATGTAGGAAAGTTTTGAAAATGGTCTTGTTTCGTTGTATCAGATGAACTTGGAAGTACAGTTTTTTGTTACTTGATAAAATCTAAAACAAGGGGCTAGTGATACTTTCGCAACCGTGAAAAAAAACTCGAAAGCCTTTAACATTGTTTCTGATCGAGCCCACTGAAATTCCTTCATTCTTCAAGATCAATAATAATTGAGGGGCTGCTTGGAAGAAAGGCGCAATGGCGGTTGGCTCTTTTTCCCCCCTGTCACTCTTTTGAACCTTCGAACCATGATCTATGACTCCATCAAACTCGTTTTTCGGAAAGCTTTGAAAACCACCATAGATCAAAAAGGCCGTAACTGCAGAAGAAAATTCCATAAAGGGCGTAATGGCAGCGGAAAATTTTATAAAGGCCATAATCGCCCCAACCATTTCCAGGAAATTTAACCCTGAGCTGGCACACCTCCGTCAAATAACATAGCTGGCCAACCTGGGTCGATTCGACCCACGCCGAAAAATTGATGCTGTAGCTAGTATAATGAATCTTTTGACTCGAAAATTTTTTTGTAGCTTCCCTGATATGTTTTTGGTGGGCCAATATATCCAGATATCCTCCAAGGTCAAATAAAAAATTCCATTAAATACAAATGTCCAGAAAAATGCAAAAAATCACCTTTTTCACTGAAAAAATTGTAGACGGCGCAGATCCCACCCAAATGAGATGAAAATTCAACTGAGTCATCTTGAGATGAGGTCAATTCAAGGAAAAAATAGCGCAAGAGTCAGATTTATTCTGACATATTTCGACCGATGAATTGAGAATTTTTTTTCTCGCCCAATATGCCGGATTGAGGACCTCTGTTGAAAGATCGACCACTGGACTATTTTTTTCTCGTATCTACTTGGTCTTGAGATAACTCAGTTGAATTTTCAGCTCAATCCATTGAAAATTGCGTCCTCTAGAATATTTTCAGTGGAAAGGCCATTTTTGCAATTTTTTGCAATAATTTATTATTGCAACTATAAAACGCAATCAAATATAGCGCGCATAGCTGGCACACCTGGGTACTTTAGACCAAGCGACAACTTCGCTTGGCTGTGGTGGGAAGTCGCGCGCCAGACCTGTTGCTATATGCACGGTCGGTAAGTGGCACATCTTGACTACTAACAAATGTCACCCTGAGCCCAGGTAACTTCGAATTACGAGCGTGGCGATCTCATAAAAAAGGCTTTGGATCGAATAGACCCACGTGTGCCAACCGAGGGTTAAAAAGGGAGCATAATTGCCATGATCATGTATTCTAAAAGGCTTCAAGTCCCTGATTGAGAAAAAAACAAGTGAAACCTTTTAATGGGAAGCAATTAAATACATTGGCGTTGAAAAAAAGGTCATGAGCATCACTTGTCGAAAAATACGATCTCTTTCATTTTTCATCCGTTTTAAGGGGAATAATTTCATCTCTCTGTCCTCGGCGCTACATCGTCACTCTCGAAGAACAATAACACTTTCTCTAATTCTCTCAATGTATTCTCTATGATGGGGACATGCTTTGCTTTGTCGAGGGTGACAATTAATTATATGAAAATATTTAACATTGATTTAGATTTTACAGGTCTCATAGTGACTGGCAACATGAGTGGAGTCAGTCACACAGTAGGCATGGATGAGAGAGAGACGCGGGTGCCCCTCGATCATTTTCCCCAAATTCTGCCTATTTATCATTACTTCGCGTGCGATTTTCGTCAGCGAGAGAGCCTTGTTCCGAACGTCTACCATAAAACACCTTGCGCTTGCACAGGTGTTCGAATTGAGGCTTGTCGCGTCATGCGTGTCCTGAATGTTCTCGACCACATATTTACGCAGGGCCTGCAGTGGCCGAGAGATTCTGCAACCCGACAACAGCGAGTACGCATCAGCGTTGGCGTAGTTCACTAGATGGCTGTGTTTAGAGTGCATTTTTAACATGGAAAAATCGATCTGAACATTGCTGTTTAGAGGAGTTTTACACTGTAAAATGCATGTGATGCGCCAACGCTGGTACGCATCCAGGGCTCGGTCGTCGAGAGTAACCTTTCGGTAGAGAAGTTGACTCGCAAGGCAAGCGTCATCCCCAGTAGGACAGTGGCCAGGTGTTGCGAGCGTGCAGATGTGTATATCACTTGTATTATTTTCCTGGATCAAGTCAACTCTTTTTATCCTTCAATTTAATTGCCGGTTTTGTCATTTGTTATGAATATATTACGATGCATAATCCCTCCAAATCGCAGAAGTTACCATTGTCTATCGGAACGACCGACATATCTTATCGCGACTACGAGGAGGCCCGGAGGCAGCAGCAATAGCCACGCGATACGCGCGTTTCAATTAAACGTATTTTCCACTCATAATTCAGAGTTCTTTGCGTGCAAAGTGCACTCGTGCATTACACTTAGCCGAAATACATTTATCGGATTAGATGGTCTTAAACCTTGTCTCCCCATACAAAATTGATCTCATCATTTTGATCACTCCTTTTGCTCACCTTCGATGTGGTTCTAACATGGTGAATGACGCAAAAATGTTGTCACCCATGCGACCAGTGATGTATTTTTCGTGAATAAACCCCAAATCTATCGCTACATTCCTGAAGATATCGTTTGACTTTTTCTTGCATTTATTGACGTGGTTACTTTTCAGCGCTTTCGAACCATCAAAAGTTAACAATGGAGTTTGCTTTGATGGCTTCTCAATGAGCTTCATATATTGATTCTCTTCAAAAAATTCCCTCATTATCATTTTTCCTATGGAAACAATTTTACTCGAAATAAACCTCATAAAAATCCGGAACGATCGTATTTACAAGAAAAGAATTTGGGTAAATAGGCAAATAGCTCAATTCATAATGTCAAAATCATCTCTTTTCGGTGATTTGAGAAGAAGAATCTCTTCTTCAGTTTTCTTCCAACAGCTGTAATGAGTACTGATGCCTCTATAGACATTTCCGCTACATAAGAATAATAGTTCTTGTGGATCAAAGCGACTTTTGCCTGGCTAAATGCCTCACATTGAATCAGACAAATGACCAAAACAAGTATCTCGTTAATCATCTACCCAATAATCATCAATTTAGGGATGCTAAAATATGAGCTTTCATGTCAATTCACATCAACTCGCACGCACATATCAGATGAAACCATATCCCATCCAGGATCACCGTATCGGCTCTCTCGTAAATCACTATCCTCTCTCATCTCTTCGCTACCTCGATAACCTCAAGCTTCACCCTCATCTCCACAGACTCACTATCACCTATACATACAGAGTCAATCCCCTTTCTCCGCAAGCTCGCAGCGTCCCATTTATTAATTAAGCCCTCCCGCGACGACGACACCCGTCTAGTCGCTCACTTCTATATATATAGGCGTGATAGCCTCGGCCGAGTCACCGCTTTTTCCCTCACTGGCCGTGCACTCTCAGCTTGACACATTGCACCCTATCTCACGTTATATTACCCACCCATACTAACCTACAAGTTAACTAACTTGATACATGTGTGTACGTGTGAAGTCAGGTGAAAGATCTTAGCAGGCCTGTCTGAAGCATTTGCCACCCCGAGGCTCTCTGTTCTCTTCTGTACCCTCCATACACAGCCCCCAATAAGTCTTCTCTCACTGTTGGAGAATACTTGCTTGCCTTATCCCCTCTACATGTGCCCATCTCTCGCTGCTTCCCTTTCCTGAGCTCTGCAAGCTGCAACATGTTCTATACGCGCGTAATGTTACATAGGCGAGCTTGCGATCTTGCGAGAGCGTAATCCCTATTGGATCACGTTGAAGCCTAGACTTTAGGAGCAGACGGGGGTGCCTGTAGATGGAATGCTCTTCTCACTCGCTCTCATTGTATATACCAGGATTTCGAAGCTGCAGTGCCCTAAAATAGACGTTGGAGCTTGCAATAGAAGCGTCAGGTTGACTTGTTTTGCCCAGGCACAAACGACAACGGATTTGCAGACAACTTTTTCCCTCTAGCACGCCCCCGTTTTTTTCTCATATATCCTCTATCTTCGTTCGAGTGGTACGGTGAAGTGAGGCTCTCAAGCTCGAGGGCGGAAAAGCTCTATTTATCCCTGAAGCGTAGCAGCGTACTCGATGCATCCTCGACGTGGTTAAATCCTTTTTGAACGAGCTTAAATTGCTTGTCACGTGCTTGTGGAGATTTTTCGAAAATTCTGGACGTGAGGGGATTGACTGGTGCCGCAAGCGCAATTTTCAAAGCTCACATACGACATGGTCAGAGTACATAACTTCAATGATAAACGTTGTTTTCTGCTCGTTATACTCTGTTAATTGGATAAATTCCCTTTTCAAATTTTTAAAAATTCTATCGCAGAATTAATCTTAGAACGCCAAACGATCTCAAGCTTCAGGCGTATTGTCTTGAAATTTCATATCTCGTCTCCTCTGGGTTAGAAATGTATGAGATATTTTTTGACTCCGAAAATTCACTGTCATCCCTTGATTCTAAAAACTATGTTCTCTTCCGATTTGCGACGAAAATTTCATCTACAGTTGATAATACTAATTCTACAATTCACAAGACTGATGGAAGAATTTGAATGTTTAGTACTCTGCCCAAATCCCAAAGGCGATCCGGTCGCTGTGCAGCTCGGAAATTATTCTCCACTGACATGTAACTCAACATTTTGACGATACGAGATTTGACACGAATTGTCCATTACTTACTATCATCTGAATTGTGTCGAACAACTCGTTATTCGTTACCAGTCACAAGAATATTGGAAATGAATGAGGATAACTTGCCCGCGGGTACTTTCTAACCTACAAATTAGCACATTTTTGTTCACAAAAATCTCGATATCTTTTCCAATCTGGGCTAAACGAAAAGTTATTCTGGCCGAATCAGATGATTATAGAGCCTGGATATTTCGTCGTTTAGCCTAAATTGGAAAAGATAATGAGATTTTTGTGAACAAAAATCAGCGAGCACGGCTACCGCATCGCCTTAATTGATCCTGAGATAGTTGAAATGATTCCAAATCATATCTGGTCGTCATCAAAGCCAGATAGATATTCCTGCAACAACGTGTAATCAATTAAGCAACCTTTAATTAAAATATATTTTCACTCATGCGGAAGTTCGTGAGACTGCACAGAATTTTCTCGTTAATTAATGAAGAAAATTAATATTCTCAAGCAGTCGAGCGTGACATCGTTCAACAAAGCAGTAAATTAGAGCCTCGTTAATTTATATTTCAATATGACATACAACATTCACAGATGATCGTCTAGCCAATTTTAATGAAACCCAACTCTCCTGATTGCACGTATATTGTGTGCAGTACAGAACAAAAGCTCCTGTATTTACTTCCCATCAGATGTATACTCTCTCCACGTAAAATCAAATAAACGAGAAAGCCAATTTCGCACCGGGAAAATCTTTCGACAGAGAAAGGAAGTCTCTAATTGCTAGAATAAATTGACAAAAAAGACTTTTGACAGGGTGAAATTTATCTTTCGTTATATTACTCTATCATAGAAGGGATTTGGGATTTTCATCTTTTATTCACATTGTCAGACTTCTTGCGGAAATCGGATATCGAAGAATAATAATCCGTAGTATATTAGACCCTATATTGAAAAAAAATAATTCACGGGTAATTGAGAATGAGCGAAAGAGGAAGTCTATAGCCCGCGGATAATCGATAAACTGTTATCGCTTTCCGTTCCAAATGTGCCTTTTGAGGTAGGTATTGCCCGCTTGTTACTTGGCCAAAGCTCTTTTCACTCTCACAGTATCTGCCCATACAAATCCAGTCCATCTCCATATTTCAGAGCGATGAGTTTTTGTAACTGTCCGTCTCTCTTCAAAGGATTTTGCTCTTGATTTCTCATTTCAGTCCAATTTCAATCCTCGAGCTTCCATACGTGCTTTAGTTTACTCACAAAAAATCAACGCCCAAAGGCTTCACTGTGATTGAATCATTGCTATTTTTTCATTTGTATTCCTCTTGTTCGTAAATCTTGATGGACATGTACCAATTAGAGTTACTTTACATACAGACAGCTGTAGCAACTTTGCTGTTTTGGCTGTTTTTCATTTGTTTTTTAGTACAACAAAGAATTGATTTATATCTCTGTCAGTTTAGAAAGAACGAAGCGCCCGGATTTTGGATCCTTACCGACAAATATAATCTTCAAAATACCAAAACAACTTTTGAAGAATCTGAAATAGACTCGGACCGTTCTGGTCGAGGTTCTGTTCCAAGACCGTCCATATATGCATGCATCTACACTACCGGTCACTAGTTTGTAAATACCGAAAAATGAAAAGTCCAAATTAGAAAATTCGATTTCTGCGTCTTTGTTGGTTCGAAATGGCTTTAGTTTAGCTCATTTTGTAGATCTTTCAAGTACTTCAAGGACCCTTAGTGGGTTTTTTTCTTGTGGCACATCAAGGTTTTAGTAGGTCGAGTCGAATCCGTGGGAAAATTTATGGAACCGAGTCCAAATTCAAAGCTCTGCAAGTCAGATCCAAGTTAATAATTTGAATAAATTCAAAACTTTAACATCCCTTATTTGAAATTATTCTAGTCTGTTTTTAGTCCGAGATATGAATGTTTTTGTAAAGGAAGATTTTCCTCGAGAAAGAATCCCAAAAGTCATTTAAGGCGAGGAAAGCGGGCTCACGGTGGTATTTCTTTGATTTCTCTCAAAATCTCCCGTATTGTTGGAGGTACAAACCAAGATCAGTGCTCATACCAGTTTGAAAATGGGTCCATACATAATTTTTCAAGAGCTGGTCCATGTTTTAAGAAAAATCTTCCTTTACAAAAACAGTCTCAACTCGAATAAGAACCCCAATTACAATAACTGTCAGAAACGAATTTTGGAGCTCTCAACTTCTCCTTCCAAATGCTTTTTGATCGACTCATGTCGAACTTGCAGAGGTCTGAGTGTTGACCCAATTTTTATAAATTTCCTCAAGGATTCGACTCTGTGCCGAAGGAAAAAAACCTACTCAAAGTTCCTGAAGTATTTACAAAATGAGCTAAGCTAATGTCATTTTAGAACAACGAAGCCGCAAAGATTGAATTTTCTGATTCGGACTTTTAATTTTTAGGTGTTCACAAACTATTGGCCGGTAGTGTAGAAAAAGTATCTCAATTCGATACTTTTTATGGCATTACTCCATGTAATTACAGTTCACCATCCACAATGATTGCAATGTAAGTTGGTATTTTGATACAAAATCATCAATTTCAAAAATTTCTGTAGAAAGTTCCTGTAATCTGAATCATAGAGCATCAAAGTAAAATCATTAAAATTAGTTCAAAAGAGTTCAGCGACCCGAGACTACAAAGAAGCCAAGTTTTCCAAGGCATCGCAAAAGAAGTGACAAAAAGTAGCCAAGAGCGAAGAGAGTGGATGAAAATGAATAGAGGCGAGAGAGGCTATTTAATGCCTTGGTGGCAAAAGATGGGTGAGACGAGGGGTGAAAAGTTAGAGGCCAACTTTCTGGGAAAAGTTTTCAGATGAGAGCGAAAGCCTATCTCCTGTCTCGTGAATAGAAGAAAGCTTCATTCAGAAAAGTGGTTGATGGAATAATGCTTGTGATGATACCGACACGAGACTTAATTGATTTCCACCAGCTGATATTCCGAATCCATCTAACAACGAGTGTCAAAATCTTTTGCGACATTATGATTATTTCAATTCTACCTCGGTAGTACGTGTAATAACTATAGTGTAATCTGTAACAATTGTAGCAACTGGCATTTTTAATACACCGAGTCATGAGTTCACTGTTGTTTTTTACAAGATGATCCTTCCTTATTGGAAAAATCCTGATCTTTTTTGAAATTATAAATACTGATTTCACATTCATCTAGGCAGTATCAATTTATAAAACTTCAGGGTTCTCATAGAGCTCATTATATTTGAATAATCATTCCGAGCTAACTCTTTTCCGACCATGTTATTTGAATCCGCCTGTTCATGAAAACAAAAAGAAAATATACAGAGACATGTTGACGCTCATTCATTCGTGAATCCTTTTGAAATAACAGTCATTTTGGGAGGATTTTACCAAACTCCATCCCAAGGCTAAAGCGCGCATGAGACCTTTTGATCGAGTTTAATGCATCGAAAATCCTACATCTATACATTATTACGAACGACACTCTGAATTTTCCCCAAAATATGCATTGCGCTCACGGTACATTAATCAGTTTGAGAAAGCTCTTAACAGTCAGAGAATCAAAAAGCGATGCGTGAAAATCTACCCTCCAAATACAGCATACGAGTGTAGAATTTACAAACTCACACAGAACAGCATCACTCTCGAACCTTGCTTTTCCATTTACATCAGTGTAGCATAGATCCCAACCCCCAAATCCGATCCGAATATTTTAACGCTATTGCGAGCATCGATCCTGATCAACCCGGCTAATTTCATGAAATGAGGATCGGTCACGGCTACTGTATAAAATACATATATCTACACAGCAGATGCATTCTGGCAATAGAGTACAAATTTGGTCGGTTACAATTGCCGCGCCACCACAGCTCGTAATTTGGATAGAAGTAGGAGGGTTTTAACCAAACGTCATTTCGGCATTCTGTGCGATTAATCAACTTTGCCAAGCCGAGTATCATGAATAAATCCATTGAAATATATAGATATATACACTCGAATAGCTGCGCAATTATTCGGTGCCGGTTTCGTTACACTAACTCCCAGTTTGGAATTCATTATTTGAACGGGATTTCATTTCACCTTATTTTTCACTCTTGGACCGATACTACCATATCTACTCGTATACAATGTATAGATATTACGGTCTGTAGATATTATATGGCAAACCATTATCTCGACGAGTCCACGATTCTATTCGATTTTCTCTGAGTGTGTATAGATAGGAGGGCATCGGAGAGATAGGTGATGGGGAAAAAAAAAAGAGAATTTCAGTGTAGCACCTTGGCGAAGCGCGAAACGATACTCGAGACGGAATGAGGCGGAAGGAACGAGGAAAGTTAAGAGTTCGAGGATCGAATCTATTTGACTCTTGAAGCGATTAAGCTTCAATCTCTTTTTCTCTTTCTTCTCTGACTTGGCTAGAGTGTTTCGGATGTTTTTCTTCGGTGGTAGTGTAGAATGAACCTGAAACAAGTGAATGGTTGGTGCATTCCTCAAGTGATACAAATGTTTACACAATAAGACGATAAATTATAGAATAAAATCATTTAGTGAACTTTTCCCGATTATTCAAGTAGATCTGATATTTTTCAATCATACAATTACTCGTGTGCTATTCGTATCATCTGATCCGATAGACTACGGGATGGCGGAGTACCACCAATATTGCATACTTACCGACATCGCCGGCTTCTTTGATTCTTCGATGAACTTTTGAGATATCGCAATCCTCGAATGTTACGCTAAGTTTTTGAGTATCTTGCAATCGCCGTTACGCTGGATTTCCACCATATCTCAATTATTTGAAGAATTATTTGAGAACTCGAGAAATGTCGATATCCGATATCCTCTTGATGGTTATGAGGTAATGACATTTCCGAATTCAGATTTTGATTTTTTCTCGCTATGATAAGAATTTCTGTGCGCATATTCCAGCTTGTTTCTACAACAGAGTGTTATACGTGCAAATCACGGACTCGGATGAATCTTTGAAAATAATCTTTTTTCAACCCCAAAAAGTAATATCCAAAATTATAGAGCCTAGCTATCAAGCATTCCCGAGCGACAGCACAAGACATCAGTATTACAGGTATTCATGAATTCTTGAACTGAGACCTCATAGACAATGCTAATACTTCCTACTGTAGTTCGGAAATGCTTGAGAATTTGGCTCTATAATTTTGGGTATCATCTTTTGACGTTGAAAAAAGACTCGTTTCAGAATTCCAGACAAATCCGTGATCTGGGTCTAAAATACTTACCTGGTCAGTTGAAATATTTTCTGAGGAGATCTCAAATGAGCCAAAGTATGAGGGAAGCGTGGGAGGCAAAGTGATGAAAATACTTCTTGAAGTGTAATTTGTAATACTTGTTCGAACTTCAAGTACACCTTTGTTTATTGATTTGATGATGCTCTTGTCTCAAAATCGTTTGATCAATATGATCTTCTAAAAAACCGAAAGAGGACCTGATAGAGGTTTGAGAAAGGATAAAAAAATCTCTATGATCATCTGATTTCTTTCTGTTTGATCAATATTTCCATTTATTTTCGACTTTACATTATGATAGAGAAGAATCCAATCTATACTACACATCATGAGGTAAAATTTGTCGTGAATGAAACATCCTGTGACACATTTAGGGATTTGGTCAGATTGAATTTTGGTAAAATCATCTGGGATATATTGACCGACGATGATCCTTTCCTGCCGTTTCCTTGTATCGACAATCGTAGTTTTCTTGTTACACTCACAATCATCTACCAGTGCATTGGTCATGAGTGCAAGAGTAAAGAAAAGGACGGTAAACGTTTTTTTTTTCGATCAGAAAATATTTCCCTGCCAAAACATGGACAAAACATCTGTTCGTACCACATCGGCTCGTCCCTCTTTTTTTTATAATTTTCCTAGCAGCCAACGAACAAAATGGGCGTTCATTTTTCAGAAAATGGCATGCTCGATACGGGATAAGTTGAGCCTTGATATTCCACGCGAGGGAGCTCGCAGCTCGCTCGTGGAAATGCACGAAATAAAATCTCCTTCATCTGGAATGGAAGGGAAGATTTCGTTTTGCTCCTTGCCTCGGCTGAGAAAGAGAGGAAAAATCCGAATTCTTTGGCGTGCAAGATATTCAAGCCAAGATCTACGGAATATGGTGGTGAATATTCTAAAGCTTCTCTTCTATAGAAATAGCGCCGACAGACCTTACTCCTGAAAAGTAATGTGACACAGAAGTCATCAAGTTTTTCAACCAGTTGCTATTTTTATTAGGAGCCCCAAAGTAGAAGTTGAATCTTCGATAATGGCTCATGATTCGTATTTATTTTGAGGGAATTTTATTTTACCTATTAGCCTTAATGAAGCTACAGTCAGAGTTGTGATTGGAAATTTGAATAATTCATAGGTGAAGATCTACTTCGAAAAGACCAAAATGTGCAAAACTCACAGATATTAGATTCTGTTTGGATGATTGGTCTCCAACCATCATCATTACGGCTGTCTGATCGTGCACAATTTTGAACATAATTACACGATTTTAATAATCAATATGGAACCAATACAATTCGTGTAATACGCAGTAGCAAATTGGATATTAAATCATAATCGAGGCTGTTCAGGGCGTAGACTTCGATCAAATGCGTATCATTCTCGACGAAGTGTACAATCAATCGAAGTGATTGAAAACGATCCAAATCTTTAGAGAATTGGAACTATGGAACGAAAAAATAGAATGCATAGTTCAAGACAATCTACCATTATTTATTGTTTTCCTCAGCAGTTTTCGTCTCACGAATTTTCCTTCCATTTTGACACAATAAAGTTCAAGGCTGTGGAACGTACGATAAAATCAAGTCCCTCGAAATATATTTGTACTCCGTCGTCGTTTATCTCAGTAAAGGATAAAACAAAAGTGATTAGGCTTATACCTCTGTTTTATCCATACCCCAAGCTTTTTCGCGAGCTTTCGCAAGTACCAGAAGGGTCATACTCTCTTCGGGAGTTAATAATTTCCTTCTCTAGGAAGATCCTTCTTTATGGAAATGACATAAAACAAGCCAGTTTCGTGGTAAAAAAAAAAAAATAGGTAAGAGCCTCGTAGGAGGAACAAAGTTACAAAGTTTGCCACGCGTTTTACGGTACTTTTTCGAACAAGCTCGTAGTCACGCTTCTCATATTGTAAACGGTCTAGAAAATGGCAGGCGTGACGTGCATGGAAAATTCCCTAACCACAACGACTCTTTCATGTTTGTGTGTGAATGTGTGAGTATTTGTGTGAGTGTGGGATATGCAGTATACATCCATTTCCGGTAATGGCTTAATCGTGTTCTCAGGGGGATTGAGTATCTCCCTGAATCGATAAGCATCTATTTGTCCTCAAACTCTCTCGTCTGATCCTTCAAACTACGTACACCCGATCAACGAGTTTGCAAGGCTTTCCCGATAGATGTGAGGTTGCTACGTCGATTCAAAGATACCTGAGTAGTGAATCTTGAATGAGCTCGAGAAGAGAAGCAAGTTTGACTCTAACAACGGTCAACGTCACTACTTCATTCATCAATAATGGCTGCACAGCTCTCAGTGGGTTATTTTGAAAGAGCCCGAATAGTATCATACTGCTTTGATCCTTGATAGTAAGGGACTGTCACTTTCCTCTTTGACTGGTATTTTCCCTCGAGCTCTTCTTTTGGAAATAATGATAACGTCCCACGAATTTCCTCCTCCAGAACGATTTTGAGTTTGAATCGAATAGACAGAGGCTTGTCGTTCATTTTTCCGTCTTCGAGCTATTTTAGCCACGTCTATGTCCATTTGATCATTCTATACAAATAAATTTTTATGATAGTGATATATCAGCAAAGTGTTCTACAAGGATTGCTCGTAAATTTTTTGAGTATAAATTCATTGACTTATTAGTACTCTAATCATGATGATCAAGTTCTATATTTTACTGTATCGGAGAATGATATGAAATAATTTTGTCAAGAATTGTATGCAGAGTTTTCTTACTAGCAATCTGGAACCTCCTCTGATTTTGATCAGTGTAACAAAACAATGTGTGATAAACTAAAAATCTTCCATCAACGTTGAAGAAAATGTCTGACTAGTCATTGACTGATTCTACTGCAATCTTCAAAATTTCTCTTGGAATGAATAATTTGAAAAGTAAGAGGTGTAACAAGATTGACCAAATTTGCTGATCCAGTCGTGTCAAATGTCAGGAAAATCATCTAATCCGCCCCCCTCCATTTATTCATTGTTGACCAATACAAACACTCCGAAACGTGGATATTTATGGGTTTTTTTTTGTGCCAAACAAGGAAATACTACTTCACAATTTTCGCCGCTTTTTCCAGTAAGCTAGTAAGCTCTTTGTATTTTTCAGCATGTAAGTCCCAGTGGTCAAAAGAGTTACACAATTATTGTTAAATACAGTTTTTGAGCTGGTATTCTGAGTACTCGTCTTATGCACTCTCATATTTTTCTCCCTTTCCATCAAAAACTGAATTCACTTTGTGAAGAACATATTAGAGTAAATGCAAAGATGTGTCAATTAGAATTCTGTCAATTTTTCGTATTTCAATCACTTCGTTCAAGAGACGGAAGCCTCGTGAACAAAGAAACTCGAACAGTCAGTACGAGCTGTATATGATACTCTCAACTATACAATAATCCTTCGATCCATCCATAAAAATAGAAGGAGAAGGCGAAATAGCTCGAGAGAAAAGAGTGAAGGATAAGAATTTTGCGACTTTTATCTCTGCTTGGACTGGACTGGGGGGATACATTGCTGATGGTTATTGCCTTGCAGTTCGACGAAATCGCGCGTGTCGTGGAAGAATGAAAAAGAAATGAGGATTCGAGATAAAAGGAGATTCTTACCTCCGTGAAACGAGACTATTGATAATCCCAATTGCGTAGAGAGCCGGATTTATGAGAGCGCTGAAATTTTCTTTCTCTTACTTGGCTCTCCTTTCAAACAGACTGTTGGAACCCATTTCATTTCTCCATTCATGCGGTCTCTTTGTCGTGAATGGTAATACTCAATACAATGGAACAGTTTAATTGCACAAGTCACACCCTTCACGCTGACTGAATCCAGTCAAAGTTTCGGATTGGTGCATGGTTTTCAAAGCTGTATGCAGAGTTTGCCTCATGTTTTTTTCTATCCATTGGATTGATGGTTTCCGAGTAGGTGTTTCTTTGCCCTCATACACTCAGAACTCCCACAATTAATCCAATCAACACGACAAAATTTGGAAAAACTGCAAAAACGGGAAAGTAAGTTGAGCAGTACTCTTTTGGGTGCTGAAAAATACTCGAATAGTTATGAAATCGACAATCCAACTTAGGAGAATATGCAATGTTGATGAGTTGAGGTTGGCATTTACGTGACTATCGTAAATCTATCATTGATTCTTTCAATGTTACTTTATAAACTTTCTCACAATAATTTTATTATTCATTCTCTTTTCAGGAAATGTGAAAGCACTCAAGTATTTGTTAAGGATAATGTGACGCATTGTATCGACACTTGTAAATCAGAGACAATGTGCGGAGAAGTTATAGTGCCTGAAGAGCATCTTGATGTAAGTTTTCTTGAATCAGTTATCAATTTATAACACAATCACACAGAAATATGCCACAACTGTAGATAATAGTTCAGAATGTTCCAGTAGTTTCATACGAGATGACCAGATTTCAATCAAACCCATTCAAATCTCATCCGTCAATCTTGTCAATTCCTGAAACGGCCATCTCTAAAATCCAACATACCTACAGCTGCGTCAGCAACGATAAAATGAAAAAAAAACTTTGATTACCCCCGCAGGCATGCAGAGTGTGCAACAACGCCGGTTTGAATTGCCGCGTAGAGTTAGGCAGCAGACCAGGCGAAGGCATCAATGGTGCTGACTTTGTTTTTTATGTGTCGGCTATGTCGACGGAACGATGCAAGAAGGGCCTAACCGTTGCATACGCAGCTCACTGTCAGCAGGAGGCAGCACTTGATCGGTACGTATCGAATCACATGATGTACCGAGGCTGTTATAGGCTTCATCAGCATTGAAGTACAGGATACAATGGCTATGTGTCATTTTCCATCGACCATTTCGAATACTAGCGGACTTCTGTGACATGGCAGTTGAGTGAACATGGAATATTTGATTGAAAAGAAAGTGGAACCTGTTACACTCAATTCCTGTAACGACGTGCAAGTTCGTGATCTTAGGAGGTTTTGTAATGCAGATCTGTCAGTATTGATAGATTCATCTTTAGTATTAGTTTTCATCCATTCAATACTTTACACAACAAATTTTCCTACCACAATTTTATTGAATATACCTAAAAATTTGGATGATGAGCAAAACATAAGCCACAGTAGTCTCGTGGATAAGGTTCTGGCCTTAAAATTATTAGGCTTGGGTTCAAATTTTGGCCAGCGTCAGCGTGAAATTCCATATGAGTCTATTAGGTGAGTTTAATGATTCGAAATTCACTTGAAACTGAAGGTCACGTAGAATGACCTCAGATAGAGGTTAGATACTTTTTGTAAAATAAGAAAATGTTTCATGAATTGGTAAAATTCAGCTATTTCCAGATGAGTTGTGAGAATTTTCAAAATTTTCGAAATCAGAGTTGAAAAAAGATCATTGATTGCAAACCCAAAAAATGCATTCATGAGGTTCCACAATTTAATCAAAAGATCGAGGAAAACTTTGGTCCCGTTACACTCTTTTCCAGTCACAAAGTATCAGTCAATACATTCTGAGTGAATGTTCAAAAACAGCAAGATTGAATCATCATTTGGCACACAGTTTCTTTGAAATTCGTTAATGGTCTGGGACTCAAGAACATAGCCTTGTATCCTATTAGGGTCGGACATAACCTATTCCAAAATTTTCATGTTGGACAATATATGAGTAATTCCACGCGAAACAGACCTACGAAAAACGGTCATGTCTCAGATTGTTTGCTGGGCTTCTTCATTCAATTCTGTGGTACAAAATATGAACTTTTCACCACCAATGGGACCCCATAAAAATTTTCCAGGTATCCTGTACACATTTTGATTAATCCTTCCAAATCATCTCCAATAACAGAATTTGGAGCTTTTTCTCAATAAAATTCATTACTCTCAATTCATATCAGAGATGAGGAAACACGGTTTGCGGCATTCAAAAGGTCTTGAGAAGACCTATCAAAGTTGATCTTGTGAAATTGATTTTGAGGTTATGGGTGATTTTAGCAAGCTAATGGATGAAGGATGAAAAAATATCAATTCCCCAAAAAGCCATTTCTTTATTCCTTGAAAATTTGATACTTGATGTAAAATATTGTGTTTTTTCCGAAAAAAAATATTCGGGCACTATTCTCTCGCGTCCTGAAGCCCGTTTTTGCTATTTTCTGCGAATCTCTTCACTAGGCGATTGAAACAGGTCTCTTATCTGCGCATGCGCAGGAATTTGGATTCACGAAACCAATTTTATCAGAAAGCCAAAAGAATTTCCTTCAAAATAACGACTTGGCAAAGTCAATTCCATCAACTGGGACCGGAGGCTGTAACGTATGACAGATAAACCCTCATCTCGTAGGCGTAAACAATCTTGCGCGGATTCTCTCCATTACTCCCTTCGCGGTACCTTCAACCCATCTCTTGAAAATCAGTGGTTTTCTGGACGTTGTAGCTCTGGATCGAATGTGTGGAATTGACTTCGACAAGTGGTCATTTTGAAGGAAATTTTCTTGGTTTCCCAATTAAATTGGTTTCAAGAATCCAAGTTCCTGCACACGCGCAGAAAAGAGACAATTTTCAATCGCCTGGAAAACGGATTTGGAGAAACTAGCAAAAACAGGCCTTAAGATTCAAAAAAATGTTCGGGATCATTTTTTTCTGAAAGAATACTACATTATACATCAAATATTGAATTTCCAAGGAATAAAAAAGTGATGTTGTGATGAATGAATATTTTTATATTTTTCATCCTTTCTCCCGGTGTAACCACCCATAACCTCGAAATCAATTCTACACCACCTATTTCAATAAGGTTTTCCAATGTCTTTCGAATGCCGCAAGCTGTATCCCCGTATCTCTCATGTGATTTGAGAAATATGAATTCTATTGAAAAAAGCCTCAAATTTTGTCGTTGGAGATAATGTAAAAGGATAAATCAAAATGTGTCCTAGATACCTGGGAGATCTTTATGAGATTCCATGGGTGGTGAAAAGTTCATATTTCGGCTCATAGAATCGTATGGAAAAGCCTAGGGAACAATCTGATGAGACATGACCCTTTATCGTAGGTCTGTTTCGCGTGGAATTACTCATGTGTGCGGTACGACATTATCTACGATAGAATACTCATCATCTATTCTGTTTTCGCTCTGAACAGGCCGATAGCTGGCCACGCAAACCTCTGCCCAGAGAGCATAAGCACGAAGCCACAAGAACTGGAAACACTGCTGAGCACGGTGAAACACGAGATCCTGCACGCGTTAGGCTTTTCAGTCAGCTTGTACGCCTTCTACAGGGACGACCGAGGTGAACCACGAACCAAGAGGACTGAAACTGGCAAGCCAATCCTCAACAAAACGTGAGTTCAAAACCGCATCAACTACTATACTGCAAACTTTTCAGACCTCTACATGCAACATGAGAATTCAACAAGTAAGCATATATAGGGAGTTTTCCACTCTGAGAGCTTCTCTCAATTCAAAAGTTTATTATCAATAGCTGTATTGAAAAGGTTTTCAATGGCCAACTGCTCGGCCGTAAAGGCACACATAACTGTGAGAGAAGCAGGGGAATAGTATAGGCAGTGCACGGAGTGCAAAAATTTTTCCACCTTGCTCAGTGTTGGTTGTATGACCACGTGTAGAGAAAAGAGGGGGCAAAGAATGAAGAGCGTTGAATTGTTGAAATATTCATCGCACAGCTTTTCCATTGGAGTTGAACGCAATTTGAGCGCCTGTGGATGGTGCCAACTCAATATAACGCAGACTCTCTTAATTGATTGCGCAACATCGAATCGTACACCAATTATCCCGCTACTTCGAAGCGCTCAATGAATATGGAGATAACTTTCAATTTGTTTCGATTGGCCCCCACGTCACAATACTCGCAATACTCGGCCTCTTTTGTTGTATTTATAGTATACAGCCATAAGCGCGTGACACAGAATTTCCAACCCTAATTGAATTTTGAAATTCGATTTCCACCTCTCTGGAGTCCCCAGTGATATCCACAAAAGACCCGAAAGAAATCAAAAACTGATCAACGCCCACGCTTCCCGACCAGCCTCATAACTTAAAAATGAGTCCTTTGCGGTTTACTTGTTTGAGAAAAAAGTGCCCATCGGCATCGCTTGGGCTGTAATCAATATCCGGGAGAAGAAGAAGGGAAGATGGGGAAGAAAAGCGTTTCATCGCGTCTTTGAAAAATAACACCAGCGAAAGGGAGTCTACGGAGCGATTCTCTACTTTTCCACGCGCTAGCATTCCCCGACGCGAATCAAAATTACGCGGCTCGCTCAAGCCCATGAATCTTCTCGTCTACATTGGTGTGTCTGTAGCTCTCTTGGAAAAGCTTGGCAGCCAGAGCGAGGTTCATCACGTCTTTTCCCTGGTTTCTCTGCAGAGGCAACCTTCGCTGGAATTTTCCAATTTCAGAAGCAAATACGAGGGGTTGGCTGGTTTGTGATGGTGGACTTGAGGGTCTGCAACGCCGAATGAAATTGCGCGCCGACACGTCTCTGCTACTTCTCGTTTCCCATGCCTATTTACCCTTTTTCTGTTCTGTGTCCCGCTACTTCTACTTCTTCCATGCGTCCATAGAAGCTTCTTTCCTGATGGGGCTTTTTTTAATGCTCTGAATCCCCAAGAGCTTTTCTGATAGCCTCTTGCTTTTCTATCTTTCCCAGGTTGGCTCGCTGGTCGGTCATCCTTTTTTTTCTTCATTTGAACTAGGAAAAAGTGCAAGCAATCAAGCAGCTCATCGATTCGTCATGCTTCCATTACTCGAGGCTTACTGCAAGAGAACGTACATTTATCATCTTCCACTTTTCAGTGTCAATTCGAAAAATTTCAGTGCAACTCAATTATTGTTCAGGCTCTGAGTTGATCTCTAAAATGAAAAATGATTTTGGCAATACGATCCATACCTGGCTGGATTTTTTGGGTTAGATAGATCAGAGGTGATAAATGATCATGCTTACCTCAGCCATTAGCTCTGCCATTTTATTGAGACAAAAAATGAACGAATGACTTGGAAGTGTGACTCTGGGTCCACCCCTTCTTTTTACCTACCCGGTCTAGTTTCTACGTGGATGCCATTTCATTCCCTTTCTCAAAGACGGCATGACGTACGAATTCTTTTCTTGGATCTTACACTGAATCCATCATCTATATTCTTCTTTCTGTCTTCTTTTATCTACTTGGTTTCAAAATCAGCTCGAGTATGCGAAAGGTTTCTCCTATGATTCAAGATGATTTTTATCTTCCTATCGTTCTGCAACATGTTCAAAAATACAAATCGATCATCCAAGAGGGGTTTCTACTCATTTTTTCCGACTCTTTTGATCGTACCCCACTATACACTTGGAAATGACGAATAGGTCTGATATTATGTCTGGTTTTCTGTGTGAGCTGTATTCCTATCACAGATGAATGCAAGTTAAATAAGGAATTCAAATCGTGGAAGTCCATAAATGCGCCGGAAACACGAGAATACTAACTAAAAATATTATTTCATTCAGACCCTCATAGTTTTACACTGTAATACCATCGGAGACAATTGAAACTCAACACTGAATTTTTGTATACCTTCGTTTCTCTCAGTATACCTGTCCATCAAATCAGTTAATTGATTCACAAAGTCCATAAATCCAGAAACGATGAAATGCTCTTACCCAATTTGAAGTACGTGTTTCCCGATTCTCGAAAGGCCAATTGTAATACGAGCCTGTTATTGTTGTTATTGTTCTCGACGCTGACAGGCTTCAGACGCACCAGTGGAGCGAAAGTACGATTCGGACGGTTATAAGGCCAAGCTGGCAGGTGCACGGTGGCAGCGTTCGTCGCTCAATGCAGATGATCGTAACGCCAAGGGTGCGCGAAGAGGTTCGCCGTCACTTTGGCTGTAAGGACCTTGAGGGTGCTGAACTTGAGGATCAGGGTGAGGATGGTACAGCGCTTACACACTGGGAGAAGAGGGTTTTCGAGGTGAGTGTTCTTTTTTAAGTTTATCAAGATACTCAGACTGTCCATTAAATTTCGTAATATTGTTTTTAATCTAAATACTGTGATGGATAGCCTCTCTTTGCTATTGATCCTTGTCACCTTATTGTGTACACGATTATTTTTGAAAGTATATTTTAAGATTACCATATATGTGTTTGAAAATATTCAAATTTTGAGCACTAACTTTTCTGAGCAGGGTATTGAAATCAATGCCTACTGCAAAATATAGATATCACTATATCTATATCGGCTTGTAATATTCAAAACCAATATTTTTCGATGATTGAGAGATCAATCAAATAATTCCTTGAAATGCTGATGATAATTTCAATATTCTTCGAATATGTTTCGCAGAAACATGAGAGTTTTCGATTCATCATCTGCTAAACTTCCTGGAATCCTCAATTCCATAAAAGCGCTGTTCTCGATGCTGGTCCGAAAAATCATCGCAAATATTTGAGAGTTGTATTTCTTTATGGTGATCCACGCTACTTTTGAAATTTGAGCACCATTTCGACTCATTTCATGATGAGATTTTCGAACGGAAAAATCATGCCACAAAATTCCTATTCAGTACTCAAACAATGCTCGCCCATTGATCGTCCAAGAGGCGCAGTTTCAAAACTTTCCTCTAAATGCATATTTTTTACTGTTAGTGATGAGTTTGCCTTCCGTGTGTGGGATGATGGAATGGTTGAAAATGTATGAACTTGAATAAGAGAAGATTTTCCTTCCCAGATACGATCTTCAACGGGATCTAATTAAATAATTTAATTTAGTTCCCTTATCACCCATTCACATTTCTGAGCATCATCTCGTAACAGCCTTTAAACAAGTGATACAACTCAACAAATAGTCATACCCTTAAAAACACCAATTTTAAGCTGAATAGTCACGACACACCGTCTGCATGATACGACATCTCATTCATTTCTATAAACGCGACGGAATATAAGCGCGTTGATTCAACTTTGCACGATCTCATTGAAACATGGCTATACAGAAATTTGCATCTCTTTTCTCAATTGTGTACACACGCGCAATATAAGCGTGATAACGAGGCTCTCAGACTGAAATGAATATAAAGCGGAACTTGTATAGATGTTAAGAGATTATTTGACTTGTCGAATGGCTGTTTCAGAATGAGGCAATGACGGGTACGCATACGCAAAATCCGGTCTACTCAAGGATTACCCTAGCTCTTATGGAAGACACGGGCTGGTACAGCGCCAACTATTCGATGGCTCAGGAGCTTGGCTGGGGCAGGAACCTCGGCTGCGATTTTGCAATGAAATCCTGCAAGGAATGGATCGTCTCCAAATCTGCCAAATTTTCGTACGTATATATAATACACACAGATACTATATACCTAAAGTATTTCTACGACCCGTTATATCGTGCTGTAATGCCTTCTTTTTCTTATTTCGTGGAAATTCTCGACATCGTAGTCGACGAAAACGTAAAAGGAATTTCAGCACGAGAATTTCGGATACGCCAGAGACGATTTGTGCGTCGCGCTTGAGATCTTTATACCCTCGTTCATTGTTTTTTCCTCGAAACTTTTTTCCCTCGCATACTCGAGATATTGTGAATTGGTAAGACATTTGAGTGAATGTCTTACTGAGACGGATGTTGGATTTTTTTCAATCTGAATATTAATGAAAGTAAAATTTTACTTTAATGCTGCTATTCAGGGAGGATGAAGATCCGTAAGTTCTTAAATGTAGACATTTGAAATGTTCATCCACTTCCCTAGCTACATTAAATCTTATCATTTCTTGGTATTCCAGGGGAAGATCCATCCATCCGTTCTGTAATAAAGTAAAACGAGATCCCCTTCAAACGGAGTGTACAGATGATCGAAGTTCTGTTGCCTTGTGCAATCTTGTTGAGCATCCGCAGCCTCTGCCAAAGCAGTATCAGGTATGTTGATTTTGTTCCAGGTTTCTATGAATTCTCCTCTTCCAGCATAGTTTATGCATTATCATCGCCAGGATTTTGTTTCTGTAATGAAGTCACATAAGGACGATGATCAACACAACTCAGCCTTGCATTACGGATTTTCTTCCTAAAAGTAGCTTTCATTTCTTTCGCAACCCTCGAAAGACGTACAAGTTTGACGTAAATGAAGCTCATCACTTCGTAGATTATCATTTCAACTAGTCTCAATCAAAATATTGTTGGGCAAGATTGACTGTGAGATTCGAATTTCAAGTCATTGATTAATATGTGATTCTGATCGAGGAAGTTTTTGTGAGCTCACGAAAAATTATATACGAAAAATCAAGCTCATGCACGGATTTGCTCAACTTCTACTTTACCAATTGAGAAGGTGGGTGTAAAAAGGCGTAATTGCAAAACGGTTATTCCGAGAGAATCAATAAAAACTGAATGAAAACCGCCAGAGGCGTACTTGGACGAGTTGACCTGACTGACTTATTGCAAGAGGTAGATAGCATTCTCAAAACAGCCCTATCCGAGACGGAAGATAAAATTTGATTTTGAGCGTTTTTCTGCGATTTCAAAAAATGCAGTTACGCCCTTTTTCCACCGACCCCCTCACTAGTGGAAAATCTGTTCAATGTTGTTGGTTTTTCTTTCCAATTTTTCATTCTTGTTTTAATTTGTTAGGTATGTGCAGAAAAAACTGAATTTGCCAATGACCTCGATTCATGGCGCTGGTTCCAAGAATTTTATCCCAGCAATACGTTCCATTGATGCTTGATTATTGGAATCCCATATTCCCAGCCATCACATCTCTCTCAAATGTGAAAATAATAAATGTCCGTATCGATCTTCTTGTAATACTCTCCATACATTCAGTCTAAAAGGTCCTTGATTACACAGACGTGCATCAAATGGAATTCACCTGTGAATCAAAATCATTTCCCTGCATTAATGCTGCCAATTATCGATTTCTCTAATAATTTCTTGGAAAGCGCAGGAGCGAGATACTGAATATTCCGTGAAATTGCTCTTGAATATATGAGAAGCTTCGTTCTTCGAGAACGCTTAAATTTTTCAGTGAATGTAGATGCTCCGTTCAGATTCTGAATAAGGAATTCAACGGTAATCATAGATTAAATTTAACTGAATCTCCGTTCCTATTTTATCGTCATTTCAGAATTTTGATTGGATTCCAAATGTTCCTCGAGGCCGAGAAGAGTATTATGGTGGCTCGGTTTCACTGGCCGACTATTGTCCTTATAACCAGGAGTTTACATGGAGGGCTAATAATACCATAGTACGAGGCTCGCATTGTCTTTATGAAGATAACAATCCACGTAAGTATTCATAAAAGATATTTACAAGTTTACGTTTCTCTTGCACTTGACTTGGAATCTAAAAGCTCATTTACATGAGTTATCTCCTATGAAATCTTATTATGAAAATTACATTCGTAACTTCTTACCTATCGTGTCATCTCGAACTCTTATCAACTTTCATTTCCTTATTCTTGTACCTCATCTCCCATCTACGTAGAAAAAATGAAGGTTGTTATAACATTTCCCTTGGTAAACTCAAAACGATGAGCAATGGTTACATTTGTACAGAGTATCAATTTTAAATAGGTTACTTTACAATCCATGCGACATCCAATCGAAAATTCCATCTATATCTGAGTGAGATTCCGATTCGATATGGGCTTATTCAAGTATATCGATGCAACATCCTCATGAAACGCACGGATGCAATTGCCGTAAAAAACCGGAAGGATAGGCTCGAGGCGCGTGCTCGATGGTGTGGGCGTAAAAATTGTACAGGTCTCTCGATTCATGCCCGCTCCAGCTACTTGGTCGACTCGGGAGCACTTGGGGCCGAGCTTTACGATTACATTTACGAGCCGCGCTTGCGTGCCACTGTACTTTACTGCTCTCACATCAAGGCACGCTTTTCTTGTGCCTTGTCCCCGTATACATACAAGCTTGGAATCACCTTCGCATCGTGACGTTTGCTTCAAAGCTATTTCTAGACCCTCGTAGATGAGCTTCTATGGTTTTGTGTACCGAGAAGCTCATTTTGAGAAGCCAAACGAGGTTTCGAAAAAAGTCTTTCCAGTGAAGAAATGTGTGTTTTTTTGTGAAAAATTTTCTCTGCGTCATTTTCGCTGTGTCGGCAAGAATACGCGAACTGCCTTTGTTGCGGTGAATACCATGCCGATCTTTATAGTCACGTCGTTCGGCCTTTACACGTTGCAAGTATGTAGGTGAACCACTTTGCTGGTTTTGTACTCAGTACAAAGCCGCTAGGGAAATCATTTTTTATACGTTGCTCTGTAAGATCAATTTTAATTCTATCTTGGATGAAAATCTTCAATTCAATGCGAATCCCAGATGGTGAATTGATTTCTTTGAGCCAAAATTATTCTGAACTATCTGTAGACCGTAAAAGGGTGGATTCCTTTACCTATACAATTTTGATACTCTGACGACAAGAAAAATTATTCATGCGATCTTCCGATCTTTGAGTGCCAACGAAATTGCATCAAATAGTATCCGGGCCCCATCCGTGAGATATTCCAGTTTCGATCAACTAAGGTAAGTGTACCCAACTTGCCCCTGTACCCAACTTGCCCGCATATGAGCGTTTCTCTGGAACTTTTGCACTTTGCTGAAAATCGTTGTAAAACGAAAAATGGAAACCGTTCAACACACACCTGGGACCTTTTGCTCACATATTTGTGTAGTATTGAAAGTTACAAATCCACTATTGAAACTCATATAGAGTAAGTGGCATCGCCAAAATCACGTTAATGAGTCGAACAAAAAGTAGTTTTTCGCCGATTTTCCAGAATTTCCTAAGCAATTATTTGGCAAAATTGACAATTTCAACGAATGCCTTCGGCTTTTTGCAGCTTCGTAAGGTCAGGGTATCCGATCACAATTGGTTTTATCAACATGGAGCTCGATCCGCCAATGTGGGATGAGAAAAACTGAATTTTTTTCGTGAGTCACGTTTTTCCTATCTCACTTCAGAACGGTCGTATTCTAGACAGAAATATCGCACCAACATGAGACTCGTCGCAAAATATTCGCAATTGCATCTATTTTAGATACGCATTCCAAAAATTGCGTTCAGAGTCACGGCAGGAGCTTGGCGTAATCATCTTTGAGTTGAACGAGACATGATTGATTTTTTATTCCCAATTTTCAAAGTCATACAGTTTTAGCTGAATTGGTAGCACACCATCGCTGTTATGAACTCAAAGGGGTTAGGCTGGGTGTTTTCGAGTGAAAAAAGTAGTTTTGAGGTAAAACAAAAATTGGTGCTATATTCTGTTGAAAATTACAAACTTTGTAAAAATGTTACAAATTGTGAAAGCAATTACAAGTTCACAAATGAATGGTAGAATGACAAATGTAAAGACGGCGATGCGTACCGTGTGAGATGTGGATCGAATAAGCCCGCGCCCACGATGGGCGGCCTTTTTATACCCTTGCGATAAGGATTGCCCCTCCTTGCGGGGCTCGCTTCGATATAGAATTCAGAGTCAAGAGTCAAGAGTTGACCGGCATGTGCCAGCAGCATATATATGTATATAACACGAGGCTGAGCTGAGTATTGTTTTTCTTGTCGCCGCGCCTCATGGATGCCTATAACATGAACATTTCTACCGATTGATGGATCCTCTACTTGAAATAGACCACGCATGCACGCTGCAGTAACATGCGCAGCTTATCTGTTTCTGCAGAGGAGCCAAAATTCGGAATCTACGACTTTCCCTCAAGAAACCCATGGTTTTGTCAGATTTTTTCCATGGTTTTCCGATGCGGGAAAATCGAGGATTGCTGACGTGTTTAGATGGTAAACACGGGCTGGGGCTGGGGCTGCGGGTGCACCACGAGGTGCGGCGATCAGCTGTTGTGGTGACATTCATTTTGAAGCTGCTTCAAACTTTTCAGAAATATTCTCAAACATAAACCACTTTTCTACTATTCTACAAAAAATACTTGCTCTGAATTCTTTACAAATTATTTGTCGAAAAATTTGAATGATTATGTAAGCAACAGGTAATATTCAGAACAGATTCGAATCATTGCAATAACAGTAACAAAATTCGATTAAACATTACTCATCGCTGGGTTGACATATTTTTCTCACAATTCTTTCATATTTTATATTCGATGTTTTACACTCATTATATAGTACTATGAATAAGAACAAATCTCGCATACACCCGTCTTGTATAATGGACACATGTATGTTACACCTATACTATTCATTTTCAACGCATACTCATTTTTACGCAGCTATTTTCAGACTTTATCACGATCATTCGCTTCACTCGCATTCCATCGTCATCCCTACGCACAGTTAATCGATCTGGGTTTCAGTTACATTTTCTGCCACGAATATTATCCGAGACGCTCACAGAACTCGTGAAATTTAAACATCCCGTCGGTACTCTTCTGAGTGACCGCACACACCATATACGAGCTTGGTTAAACCATTCTTACTCGCATTACCTCTTATCAAATACCGCGAAATTATTCATATAAAATTTGCGTGATCCGACTTGACCGGGGATCGAACTGGGGCCGTAAGATTAGTAGTCGAGAGCTCTGTGCGCTGAGCTAACAGAGCAGGCTGGCTATTCGATATATTAGGGAGTCAAACTTACACACTCTATACTATACTGCTTACACGAGTTCTACCACTACCATACCTCCACCACTACGAGTATGTCATCTGTGCATATAGCGCGCGCTCTCTCACTCACTCTCTCTCTCTCTCTCCCTTTCTCTTCCTACTATGAGTACACACTGTTCGCGCACACTCTCATGTGTCTTATTTCTAGCGTCTCTCTCGCACTCCCGTATAACGCAACTTATGTCGCTTTCGGCCCTATACCGAAATGCGTGGCTGCCGAATTTCGACGCATCAATTCTCGCGCGCGGAACAATTTCCCCCCGGTGCAAGACTTAATGAGTCTTGCACCTCTTTCACGCCCAAGAGGCGTATGAGTTTCCGCGCGGGCCTCGAAAAATTCCCAGTAGATGTACGGACATCGGCCATCCTAACCTGCTTATCCGCCCCGGGGTAGATTTTCGTCACCGTACCCTTCCTCCAACAGTTTCGCGGTGCCTGCAGGTCTACTATCATGACGATGTCGCCTACCTCCAAATTCTTATCTAAATCCGTCCATTTCGTTCGCTCTCTAAGATCCGGAAGGTACTCACGAATCCAGCGCTTCCAAAAAGCGTCCGCGAGCGCCCGGCTAAGTTGGTACTGTTTACTGTGGCAAGTTTTTCCCAACTCGTAGTTTCCGAGGGCCACGTCCCCTGAGGATGAGCCAATCAAGAAGTGGTTTGGGGTAAGGGCTTCAGCGTCGCGCGGGTCAAGCGAGACATGGGTCAGCGGGCGTGAGTTTACCGTATGCGCGATTTCTAAAAGCGTTGTTTGCAGAACTTCCGGTCTCGTAGCCTGACCATTCAGAATCGCCGTAAGCGCGGTTTTCACCGATCGGATCAATCGTTCCCACGCCCCTCCCATGTGAGGAGCGTCAGGGGGGTTGAAGTGCCATTCTATGCGTTTGAGATTCGCGCGAGAGATCATTTCTTCCTTGTTCATGCGTTCGAACTCCGTTCTGAGCTCTTTATCAGCTGCTCTCAAATTTGTCCCGTTGTCGCTGTACATCTTGCGCGGAGCCCCTCGAATACTTGCGAGCCTGAGGACCGCCAGAATAGCCGAGTCCGCACTCAAGGATTCTGCAAAATCTACATGTATAGCGCGCGTCGTCAGGCACGTAAACAGTACTCCCCACCGTTTTTCTCGCCGGCGCCCGATTTTCACCCACATAGGACCAAAGTAGTCGACACCGCAATGCGTAAACGGGCGCTGATGATAAGCGACGCGTGCGGGTGGAAGCGCGCCCATAAGCGGATGACACGGTTGCCCTCTGCGAATTCTGCAAGTCAAACACCTACTTATTCGCGACCGCAGAGCCGTGCGCAGCCCGACGATGTGAAATTTCTGTCTGAGCTCATTCAAAACTGTTTCGCGAGAACCGTGGTAGAATTTGCGGTGATACTCGGCTATCAGATAGCGCGTAGCCTGATGTTTTGTATCGAGGATGATCGGATTATTTTGAAATTCGGCGGGAGTTTCGCGAGCAACGCGACCATTTACCCTGAGGAAGCCGTTTTCATCTAGGTACGGGCAGAAATGTCTCAACGCGCTTTTCACGCCCACCGTTGTTCCGCGTTCCAAAGCTCGAATTTCCTCCGTAAAACACCGACTCTGTATTTCACGATACCAGTAGCTTTCGCCTAACTCGACGTTCCACGCGGTGAGTGGGGGTCGCGCTCTTACGGGGCAGATCTGAGGGGCGCCTACGCGCTCGCGACGCTCTTGGGCTTTAGCTGCTGCGAGGATTCTCCAGCGTTGGGCCGCTCTATACACGCGCCGTGCCACAACCATGAGCCCTCGCCAACCAAGCAACGTCATCGGGAATCGAGCTGCTGTATGTCTTTCAGCTTTCGCGGTTTCTACCACGCACGAGAAGATTCCACGCGAATGAAGCGCGTCAATACGCAGCGTCTCTTCTGCCGACAGTTGCTCTTGCTTTGGCCATTCAGTTTCCCCGCGCAAAAGGAACTCCGGACCGGTGAACCACATCGACCCTTCATTTAGCTCGTCATCGAAACGCGTAGCTTTGTCGGCTGGATTCTGTTTAGAAGGAACCCAGCGCCACTCGGATTGCAGCGTGGATTCTGCGATCTCACCTAATCGGTTCGCGACGAAAACTTGACGCGCCCGTGGCTCCGATTTTATCCAGTGTAGAACAGCTGTGTTGTCAGACCAAAAAAATCTACTGCTTATCTTGATCTCAAGCTCTTCCTTGACGAACTGGGCGAGACGGGTACCGAGCAACGCTGCTTGGAGTTCGAGTTTAGGGATATCCCAAGTTTTGGGCTTGAGGGGCGCGACCTTTGTTTTCGCCATGAGTAATGCGATGTGAACTTGACCTTCTCTCGGCTCAAATCTCAGATATGCTACCGCCGCGTACGCGGACAAACTCGCGTCGCAGAAAACATGCAGCTGGGCTTGCGCGTGTTGATCGGCGATCGGGGTGAGACAGCGAGGCACCACACACGCGCGAGCCTCCTCTACTCTCGCGAACCATGTGCGCCACGCTGTGTATTCTACGTCCAGCAGCTCACTGTCCCACTCAATACCACTGCGCCAGATTTCCTGCATGAGTATTTTTGACTGTAAGATGAAAGGGGCGAGGAGGCCAAGCGGATCAAAAATTGACATGACGACGCGTAGGACTTCTCTCTTAGTCGGACGTTTCGCGCCGCTGATTATTTCTTTCGGGATTTTTGATAACTCGAGGTTGAATTTAAGGCTGTCATTTTCCGTATCCCAGTATAACCCCAGGACTCGTTCTTCCCCCCTGTCGCACAAGCGCATCTCGCGAGCCCCGTTTCGATTCAAGTCATTTTGTAAGATCGATTGCACGACGCGAGGAGAGTTACTGGCCCATCCATGCATCTCGAAGTTCCCGGCGGCATTTATCTCGATTATATCTCTCACCAGCCCTACAGCCTCGTCCTCCGTGCGGCAACTATCCAACTCATCATCCATGTAACTATTTTTCTGAATACTACGGGAAGCTGTCGGTTTTGTTTCGCTGAACTCTTGCGCATTTCTGTTCTTAATATAATTTGCGCTGGACGGAGACGATTTTGCCCCGAATATCAAACTTGTCATCTCATAAACCTCGGGTTCCTTTGACCGATCCGCGCCGCGCCAGAGAAATCGCTGCGCCCCACGATCGGCTTCTCTAACTTTGACGCGCAAGAACATATCAGATATGTCACCCTTGATTGCCACGCGGTATTGACGAAAACGAAGCAGAACTCCCGGCAACGGCTTCAACAGATCTGGCCCCGATTCTAGTTGATCATTTAGACTCATTCCCATGGATTTCGCAGCCGCGTCAAAAACAAGCCTGACTTTCCCGGGCTTATTGACGTTATACACACCGAAATGCGGGAGTACCCAGATACGTGTCTGCACCGTTGGATTATCAACTTTTCGCGCGTAGCCGTTTTCAATAAACCGATCCATTTCTTTGTAATAAGGCCCAGCGAATTCTGCATTTCGATCTAGCCGAGCTTCGAGTAGCGCGAGTCGTTTACGCGCTGTTCCGTAACTGTCGATGCGAGGGGGAGAATCGCTCTTCCACAGTAGCCCGGTCTCCCACGCGTTACCTACGCGACGGCTTGTTTCGTCCATGAGCTTCAGCGCGCGGTCATGCTCGGTTTTTTGCGGTCCCTTTGGCTCTACCCCCATGCAGTCATACTCGAAATATTCACGCATCAGCTCATCAAGCGATTCGTCTTCGTTGTATTTGCGCGCGCGCCCGCGGCCCGATTTCGCGACAGGTTTTGCATGTAGACTCATCACCGTGGCGCGCGACTCGAGTGCCCCTAGATCCATCTGACCATGAATCACCCATCCTAGCGGGGTGCGAGAGAGTGCCAAATCACATCGAGGAATTTCTCTTAACTCTAGGGTTTTCAACAAACGCCACTGATCTTGACCTATCAATAATTTTACCTGTGCTCTGTGCTGTGGCTCGATACTAATATTATCTGGAAACTGAATCTTGGAGAGAAAATTTGACGTGATTGTTTGGCCAGGCAGCTTGACATTCGAACAAGCTAGCGCACCGTTGATTCTAAACTTTTCAACACCATTGGAAATTTCAAAATTCACACTTTCGCAGTTTGGAATCGCCATTGACCCGCTGGCGGTCGACATCGTAAAATTCAAACGTTTACCTCTCAAGCCTAGCCTAAGAGCCAGATTTTTGTCGATGATTGTGAGGGTTGAGCCGTCATCCAACAAAGCATAAGTCATTTCTGAGCATTCTGAGCCCAGCACTCGCACAGGTAGAATTTTGAGGAATACACGCGTTTTATCTAGTCAGCTTTGTGAGTTTCCTGTATTCAACACAGATCCTCCTACCGCTGCGCTGTCATCGCGCGGGTTGGCGGGCGGAGTTTGTTTGGGCTTTTCGTCGGCGGGGCGAGGAGGGTAGTGAAGCATGCTATTATGTTTCTTTGCGCATTTGAGGCAGAGAGTACCTGTACATTCATTTACGGAGTGACCCGACCGCAAACAATTGAAACAGAGTCTGTGCTTTCTAGCTAGATTCCAGCGCTCCTCTACGCTAGCTTTCTTGAAAACGTTACATCTAGCAGGGTGATGTTTGTCTCTCTCACACATCTCACACACATGCCGTGATTTTTCTCCCGCGTCATTCTCCGACCACGTGCTCTCTCCGCTCGCAGTGTGTACCATTCCAGCGCGAGCACGTGTATCACGGGGGGCTCGTCTGGCTGCGGGTGCAGGTTCTCGCTCTGCCGCGAGTATTGCTGGGTCATCGAATATACCGGAGTCCGCAGCCAATTTGGCCTCAGCGTACAAAAACAAACCGAGCTTTTCGAGGTTGGAGCTTCCTGGATCTCCAGGGTAACGAGCATATGCGTGTTTCAACACTGCCGGCAGTTTACTCGCGACACTCTGAAATAGTTCCGGGCTCGTCAAATAGCCATCAAGTTGTAACGATTTTAATGCAACCGTCGCCGTTTTGACTCTTGTAGCGAATCCCGTCAAGCTGATTTTATTTGAATCAAGGTGCGGCAGGCTTTTCAAATCGTGCACTATTTTTTCCCCGACACGGCCCTTATTTCCATAATGTAAGTCTAAAGTTTCTATGACAGCTTGTGCATCAGAACTCGAGGCTAGGAGCGGGCTTACAATTTTGCGCGCATCGCCCTTGATAGACTCAAATAAGCGCGTCATATTCTCTTGGTCGGTGTACGCTCCGCGCTCGGAAGTAGTTTCATATGTTTCTTTGAAGCGCAACCACTCGAAAGGATCACCGAAAAATTCTGGCAATTTTTTGTCGGAAGCCAGTCGATTGATCAGACGCGAATTGTTCTCACTCAAAGAGGCTTCGCGGATCACACTCAGCGTTTCCATCAGGACATTCGCAAATTGCGCGGCCGGGTCACTTTGCACATTGACACGATCGGGCACCGTGGTGCTATTTCTCCACGCACTACCCCTACCTCTATCTGTACGTGGTGCGGCGAAGTCCGACGTGCTGCTGGTATCGGCGTCGGCGTCGGCGACGATGTCAGGAATGGGAACGGGCTGCTGCTGTATTGGACGATTTTGGTCGGGTGCCCCGACGTCGGTCGCAGGGATTGGCTGTAGACCGCGTGCTGCTGTCGGACGACCCGGGGGCCGCCCTCGACCTCGCCCCCCGGTGACGGGAGCGGGTGGCACCTCGAAGTTTACGTCGGCACCTCGGGCCCTTCCTCTGATCCGTTTGGTTGGTGGTTGATCGGCGGCTGCGACGGATGCTGCTGCCCTTCTCCTCGGAGCCATCGTCGAATGTTTTTGAACAGAAACTCGAATGCAAATTTTAGACTCAGATCGATCGATCAATCACTCGCACCCAGCCTTTTCCGGAAAAACTCCCGGGTTTCGGCACCAAATTGTTATGAACTCAAAGGGGTTAGGCTGGGTGTTTTCGAGTGAAAAAAGTAGTTTTGAGGTAAAACAAAAATTGGTGCTATATTCTGTTGAAAATTACAAACTTTGTAAAAATGTTACAAATTGTGAAAGCAATTACAAGTTCACAAATGAATGGTAGAATGACAAATGTAAAGACGGCGATGCGTACCGTGTGAGATGTGGATCGAATAAGCCCGCGCCCACGATGGGCGGCCTTTTTATACCCTTGCGATAAGGATTGCCCCTCCTTGCGGGGCTCGCTTCGATATAGAATTCAGAGTCAAGAGTCAAGAGTTGACCGGCATGTGCCAGCAGCATATATATGTATATAACACGAGGCTGAGCTGAGTATTGTTTTTCTTGTCGCCGCGCCTCATGGATGCCTATAACATGAACATTTCTACCGATTGATGGATCCTCTACTTGAAATAGACCACGCATGCACGCTGCAGTAACATGCGCAGCTTATCTGTTTCTGCAGAGGAGCCAAAATTCGGAATCTACGACTTTCCCTCAAGAAACCCATGGTTTTGTCAGATTTTTTCCATGGTTTTCCGATGCGGGAAAATCGAGGATTGCTGACGTGTTTAGATGGTAAACACGGGCTGGGGCTGGGGCTGCGGGTGCACCACGAGGTGCGGCGATCAGCTGTTGTGGTGACATTCATTTTGAAGCTGCTTCAAACTTTTCAGAAATATTCTCAAACATAAACCACTTTTCTACTATTCTACAAAAAATACTTGCTCTGAATTCTTTACAAATTATTTGTCGAAAAATTTGAATGATTATGTAAGCAACAGGTAATATTCAGAACAGATTCGAATCATTGCAATAACAGTAACAAAATTCGATTAAACATTACTCATCGCTGGGTTGACATATTTTTCTCACAATTCTTTCATATTTTATATTCGATGTTTTACACTCATTATATAGTACTATGAATAAGAACAAATCTCGCATACACCCGTCTTGTATAATGGACACATGTATGTTACACCTATACTATTCATTTTCAACGCATACTCATTTTTACGCAGCTATTTTCAGACTTTATCACGATCATTCGCTTCACTCGCATTCCATCGTCATCCCTACGCACAGTTAATCGATCTGGGTTTCAGTTACATTTTCTGCCACGAATATTATCCGAGACGCTCACAGAACTCGTGAAATTTAAACATCCCGTCGGTACTCTTCTGAGTGACCGCACACACCATATACGAGCTTGGTTAAACCATTCTTACTCGCATTACCTCTTATCAAATACCGCGAAATTATTCATATAAAATTTGCGTGATCCGACTTGACCGGGGATCGAACTGGGGCCGTAAGATTAGTAGTCGAGAGCTCTGTGCGCTGAGCTAACAGAGCAGGCTGGCTATTCGATATATTAGGGAGTCAAACTTACACACTCTATACTATACTGCTTACACGAGTTCTACCACTACCATACCTCCACCACTACGAGTATGTCATCTGTGCATATAGCGCGCGCTCTCTCACTCACTCTCTCTCTCTCTCTCCCTTTCTCTTCCTACTATGAGTACACACTGTTCGCGCACACTCTCATGTGTCTTATTTCTAGCGTCTCTCTCGCACTCCCGTATAACGCAACTTATGTCGCTTTCGGCCCTATACCGAAATGCGTGGCTGCCGAATTTCGACGCATCAATTCTCGCGCGCGGAACAATCGCGCTTCGGGGCCATTTCTCTTCAATACATCCTCCACCAAATGCAGCTTGAATCAACCCGAAAAATAGCGCGGCATCACCAGAATATCCGTAAGACTGCCCGAGAGTACCAAGTATTTCCACAGAATTTTCCCCACATGTTTTCTCTTTGAGTCAGCTAGAACGAATCAACTTTTTCTGATCATACAGAGGCCAAAGATATCTCATATTGAGACTTGAATGATGACATTTCCACTTCGATTGGGGCCGATAGATTTGATTGTTCTCTTATATCATCATCCATAGCTGTATTCCAGCCGGTGTAAAAGTTCCAGAGAAACGCCCATATGCCGATCTTGGGAATGGGCGCTCCTTGGCCTCCCGGCAATATCTTTTTACGTTTGTTATGTTCAAAAATGAAAAGGAAGTAATTTGCATCAACCCGGAATCACTTCTGCGCTTTCCAGAAAATTTGTAGTGACTTTTCTATTTTTTGTGATTGCTTAGCTAAGAAAGTACCGAGAAATTGCGTTCAGTAAACCCGATGTCAAATTTCTTTAGTTTGACCAATCTTGACGTGATCGAGCGTATTCAATTCCTTGTTCCAAGATATTCAGAATCCATTTTTTGGAATTGCAAAATTCGGATTTGGAGCTGTTTCGTGTGCAAAACACGTGGATGACTTGTAAAACAAAGATGCCAACATCAGAGTGTACCCAACATGCCTCCATATGTTTATCTCGAAAGGGCGTGCAGTATGACTTTTTTCACCACTCGGAACGTGTTTATCACGTCAAAATAGGTCAGAAATAGTGTTTCGAACCACCGAAAAGCTCCAAATATGCGTGCATGGCGATAGAAACACTCTATCGCCGATTTACATCATTTATTTCGGAAGAACTGAGACAGTTTCGCTCCGATTTATCAAAATTAGACGTAGTCTAGTGCATTATGAAGTTCCTAAAACGAGCTTCAGAATGAGCTAAAATACGTTGGAAACTATTGAGGTAGACCAGAGTTGTTGAGGAAGTGGCTTAACGGGGGCAAGTTGGGTACACCATTTTGTAAACTCTAAAAAATCACTTTTTCAAAAAATTGAGACAGCTTGGCTCCAGTTCGTTAAATTTAGTCGTACTTGAATTTATTATGAAGGTCTTGAAACGAGCTTCAAAATGAGCTAGGGCGCGTTGAAAATTGTTGAGGTATAAGACCAAAGTTATTAAGAAAATGGCTCAACGGAGGCAAGTTAGGTACACTTACCTCATTTTGACCTTTGACTGCGGCTCGGCTCGAAAAGCAATCGCTCAGAAGCGAGCTACAATAATCTCATAATGATTACTATTATGAATTTGTGATAAGCCAACAAAGCGTTCCATAGATTTTGTTGGTCCGAATGAGTCGGGTGAATGCAAACATGCTGTGATTCTTTAAAGCACAATTGGCATCCTAAGAACCAGTGTGTTCCGATCAAGCCTCAGTCGATGAGAATTCCAACTCCTCAAGAATTTCTGAAGCTTCAGTCGTCGGAACTTTTTCTGATCTGGTTGGATGAGTAATCACTGAGATGTTTGATTTTTAGTAGATTCCAATAGAAGGAAAATCTGTAATTTTGCCAGCGCCCAAGAGAATAAGTATGCTCTTTGAGGGTTAGACATTTTTCTGTTACACTGTGTCCAAAAGTGTACTTTGCGCTCAGCTTATCATTTTTCACTCACAAATTATCATCGTCTCGGGTCGGAAGAAGTCATTCGGAATGCAGAATCCGACTTTTACGCTTCTGTTATATTATTCATCTACTACTAGTGTACATCTTTCTCGTTCCAATGGAGAATCAAGATCACTAAAACTACAGCATCACGTACAGTTAAACTAGGAATAATTGGAGCTCAAACGGCCATCGATCAAACTGTGCAGTTGGTTTAATCCTGAACCATGCCATTAGTGAATTAAAAAACGCTCCTTTTAGCCATAAGGTTTCTGTGAAGTCTCTCATTCTTTGCTCGATTAAACTTGCATTTTCCAAATAACGTTCTTATCTCCATGAAAAATAATGGAGCATCCGGGAAGCACAGAGCAGCTCACGGTGCTCTCTAAATTTTTACCGTGCAAAAATAACGATCGCAATCAGTGTAATAGCGCAACGCACGATAGTAGCAGTACAGCAGTTTTATACCGAGGGTTAAAATAACGGGCCATCCCGATGAAAATATGGGAGCTGCGTCGAGCAGAGATTAAAAAAAATATGTTCCATGTTCCATCCCTGATTTAATCCTACTCGAAATTTAAAAGAAAATTGATCACAATTAGAATAAACGAAATTTCAACTCATGATATAGTACCACGTCGTTTACCACTCTGAGTTCGACGTTAGGTACATACAAAATTGACCGTTTAAATTTGCAATTTACCGCAGACCCGAAGAAGAACTTTGCACTAGAGAGGTACGGTACAAGTTCACGCTGCTTCGACCACACAAACCAAATGTGGGAAGAAAGGACGTGCAAGCAGGTGCGCCAGTGGCAGCATTGGGGTTCAGGCTGCTACCAGTACAAATGCCAAGCGGGACGCCTACACATTATGGTTCGTACATACTTATCTACCTTCCTACCTACTATACTATCCTACACCTATATAACCCAAACCTAAACCCATGCATGTGTATACGTAGTATATAAATATGGTGGTATAGCTCCGAGTGTACAAGGCAACAAGCAAGCCAGGCATGAGAATCAAGTAATATGCAAGTGCTAGAGAGGTCCATGGAGCTTGGTGCGACGACGCCTCGGGCACGTGCTGCACCGCTAACAAGCCCAATAAACACCCTCGGGCTCGTGGTAACCATCCCAGGACTCTATATGTAGAGTTACCTCGGTGTACTTTTCGTATGTATGTTGGGTGTATGTACGCGCATTTGCGCGCCAGATGCTCGAAAATATGCCCCAATACGAGCCAGCGAAGAAACAAGCTGTTCACCTTACGATCGCGCCTAATTTTCACTACTGCTTTGCGTTGGAGCATACTTCAAGCGGGTAACACTGCGTTTGTAAGGATTTGTGTCGAAAAAAAGTTTGTTTTACTCATTGAGAGTGCCTGGGATTTCCAAACTCTTGTGATCTTTTATATTCGTGTTTCGTATTGTACAAGTTGAACGATTGGGGTGTCCTCTAGTGAACGGATTTTGACAAAATGTCTGACTAAAGCGGGATTTTACTACTGAAAAGTATTTCAGAGGGCGAGATTTCCTGCTCACCAGCACTGCCGATGCTTCCAGAATTGACAATCTTATTTCATAGATTATTGTTTCAAGATTGTATTTCAACTCGTACGTGTTCGTCAGAATTTCAAAAATGATCAAATCGTCGTCTTCCACAAATTTCCCTCTCTGACATTGGTATTCATAGTCGTTATAACCCGAGAGTTAAGGAGCGATCCGCGGATTAGGCGTTGTAATCGGCGTGGCAGAAGAATGAAACAAAGACTCTTCATTCACCTCACATTGTCCCAATGCAGCAGAACACCACAGACTTGAGTTCATTTTTTCCACGCCGATTACAGCGCCTAACCCGCGGATCAATTCTTAATTCTGGGGTTATAACGACTGTGAATACCAGTGTGAAGGAATTATAAATTGGCTTATTTTCCTTGAATCTGAAAAGGATCCTTTATCTTTCCATTCAACCTCTAGCAAATCACAAAGACTGTGTACAACATGATCAATCATAGATTTTATACCTCACAAAAATCAAACACAGCCGAAATATTCCCCTTGCAATGAAAAATCGCTCATCTCAATACAAGAAAGAAGCTCTCCCAAGAAAATGGCTTACACCGCAGAAATCATGATCTTTGTTTGCGCCTCAGCTACGATGAATTTAATGCTTCAGCTAAAAGAGTTCACCATCAGAACAAAATACTTACTACAAAAATATTGGGGGCCTCTCTCATAAAGTACAGACAAAGAGAGCACGGGGCCAATTTGCCAGACGAATTGTTCGACTAATTGGACGTGCAGGGTAGTTGCAGCGGACAATGGCTGTCTCTCCGTTATGGCAATTGCTCGCGTATACTCTAAAAATGTGTGGTTCAATCGAAAACTGTACATCTGCCACTCGCGAGTTTATCCGAGCGAAGCGCCGCCACCGCACCGTCCATGCGCCTACCTCAAATAAATGATCACCCCTTCCCTGGTAGAAATTCACTCCAACTCTTTGCCAGTTAACATACATTATGTTGCATCGCTTTCCAAAATATGGCTAGGATTAACAGACAAATTTTACACCAAATGAAAAGGTGTAAACAACTAGATAGCGAACATTATTCTTGGCCATGAGTCATGGACGAAAAATGGCCATATAAACTGTCTGAATTCAGGTGCTTCGATATTTCATAATGACGCGTGTCTGCTCCGATTGTTTCACGGCTATTCCGATATGCATGATGTAGTTTCACTGTTTTGAAATTAGAGAAAAGCCGTAATACTGACACTGATAGAAAGTCTTGTATGAGTGAGGGAGTTGAGTAATATATAAGTCCCTCTACTTATTTGAATCAAATGAAACATTGATGTCCAGAATGGTGTCTCAAACTGCTGCTTGCTCCGATTTCTTCAGTGACGCTATCTCAAAACTTCGTGATGGAATTGACTCTAGGTTGCTTTTTTAGATCATATATGCTACTTTGCTCCAATTGATAAATAATACAATCATGCTCCAAACCACAAAACTTTCAACAGCATGGTTCCGCAACCCCGGAAGTATTCGGACACGAAGGTGAATATGAGTAATTTTGATGAAATGGTTTGTGCATCGACAACACGTTCAAAACACGAACTTATACCAGCTTATACTGTCACAAAACTCTCTCAACGACACGAGCTCCCAACTTCGGAATTATTTTGGACACGAAAGTGGATACAAGCTAGACTGATTATATATTTCGTGCTCCAGATGGAACACAGAATAGACAACACACTCAAAACACAAACAAATACTGTCATTGCTGTAATGTTCCTCCTCTGGGCTGCTCTGGACCGCATCAGGTCCTCGCAGCTCACTGGAGCCGTGCTGCCTCATTGCCGCTCAGTTTCATACTGATGGCGTCCATCATGGCGTCTTGCTGCCCACGCTCAACCCCTCCATAGACTACACTCCAATGAGTTGTGGAAATTTTTCAGCCACAATTTGGCCATTATTCATAGCTAGATGCCATAATCAGGAAATGACCATTTTCTGACCATCAAAAGCGTAGTCCATAATTCGACCATGAACGTCGCTCTATTCTAGCCATTTACCAACCATTAGTTCTGTGACCATTTAAACTAGCTGTTATCTAGGATCCAAACTAAGTTTACTGGACAAATTTCTACCAGGGTTGTTGCTTCCGTAAAACTTTCGAGAAGCGGCTTCCTCTGTTGATTGTGATATTGAGAGGACGATATCTTTTTGGGATAGATTGGTTTTTTTACTAATTTCATTTCTTTTACGCCCGCAGGTCACGAATTACACATACACGTGTTTTCACGCCGGCCAAGAGATCACGATCAGGATAATGCAAAACGAGTGGCTTCACAAAGGTGCCCTGATATGTCCGCCCTGCAGGGATCTGTGCCAGGTAATAAATCCAGCGCCGATGTAACTTTACGATCTCATATCTTTTACTCTTCTACCTCATGGAGGTCTGCAAAGCGTTCTCTTTTCATATCGTATTTGATCGTCAAATAAGCTTAGCTGCATTGATTCCTCACCCGCTTTTCCCAACATCGCTTTTTGGAAATTCGTAGCATCGTATGCATTAACATTATTGGACTGATGGATTTGTAACAATCACAATTGGGAATCCATCGCATCTCTAGATGCGTTCGGTTTATCGGACCACATCAAGAAATCAAAACAAAGTTTTGGTCGCTAGCAGCCATCTAAAAGCATAGGCGCTAATGGCAATCATCTGACTCGATTTCTCGGACGCCGAGCAATCGCAAAAGAAAAAGGTGTAATATTGCAATAGGGAATACGTCAACTACAGTTTTCGGCGAGGTTCCACTATGAAACTCCTGAGCTACTTCATTGTCTCTATGCGCTCGAATCATTCTCATGAAAAATGAATGGTATAAGGATTCTGCCGAATCGCCAACATCCATAAATTATTTCTAGGATTCAACTCAATGACCGCCAGTCACTTCAAAAAGGTTTCCGATTTCTTATGAAATGGTGGAATCCTAAATAGTTTTCATCACAACCTCCATGAATTGAACTAAAGGCAACAGAGAACTTTCCAAAATGATCCTAACTTTTCTTCTCGAACTAGAAATCTGAACAATTTTTGGAAAATTCTTATTCCATCATTTGTCCGAAAAGATTCCAAATACTAGACTTGGCTCAAAACCATAGGCTTCCTTAATCTTTCCTTGTCTGTGATTTGTCAAATTTGACATGCAAGATTTTTTGAAATATCAATACCCAAAATTATAACCAAGACACCATTTCATTCTAATAAAAACCTCATCGATTCTATAAAATTGAAGCCATGCCGTTCCACACTAGAACTAGACAATTTTCAAGAGTCGCCTTACGATTTTGTTTACTTTTCCAGGACGAATTCGCCGCTCGTAACGAGAGGTGCAAACAGGGCGAAGAGCCTCCGGTGCCTTTGATTTACCATCAAGACAGGCTTGACTGCGACAAGGCTGCAAGCTGCTGTCTAAACCAATCCACGTTCGGCCTCGTGCTGGCACTACTGTTTGTCCTCAGATGATCTTAGGCCAACTGTCGGAGCCGCTGTTTCCTCAAATAATTCGCAACTCGAGGGAATATTGCCACTGCTCCCAGGTCCTTGGAATATTTTTTTGTGGGCTCAACAGCATTTTTGAAGTGCCGAATGAATGTGTGATGAATGGATTTTTGCGTCTTCGTGATAATTCTGCGATATATTATAACAGAGATAGGATTATTGTGATTTTAATCAACGATTAATGTTATCGACCGAGATAAGATTCATACAAATTACAAAAATTGATTTCGTTTCCATCATTTTGACATTCCAAGTGATGAAGAAGAAGAAGATGGTCAATCGATCGCTTTCGTCGCTAAATTCCAAAGAATCATTCCACTGCCGCGTCATGCCAAATAAAATTCTATACAAAGTTGACCATTTTCGGGTCATTTTTTTATCAATTTTGTGATTTTTAGGCTTTATTTTTGGGTATATCGATAATTATCTTTTCATCAAATTACTCTTGTAAAAGCTGAAGGGTTCAACATCAAACCCCAAATTGACACATATTTGGTTTTTGCAGTTCATGCGAATCGGTTGTCGAGTTGCAAAGAAAACGAAGAAGATAGTTGAAGAAGTTGACACAAATTGGCTACAATCGAAATACTCCTATCTTATGAATCCTTACTCATTTCTATGTTTTCATGTCGACTTAGGACATTCCTAGTTTTGTACTGTCGAATAAGATGTCGTTTATGATAACAGAGACAAATGCATAATTTCGAATCCTTTAGCTCTAATATACTTTCCAACGAATGTCTGGTTCTTTACGTGATTAAATATTGCCATGCTATTGTAAAGCTTTCGAGCCGTGAATGATTTATTGAAATGTTCAACACCGTTTCCAGATAAAGTGTGAGAGAATTGGATAGTGTGGAGTGATTGAAAAATTATCCGGAATTTTAGGAAATACCATATCCGTAATAAATGCGAATTCCTTACATTTCAAAATTTCTAATGACTGTTTGTTCACTGTAAAGAGATTTCAGATATTATGCTCAAATGAAGTTCTACATTGTGAAAATATCCTGAGGAATACGGGTCAAAATGGCTCGTAAAATTTTTCCGATTCGGCGATTACAAATTATATTGATAGAATGTCTGATTAGCATCTTTGAAGAAATGTAAATATCGCATGTAAGTATATAGTTTAGCTCTTGGAAGAATCAGATGTATAACATTCCAGTTTGTAAATAGCTCGGGTACCAGTAATCTTCACTGTGTGAATCGGATTCAAATCCCATATTTGATGGGAGGTAGATTTTAATATAAAATACAATAATCCAACGTTATTGGAGATCGACCGATTACGCAATCTGGCCCTAGTTGATATGGTATTTGCAATCGGTGTGTAAATAATGTGACATGAGTGTGAAAAAATGTTGATGCCACATTTTTTTAGAAATTAATAGAATTATTATGTTATTTACTCAAAGACGAATACTCCCCAAACTAAGATTTGTACGAATCATGAGACACTCAATCCTAATATTTCTTATTTTGAGAGCCAGAATGATTGTCTTATGAGAATTCATAGTGGTGTAAATATATAGAGTCGTCGGTATGCCACTTGTAAAAATGTAATGTTTTTATAGGAAATTACTCAGAAATATCATTCCATATCATGATTAATTCAAATGTGGCTTGAACACGGAATTTCGTCGAGAGCGGGTGATTTAGACATAAAAAAGTACCCAGAATAAGAATCTTATGATCCACACGTGCAAAAATTGTTATCCACATATTTATTTGGTGTCAGGTATTTTATGTATTTTCGATGTTATAAATCAGTGTTAGTCAACTGTCTCGAATTACTCAGAAATTCACCTGATCATTCAGCTTGTTCTGCTGACAGCACAACTTGCTCTATTCTGAAGGAATATATAAATTTCAAAGAGCCGCTTGATCTAGACCATAACAATCAAAAAATATGCTCTATCAAGACATTCCTTGAGATAAAATCTGGGAGCACTCTGAATAGATATTTTTTTGGCCGAACAGTTCAATATCATGATGAAAAAACATCCTCGAAATTTGTTGCGAGTTGTGAAACGACATGGATTTAGGATACAAAATCACGTAAATAATACACGTAATAAGAAACGTGCCATATTCACATTCCAACTTAATCATTTTCATGGTCACTACAAGAAGCTTTGTTTTCTAATAACTACCCACTGAATTTCAAGGAGGAGCATAATCATAGTATCGACCATCAAACTAAATGGCATGATTTTTTCTATATATTTTGCGTCCTTTAGTCCTGTTGTTTCGAAATGGATGCTTGTGGAAGAAATCCCCGGATCTTGATTAATGTCTTCAAAAAAATCCATGTCAATGTAAGTGAGCTGGGTATGTACATTTAAATAATATAATCAATTTGTTTTTCCAGCGCTGCAAAGTGCATTTGGAGTACAGATATAATATAAAATTTCGTACTATTGGAACAAATTTAGCGTACTTTTGTTGGTCGAGCACGTGATTTTTATGAATTAAAACTATTAATAAGCACGTTAGATATACCTGTACTGTTTTTAGAGTCCGTTCTACGCCATGTTGATTTGCGTATTACGCAGATTGAATGTTATATTTCATAGTTATGAGGCAAGAATATCATTACAATCTTATCAAGTATTTATTTACAGAGAAAAAATAAATCTGTACATTTTATCATCGATGATGATGAGTTGTAAAAATATGATATGTTGTTGAGATAATTGATTTCAGATTAATTGGATATTAGAATTGTAATAAAGAATTATTGAACAGAAACCACGTGAAACATGATTTTTGAGACTAGCAATACGAATTCTACTTTACGGGCTTTACACTTGGGAATGATGCCATTGGGACATGGTTTTCAGTTTTTGTTTGACATACGCTGTGGTTTCCAAGGATCTAATATTCCAAGACTGTCAGAGTGATGTAAGTAGTTGAATTCCATGGTCTACTGGATGAGTGACTTCTAAATAGGCGTTCTTGAATCTTTCAAGTTCCTGCTTCATGACTTTCTTTATTCTGATAATACGGACGAGTCCATCATAAAGTCTTCCAAACTATAGTACCGTACCGGAATTCCTGAACGGTGGTATGAAATCTTCTCTTGCAAAAACGACGATTGCTCGAGCCCAAATTCATGTAGAGGAAAAAATCGTTTTTACTATATGGGTTTTAATTTGGACGCGGATAAAGATGGAACAATCTCGCAAAAAGCATCTTGAATAGAGGAAAAGATGCCATCTACAATGATTCTTTGATTATTTTTTACGTCGTGCGAATAAGAGTGTCAGGACAATCAAAGTAGCCAAAACCGTATTTTTTTGCTATTTCTGCTGTTTTCACTGGTATTTCATTGAAAATCCGTGAATTTGGCTACTTTTAAAGCTCTCACACTCTTAATCGCATGACGTAAAAAATAATCAATAAGTCATTGCAAATGGAATTTTCTCCGCTCTCCAAGATGCTTTTTGCACAATTGTTCCATCTCTATCCGCGTCCAAACTACAGTCCATATAGTAAAAACGATTTTTTCCCCGAAATCCTTGGAATTACATCAGCTATTTGAGGTACTAAGAAGGGCTACGAGAAGAATAAAAAAAACCACGAAAAGTTAGCAATTTTTCTCATCTTTCAGATGCGTTTCTCTAAATTTCTCTACATCAATCTGGGTTTGAGCAATCGACGTTTTTGTGAGAGAGGATTACATACCACCTTTCAGGATTTTTTGCACGGTACTGTACAGTTATAAAAAGCATGAGTAGTAACATCAAGGATTCGATTCAGTGATCACTCATTACTCTGTTAATCATCCAAAAAAAAGTTTTGACGTTGATCAATTTTGTAATGGACGACTCAATCTGACCGTCATTTTTCATAGTATTTTTAGATTTGGAGAAATGTGTGGTCAATCTACTTGATGCATTGAAACTAACTGTACCTATTGATTTTGAATGACTCTTGATTGGAATTTTTCTTATTCCTGCTCAATAGGTCGATTCCATGACTGATGCAGCAAGAGAATTTGTTCTATACTCAAAAAATCATCGTAGATTTGATCTTCTTCAGATCTTCTAAGCAACAGTAGTCTAAAATTCTTTGCACGACGATATTCGGTAATAGACTAAAACCCAGTTTCGTCATGATGCCCATGAATAGTTTATCAAGTACTGCTTTTGCATAGTCCAAACAATTTTTCCTCTCCAAAGCTAAATCAAAGTGGATTCTCAACATATCACAGTAAATTGGATACCTATCATCAATATTCCCGGAAAGAAAATAGTTCGCAATATTCTCGTTGCTAAGACAGTGAGCTAGGGACTTGATGCTTCTTCTAAGAATACCATACATTGAAAAATTATCACAGAGTATGTCTTCTTTCATTTTGAACAGTTCGAGAAAACAATCCATTCGAAAATCTTCTAGCCATTGCCACGATCTGATGTTTTCAACTTCCTCTTTGTTGGCTTTGAAATTTCGAAATTCACGCTTAACACGATACATTACGAGTATTTTTGCAACTCTCTCCAATGATTCTTTTTCATATTCAACAGCACAGGTAAGAGCGGTCCTGCCGTATACATCCTTCGTTTCGAGATTGGCCCCATGCTCCAGTAGTAAATACGTCAATGCTGTGTTGCCCTTTGTTACTGCTACGTGAAGTGCTGTCGTGCCATGCAAAATTGACCTATTTGGAGAAAATGATGAGATCATTACAACACTCATCTCATTTTGTACATCAATGAGTACTCTAGTCTTGTCTAGCATTTAATCCTTTCTGAATAAAAAGTTCTGATCAAACTAAACCAAAAACATACACTTCCACTTGCCGAGAAAGTGTTGCTTAGCGAGATCAGGCTAAAGTAAGATTTCAAGGAATTCAAGACACTCTCATTGACACAGTCTGCAAATCCACGGGTCGGTAAAATCATATCATTGCATTTTTTCAAATTGAATTTTGAGTTTTTTATCAAGTTTCATATTTCAAAAATGAAGATATCAACTAATAATCTTCTCATTTTGAATTTCAAATCCTCATCCCTTGAGAGCGAGACTTTTGGTACCTCATCCATTTTGTTACGACAAAATTTTTCACTCACAGAGCATTAATGAATTTGAGTAATTGGCTATTTTTGAAAATTGAAAGATGAGCCAACCTGTTGACTTCGCATCCAGCATCCAGCAGCAACTTGGCCACATCAAAATGGCCATTCTTAATCGCAAAGTAAAGCGGAGTCTTGATGGCTAGTCCATGTGTCCCACCCCCATTGCAGCTTGTCAAGTTCGTCGACTCAAGACTATCTCTACCCAGACGATCGATCAGCAATTCCACAACACGCAAATGACCCAAAGCAGAGGCAACATTCAATGAGGTAAATGCCTCGTATGAATCTCGGGGTCCACAAAGTTCTGGGGTATTGCAACTTGGGCTCTCGTGCAAAAACTGTAGGCTACCCCTGCTCGCATGCCACAACGCTCGGGCGTTAGCACCGTGATCCAGTAACTCCGCAACAATACGACGATTGCCTTGCCATACAGCCAGATGTAGCGGACTCTCTAGTTTTTCATTGAGTTCGTTCGCGCTGACACCTACGCATAAGTTAGTGTATTGAGTGCCATGTAGCAAATCATGGAATTTATTTATCTCACTCAAATTTAGCTGACTGAATTTCACGAAAATTCCATGGAGTTACATATACTATCCTTCTACCCTTGAGTAAATTCACAAGGAACAAAAAAACTCAAATGAATTCGTTGGAGACGGTGTCGACTTGCTTGGACAATTAATGCAAAGATGAGGGCGATCTTGAGTGACGCCCACTCGCTTTTCTCATACACAGTGAACTTCTCGAAAGCTCTAAGAGTCGTGGTAGGTAGTGGCCTCGATACCATTGTCCGGGAATACTCACGTCAGCTAGGTACCTGGGAGCACCAGGAGTCCAATACCGTCCTGCCAAGATCCCTCCATCGATAGGAGCCTACATCGTTTTTGTGGTCAGAGAATACAGGGCAACAGTTCAAGCGACCGTCAAACCCCTGGAAAATGTGACACCACAAAGTTCACTAATGGAGAGATAAAGCCCACCAATCTGTCAGATAATTCCTAAGTTTGCTCTACTAGAAGCAGCTCCTCAGTGGGTCATGATTGATTCAGAAATTCCCAGGTTTCCATTACTCTGATTGGCCCTATCAGATGATTCATACGTTTGCTCCTCCAGAAGTAGCTCCTGAGTGAGTCACGATTGTATCAGAAATTCCCAGGGTACTATCATTTCGACCAAATCATACTTTGTCATATGTGCAACAGTGATGAACATCAGATTCCTTTTGCATATCTATGACTTATCTGGATTTGTAAATATTATTCTCATTCAAATGTCTTCCCTATTGATTAGACCTGTGGGCGCAATAGTAGAGCTACTTCCCTGACCCTAGAAAATCCGTCGATCACATTATTACACTAAGTTTTGCATATTTCAATAAAAAAAAAATAAAAAAGGTTTTGTATATGAGAAAAGCGAGTGATTGGCCCAAGTTCATGACTTTGATAGTATTTGTGTCCGAAGCAGTCGACATGATCCTCAATGAACTGAACAACCACCAGACGTGGAGGGCTTGATCTTCTAAGTATCTCAAAACGACATCCACGGCTGTAGACAGAAAAAAAATACTGAGATCCACTTTCGAATACATTGAAAATTCCTCAACTACATTGACCAAACTGAATATGTGAGATACATTGAACTTTCCAATCAATTGGTTGAGTGTCGGTATGAAAACCTTGTCAAAACCAAAACGAACTATGATCATGCGACAGTTGGAAGTAATATTAGGAAGCTATAGTGTAGTACGTGATTCAACTATATCTCTCGTATCAAACAATAAATAAGCTACAAAATTACGTCTTACATTTATTCAACAGCATCCCGGCAATCCTCTCGAGCCTTGCTTCGTAGCAGCAATTATGCTGAGCCGTGAGCATGAGCACATGCATCGGCGTGTTACCACACTCATCTTTGACATCTGGTCTTGCTCCATAAGCTAACAGTACCTCAACCAACCGATCATCTTTTGTATCAACGGCTACGTGCAACGAAGTTGATCCACTGGCATCAACCGCGTCGACATCAGCTCCAGCACAAAGCAACAGGTGTGCGAGTTGGACAGATCGGTTACTCGAATCGTCGGCAAAGGTATAACGTCGGCTGCTGCCAGCAACAAAGTGCAGTGGTACCGAGCCACGTCTGTGCTCTCGCAAATTTGGATTGGCTCGATTTTGCAGTAGAATATCAACCATGGTTTCCAGTTGAGATTCACAGGCGAAAAAGAGAGCGCTCAGGCCTTGACGATTTTTGAAGTCAATCTGTGCGCTGTTGAGAATTTTTTCTAGATTACGATCCGGTATGAAATACCAGTTGTCATTTGCTTTCATATGCTACAGAATGAATTTTATATACTATTCTCAGCTTGAAAATGTTAAGTATAGTACTTGGTCGAATTTTGTATGAATCATGAAAAGAATGGAAACCACGGAAATGATTTCCAATGTGTCCCTAATATACGGCAAGATTACGGAAGACTAGATGAAGATTGAAGGTGGTATTGGGAATTTATGAGCTTTTTGGTGGGATCTGTGATTTGAATAACGTCAACCGGGGTAACTTTGGAACAACCCATGAAAGAGTGGTTATCACGCACAATTGGCTAGGCAGCAAGTATTAATCCGTTTATAAGCTGACTTCTTCAAATGTACGTTTCCAATCCAACAAACAGTTCCTCGGAAAAAGTGGTGTGGTTCCGACTTTAGCAGGTCGAATCTAAGGTAGCTGAGCTAGATTTCACTTGTCTGTACACATATCTGGACGAATCCATTCTTACATTGGAGTATCCTTAGTCAGTTTCAACTTAGTAGAGTAAAAACTGACAAGTATGTATTTTTTTCAGAAACCAGCATAACTATGGAACACTTGTTCATGTACTCTCAATTACCTCCCAATTCCTATATCATCGTCAGATTCTATTCACTTGAATAGTCGTTGATGAAAGATTCAAAACGAGCCAAAGAACGTCTCATTTCGACCCACGAAAGCCGAGTTGTGGCAGTTTTTGTCAGAAACCGACTGTGAAAGTATTTTCCTCCTTAAAGGTTAGCCCGTGGCGCGGACAGTGAGGCATGCTGAAGGTGGCTGTGCTTGATTTTAGCAGTTAGATTCAACCAAATAGACTTTTACAATAGGTCAATGGGAAGCTAAGACACTCAGCTTTCGATTACTGGTGGTAAGAATCAATTGCTTGACCTAGTTTATGAATAGATTAACGAATGAATAATCATAAGAATTTCTGTTCCAAAGTTACCCCAGCCCATGTTTAACTTTGGACTACGACTTTCAGCGCTGATAGCTTCAACCAGAGATGTCCAAACGGATCTTAGAATCACCGCAATTGAAAGCTGAAACTGTAAGCTTTTGATTGACTACAGATACAATGCGCCTCTGAAGTAAGACGTACAAGTTTCGCGAGGTTTCAGGGAAAAAATGTAATTTTTGTTCCAAAGTTACCGCGGATGACGGTTGCTTTTGAATTGACTTTTTCAGCCCTTTCAACATATTTGGGACAAAAATTATGTGGGTCGCCACTTACTTAATGAAAGCGTCGGACCTCATCTCTACCTAGACAAATGAGTGACACATAAAATGATTAGACTGATGGTGAGTTCAACCAACCCTGCTTTGAGGAGCAGACATACGACTGGTGCATTACGACTGCAGACAGCCTCGATAAGAGGAGTTCTCCATCGACAGTCTTGCGCGTGAAAATTGGCCCCACGCTGCAATAATAACTCAGCGATGGTCTCGTTTTCATTGCTTAGATCTGGACCAGTTGCAGATGCCACAACGTGCAGAGCAGTCCGGTCGTCTTTGTCTCGGACATCTGGATTTGCCCCATGGTCCAGTAAAAACTGCACCACAATGGCCTGTGCAATTGAGTTTCGAAACATGTACATGTTGTAAATCTCAAATTGTGAAAAAGTACAATGGAACTGTGACTATTCACAATTTCAATTTGTTTAAGCTCGCCAAAGGTTTTATTGTGAACAGTCACATTGTGAATTGATGAGCACAGTTTCGATTCAAGACCACATCACAAATTCATTTTGTGAATAAGAACAAATTCAAAATGTGCAGTTGCATCGATTGATACATGGGATGGGTGGCGATGGGAATAAATACGTGGGATTCTCAGTCACACTTTATCGATTGAAAAAACTTCAATTCTCTGATGCCGGGTGGATCTTGAACGCACTAGTCAGTGTTTGCCCCACATCTATACATACGTTTGTTGTCTGAAGCATCTCCAACGGCAGCCGGGACTCCTGTAATCACGGTCCGTAATAACTGCTAGCATAACCTTCAAGTATCATTCCAACTCCTGTTGGTAAGCAATATAATTTATCGTAGATTGTTGACTTCTCACCTGTTTTCTTTGGTTTGATTATGCTAGCATTTTCTGCCCCTTGCGGTGACACTATTGGGAGTCCGAGCTGCCGATGGAGATGCTCCGAACCACATGGGTAGGTACAAAGCTGAACTGTCCAAGCTCGACATCACGCTGTCTCACTCGCGCTCATAGATCGAAGTGGATGAAAAAAAAAAAAAAAATCGTGAAGTGAGCTGTTGGTGAACATTTCAGCCCGCTCGCCAGTGTGCGGATAGATAGTGTGATCACCTAAATACTGAGATCACTGTAGTCTGCAGCAGCTTTCGCGACTTGGTTAGAAAAGAAGTCGATGCTTGCACTTCAACGGTGGTAGAAATCACTGCGTGACCTCGAAGACGATGCACGGCGTTCAAGATCAAAGCTAGTCCCAGGTATTCATATAGGAGCCGGCATGCCCGGCACCCGATGCTCGAACAGCGAGGCTTGAGCGCCGGGTCCGGATGGCGTATACGGGTGGCCATGAAAAAAACCCCATGCAGCTTGTGATGAAATGATCTGCGCGTGCGTATTGATGCAAATTTGGCACCTGAGTGCCAAGTGTTCTAGTCGCATTATTAAATTTGTGACTATTCACAACTTCAAACTGTGGTGTGTGCTACGGATTTCTTCTAACTCCTATTCCAACGATTTCATTTGTGAGAATCATTTTCACAAATTTGATTTGTACGTTTTCATAGTTTGAGATTTACAGGTATGTTCTTTGCTTCCTTTTTTGATTGGTGAATGTAGATCACTTTTTATCTACTCTAAATTATGAATGCAAACCTACTTTTTCTGATCTGACCGCTATATGAAGGGCAGTTTCTTGTCGACAGCTGTCTTTGGCATTGATTTTCACTCCATAATCCCAAAGCAGTTTGAGGATTAATAAACGGTCGGGTAGCTGTATTTGATATGGAGAGTCTTCGAATTGGCAGGCCACGTGGAGAGGTGTCTCTCCATTGTGATTCTGAACGTTTGGAGATGAATCTCTGAAAATTTTGTATACATTAGTCCTCAAAATCAACCAAATTCGATCAAAGTTGTTTCAGTAGATCTCTTTGAATTAAGATCCCTTTGATCTTCATCTCAATGTCGCATAGTTGTTGGGAATATATCTGGAACTTGGTGTTAACAATTGATTGATTCGTTAAGACCGCATCGATCTCTGTGGTCCTCGAACGAGGTGAAACTCGTAATAATTACGATTTAACAAGTGCATTTGCTCAATCTTTCACGTCAATAATGAGTAAAAGTATTCACTACAATCGTTTTACTGATCAATTCAGAATTATGCCTCGTTTATATGAAAATACACAGATCACAACTTGTCAACATGTTCCGCGGCTGAAGGACTCATCACAACGGCACAGGGCGGGAATCCTCACTCCAGTGCCGGACAACCAAAGCTAGCAGATGTGATACTTAGGATGGCTTTTCCAAGTGTATAGTTGCTGAGAATATCATGCAAATATTTGAATCGTTTTTTTTTTTTTTTTTTTTTGACAAGTACAAATTTGTCACAATCTGAAAATGTTTCCATTTGATGATAAATAGCTCGAGTTCCCCATACATCGCATTGCCTCAAGGGAATGTGAAACACGACAATGAGACAAAGATGTAAAATAGATCATCAAGCCCTCGATTGTGCCACTCCAAGTCTGCCTTATTAAATTGACTACAGAGAGTGTATCTTTTTCAATCACCCTTTGCTATCGAATGAGTATAAGGGCCAGAAAGTGGGGCAAGACAGTACGTGTTCGTGAAAGTTAAAATATGTATATCTAGGTATAACGGCTATGCATAATTATGATTCTCTTACAATTCGCTAGCAGCTATCACTTTTTGATGATAATTCAAATGAAATTTTTTCTGCCACTTACATCAAAAGTTCTTTTACCAATTCCACATTGCCTTCTCTCACAGCCAAATGAATTTCTTCGTCCCGTGCTCTTGAACACATATTAAAGATACGCCTAAATTGGCATCATGCCGTGTTTGCCGCATGCATCTATACCTAGTACAGAGTCTAGAGAATTTTCACACAAGTTGTTCGATTTTTAAATTCCCCAAATAATATCAGTATCACATAAATTTGAGAATTTAGACGAGTTAACTACTACTGGTCACTATCTTTTGACTTCAAGAATCTGACTGTCACGGGCAACGTGGATTGTGTGTTGACATTGAGAGGTTTCACATTTACTTATATCTATCTAGAGCAGCACTTTTGCTGCTTCGGCGCCCATGGGCATGCACAGCCAATGCTTGTGAACCTGACATTCAAGTGGAGGCAAGTCACAGACTTTCAGTTATCAATGAAATTTACCAATCTATTGGCAATTATGACGCAACTCTTGATATGATTCAAGGGCTAGCTTTGGCTGTTTGTATTGACTACGTCCAATTCATCGCAGAAGAATTCATTGCATATTGGACAATCCATCAAAACTATAATACTCTGATGCGCAAAATAAACATGAAGCAGGACCAAATTAATGTTGTAACGTCTAGTCCCTTCAGATTTTTGAAAGCTATAATTTCTGAACCATTCATTCAGTGTTATTCATACTGGATAGCAAACCTCATCGGTTTTTCGATCCCTGTCAAAATCATTTTCTGGTAGGGCTCCTAAATCCAATTCCCTAATGGGAACTCACCATTTGATGAATGGTACAAATTTCTTTTTTTGGATTCTCACGTTATGTTAGTATTGGTCAATATAAAATTGAGGCATCCGACATTCATGTTGCGCTCAAAATCTATAATTTTCCCAAAATTCCAGAGATGGACCGGCAATAAATCATACGATTGCGCGAATTGTGTCGGTGGCACCTGTCTGCAATTTGAGATCCTCCCATTTCGCGAGAGTGATATAAAAGTCGGCGCTTAGAGCTTTGTCATGGCTCACGGGCTGCTTTTTCGGGATTCTCGTTTACAGAGCGGCATCGACGAGGGAATTAAGAGAGAAAGATGGAAAGAGAGGAAAAGTCGCCAAGCAGTAGTGGTGGCCAGCCGCAAATCCCCAAGTTATTTTGATCGCGCGTGGGTGAAAGAGGTCCACGGTCGTGGCAGCCTCGCGCCTATTTTCGAAGTTGCGCATTCCTTCGGCCCCAGCGTGATATTTATCCACCAATTCCCGGGTGAGACCGGCTTTCTCGAGGAAAAAAGCTTTGCGCCTATCGCATCTGTTGCCGCCGATTTGATACTTGTCCCACTCGTTGGAGTTCACATCGTAGCGTGATGGTAGAAGAGCGTTGGCGTTGCATTGATACTTTGTGCAAGAAATTGACGAAGTCATATCCGACGATCTCAATCAATCGAAAATATTTTTGATAGGTTCTCAACAGAGTTGATGTTTTTCACAAATTGCTCACCGAGAGAACCGACGGTGAACTTTTCAAGCTTTTGCATCCAAGACTACTGCATGTTGACAACGTGTTATGATTTTTGTATAATGTATGTTGAAAAGTTGAAATTGTATGTTTCTGTGAGCATCAGAGATTGATTTGTTGTCAAGTCTTTGAGTTTATGGACATTGACTACTTTACGGAAAGATCTTATTATTTATTCGTATTGTGTCAGCTGTGACGTCGAGGGAGTCCTCAAAAAATCCAAATTTAGCATAACGAAACGGTTATATATTTTTTTTGGATCAATTCTGAAACTAAATAGCTTGGATACTGTTGGCAAACCACTTAGAAACCCACTGCAGTGAAGCATTATACCAGGATCAGAAAGATTTCTGTGGAGAAGCATCGCTAGTGTTATCAGACAGAAAAATTTGGTTCAAAAAAATATCCGAACGAATTGTATCAAGACTTATCAATCCGTTGCTGAGTAAATATTCGAATAAACTTTTTAGTCGTTAGAAGAAAAATTTTCAGAATGATTCTTTTCCTATCTTTGCACTCGAACAAACATATCTAAGAGAATTCTCCGAAAGCTCATCTCGTCATTGTCATCATCACTTGTCTCACAAAAGCTTGAAACTCATCATCCAAGCATTTTTTGAATCTTGCTTCGAATAAATTCGCGGCTTACGTACCGGAGAGATCTATTTTTCCCTTCCAGAACTAGCTAGAACGTATAATCCCTGGAATCACTCGGTCGATCAACGGCTGGTCCACTTCCGGAGGAGTGTCTACAAGCGTGCAAATATACATGTGACTTGGTCGAGACAAGTTTCTCCAGCTAGTCGCAAAATTCAGCTTGGTACAAAATACGTGTGAAACAGCATATCCGTATGTCAGCGATGTCATTAGTGCGAGCGCAACGTTCGCGAAAATTTGCGTTCACCACGTTGCCACTACTCCAGCAGACAGGGCTGAGATTCACTCATTACGTATTACATACAGTGTATGCGCGCGTGACACTCCGAGTTGTACGTACCTACATACATGCGAAGTGAGCTTTTAGCTTTTGAAAATGAGTGGCGTGAGCGCGCGTGACCGCCACCAGGGCAAAAAGTTTTTGACGCGAAGCGCAAGCTCGAGGTGTCGGATCGAGACACGGATGAATTTGTGGGTAAAATTTCTGACTAAAAACTGACGAATAGCCTCAAGCTGCGTTGTTGTTCAATTTATTGAGACAGCCGGATGTCGGATAATCTGTGACTGCTGTTGGGGGTTTGAAAATAAAATTTACTCGCAAATTCAGTTATGAACATAAACAGGTTGGATTAAACGGGCGATTCAGTCTTAGCATTGCAGTGAATTATATGGTCAAGGAAAAGTTTTTGTGGCGTTGGTGGAACATTAAGACTGAATTTCGTTTTGGTCTTTGAAGTAAATTGGAGACACATGCCGAAGTTGTACTTGGGCACTGATGATTTATGGGTGATTCCGCCGAAAGAGTGATTTTTTTGGGGCCAAAATCGTCGCAGGGAGTGATTTAGGTCAAAAAACTGTTTCAGCCCCCGAAGAGTTCTGGTGTCTCATAGCAGTTGATTTACACTTGTTCGGGCACAAAAAAAGAAGTATCTAGAGCTACGTATCTCAAAAGGGAAGTCAGACGAAGATATGTGCAGTTTAAGGGGTCGTAGAGGGGGACGGAACTGACGTTTACGGAATTGACATTTCGACTGATAAATATTCCCACGGCTCGCCAACTAATTGTAGACTCTTTTCCGCATAGATTTGCTCTCATGCAAACGAATACTTCAAGAAAATGTGTTTCACGAAGCGATATAGCGCGTTGGGGAGGAGCACAACATGGGGACGGAAAGGATAGAAAATTTCGTACGCCATTTGGGAAACACGTTTATATGGTGCACTCGGCCGCGGATTCGAGTTTTCGGTTTATGCTGCGCAAGAATTAGGTGTATTTGGATATCTGGAAATCAACCTCATGAGTTAGAAAGGCTCAATAGACGATCGGGGACTTTGCCGACCTAATTAGTGCTGTGCGAAAAGTTTTGGTGCAAAGCCGTCTTCAAAATGTCGGATGTCCGTGCGCGAACTACAACTAAGCAAGTAATTTTGACTCACAAAGTGGTGGAATTCGTATTTGAAGTATTAAAAATTGAAGTGTATAGCTACACATAGCGGTTTTTGACCCTGCATATGCGTTGCAGGGAATGCAGTAGCCGAAGGTGGGTTGTCTACAGGGGACGGAATTGACATTTCGACTATTTCTGCTGCAATGCACCTTCCAACCCTTAGACACTTGGGGGAACTTGGAACACGGAAAATCAGACTTTCAACAGAATCACTGATATACACTCACAACATCGATCATCAAATGATACATAGCTGACGTTCACGCTATTTCAGCTGGTCAAAGTTATAAGAATCCACGATACAAACTAGGTGTTTGAGGCTATTCAAATGTTTCTGTCACAAGTTCACTATCAGACTACATCCATTACGAAATTTTTCTGTCTCTAAGATTTCCGCGTCCTGATTTTCTATACATTTTCCCTATTAGCACTAGCGACCATAAGATTATCAGCTATCGATTGCTCCGTTGCCGGTAGCAGAATAGTATTATGTAATACTCCATCGATCTCATTTTTGCTATCTGTTTTACTCGAATAACTCGTTTTGGATTCTGAGTTCCCAAAAATGTATTGTCATTACTACTCGAGCTATTTTTGTGCATTGTAACGCTGATGTTAATTAATTATTCTGTGGATTTGGTGAAGTATGAATAAAAGAGGAAAAACTCATGCAAAAATCTGGAATGCTACATTGGGCAAGAGTATATCGATACCTCCAACGAAGGAAAACACATAATCGTTTGTGATAGACGAAGATTAACGTTTTTCGGTTGATGGTACGGAAATTAACAATTTCTCAACACATTATCCTTAACGCCACGAAAAGTAACACACTCGTTCATCAACCCCGATAGATAAGCTTCAGACGTCTTATCGGCTCCGATAAGAGAAATGTGTTACTTTTCGTGCCGCTAAGAAGAATGTGTTACTTTTTGTGGTGTTAAGATTGAATTTTTGGTCTTCGTACCGTTGAAAAGAATGTGTTCGAAGGGGTCAATTCTTGTGCCGTTGAGGAGTAAGTGTTGGTCTTCGTGGTATTGAGAAATCAAGTGTTAATTCTTGTGTTGTTACCGAGCAAATGCTAAACTTCGCCCCTGTAACGGGATGTGTTAGTCTTCGTAGCTGTAAGAGAATGTGTTACTTTTTATAAGAGGCGCCGATATATTTGACAATTTTGGGCAGGATTGGACGAGCAATGGATTTAAACCGTGTTACATTCTATCGTTATAATGCATCTGAGTTCTGCGAAAATTACATGGAAATATGCAGAGCAATTTTTGGATAGAAAAACACAGATAAGAAATTCTTCCCTGGGCGAAGTTCGAACTCACGGTCTCCCGCTTGATGGAACTTATATACAAAAATTCATTGCTCGTCCAATGAACAAAATAATATCTTTGATTCTAAATTGAAATCACCAAGAGCACGAGTACAATTCAGTCAAAGTATGATTGACAATTCTAATCTTGAACTCCTGGCAAAAATTTCATTGGGATGAAATGCTGGAGTCTTTGTTGAAGTGGGAACAAACTCACTGTGAGTCATGAATAGCAAGCAATTGAACACAAATTAGCAAAGAAGGAGAGAGTGAAAGACCTAACACCTTTCAAAATCATGACTCTGCTATTCTTTACATTCACAAAGTCTGAAATTCAATTTTTACTGGTATCAAAAGCTATTCTGAAGCCGAGAATGATTCCGTTCAACATGTGTCAATGAGGATATAGGAGAATTTGGAAAAATGTAACAAGGTGAAACAACCCATTGCCGCAATGACTTTGATGAAAAGTATAAGCAACGCACGTTTGTCACTCTAATTTCATCAAATGAACTTTGACGTTTATCTCGTTCTAAATTCACGGGGTTGACAGTTGAAGGATAACTTCTTCAACTGTTGCGGATAAAGTAATACCGTCAACTGGGGTAACTTTGGGACAAGAATCGCATTTTCCCCCTCAAAACTCTTGTAACTTGTACATCTCGCACCAGAATCGCATTGTATCTGTGGTATATTGAAAGCTCACTAATTCATCTTCCAATCGCGGAGTTGATGAAGTCCATTTGGGCATCTCTGGATGGAACCACGAGCGCTCAAAGTCGTGTCGAAAAGTTACCGCGAGTTGCAGAAAATACACATACTTTTCAGTTTTCACTCTACAGAATTGAAACTGGGGGGAAAAACCACTAATATGACGATTATGACGATGAATTCGTAAAGATATCTGCTCAGACAAGTGAATTCCAGCTCAGTTAACCTAAGCTTAAAGTCATCTTGCAGGGGTCGCATCCACTCTAATTTGTTCGAGAGACTTTTTGTTGGATTGAGAACATACTTTTGAAAAAATCTATTAGAAATGAATACACAGCTAATGGAGACACTCTTGCCGTCACAAAAGATTGACCAAACGTGTTCCGTGGCTGTTTCACGGGTTGTCCCAAAATTATCCTCCACCCCCTTTCCAAAATTATCCCAATTGACGGTATATCATCATCATGCAACGAGTAAACCATTGAACTATGATGGTACAAGTCGTTGAATACCAGTGGTGGGTCGGTCGCTAACATGATTGAAGAGCTGTAGAATTCAACCTTCCACAGGATTCGACGAGGATCGTTTCCAAGGTTACTTGCTCAACCCTAGCCAGGCGAATGTTCATGGAAAATTACTCAATAATCACATCGCACTCGGCACTTTTTGGTTGAACAGTTCTGATTCTGAAATTACGTTGCACCTTGGACAAGAAGCAAATCAAGATTGAACGTTTATCACCTAGTACGAACTGGCTGGGAGCCAGCGCTATGTGTGAAATTGCATCATTTGAATTGTATAGTGATACACGTATGCAACTCAAAAACATTGGTGAAATTCATCAGATTGTACAGGACATACATTAATTGTACTCAAAAGGCCATAGAATTTGAAAACCCTCACGTTGAGGAGAAGAGTGCCCGCACATTGCAGAGAGAACAAAATTTGTGTCTCAAGCAGGTTACTCTTCATAATTTTCATGAAAATCGTCATTTTGATAAGAATCCGCAGTTTTTGCTCAAAACGGCACTCCTATCTCAATTCTGGCCAAGTATTCCGGAAGAACAATTAACTCTCCGTCGACAATATGTAATACGATATTTTATTAGGAGTATCTGGGCTTATAAGATTAAGTTCGAATTTGATCTTAAACTTTAAAGAGCGGAAAAAGGTGTTTCAACGACACTCTTTGTTTCGGGTGATATCTTGAGTCCAGATTCATCAATGTTAATTTCTCAAACCTAAGAATTTCATGGTTCAAGACGCAGTTGTACAATTTTTTGAGATTCCATAATAGGGTGGGACGAAAAATGAATCTTAAATTGGTACTTTTTGCTAGACGCGCAGAAATGAGATCTTGGGGTGGAGCAAGCGTCCTGAAAATGTCTTCAAAATGAAGAAAAAAAGCATTTTAAAAAGTGCGGTTATGGCTTTGTTTTTGAAACTGATTGAGTGAGGCGCAGGACGTTTTCGTCATCTGAATCGGTATGCTTACCGTCATTTTTCATGTATTTCACTCGTAAAAATTGAAAACAAGATTCGCTGAAGCCTGAGAAGTCAGGGATCCTGATGAATCACGAGATATCGACCGTATAGCGAGAAAATGACAATTTTCCGGAAAACACTCGATTCCCTTCAAATCGATGAATAGGTGAGAACATCGTCTCTATATAGGGCTAAACTCTTACCGGATTAGGATTGTCCATGTATTTTGACCTTCTAAACACGATCCCGTTGGTGCTAAGGAGCTCGGATGCGTCGGATTCTGGTGTTGGGCAGATGACGACGGAAGATTCGCCCTACCTCGTGTATGGGACTCCTCATCCTCATATATATACACGGGTTTTTACACATTTGCCGTCATCAGCTCGCAACTTGGAATTGACACATCCAAGCTCTTTAGAACTAATGGGATCGTGTTCAGGAGGTCAATGTTCATAAAATAATATAATGCGCGGTAAGAGTTCGAGCGAAGTATACAACGCTGTCGTCATCTACTCATCAATCTGAACGGAATTGAGCGTTTCCCGGAAAAGTTTCATTTTTTCACTTCGGCCGGTATTTCGCAATTCACAAGAGCCCATGATTCCTAAGGCCTTAGCAAACCTCGCTTTTGGCTTACGAGTGGAAATATATGAAAAATGATAATCAGCATAACGATTTAGATGACGGGGACGTTCTGCGCCTTACTCGATCAGTTTCAAAAACAAAGTCTAATCCGCACCTTGGGCGCTTGCTCCATCACAAAATTTCATTTCTCAACGCCCAGAAAGAAAATTTTCATATCTACACACAAAATGGAAAAAACTGTGACCTCAATTGGAAAAGTATTAATTTTTCGTCCTACCCTATATTCCATAAGCATACATAATATCTATTAGGGCTGGGACTTTTGCATATCCGGATATTTTTGAATTATGCTGGATTCGAGATGTTTGATCTTTACTTTTATATACAACTTTTCACCATCCGAATATCCGGATATCAGGAAAGTATCCGGATAATTTGCGGATAGTCCCAGCCCTAATATCTATCGATTTTGGTTGTGACTTCGCCACTTGAATACGCTCGAGAATAAAAGTTTCATTTTGAGAAATCGAATGTGGCTGTTTAGGACCACATTCAACGAAATCCCTCATAACATATTCTGAAAATCTAAAAAATTTTCATTCGAAAAGACGCATGGTGAAATTTTTCTATTTTCTGAGTAAATGAGCCTGGAATAAAAGATCTGGTCAAAATGTTATTTTCGGTGGAAGCGCAACACAGCTCAAAATTTTCGGCGAACAGGCGCCACGCCACAGGAAAGAGTCGGTGTAAATGCGGCATAACACCGGAGCAAATTTGCTAGCAGACGCCACACAGAAAGTGACAGAAGGGGGCGAAGGGGAAAGGCCGTTGGACCATGGTGGGGCACTAGGCACTATGGAGAGAAAAGAAAGAGAGAGAGAGCGTGCTGCAGGCGTCGGGGCAACGGGAACGGGAGTTGCTTCAATAAGTTGCTTTGGAGCTTTTCATCAGACACCGGCTTCGAGCCGAACTCGTGGCAGCGAATATATATAGGTAACGTGGAAGTGTGCGTCGGCTGCAATATCCTCCTCGGGGTCAGCATCCACCTCTCTTTCTCTCTATTCACAACCTCCTTCCACTCTGCACTCTTTCTCTCTCCTCCGTGTCAACTTTACTATCCGTGAAAGCTATCAGTTCTATGATCCAGAATCAGCCTTTGTTCCGCATTTTATCTACTGCTCGCCGTGAGAGTAGCCATTTAAACCCGTGTGTCCAGGTTAGGGTTAGGTCGGCGTCGTTTTCGTGTCTTTCGTTGGTGCCGGGGGCCGCGGGGGTATCTTTACTCGTGGACGTGCCGTGCGGTGGCTGGGGCTCGGCTGCTCGGCTCAGTTTAGAATCGGAGTAACTAAAATTTTAGTCAGAGTCCGCGCGTCAGTATAATAGTGAGCATCAAAAGATAGCTCTAAAGCCCGAACGTCAGATGTGATTAAAACAGTGCGCTCTATTTATTCTGTTGTTCAGTTGCCCGCCGACGCGACTGCACTAAGTAATACATCATCATTAGCAACTCTCCAAGAAGACGACAATATTATAACTAAATAACGACAACGATAAACGACGTGGTGGTGGTGCTGTTATCTGCTGGAGTGCATAAGGCAGGGGTAACAAGATCCTGGGGTGCTGCACGGCCACACGATGAACGATATGGAGGCCTATGGTGATGGCTACATGGAGCCCGAGGAAGAATGGGAACGCGAGGGTCTTCTTGATCCTGCTTGGGAGAAACAGCAAAAAAAAGTGAGTGTGCCACTACTTACACCCTCGACATACTCTCTCTACTACTGTCATCTTCAGCCACCTCTATCACAGTGTTTTTATCAAGTGCAATTTATACTTACGCGTGTGTTTTGTACCATGTGCGCGCACAAATGTTTAATATCAGGATCACTTCTCAAGGTCGGCTACTATAATAAGAAATAAGTATACCTTATCTCCTTGTCAGCCGGTTCGTGCACAGTTTATTTGACAATCGAGTGCCTAAATTGATCAAGCCGGGGCAAGAGATCAGTGGTATATAGTGACTCTCTAGCTGTCATGTTCTCATGAGATCAATTGCTCTTATCCTGACTTGTATTATTATCCAGACACTGAGACAGTTGCAGCTGCTGTATTATATAGTGCAAAGTAGTTTGTCAGGGTTTTTGAGTGAGTAGCTTGCCAGGATCTGCCATTGATTTATGGTCTGAGAGATAAGGTTCGAGAAATTCCGCTGCTGCAGAAAACGTGTGGGAGAGTATGTGTCGAGTCTGAATTTTTCTCAAACACCTCGGCTGTAGCGATTTATTATTAGCACGAGCGAGATTAAATCTCCGGAGTAACTGCCTCCTCCAAGTCGTCTCGACAGGAGCGCCTTATTCTCAGAGTGAAATCATTTTATTATTCACCACAACTTGGGTGCATTTACTGCCCAAGAAGTTTTCTGCAATCTATCAATGTTGTAATGCATCCTTGGTCTCTCGGTGAGATAGTGATTGAGTTATTTCTGATTTCCCCAGTTTCATTCTGAAAAAAATCTCTAGACATGGAGAGAGCTTCATTTCAGCATTAGTTAAAGACATTTGATGAAAAAAAACATAACTCGTAGATTCTATTTATCATACTCGATTATATTCAAAGTTTTGATGGTCCTGTCATATGTAAGCTGAACCCAACAGCCTTGAAAATTTTGAGAAGAAAATTGTTATCATTCCTTGTTGTGAGAGCCTTCCATTTAGTGACAGTTTTGTCAACAACTGAGTGCATGAGTAGTATGGTAATGATGGAATACACTGTTGAAATTGCTAATGAAATGTAATCATTACTCAACCGGTTAGTTCTTGCTGTCCTGTGCGCTTTCTTTTGGTTTCTCAAATCACTTTGTTGACAGTGTACAACTATATAGATCTCAGCATTCTCCCAATAATTGGCAAGGATTCAAGGCTTTTCTATGCACCAGCAAGAGCCCTTTGAATTCTACTTTTAGAACTTATGACCAGTAGAACTGTGCAATGATTTACATCAAAGCATCTCGATCATTACGGTACATCATTCAACCATCCCTTTACTTTCTTGCCAAGAAATTCAATGTGTGATACCATCTCCAGCTCAAAGTATAGTGCCTTTCAATTGCTCCAATTATTAGGTGGTCAACACCCAAAAAATAATATGAACTTGACACTTGCACTGCTGAAGCAATGAATCAACTACTCTGATTTTTCTTACTCATCAGTTGGCGAGTAATTTGGGTTGTTACACTAGATGTCAGTGAGACTCAAATAATACTCCCATAATGATCAAAACTTTTCATTAAGGAGAATGATTATTTATATCATCAGCAACACTGTCCCTTTGCTAGTTTCTTGATTATAATCTAGCTTGCTGTCACTTCTCGTTTGATGTTGATCGACAATGATATTTCTGTTACAACTCAAAAACGATTTGAATATTTTCTCGAGAGATTCTGAATGAGTTTTGACATAATGAGGAAAACCTAAGAGAGTTAAAGATATTCGGCTATCTGTGTAATTAGTGCCAAAACTATTGATTGAGTCTTGCTACATGATTCGCGAGCGTGACGTATCAAAATTATCATGTTCATCGGACCTATTCAATCAAATTTTTCAAAGTCCTAAGCTGTTCTATTCGATGAAAGGCAGAGCGTCAAGATGTTAACTTTGTGATGCGTATAAAAGTAAAAATGAATTCCAAAAATTATTTTTGCAAACACGTTCTACACTTAATGAAAAAATATCTATCTTCCTCTATACCTATATTATCTTGGGAAACGAAACCATCATTGTACATCTTTGAAGGATCGACAGGTTGGTCTCGTGAACACAACTTCATTTCGTTTCCCCTGGTTTTGAGTTGAAATGAGGAATATTGAATCAACGACGAAGAAAGATGCCAATATGCTGTCGTCATTGTTACTCATCGCATAATACCAAATCTTATGATGTTTTTCACCAAGAGGATGTACTTGTATCCATATATGGGCTTCCATGCTACATTTCACCTTTTACTCTTTGAATCGTGTGACAACATCACTATTATCTCTTTTGTTGAGTGATGGATTTGAAATACAGAACGCGTCTCCAACGCAAGTATTTGTTAGTCTCTCAGCTAATATAGGTCGCGTTGTGAATGTCTCTGGTGATGCTCGCATTTCAGAAATAAACTTGTATGAATTGATGTGAAGAACAGGAGACTCGTCTCGGTTTCAGTGTTTGCATCAAACATGCTTCACGTGATCGTAACTAAGTTTTCGCGCAATCAACTGTTTTTCCCAAGTTCCAGTCACAGGATTTAGGCAGATAAATCCTGCAAAATTATTATGAATGATTTTATCCAACTGATCTCAAAATTAGCGCCGTTCTCTGGAAATCACTCAGCATATACTCACAATTATTTCATCATTCATTCATTCCATATTACTAGATTGTGATAAAGCTGTCAAACATTTGTAACAAGGTTATCCTGGTGGAAAAATTTCCAAATTTCTGACATGTGCCTGATTGGCAGTGAGTATATTCCAACTTCTGCTTAGAAAATTCGGAAGATAGACTGATTGCACTCAGCCTCTTTTCTTTAACTAATTGTTTGATGAGTGAAATTGAAGTTGCAAGGACTACGAGATTTTTTCAGCCTCAAAAAGAATGTCCGTGAAAAAGTAGTCGTGTCTTTGAAATGAGTTCAAATGATGAATGAAATTCCCACGATATATCACAGAAATCTATACAAAATAGAAATCTTTGCATATCTGATAATTCCTGATAATGATCTGATAATTGATTAGAAAGTTGATCAGATTATATGAGCTATTCAGTAAAATTTCAGTACGCCTATTGCGATTTCATCCTGCCGAATTCACACAGCTACACCTTCGTGATCTATTAGACATCGCTGACGGCCAAATTTCGCGCACACATCTTGACGTGCCCTCGGTGTCTGGTTCTTCTGCTCTCGAGACCCGCTGCATCAGATCGCGATCCCCGGCTACAGATAATCCAAGTCAAGGTGATCCCACCGTCGTCGTCGTGATTCCGAGATGTTTTCAGAGCATCAGCATAGCGCCCGCACGGTAAATTGGAGAGCCATCCCGCTGGTGCACGCGCGCGCGAGCTTTCAATTTTTCACGGCAGCGCAGAGCTCTAAATGGGAGGATCGTTGACCTTTCTCGAGAGGGGTAATACATCTCCAGGCGTAGAGCCAAATCTCAGATTGAATTCGGGTGACCCACTCGTCGGTAGTGTGACTTTCTGAGCTACGATTGTCATCAAGATAGAGCAGCTTTATAGCTTCGCACTTTTCATCGATGATGCATCTCGCGATGCGCATGTCATAGTTGTCGCTACGAACTCATGTTTCATCCACGTGTGATTCATTTTGTCTATGACAACCTAATTGACTAGTTCTGTGACGGATATTCTACACTACTGGTCAAAAGTCTGAGGACACCTGGGAATCATCAAGCTGATGATTTTCAGAGTTGGATATCTCAGAACCTAATGGTCGTAGAGAGCTCTGCGTGGTCGCATTTTGTAGCTTATATCGAGCACTTTCAAGTCTATTTTCAGTATTTTCCGTCCCGCGTATTATACCGGAGCCACACGAGTCAGAAAAATGACTTTTTTCGCAATTTTTCAGGCAAGGTACGAACTCCTGACGGTTTTGGAGAGATTGTTAGATCGCTATGAGACCAATGACATCTTTAAGCCCATGAAAAAACTTTGGAAATCCGTTTTTGAACGTCTCTAAAAGTGGTTCTGGCATTGAGATATGACAGATTGTCTGCGGGTGTTTTTCTTTCAAAAAATTACACGGTTAATCCAAAAGTGAGAAACAGCCCAGTCCAAGGTCGGTAGCCTTCCCTTTCGATGCCTATCTCGATGCTTAGTCGAGCTCTTGCAGAAATGAGGATCAGCTGCCCCAAAGTGGGCTGTTTCTCATCATTTTTGGATTATAAAGGGATTTTTGAGAGAAAAACTCCCTCACTAAATTACTTGGATCTCGGGACTAGAACCACTTTGAAAAACGTTCAAGAGCGGATTTTGAAGGTCTTCTCATGGGCTTGAAGATGTCATTGATCTCATAGCGATCCAACAATCTCTCCAAAATCGGGAGGCGTTCGTACCTTGCTTGAAAAATTGCGAAAAAAGTCATTCTTCTGATTCGTGTGTCTCTGCTATAATACGCGGGATGGAAAATACAGAAAATAGATTTGATAGTGCTTAATATGAGCTACAAAATGCGACCACGCAGAGCTCTCTACGACCAATAGGTTCTGAGATATCATGAAAATCATCAGCTTGATTCCCAGGTGTCCTCAGACTTTTGACCGGTAGTGTACATCCACTGTACTTCTGTTGCTCTAGCGATCTATTCATTTTGAATTTCGTTGAATTTCGTTGAATTCTATGCAATGACCAATTTCATAACGAAATCCCACTCAAAAAATCGTAATCGTGAAAATACGATGATTGTGATTTTTAGAGTGGGATTTCGTTACGAAATGGGTCATCAAATACGACTAAACAAAACTCGACAAAATCCAAAATGGAAACTGTTCAAAACCCTGTAATTGAGGACCGAATTCAGAGAGTAATGAAGAAGCCAGAGTATTCATTGATTTCGAAACGATGGTATCGCAATTACAGAATATTTACCAACTTGGAAAAAGGAAAAATCCAGGGACTTTGATGGTTGCATAACCTGGAGAATCCAGGCATTTCATTCAAACAATTCGAAAATACAGATTCTCCGTGTCATTAGGCGCGAAGATGAATAATTTGTGAAATAATAGCACCTCAGCTCGCTATTTCGTCGAGCGCTGAAGATCTTGACTCGATACCTTGTATGAACGAAAATTGATAGAATATGCTGTAGAGCTCCTGTCTTCTTTCAGCATTGTATTTTGGACTTGGGTGATTTCTATTCTGATACTGAATTCCCTGGAAATAACGGGAATGCTTGTTAGCCAACTCGACAGACACCCTAAATTATTCACTTGTTTGGAGAGTATAAGTATCGTGTTCTGTCGCACTTATCGTCATACATTTTGGTCGATGTCAGATGAGAACGGTATAGGTCTATTTCAGATTCCCAAAATATGATTTGATATTTTGAATGCTACTTTTATTATTGATCATCGCCTTACAGCGAAATTCCAGCGACACTATGTGGAGTAGAAGCCCTCTTGTGAGGTGCATAAATCATTTCCCCCAAAAGCAATCACCAATTAGTATCGCCATTCAGAAATCCAAAGTCGTTTTTTGAAAATCTGATATAGACTTATACCGTTCTTTTACAACTTGGGTCCCCGGCTTTCGCCTACATCCCGGCTCACCCCCATAGGCGTGGAGCAGGGGTACGTCCTGCAAGCGCGACCACTTGGTGACCCGAGGGACTCTCGGCTCAAGGAAGCCGAGGCGAGACTTCAGCCCCCCCCCCCTACACACATAAAGGGGCGGGTACGGCTGTGCGTTGGGCAGCCGGACCCAAAAGTCGGTAGTCGGTCCATGGGTTGGGTCATCTTTCGATCACTTGTGGCCCCCCCGAGATGGCCTCCTTCTGGTGGATAAGTCGTCCAGGCTCGTACTGTGATCTTCCGGAAGTAATCCCAATACGAGTCCTTGAACTTATCCATTCCCGGGCATCATAGCTGCCGTGTCCACCGGACAGAGATGTACCCCTGTGAACCTGGCCCGCCAAATTGGCCCAAAATATGCTTGTGGTAGGCCGGAATTTGCTGAATTTGCTTGTCCAAGTCTCGAATTTTGGTCCGGCTGCGTTTTTGAGTTATGAGCCCTCAAAGTAGCCTAATTCCACCCCCCCCCTCCCCACTCCTCCTTCCGTGCACTTACAGAAGTGCCCAGATCTCCGCGAATTTAGCTGCTGGAGGGACGCACGCGGGCTCAAATTGAAGCTTGAATTTTGGGCCATCGCAAGCAAATATAGAAAAATCGAAGTAATTACGTTGAAGTACCAAAAAACTGCTCGCAGTGTCCCGTGTTTAAGCATACGGGCGGGTGGTCGGCGGAGAGGGGACAGTCGAGGGAGAAGAGGAGAAGCCCCGCGCAGACGCATCATCGTTCAAAAAACTTGTCTGCTGCGCTGATGATGTGCGTCTGATCGTCGTCGTCGTTCATCACGCTGTGTTTACACCGGTACCGAGGTCGACGAGCACCCTGGGCACTGGCCCTGGACTCTCGCTGCTCTTTGGATGAATGCGTGTGTTACAGGGAGAAGCTGCGTGACATCCTGGACGACGTCGCCAACATGTGCTGTGTGCCTGTGCACCACGACGCCCGGGGCTCCACGCCCGACCTGGTGCACCGGCGGTGGTCTTCTTGCCCAGTCTTCTATCGAGTTACGTCTTTTCACATTCTCGTTGGAATCGGACTAGATGAAAGTACCGTGATTGCGAATGTGCCTTATATGCTTTTTTTTAGCAATACTTCGAGGCCGAGACATTTTTACACAATAGTTTTAGGATTCACTGCTTCAAGTTGCTGCTCATATGTGGACCCGAAAAACTATTCTCCCTTGACTCTAAACGTGTTAAATTTTTGTACATTGAGTTGATCATCATGAATTGAAATTGAGTCTTACTATTTTGATTCATGGTTCTCTTGTCTCATTTATTCTTGGAAGACATTGTATGGTATGAACTGATTTCATGCTTTTTCATGCGATTGACATTTCTACAGTAATCGTTTCACATCAGTGGGATCTCAGCACTATACAAGCGCAAGGCTTGCAGCTTATTCGGTTCTATATGCCGTGCTGAACTTGGTCAACTCAGAGCCTCTCCAGTGAGAATAGAGGCATAATCAAAAGTCACATATTGTGCTAGTGATCATTTAAAGTACTGCCAATCATTTATGGCTCATTACATATCTCATGTTTGAATCATGCAAAGTCTAAATTGAATTGTCCATACCCACACTGTTTAAATAATATTCTTTTGGAATCGGTGAAGAAATACTCTACCCTTGACTTTGAGAGGGGAACGATAGAATAGTGACATCAACTTAGATTCATTGACTTCTATCAGGTGCAGGCTATTAATGCTTTGAGGTCTTTTCATTGCAACACTGTTAGTATACATGCAAGACTTCTAGGCAATCGCTGCTAGGTGAAAAGATTTTGAAGTGTTGGTCATGTGTAGACTCGGATATCAGTTTACAAAATGATAGATGAGACACTCAAATGAGAACTGTGAGTGAATTGATATAGCGTTTACTGTAGAATTGAACTAACTCATATCAGAACATCCAAATTTGGCAGGATGATCTTATCCCTACACTAACAATGACAAGTTCTCATTCTCAAGCTGTGACAAAACTCCAAACAGATCTTCATCTTGGAAATCTTGTGAGAGTCAAAGCGCTTCTGAAAATATTGAGTCACTCAAGTTTTGCATCACTAACACTTCAAACTGATTGAACGATCAAGTGGTGGGTTATTCCTTTCATTGAAATGCTATTGATGCATGAAGAGATGGCAGGTTCAAGTGATGGAATTCCTGCCTCCTTGTTTGAAAGAATATGCAACAGAGCTCTAACACAAGGAACTTGGATGACAATTTCCCAATATCAAAAGATAAGAATTTGACTCTGAAGCTCCCAGGCCTTTGAATTGAATCTTATATGCTCAATCTACATACATCAAATATTGGCTTAGAGCGCAAGGTGCATGAAAAGACGTAGCCGTAGCTTGATAGAGGACTGGGCAAGAAGACCACCGCCGGTGCACCAGGTCGGGCGTGGAGCCCCGGGCGTCGTGGTGCACAGGCACACAGCACATGTTGGCGACGTCGTCCAGGATGACACGCAGCTTCTCCCTGTAACACACGCATTCATCCAAAGAGCAGCGAGAGTCCAGGGCCAGTGCCCAGGGTGCTCGTCGACCTCGGTACCGGTGTAAACACAGCGTGATGAACGACGACGACGATCAGACGCACATCATCAGCGCAGCAGACAAGTTTTTTGAACGATGATGCGTCTGCGCGGGGCTTCTCCTCTTCTCCCTCGACTGTCCCCTCTCCGCCGACCACCCGCCCGTATGCTTATACACGGGACACTGCGAGCAGTTTTTTGGTACTTCAACGTAATTACTTCGATTTTTCTATATTTGCTTGCGATGGCCCAAAATTCAAGCTTCAATTTGAGCCCGCGTGCGTCCCTCCAGCAGCTAAATTCGCGGAGATCTGGGCACTTCTGTAAGTGCACGGAAGGAGGAGTGGGGGGGGTGGAATTAGGCTACTTTGAGGGCTCATAACTCAAAAACGCAGCCGGACCAAAATTCGAGACTTGGACAAGCAAATTCAGCAAATTCCGGTCTACCACAAGCATATTTTGGCCCAATTTGGCGGGCCAGGTTCACAGGGGTCAGAGATGTGCGGTCTCCCGCTCTTGTGGATGCTGAGTATCGCTATAGTGCCGGGAGTTTGTCAGACTTTAGGGCCGAGACATCGAAGTGTCTCAGCGGTCTCAGTCCCCCTTGCGGGAGGGGCCATGGCAACACCGAGCACCAGTCTCGGGGCCAGGCTCTTCCCTACCGGATTCGGGATGAAACCCAGGCGCGGTGTCCTGTTAACTGTTGGGACTGGATGATCGTCACACCCCTCCGGATTCGTACATTTTGAAGTCATACTCTTCGAACTTGCGACATCTGTTTTCTGATTAAAATTAATGATATTGGATTCGTAAATGGGTATCAATCCACGGGGTCGCTTGAACCGCAGAGCATCTTGTTTCGGCAAGAGTAATGTCCAGTTTGATTCTGGGGTCCAAGCAATTTTTTTCATGATGTCAATCAGATGCATTCATTACACGTTCGCTGCGGAGGATGGAATTGGTGATCTTTCCGCAGGTGCGGTGGGGCCCACCGGTGGGCCCCGGTCAATGTTATTTCCCATAAGGCCGAACTCCTCAGCACCGGGCAAAAGACACGCGGGGCCCACCGGTGGGCCCCGCCGCCGCAGCGAACGTGTTAATTAATCAATATCTTGCGGATATCGATTCACGAATTCGATCCAAGCGATTTTCTGTTTCTATCGACTATTATTCTGATCATGACTGAGACGAAGCGATTTGTACAAAAATAACGAAGGTAGAAACATTTCTTTGATTCATCCCGAGATATTTCAAATCTGTGTTTGAATGCTAAGTCCTAAATAAAATCAGTCTCTGTGCAAGCAAAATCCGAAGCAAAACCGGAAACGTGAACTGCTCCGCTTGCATTGGTGCACAAATTTAGGTATCATAATTCGATCGTCGAGTGCAAGCATTCTGACATTCTGACTCTCCTCCTCTCTGCCCAATTCACGTGTCTCTGAATCTGCTCATAGTCCGGCACGCGACTCGCTTATTCACTTTTACGGCGCCTTAAGTCCATTCATAAAGAGTTGCGGCTCTTGGCGGCTCTTAGCAGAGTAAAGAGTACATCAGCACGCCAATGCCAGTTATTATTTTTGAAACGCCCGCGGGGGCAATCTTTATACACTTCAGCAATATGAGATGCAGGTTCCTGTCCTTTCGCGGGCTAAAAGTATCCCGGGCGCTTGTAACTTCCGATCCTAAATACTTCATCATTTCGCGTCTTGCATTCCGATAGCATGATTTTACTCCCCGGGCACTCTGCAGGGGCCGATGTCATTACGAGAAGTTGGGCGCTGATTCAAAAAACGCCTCGTCGCATCGTCGCTTCTTGCGTCTTCTATAAGATGATCAGTAGTTGTATAATTTGAAATTCCGAAAGCGTAAGCGATTATGTCGTTGAAGCGGATGTTTGAATTAGAGCAGCGTTGATGAATGAAAGTTGCATGTACGATACATAGCATGATGACTTGATCTTTGGCTGGCACATTTTTTGGAAAGACAACCCTCCCTGCACCTTTCGCGATGTTTCAAGAAGTTTCTCGGAATGATACTTCTTTCATATACTTCACTTGTTGATACTAGAAAACATCCCTTGTTGTTAAACTTGAGAAAAGTTACTCGGCTGCTTTAATGAACCGACAGAGAATTCAAATCTAAAGATACACTCCTCCAAGTCTCGCAGTTTCACGTGAGATGCTTACATTTTTTGTCTTTGAATGATTTGTGGCTGGTTCTAAATTCTTGGTTGTTGGTTTTCGAAAAACCCCATATTTGCGTAGATTGAATATTGCGAGAAAGGTAAAACATTATGATGACTATTCCTCAAGAAATTTGTTTGGATCATCTGTCACCAACTTCTTTTACAGCGCTGGTCAATGCATTTTTGAAAATCTTACTAATTGAAACAATGAGGATGAACATTTTTGGACACGCAATGGACACCCAATGAGTTCTTACAAATATCACCAGAGCTTGCTCATTTCGTAATGATGAGTTTCTTAACGATGAAATCTCGCCATACGTTGTCGTCGGACGCAGTAATAATACCTGTTTCTGAGCATGTTTCATTTGCTCCAGGTAGGCAGACGATCAATACCATCGCAGAAATAAAAATGATTCACAAATCACCTCATCAAGGAGTATTTAATCCTAAATTTCTCGACACCGTCATACTTTTCTTGCACCTGGTTGCAAATGAAATTTTTCATATGAATTCTAACATTCGCGGTCTTGCAATGAAACTCTGTGTAATTCCGATAGTTATCCAACTACAAAATCGTTCAAAACTGTTCTTGAATCAATTCTTGCGCCTATGTCTCTTCCAACAGATCTGACTGTTATCCGTTGCGTCATCGTGACTCTAAAATTGAAGCTGTGTCAAAAATACACTCAGAGCAAATTGCCCGACGCGCCGAAGTTCCTCACGCCTTTTCTCTCTATTTGCCTGTAAACAAACAACTCATCACCAACTCAACCCTAGATGAGTGAACCCCAACCAGCTCATTCATTTCATGTGTCTCGTGTCATACATACCCGAGTACATACCAATATTCTGCCGTGTTACGGAAGAACCACATATCTCCAATGGGTTTCCTATGGAGATACGTAGGTTCATCCGTGTCACGGCAGTATAGTAAAATCTGGAATAGATATGATTTTTTTTCATGTTTTTGTACCGTACCTCGCTATAATTGTAAAATATTCTGAACCTCGCACATTATTTAAATTCTAACCCAATCAGAAAACGCCAATCGAGAAAATCCAGCTTCATTCTTGAATTGCGATAATGTTTAGAAAAAAAGGTAGTGAATTTCTGAAAATTCCAATGCAGTCCTCCTTACATAGAATTTACTACGATTCATGGAAGCAAACCATCAAGTGTTGGACCGTAACTAAAATCCCGTGATAATGATTCCCACCCTCAAATGATACATTTTTCCATTTGTCCGTGATGTTTGTTTTGATTTCCTCATTACTTGATGATTACTCATCTCTTTACATTGATTTATTGCACCAAACGACAAATAAGACCGCATCCATCATGATGCTATGATGGAAATATTAAGAGCCATATCTTCGACCCTTCAAATCTCGTATCATCATCAAACGCTTCTCAAAACAGTTCTCCCACGACTGCACAATAAAGCTGTCGAATACTTGAATCATATCAATGCGAATCAATATCAATTTGAAAACCCACTCTCAATACCAAAGATTCTCAGAAATGTTGAAGAAGCGTAAATTCTGCTTGACTTGCATACTATGTATCTAAATTAACTCGTCTTTGTAATCCGGTCACAGGGCGTCAAAGTCGTCTGAGATCCGTGACATTTGCCTGCAGGCGTTGCTTACTCTCTCGACATCAAATCCCACTGAATCCCACACTAGATAAGTAAGCGAAATCCAGTTAGCTGGGCGAATGGGTGACTATATATTCGCGCATTCAGAGTATAAGCTCATCATGCATCGCCACCAGTGTATAACAGTGAGCAAATTAACGGAAAGTCGCGGGCGCACATTCGCGAGCCTCAGGATAAGAGTGAGAGAGAGAAAGGTCGTTAAACTGTGCATGTGCAAAGACTCATGCATGCCTTACTGATGCATTGACAGAGACTACACCACATCATAGGAAGGCACGAAGCTCGAGTTCTTTTATGTGTACTATGAGCTGTGACGCTATATTTACGAGCTTCTTTCTACTCTTAGAGAATAGACATATATACCATAAGAGTATCCATAGTGTAAGACCTAGTGAAGGTATATATAGGTTAAGTCTTGAGTCCAGGCCGCTGGGCAAAATCATAACTGCGCCTCGACCTAAATCTGCAGAGCAAGATCCTGTGTGAGCGCGCGGCGAGCTGTGAGGCCTGTGATGTCTTATAATCTTTTCTTATAACCCTATCCGACACATCATTGGTTGCACGATCATGCCATGATTACGATCTCACGTCGAGGTAGATCTTGCTCATAAATTTTTGCCAATTTGTGATTTTATCCGGTATTGTATATCCTGTTACCGGAGGCGCCGCTTTCTTGTCTTACATCAGAGTAGATTTGCGCTTCTGCAACAAAGAGTTCACTGCAAAGCTCACTGTCCATAGATACTTCACAATCCATAACTTCAGAACTTATGATACACGTGAGATTCGGTTAGCATTAGAGTTTCTAAGCTTAACAGTAATAATTTGTGAGGATCACAAAGTTTCTATGGAACAGAGATCCTTGGTCAATTTGGGTTGATATTTGCCAGGCTCTTGAAGAAAGGGTCAGACAAGGGGTAAATGGAACGCAGATCTTGACGAAACTCTGCCAACCATCTTGTTTCCGTGAGAAATGAAGGCAGCTCTAAAGGTTTCACGTGACGGGACCAAAGGTACAAATATGAAGATCAGCATTGCTTCTATCGTCTCATGTAGAAAAACGTCTACACAGTTGTTTAAGTAGTATGGGCAATGCTAATCTGTGTCGCTGTACGTCGGCACAGGAAGCTTGGCCAAAACCCTTTGGAATATCTTCATTCTCATCTACGGTTATTCCTAGAGTTTCTTGAAGATCCAATACCACAAAGTTGAACCTCTGCTCGCCAGCCCATGCATAACCAATCACATGGAATCTTCCGATATCTTCGATGTTCTCAACAAAAAAACGAATACCGTCACGGATTATAGAGACTTGTTCGATCAATAGGTGTTATTTTGAAATTCTTAGAATTTTTGGAACATAGTTAACATATAAATCGTATGACGCTGAGAGACTGGCAAGAAGAGGTCATGGTCTGTAGGTCGTGTATTAGTCTGAAACTTTGGGAATCATCTCCTCTGGGCATCAAAAGAAGATCAAAGATGCAGAGTCGAATCCTCAAGCGTTTCAGAGTTACAGTCAATGACATTAGCATTGCCAATGCGTACCAAAATATGTTTCTTTGCTGTAAACATAGCCCTGTATTGACAATGCTAACGTTATAGAAGGCTGTGTCTGAAGTACTTGAATGTTAGGGTTTAGACTTGTAGTCCCAACATTTCAACCTTATCGATGGCCCACAGACCACGATCTCACCTCGTTATATTGATCCAATCTCTTCGATTATCACTACCTGGGAGTTATCCATCTATCAGAACATCAGTAACAAATGATTATTATCGGTAAAATGTCGGGATCAATTTCTGACAAAGATGTTTGCATGCTTCCATGGATTCACACGATTTTTTTTGACTTGAAAAAAAAGAGTGGTTTGATTGTATGTTGACTCTTCGGACTGCAGTTACAAAATGCATATGGGGTTACGGATACAGTGAGATACATCAAGCGAGCCGTATCGTACAGGAAGTTTACGAATGTCGCAATGCGCCAGACATCATCACTTTCAATGTTACTTTAGTATCTGTAAAAGTTTTATTTACTTTCAATATTTGACACTGACATACTCCTCCAATCTGCCAGATCTAGCGAATTGTGAGATTGCGTATTTGGTATCAGCTGATCTTGTTAATGTTGTAATACATGGACTTCATTATGCCATGTATGTTTGCTTATTGGAAAGAATAAATATAGATCTTCAGACTGTTTTCTGCTATCTCTGTCGAGTCCTCTTAGATAATTATCATGGAACTACAGATAGTATCCTGGTCTAGTTATCACTTTTTCTATGGAGTTGTAATTGCTAAATAGCCATCCAGAATCAAATTCATCAAAGCAACTGTTGCATGATTTCTTCTGGCTCTCTTCTTGATTAGATTGATGACATCGATATCTTCTTGATTCTGATAATATTTTCTTGGGTGTCTTCCAGCAATATTTGCTTCAAAAATAGTTGTTAACTTCTCAACAAGAAATTACCAACTTCCTCTTTAGATATCCCACAAAAGACAGAGGAAGCATTGCACCTGCCATTCACGTTTCTGTCTCTTAAAATAAATATTTCGTTCCTAACAGTAAGCGATGTGGTCGGTAGTGCGAAAATCGGTTCTCGCAAAATCGACCATTTAGACATACTCCCGACGCGACGGGAAGAATCGAACACGCATTCGCACACTTCTAGGAGCGAATCTATTTTCGAATGTAGCATGTGGGCATACACGACAATCCAATAAGCCTCTGATGTGATGCTTAGCGGTTCAAATTTCACGAAAACCACGTGAATCGATTGCTCGGGTTGTCCGGGGAGGGTCCCGAGTCACATAAGAATTCTTGCATGTTTGCTATACATATAGAGATGCATGTATGATTACTAACGAAGATTGTACTTGACCAATTGCACGTCAAACTTTGAACTACTCAATTCTCATTTTGATGAATGGTTCTCGCAAATAATAGTGGCTTCTATATTCTGTGTTTAGTTTTACCGTGTATTTGTTTTGAATCAGTTGAATATTGGTATGAGTTTGTTCCCTGTAAGCAATCATTATGTTTGAAAAAACTGCACTCGCATTCAACAGAGCAGCGAATACACTTATTATTTGCAATAGATGCATGCACACGTTCGTATACACATAATTTTACTTCCGCAGGCGAGTATAGTTAGAAATCGTGCTCTTATGTCTAAAGTGAATGGAAAGTATATACCTGACGACATTCGGTTAACGATCATTCTTTTTTCTGGCTTGTCAGATACAAGTCAATGTCACAATCAAGAATGCTCTCAACCATCGAAAAAAAAAACGATCATAACAATCTTATTCGTTTGGTACTGAATACAAATCCATAAGCTATGTTCATTCTTACAGAACAAACATATAAAAGTCAAAAAGTCGAGATATCCCTGCTTCCTTGGACGTGTACAAATCAATGAAGTTCTTCCAGAACCAGTCCCACAAAAAGATTCAAAATGCATAATGCATCTCTGCGCATCCCTTCAGAATCCAGCTCCTGTTTCATCCAAAGGATTTTCAAGCAATGCACATCCATGTATGCACCAGACCGCAAAACATCGTTTCCTGACCATCATCGTCTCTTGTATATACCTATGTGCAATTGCAATGATGATGACGGCACGCGCGCAATTGAAAACCGAGCGCCAATTATTCACGATTATTTTCGCATTCCACGCGCTCCTCGTGAGTATACAGTGCACCCATTGCAGAGTGCAAAGAGAATTAGTCGATTCGACCGCATGTACGGAAGATGATATCCCTAGTGCGTCACCGATCGCTGAATATAAAGCAACGCTTTGCTTCTGATGATGCTTCTAATCGCTTTGGCATACCCCAGAACATAGGCAACGAATATCTGCGCACCGTCTGTTCGATTCACGGCCATTGTATATCGTTAGAAGAGCATAATAGTCCTGTCCTGATGGCTAGTACATTGGAAGAAACGCGCCCCTGAAACGCCTTTTGATTGCACTAAATTATACCATCGTCGAACGACCAGACGTTGCGCTGGTACTCTTTTTTAGGCTTAGTTTTTCTGGCTCTGAGATCATTTTTGATCATTGTCAATCGATCTGTTTTTTTTCTCGTTAATTTGCCACTTCTCCAAATTACTGAAATTGTCAGCTCTGTTGCAGATACCATTGACATTGAAAAGAAGCGAGAAAATTCTGTATTTCATTGTAGCCTCGTAGGTGGTCAAGTTCTGTAAAGTGGGTGCCGCCCGGAAATTCCTCTTCGCAATTAATGTATTGGGAGTGGTCAAAGTGGAAGGACAATAATTCTTTTCTTGTGAGGACTGATTGAATAACTATTTTCTATCATTAAGACGACGGTTGACTTTGAATTCATGTCTTAAGACTCATTAATCATGACGCACTATAACTTTACTGTTACTCATCAACGGAAATCTTCTTCTCCGAGCTCTAATTTGCCGTCTAAATATGATAAAATCTTTCGTAGGTAGTTCCACCACAGGGTTAAGAGTCCGGCCAATTTTGTAACACAATTTCTGTTTAAGAATATCCATCAGATTCCAAACAGTAAGTCATGGAAACTTTGAGCAAAAACTCTAAACATAGATTTGGAGTTTGATTGTAATATTGTCCTTCACATCACAATCACTTGCGGTTTATCCAATATACCTTGTCTCGGTACAAGAATCAAACGCACAACTTTTACATAGGCATTAGTCCTGCGAACTATGCTCCCCTTATTCGCGTGCGCCATGCGCGTGCATGATGTGTACATATATACAACAGATGTTCGGCTACTTTTTCTATATGCCCGATCACGCTTCAACGCCTTTTCTTCATAAAACGGCACGTGCCTGGATTCGTAAACCGTTTGTGTTCGTGATTGTCTTCACTGCTGTCCTTACATAGTTATTAAAAAAGCTTTTTCCAGTATTAATACGGTTCTAATTTCATGTGTACTTTCTAACTTCATTAGAAAGTTGAACTGATTATACTGTATATTAGTGTCGCGTTTGAATAAAAAAGTGACGGTTAGTTCTCTGGAATCGAAGTCCAAACCTTGAAATTGTGCGCTATGCATTGAAAATGATCATTTTTACCCCTGACAACTATCGTGGGCACGTGAACTTGATAGAAAATACATAAGACAATGTTTCATTCTCCAAATGTCCAACTTACTTGTCTTGCACTAACAAAGACGAGAGCATCAGTTCTGCAGAACATGGATTTCGATGAATCTCTGGGAAATATCTTGTTCTGGTGACAAATGAAGGTATCTTCAAGAGTTTGAAACACTAGTCCTCTAATCTTGAGATGCAGCTACATAGATTAGTGTAACCAACTGTATCGAGGGATAAGAAGCCCGCTGGATCATTTCCTCAAAGATACATGCCTACATTTCTCACAATGCAAGATGATTTTCAGAATTTCGTCGAAAGTCGTGTACCGCAAACCTAGTGCTTTTCTTGTGAGAGGTTTTGTAGATCATGGAATTTGAAAACGTTTTCATGACGTACTCTGTATGATAAACCAGACTCTGCGTGTTTCTGATTTTATCCAGTGAGCTTCACGCTTCCTGAAACTATTGTCAGGTCTTGAAGAGGAGCAAGATATGAATGACTCCCGTGATTCAAGAAGATTGGTTGATTGCGAATGTCAATGCTTGGTGGTGATAATCCAAGTTCATCAGAAATCATTGAAAAAAATAGCGTTTTTGTACTGTTTCTGCGAATTTTAGACATTTTTGGAAGGATTGTCTCACAGAAATTCTAAAAACTAAGAATATCTTGGACCTCGCAACTTGCATCTGTTTCGCCGGAATATTTGGCGACATTCACAAAGATATAATATTTGGGCTGCAAATGTACCCTGGTTCAATCCTATACCATGGACTTGGAGATATTTGAGCTTTTTCCTCGTATACATAAATATCAGTTCAGTGAAATAGTCAATCGAGTTGACGATGTCAACTTTAGCTATGTCCAATAGCCATTTTCAGGTGAATTTGGTTGAACGTAAAAAGTACAAACAACGTGACAGTTTTCGTGTCAAGAACAACAAAAAAATCAAATTTATTGAACAAACGATTGGTCTGTATATGAAAGGCCAAATTGTTTTATATCTCTTTCATGAGGATAATGATATTATAAATGTTCAACAATGCTACTAAACGTTTAACACGTGGTTATGATGGATGTTGAAATTGACGATGTGTTTGAAGTCCGACGAATAATCATCGCGTGCGCGCGGGAGGAGTCGATGTCTTACAAATAGATCGTAGAGAGCGAGAGAAAGATAAAAAGAGCAGAGAGCGAGTTCAAGTTAGGGTGGGCTCATCTCCAATTTTGGCTGCGCCTCAAGCTTTACGTCGACCGTATTAAGTTTCACTCAATATTTTCCACGCTGAAAAAAAAATCGGTTTCACCGCCACAACTTACTTGCAAACTTTCTTCAATTGCACAATTATTGCTGACCTCCTGATTCGCACTGAAATTTGCAGACATAGCGAAACTGTTGCATCAGGTCTACCTGAAGGCTTTTCAATTTCCTTATCGTAACTTGTTACTATCTCATTCATAATATTGTACAAATGTACTACTGTCTCATCAACTTTCGGAAATGAAGAAATGAATTGGTTCTTTACACAGCTAACTTTTTTCTGCAAATGAATCACAAAGTTGTTCTCGATCGATCTATATGTGAAAGTAATGTAGTTTTTAAAAGGTCTTGTGAAGATGGAATATTTCTGTTCTTAATGAAATAAAGTCGGTATCTTCTATGCACTTCCATTCAAACGTTTCCAATCTCAGTTTTGAAATAGAATTTCCAAAAAACTCTCCAAATTGAAGAAATTGAGAGAAAATCCATATCTTCCTCTATTTTTATCAGCTGACATGTAAAATTTGTCAATGAAATTCTTTCCATTTCTAAGAGGATGAGTCAAGCAGTCGTTATGCTTTAGTTATGAAATCATAGCGCTGTGTTACAGATCTAGTTATGATTCATTCGAGTATTTGGTATTCTGGTTTGTTATTCACCAGCTTGATTAATGAAGGTCGGAGTGAATAACAATCGCAATGTTGTCTAATACTGATCGAGGCACTTGAAACTATTTCTCGCCGATCTTTTGTTTTCTGAAGTGAAATATTTCTCCGCCAGACTAAATACATCTTCCTTTACATGCTGGCACTGTCACTTCCGAAATAGATCGGTCCAAGAATAGAATCACTTATCATCGGCCCAACTCAAATTGAGACACCTGCATTCTTATCCACAAAACTCATCACGTATCTGAGGTTATAGACTCACTCGACCTCTACAAACTCATTGAAACCTATCTGAACTGAGAAGCCATCAATCAGCTTCACGCTACAACGTGTCTTCGTGCAACATTCCCCATCAGACTTTGAAATTGTCCATGTAATTCTTCACGATGAACAAGGTCTTGTAAAAATTGAAGCATGGCATCAAGTAGTGCGAAAGAATCTTGCAAGCTTTGTACTCTCACTTGAAACTCTATTTGATGCACGCCGCAAGATTTCCGACAATAAAGACGCCGCGAGTAAGAAACCCTGTAAAAATTTTACCACGGCATATCTATCACATTGTCTCAATGAATAAAAGATGGTCTTCATTGAAGCATTAGCTCGATCTAATAGACCAATGCACTGAGTTGCAGCATGCTGCAGCATCATCATCATCAGAAGGCGATAGCGCGAGCCGCGAGAACGTTGTATAGCGTTTCGCATCTTAAGAACCAGGACACTGGATATATATAGAGCAGAGGGATCGGGGTCGTTACGAAAATATACACAAAGCGGTATCGTTGCTTGCGCCAGTCAAATACGATTTCGTCCTATGAATTTCGCGAGCGCCCACGTCTAAATCGTTCGTCGTCATCGTCATCATCATCACAACGATCGCATTTGTCGCACGCGCTCGTTGACGCGTATAGAAAAATTGCCAAAAATTGCGTGTGCGGCTGTGTTGTCTTAGTCCAGACGGAATTGAGATGATCTCGGATTCCTAGCTCTATACCGCCTTGCTATACTCTTGTAATTTCGAATTCTTCATTCATGGCTTGCGTTGGATCGATAATTTAAATATCCCAAAGTGAGTTTGAAAGTTGTACCTTGTTTGTATCTGGGACACTGGAAAAATAATTTTTCTCGAGAGATTTTCTGGAAGTAGCATTGATATACTCATGCACTTGACCAGAATTTAAATTGCTTCAGTGAACGAAATCCTTCGAAAATGGAACTCTTCTTGAAGCTTTAAATTGTGTGAACCCATAGGATTGACTATGACCAATGAAAAGTATAGTGAGAGTTCTTGAAGAGTATTTTCAAACATTTCCTATCATCGAATTGGGTCATTTTGGTACGATTTTGGTACTTTTTACTTTGTTTGCCAGGGCTCGAAATTTCAACATGCATTGACACAACCCACCTCAATCAGTGGTCGATCGAAAGCTTACTATCTCAAAATTCAATTGACGGGCTTTTAAGTCTCCAATTCGACATCTCTAGGATCGGAGCAGTAGTGTGCCAGAGTTGTACCCCGACCGGGCAACTATGGTACACTTACAAAATATTTCAATTCTACCCACCATCATGCAAGTAAATCAATTTTAATCATTCAGAAGTCTTGTCGGAACATTTTTCAACCCTCAATGACCGTCTCTAAATTCAAGATAAGTCACAGAAGAGCTATCGTGCAGAATCGATCCAAAGTCACCCTGCCGCGATGCTTCTTACCTAGAGTGAGGTAACTTTGGTACAGTTTTTACTAGTTTTTCTTTGTTTTTCATTAATTGAAAATCCTAAAGGCTGTAAATACCCCAATGTATAGCGATGATTTCTTCGATATGGAGATATAAGTGGTCAAAATGTACTATTATCCACCCGAACTTCGTATGATCATAAGTTCGTTCCCAAACAGTTTTTGCCGGGTATTCGCTGCCAAAACACCATTTTTGAAAAATGCTCACATAAACCAACACATTTAAATCATTCATGCACCATCTATGGTGGTTAAACACATTGTTTATGTGCATCAATCGGGAAGTGCAATATTCCAGAGCTATAAAACTATTTGCTTTGCCAAATGCAGCCTTAAAGGTCATTTTTCAGAGATGTACAAAAGTTGCACCCGGTGTATCTAAATTACCTAATCTGACGGTATGAAATTTTCTTTCCCACATTAAATTGATGATTTTGGTATTGATATGTCAGTCTTCAACTTACGTTGGATACGTTATGTACCGAAAATTTCACAAATTCTGGTTTGTTCTCACAGTGTAAGATGTCTTTTTGATGTTCCAAGCTGACATCGTAAAAGTATATTTAGTTCAAATTTAATCCTTCAAAGAAATCTAAAAATTGCGAGAGGCCTCAAATAATTTGACTTTCGCTCAAAACTCGAGTAATAAGAAAGTTGGCATGTCTTTCATATTATATCTCTGGCTTCCATCGTGTAAGATGCAGTATCACTGTAAGCAGCATCACTGCTTCAGGCTGTTGCCTCATAGATAGACTCTATAGATAGTTGATTCCAATGATGAGTAAGAAAGCTAGACCCTATATACTTGCAATTCAAAATATCAAAAATATTGACAAAGGTGCATTATGTTATTGATCTGCATTACGTTCTTCCGCCTCATTTGCAGATATCCCGAAAGTGGTAGTTCGTACAGTGTTCTGTCAAATAACAATGAAACTGTACATTATTTCGAGCAAAGTGCCAATCGAGGAAGTATTCATTTATTGAAAATTTTGATCAAACACGAGTTCCAATACATCTTTAACTATATTTTGAGTAACTTCACCTCATCACCCAGTCAAGAGAATTCCGAGTCTTTTTCCAAAAAATGTCCAGGAAAATCATTGCACGATGAAGACTATTTATCACATCACAGTTTCCCTTGATTTTCCCAAACCGTAGCCCATTCTGATCTTGAACTTTCTTTCAGGGCGGTGCGCCAGTGTCGTAGTGTTCCCCTTAGATTGACGTGTCGCTTTCTTTTCGCGGTGATCATTAGTAATTGTTGATTCGGGAACTGTTAACAAATAGTGATTGCTCTTTTTGCTGGTGACATTCACTCTACTTACGATATACTTTCATTAAAATGAATGTACTATTGTTTTCAATAATAGGTTTCAGTTAGAGGACGATTGACACAGTATCTGGAAAAATACCCGAGGATGTTTAGGAGCGTATTTGGGTCTGTTTCTACTCACACGGTTTCTCCAGTGCAAAAACGTTTAAAGACGAATTGTTCTAATATGATCAAGGCGGCACTCTTTAGAACAAGTATGTGCTCTTGTTTGAAAGCTCTTTGCCTTGCTGCGTATCAAACTCTAGAACATAAACGATATAATATCATGAAAAGACCTCTCACGATCCCACAATGATTTATCTTTTGAGCCCACAAATCTCTTCAATTCTGACCAATTATTATTCTCAATTTTCAGACCTTCACAGCATGGTGCAACTCACATCTTCGAAAAGCTGGAACTGCAATCGACTCAATCGAAGAAGACTTCAGAAATGGGCTGAAACTCATGCTGTTACTTGAAGTCATCTCAGGCGAGACCTTACCAAAACCAGATCGGGGCAAAATGAGGTTTCACAAAATTGCCAACGTAAACAAAGCCCTCGACTATATCGCTAGTAAAGGCGTCAAACTCGTATCAATTGGTGCTGAAGGTAAGCCTATTTTATTCCCACCCCGTCATACAAGTGAGATCGAAAAATCGTTGAAGGATATGAATCCAATCAAAATTTAGCCCGATTCGAATTTGACGGAATGATTACTAACTAAGAGGCTCTATTATGATTTTTTCTGAAAATACCTCATGCTTCGATTTTTGAGTAACTTCCGAGTTCAGAAAAACGTCATACAAAATTCAATCATTGAGAAAGTAAATTTTCAATCGTTCATCATGATTCTAAATGTTCGAAAACCGCGATGTTGATCATGGAGATGCGAGATGTAAAAGTAACGTACATGTTGAATGTGAACGAAAAAAAAGAATGCTACGCAACTATATAGGTGAGCAAGAATGAGAATCTAACGGCGGTTATGCACACGTACCCGAAATGCAGAAATCGTTGACGGCAACTTGAAGATGACCCTCGGCATGATCTGGACGATAATTCTGCGCTTCGCCATCCAGGACATCTCCGTAGAAGAGATGACAGCCAAAGAAGGTCTACTGCTTTGGTGCCAACGAAAAACAGCCCCATACAAAAATGTCAACGTGCAAAACTTCCATCTATCGTTCAAGGACGGTCTCGCCTTTTGCGCTCTCATTCATAGACACCGGCCCGATCTCATCGACTATCATAAGCTCAGCAAGGACAATCCTCTTGAAAATCTCAACACAGCGTTCGATGTTGCCGAGAAGTATCTCGACATTCCTCGCATGTTGGATCCTGATGGTGAGCTAGTTTGAACAGCTTTATAGAAGATCTTATTTGAACAATATATTGATATAATATGGCTATCAAATTTCTTCTCTTGAATCGTATATAGTAAGGAAACTCTCTTTGGTTTCCGGGATCAACGTTTCCTCAGCTGTTAGGAAGATATCTCAAGCAGAAATTATTTGAAAATAATCTCGTTGCATTTCAAAATCGTAGGAATATCAAACTGATTATTTGGTCTTCTGAGAGGGCTGAACAACCAAGTACTTAGCATGACAAATTTCATTGCAATCAAATTTCTAAACTTTTGTTGGATTTAACAAGTAGTGAATTGAAGTCACGAGTATATTATTTTCTTCTGCAACGTATAATCTACTGCTTTTTTTTTGTGAAGACTACTTGTCAAGAAGGAATATGACAGCCACTTATTTTTCATAAGAAAATACTCATAGAGTCAGAGACAAAATCTTCTCCACTATCCTGTAATCCTTACATGGATCCTCACTCAGAATTGCCTTCCATTAGATTTGATCAACACTCCTAAGCCGGATGAAAGGGCTATAATGACATATGTGTCCTGCTACTACCATGCGTTCCAGGGCGCCCAGCAGGTCAGCAGCTGATTGCGTGAAGTGCTGTTGGTTTTTCCTCTCCCAAAATAATCCTACCTCAAGTAAATCCAACTAATTGACTTTGAAGAAATCCATGTTTTGTTTTGACAACTTACCCATGATTCAGTCTACACTGGTTATCCAAGGTTTTTTTCTTAATCTTTCCTAAAGACGTGGCACCCGAATCACTTTACTTGAAAATGTTCCTTTCTACTTCCGGGAACAATGAGTTCTAAAGTGGTAGAAAAAGTAACAGAAACTAACATTATAATCTTGGAAAGGAATTCGTGTATAAATATTTGTCAAAACAACGTTTGCTGATTGCGGTTCATGTAGCAATGATTGAGTTCTTTTCTTTCAAGAGATGGAAAACTTTCATCGATTCAGAAAATTTCCATTTCATTTTCATGAAAGGAACCCAGTTTTTTCCTGATGCAATGTTCTTTACAAGAATTCCATAATTCAATAACCTCATCCCCATTATCCCGTGTGTGTATAGCGATGTTTGATTGCAACAACTTCTTGGACGTGTTGTGTTCATGCGTTTCGCTTGCGCCAATGTTTGAAGTGCAAATCGTGACACATATTTACAATGACGATGAAATACTTGCTAACCAATGCATGGGTTTGAGTTTCTTTTAACTGTGTTTTTCTAGATATGCGTAACACAGCCATGCCAGACGAGCGAGCCGTTATGACGTACGTGTCCTCGTATTACCACTGTTTTAGTGGGGCACAAAAGGTGTGTGAACATTTTTTTACTAACCCTTGATGTCTTTTTTTGCTAAGTGTTGATGTTACGACGAAGATAATTATGCAGAGTTTGACCATCTTATTATTTTCAAGAATATTGTATTAAGCATTCAAGTATCATATCTTTTCGAATTCATGGTAAGCATTCCATCTTGCAAAATTCAGAGTTGCTTTCGTAGATTTTCATAAGGCACTCAAACCGCTTGTATGTCAGTCAAATATTGAACCCGAGACCGTGACTACTGGATATCCACAACTCACATTACGAATGAGCAAAGAACAACGACAAGTCACTCATCATTTTGTCATCAGCTGAACTAGTAATAGAGGTCAATTTTGCTCACACGAATATTCTTTCAAAATTTCACTTCTAATTGCTCATTTTTACAAGCTTATTTTCATATAAATGGCAATGAATACTGTTTTTTAAAATTCTGAAGTATTTTTTCTAAAATCTTGTTGATTTACAGGCAGAAACGGCTTCGAACAGAATCTGCAAGGTATTGAAGGTCAACCAGGAGAATGAGCGTCTGATGGAGGAGTACGAACGTCTTGCCTCAGACCTTCTGGAATGGATTCGTCGCACGATGCCCTGGTTGAACAGCCGTCAAACTGACAACTCACTAGCCGGCTGCCAAAAGAAGTTAGAAGAATACCGAACTTACAGGCGCAAACATAAGCCTCCAAGGGTCGAGCAGAAAGCCAAGCTCGAGACCAACTTCAACACGCTACAAACGAAACTGCGACTGAGCAACAGGCCTGCCTACATGCCCACCGAAGGCAAAATGGTATCAGACATAAACAAAGCTTGGAAGGGCCTCGAAGGTGCGGAAAAGGCCTTCGAAGACTGGCTTCTGTCCGAGATGATGAGGCTCGAAAGGTTGGAACATCTCGCGCAAAAGTTCAAGCACAAGGCCGACGCGCACGAGGACTGGACCGCCGGAAAAGAGGAGATGCTGACCAGTCAGCACTTCAGGCAATGCAAGCTCAACGAGCTTAAAGCCCTCAAGAAGAAGCACGAGGCTTTCGAGTCAGACCTCGCCGCCCACCAGGATCGCGTTGAGCAAATCGCCGCTATCGCTCAGGAGCTCAAGTGAGTCGTATTTCCAGAGAGATATCAATCACCCGCGATTTTCTTTCCTTTAACTTCTCAAAAACTTACACTTATTTCGTGTATTCAATCCAAACGGCTCATTGTCATGCCAAAAACTTGAATATTATTCCGCAAAAGTCCAATTTCTTGATTTTGTCACCGATTGTGATCAATAACAAAATAACAATGCTTGCATCACAGTATTTTTGGTAAGAGCCATCTTTTGCCATTTAGCTCCCAGCGTATTTGAAGAAAATGAAAAATTTATAGCCTAGTATCTGGGGTTCTAGAGAATACTTTTGTGATTTTGGATTCAAGAGCTATTCGACCAACTTGAACGAACAAGTAGAGACTCAAATCATCGACTTGATATCTCTTGGTCTAACATGAAGAGCTGACACAGCTCGTACCTTTATTGCTCCTCACAAGACTAGAAATACATTTCTCAGATATAAGTCTGCTGTTGAAATATGAATGACTTTTACGATGCGTTGTATGATTTTAATATCTCATTGCAGTACACTCGAGTACCACGACAGCGCATCAGTCAATGCTAGATGCCAGAGAATCTGCGATCAATGGGACCGCCTCGGCTCGCTCACCCAACGCAGGCGTCAAGCTCTCGACGAGGCCGAGCGTATTCTCGAAAAGATCGACGTACTTCATCTCGAATTTGCCAAGCGCGCTGCGGTGAGTCTCAAATTGACGGAACCAAAGCACTTCGTGGGGAATATAGCTATTTTCTTAAATTTTCAAAGTAAATTTCAATATTTGAGCATGTCAGCTTAGTACTCATTAAACAATTTCGGATTGAAAAAAGCCCACAGATGATTTGAATCTTGGCATTTGTCTCACTATCCACTGAATGGTCAATGAAAACTCAAATTTTATTCCAGCCATTCAACAACTGGCTCGATGGTACTCGAGAGGACCTTGTGGACATGTTCATCGTCCACACTATGGAGGAAATTCAAGGCTTAATGGATGCTCATTCTGCATTCAAAGCTACTCTGGGTGAAGCAGATAAAGAATATAACTCTATCGTGGGCTTGGTTCGGGAGGTTGAGTCCATCGTTAAGCAATTCCAGATCCCCGGAGGGCTGGAGAATCCCTACACCACTCTCACTGCTTTGGTAAGTGAAATTTCCAGCCCAAGCTTCAGAATATACATAATTTTTCAACTATGTCATCATTTACATAACGTTGAAATTCTATCCAGGATCTCACCAAGAAATGGAGCGATGTCAGACAATTGGTGCCACAGCGTGATGGCACATTGGCCGCTGAACTGCGCAAGCAGCAAAGTATCCTTTATGACCAGAATATTTTCTCATTTTCTTATATAGTTGTAATCGTAAATATCCTTCAGCTGATTAATACACTAACTCTATGGAACCCCGCCCCAATTCGTTCCTTAACGCTATAATACAGATAATGAATTGCTCCGGAGACAGTTTGCTGAAAAAGCAAATGCTGTTGGGCCATGGATTGAGCGTCAACTTGATGCTGTTACCGCAATTGGTATGGGATTACAGGTGAGATATTCTCGATTTGAGATACAGAAGAGATTTGTAGAATACCTCCGATTCTCTGGCAGTACATCATTCAAGTCTTTAGAGACATTATTTACTTATTTACAACATTAACATAACACTTACTATTCGAAAATCAGGGTACTTTGGAAGATCAGCTACACCGGCTGAAAGAATACGAACAAGCGGTCTACGCTTACAAGGCCCACCTTGAGGAGCTGGAGAAGATTCACCAAGCAGTTCAGGAGGGTATGATATTCGAAAATCGCTACACCCAATATACCATGGAGACTCTTCGTGTCGGTTGGGAGCAGTTGTTGACTTCTATCAACCGTAACATCAACGAAGTAGAGAATCAAATCCTCACTCGTGACTCTAAGGTAGGGTGAACGTACTTACTTCATATAAAAAGATTGATCTGCTTGACGTTTATCACACAAATCTTGATTCAAACGTTTATTCCAATCAGGGTATTACGCAAGAGCAACTGAGCGAGTTCCGTAGCAGCTTCAATCACTTCGACAAGAACCGAACGGGAAGACTTGCTCCTGATGAGTTCAAATCTTGCCTGGTGTCGCTCGGTTATTCAATCGGCAAGGACAGACAAGGTGACATCGACTTCCAACGCATCCTCGCCATCGTAGATCCTAACAACTCAGGCTACGTCCAATTTGACGCTTTCTTGGACTTCATGACTCGAGAGTCGACGGATACTGACACCGCTGAACAAGTTATCGACAGCTTCCGTATTTTGGCTGGTGATAAGGTAAATAAGCCCTCAAAGTTGACACAAGAGGAAGAATCAGTATCGGAGATCTTTGTTTCTATCTGATATTTTTTTTCAGCCGTACATACTCGCTGATGAGCTGAGGAGAGAACTGCCGCCCGATCAGGCTGAATACTGTATTCTACGAATGCCTCCTTACAAGGGACCGAATGCCATCCAAGGAGCCCTGGATTATCGCTCCTTCTCAACTGCACTATATGGCGAGTCCGACCTTTAAATCGTAATCAAGATCTGCAAGAAGCAAGCCACTCGTTCGTGTTTTAGAATCTCTACAGAGCAATAACTCGCATGCGTACCTCTGCTCGCCATTCTATACACTTCACAGTGTCCAAAAGGAATTGAATTTGCTTCATTGCACTTTCCACCCTTGAAATTGGGGAAAAATACGAAAAACTTGAATGAAAAAGTTGACGAAATTTGTTCTAAAATACAATTAATATTTTGATTGCTCGAATTTTAAAATTAACTCACCAACCAGAAGTAATCAGTCTTCACATTTTTATAAAAGTTTATAATGAACTTTTTGGAAACGATTTACACCCTAAGACTTTCTATCAATTTTCAAGTATCAATAGTTTTGATGAACTTTTACAAAATTTCAAGGAAACGAAGGAACTATTCCATCAGAAATGACTCACTCACAAGAAGAAAGTAGAGTAGGCTGAATGAACGAATTTCACCAAACTTCATTGAGCATCTTCATGCAATTTTGAGCTTTGAAGAGCTTCCTAGGAATCAGTCATGAATGGCTTACCCATCATGATGATTCACATGCCAAATACCGAGTATTTTGCCATATCCAAACTCAAGAATCATTAACGATTTTATCGTGTCATCGTAACAGAACCCATATTTCAGAATCACGAGAAATTACTGACACTTAATTATCCTATACTTTTATGTTGGCATTTTTACTTTGCGATAGTTTAATCTCAAAATTTTCCTCAGAAGATTTTAATCAAGTTTGTTGATTCTGGATTAGTTCGTGGCAAGTGCTCATATACGGAATTATTATTTGTTTTTATTTATTTCTTTGAATTGTAAAAATGACTACGAGGTGACAGAAAGAGAAAGAAAGAGAGAGAGAGAAAAAAATGATAGATACGGCAAAACCAAGTTGCAAAGATGAATAGACCGTATTTACAAAAATCTTCTATTGAAATATCAAATGCGATGATATAAAGTAATGATGAATATACAAATTATTTATTTATTTGATTTATTACTTATTTATTATGGATATTATATATATATATATTATATGAATATGCTGTAGCGAGTTTCAAAGTATTTATTTTTATAGATATTTTTCGAAGCTACGAAAGATCTTTGAAAAATCATTGTGAACAGAAACTTGAGTTATTGAAACAGCTATCAAACGCTCGTATTTAATGAAATCTGAGACTCCCAAATTGATTTTTACAGTAATTTGATCAACCCCGTCGATTTATTACATGGAAGACGTAGATATTAAACTACACGTTGAAATAATTATTGTGATTGGCTTGAAGCTCCTTGCCAATGATGTAGAACTTCTTCATTGTATTAAATTTTCTCCCCTCTCTTCGAAACGACAAAATATCACTTAGAGTATTGAATCAAAGTATCCGTCGAGCCTACTACCCAATGAGGGCCCAAGCTTTTAAAAAATCATACACACTGTGCTTCATGATATCTGTACATAAAATACATATTTTCGAGATACATTTTCTACGACGGTAGAATCATCGAATAGGGAAAGATTGACCATCACCGCGTCATTCGTCGTCATCGTAAAGTGTAATTAAAGATAACATTTCGATGAATAACTCGATTTTGTAATTGATGATACTCTTGCTTTGCATCTCATTTGAGAACGCAAGAAAGAGGATTGAATATTCAATTATGATTTCATTCTATATTTGAATTGTATGTGAGCACATACAATTGCTTAGTCTAAATAAAGAATGAACTTAAAACCTGATCATCCCGCATCTCATACTATGTCTAAATAGCTGCGTATCTTCCTCCCTTCCTGCCTATTATTTCATTCTTCTAGATTAATAACAAAGCGTATTATATGATTGTGACATGGAGAGAAAATCATGTGAAAAAAATAAACGAAAAAAATCTAGAACCCTTTTTATTTCGACCCTCCCCATCTGTTCAACAGGTAATAAAGTCTCTATGTACCCTTCATTACCTTAGGGTTGAACTCGAGATGTCGCCATTCAAGAACATTAGTTTCCCGAACCCGAGTTTGTTGTTGAAATCTAGAGCCTTCGTCCTCTGAGTACAGGAATACTTACTTACATGTGCATCTCGTTACAACTCGCTGATCCTTGAACTTGGTAAAATTGTGGTCTAGATGATTGATATGCATTTTTACGTGATGTTTCCTCAGAGCAAATGTGAAACGATGGACTTTAAATGATAAGCTGCCGGTGCGGTGCTGTCTTATGCTTATTATGCAACCGAATATACATCGTTTACAGCACACTCTTCTGATATCGAGATGTACTCGAACGGAATGTAATATGAAAGCCGATTTCACATGACAAGTACCGGTCGTTACCCATTGCATGACCAAACGAGCATGGTAACATTCAAGTCCTCGGTGTAGCCGATCTAATTTCCGACTACTCCGAGTATCGACAACATTTGGTTCGAAAGAAACTTTTTTGAGAATCAAAGTGCCGCTTCTGGTACAAAAATTCTCATGACCTTAGTCGCGAAATTTTCGGTACTTTGTTTATCAACCTGATGATTGGAAAATTTTGGAGATTTCAAATCACATTCGAATCATGCTGTTAGATAGGTCTGTGTTTTTTATTCATTCAAATTTTATTACTCCTGGTGCGCAGGAAGACAATGCAATCTACAAAATCGAATCATACGTATATAAATACATTTTATTTTTGTACTTCGTCAAATATGAGAGGTTTCTGTACATTTTTTCCACATAAATTTACGATCGTCTTTATTTCTATCGCGATGGAATGTAGCTATTTGATAAAAATCTCTTGTTCTGCGCCATCCATTGAATAATCCTCTACTAATACGAGAATCCTCTCCAATTCGTTTTTCTGTTTCACAGCCAAATACTCAGAAAGTAGTAAATTTACATTAACTATTTCCAAAGATTATAATGATTAAATTACTTTGATTATCAGACTTTCAATTACACCTACAATGAAGGAAACAATGATAAATCTGTAGACTTTTGATGCTCTTTTCAAGCATCAAAAGTCTACAGATGACTAAGCTATGGTCTTATCTTCATTTACCGTAAATTTGCAAATGCGTGCATCTACTATATGAGATCTTCGAAATACCAAAATATTTTTATACTTGCTTGTCTTTTTGATAAGAAAATACTGCAACACATAGTTCTGACGTTGAATAAGATCTAAGGTCTCCACTACGGCCATATTAGTTTAGAAAAATTTCGGGAGAAAATAGAGAAATATAATTTTCCCCGATTCACAGGATGACTTATACATGTACGATCAATATATTGATTAGAGAATTTGTAGCTCTCCGTCGATGCTAACATGGATCCGAAACTTTTTTCAAATGTTCTCTTTTTAGTTGAGCGGGATTTTGATGGATCAATTGAGTTTACACGGTTAAAGGTACATTTTTGTTTCTCCGACTCTTAATCAAAAAACATTATACAAATCTCGAGTAATACCCCTGTCGCGTGAAAAATGTTATAGGTATACTGAGAAATGTTGCCAAGAATATAAAAATAGTTATTAATCACATATTAAGAAAACTGAATGTTCCTCTATATTTCTTCAACTAAACATGCATTTTTTGTCCTGTCAAATAATTTTTTCCTAATGATTCTATATATTAAACGTAATTTCACGGGAAGATCTCTCAAGTCTTTAAAAATATCATCGATGATGAATAATCAAAGATAAATTGTTGGGTAAAGTTCATTGGAAATACATCCGAAAATCCTTCCAAAAATATTGATTCTACTAAATTCAAGATTGCAATATCAATCACCAATCTATTCAATTATCGACCAGAGAGTGCTAGTCAACCTTCATACAAGAGTTGCAGACGCGTACTGGATGATTCCAACCCCGGCTCGGCACTGGTTTACGATTTTGAGAGCAATCGTGGCATACACCATTCCCGCAACTCCTGCAATGATGGAGAGGCAAAATATCGCTGAACTCTTTTTTGCAGACATGGCAATCCGTAATCTCTGCGTCGGGTACCCAGTACAATGGTCTGGCCGAATCCTTGATGATGGCTGTAAAATTGAATAGTGGGTCGGATGAAATGAGTGAGGTACAAGATCAAAAAAAGCGATGGATGTAATTGTTGATTTCAAGCAAGTATTTGACGTTGTAAGCTCAGCGGAGCACGCTGAATTCTTTACAATAATCAAATGCACGGTCCTGTGATCACTCGTCAAGTTTGCGACCTTTGGGTGTCTCCAAAATTCTACGACGACAATCGCATTGCAGCCGCGAGGTTTTCTCTTCAAAGTAATTACTTTGCTCGAAAGCGGAATCGATTTTAACAAATTATGCTTATTCTACTTTTTTGCAAAACGATCTCTACAAGAAGTTGAACGTTCTATAGGGATATGATTTGATTCAAGACATTGGTGTGTACCTGAATCAAAGTGGGTAGAGAATCAAAATAGTTCTGGATATACGATGAAATATGAGAGAGTTGCACAGCTCTATGAGTGCTTTCGCGAATGAAGTGGGGAAACTACGAGTATATACAGTACGATGGGCCGAAAAAGAGCTTTTTCGAGAATCAATACGCCCTAGCGTGGAAATGTTGTGTTTGTACATACTGATGTGAAAAAAATTTTGCTGGACGCTGAGAAATGAGAGATTTCAGGCCCCAGCGAGAGCCATCAAGCCTATATCAAAATTAACACAGGTTTGAATGGGAATGTGCCTAATTCAACACTTTTTCTTGCTAACTTTGCTCGCATTTCTGGCGCATCCAAGCATTTTTCAACGTACTTTAGCTCATTTTGAAGTTTGTTCCAAGTCCTACAAAATGTGCTAAAGTAAGTTCAATTTCAACTGACCAGAAGGAACCTATCTTAATTTTTCCAAAAAGAGATCATTATTAGAAATTCCAAAATGGGGCGATTCTCCCTTCTATCTTTGCATGTATTTCTGGTGCATCTGATAATTCTTCAACGTGTTTCAATCCATTTGTATACTTGTCACAAAACCTACAAAATGAGCTGAAGTGCGTCCAATTTCGACTAACTCGAGCCAATCTACCTCAATTTCTCCATTTCGAGTTTTGGAAGAAGTGAGGTGGGAAGGGTAAGTCGCTTATTGTTCGAAACTAATAACTTTTTGGGAAAATTGAGATCGATTGGCTCGGGTTAGTCGAAATTGGACGTACTTTAGTTTATTTTGTAGGTTTTGAAACAAGCATAAAAATGGATTGAAACACGTTGAAGAATGTTTAGATGCGCCAGAAACACAAGCAAAGTTAGATGGGAAAATCGCCGTATTTTTGGAATTTCTAATAATGATCAACAAATTAAGATAGATTGATTCTGGGCAGTTGACATTAGACGTACTTTAGCTCATTTTGTAGGATTTGGAACAAGCTTCAAAATGAGCTAAAGTACGTTGAAAAATGCTTGGATGCGCCAGAAATGCGAGCAAAGTTAGCAAGAAAAAGTATTGAATAAGGCACATTCCCATTCAAACCTGTGTTAATTTTGATACTTATAGGCTTGATGGCTCTCGCTGGGGCCTAAAATCTCATTTCTCAGCGTCCAGCAAAATTTTTTTCACATCAGTATGTTCAACATTTCCACGCTAACGCGTATCGATTCTCGAAAAAAGCTCTTTTTCGGCCCACCCTGATATACAGTGGTGCATATACTATGATTTTCTGTGTTTGAGTGACTTCGAGGTATTAATCTATACTTATATGACTGAGCTTGAGCGATGCCAAAGTCAGCAGTGCAAGAGGTGCAAGTATAATCATAAGTTGAACACGAGCAAGGACGAAAATATTTGACGAATTGATATCATGGAAGTCAATCAGTATTTTTGAGATTTTTGAGCATGATTGAAATATACTCACTTTTAGAGTAGTTGACGACTGTTCCAACAGCTGTCAATGTAGAAACAACCTGTTCAGACACTTTTCTTGCGCTCACATCTGATATGTAAGAATCGTTTTCGTTGGTCTCTGTCTCAGCAACAAAATTTTCCAGATCATCGTCTTTTGCATAGCAAGCATCGCAGACTCGTACTGGTGTATGCCAGTTTCGCGATGGTACGCACTTTGAATTGGACGAGCAAGATGCACAGAAACCTTCGCCACAAGCACGACAGTGATGTTTGGTGTCGATGGGTGTGAAAACTTTATTGCACTTGTAACAATTGTGAATCTCATGATTCGGACGCCAGTAAGTTGGCGCCACCTGATCCGCTACCCAAGCAGTTACCGTCTTTGTCGGTTGCAGAGATACTGTGGAAACTGCCTCAGTAATGTATGAAACACTGTCCAACACTCGTTGAGCAGTGTTCGACGTGGAAGACACGCTCGGGGGCTGCGTAAAGTATAGATACAACTTCAAATATTTGACGAGATCGCTTGAAAAATGATCGACTGGTTGTGAAAGACCCACCAGCTATTCATGTAAATTTATACAAATTGAACTTACCAGAGTCCAAACGTGTGTAATTTCAGTCCTGACGGCCGCATCTTCGGGATTCTTATTGCCGTACCAATGTTGTCGACTGCGGTAGATCTCACCGCAATGTGGACACTCTATCACGTAACCTGACCATGCATACTTGGCCAAACTGTACCAAGCACTATCATTTTGAGTCTGAACGCGGCTTGTAACAACTACTTCTTTGCCATTATTGTGACACGCCTTGCATGTGTACACTAAATTTTCATACTGGTGTTCGTAACGGCATCTGAAATCAATTATATTAATTTTGAATAGTCCGGATTATGTACCGCAATCAACTTTTGATAGATAAAACATACCTGGCATCACTTGCGTGAGGTTTCCCTTCGCGAACATGTCCCATACTAACTTGACATCGTGAATCGCAACTAAAGCATTTTGCTGGGCATGTAAAATATTGATCAGGGAATGTGATACTGGGGATATTCTTGATATCTCCAGAAAATTTGTCATTTAGAATTTTCAATGTTTCAAAAACTAAATCGGGTTTTCTTGCCGACCGAACTGTGGTATTTTTTAATTCGTCTTCTAGAGCCAATTTGACTGGTTCAAAATCTGTCGCGGAATTTTTTGTGTGAATGCCAACGTATTTGATGGAACTAAAAGCTTCAATTTCGAGTTTTGAATCTGCAAAATGCCTGCGAATCCGTTCCTCGGGGCTTTCAAATGAGTCTGTAAGAAGAATGAGATTGATAAGATCGAGGTAATTAGATGGGTTGAGCAACTGGCACTCAATCCAAGACCTATACTTACTACTCTTCAACGGAACAGTGTGTTGGGTTTCGTGAAAGATTATAACACATGGACCTAATGTACTGACAGAACTAAGAACTCCGTCTCGCTGCCCGACAGCTTGTAGAGCTGCTTGGAAGTAGCGTGTGTAAACTCTTGATGCTGAACCCAAGAACATGAATAAACTACTGGTAAGTCTTTCTGATCGCGTTCGATAAATGACAATATCCGAGATCGCGAGCACTTTCAGCAAGAAGCGGGTCCTCACGTTTTCATTTGTTGTCATACCAAGCAATCCTTCTGTATCCAAGCAGATAACGTTCCTCTTGGAGTCATAAGCTGCATGCACACCAATAGTGCAAGATTTTTGCTCACTAGAAGTTTGAAAAACTTCACACCCATCAAACAGTGCATGATTCAAAGTGTGGCTCTTGCCATCACCTGTATTACCAAATATTGAGATCACCTTGACTTTTTGGTCTCTATTGCAATGTAATCTTTGGATGAATTGTTCTGAATTGGATACCTAGGAGAATTAAGAAATAAGTCAAAATAATTGAATGATGATCAAGAAGATCAGATTAAGTTTGGACAACATACCTTCAGGTACTCATTGTCATCCATTAACACAAAACTGTGCTGTGAGTTTGACTTTTCAAGTTTTGAATCTTCATTTGCCCATGATGACACTCCATACAAAGACAAATTACTCTGAAATGATGAGTTGTCCAAGGAAAGAGTATCATCATTGGTGTAAACTGATAGCCCACTTATGCTCTCCATTATCGCTGGTTTATTTGAATCTGTCCTACTACTCTTCGATCCATGATGCTGAGTGTTGATTCTATTCATGCCACTCATTCTGTCTGGTTATCACTTTTTAAGGATCTGCAATTGAATAATGACCATAATTTAGAAACAATTATAATCATTAAGTATACATGCAAAATAGCAAAAAATTGCCTAAGTAGGACAAATACTTTGGATTTTCATCAAGTTGATGGATATTATAGAATATAGTGGGCACATATCAAAGGAATTTTTGTTGATGGATTCTGAAATTATTACAGAGAACTCAAGTAGAGTAAAAAAGTTCTATGCTTGAATCAAACGATGATACCATAGCATCCAAATATTTGGGTAAGGAATGACCTTAAAATCCCAAAAATGACAATTAGCTCAATGGAGAGAGACTGAATCTTTAGCACAGAGCTATTTTAGATTACCGAAGTGTTCTCAACCTCCGCCGATTCAACAGGCAGCTCGCACAATCACGAATCACAGTGATGGGACAAACCACATTACGTATTTACAACATTGCGCTCAATTGATACTCTGCTATATACAAATTACTTGGCTTGACGTAACTTAATTTTCAACGGGCTTAGAAAGGCGGTTACTTATCGAACTGAGTTGACACTGACCAAATTACACCAAACAAGGCTTTAATAACTCAAAAAATGTTGCGGGAATCAATACCTACATATGACAATCTGATAATCGAGAGAAAACGCAAGACCTCGAAGGAACTCACTCATACGACGATGAAGAAGAATTGATGGACGAGTGCAGCGTAGAATTGGCGAAGGCTCACCCACAGTAGCAACATCTGACATTATCAAGGAAAATGCTGCGAGTGTTGTGATACCCATGTATACAGGTATACGACTTCGTGTGTTGGTCTCCCCACTCGCGAAACGTCAAAACAAGAGCAGCGCTCTCCAGCTGAGCTGCTCAGCTGTTGGAACAACAATGGCCTGAGATTCTAATGGATTGTTCGGCTGTTACTGAAAGCGAGTCACGCTTATCATTCCCAATCGACGGCAGTAGCAATTCCGAATAAGATCTGTAGCTTTTCACGAGCTGTCATCGTCATTGCGTATCAAATACTGCTAAGAAAATCCTGTCGGAGAGACTGCCAGGCTGCTGATGTCAATATGATGACGCACGGCACTTTTCAGGATAGGCTCTGCAGATAATCGTCATCTACAAGGAGTGAAACACACATGGTCGAGATTGTGATGAATTTTGGTCAATTCCTGTGGCGGGGGTGTAGTAGACTGTAAATTACTGATATGTTGGGGTTTGGCAATATCCGCTTCGCTTGACTGACAACCTCGAACCTCCATACTTGCGAGATTTCCCCCACTACATGACCGCACTGTTTTTCTCTCTCTCCTCTTTGTTCGGCCGTTCGTATGCAATCCGCGGCCGGCTGTCCCTCTCCCTCTCTCACCATCGCATATCTCGCGACTAGTTCTAGTGACCCTACTCGCGACGTGAAAGCGTCGTCTGCTATTTCAGGCGGGTAAATTCAAATCGTCGGCCCCTACGAAGACTACCACATTTCAACCTCCTTACGAAGAGTAGCACATTTCGACTTTCCCACGAAGACTAACACAGTCCTCCTATGCTTTAACATTGGCGAGATGTGCTACTCTTCGTGGGAAAGTTGATAATAGTCTTCGTAGGGAGGTTGAAATGTGCTAGTCTTCGTGGGGGCCGACGAAATGGTCCTCCCAACTCTGAACTCTTCATTGGTGGCTATTTTTCTGTAATTTTGTATCTAATCTAACCATTCATCTGACTTATTGATGTTGCGTAGATGCTTATTAAAAGTACAAAATATACAGTATTGTGCAAAAATTCGTGAACGGTGGTATGGAATTCTCTCTTGTTTTTAACGTCGATTGCTTGGGCCCAGATCAACGTGGAGGTATTTTGTGAGGAGCATTTTGAAGATGGGAGAAATTGTGAACTAATGGTGGTTTCTGAGTTTTCTTCCAACCCTTCCTGGTTGCACAAACAGCTGATGTAATTTCAAGAATTTTAAAGAAAAATCATTTCTACACGATCAGCTGCAGTTTGGATGCGGGTAAACATAAAGCAATTCCACAAATAGCATCTTGAAGAGCGGAAGAAATCCCATCCGTAATGATTATCTGAATATTTGTGACGTCGTACGAGCAGGAGTGTGAGGGCCCTCATAGTAGCCAAAACTGTCGATTTTTGATGTTTTTCTCCGTTTTTCAGTGAAAATCCAAGAATTTGGCTACTTTCTTTCACACTCCTGCCCGCACGGCGTAAGAAGTATTCAAAAAATCATTGAATGGGATTTCCCCGCTCTCAAGATGCTTTTTGTGAGATTGCCGTATCTCGATCCGCGTCCAAACTGCAGCTGATCAAGTGAGAATGGTTTTCTTTGAGATTCGTGGAATTACTTCAGCTCTTAAAGCCACTAAGAAGGGCTGCAAACATAATCCAAAACCACAAACAATCAGCATTTTTCTCATCTCTAAAATGCTCTTTACAAAAATCCTCTACTAGCGCTCGAACAGTCAACGTTAAATGCAAACGAGAATTCCATACCACCGTTCGCGATTTTTTGCACGATACTGTAGTCTTCATTTTCTCTCATAAACTACACTATTTAAAAAAATTCAGGCTTGGAAATGGTGCATACACCGGACAGTGATTTTTGTGTATTTTTCTCGGTGTTTTTTTTACGTAGAAAGCGAATCCGGCCTTCGTTTTGCACCTACTACATCTGGTGGCTCGATCCTTGTAGTGAGCCAGGGGCGCGGGTGTATCGAGGCAATGATTTCTTACGAATTTTGGCCTACACGATGACAGTATTTTCAAAGGGCTAAGGTGCCTTCAAAACTAGTGACAAGCTGATTTCCCGAGTTGCTGTCAGCAAAACTTGACCAATTTCGTGGAAAATCTCGAAATGCTCACGAAATTGACCAGGTCCATCCTATACAAGTTGACGAGGGCGCAATTTCTTCGTTCTTGTATATACGTTGAGGAGAAACTACTAGCAATAGCCCAAACATAGACGGAGCAATCATACAGGTTTCATACCGGAAAAGGCGCTTTGAGTACTTTTTGAGGTGAGCTTCAAGCTCCTTAGTATTAATTCAAATCTTAAACTTCTGGGCTTCACAGCCCTCCAAAACAACTAACATAATTTCTTTTCCTTACCGTGATATGATGTCCAAGGTCCCGGAGACCTGTACTTTGATAATATCAAGTAATTCACTAACCCTCGATATATCACTATAAGATGTAGTCAATCATGTTGCCATTGTTTCCGAACCTAAGCTCAGGTGAGGAATTCAGTGGTTCTATTTTGAAGGCAGTTGAATCAGAACATTGAGCGCTAGATAATTATACCAACTCGGATCGCCTGAGCTTTTTTCAGAAAATGCTCAAAACGCGTTTTTCGGAATAATACATGCATATTCGATCCATCTATTCGTGGGTCATTGCAAATAATTTTCCCTCAATGTATGAATTGAATTGAAGAAAATGCACCCTTGTGAGCATAAGAAAAGAAAGATGTATCCGGCCAATTCGTGAGCATTTTGAGATATTCCGCAAGACTGGTCAATTTTTCCCGTCAGCAACCCGAAAAGTCAGCTTGCCACTCATTTTGAACGTGACCCTCGTGTTCAGCAGACCAAAATATGTAGGAAAACATAGCCTCGATACGCTCGTAGCCCACTACAAGGATAAGCTACCACAATTTTGAACTTACAAAATTAGCAAAAAAAAACGTTAGAATAGCTGTTTTTAGGAAAATCAGATTTTACGATATGAAAGAAATTCTGACGTGTAGGCGCAAAACGAAGGTCGGTTTCGCGTTGTATCTCAAAAAATCCCCAAGAAAATTACTGTCCGATCCGTGCTTTATTTCCAACCGAAGGTGACGATTTTTATCCATCTATGTTTTCATCAGACTCCACGGTAACTGCGCGAGAGCTGTCTGTCGTCAGCCAAGTACTGTAAATTTTTTGCGAGAGAAACTACAACCAATTGGTTGCAGTTTGGATCACAACGAATGGTTGCATATCAAAATCAGCCTTGAATTTTACATCTAAGCATTCGTTGAAAAACACGGTAGGACTTCGAAACCTTTTTATAGTTATATCAGTTGCGAGTCAGTCTTCAATGGTCCATGAATCCATTTTTATGCGCAATTATATTACATCCAGCTCCCAGTTGAGATTTCTCATTCAGAAGAGCCCTGCAAATAAGCCGGAATCTGGACTAGATATTCTTGGGCTTGGGTGACAGTCACGTCAGGTACTCGTCCCAGGGGTCAGAGTAATATGCATGTCAATTTATTTCGCATAAAATAAACTTGCATCGATTTGGCGAACAGAAACTCCCAATTCGACACGTTCACTGCAACAGCGTGAGGACGCACGGTTCCCACCGATAGGACCCGCGCGTCCTTTTTTGTGTGCGGCGGATCCCACGGGTGGGACCAGTTTCCGATCGGGTTCTCATGTGCACCAAACGATATATACACACCCAATGGCTTAGGTTGCAGTTTCTACTCATTATAAGGTAAGTGTACCCAACTTGCCCCCATTAAGCAATTTTCTTAATAACTCTGGCTCATCTTAATACTTTTCAACGTACTTTAACTCATTTCAAAACTTGGCTCAAGACCTTCAAAATGAGTTGAAGTACATCCAATTTGGACCAACTGGAGCCAAATTGTTTTAATTCTCCCAAAAGATGATTTTTGAGGGTTTACAAAAGTGAGTACCCAACTTTCCCCCATCATTTAAAACAATGTAAATCGGTGATAAAGTCCATAAAATCGCTTTGATCCGTTTTGATCACCGTGCAGCGGCATTTATATCTTTTATCTGGCCCAAAACACTGTTTCCGACCTATTTTGATGCGGTGAACACGTTGTGAGTGGTAAAAAAGCCATACTGCACGCCTTGCCGAGATAACCATATGGGGGCATGTTGGGTACACTCCGATGTCGGCCTTCTTGATTCTCAAATCATCTCCGCGTTTTGCACATAAAATCGCTCCAAAACAGAGTTTTGCAACTCTGAAGGGCGGATTTTGAAGGTCTTGAGACAAGGAATCGAATGCGCTAAAGTACGTAGAGATTGGTTGAATGAAACTAAATTCGCACTGGTTTTAGTGAACGCGACTTCCTCGGTGATTTCTCAGCCGCGCAATTACGAAAAATGAAAAGTCACTTGAAATTTTCTGGAGATCGCAGAAATGATTCGGAGTCGATCCAAACCACTTATTTTCTCATATTTCAAAATCACAAATGTAAAAAAATATGCGGGAAGGTCCACGAGTGCCCATTTCTGAGATCGGCATATGGGGGCAAGTTGGGTACAGAGGCAAGTTGGGTACACTTACCTTACATATATATGACGCACAGAATATGTATGCACCCCAGTTCCAGTACTGGACTTGATTTGTTGTACGAGTTACATGATAAAAACTCAGATTTTGCAAGGATTCCGATGAGTAACACAGAAATAACCAGTAAACTGTGAATTTATCAATCGTCACTGAATATTATACAATGTATCTTAACGTAAAGTTTATATCAAAAGCTACAAAATGAGCTCAGATGTGCGTGATTTGAGCGATATTGAGCCGAGTATTTAGAAATTTAGACGCGCAATAACCGCGAGGCACGCCCTAGCAAATGTTTGACATTGCCACTGATCTTTCCCTCTTCTCAATCTGTTTCATCTCTTCGAGGAATGTTTTGTATTCAAGAAAGCTGAAAGGTATCTCGAATAGAAGCTTCTATCTCATAAATTCATAAGGGTAATCATACTTTCGTAGATTATACAATCGCGTTCCGCGGTTCATCCCAGACAAAAGCTCCAAATTCGGGCCATGCAAGCGAGTTACCCGAATGATACTGAGGAATCTATGAGTGCTTCCGAATAGCTAAATAATACTAGGACCACTCATTTTGGTGCTTCGATCATTTACTCTATCTCGACCCTTTGCCCGATATAAATTTTCGTGGGTCCCACCGCATGGAACCCGCAAAAATTCGTAAAGATTCCATGAATATATGTCAAACTGATAAAACTTCAAGAGATTTGACTTTTATAGGTGCAAAATCACATATTTGTACTCTCTCGCACTTTGGGGTGGAATACCGGTTTTCACTTTCATAATGAACGCATTAAGATACACGTAAAAATAAAATTTCGCGTCCTCCATTTGAATTCACTGGTGCACATCGTCATCAACAAATAATTTCCAGAACACTGCGAAGAACTTGCCTCATTACATATGGGGTTTGGGTTGAAGAGGCAAGTTCTTCCATGTATTCTAGAGAGAATTCATTGATGCCAAGTGTACCGGGTGGGTCCTGCAGGACCCATGGTCAACATGTTGAATTTTGAACATTTGAACCAATATTTCATACCCCTCAAGGTCTCATCATCTTGTTCTAGGCCATACTGAACTATTTTGTATGGTTATTAAGGTCTATCAACAGTATCCAAGTTTACAGAGTACATTCAAAGCATCGTTCGGACAAATGTTTAAATTGTCCAAAGTGACTCGTCACTGTACGAACAATATATTTTACGTTTCCAGAGTTTTTGATCGGCTTCAGGTGTACGGGCTTTTGGTGTAGATGGCACTCTTTAGATCAAGAGTGCACCCCTAAAGTATTCATAAATAACCGAAATTGTGAGAAAGGACCCCGCCCTAAATCATAGGAATTTGGCTTTCGGTCGAACCTTTCGCGAGTGTACTCAAACGATAGATCTCAAAAAACTGAACGAGAGTCTCCATGGCCGCAAAACTCAATGCCTTCTTCGTTTTGATCTATTTCATGAAAAGAGTACCCCTCATTGCATGGGTGTAGTGGGGTTATGTGCCGATTTCTCGATCGAACTATATAAAGGCCCGTGTGAGTGCTTGCACCTAAATCTTCGGCTAGTTTCGTACACGCGTCTTTTTGCGTTACAAGATAATGAATTAGCTCAACATCGCGATGAGCTCGACGAGATCAAATGAACAACCTGACTGAGTGAGAAAAGGTATTAGGGGCTTCGTTTCATCATGCAATTGAGTTCGACAAACACAAGAGCTATTGCGCACCAATCTCTTGATTGGGCTGGTTTTGCGATTTTGTGTTTCTTAATTAAAATTCTGGCGAAGCAGATTCTCATCCCCAGTTTATAGGCCTGCACATTATCTTGAATTGAGTCAAGCGTATAATTAATCTAGAATACTGATTTATCTTCTAGGCTTTGAAATTCTGAAGGAGATCACCAACACTGATTATTAGATCTAAATGCAAGAATATCGAACGCTCAGAGCTGTGAGTCACATTCGGCCCCATTGGAAGGATGGGGGAGGGTGTGATTCATTCCGGTCATGTGGAACATTTTCAAGGCTCTTTATGTTCCGTGAACCGGGGTGACTTTTGACTCCGAGACAACTTTGTGAAATTGCTATTTTTCTGTTTGCTCTTAGTCAGCCCAATCTAAAGCATCTTGTTGCGAACCTCCAACTGAGAGTTTGTGACAAACTGATACAGTGAGTGCCTATAGAATGCTCTAGAATGAGCAAGTCCAATAGAATGAGAATGTTAACCCCGGTGTTCAAAATCGACTCCGTTTACGGTTCTAGTAGGTAAGCCAGTGTGACTTTAAAATTGTTGTTTTTGTGTTTGTTCTTGATCAGCTCATTCTACAGAATCTTATTGGAGGCCTTCAATTGGAAGCTTTTGAATCAACTGGCACACAGAGTGCCCACAGAATACTCTCAAATGAGCCAATTATAATAATTAAGGAGCCAGGCAAAATTTGTCCGTCCACATACTGCGTATCGGGTCGCCTATGCGGAAGGGGTGAAGTGTGATGGGTGGGTGAGTGAGGGTTAATGGTCAGGTGGGTGGGTTGGTGGATGGATGGAGTGGAAATCTTTAAAGTTCAAGTGGTACGTTCCACTAAGTTCCAGTGAAAATTTCACTAAAAAAATCAGTGAAAATTTCACTAAAAAATCAGCGAAAATTTCACAAAAAAATCAGGGAAAATTTCACTGAATCAGCGAAAATTTCACTAAAATTTCAGTGGAAGTTCACTAAAAAACCAGTGAAAATTTCACTAAGAATCAGTGGAAATTTCACTAAAAAATTAGTGGAAATTTCACTAAAAAATTAGTGAAAATTTCACTGAAAATCCAGCGAAAATTTCACTAAAAAATCAGTGAGAATTTCACTGAAAATTCAGTAAAAATTTCACTAAAAAATCTGTGAAAATTTCACTACAATTTTACTAGAATTTCAGTGAAAATCACCTCATTTTCAAGAAAATTTCCACTGGAATTGCAGTAAAAATCGCTAGAGTTTCAGTGAAACTTTCATTGAAATTCCAGTAAAAATCGCTCAAGGTTCCACTGTCTATTAGATTCGAATAGTTGTTTATTTCAGTATAATTGCATCATTGGATGTAAATAACTATTTCGAAATTAGTGTATTAACTGAGTCAAACGAGATGGGCAATAAGGGTATACATGTTATTCATTGCTGGAGAGAGAAATATCCTTCGTGATTAGTTTTCTATCTAGGTACAAATCATAAGTGGGATAAGAGTCATAAGGCAAATAATCGTAGATTTCGCAACATCCTTCCAACAAATTAAATTAATTAAGCGTCTGACCGATTTTATCCGTCCGGATGCCTCGTATCGTGGTGACATCGTTGGTGCTGTTGGTGGATTAATGGGTCCGGTGGGTCGGCGGGTCGGTGGGTCCGTGTTGGTGATGCTGGTGATGACTTTTGACTTATCCGTACGGATTGGGCAGTTGATTTGATGGTCCGATCAGTTGTTCTAAGATCCAATCAGTCAAAACATTCCTTTTGGATCGATGGGCTGTGGCTGGGGTCGAGGCTGGTGCAGGGACTGGGGCTGTGACTAAGGCAGGAGCTTAGGTTTTTGCTGGGGCCGAGGCTGAGGATAAGGCTGGGCCTGTGGCTAGGGATGAGGCAGGGCCTGTGGCTTGGGGCGAGGCTGGGCTAAGGCTGGGGCTGGAGCCGGGCCGAAGCTGAGGATGGACTGAGGCTAAGGTTGTGACTGGGACTGAGGCTGGAGCTGTGGCTGGAACTGGGGCTGGGGCTGTGGATAGGGCGTGGCTGAAGCTGTGGCTCGGGCTGGAGCTGGGGCTGAGGCTGAGGCTAAGGCTTGGGCTGGAGCCGGGCCGAAGCCGAGGATGGACTGAGGCTGAGGTTGTGACTGGGACTGGGGCTGGGACTGTGGATAGGGCGTGGCTGAATCTGTGACTTGGGCTGGAGCTGGGGCTGAGGCCGAAGCTAAGGCTTAGGCTGAGGCTGGATCTAAGGCTGAGCTGGGTCTGGAGCTGGGTCTTGGTCTGAGGTTGGTGCTGAGGCTGAGACTGGGGCTGTGGCTGAGGCTGGGGCTGGGACTGGGGTTAGGGCCGTGGATGGGGCGTAAAGTTATTTTTTCAGAATCCACTGTATTATGAAATCTCAACGTTACATTGTTGAACTACAGACGCATTTCAGGGGTCCATACCATATCAGAGACACTTCCAAGCCGGACGAGCGTTAGCGAGGTAGGCAAAAACGCTAGTTTAGAATGAATGCAAGAATGAGAATGTTTTTACAAAGTCACCCCAGTATCATAAGTCACCCTGTTTCCGGTAATTTCAGATTTTTGCGTGGATAACTTCGTAACATCGTCATAAAATCGGCTTACCGCTATCGAAGTCCTGATCATTACTAGACCTCTTAAAATCTCTCCTTGGGCCTTGTTGTCGTCTAGAAAATTTTTTTAAACATTATAAAAATATCAAACATACTCCATGAAAATATCATCCGAGGCTACTTTAAGATTGTCGACAGTATGGAAATTTCTGAAAACTTCTGGGAATCGCTCCGGAATGTACCAATGGTTCAACAGCATTCTCCATAGACCACCGTCCTGCCGGGGGCCTTGCGCAACCAATAATCAAAATTTGCTCGAAAATTTGTTTGCGTCTTTTTCTAAAGCTCTGATACCATATTATGTCGTCCCCGACAAAATTCATGAATGTAAGAAAAAGTAACAACTCGGATTTTCATTGGACATCCTATCTCATCTTAAGAATGCTATTTTCAAAAAAGGCGGCCTCTGCACATTTCCGGAAAATCTTGGGGCGAATATCGCTGCCATCTGCAGTCAAACATCGCTACGAGCTTGCGACGAATGCGCCTTGATCGTTCGATCGTCTCAAGCCACAGAAAGCACTTTGTACTGCACATGTGCGATGCACATCATCTACAGGTATACTACATGAATAAGTCGTCTTTAGAAAAGCTACATGCATGCAGTACATTGTAGTTGCGCGACGGCGCATAGATTTCAATTCCAAGAGGAGGCAGGAAACTCACGGAGGGGATGTCCCACGTGACATATCATACTTATCTGGAGCGCGTGTCTACGTCAGAACATGGCTGCGCAGTCAGCTGGGTGCATAGGTACCGAAAAGTTGCGTCTAGATCGTCGTGTCCATTGTATCAACCAAATTTCGCTCTCGAAGAAGCTCATCATCACCAAGTCGACTTGCAAATCATCATTTCCAGTGACAATCAGCAATTATCATCAGCAGTCCTACTGGGGCGTTCTAACACGCGTGAGTAACATTTTTTCAAAGTAGCCATGACATGACACCGGCCTCGACTTTTGTAGCTTTTCGAAGACGCTTCATCGAACTCAAAAGCTACAACAAGTGTTACCTCGCGTTCATGCACCCTCAACATATCGAGCTTGCGCAAGTTCTCCCTTTAAATGTCGCGCCCTTACCGCAAGCTCGACTGATTCCCCGTGTGACGTCTGCAAGCTCACGCGTTGCGTCAACCCCCATGATACACCCCCCTTCACCATAAAACTTGCTTAGGGTCACCTACGCACGTGCTTGCGTGATTTCTAACAAAATATAATAATGGTCTTGATGCGATCGTGTCCAGGTCGTGTCCTAGCAACGAAAGCAAAACTACAATTATTGAGCTAGGCACTCGTAAGCAATGTATAATATATATCGGTGTTGGGGATATTGAGGATGTAGGTAGGTGTTGCAGAAAGGTGCACCTTGGTCGGAATGTCGGATACGCCGAGTAGTATCTCGCAAATTAGCCGAGAGCTGCATCAGAGATCGAGCCGCCCCCGAAGCCGAAGGGGGTTTCGTAATCACGGTCTTCTGTCTTTCCTCCGCGTCAGCCGTATATAAATCGTTATACACCTATGCAAGTGTGTGATGATGATGGCTAAGCAGAGTTACAATACTCTGCCGGGACGCTGTGTGAAGCCGCTGCATTCCAACGCCGATACGCCCCCAAAAAATGTAAGGCCGTTATTTTACTGGGGCCGATCTGCCATTTGCTATTCCTAACACACGTATACGCTAGGATAATGTAGGCCAAATCGTACACGTTTTTTTAGGGAAGCCCGAGTCCAAGCAGCGGGCCCCCTGTGTTTATTTACATGCATAATATTTCGGCAAGTTGAAGCGGTGGCAGCACCATCAGGCATCATCACACTCGCGGCCCAGTTTACGTAACGCAACGCGAGCTTTATATATATATATATATATATATATATATATATATACGCGAATTGCGTTCGAGTGGCGGCGCCGTAGCAGACGACGCGGATTCTGTATTCATTCTCTGCATGGCGGCGCCCAGTATTTCAGTGTTGTCGTAACGTAACGCCTGGTCGGCATGTAGCTCGGGCTATTCCCATCTGATACAGGTAGCTCAAAAGACTGTATCGCATCATTAGAGTTCTTCTACCTGGCGCTTACCTGTGTTTGAATTCTTCGTGCATTCGGAGAGCTACAATAAAAGCCTACAGGATCTGTAAAAGCCACGTGCTTGCCCAGCATACCGTCTGCCTCGCCCTTCGAAGTAAACTTTCATCGGCCTGATATGCTGCTATAACTCGTCTGCTGTGTTGGCGATCTCGTACACGGTGAAGAAGAAACCCTTATCACTGTCATTACCGTAAATATTACCATCTTTTTACAGAAGTGATTAGTTGTAAGCCTGGCTACGTAATCAGTGTCGTGGCTAGTGTATTATCGACGCGGCTTTGAGGTTAAGTCTGTTGCGGGCGCGTGCTGTCTATTCGCTGGCCCCGCAGATTGTGTACATACATCCTCGACCTTTTTTTCTTCAAGTGTATTTTTTTAAAATTATCATATTTTGAAAGAGTGGAAAATATTGATTAACTTCTGGTGTCATTTCGTCGTAGACATGGAGCGCTTGGAAGACAATATGCGTATGACATTGAGATTCATTGGCGGCGTGGACAGCATTTTCTAAGCGCATAATAGTGCAACATGCAGTCATATCAGTCTTGTCTGCATCTAGTGATGCGCGAGCTGCTGAGATAGGTTTGGGATAGCGCACGCGAGTTAGCACAAGCGTTAAATATGGGAGTCGCGCGAGTGAAATCGGAGCCGACTCCAAGAGAAGAACCCGCGATTAGAGGCGCCCCGCGAATGATGCACATGCCGCGTACGAAGGAGACGCGCAAGCATAGAGCGTCCGAGACGCCATTTCTTTGCCGACGACGCCGATAATATGCAGCCAGGGCCAGATACATTTTTCTCGCAGGGAAGGAGCGTCTGCAGCAGATTGTCGCCACGTAGTAGAGATTTTTTGATGGACCAGTGAATGACGCCGGATTGTGACAGGTGATTTTCGTCTGCTATGATCTCTATAGGCCATTAAGTTCTGAGAACTAGGTTGACGAAGTCCAAGAAATGTTTGTTTCGTGATAACAAGTGATTAGTATGGTTGAGAGATCGTTGAGATGTGAATCTAAAGCTAGCAGACAAAGTGTTTTGTAGCAGACAGGTGGCTCGGTAACACTCGAGAGCTTGCAAGCTCAAGGTTCTCTCAAGTTGTCAGAAACTACTCTGAGAAACCTTTTCTGTATTCATAGTCTGAGATGAAGAACCTGAATCTTCATTAAGGTGAAATCAGAGGTCTGACATACGTTAACCACCCCTGTTGACCTGTCTGTCATAACTTATAGTTGTCATCAAGTATAGTGAAGGCAAGAGTGTGCCCTTGTCTCGAACTACAGCTTGCGAGCTTATGAACTAATGTCGGGAGTGCAAGGCTCGATTCTCAATGCCTCGATGATTCCACGCGATCATCCTGAGTTGGATATTCATCTGAAACTATCTCTTTGGCGAACCATTAATTTTGAAAAACGCTTTGAAAACAAAAAGCCATGATCGTGGTGCAAAACGTCTAGTTTAATAAAGAATGATAACATGCGTTGAATTGGCGCAGGTTTTCCTACAAAGGAGGTCTCAATAATTTGATTAGATGGGTTAAATTGTTCTGGAATTGGTGACAAAAGTCGATATCCATCAAGAAATTTTAGATCAAACGACTGCCAACTTAAAAATGACTTCTTCTTAATCTTTTAGCGTTATCCATCTGTTAAATAATCCCAGCGTCTGACAGAGATTGATTTTTACGCAAGTATATCAAGCCCAAGAGCACCTATGTACTTGACACCCTGTGCCGGACGAGTCCCATCTTTACCCGGATCAGTCACTGTTCGCTGAAAAGTATCATCTGTCAAGCGAGCACAAACTTTGACTCGACACCCCAATTTGTTCACAAAATATCACCTCGATCTGCGGAAATCAGTTTTTGCTCTCTTACGTCAAAATCTATCATTTCGGATCTCCTGGGGCCTCATCTTGAAGATTCATAAAATCTGAGTTTTATCACCCATATTTCATGGGGGGAAATTTCGAAGGAATCTGATGAAACTGGTGCTTTGAATTTTCCGACGCATTCTGTGCTTTGGATTGACCGATCAATATGTATTCCAAATAATGATATCAATCCACATTACGTCACCATTCTAGTTAATTTTTTATTTCAAAAAACTCTCTTAATCATTCCCAGCATAACTTTTGATGTACAGATATCAGATCCACACATTTTTTGATGTGAGGATCTGATTTATTTTCTCAATAACCAAAATTACTTATGAGGATATGCATAAATGATGATAGAGAATTTGATCCTTGCAAATCTGAGAGTGTACGATTGTTGTATTCACCCATTGACTATAGAAATGAATTCCGACACTCGCAACCATTTTCTGATGGTCTAAGCATCAAACACTCGCGCTAAACCCAAAAAAAAGCAAAATTAGAGAGTCGAAAATTTTCCGGTTTCTTCGTCATTTTCTTAAAGATGGTCGACTAGTGAAACCTAATTTTTGTGCCAACATATTTCTGCAGTTTCCTAGTAGTTTCTTGATCTTTGGACATTTTTCCGTTACTTTTATCAAGCATTATCACGAATAATCGAAATTGGCGCTCGTTTAGTACACTGCACATCAAAAATCAACGGGTTAAGCGAGATCATATTGTGCAGTACAATGTGTGCAGTGGGCCATAAAGAGTTTTCGACAATTCTATTCGTGGTCATTCGGCGCTTTGTTTCGTCAAATACACGGAAATAATATTTGAACTGTTATAAATTGAAAAGGAATGAGCCCTTTCCGGCTCGTAAGAGATCATCATCATTCCATGTGGATCGCTAGTTCCTGAGATATATCAATTAAAAGAATTTTCTGCATTTAATAAGATGAACGCTAACGTTATATGTGTCGGTGATGATAGACTATATTCGGTGAACATTATTTTATTTCAGGTGCCTTCAAAGTAAGCACAGAAGCATGCGATTCGATTTTCCATGAGTCATGAGTGGATATATTCCATCCTAAATTTCAACGACATAACTTGTCCCTCTTAATCATATTAGAATGAAAATGTAATTATTAACGGCAATGCCAACGCACATGGAATCTATAAATCAGAATTCCAGCATGCACAGGAACTCTGAATATAGAACAGTTTGTGCTCTTGTAGTTTCACAAATTCGATACAAAGTCGAACGTGCTCGGACTTTTCCGATTAAAAATGGATGCCACATCGGATGCCCCGGCGTTGAAACAGTATATATTAGAGCTTGAGCGGCACTTTTGCATGTGCATCACGCTTACGAATGGTTCGACGCGCTTCAAAACTGACACTTTATGTAACACTCAAGAAGGAGGGATGGAAGAAGGGAACCTGAATTTGTTGCAAGATGCATGTTTACATAGGTACTCCCCCGATGTAGGAATATGAAAAGAAAATTCTCCCGGATGCTCATAGGGTGGGGGTGGGATTCAAAAGATTCATGATTTTCCAGGCCTCTTGCTGTGAGAAAATACACCCACACACATACTTTGACAACTCAACTACTTTTCATGGTACATGTCTAGTCTGTCTCGCCGCCTCCTCTCAATCCAAGCTAATCAGACTGTATTGTGCTCTTGTTGACTTCCGTGGCAGTCTTTTTTCCTCGTCCCATGAATCTGAGCTTCTTTCCTTTCATCTGAAATATACTCATCTATTTTCTATTTTTCTGTTCTCAAATTCTTCTCCTCTTCGATGATTTTCATGAAATCGTGGTTGGGGGCTCAGAAAGAGCACGCATCAGTCCTCTTTTCAGATCTAAAATCTACAAAACCGCTGTCAAGCTCCGAAAAAACACCTTCTGCTATGCAAATTTCTCAGTAATTACCATTTGCGATTCCAAAAAGAGCCCATATTAATCTGTCTATAACGCGCACGTGCATACCGATCTCTCATTCCATCTAAACCGATATCCGCGAAAGTTGTGTGCACCACGCATGCACCACGATCACCTCTCGATTTCAAATCCGCCGAGAGTGCGATTAACAAGCACATCGTTCTACAAAACTCGTCGGTCAGATTGCTAAGCAAGAAAAAAAGGCTTGAAGCGAATATAAAATGCCAAAGTGGCCAAGAGAGCCTCTCAGACACCAGAACCGATCAAACGGCGCAAGCGCATAAGCTTTCAAGAAGCTATTATATGTGTTGTGTGTATATAGTCGGTTGTCGCCTGCATTGGCCGTTATATGGGCCATAGAACGTTTCGTTATACAGTGATATTGCTGTGAAGTTCAGCACTTGTGCTAAGAGAAGTATAGAGGATAGATTAGGAATGCGACATCGTTGTCGTAGTATACCACGCCGCTGGCAATGTAAGAGCGCGTGCAAGTAAAACCTCTTTCACGTGTGCATCGTTCATGTATTTGGGGAGTGCAAAGCAAAGTGTAGCGTTGCCTGGGCGATGCTTCGTTGCCCTGGCAACAGCATCCCGCTACACTAGACTTCCCGAATCCATTGGAATTTATTTTTCCTTAGTCGGATTATAAAATTTAAGGATTGAAATTGGTGTGTCTGCGCTCCATGTGTCTTCTTTTGGATCTGACTGTGCCAATTTTCTGACCCCACTTGACTACTTATGGAATTCGTGATGATCTGGTGTGTCCCCACATCAGTTTTCTTGAGAATTTCTCCGTGAATTCCATAGTTAGAGGCCAAGCGACTCGTGCTAATGCGTGGCGGGTTTATTGATCGAGATCGATTTTGCAGAGTGTGTTGCCTAGGTTGCCGAATGTGTGCCGAATATATACACGAAAGGAAATTTTCTTGATTCATTTCTTCTCACTACAGCATGGTTTTGTAAAACATACTTTGTAGGCAGAGAAGAACAACAATATTGGGTGGCGATATGTACTTTCTAAAACTGTTAGAGTGAAATTTTGACTCAAAGCTTGGAGTGATCTCCGGAATGACCGAGAATGACTCATATTAGAGTGAAATTTAGACTCATAGGAAGTGAAACCACAGAAATATTACATTCTCTCCAAGCTTGAGTCAATTTTCACTCCAAGAAGAGTGGAAATTGATTCCTCACATTGAGTGAAATAGATTTTTATAAGTTAGGGTATAATCCCAGAATGTTTTACGGGACTTTTATGAAGAAAGTAGAAAACTTTTGAAGTGTTAAATTATGCTGCTCTATTCCGAGTTTCCTTTCGAAACACCACTCAGATATATTTAAAAACTCGTATCGACCATTCACAACCGTCCATATCGACAAAGTCACATTTGGTCTAATGGTTAAACTTTTGCCTGGCAATCAAGAGGGTGTGGGTTCAAATCCCCATCGAGTCGAACACAAATACCAAAATTTACGTAAAATTTACGTAAATTAGAGGTTGAGCATCTCATGATGTAATGTATGGACCTTTATCATTATCGTTGTGGAATGTTTTTCCTCCCAAAGATCCTCGCCGAACTAGCAAACTCAAGCTCCAGAGTCGCTCGAACTCAATCTATTGAATTTGAACCACGGCAAATTTTTGGTTAGTCATGTATTCCCATTTATATTGACATCAAAAATAATATGACCGGAGTAAAAAGAGGACACATTTTCAAATTTTCAAGTTGCTCACTATATGAATTTAGCATTCGTTTCTGACTACGAATTTGCTCAGACACGTTTGTAAATTGTGGATTGGAGAAAAAAAGTCTCAAAGTATAATACTTTAGCTATACCACTTCATCAAAATACATGAGATGCATACTGAAATTTGAATAAAAATTCCATTTCGAGTAACTCTACGTTTACTCATACTCAATGGAGACAGAAAAGAGTCATTATCATATGCAGGATTGTTTCAATACGCAATTTGAGTAGAATATTAAACTACCGTTTGGCCTGTTTTTGAATTAACTTTTCCTCTTAGTATCATCTATCACACTCAAAGAGAGTAAAAATCTTTAATTGACTTATCGTCTTATCTTCAAGGGCTTTTATGATCGCATAGAATGGTATAACCTGCTACATTGCAGGACTTTTCTGGATTTATTCAACGTGCGTCCTTAGACGAGAATCCCACAAAACTCCACAAAAAGTTCTCTAGATATTCTATGTGATATTTCTATTTGTTTTTTTACCGAGGAATTTAAAAAAATAAACATCTTTCTAAAACTTGCGTGCCGCAAACTTGGATGACATCGACAAACCCAAGGTGAATATTAATAAGCACGTTGATGCTTCAACCAGAGTACTTAAAAAAGGGAGTAGGGATGCGATCTAGAGTATGGAAAAAAACTCTGCAAAACTTGATGAATAAGTTCTGAACCAATCAAAAGTTCAGAGCAAGAATACCGAGACTCTCTAAAATTCTTTGGGTCAGTATCCACTCACTTATTGTTAGTCAGATTTAGAGACACTCAGAGCCTTGCGTCTCTTGAATTGGACTCGATTCAAGTCAGATTTGACTTATGTGCACATGAACGAGTTTTGAGAAAAGGTGTCCAAAGTCATCCGAGGCGTATTAAAACCACTGAAAACAATATCATTAATTCATCAGGTCTCATGAAATTGTGATGTCTCACTGTTTGTGATCAAAATCCTAAAATGGGTTCCAGAGAGACGAAGTTCCGACTTCTTGGTTAAGATCTGTTAAAAAGCACCAATATGTCAAACATCTTAAAATTTTCTGTAATTTGATTATTCAGTTACTGAGATTTGCAGTTTGTCCGATTGTTGCTCAAGCATCAATCCAAAATTCAAGACAATTCGTCAGTTTTCAGAGTTACATTTTCGTAGCCCTTTGGACTGCCTGAGTGAGTATTATTTTCTGGAGTAGGAATGAAATCTGGTTCTTCGCTCACATTTATGCTTTTGCTCCCTCCTTCTCCCGAGTAAGCTCACTGTACAAATATGCGGCTATGGATGTTTGTCCTCTCAATTGGTGTTCCGTGACGTGCCATCATACAAATTTTTATTCATGATTTATTCACCTCCCAGGCTGAATTGCATTCCAGACGAATCTGAGGCAATCTTTTGATCAATAAAATCCCCATGTAAGGTTGATCAAGAATTCAACACTGACTAGAAGATGAGATTCTTGCATCTGCCAAATTTCATAACGATTGGAATGTCAACTAATAAACTCATTACCGGCACACTGTCCAAGAGCTATGTTTGTTAAGTAATAGATTTTTCCACTTCATTGAGCTATCTTACATGCCTATTACACTTCTCGTGAAATCTGTCTGGAGAGTTGATTTGGACAACTGCTCCAATTTTCTCCAGTGCAAAATAAGAAAATCTTGCTCAGTTTATACACAGTACCAAATTGATCCTTGTCTGGATTCGATTCTCATGGTACTTCATGATGAAATGAACATTGAAGGAGCAGGTCAAGGAGCAGACAGTGTCATGATATGTCAACTAATATGAAGTACCAAAATCACTGACGATTCTCTAATGATGTAAATAAAATACATCATTCGCATCTTGGGTTTGAGACGTCTTTTTTGTGCAACGTGTGTCGGAAATTCCTACGATGGTGGGCGCGTCCCATTTTGAGAACGAATTTGGGACTTCCTCGCTGTTATTCGATTATAGTTGATCAAAGTGTGGAGCTACGCATTCGAATAAGTTTCAACATGCCTTGCGCTGCGCTGAACCCAACTATCATTCATTTTGTGCTCTTCAGGTTTGCTAGCGAGGTTGAATATGGTAGATGGAGAGTGCTCCCCGGCTTTAAAAGGAAAAAGAACAACGGTGGTGCCATCTTGCGATCAAACTGTTGCATTGTAAATGATTAATTAACCGAACCATTTGGATGGATAGCGATACAGATTCATGTGCGCGAAATTTTTCTGCAAATTTAAAAAATATTCCCATTCAGGTTGGTGCAAAAGTGAGCAAGAATGGTTCAAGCAAAAATTTCTGACAGCCAGAAATTTTTGCTTAGACTACTCTGACGCGATTTCGAACCAATTTCAATGGAACCGAAATTTGTGGAAAAATTCCCCGCGAGCAGATCTGCATCGCTATCCATACAAAGTTGTTCGCTTAAGGTAGTTGTCCTGTAAATTTGAGAGATAACAGAATGCTTCGTAACTTGTCGAGAAATCAATTCAATCATTCATGAATATGTGTGCAAAATCTCATGAAGATCGATCGTTTCGTCTCAAAGCCATAGCCATCAAAAAACCGAGTGTTTTGGTCGCATTTAACATTACGTTTATGGGAGAGAGGGCACGTAAAATGGCACACTTTGGAGTTTCACAGCCGATCCAGATAACAGAAAATGATGGGATTGCAGGAGAAAGGAATTTAGACAAAGATGGATGTTTTGGCCCAGTCCGCTCAAGCTTGATAGTTTAGTTTTTCCGTGTCAGTCATCGAAAAATTAAAATTGCAGAACGGTCTCCAGGCAAATACGTTTTATACGCAAATCATAGTGTAGCTTGAAAAGATTTTGATCACAAAAGTATGTTAGACCATCTTGGCTTGCTTTTTGATGGGCAGAACAGACTAATACGTCAAAATTATTATTTGGTTAAAATCGATGTTAGTGAAAAAGTGGGGTTAGGTAGCCATTGACTCAAGTAGTTGCAGGACAACTGATGAATTATTTACAATAAACTGCGTTGACCGTAAGATGGCGCTGAAAACAGCTGTGGAGCACTCTCAATCATACATTCGAAGGTGATCAAGCATCGAAACTTATGCTTCCCTTCAGATGTCTCGATAGTTGTTTCGGCGCTGTCAATCAAAATGACGTATGAACCAACAAAAGAAGGAGACTTATGAAAACTTCGGAAAAATTGAGTAGCCAACTGAATTCTGCGTCTTACAGTATACTCTTGTGTCCCAAAGTCTGACTGATATCAACCCAAAATCGTCCACAAATCCATATATTTTACGAACTCACACTTTAGTGCTACCAACCTGTAGTAATTGTTACAAGCGGTTGGCTTAGTTCTCAAATTTGACGAAAAACTCTCCCTCAAATTTGAAAGCTCTCATCGATGTACTGTGAAAGATAAGGCTCAAGCTGGAATTTTTCTGTTTCAGTAATAATACCGTCGACAACAATACGTGCAGCGGCATAATAGTGGAACAGTCAGAGCAACGAGCAAAAATTCTCGAAAAACATGGCACCGGATAGGCCGGTTGCAGAGGCGAACGAGAGTCCGCCCCGATTGAGGATCCCGACACCGCTACCAAAGTTCAGGCAAGAATTTTCAGATGACGAATTCAGCGGTACAGATACGAGACCAGACGATCAACAGGAGTTGGAGGCAAAACTTGAGGCGTTCGAGGATCCTTCTTTGCACGACTCAGAAGAGATTATCATTGAGGAAGAGGTGCCTCTCAAATCTGAACGTTCTGCTGACGACAAGGGTGGCAGTCAGTCCGACGATGACCTCACGTCTCTCAGCTGGTTACACCAACAGAATCTCCTGAAGGTATAGAATATCTACCAGTTTTCTCCATGCATCTCCCGCTTGTAGGTTCATCGGGGAAAGTTCTACTCAACTTCAAGTCCCTTATTGAGAGATTTCTGAGTTCTCAACGGAGTTGTGATTCGCTTCATTTCGAATATTCCGAAGTGGCATCCTTTCATCGAACTTCCTTTGAAAAAGAGCTAAGAAAATCGAATAATTCTGAAAAAGGGTTCTTTATGTTTAGTCTCCGAAGTGAATATGAAGTTCAAGATCAACAATTTTTGAAATTTTTTTTTCATCAACCTATTTTGTTACATCTTAATCACGTTTTTCTGCTGCATGCATGAGGTAAGATAGGACTTCTAGGAATCTTAATGTTCACCGTTGCTGGAAAAGTAGTTTCTTCGAAGCAATTTATGAACTCCGGTGACCACAGCATAACCAGTGAATTTAGCTAAGTGAAACTCAGGGTCGGACTTTATCTGTGGGACCGAAACCACATAATTCCAACAACTACTGCATGGTCATAAGTAGCTCCGTGGATACTTGGAAATAACATATGCCACCTCTCACAAACCCTCGGGAAAAAAATCGCTCAAGTCATTAGACATTTATTTTTGTGCTCTTTTTGGGGCAATCGTTAGTTTTCCGATCCAGAGCTACTCCAAAATATTATCATCAAAGGGCTCCAAATGTCAAGTCCATCCGCTGTAGTTTTTTCCTTTTTCCGACCTTTGTGAGTGTGAAGCGCCGCAGTGGGGTTCGTTCGGGATCTGGGACGGATACACTCTTAGTAAGAATTTATTTCAAACCGCGGTGATATTCGAACCGATTCACAAACATTACGTATGTGCAAGATTTGTTGAAATGGAGACACAAACTTGATGGTTTTAAAAGTAGGATGAAAATATTAAATTCAAACTTATTTCGAAATAAGAAAAATATTCAGAAAAATAGAACTATTTGTATTCAATAGTATTATTGGAGAAAACATTGACATCTCACATGTTCAATGAGTGTATATATATGCACCGTGGCCGAGCGAGCCCGCGAGCGAGGCAGTTTTGCTAGTATAATGTTATTGAGCATCAAATGCTACAGCTACGACAACCAAAAGACCACTTTTAGGGTGCGCGATCAGCGCATACATTTGGTGAAGTAATTTTGCTTAAAATTTTACTCGCTCAGTTTTCCTCAATAAGAGTGAATTCGCTCCATTCCGAGCCTTTCTACGCCAATTTCTATTTTTTGTAAAGTTCATCGTCGAACGCATCTCTTCCACGACCGACCATGTCCCAAAGTATCAGAAAAAATTCGTTTTCTACCCTTGAGGATTACTTTTTTGCGAAAATTCTTGAGCTCAATTTTTGGTCAGGTTCGTGCCCCACTGGTGCGACTCTTTAATGCGAGGATACCGAGATCCTACTTGGTTTTCTACAAAAATCTAAGGGTTAAATCAAAATCCCAAAACCCCAAAACTGAAACTCTAACGGTTTGACCGTGAGATCAAATTTAGTGTCAAAATGTCAGGTCCATGCAACGTTGCTGCGTTATCCTAATGGTACCGATGAGGGGAACTATTCATATTCATGCGCGGATTCAAGTGCGTAACATGTTTTAAATGGTCGAAAAGTACATCTTAGAACCTTCGGAACTGAGATTTGGGGTTGGCTCATTTTTGAACCTTGAATATCGAAATTTCCGCGTAACTACTCTTACATGATATTATGTGTACACTAAATACAGGACTTGGATTTTGTTGATTCATGATCCTTCATCATTTCAAAATTTGATATCTGGTTATGTAATAGAAATTTTTTCCCATGATAACAGGGGCTTGAGCTGACGGAACATCATGGGGTGATCAAAACAGTTAGGGTGGAGAACATCTTGAACAACAACATTGAATGCGAGGATAGTCTCGATAACTCGGAGAGTACCCACTCTATTTCGAGCATCGAGAGCTTTTCACCAGGTACTTGTTTGCAATAACGATGATTATCTTGAAAAGAGAAACACATTTACTGTGTTTTTCCACAATTTACATAAATTCACGTATGATTCTTCTTATTTTTCCTTGCGTCCACCAGCGGGAAGCACTGGAAAGTCATTATCGTTACAAAATCTGTGTGACGAAGCGTTAATGTCAAATGAAGTGCCAATCGACAATCGCAGGGATGATGAAGTCATTGTCAACAATAACAACAGTAACAACAACAATAATAATAACAACAACATCAACAACAACATCGACAACGGTTTCAACAGTAGCAACAATAACAATAGTAGTAATAGCGTGGGTATTGGACCGAGCAGCTTTAGTTTAACGCCAGCGCCGAGCCGTAGCAAGCACCCAACACACATACCCTATGACCCGCACTTGCACAAAAACAGCAAGCCTCCATATTCGTTTTCTTGCCTCATATTTATGGCGATCGAGGACAGCCCGCTCAAAGCTCTGCCCGTCAAAGAGGTCTACGCTTGGATTCTCGAGCACTTTCCTTACTTCAGGAACGCTCCCACGGGTTGGAAGAATTCCGTCAGGCACAATCTTAGCCTCAACAAGTGCTTCCGTAAAGTCGAGAAGTCTCCGGTAAGTGCTTTGGTTTTTATTCCCCTTGGCTAATATTTTCACGGATTTATTCACGATACAAAAATTATCACATCCAACTCTTGAAGCTCTTTTTTCTCATGTTTCTCAACTATTTCATTTTTTGATTCAATCTTCCAAGTGGATTTGTAAGATCAAATCCAATCGAATAATCACAAGGATCAAGTGTTTTTCCGAGTGTGTCAGAGATGGATGAATTTCTCAATTATTATCTCATTTCCATTCATGCAAGATAAAAGTTTGATAATATCGATAAAAGTCCTAGATTCAGGAATTCCTCATCAAGCGTAATTTTCTGAGTTCTCACAATCAATTTCCCATTCGTAGAACAATAAAATACTTATTAACTGATGTCAATTGATCTAGATCTGTGACTCGCAGAACTTGGGCAAAGGCTCGTTGTGGATGGTCGATGCACAGTATAGGCCGAATCTTATTCAGGCCTTATCGCGATCGCCCTTCCCACCGCCTACAGCCACAAATTTCGGCACGACGCCGGACAAAATTGCGCGCAAAGTCTCCAATAGTCGGTTACCTGATCCCGTACTCTTCCCGTATTTATCAAAGAGGCTTGCTTCGAGCAACATCGACGATGGCCCCGAAGTTGAATTTGACAGCGACGTGGACGCTGCGGCAGCTGCGATGCTGTCTTTCAAACACGGGCCTGTCATACTCAATCATAATCAAGGTAAAGTTTTTTGGAAAAATTCATTGAACAATGTGACCGTGCTTAACCGAATTTCATTAATTTTACTTCATCACCTCGAAGTTGAATGAAAAACTTGCCAATATATGACGATTCCTCGAATTTTCTACTGCTGCTTCATTACTTCTATTTCATCCCAATTTTTAGATCGCAAAAGCAAACAAACTCCAGAAAAAATGGTACCTGTCATCACGCGAAGCTCGACGGAAGACCATACCTACAGCTTGATAACGTCAGTTCGTCTTGAGAGGTGAATATTGGCAACCAATCTATCTATACCAGGGATCCATCATTCGACATTTTATTGGGTCTTTTCATTTGTGATATACAAGAAAGAACGCACTATTGATTCATGAGCGCTCAAGAAGTTTCAGTCTGAAAATCCGGTAAAAAAATACGATCTTCAGTAGTGGCGAAAAACATTTTCAACTCTAGAAGAGTATACAAGGAATTCAAAATTACTTGCAAAAACCCAGAAACACGAGCGGTTCCCTGGGCATTCGAGATCTGTTTGGTGTATGATGGATTCGATTATTCGATGTAAACCATCAATTCTTCGTATTTTTACTAAATTTTAATTTTATTTCTCACGTCAGCCATTTGGACGGATTGAACTTTCGGGTCCCAGACCATCAACAGTCGGTTGTTGAATATTTTGCGTGAAATGCTGAATATTTCTCCTTTCATATTCGACATCAACCAGAGTAAACCGCTTACAAAAGGACATTTATATGATCATGTAAATGCTAACTAATTTATCATTTTCCCCCAGCAGGCGACTCGAGACCGACGATCAGATTCTAGCAGACGTCGACGAGCAACGCAAGATCGCCGAGGGTGCGGATGCTCTATTAAATCTTGCAGGCGTGCACACGACAATCTCTCGTGAACCACTAGTTTTTCGTGACTTTGAGACCGACGAGCTGGATAGAGGCATAAACCGACAAATTTTCGTAACGTGTAAAAACGCCACAAGCTACGTACCGGGTAGCGACCCTCTAGAGGTTAAACCCTCTTTAGCCAAAAGGCGTTCTTCCGGCAATGAAGGGCCCAACAAACGACGTAAACGGCCCTGGAGACATACCTGGGCAGATAGTGGTAGGTATATGAAGCAAGTTAGAGGATGATCCAAGGATAATTCCAATTGGATCATTACTTAGTAGGAATAATTACCAAAGTTTTTCTCCCGATTGATGCGCGAGCAATGAATTTTGGTTAGAAAATTCTTTTAAAAATCTTTGGAGATTCATTTCGAGCACAATCAGTCAAGTTAGTGCTTAGAGCCGGGATTTTAGATGAATAATTGAGCTTTGTCTTTGCCAAATATTTTTACTCGCTTTGACAATTTTAACAAAGATTTTCATACTTAGGTACTAGTATGAATAATCAGACCTCGTCATAATATTTTTATCCGCTTGCACATTTCATATGGTATCACATTTCATATTTCACGGTAACTCAAGCTGTTGCGATTCGTTTGAACCATGGCTCCTTAATGTTGTAAAATTGAACCAACTCGAAAAGAAGATACCCCATTTTAAGTCTGTGCGTTTTAGAAATTGCGCCGTATTGACTCTACAGCACTCAAATCAACTGATGTTATAGTGAGAATTTTAATGAATCTATTGTGAAGTTCATTCGTTTCGCGTCAAAAAACTAAATCTCATTTGAATTAATAATGTTGCCAAGCCATCTTCCGATCGAATCCTGTATTTTCTAAGATGAAAGAAGCTATTTAATATCACGGTGATCGGATTCATAATGAAAGACAGTGGCTCTGTGCACTTATAGACGTAATTCGCAATAATAATGAAGAGGAATACTTGAAATCATTGTTTTTGGCTGGATTAGAAATTATCATGCAAAGTGTATTGGAGTTGGTACTGATTCCTCTTGCAGGAACATATTGTATTGATACTTGATGAAGTAGATACAAAAAATGAAAAATTTTAGTTCTTTGCAATTCAATATTCTGATTGCATGAGGCCTATCAAAACAAACTTATGCATGAATTTTTGTCCAGCTATTGGACAAACGTGAGCGTACACGTGCTTCTACGCACGAAAAGATATTGGCACTTGCTCAGAGCTTGAAGCTCCTGTAAGTAATGCCGAAGTAACTTTGCTAGTTCAAAAGTCAAGCAATAATATATATGAGGTAATGGAAATAATGGGCAGAACTCACAAATGTATATATGTATAAATTTACATATGCCAATGCAGTGGTTTGTCCACAGAGAGTAAAAATATATGTATATACATTGAAGGTATCATGAAATAGGGAGTGTTTTATAAAATACAGAGAAGGGAGAACTGTTATCTGCGAAAAAAGTAAGGTGTATCCGTAGACTTTTATTGAAACGTTGCTGCGAAATATCTATCATGAAATATATATGCCTAAATGAAATTTTGAATATATTACAAGAGGATCTATCAGAATTTTTCCTGTAGATATTGTATAAAGTTAAAATCAGTCGATAATCATCGATCATTCATGGCAAATATTTACAATTATCCGAAGAGTATGAATATATTATACAAATATTACCCGCTATAGGCTAAATCTAACATGATATCAATCACTGTAACACTTTGACAAGGATCTTGAACGCTGAGTTATCACGTGAAAAGTTCATTCTTTAAGTTTCTTAGAAGAGTCATGATAATCATCATCAAAAAAGCAAAGTGATAGTAATGGTGTGATATCTTTGATTCCGACAATTTGAAAATCGTCAATCTTAACGATTAGATGAAGTAAGGAAATGGTCAGAAGAACGGTCTTTGGAACAGTAATTTTAACCCCGATGAATGATGAATGTCAATGGTGTGGAATTTACTTTTGTAATCATGGTTTAAAAAAAAAATAGCACGAGCTTTGGGTCAAACCTAACTGAAAATATCATCTTCATTTTAAAATCACAAGTGTTAGTCGTAGAGGATCACGAATTGAGACGATACTCGAATTGTCTGTGCTCAGACAAGGAGGGTTGAATCTCTTCTAAGTCGATTCAATGCCATTTCTCTGTTGTAGTCTCAACATGACATTTTCATGGAATTATATATAACATTTCCAAAATTATATGAATCGGACTTCATCTTTAGACACAATATGTCACAAAATTAGACACTCCAAACCTATATGCGTAAGCAATGTATCAATGTGGAAATCAAATGTTTCTCACCTTTTTCTACTCTAAATGGGCTTTTCAAAGAGATAATTTTGTCCAGGATAATACGCTGAACTTTTGACAAGATATTTCAAGGAAACTGGCAATACTCAGATTGATATATCTTTGGACTGTTTGTATCTTAGCAATCATAGAATCTGGCTAACAGCTCGTCATACTGAAAAATTTCCATTGGATTGGATAGTCTATATGAGGCATCGAAGGTTCTTTTCATGTCAAGAGAGCGTATTCAATGAGAGTAGCGCAGAAATGCAAAAGAGATATCGGATTAGATAGTTATATTTTTACAGGGCTCAGCCCATGTGATGATAGCTCTTCCGAAAGCGAGTTTTCGCAGCTGCATATTAGAATTTGGCTCTACCCGTTGAATACCATGTTATTTTTCTATATGATTTAACTTTTTTTCGATCAAATGACGTGTCATTGGTCATTTGTTGAATGTTCATACAGCGTGCCCAGTTTCCATCATAGTGTCAAATATCGCTGTTTGTTGAAAAATTTGTTCATGTTAATATTTTACGTAGGATTTAGGGGTCTTATCGTTGAACTGACTTGTTTGGTGTTCATTTATATCCTTAGTTCATATTTTGAATACAGTACGAGAAAAGAATCAAATTTTATAACGACACACGAGCATCTAATGTGGATAGTTGACGATTAATCCAAGTGTGCAATTAGTATAAAAGAATCTGATAGTCACTACGTCAAATTTCATTTTTATTAACTCATACTATTCAGCTGTGATGAACGGATTTGAAAAGACTTTGTTTTCGAAAGATATTAGGTCTCGTGCGACGGTACATAGGATTTTGTTCACTATAAATTTCTTTTAGACATTGAAGTGGCGAATTTTTCCTCGCGTCTCTGAATTTTGAATATTTTTTATCATCTTTTTAAAGGAGAGCGATCTATGCGTGTTCCTTAGATTGCAAGGCGTATAATGATTTTTGTAAAAATGTAAATATTCTGTTTTGGCGTTCTTGCGAATGAATTATTAATACTTAAGTTTGGATTAGCCAAATGTTGATTGTATTGTTTTAAAATATAACAGATCAAGGTTAAAGAGTGTCGATCAACTTATTGTCCATACCCAATTTTGCTTTTACTTAGAAATAGTCTTGTTCATGATATACAGTGATAGCCATGATGAATCAACGTTTTTTGGTTTGTATATTTCTCACAAGAGCGTCGACTTGCAAAATCAACAATATCCAGTTCAATTTAATCAATCACAAATAACTTACAATCTGGTAGAATCAGTCGGCGTTGTTGTGCTGTAGGTCACACGTGGCCAACTACTTTTGCATCTGTATTTGTGACGGAACGACGACGCCTTTTGACGGAAAAAAAAACTCAACATGGAGCTCAATTTACCATGATATTGTGAGTTGTTTCGTACATCTTTACAACAGGGTTTGACACGAAACTGATTTTTGAATTTTGTTTTATTTCGGATCGGGGGATCAAAATTCTGTGATAATTTTGGAATTGATCTCCATTCATCTTGAATGCACAGGAACAAGATTATCGGTTACATCTCCAAAATTCTCACAGAATTTTGATCCTCCGATCCAAAATGGACCGAAATTCAAAAATCAGTTTCGTGCCAAACCCTGCTTAACAATGAAAACTTGTACCGTGGGATTGGGTGTACTCCCGATTTCAGACATCAATCATTCCTCTGCGATAGAAGTTTCTAGATTAACAAGTATCTTGACTCTACTCGAAGCCAATCTCATCTTAACATTCAGAGCATGCCCCACTTCTCATAATGCCCATTATACTGGACAAGTGTTTCTGTCGATTTATCACCAATGAACGATAAATATCATTTTTGACACCTCATTCTATTTGTTTATGGAAAATCACGAAGAAACTTGCCTTTCTGACCCAAAAATGTCCGGAACTCACCATAAACCAATCTCATAAGTCCTATAATTATCCCTATCCCGGTGACCATATTCTCAACGAATGGTTGAATTTGGCAAGCAACCAGTGGTCGACTTTTCACTCAGGTGGTTGATGACTTTGGCTGGAAGGCAACCAACTTTTCACAGTGCATAACATGGCATTTGATTAAAATCGCTTGTTAAACTGACAATTGAGAATTGAAAGGCCTCTTCTCTCATATTGGAAATAAGAAACAGCCTTGTATCACGATGGAAGAAAAGAGTCCATCTGTCTCTGTATCAGAGTTGAGTCTAACAAACTAGACCTATGTATTTGGCAAAATCAAAAGCCCTATCTCAGAGCATTCGAGAAAAAAATCTCTATCCCAAAAAAGCGAGACAATTTTAGATTAAAGAAGCTTGTTTCTCGTGCCTATTCACAACTGTCGTAGATTTCGAAGAATTCTTAGAGTGTTTCGACATTTATTCGAACCAAACCGAGAAATACTTTTGCCGATTTTGCAATTTCCAAGAAGTCGACTTAATGATTCAGGGTCTGTTTTAATTTTTGATCGTTTCCCAAAAACTGACGTAAATGCCATTTTATCCGGACCCGTTGTGTTACTTCTTGTCGAGTTTGGGTTGTTCTCTGCAAAAGGGGTCCTCGATTTTCAACTCATAAAGGATGAGTCTTTATTGTTGAATAAAGCACTTTACTATTTTCAAAGTTGGGATGTAGAATTTTTTGTCGTCTACAAGACTGAAACATAGTCCTCAAATTTCATTCGTGTTCTCCCATGACTTACGTAGATAAAAATGTGCCACTAATAATTCTACAGGCAGTCGAAATTTTGAGACTGGCGAAATAAGGCATAAATGATGAAATTGTGCAAATTTACTCCATATCTTTATATAATTGGTCGTTCTCAGGCACCCTGTCTCATAGTTAATCCTCTCCTTTTTTTCGGGCTCATTATTCCGGATTGAAATGAGCTTGGAATGTGGGAGAAGGCGAAGATCAGAGTCGTCTCACACACTATAAGTATGAAATGGACACAGTCATTTGGGGACAGAGCGCGAGAAAACGGACAAACAAAGTATGAGCTCCCAAATAATGTGATGCAGAAATTCGAGAAATCGCATACCTGCTTTTGTCCATCTTTTTCTTTTGCACGTGTGCTCTACCCCACCTCCCTCCCCCCTCTAACTAAATACAATATATAGAAAAAGTCACAGCCGAAGGAAGTCAAGACAAAATACACTGTAGCATTCTTACTGCTGCAACACAGGCCAAAGAGGGACGATGTGGTTGGGTACAGGTAGCTCTGCAGCAAGGAAGAGTATCGGAGTATTTATAGAGAGAAGGAAGAGGGCAGCTCTCCTGGGGACAGGAAGGAGCCTCATTCGTCAGCCCCATCGACAGAGGTAGCAAGCAACTTGAAAATAGCTTTCCTCGCTAATTCTTATGTGGACTATAATTTTTTTTTTCGTATACTTTGAATCAGCATTACCCGATTAAAATTGATTGATTTTTTGAAGCCTCACAAAATGTATTCACATCGTTGTGATATTCATCAACTAACTCCTGTCAAAGCGGTTCAAATAAATGTTCACCAATCTTTTACATGGTTTCGTCGAGGCTGAGAAAAAAGTCAAAGGAATTGGTCTAATAAGATAAGATCCCCTATGATCTGATCTCAACTCTTTGACTCTTCGATGAGATCTCTTTTGAAAACGGTTGAGATTTTTCTACTTAAGATGATGAGAAATACTGCATTTTTAAAGATCAAATACCATTGTTTTTGGTATTGCACTTTGGACTTTTAAGAGATAAGAGCATCTGATTGATTTGGAAGTCAAAGACATTTATCCCTTCCCGAGCACCAAATGTGTTTTATTCGTAGCTTCTAGGTGACTGTTATTGTTGAAAATCGATCGTGACAATGACACCGCTCGACAAAAAACAATGCCTTGGATCTGCGTTCTCACTATGAGTCCTATATGTGTTTATTGGGTTGCAGATTCTATATTCGATGTCGGTTTGCGCCAATCTGATCGTTTTTTTCAAGATTTTGGAGGTCAGATTGAGGGGAAATATGGAAAATTGGTGAAAGGTGATATACTTGGATTCCTTGAGTCGCTGAATATGGACTCGATGCCGCATATTTCTCTACTGTTGACAGATCTGAAATCTTGACCACAGTTCAACTTTAGTGACAAGAATTTGATTTTTTGACACTAAATTTACAAAGAGTACAACATTTTTTGTTCAAGTTTCTCTTTTCGAAACTTGACCCTTATACGCGAATATCCGTAAAAGTGGACTTAGAGGGTGACAAAGAAATGGCAATAACTATCAAGTGGTTAGATGAGAAAATCTGAGAAAACTCAAAAAGATAACTCAGCCCAGAATTGTACCGAAACTTGATTTCACGAAAAAAACACAGTATTTCCAAAACACTCCAATGCAGCTTTTTTGCCTGATTTCGACCCAAGTAATGGTTTTAGATTGAAAGAAAAATTTTCAATTTGCCAATATTGGTCCGTAAAGGCTTAACGAGTAGATGATCATCTCGAACGCCGGCTTGACGGATGACCCACAGATCCATCGATGTAGTGAATACTGATGACCTAATCCTCCCCCGTCCCCAAACACTGACCTAATACTCAGCTGACACAAGATCCGTCGACCTGCTGACTTGATGTATGACCGATCGATCCACCGATCCACCGATCTGTCATATAACTCAACGATCCGCCGACTCACTGACGTTCCGGATGACCTACTGATTACTCACTTGCTACCATATAGATAGTACCAACTCTTCTGGTACTATCTCTATGCTTGCTACATGGCCCGTCAATCCGTCCACCTATCGCAATGATCTACCGATTCATCAACCTACTGATACGCTATGGCTTACCGATTAGGGCCTCACGAGATCTGGACGAGCCAGATTTTTCGCCAATCTCGTCTCGTCTCGTCCGAGATAAAAAAATGGCCAATCTCGTCTTGTCTTGGTCGAGATTTGGAAACCCATATCTTGTCTTGTCTTGACAAGATCGAGATATCTCGTCAAGATTTCCCAAAAAAATTCAGAGTCAATAAGTCGTGACCAAAGATTAATGTTTCAAAAGTGGTCGATAATATAATCATTACTCGTACTTCGTGCATGATAAGTGCCACTCAATATGCTATGTGAAGGCCAAAAAGATCTAGCGAAGTTCAAAATGAATGAAGGTCAGTTTTCGTGCCCCTAAAGGAGTTTCTAATGTTGATGTATTACATTGGAGGAAAGCAAATTCCACCAAATTCCCAATTTTATCAAAAATGGCACGAGATATTTTAGCAATGACGCCCACATCAGTACCATCGGAGAGGGTTTTCTCGCAGATGACATCACTTCTGACTGGAAACTTCCGAGATTTACTATGCATTGATAGATGGATGCACTGCGATTTAAAGAAACTAATTTGTCAAGTTGATATTTGAATTCGAATATTGAGCACTGATGTGAAATCTCGTTTTTCCCCACCATCATGTTTTTGTGAAGTTGATGTCTACGTGGAGTTGTTCATTCTTGTTCCAACAATGTTTGATGAAAGCTCCTTATTTTATATTATATTAACATGTATAAAGTTTGAATTGGGTATGAACATGTCTTGAACGGATTATTTGATCCAATCGAGATATTTTAATTGTGTGTTGTTCTACGTGTGTGGATGATTTCATTGTATTGAGACCAATCTTTCGTTTTCTAAGCAGATAAAATTCACAGCTATATGAATTATTCGACTTATATTTACATAGAAACCCAACAACCTCAAAGTTCAACTAACGAGGAGGGGGTTAGGCCTTCGGATCACGGATTCGCCTGAGACTCTGGGAATAGTCTTCTTTTATCACAAAAATAAGATATCCAAAACCGGGTTTGCCAACGCTCAAGCGCATATGAGCTACAGGCTGAAACATATGCATTACAGTATACCTATATTCATCAGAAATGGTATAAATAGATATACTGTAATGCATATGTTTCAGCCTGTAGCTCATATGCGCTTGAGCGTTGGCAAACCCGGTTTTGGATATCTTATTTTTGTGCTGAAAGAAGACTATGCAAAGTTTCAGGCGAATCCGTGATCCGAAGGCCTGACCTCCTCCTTGTAAGTCACTCGATAAAATTCAAGATTCTCGAGATTTTCGGATTCTCTACTCGAGAATCTCGTTTTATCGAAAATCTTCAATTCGAGAGAAATGCATGATCTCGTCTTGATCTTGATCGAGATGTCTCGAATTCTCTCGAAGAAATCTCGAATCTCGTGAAGCCCTATTACCGATTCATTAATGAATTCTATAAGTGATCTTCTTTGAACTATGGAAAAAATTGACAACTTGATACTCACTTCTCAACATGTTTGCTGCAACGCTGTTTTTTTTTCATTTTATTTCAGTCATGAACCGGCCCACCGCAATTGTGTAGGAACGCCCATATGGAGCTAGACTCGATTTTGGCTCATTGTTTACGACTTTGATGAAGTAAACCGCGACGATAGATTTTTTGGGAGGATTTTCCGAGCTTGTCTGAGTCGGCAAAGATTGAAAGATGAAAAATCGCGAGTCCCACCGGTGGGACCCGTCCCAGTAAACGTGTTAAAACTTCTAATTTCTGTCGGCAATAGGTCTTTGAAGACTTCCTTTTTCAACAAGAAAAAAATCATTCATTACCCAAATAGTATATTACGCAACTAGGGAGTAAAGTGGGCCTTTTACTCCCGGGTGTGGATTATCGCTCGAGGCGAAGCCGAGAGCGATAAACACCCGGTAGTTTAAGGCCCACATTACTCCCGAGTTGCGTATGCTATTTTTTATCCTACGGGACTAAAGTACGCCCCCCCCCCATCCACGCGCGCATCCGAGCATGCATTCTTTGGCGCAGTGGGCCTCAACGACCGTGTCATTGTCAGTTATGCCGCATTGGAAATACCGAAGCTTATTGTCGGGGGTGGCGGGGACGGGGTCCGGGGCGGAGCCCCGGCGGGGGTGCAGGGGGCGGAGCCCCCGCCGGGGGGTTCGGGGGGCGGAGCCCCCCGACTGAAAAAAAATTTTGAAATGGTCTAAAAAATCTTCATATTGTAATATCATATCAACTTTTCTGAATTTCCAACCAGAATCGATCTCTTGATATTCTCCCATTTAACGTTACACAGCTCAATATTCGAATATTATTTGAAAAATGTTTTTGAAAATTAATATTCATTGATACTTTTTTGAAATCCTTTCAATAATATGATCTCTCCAGAATACGTTTGTGTAACGCTCGAATCATTATTTATCCAAAAACAACAAAATACGACCTAATGAGAGGTTGTATGTCTATGCGTTAGTTATGTAGACGATTAGTGCCGCCTCAAGTGTGATCCTCCGTGGAGGGGTCGACAGACCGCTAGCCTTAGGATCACACCAAACTCTTGGGCGTGGGTTCAAATCCCGCTCGGGGCAAAATTTACTTCCGATTTTTTTCAACGACAAGTCCGTTGAGGGAGTAAAGTTTGATACCCGGGTGGAAATGAACCACATTACGCCCAAAAGTAAGGGGCAAAAGTGCGTACTTTAGTCCCGCTAGGATAAAAATATATTTTACTCCCGATGCGAGGTCCAGCTTTTTTGTGGCACGGGGGTAGTTTTTCTTCTAGTGTAATGAAAGAAAAACATCTTTTCCGCCTCAAATATTAGCCTGCCAAGCGATGAATGTACGCTATTTTTAGCATTAGGGCAAGTAAGCCAATTATCTGTTAGCAGCCGGGCTCGCAGCCAAGTCTAAAAGTGGTGCTTTAGTCGCCTTATGCTAAGAAAATTTAATCAACACTTGTGTATCCACTCGCCCATCGAACTCATGATCTGCAATGAGACCTACCAACCTCCTGACCTGATCAATGAACCTACCAACCGACTCACCCAGGGCGGATCAGCGCCGGGTCATCCGGAAAGTCAGCAGAACGACGGGTGAGTAGGTCACGTGGCAGATCTGTAGGTCGGTAGGTAGTACATATAGATTGGGTCAGGATGTCAGTAAACCATGTTGTAGACAAGCAAATCGATGGTCCAGTGAGTCATAGATCAGGTCAGTAATTGGAAGGTCATCCAGAAGGTCACCAAGTAGACAGGGTTACAGGCCATATGGCAGATCATTATATTAGTAGGTTGGTAGATCATGTATCAGATCAGTGGGTCATCTGGAAAGTGACCCTATCAGAGCGTCGATATATTACACGGCAAATCAACAGTGGACGGATCGGTGGGTCGTACAGCAGCAGGGTAAGAGAATGAGTCAGTGGGTCAGTAAATCATCCTGCATGAGGTCACCAGGTCCAAGGAGTTGTAGGTCATCCGGCAGAGCAATGGGCTGGAATGTACGTGGTCATCTACGTCTCAAGTGCTATTTTGTTTCACAGTTGGGCTTTTCAAAAATCATTCAACAATTCCGAAAACACATTTTTGAGCCGTAAAGTGTTATGCTCCATACAGAACTTGGTATCAATGATCACATGCTTGCATTAGTGGGACCGTTGTCAATATCTCATACTTATGTAACGATAGACACAGTGTATCATTGAGTTCGTGACCGGCGATCCGCATTACCCATAGCTAGTTGTGTGGATTTTCACAGATTTTCCACGTTCTCTCTGTACTCGCTGTATTTGGCATTCCATATCTGACATGAAACGGTGAGATCGATGCAATCTGAAAATAAGACTAGGACCCGCGACCCATGTATGTATAAAGAGGTGGGCCAGGTCACTTTTTGGTGGTGCTGAATGTGTTATTATTCAAACCAACTGTTAGGTATTTTGAAAGGATACATATCAGGAAATTTTTTCCATGCTGCCATTGATAGTAGAGAGTGTGTATCATTCCAAATTTTACTTGCTCAATTTTCTCATTTTTCACAGTTGAAATTGCATTACTTTATTCCGAGCTTCATTCTGTAACAGACAAAAATCAGTACTCAAATGAAGGTATCGATAAAATTTGACTGTGGACCAAGTGATTCCAAATACACTCGAGGGCAATTCGACTATTCTTCAGTGAATTAAAGTGGTTTTCCACTGGAAAATTTACAAGACAGAAAGATTATGAAAAACTTACGATTTCGTCAAGATCCGATCGTATCTTTTCGATTCCTTAATCAGCAAAAGAGTCTGATCAAATTTCTATACATGTCAATGATTTCCAAAAACACGTAATAAAAATGAACCAAGTTCTCTAGCCATGAAAATTTTGTCAATGCCCATAAAAAATAAAAAAATCCAAATATCCTGACGTGGTCTCAATCATTCTACAACCAAGTAGCAACCCAAAAGCGAGGCGTTTTTTGATACACGTCTCCATGCCAATGCAGCGGCGCGAACGGGCTCGTAAAATAAAATCGATCGGCTTATGGTGGCGGTGCATCGACCAGGGCAAAATCGCAGCTCTTGTGTCTTCTCCTTTCGCATTATAACACACTTACATGTCGTCCATGCACTTTGCGATGTGAATGTATTATATGCAGCGAACTCACTCCTGAAGCATAAAGTCAAAGTCACGAGGGAGGCTGGGAAAAGATCTGGATATACTGAAAGGCCTACACACATATCTGCATATATGTATATATAATGCTATAAGGCCAGTGCGGATGCATGCATGCAACGGGCCGTCTTCATTTAGTTTTGCCAAAGTCCCCATTCAGCCGTCGTCGGCGCCCGCAACTTGCATGGTCTTCTCTTCTCTTCTCATTCTATCTAACCGATTTTGCAGACTCTTTTGAGGATGAGAGAGAACTGCTGGCGCGGCTCTTCTTTTTATCGGCGGCCCGCAACCATAAATTATCCCGCTCGCACTTTTCAAAGTGCGCTAACTCGCATCCTCGGGCCGCGATAAAAAAGAAGGGCTAAAGACACCTTTCCGCTCCTCTTCCACCATATAGCCCTCATCCTCCCCCTATGTTTGGCGGTCCTCATCCTCTACCTCCTTCTTTCTTGTGCCCCTTATTTTCGTTAGCTGCTCCTTTCTCCTCATTCTTATTCCTGACTTCTTATTGGTGCAGGTTCTCTTTCTCTCTTTCTCTTTTTTGATACCCCATGAAGAAGACTCCCGCGAGACCCTTGTTTCGGTAACACACGTGCTCCTCTCTTTATCTTTCTCTCTGTTGGTCCCTATGGATACAAAATATATATTTTGGTATTATACATACATGTAGCTCAGCGCCACGAATTTTGTGTATAGAAAACGCTGATTCGTGCAGATTTTTTTTCTTGTTGTTTGAATTGCGCGCTCCCCGCTGATTTTTTAGATGGTCGTTACAATGTATAGTACATTTTATGTGTGTAGTGTGAGAATTGACCCCAAGCGGACACGTCTTCGAGTCTGGTTATGAGGCGAGTCGCTAGTTATAGGAATGAATTTTCCTCGACGGATAGAGTGGCACGTTTTACGAGCACGTATTCTTGCTGCAAATGAACAAACGGCCACACGTCGTTCTGCATTCTTACAACCCCCTACGATGGTGAGAGGCTCACTGCAGTTTTTTTCCATTCTTTATAGCGACGTATCCTCAGAGCCTCTTCACTAGTGCTGGAGCACCCTTTCTCTCTTTTGGTTCTTCTCTATCTTCTCGTCTTTTAACTCCCGCAAAGTTACTTGTGCAAGAGCGGGGGCGTCGTCACACTTGAATTATTCCCTGAGTACGACATGCATATTTTGGTCGCTCAAACAAGTACTTCAATGGCTAACTCTGCGTTTGCAAATCGACCAATTCAGATTATTATGGATTGGTTTCTCTGACAGAATCACGCAACTATTGTGGGATGTTGCTACATTTACAAGAGAATTGTTATACGTCATCTTGATGGATAATAGTTCTCTCATTTTATACGCATGTTTTACATTCTATAAGGCAAGATTTTTAACAAAATATATTTTTAATTACGTGGAATTTTGTTGATTAGGGATTCCCATCCTGGAAAGCTTTCATAATCGGTTTCTCGTTGATAACACAGTCCGACAAAAAAAGTTCTGACGTAAATCTCTAACTCTACTATCTGTAAGGTTCTAGTGTGGTTGAATCCGAATCCGGGGTCAAATTGCTCCCGGCACGTCGAAATTCTGACATAACCTCACGACCATGAGTCTACGGAATCACAGAGAGGTCACAATCAAATCATACTAAATTTCTTTTTTTCTAGTAACTTTGTGTTTTCGGGGTCGATGGATCCAAATCCAGAGTCGATTTGGTCCCAGGTTTGAAAATAAGGTGGGCAGTCCTGGTTTGGCCAGTATTGGAATATCAAAAGCCTGAACGTCGAGTCGAGTCGGACTTTGGGGTTGAAACTGTAAGAATGGCGATATATGCATATAAATCTAGAACGACGCACTTAATCAAAGTTTCACGCCATTTTTTTGGTTTATGTGATTAAGGTCTTCTAGATTAGATTCTTTCGTTTTTCCTCAGAAACGCGTTCCCTCTGAGATAATGGCATTATAATTTATGCCGAGTAGACGCTCGCACCTTATCATATGGGCGGCTCCGGATCAGAACGGTATAAGTCCATGTTCCCGCTCAATAATATCGCTTTTGTGTCATCCACGTTTAGCTGTCGTGCTTTTACAAGTAGTTAGAGGTCGTAGCTACTCCTAGAAACTACAAGTTAGGTTTGCTATGTTGTCCAAATGATTGCATCGAGTGGTTTCGAAGGAGGTGGTTCGAAGTCCGATCACTTCTCTTTTACGCGTTTGGACACAGGGGAGCCCTGTGAAAATGAACAACCTCCGGTCAGTAATCCATGGACCTGGAATGTTTCTCTTGGAAGCTCTGAAGTCTTCTTTTCTTATCTCTTATCATAATTGATAACCGAGTTGTTTAATGATGTTTCGAATAGCAGAGTTGTGAGAGCGATCGGTACTGAGTTTGCAAGGAAATTTGATATTGCATCATGTTTTCAGGCATCTTATCAAACAAAAGATCAACTGCATCCATGATACGCCAAACTCAACTAAGCTGTACACTTAGTCCTCAGGAACAATGCCAATGGTGGAGAATCCCTAGCTTCATCACAGTAATTCGGTTACGATTTCATCAAGAATGATTGTGATCTATCAACCGGAGTTCTTTTTATTAACAGTCATCTGGCTGTCGGTTCAATCCTCCCACCGCTCGTTACGAGTGAATCTTATTTGGGTGAATCTCGTAGGTGACGATACTGGCCTCCCTAAATTAAGCTAGCTGCAACAAATCTGAACCTCATTCTACAGTTGATCAACAATCCTTTTTGGTTGTTGAGTGGGGGTCAGTCTGAATTCATCGTTTAGAGTCCCCGATCGAATAGAAGTCTCTGCATTGCGACTTTTCCTCTACAATCTGAAACTGCTTCTGACTCTTTGAACTCGAGCTGCGTGCTCTGTGGTCTCTTAGAAACTAAATTTTGGACCGAGCTGGTTGAGTAAACTCGCCTTGACCCGACTGCCGTTTCCAAATAGACCTTTTTTGACTTCAATGTTAAAAATGTATTTGCAGTTATGTTATTCTAAATGAGATCTCTTTGCAATAACCAGTCTCGCCTATCTATGAGATTTAATAAAAGTCATCCTCAATTAGAGAGGAATTTTGTTTACTGAGAGAAAAAGTTGAGTTTAGTTACCGTTCTGATCTGCAGAATTTCTCCACCTTCTTTCTCGCTAAAATCGGTATAAGTGTGCTATAAGTCCATGGATTCCCAACGTTTTTTTGACCTTAGTGGTGGGAACTCATAGTTTTTCGACATCTTCCTACTTGAGACGGTAGAAATCCACAATATCAACTACTTTCTCCGATCTAAAATAGTTAACGCTTTTCTGCACTTAATTTGAGTAGATTTATCCTGATACTATAGAATCAATGCATTTCAGGCGTATGTTCACGTTGCTATGAATGTTGGTCAAAATTACGTCGGAAAAAAATTCCTGGCATCAAACCAGTGCCTCGGCTGTCCGGACGAATTTTTTCCTTGAAGTATGTTACATAATGAAGAAAATGCTAGGTCGATCGTCTAATTTGGTCCATTTTAGCCCAGTTTTTGATTTCTTGAAGATATAAGAATCCGTGAGTACGGGATAAAGTACCGCGAATGATGACTTTGGGCCTTAATGCATTGCACCGCGAATACCGGAAATCGAGAATACCGGGTTTTGCCTGTGGTATTCTGTGAGTGTTGGGTCAGACCTTCTTTTTTGTGGGTCTGTGTGATCATGAGGACTATGATCATCAGAATAGCTCGACATAGGCAACAAATGGTACACAACGAAATTCAACAAATATCATGATAGGCTTTCGTTTTTGGCTCTGGCCATCAGTAGCGACAATATTTCTGATTGAATCGAATGCTCTTCATGGGGCCCCAGTTATTTGCATTCGCTTCGTGTATATCCGTGTAAAAAATTAAGCCACACCCGTGTAGAAAATCACGTTTTCCGTGGGCGTTCATGTGTATTCGTGAGATAGAGAAAGAATTGTTATGTAGTACGAGCGTTGGCTGACGTGTGCTTGCAATCCGTGTGTGCCCGTGCACGTGTGACGCCAAATCCGTGCTGACCCGTGCTTATCCGTTGGTGATTCTACTATCATCAGCGTATCCGTACGACTCCGTGCATCCATGTCTATCCGTTTGGTAATGTTATGGTCTCTTCATCCGAGTTGCTCCGTATCCGTGTTACCCGTGCCCATTCATTTTGAGAGACTGTCGTCGTCATACCCGTTCCCATCCGTCTACCCGTATCTACCGGTTTGCCAATGTCATTGCCGCTTCATCCGCGTGACTCCGTATGCGTGCCTATCCGTTGGGCATCCGCGTCTACGCGTTTGATGATGTTCTGGTCACTTCATCCGTGTTTCTCCGTATCCGTGTTACCCGTGTACCCGTGCCCATTCATTTTGAGAGACTGTCGTCGTCATACCCGGTCCCATCCGTGCACCCGTATCTACCCGTATCTCGATGTCATTGCTGCTTCATCGTTCTAACTCCAGGGCCATGTTAGTCCGCGCACCCGTGCCTATTCGTTGGTAATTCTACTATCATCAGCATATCCGTGCGACCCCGTGCATCCGTGTATACCCATTTGCTTATGTGATGGTAGCCCCATCCGTGCGCTTTCGTATCCGTACCTGTCCGTTTTGGAATACCATCGTCATTGTCACCCGTGCATGTCCGTTTCGATAGGCTATCATCAAAATATCCGTTTCTATCCGTGCACCCGGACCAACCCGTTTGCAGATGATATTGTCAGTTCATCCGTGTGACTCCATATCCGTGCCTATCCGTTGGGAATCCGGATGAAGCGGCAATGACATCTGCAACGGTAGATACGGGTGCACGGATAGGAAGGGGTATGACGACGATGTCACCAAACGATTAGTCACGGACGCACGGAGTCGCACGGATACGCTGAGGATAGTATAATCACCAATGGATAGGCACGGGTGCACGGGTTAACACGGATACAGAGCAACACGGATGAAGTGGCCATGACAACATAAAACGGGTAGGCACGGATGCCCAACGGATAGACATTGATACGGAGTTACACGGATGAAGCGGCAATGACATCTGCGAACGGGTGGATACGGATAGAAACGGATATCTTGACGACAGCCTTTTGAAACGGGTAGGCACGGGTGCACAGGTTAAGACGGATACGGAGCAACACGGATGAAGCGACCATAACATCACCATACGGATAGACACGGATGGAAGAAATCGCACGGATATGCTGACGATAGTAGAATAACCAACAGATAGGCATGGGTGCACGGACTAATACGAATACGGCGTCACCCCTGCACAGTACCCACGGAAAAGAGAGCTTGCAAGCATACGGTAGCCAACGGTCGTACTTCATAACACTACTATCTCCATGTCGCGGAGGCTCACGAACGCGCACGGAAAATGTGGGTTTCTACAGGGATGTGGCTTAATTTTTCACACGGATATACGCGAAGCAAATGCGAATAATCACTTCCATCTGAATATGTCCCTCTTCAGGTAAATTATTATCCAATCCTGGCCTGAAAATAAAGTTTACAGGAGCCCAAATGACTGGGCCCTATCAACGTTGATTAGATTGAATGAAAAACATAACAGATTCTGTTGCAAGCCCTGCTTGTAAGCACATATTCATCCATATCCCATGTTGAGCACATATTTTATTGTCCGTTGAAAATTGTAGCTTGCATATACATCCTGTAGCACAATTTTGACGGCGATGAGTTCGAGAAGTATGTGAGCTTATAACAAATTCATACCCAAATATCAACCCAAGAGTGATGTCAAACTCAAGTATAACTATAGTACAGAACCCGGAAGAGGTACATGACCTAGTACTTGATGAACTCAAAACTAACCACGCCTGAGCAACATTAAAGTTTCACTGAGAGTTCAAGAATTTCTTCAGGAATCATTTAATCTTTTCTTTCAGACTCATATGAACAATTAATTCATTCTAGAGCGACTCACACAGGGAATTGTGTGAAAGTTTTTTCACGCTCGTACTTGTTTCATAACTGTAGCAACAAATTCTTTCATCTTTTAGTTCTGAGGAGCAGAAAGGCCCCTGTATTCGACGCAGCAAGCATTACAAAAGAAGAATTCTACAATCGAGATTACTGTCCTATATGGTATTCAATACTTATTTTTTCTCGCACATGCCAGTTGATAACAATGCAAGAATCTCTCTGAAATGAAATAAAAGTTTTAGGAATCCACAAGGAGAAAACGAAATTATACGTTCAGCCGACGTCGTACTTTATTTATATTCTCTTGCAATCTGCGCTGTCACTCACTCATGTCACTTCTGATATTGAAAAATATGCTTTGTTGACGAGTGTGAGCATTCTTCGGATATGTCAAGTTTCAACGAAATGTAATGCAAGCCCTTTTGTGATATGTTTCAATTAATCAGGATATTCATATTCCACGAGGTATATCTATGGGCATTTATGGGGATTGCTACCCGTTGTGTATGAGTAGCTCATATTTTTAGCTGCGGTGCACGAGTAGTTTGCGAACTGAACGGATTGAGCTCCACAAGTTATTGTTGCTTGAATGTGAATTTGTGCAAAATTCCATGAAGTGATCTTCATAACAAGAACCCCATCGGAAAAAATTGAAGTACTTAATTTATTTTCTGGCCAGGGTGAAGAAAATCCGCTAAATTCAAGACGGGTCCATGTGGGTGGATCGGACACTTGTTTATCATAAATGATGTTTATCCAGCTACCCTAGAAGATTCATACATGACGAATGTAAAATTTTGAGGAATAGCGTGGAACAGATGAATGGATAAAATTTTTCACCAAAAAACCAGTTAGATTTGTCGGTATAGTCAATTGCTATGTTTGAAATATCCGTACATCCACAAGTTATTACTTTGCGTTCGTTTATAGCCTCAAATAGATCGCCGCTGGAATTGGTCAGTGGATAAGCATTTCTAAAGCAAAATTACATTGGCTGGTCGTTGCTATAGAGAGTAACAAAATTTCTAATCATGGAGTCTGTCGTCGTAGAACGGTTAATGGACAAGCTTATTCAATTTCACGGAGTAGACATGGACAAGAATGTTTACGGCAAAATCAACATATTTTTCTCGAAAATGGTTGGATTGGGGATCAATCAATCATCATTATCAAGGAGATTGATACTAGTATTGATTATGTTGTGTTTTGGGTCACAGATTGCATCATTAGTACGTTCATGAATAATTTCTCGACATTTTGACCAATATTTGCGTGGTATAAATGTATGCACCTTTGATTTTATAGGATTTTTGCTTGGTTGAGGCATGGGGCCACGATTTTGATCTCGTTATCGAAACTTCAGTATTCATTATACTGGATCTTTCTTTTGTAATAATATATTTGTTTCAATATTTGAAAATTCCGAAGGTATAACGTTTGTTTCAACTTTTGAACTAAATAATCACGCACCTACAGAGCCATCAAAATTGATACTTTTTTCAATATTTAGTTAAGACGACTGGATTCAGCCTCATCAAAATTATGGCAGAAATTGAATGACGAAGGAGAAAGAGAAAATATTCTGAAATTTGTGAAGCGTGGATGTCTAGCTAGCTCAATAAGTACAGGTAATAATTTATGACAGATCATATGACATCATTTTCAAGCCCTACATCTGATTGACTGTTTGGCGACTTTCATAAATTCATTTTGCTCTTGCATCGTTTGTTGTGAGTCTTTGAGTTTGTCATCTTCGAGTCCAGAATAATTTTTCAGCTCATTGAGAAATTTGAATCAGTTGGAAAGTCCGAAACTGCTCTTTACTGAGACTGACGTAATGCGCTGATGATACGATGACTTTTTCACGAGAAAAAAATAACAGGCATACGAGACCTGAATCTGAGATAGATGAGTTTGAATATGAATCACAAGCCTAATGTTTTTTCATACATCAGCATTCTAATCAGAGCTGTTGTCAATAATGACTCTCAGTCAATAGGGTGAAAATAGCATTTTTCATTGGTGAGAACTTCCAAAAGAAAAGAGGAAATATATAATTGCACCTTCAGAAACACTGGCAATTTCATCCGCTTCACTGACAGTGACATGGTTCGTAAAACCGATGGACTGAATTAAAAAGGTGTATGAAGTCCACACGAAAACATAGATTCAACCGATCAAATATCTCCGTATTAATATCCAAACAGAAGATTTTTAGTAATTTTTATTACTCTTTCAGTTTACTTTTTAAGCCTTGGATTATCATCAAGTTTGATTTTCATAGCAACGGCCTTTCTGAACAACTACAGTATATCCAAAAATACTACGAGGTCGCCGATAATTTTTCTTCATCTTTCTTACAAATTTTTCGAACAAGAAGATCACTATTTCATCAGCTGTTTGCATCTGAGTGCAGCTTTTTTGTCATATCTCACCGCATTATCAACAATATCTATTTTCTACATGACCAGTATAGCATTGGTTTGCGGATATCTTTCAACAATATCGTGAGTCTTTTCTCATAAGGAGTTTCAGGTTGGAAAGGGGGGGGATTGATTGATCCTGATGAGGCATCGTGTACCAAAGGACTCATAGAGAATGGAGTTGGCGTTACGATGGAGTTCATGAAATTTTATTTTTGTAACAAATGAAGTTTTGAGTTGAGGTCCAATCAGAGAAACTCTCAATGCTGTCCGGAACCTTCAAGCTTTGATTTTCGACAATACCATGCATGCAATCAGGTTGTAGGTAATGAAATCCAGCATGCGAACAAATTTTGAGAGAAGATCGCAGATGAGATGCTTCGTGAACATTTGATCTGCTAACTTTTGTATAAGATAACGATATTATAAAAAATAGTGAGCTTCAAGGGACCAGGCAAAAGAGTCCCTCGGTTATAACATCTGTTATAATAATAACAGATGTTTGTTACGTACGAGTTTGGCTGAGAATATTAGAATTTGGACTTGTGAATTCCAACAGGCCGTATACGATGAATCTTACTTTCATTAGAGTTCTTTAATCTACTTGACGTGAATGATGGTCAACCCGTTGTCTTAAAAAGTCCATATGGCCGTGTGAAATATGATATGAACCAATATTTGTTATAAATTTAGTTATCACATCATTGTATCTGAAAATTCTAAGAAGTCTTTTGCAACACCAGGCATATGTTCCACAACAACGCGGCTCGTACATGCTTCTATTTTGGAGAAGGATGGAAAAATTTCAATCTTGTAATTTTACCGTTTTTTGACCTTGGGGGACTATCTATTGAGCTACTCTCTTCGAACTTGACTCGTCCTTTCATATTTCAAATGATATTTTTTGTAATACTTGAGAATCAAGTTAGTGCGGAAAACCGACACAGTTGGTAGGGTCGCTGAGTGTCAGCTCGGTTGATCATCGAAGTTAAGCATGGTTGGGCGCGGTTAGTACTTGGATGGGTGACCGCCTATCTCAGTCTGATCAACCTCGAGACTTGCTGATTTTTCTGATCGATTAGTTGACACATACACCTCGGGCACTGTAAGAGTAGCATTAATGTGCCGAACTCTCCGGAGTAGGTTTTCTCTCTTCAGGAGTTTTCCCTCGCTCCACGGGCATGACTCCCCGGCAAATGCGGAGAGAATTAGGTTAGGGTGAGTGACTGGATCTCAAACACCCCACGATAAAAACACGAAATGTTAAACCCACGAGATCCGCCCCAGTTGTAATAGTCTATTGACTGAAGACGACCATTGAACACATGAAAAAAATTAGTGCGGAAAGTACCAAAAAAGTGTGTAAAGCAGTGCTTTACGCATAGCGTGTGTAAAGCGATTGCTTTACGCACGAGCTTCTAAATTCATGGGGGTTCATTACGCTTCGGCAAATTCAAAATTGATCATACTGCGAATGGATATTGATGTAGGAAATTGAAATTTTCTCCTATGAATGAGGCGAGCGCCGTACTTCGCCATGGTGATGCAGAGGGCAACTTTCCCGCCGACCCCGATTCATTCTTTCCGAATCTCACCACAGAATTATACAATTTGAGGTGAACAATTATTGTTGATAACCTCACTGTGATTGAATAAACCTGTTCAATATTGTATCTTGCAACCGCCAGAATAGTATATTACGAAACGACTTCGATTCTTTACGCACTGCCGGAAATTTTTACACACGAGGGCAACAACTTTACGCATTGTTGAGATTTCTTTACGCACGAGCGTCAGCGAGCGGACTTTCAGTGTCAGAGGCGACCTTGGGACCTACGGATTCTTTTTTGCCACTTACTTTGGTGTTAGAAGTTGGGAAAAATTACTCCGAGGGCAATACCCGACAAGAGCCGATTCACCATGCTTACCCACCTAGTCCCTTTTAAGTAGCTTCAATTGAGGTAGATTTGAACAGCAGGGATAACTCTGGAACACTTGAGTGGAATTTTTCCGGTCCTAATACCACTTCTTCTCGTTAGTGGCATATTTAGGGCAATGTTTTGCTCCGGTGTGGAAGTCCCGATCAGCTGTGTGTTTATTCATTACGAATTTTTTCGAAAAGATGATTTTGGAGCGTAAATATTTCTCCAAACAATCAGTATCGTTCGAGCACTTCTAGGCTGAAACCAGAGTATTGACGCTGAATTCCATCAAACCATACCAACGACTTCGCGCTTTTATCGATACATTGGTGTATTCGTACCCTGACTCATTTTTGTAGTGTAAAACTGAAACGTTCTTGTTCTTCTTGCAAAGTGGGGGAACTTTGGAGCACTTAAATAGGAAAACCATGCTTTTCGGAGGAATGGGGTAACTCTGGAACACCTTATTAGAGTCTAAAGAGAATTAGATTTTTTTCAGATACAAAGCGGGGTTACTTTGGAACACTTGATGGCTGAACACAATAACGTTCAAAAATATTCTCCACGAGATCCGCCATCACATATGGGAGCTTTAATGACACTGGAAGTATATTGAATAGGATTTTCATGTATAGGAATGAATATAGAGCCGTGCAGCAAAACAATGCCGAAAGTTCTCACAATTCACTTTTACTGTTCCAAAGTTTCCCTACGGGGGACTAACTTTGGAACACTACTTTGAACACTCATAGCTCCGACCAGGGACGTCTAAATTGACTTAAATATCCGTCAATCAATAGCTGGAACTGTAAGCCTTCCATTGATTACAGATACATTCCTTTTTTGTTGTGAGACGCGTTACTTACAGAGGAATTTCGATCGAAAATTTTCAAAAGTTTTCCAAAGTTACCCCCTATTGTCGGTATCGCAAAATCCAGTAATAGTCATATAAATTCTCAGTCGAATCGCAACCTCATAAGAATCTGCATTAAGCGATTACCGTCTCACATTTGTCATAAAATCAGTTATCGTTGTCTGTTTCTGGAGCTGATGGTTTTGCACATTACTCTCTTATTTAGAGCATTAGCTAGATAATTCATCACTTGCATTCATAAAGACGAGAATTGTTGAATTTTTCACAGATCTTAGTTAGTGCGGTCTTTCTCATCCTGGTGCGTTGTGTTTGTATTTGCTCGCAAAAATAATTGTAGATAAATTTCCCGCTCGTTACAGCCGAGGCTCGTCTCTTTAATTCACTATGGGGTGCCAAGCAAAATTTTGAATTTTGTTCGTTATAATCGATTTTCACTGTGGTCCTTTATAACTGGTTACACGTGAATACAGCCATGTAAATCGCTTTGAGAAAAGCACGCAGTCGCTGTGAAAATTTAATAATTGCTTGAAGGAGATTATAAAATCTTCATTTAATCCAGATCAAGTTCTTTTCAGTGACAGATTCAAGAATATTGGGAATCACCAAAAAAAATCTCAGTCAACTCCTCGAGATCAACACGGTTTCAAAGACATGATTCAAACTATAGATCTACATATCCAAATAACAGAGTAAGCTTTTTTATTATTTCATGAATTCATAATAGAACGACAGAAAAGTTGTACAAACTTTTGCACATCTCTCAAGATATTGTACTTTGCTGGAAGAAATTTACTCCTTTTCTATGTTGACTGGTGAAGTTGGAAGTGTGATCATAATTTCAATGTTGGATTATTATGTGAGTATCAATCAAAAATGTGAGTGTGACGAATGCATACCTAGTAGCTTTGACGAAGTGGAGGGGGGGAGTTTAAATTCGCAGTGAAAAAAGGTTGCCTGGTCTAGGAAAGTGATGTCAGTTTTTAAAATATGGACCGTCCCACGATCAATTGATGCAAAATCGTTATTCGTGGACCACTTGGAGCTATATTATTTGTAAATAGTGGTCCAAGCAACTTCATCGATTGAGCAGATTTGAACAAGACAAGAAGCTTATGTTGGAAATACGCAAATCAGAATTAATGTGGTATTGATAAATATGAATGATCAATACCTTGCTTATTGCACAAGGGAATTTCAAATTATGATGTGATTTTTTGGCCACTGACACTCCAAGTTGAAACAGCTCGTCCGCTGTTTTTCGGTGACCGTTGATTGACATTGGAAAGATCCAATCCAACTTACCTGCCTTCAAAGCTTCTCGAGATCTCGAAGTCGTTCTTCAGAATGCGACTTTGAGATTGCGAGGAGCTTTGAAGGTACGTAAATTGGATTGGATTTCTCCAGTATCAATCTGCACCATGCCAGTGGCCCAGAAGTAATGTCATAATTTGAAGTTGCACTTCAAAAGAAACTTCTTTGAGCAACATGTTCTTGATCTACTCCCGATCGCTTATTTGCCAATTCACTGAATCAACATCGTGGAGTTATCTTACACCTCTTTTTTTTTCCATACCGGCTTCAATTTCCTAATAAATGAGAAAGTATTGATGAGATCGAAATATCTTTCAATTCAAGTTTCATATGTCTCACGTGGCCTTAAATCACTTGAAACTGATTTAATGATTCTGTCTGACTTTCATACTTTTTTCCGGTCATAAGAATTTTGTGCATATTGGGGATTTATAGTAAAGGGATACTTTGGAAAAACTTGAGCCTTGCGAGACAAAGAGAGAGGCGGGTTCATTCAAAACTCTATTTCAGCTGCTACATGGAAAAGCTGATTTTGTGAAGAAATCGGTGTACAGCAGCATTATAGTTGCGATATATGCAATTTTGTTTTGCATCAACGCTGCGGGTCAAACCATCATCAATTACAACCAGGACGTCATCAATGCTATGTAATGCAAAAAATGAATATTCACACGATATTATGAGCCACATAATCTAATACTGGACTGTAACATACTTTTGAATAGCTGTTGTTCAAAATGGTATTTACTGTTAATGAGAGAACAGAAATCTATCCAAATAGTAATGCACAAATCACAACAACCGCTATTCTTAACTGCTGGCAAAATATCAGTTCTCTCCATGGAGTCATTTTCTGAAGTAAGGAAAATTACATCAAAAGTTACATCAAAATCTATACTTCTTACTTTTTGCAGCTCATCAAGTTGTCGTTCAGCTATTATACTGCTATAGCTACCATAAATTCAAGTAGAGAGTAATCTGGGCATCTACTCAGAGCTTAGAGGACTAATAGGTTGAGAACCCCGATTTTGGAGAGAGCGAGCACAGGACACAGGCACATGGCGCTACTGCTACATTGCGGCTCGATATATATCCAATTTCCACCTCCTAATTGAATAGATTCTCGGAATTTGCTACAAGCATATGTATGGTGAACGGGTCTCATGACAACTAAGACTCTAATGGGTACAAACTTGACCTATAGGAACGGCTTGTTTCCACCATGAATCAATAATATGTACATGGATAATTCTACGGAATATTTGACATATTGCGTGCCCCATTCTTCTGGCCCAAGTGCGAGTCATCCGGACTTTGTGAAGCACCTAGATCATAGGAGTTCACTTGGTGAAGCCGGGTCAATCGTTATGTCTTGAACTTAATAGTATATTACCCACCTGCTCTCGCAAGGGGCCGAAAGTGACACTTTGCGGCCCGGGTGAGTTGCCGCGTTGCCGCACGAGTCAACAGGCGAGGGCGGCATAACTGTGGTGGCTATGGGTTACTTTCGACCCGGGGTGCGGATACTTTTTTTCATTACACTTTTACCAAAATTCTTGGTTTCCGACGTGATTTCGTGCCAAATTCCGCACCGCAGCGCCGTACAGGTTGGGAAACGTCGGAGCATGTATTGTAGCAGACCGAGGGCGCAATCCGAGCCGAGGTTTGATGCGCATGCTCAGTCGTTTTCTGCCTTGGGCGGCAATGCGGGATTTTCTGCCCCGGCATCGGGGCGGAAACCACAGGTTTTCGGTGCAAGTGTACTGAAAACAATTCTAAGAACCTCACAAATACATATTCCAGGGTGGTTTTTGCACGTCTCGATGCAGACCCGGCAAAAATGTCCATTCTTCAGGTCTTTTCCTCAAAGGGCTTCATCATGAGCATTTTTTCAAGGCACACTAATCTCTTTGTTTATAAGCCGGCTAATCGGAGGAGTTCCGCAAGAGGCGCCATAGGGTGCACACGCATTCAGAGCTGCTCCGTGAGTTTTGCGACTAAAAGTAGATTTCGGGTTGCCCTCGGGGCTCCCGAAGTGTGGTGCTGCTTGTCGGGTTTCGGAGAGCCGCAGGCTCTGTGTTTTTCCACGGTTTCTCGGATTCAGCAATAAGTTTGCCGCTGTTTCGTCCGCCTGGCCTCGCTCCGGTGGCGTCGGCCACCGGGCCGGTCCCGCGCATAATGCTCTCTCCGACTGATCGCCCGATACCGTCAGAGATACCAAAATCCGAAAACAACTTAGATTCCGATATGATGGATACTACGAACGGAGGCTCAACAGAACACCTCTACATTTCGAATTTCTCCTCGTCAAATCCTTTCAACGTTCTTATTGACAACATTCCAGCAGACCCTTCCAACCTCTCCATCACTAATTCCGTTTTCTCTGCAGACGCACGCAGTCGATCTCCCCCTCCGAAAAGACAACGCGACGGTTCACAAAAAAGCCATCAACGCCGTAACGATGGAAAACTTCTGACTCCTATTAATATTCCTTTGGATCCCGCTTGCAATGTCGCCCTGCCGGGTGACGGAGATGATAATCTTTCCTCTTGTTCGCCTGAATCAGAAACGCACCACTCTTCTCTCGCATCTCCCCAACAACCTCAGCAGCAACAACAACTTCACAGTGAGTATAATGCGGCTGATGTCCGAACAGACCCGAAAATTAAGCAACAGAAGCAGCCTGTGCAACAACTTTACTCCGAAGAGAATTCGGGGCCATTCGTCGTTTTTATAGAGCCGATCGATTTATCTCTTGTAAAAGGGAAACTCAACCCCACCACTGTGGGTAGAATTATTGGTAAGAAAATCGGGGAAGATAGATACAGTTGCCAATCATCAGGCAAACAAAAAATCACAGTTACCGCTGGTGACCCAGAGGCAGCAAACACAATTCTGCGGGATCCGACGCTTACCTTACACAACCTCAGAGCCTCGGCACCTGTGCACAGGCTGAATAGACAAGGCATCATCAGGGAGGTCCCGCTAGACATACCTGATAATGCCATTCTACTCTCACTCCAATCACCGTCACAAGTATTAAAAGTCAAACGTTTGATGAGAAACAAAACCGAAGCCTCAAACGAAAAGACTCTCGTTCCAACTCAGTCGATCCAAATCACTTTTGACGGTCAGCACCTCCCGCCCCGGGTCAGGCTATACGGCGTTAGTCACCGTGTAGAACCTTTTATCCAGCCGGTGAAAATGTGCTTTCAGTGCTACAGATACGGACACATTAGATCACAATGTCGTAGCTCCCAACTCTGCGGTAGATGCGGTACGGCAAAGCACAATTCCGAGGATGAATGCCCCCAAAAAGACGGCGATCCGGTTTGCATAAATTGTCAAGGCAGTCATGAGCCAGACAATAAATGCTGTCCTGAATACCAGCTCCAGCGCGACGCTCGTGCGCTCGCGGCTCAGGAGAACATCACTTTTAAGCAGGCTTATGCCCGCATTATCCGAAATTCTCCTCCCGAACACACTATAAGAGTTAGAATAATCCCTGAAAAAGCTCCAAACGACGAGCCAGCCTGGTCTAATGCGGATTTCCCTCGGCTTACCCCATCCCTATCAACTTCTTTCGCGCTACCCTCTCATTTTCCCCTATCCACAACAAGCAACGTCCCGTCGAGCTCGCAAGCACACCGCTCTTCACCTCCGGCACCAAACCCTCGTACACCGCCCCCTATCCCACCCCGCACACCACCTCGTACTCCCGGCAAGACAGTCAGCCCATCCCGGTTCCAGACACAGCGAACCAGGGCAGCTCCGACAAAAATCACACAAGAAAGGCTCAATCTCTTTCAGTCCCAAGCGAATCTCTCGCCGCGCCCCAAGTCTTATCTTACTCAGAACAACCACAACATCACGGGAAGCGCATATCCTCCTTCCCCTAGCACGAATCCCTTCAAAACTCAAACTTCCTCGCAAAACGAACCTTCCGCAGCCACAAACCCAACTTATGAATACTTTGAAACCCCTAAGAACATCCAAGACTTCATTAGCCTTCTGATTGATCTCATCGCTACTTTTCTGCTTCCTCTGCTCAATGATCCAAACAACAATTCAGGTGCTTCAAATCCTATTTATGCTAACCTTCTGAATACCCTCGTTGGACTTGCTCCTCGCTCCACTCGTAATGGACACTAGCTCCATAAGAGGCCATCCGTTGCGGATCCTCCAATGGAACTGCAATTCATTCAGTCAAAGAAAAGCACACCTAATGTCCCTCGCAAACTCTTACGACATCATCATGTTGTCGGAGACCAAAGCTAACGCAAGCACCAACTTCAACACGTCGCTGAAAGACTTCGCAGTCCTGCGAAGAGACAGAGATGGCAACCAAGGGGGTGGCATGGTAATAGCCATCAAAAATAGTTTGACCTTCTCAATAGTGGAGGTGCTTCATATCCCACTTTTACTCGAAACTTTGAGTGTCCGAATTAAGCTCCGCAATTCTTACTTGTACATAATCTCAGTTTACAGACCGCCTAATACGCAGTTTCCCTCAAACACATGGCAGCAATTTCTACGTACATTGCCTCAACAGGACGAACCAATAATAATAGGTGGAGACTTCAATTGTCATAACGTGACCTGGGGCAGTGACCACACTGACAACCTGGGCGAGTCTCTCTATACCGCATTTACACACGAAGATTTGTTGCTACTGAACAACGGTTCACCTACCTACCTCAACAGAGCACACCCTGATCACCCAACCCATCTTGATATCACATTTTGTACCCCTCAACTTCTACCTTTTTGCTCATGGTCGGTTCTCGATGATAACTACGGTAGTGATCACTACCCAATCGAGCTGTTAGTCGGCCTAGAAACTAACACTCCCAACTTCCCTACCCGCGCTCGTAGATACAACACTAAAAAGTGGAACGAGTTGAAGTGGTCGGAATACTACGCATCATTGGCTAACTTTACCCTTGAGCAGGATAGTACACACAACTCGATCCAAGACAAATACACCGCCATCACCTCTGCTATCAGCTCGTCCATGGCGCAGCTCACTAATCCCCCACGCTTCTCTAATCGCGCGCGTTTACACCCTCCTCGCCCTCCGTGGTGGAACGAGGAGTGTGAAGAATCCGAAAAACGCCGGGCATCCGCTCGAAGGGATTTTCGCAGAGGCCAATGTTCGTACCGTGACCTAGTTGCAGCAGAACGAGAGTTTAACTCAATCCATAAGAAAGTGAAGAAAGCTAGTTTCATCAAGTTCTGTGAATCAATTGACCCTCACACTCCTCTATCCAAAGTCTGGGAAACCGTGAAACGCTTTCGACACAGAGCATTGACTGCGCAGGCGGCCTCGAACAATGAGGCAAATATCGAAGAGATGCGGAAGCTTGTCGATACGCTATGCCCACCTTCCTGCTTCAGCAACTGCTTCCCAAAAGATTTTGTGCCGTCTTATCAAACTGACCAGCTCTTCAACAAAGCTTTTAGTATGAAAGAACTTGAATCTGCTTTGAAAAAATGCACTAAACGAATTAATTCTGCCCCAGGTCTTGACCGGATAGATTACCGAATGCTCTCAAAACTACCAGAGAATATGCTAGAATCGATCCTTTCAGTTTTCAATGACATTTACCTTCAAGGCATTTTCCCGGACTCTTGGAACCAATTCCTTGTATTCTTCATACCGAAGGGATGTTCAGGAAAGTTTAGACCCATATCCTTAGCCCAGGCCTTACTGAAACTTTGTGAAAGAATGGTTCACACACGCTTTATCTGGTGGCTTGAACACAACTCTATCCTACCTAAATCCCAGTTCGGCTTCAGAAAATCCAGGTCATGCCTGGACAACCTTGCGATCTTAACCTCCACAATTTACACCAATCTCGCGCAATACCGATACACTGTCGCTCTATTTCTCGACGAAAAAAGTGCATTCGACGACGTCGATCCCATCACACTCATTCACTCGCTGAGGGATCTTGGTCTGCCCGAGAACCTTTGTCGCTTCTTTTTCAACTTGACTGCACACCGCAAAGTCTTTTTCAGTATTAATGGTTCCGTGGAAGGTCCGTACGACTGCTGTAAAGGCTTCCCACAGGGTTGCGTCTCTAGTCCCACCTTGTATAATGTAGCAACAAAAGACTTCGAAAGTATTCTAGAGGACTGTAAGTGTCTCTGTCTCGCAGACGATAAAGTAATTTACTGCTCTTCAAATGACATCCAGGAATGTCTAAGTATTATCGAGAGAAACGCGAATAGGGGCAACTCTTTTCTCAACAAAAAAGGTTTGACTCTATCAGATACAAAAACGAAGCTCGTCATCTTCACCCACAAAAATATCGACATTGAACAATTCTCCATTAAGTTAGGAGACAAGATTATCAGAGCTTCCTCACAAGAAACCTTCCTGGGAATAAAGCTCGACTACAAGGTGTCATGGAAACCTCACCTTGACCACCTTATTTTCAAAAGCACCGCAAGGATCAACCTCATCAAATCGCTCCGTACCACGTGGTGGGGTGCACACCCCCGCTCCCTCCTGCTTATTTACAAGGCTACTCTTCTGGGGGCATGGGACTACGGACTCCCGTGCGTTCCTCCAAACACGGCCCAATTTTTTCATAAGCTTGAAGTACTCCAACGTCGAGCCCTCAGGCTTGCCCTTGGTTTTCGTATGTCCACTCCTAATCGCGTGGTATACGCGGAGTCGAAGGAACTTCCTGTCTCTATCAGGCAGCTCAAGCTGACTCGAAAATACATACTGCGTTGTCTCTCCATCTTAAATCACCCTCTTATTCCGTTACTTAGCTCCCTCTCTGAAGACATTACCCCTGATAGACCCCAGTACCTTCTACAATTACCCCTTGTTTTAGCATTCAGATCCCTATCTAAGTACAAAAGTAAAATTTATTCTTCCCCCTTTCCCATAGCTTACTATTTCAATCTCCAAGCCCAAGAATTCTCTCCACGGATCCTCATAGAGGAAGGACAAGAGATTAACGTGTCACCAACTCCAGTGGTCGAATTCAATCATAGATTCAGTGGCCTCCTTCGCACGCACACACCCTTCTACACCGATGGCTCGAAAAAAGAATCCGGACTAAAGGTCGGTCTAGCATTTTACTCGCCCGAACTCAACGTCGAATTTCAAACCTATCTGGACGCGAACGCTTCCATATTTACAGCGGAGGCGTTCGCTATCCACCTTACGCTTGAATACATCCAGGCTAAGAAATTACCCAAGTCTATTATTTTTACTGACTCGCTTAGCGTCTTAAAAGCCCTGGATGGCGTGGAATTACCATCTTCCTCTTCACACATAACGATTTTTAGGATCAGAAACATGCTCTGGGATCTTCATAACCACAACCAAGAAATAGTCCTTGCATGGATACCCGGCCACAAAAATATTCCCGGTAATGAGTTTGCAGACACCCTTGCGAAAGGTGCAGGGCGTTCTGGATCCAGTATTTATCACCGCCTTCCCCACACAGATTTTTTCCCGGTCGTCCAAGAACAAGTCAAATCGCGGTTCAACAGATTCATCCAGTTAAAGGCACACTTGGGGGAGTATTACTTTCACCACTTCTTTTCCGAATCTCCCAAACCCTGGTTCTATTATTCCAACCTGAAAAGGGACCAAATCGTCCACTTGAATCGTATGCGTAGCAACCACTACAACCTTGCGTACAGTCTTTTCAGGAAAAATCTCGCTGACTCTCCTTATTGTGCTTGCGAAGGAGACGTGGAGGACCTGAATCATGTATTCTGGTCCTGCCCGCGCTTCGATGTGCAAAGAAGCACCCTTCAACGCAAGCTCATGAAGGAAAAAAAGTTTCCACCCTACATAATTACAGAGTTTCTCTCTAACCCCACTCACAAAACCTCGGAAATTCTGTGCAATTTCCTCAAGGCGTGTGACTTGTCCATCTAGACCCTCTCCATCATCCTTTTCCCTAGTTCCTAATCCTCATCCTTCTTTACTAAAATACTCCTTGTTAGCAGAGACCCAAATCTGCTATCATATCATATTATATTAGCCGCTCACAGTCCGCGCGTTCGCGCACAAGCCCGTTGATGGCCGTAAAAGAAGGGAGGCTTCACTCTCCCACCTTGGATGCCACGAAGGAAAGAAGAAGAAGAAGAAGCTAATCGGAGAAAGGTGAGTGTATTCTTCGCAAGGACAACTTGGATGGCCAAACTCTGAGCGCACCAAATCGAGCACCAAATTATTCCTCTAACGCATTGAGCCCAAAATTATTCTTCTAACACATCGTCCGCGGGACTATCTTTTTCTTAAGAACTGTCCACTGTTTCTCATACTTTCTCAAAAGTTAGCCCACGATATGCGATCGGAAAACGTGTACTTCTCATCCCCGTGACCATTCTGGCCCATCAAGCCGTATGTCACTCGGGATGCGAAATTCAACTTCTGCACCCAAGTATCGTAAACGACTTTTCCTCATGAAATATATGGAAATATTCATTTGAATTTCACTAATAAGAAATTGTTACGCGAATGAATGTGTGAAATTAACTACACAAAACAAAAGATACCTATACATTGGAAGATAAAGGAGCCGTCATTGATGTGACTATATATAGTAGTCCTATATTGGAATGTGAATATTGATTGGCTTCAGAGCGTTGTGAGTCGATCGACACGTTCATTACATTACCCACCAAGGTTTGAAATCATTCTTTTCCTGCTTCGTCGTCTGTCCCATTTTTATTTATTCACGAACTAGACTTTCGATAGAACTCGCGGCGCATTTGATGGACGTATAATTGTCAGGAGTTCCAAAATATATAATTAGAAATTCGCCGCTAAAATGCGATTCTGTGAGTGAGATAGAGCATTATGTTTGTGATTCTTGTCACAGACTGGGAATCATTGACTGAAGTAAAAATCTATTGGGGGGGTTGCTAATTCACTAAAAAATGTTACTTTTTAAATTAAAATCCACCTTCAAACAGGGAATTGACATGTAAAATCAATAAATATACCTCTGTGGATTCGAAATAATGAGTTATCAATCCCTGAAGACCCTATATGTTTGGAACATCAAAATTGATTAATCTGGGTCTAAGATATCAAGCGAAACGAAGAGTATTGTTGGAACCCCTTTTTCGTCGTTAAAACTTCCTGATCCTTTTTAATCTGATTCTAAACTTTGACTAGCCCTTACACTGGTATTCAAAGTCAATATAACCCGAGAGTTAAGTATCGGTCCGCGGGTTAGGCGCTGTAATCGGCGTGGCAGAAGAATGAACTAAAGACTGTTCATTGACCTCAGGTTGTCCTAGTGCAGCCGAACAGCACAGATTTGAACTCATTTTTTATCCTCGCCGCCGACAACAGCTCCCAACCCGCGGATCAATTCTTAACTCTCGGGTTATAACGACTCTGAATACCAATGTTAGAGTCATGTTGTAATACAAGTTTTTGGCGTAGAATTATCAATTCTTTCATAGTACGTAGGCAGTATTTTGATGCATTGCCATTTGGAGCAGAGAGAATCCCAAATTTCATCAGAATACTTTTCTTTTCAAGTAATGATTGCATCTGGAACTAAATTATCGCGAATCGCGATTCGGGATGTTAAAATATTGATTTTATGAACTTTGCAGATCGAAATTCATGACCCTGAATATCAAAAATGCGTTACTGAAGCCCAGAATAGCATCAAAATAGACGAGCTTTCCACCACGCCGATATCAGATTCCGGCAGAGTGAAAGTGAAGGATACACAACAAGCCCTGCCATGATAGTCGTGCACACGATTGATTTCAGGCCGCATACATCATATACAACGAAAAACAAAGTTTCAAACACGTGTGCTATTCGTTTAAAATTTAGTCATGAAGACACCCAAATATTCAATGTTCGGTAGAATCATCCGTGATTATTGGCACTAATCTTACTACGTTTTGTGATGCAAAGTATTGGTTTTCTTCTGATCTGGAACTCAAAAATGTACATATTTCTTCCGACGAGTGGTATTCTCAATTCCACTTATCAGGCTTGAAAGAGGTTCCATCCCCGGACAGTGGACTCTTACCAATAACAGGCAATTTTCCCGAGACCGTTAGTCTCCGCTGCCGGGAGGGCTCACTGTATATTTGTCAAATGAATAATTTTAGTTTGAACATATTTCGATTCTATATTTCAATGGAAGTTGTTGTAGTCCTCTTCTGATACCGCCAGTTCCTCTCAAAATAGCCCAGCAAGAGCCCAGCGTGCAGAATAGCATCACCTCAACTCGTCAGGTAAGTCAATATATCCAGTCCTCGGACTCAAACAACTTTGTATATGTACTCGTGAGCAGAGAGATGGCCACAGATACTTCCTATATGATTCTTATGAGAATTCTGAGGCGCACACGTTCTGTACATTCTTCTATGGGGAGATGGTTTTATATTTTGATCATAAATATGTTTCAGGATAGAATATCAATTTATAATGAGAGCTGTTCGAAGATCTTGGATGAAATAATCCAACGGCTTACACGTTTGAAATGTAAAATCTTTTTCAAACCAGAGAAGCATAAAAGTTCGCTATAACCAAGCTAGCAAACGAAAATATTGCCTACGATGTGACCGAAACATTTGATTTTTTTCATTTTCTAACTTCAAAACTGAAAAACGCGTAGTAAAGCCATCGGCAGCTGCAATGATCTGACATGGAGCACGTTTCCTGCTCTTTGCCCTTACTCCTTTGGATCCGATCAATCTTGACATTTATCGTGGATATCCAGAGCCCTGCATTGAAAATTGTGGCTTGCTCATGTGGCTCATGCACGTTGGTTTTCTGTTTCTTTGAGTATTAAATCGCTGGAACATCTATATTCATGAATTGACCATGTACAATACTCTCAGTCGATTTGAGTGAGTCAGATTTATGACGATGGCCAGTAAATGATTGCTATTTGCTGATTGTCACCTCCCACGTTGAAATATTCTCAGCTCAACTCAATGATAATCAACACAAATCGTACCGAGATCATTATTCGACGATTGCTATGGAGCACAGTCACGAACAAATGATTGAGCGAAAGCAGTTTCAATTTGAAAATGAGCCTGGAAGCGATGATGGCTCACTGGCGTGTCCGGATGAGGTGCAATGTGTGCCCCGGGGTATGAGGCAGATGTAGGGCGGTGATGATGGATTAGGCAACTTGCGGCAGATGCTCTGTGGCTTCAGTACCAAATCAGTGTTACGGTATTAGCGCCTTTCGCAAGCATTGATAACATGTTCAGTTAACAGTTTGCAGCATCCTTACAAATGATTTTAGTCGAAACAATTAACAAACAGGTCGTTTCGGACGACGTTGTTCATAGATTTTTCATTTTTAAAGGACACAATTCTCGACAATTCTACATTTGTGCCAACATCTCTTCGTACAATTTTTCGCATCTTGCCATCCCCGTCTATTCTGATGCTTCGTGGATATTTATTCAAGTGCTCTGCATGAATTTGATGGTAACGGTTGTCCGTAGGTTGATTTAACACAGCTTAAGGAGGCTTCAGCGTCCGAGTGAATTCCGCCATTGAGACACGAAAAAAATACTATCTTGTAGCTGGAATCACAGACAGTTTCATGGAATTTTTCAAAAGGCATGTTGCCGACCCCATTTTTGAGGGAAAAATTCTCGAAAAATCGAGGTTTAGCATGACGCCTTATGGGTGTGAACCCCCAAGTGACCCTTGTATACGCTATCAATCGCTAATTCCCCGTGTTTGCTACATGAAAAACTAGAGGAGTGTAAATCAAGTGTTGCTGATGAGATTAATGTACAGTAGTTGATAGGTTGCCGACCAAATATGTGCAAATTCGGGATGTCCGCCGACTCCAGCGCCAACTTCCACGTATGAAAGTGGTACGAGTGGTCGATTTGCGAAGCTCTTATACCCCTAGTATATATAGCATCATCATCGATATAGGTATACTTATGCATTAGGGGTATAAGAGCTTCGACACATGATCCGCTAGGTGCGCTACAGTAGGGGGACACCTCGAATAGTGGAGTGAAAGAAAAAAAATGTAGCTTTTCGACGCGCCACGACGTTGAGCAGCGGTGCGAAGAACAGTGGCTCGCATTGAGAGTATGCCTATATCCCGATCAGAAATCGCGACGCCTGCCCCTAGGCTCCCCGCGTGGGAAACTAGGGTCGCCCCGCGGTGCCCCCACGTGGTAAAAGACGAAATGTAACGCCTGCCTCGCCTGGCGCACGCACGGCATGTAACAACTAGGCACGGCCGCGCGTACGCTGTTGATGCCCTGGTGAACCTTCATACGAAACTGCAGTAAAACCTGTCTAATTCGGGCACCTCCGGTTCCAGTTCGACCCGCCCATAATAGACAGGTGCCCGAATTATAGAGTCTGATGCAAAATTATAGAAAGTAAAAATTTTGAAAGAACTCATTTCAAACCATACAATCTCGGAATAAATGAAATACATTGATGAGAACTCGGAACTCTCGAGATGTGGAATGTCAAGATTCATAGTTATTCAGATTCGGGATTTCGAAATTCGGTATGGTGATTCGGGAATTCAAGATTCGGAACATACTCAGATCGAGGGTCTGCAAACTCAAAACTTTGAATTTGGAAATCTCAAAGGTCGAGGGATCTGTAGGAAAGGCTCAAAGATACTCTCCGTCGAAGTAAGCATCCAATACTCTAGCATTCAAGGTCAGTGACTTAATAGCTGTGAATGATTAGAAATTAGCAGTTGTGAATTTTAGAGTATCAAACAACCCAGATGTCGAAATTACACCTTCAATTGACTCATTATAATTTTTCGTTAAATATTCGAATATGTAGTTTAGTAATTATTAATCTTCTTAATTTCTTCAAACTGATGCAGAACTTAGAAGATGAATGATTTTTGCTTTTCTCAATATGGACACATCTCTTTCAAGCTCGTTCTGAACTTGGCATAAGTTTTCGACATGCATTCCTGGCTCAGTTTGACAACTGGAGTGAGTGCCTTGAATTCACAGGTTCTTTTAACATGTGACATCATATGTTTGAAATCTCTAAAACCGCCCATATTAGGCAGGTGCCCAAATTTTAGAGGTGCCCAAATTATAGAGAAAGAATAACGTTTGAGCTTATGGAATGGAATTCGGTTCCAAGAGAAAGCGCCCGTAATCGGGAGGTGCCCGGATTTTAGAGTTGCCCATAGAGACAGGTTTTACTGTACACGTAAACACTCGGCGGCGAGATCACAGCTAATCAGATGTGTAACCTCTATGATAAACTAATGTACTAGCTCATATAGTTATTCGATTTTTGATGTCTAATCTTTAATGATGTAGAATTTGTGTGTGCTGATTCGTACAGAATCTGCCACTCGAACATATTCAGCAGGAGAAATTCACCTCGGGATCCCCTTGGGAATGTTACCCGCCAAGTACATTATGCACGCTGGATACATGGCACGAATCTGGCGAGCATTTTATCTGACACAGCTTCAAATCCACTAAAACTGATTACGCCCGTGATAAAGCGAGCAGAGCATATCAACAGCACGGGGCAACGCGGAGGATAGATTAGGTTGGACAGCGCCACGCGGCTGGACCCGGTCATTGTTGTCTCGCTTTTTGTGGCCATCATACCACGTATGGCTTGCCCTCATCTCATCGATATTGCTAAAAAACTACTCATCGGATCGCATTGATTCATGTTGGAGATTGAAGCTAACTAATAGAGCTGCCGTTTTGAGATGAGTAGCCGAGTCTATTTGATCACATTGATGCACAAACGGTCGAGTCAATTGTTACGGGCGCAAGCTACACATGCGCCCGCACTTCAAGTGTATCGCATTTAAGGCGTGACACCCGATCTCCCACCTCGAATTTCGAACCATTATTTTCATTATTGGACTCCGTGCATGATTTTCACACATCGCAGTCACTTAAACGACTTATACTTATTGGATATGCATGCATATATCTGGTGCAATCCAAAATATCTTCGAAAAAGTGGTTATCGCAATGCCCGAAATGTGCACTAGGGGCTGAATCCAATTGCAAGGTACGGGATAGAGTTTTGAAGAGTTTGCTATCCATTCCAAATACTAAAAACGACACAAGAGTACTGTCCAACTTGAAGCCAGTCTATACGTATCCAAATAGTTTTGCTAGTGGAGACAATGGAACTCAGGATTCTGAGAAACAATTTATGGGGAAGTTATTTGGAACATTCTCCAATGAATATCAAGACTGCCGCTCAAGCTATTTCCATAATAGATCTGTAGTCATTGAGGAAGAGAGGGCCAAGGAAATTCTCTTCAAAACAATAACTCAGAATAATCCTTTGTGGCATGCAATGAGGAGATTGAGGATAACAGGGTCTATTTGCTATTACATGATTACTTACATGATTAACAATCATTACTTAGATGAGTGGAAAAACAAGTTGGAAACTTTACATGTGTCTTCATTCAAAGGGAATGCTCATACATTCAGAGGCAATCAGCTGGAATCTACAGCAATCCAAGCGTATCATGAGAAAACAGGGTATACGATAGAAGAATCAGGTATCGTGATATTGCCCAATTCGGGGCGTCAGGCTTGACTTTAACGCCACAACCGGGTATTTTGCGAACTGTCGGACTGCCAACATCTGACGTTCAAATTCCGGCGCGCTACTAAAACTGTATGAGTAAAGTCGGCAAAATGTATTGTTTTAAGTACTCAATAACAGAGATGAACAGCAAAACTTATTTTTATTGTCAGATACTTGAAATGAGACACTATGCCGACTTTGTTTAGACACACTTCCATTAGCGCGCTGAAGTTTGAACGTGAAATGTTGGCAGTCGGACAGTTCGCAAAATACTCAGTGGTGGCGCCAAAGTCAGGGTTGACACCTCGAATACACCTTGGCTAGGATTCAGTCCAGATGCTATAGCTGATGGTGGTTCTCTTGTTGAAGTCGAATGTACGAAGAATGACAATAAGCTGAGAGCAGATGAACTAGTCAGATGCCAGTCATATAAAAAATTATTATCTGGAGGAGAATTGAAGCTCAGTCCAAAACATACTTATTATGGCCGAATTCAGTTAGGCTTATGTATGCTCAATCTACGGAGAGGGCACTTGGTGATTTACGAAGGAGAAAATGGGTCATGTACTTACGTGGAAATCACAGAGAGATGAACTATTCATGCACAAACTGGTGCAAACTTTGTCTTCCCGCTATTTCACATATGTATTACCATGGTTGACACAGAAACGTGAAGAAATGGCAAAAATTGACAGCAAATAATATTTGGATTATAATTTCACTAAAATGCATAAATTACATTATTTCATGTCTCAATCTCACACTTTCTGTATGTACAATAAAATAGTAATATCATAGAGAAACACTGTCTTCAACTATTATGATATTGATTGCAGATAAAACGGCTCTTGTAGACAGGAGCCGTTTTATCCGCCGTTGTGTTGTTTGGAGGATAGAAGCACCAAAATTTTCAATTCCACACAATATCTTGATTATATTATCAAAATGTCTAGTCAATTCCCATGGAATAGTTGATTTTAAAATTCAAAAAATTTTTAATCTTCGTATAGTTCTCTCTACATGCACTCTTGCTGCAGCTATATTTCTGGTATCCACACAATCATCTGCGGACATCTATTCATTTGATTTTGCAGAAGGAGGCCGGTATACTTTGATATTTCTTGCTTCACAATCCTTCATGATTTGAAATCCTTCGTCTACCACAATGGCATCTTTGTGAGGTGTCAATCTGTCTAGTAGGCCACTCTGAAGGAAAATTGATTTATCTGATGTTCGTCCTCCGTATGCTTTACTGCAAAAATAGATGAGGCCAGATTGTGTCACACCCAAAAGTATCTCTAAAGTTTTCCTTCCTTTGTAGTCAGAGTACATTCTCAATCTGCATTGTAGACATTTAGAGTTTTCCACTGGAATGTCTGTACAGTCAAGAAAAATTCTGGTGTTTTGGAAGTCTTCAAGATACACAGGTGAATTGTGCTTTATCTCATCTGCATCTGGGAAGTATATTGCCTCTTCTAATACACAAGCGAGCAGAGGCACCATCTCAACAAAATACTTTTGACATATTGTTTTCGAGACACCAAACAAAACACCTAGACACTCATAACTAAGGCAAACTTTCAATTTACACAATGTGAGTACAATTCTCTCTCTGAGAGAGCACAAAGATTTATCGTCACTTTTTCCTCGTAGCACCACAAAACTGTTAACTAAAGCATCCAAGCGGGCAAAATCTACTCCAGTGAATGCTCGTACATCCTTAGGCTCTTTCAGCAAGTTCAATAGGCTAAATCTCTCTTGATCGGTCTGGGTTCCTTTGTGACGGCTTAGTTTTTTGGGAGAAAGTTCTTCGGCATATCTTTCAACTCCCCTGCGCACTGTACATGGGACTTCTGGTTCATCCGATTCACTTGTAAATCCACCGCAACTTTCAAGAGCTTCCATCATAGATGTAAGCGTGTTTTCATTCATGTCATTCCCAAGTTTCCGCAGCTTGGTTAGATCAGACTCCTCTTCCTCATCTTCTGGACAAGTATCTGTCTCTTCACAATCAACGCTTGACTCATACTCATTATTTGAATCATCATACACCAGATTGAGGCAAGGAACTGCACGTTTCTTCAAATTTTTCATTGTAGCACCTGAATTTGATGTGATGATTGGTAATATGATAAAAATTACAATATTCCAAAATAATGAAATTATCGAATTCATTACCCAAATCTATATAATCACTCTTATTGAAATGGAGCCCACAGATGACAGTATGTTGTGAGATATAGGCAAGCGGGAAGTGGCCCATTATTACAGTTGAGTGACCACGTATGACCTACTCGCTAGACAAGGTCTTACTTTATGTTTTCGAGGGTGCTGAATACGAATATTAACTTTGTTTTTCTCTAAAATTGGGGAATCCATGTCAAAATCGTTTTTTTAGGTGAAAATGGGAAATTTGATATTCTTGAAATTTTCGTGTTCATCTCGCTTTATCTCCGAGGTGGATGAATATATCCTCTTGAAATTTCAGAGGAACTCATTTGAAAGGCATTAAAATGAGTCCGGAGTCTTCGAAGCATTTCCCGCCTCCTTGGGACATTTTTGGAAAATTTTTCTCCGGAATCGTCATATTTATCTTCAAAAGCGAAAGTTGAGTGAGAAATTTTCCAGAATCGCATTCTCTCCTATACGATCTCAAATTTGATGACCCGAAGAAATTTTTTACATAGTTTTCAGATCGAGAAATTCAACGAGTGAAAACTGACACGACTTTTGATACGAAGGCTCCGCCGAACGAGACTAGCGTGGGCCTAGTGTGATGACTTTTGAGCATGCTACGCGTTTTTCAAGATATGTCTTGATGTTCACTGAGGTATTTTAACCCGCTGAATCAATCCCGCTAGGTATTTTGTTCGAAAAACGTAGCGTTTGATTGTTAATAACAATTTTTATTGCAAAATCACAGTTTTTGGCAATTATTTCGGAAAATATGCACTTTCACGGAAAAACACAGAAAACCAAATTTGTAGATCTTAAAATTTCCTACAAGGAAGATCTTCACAAGTTTCCCGGAAAATCCAAGTCCGAGCCGAGAAAAACGTGGAAACGCTCTTGCACGTACAAGACGCCGCGGCTATCGGGCGGCTCATGCAGCGTTTATCATTGATGCGCTGTGGCCGTTTTGACAATTAATGACAAAACTAAGCGAAGCATCTTAAATAATAAACAATAGCGTACAAGGTGATAGCTTTCACATACCGTGATACTGGAATATCTGATATTGGATCTCAATAAACTAACCGTAGCAATGTCCGTATATAGCGTAGCGTATAGCTGCAACAAGCAATACTCATTCTCTTGATCAAGTTCAAAATGGTCCGGGTTTTTGGCGATTAAATCGTGAGCATTATCAAATGCATTTGTGTCTTCTCAAAATGATTTTGATTATTTAGCCATAAAATGAGATTCGTTACGGTGCCTACTAATCCAATAGCGCTGTATTACCCGACCCGTATCAGCCCGTATCATGTGCGAGCATAAGCGTTTCCACGTTTTTTTCGGCTCGGACTCAAATTTTCCAGGAAACTTGTGAGGATCTTTCTTGTAGGAAATTCCAAGTTCTAGAACTTTGGTCTCTTGTATGATTCCGTGAAAGTGAATATTTTTCGGAATAATTGCCAAAAACTGTAATTTTGCAATAAAAATTGTTGTCAACAATCAAACGCTACGTTTTTCGACCAAAATACCTAGCGAAATCGATTTAGCGGGTTAAAAAACCTCAGTAAACGTCAAGACATATCTTAAAATACGCGTAGCATGCTCAAAAGTCATCACACTAGGCCCACGCTAGTCTCGTCCGGCGGAGCCTTCGTATCAAAAGTCGTGTCAGTTTTCACTCGTTGAATTTCTCGATCCGGAAACTATGTAAAAAAACTTCTTCGGGTCATCAAATTTGAGATCGTATAGGAGAGAATGCGATTCTGGAAAATTTCTCACTCAACTTTCGCTTTTGAAGATAAATATGACGATTCCGGAGAAAAATTTTCCAAAAATGTCCCAAGGAGGCGGGAAATGCTTCGAAGACTCCGGACTCATTTTAATGCCTTTCAAATGAGTTCAGAATGGTACCTCCGAAATTCCAAGGAGATATATTCATCCACCTCGGAGATCAAGCGAGATGAACACGAAAATTTTAAGAATATCAAATTTCTCATTTTCACCTAAAAAGTCGATTTTGACATGGTTCCCCCAATTTTAGAGAAAAACAAAGTTAATATTCGTATTCAACACCCTCGGAAACATAAAGTAAAACCTACTCTAGCGAGTAGGTCGTCCGTGATCGCTATTTCGTTAACGGAGCGACTTTTTGGCCACTTCCCGCTCGCCAAATACAGGACACACTTTGGCTTTCATTGCATTAAACCATTTATTAGACATTATGTCCACTCTCGGGACATGGTGCAATGATATTCCGGATCTAGCAGTCGTGTCACATCCTCTGGTACAACATCGTTTAGTTAGGCTCGAATTTATAGTCGCAATCCGGAGTCCGGATAAGCTAATCCGAGGCGCCACAATCGCCAGTCCTAACAGATTCGCGAGCTGGCCGCACAGATTCTGTTCCGCACATTTCACGTGGAATTGCTCAGCAGTGAATGCAGTATGAACCTTACCGCAAAAAATGCGGTAGCTCGAATTACCCAAGCAATTGACGATGACCCTTGAACATCAACAATTTTGGTTCTCGTACGATATTATGGTTCGTGCATCAGTTCGTAAAATACTGTCAACGTCTCACAACTCAGAAAATATCGAGAAAAATTTCATATGAGATCGAGGCAATTTGAAGAATTTGGAGAATGGCACCCACAGAGTTCGACATGTCAAAATACCCCAAGTACGACCCGGACATCGTGCGAACTTTGACCCCTCATTAGCAGTAACTCCACAGCGACCCGCGTGCGTATCCATCTGCTTAGAAAAAAAATTTGCAGAAATATATCAAAGTTATGAAAGAAAATGCATAAGGGCCCTATGTCTCCCCACCACTAACCTCACAACCTCGAAACCTCGTGCATCAGGGTCTGACTGCAATATATGGTTGCGCATCGCTCCTCTCAGATGCCCCTCTCCCTTCCCTTTACCACTGTCAGGGTAAACCTTGAATTTCCTCTCTTCCATCCTCCCTCCCTCCATGTCCACCACTTCGTCTTCCTCTCTTTCTTTTACTCATCGTCCGTTCGTTCCGTTCCGTTCAGATGTAATACTCCTTCCCCTCATCCGATCATCGCTCCTTCCTCTTTATTCTTGGCGTAGTTTGGTTTGGTTTGGAGTTCGAGCGCTGCCGCACCATCACGGCCATCCAGCTCAGCAGCGCAGCAGCACCACCACTATAACCAAACTTGTCGGTCTGCATTCCAGTGTTTCGCCGAACGCCGAGCCGATCGCGTCTCGAGCTTCTGACATACGTACACGTTACATTCGGCTATACATGAATATCGTTTTATACTAAGACTGTGTGACATTAGAAACTTTAATTCTTTGAGAGATATTTTTTTTTGGGCATTTGCCGAAATGTGCTGTGTTACAACTTTTGTTTTATCGTTGTTTTCGTTGAGTAAGCAGAAACAGATGATGCAGTGCCGGTTAGGTACTCGGATTGACGTCTGAGACTGTGAACCGGAATTTATAGCGAGACGAAAAATCATCAGCTGTGCATGCATGAGGCTGAGCTTGATGTGTAATAGGCGGTCCAAACATCAGTACAGTGACATCGGTGTTAGTAAAAGATTCACTCAAGGGGGTAAGTCATATTCATTTTATATTTGGTAGATTGGGCGTGAAATCGTCTGCTGTGTAATAGCGTTTGACAGATTTTCAAATTTCCCGCCACTCGCGAGCTTTTAAATTCGCAGCATGTAATAATTTGTTTTGAATTTGCGCGCCCTCGCTGTTTCTCACGATAACATGCGATATATATTTACTGTCAGATGCACCTGTCCTTCCAAGTTCATCACTGAATAAATTTTGAATGAACAGGTGCACTCTTCACTGATGATACAAACACTTCTCACATATATGTGTATATAGATAATGTTCGCAACCGGTGCATGCATGGAACGATTAACCTTCGACGACACCTCGTCTCATGGTGAAATTCTCACATGGTACCACTGTACATACTTCAATTTTACCCTTTCGTACTTATTTTTTACCGACAATAGTACTCTCAAAGTGTACCATAAAAAAAGCAGTAACCAACGGAAGGGAGTCTTTTTTGCGCGTATACTTTCTTGCCAGTCGTGGACAGATAGATAGAAGTTACCGGTATATGCCCGCATGCACATTTCGTCTTGGTCGTTGATGTCGGCGTAGTAAAAATACGGTTGCGGCGCCAAAGATGCGCTCGTTTAGTTTGTCGCCGCTTTTATATACATGCACATCTTGTCATAGTGTAAAAGGGCCATCTAATATAAGAGTATGTAGATATATTTAGTAGATTGCAGTTGCAGTTTACACGCGCCGTCGAGTCCCCTCTAAAAATACAAAAACACATTTTAAGACATTACTGGAACACTAACATGCTTAGGTAATTGTAAGTTTGCGCAAAACGTAATGTCTCGTAAATATCATCGTAGTACCAACCACACATTTATTCGCGAATGAATGAATTAATTCCATGTGCATCTGAATACATTGGCAGAATCACACATATTTATACACTGTGTTGTTGACTTTTTTTCTTGAGCTGAAGCACCTGCGTCAGAGGGAGGGAGAGAGTTGGGCATCCCTTCGAATACACTTTTTTTGCCCTAAAACGGACGTTCCGGAGCCCGAGCGCATAATCGTTGCGGCACTGGCGGCATGGCGTCTACTGATACTTTTTTGCCGATCTCAGTTTATATAGTTGAGAGGTTCCTTATGCACATAATACTGATGAACCTCCGCGTAAAGTACTCGTAAATAAATGCGTTAATTCGAGTGTATGCCATTCGGTGGATGCAGAAGTACAAAAGTATGAGTACATAGACGATGCAAGAATCACACGAATCGAGTTTTTCGCACGGTGTATTAAGTTAAGACAGTCTACTTATATGCCACTCATTCGTTACAAGCGTTTTGCGCGTACCGTTTGTTTGATCTGACTCGGTCTGCAGTTTGATAGTTTGTTTTTCTGACTGCCTATATGGAGATGTACATGGGGTGCTTTAAGGGTATATATTATGTCATGTATGGTATGTTTTTGAAATTGAGCGTTGAGTGTTTCATCGAGGGTTTCCGAGTTATTGATGATGGATTGAGATATAGATGGGAAATGCTGATTTAGTATTGATGAGGGATTGGATGGGATACTTTATTGACTTGTTCAAGGTTATGTAATACAGGATCATACTATGTAGTTCGAATGGTCTACAGGTTCCAGTTTTCACGATGAAAGTTGTCATTTCAATCAGGACCAAGAAATTCTTATTGATAATTGTAAACCATTAAAAGAACTAGAAGAACTTTGGCATAGGTGAGAATAAATGTTTACTCCTAACATCGTTTTTTCGACTTTCTTCAGTCGACCTCATCAGGCTAGTCTTCACTTCAACAAAATTACATCGCAGTAGTAATTATTTTCTGTTGGAAAATCGTCCATGTCTCGTGAGTTGTCTTAGCGCGAGCGAATGTTATGATAGAAAAACTTATCGAAGCTGTTTGGGTGGCTTGCGGAAATAAATTGATATGAAAACCACATTGAACTCATCTCTCAATTGTCATGCAGATGGAGATTGTTCTCAGATCAGTGAGCCTCATAATTGTCTGATCTATGAATTTATTCTAAGTAATCTCAAATATTGTTAAACCCCACTTGTCAGACGTTCAAGTTCAATGCCAAACCATTGTATGTAGACAATTTTGATGATTTCACATATGTTTTGTTGCTGGTTCGATCAGACCAATATTAAAAATAAATAAACACAAAATTCATACCTGTGTAGTCAGTCTGACAAAGCAGGGCTGCATCTACTGAAACCAAGTTGTGACAACAATCTAATGTCATTCACTGCAAGTATTAGTCTATTGAGTTGTATTTTCTGATGGAATGTACGAGTATACCAATTAATATTTGTACTATCTATAGTCAATTTGTGCCCAACTATTAGCTCATCACAATTGAGGGGGTGGGTGGAAGAAGGGCCTAAGTGCACTTAGGCCCTTTTTCCGGCCTGCGGCTTTTTTTAACCCTTGAACCATGATCTATCACCCCATGAAATTTGTTTTTCCATAAACTTCGAAAACCCCATAGATCAGAAAAAGGGCCTAAGTGCACTTAGGCCCTTTTACATATTCGATAAAACGGCCTAAGTGCACTTAGGCCCTTTTGTCGATTATATGATGGGAGTTACGCCCTTTTATCGGTTGTATGATGAGAGTTAGATCCTCTGTCTATTATCTGAAGGCAGTTGAACCCAGCTAGACTCCTTGGACAGCTAGTTGTACAGTTTTGATGGGTAAGAACGAATCGCCTAACTACGATGCTGCACCATTGGACACGAATGGTTCGTCAATCATTTTGAAGAGGAAAGCATGACCTCACTATTTCATAAGCTTTGAGTGGGGCAAGAGCTTCCTAACGTCCCAAGGTCATCTCTGTGTCGTACGGTGTTTTAAGTAATCCTCCAAAAAAGTTGAAAATCGGCGTTCCATGAGTAGAATCGTGTTCCGATGGATTTCAATGAAACAACCTGATTTTTTTCAACATATCTTCGGAACTCGGACAAATAGGAGAGCAGTATTCTTATATCGACAACCTGTGATTGAGGCCTCTAAGAAAATTCATAAAAGATAAGCACTTAGAAAAACATATTGCCGTCAGTACAATACGACTGTATTGTTACGTGGTATTGCCGTCAAACCAATACTGGATTGTCACCACAGCAAAATGATTTTGTTATTGCACGCGGATAACCTATAAATCTTTCGATTATATTTGTCTATTTACCGGCACCATTCTGTGCAAAAAATTGGTAGCTTTTGTGGCAAAATAGCCGTAATGTGACTGTGAATCCATCAAGTATCAGAGCATTTGAAATATGTCGGCCACGTTTATTTATTCTGGTAGTAACACCAGACTGCCAAACCGATCTGATGGATTGGGGTGATGACAAAATCGGTATTGCTCTCCTGACACTTTTTGATCGCACGGCAAAACGCAAGGCTGTACGACCAAAACTCTTTTCTCAGTGAGAATTGATTTCTAACCATGTTAAATGTAATCAAGACGTTAGTTAACCACTTCATCGTGTTTACCGGGTCATTCCACAGCGAAAACCGTTCCAAAAACTGACAGTGTTTGTGGTGGACAGTGGTCAAAAATGCAAGAAATTATCTATCAAACAAACTCCAATTCATTATTTGCATCTCTTGTGCATGCGCGTCCTCTGATGTCTCTAAAAGTGATTTCAATTGGTTGCCGGTGTAACTCAATTCAGAATGGTCACTCGAAGAAGTCGGTTTGACGCGTTAGATCACGAAATCTAGTCCAAAAAATGAAAAACTCCAAGGTATCGAGTCCGTGAACCCGTAACCCCTCCGATGGACGCCAAGAATGCGAATTTTGAGTCGGATCGTTCCCAAGACGTGAACATGTGTGATTCGTGTATTTTTTGATGTAGAAACCAAATCCGTGGTCAGGTTTGTACCCAATCTTCAGGATTATCTGGTAGGCTTAAAAGAAGTAAGATAGGCTAAAGTAGGCTCAAGAAACGAGATAAAGTAAGAAATTGATTGGGCCTCATTCACTGTGGCGCCCGAAAATCAGACTCGCAACGGGAGTCCGGAGGGTCCGGGTCATCATACCTTACCAATTTTTTTTCACAGTCTCGTACCATCTAGAAAATGAAGAATCCAGACTAGCTCCGTCAAATGGGCCTTCTGTCCAGAGCTACAAGCAAAAATGTTAGAATTGCCCATATATGCTCAAGTCAAAAAGTTATATATATATAGGTACACTGGCAATGCTAGCGTTTTTGCTTGTAGCTCTGAACTGAAGGCCCATTTGACGGCGTTACTTTGGGTTCTTCATGTTCTAGGTGGTACGAGACTGTGAAAAAAGTTTGGCGAGATTTGGTGACCCGGACCCTCCGGACTCCCCATGTCAGCGCAATAAAAACTGCGAGTTTTATATTAAACATACACCGCGATAATAACTACTTATACAGAACATATGCCGCGAGCAAAGGATACGTAAGAATATTTGCGATTCTTTGCACATCGGATCATGACTGTATGAATTGGATATAAATTTATCAATTTTTTGCACGTTCGGCAGAACAAAAGCATATCGTTCAAAGCTTGCTCACCAATACATTGAGGAAAATATTTAGAAACTCGAGTTGAGTGCTTTTCAAATGCCAAAATAATGTGTACTTTTATTATCAAAATAAAAAGTTACATGCAATATAATTATCACAGATCAATATGAAATCATGTACAACCACTGTTACGGGTGTTTCCAAAGATTATAATAAAAAGATTATAATAATGAGAATCCGGAAGAGAGCTTCGTTTAGGAACCGAATCTCAGCACGAATGTGACTACGTTAAAGGGTCTTATCACTGCAGAGAGAGGTACCGATTAAATCACCAAGACCTCGGAAATTTTGTAAAAGAACCCAAGCAACAGGGAAATTTTGTTCAAAAAAAGGGCCCAAGTGCAAGGGTATTGATAAAAAGAGCCTAAACGCAGAAGTACTGGTAAAAAGGGCCTGAGTGTAACAGTATTGGTAAAAAGGGCCTAAGTGCAACAGTATTGGTGAAAAGGGCCTAAGTGCAACAATATTGGTAAAAAGGGCCTAAGTGCGACAATATTGGTAAAAAGGGCCTAAGTCACCGGAAAAATTCGTTCAAAAGGGCCTAACTCCACTATCGATATCGGGATAAAGGGCCTAAGTACTGGGGTATTGGTAAAAAGGGCCTAATTTTTTACGAAAAAATTTAAAAAAAATTCTTATGACCTCCATATCTCTTTTCTACCAATTCTGGCTATCAAATCATGTTCTTTGGACTTCAAAAAAAGTATCTTCATACTTGCTAAGTGAATTTTGAGTGACCTCAGTTTCACACACTCAATGGAACCATCTTTCACGTGCAGAATCGATGAAAATGCATTAGGACGTTGAATCGCAATTGGATATCTTGTGTGACACACCCATAGATATGCCGATGAAATTTGGAGGCCATTGAACTCGATTTCGCAACGTTATCCAACTTTTAGTGGACCAACTATCCCAAAAATTGACCCAGTATTGGGAAAAAGGGCCTAATTACATTTTTTCGAATGGCTGTATACCTCTCAAAATCGACAACTACCTTCCAATTCCTGTGCGGTTGTTTTGGGGATGCCAAAACCTTTGAAATAAGCCAGGTATGCGCATCGAATCATGCCACGGGCAAGATACAATTAGTTTTTATCGTTTTTCTCGAAATGGCCGTTTTGTAATTAGGCCCTTCTTCCACCCACCCCTTCAATTCATTTGCCTCCACCCATTCGACAATTGATTCTCATTCTATCGATTAAAAATCGTTTATAAGATGATTTTTCTGGGAAAATTTTCCTGAACTATGATTAGAATCCTAGATCAAACTCGATTTTATTCGCTCGTTCACTCGTTTCTTCAAGAACTTATCAGTTTATTTTGTGTATCTTCACACTCGCTCGGGACCGACATCGTGATGAAAAGATGAGATCAAAAGTGGAATATTGATTGATGAATAACAATGTGTAGGCGTAAAATATTTTCCAGAATAAAAAATTCATGCCAGATACGTCGCGTTGTTCAAATCAGATTAATTATTTCTCACTCTCATTCATTTTTCTCGCAATGAAGTATGATACTCTCGTGAGAATGAAGTAGTATGCATCCTCTCCTTCATGCATATCAATTCCTAAACAATACTCAATGTGGCGCGTTGCACTTCTCGTGTTGCTCTTGATCATCAATAAATGCTCGCAGCCCATCTCCATCTGCCACGTGCAGATCAGCAGATACTTGCATCTTCTTTTCCATCGTTAATGCACTTCATTCTTTTTCAATTATTGTTGGCACACTCAATCGAATGACCACATTACCCGTCAACATAAGGGCACAATTAAACTCGTTATGGGTGCAACACTTCACATGAATACTCACATAAATCACTATTTCTTTTACAAAGTTTCACTTTATTGATCAGACCGATTCCTCTGCACGCAAACAAATTTCATGTACTTCTTTCTACCTTCCGAGTTTTATGAAAGTTCTGAAAATGTTCATGAAACCATTCAACGTATGGGCTGTTTCTCTGCCGAATAGTTTATATAAGAAGATTCGGCATCACCGCCTTAAATTTTATTGTGTGTCGCTTTTGAATCCACTACATATGAGGCGCAATACACGCGCATGCAGGATAAGAACCAAAGAAATCGCAAATCAGACGCATCAAGTACACAGCGCAAAGTGAGCTTTATTCGCGAGGGCATCAACATCAGCGAGTAAAAGGAGCGAGGCGCGAATGTGTAAGCCGAGGTGCATACGCCTTAAAATCTTCCCCCGATTCTTCATTACATTTTTTCCTTTTTTTCTCCCTCCTTCTATCTGTGGTGTACATACCCCTGGAACATAACCTTTTTTCCATTCTCTGTATTATAGAATAGGCCTCGACTGCAATCGCTGTCTGCGTTCAATCGACGGACGCATAATAATGATGGATGTAATATACACCATACGAGACCAAGATGAATGTATAGCGAATATGGTATTGTACGTTCTATAGTGGCACAATGGGAGTGTATAAGATTTCGAACGAGTGAAAATTACATGGATATGGGGTAGAAGATGATGCAGGTGTATTGCAAATACGAGAGAATTGAATTGGTGTTACGCGGGTGCAGGCATCCAACCACCCTCAAGATATAGAATTTGGACGGTTGAATTTGGCGGTTAGATTGAGTTGCTTTTGCATCGTATGCGGGCTTTAAAAAAAATTAATAAAAGGTACATAAGAGATGAGACTGGGAACGATATAAATGATGTAGCTTGGATAGGATCAATTTGGGTGCATAATAGCATGCATTACGAACAATCTCATCGGCGCGCGAGAGTATTCGATTTACTGGTTCCCGAAAATGTAGGGAGTGCTTTTTTCAAATTCAATTGATCCCTGCCAAATGAATGGAGTATCGAGATGAATGCAGAGTTCATTGCTTTCTTTTAGCTGTAATTGTTGCAAAAATTGTTCTTGATTCATGAAATGGATTTCCATAAAGTTTGTATTCCTGACCGTGATACAATATCTCACAATTTCCAATGTGTAAATCATCCTTTACTCTATGAATCCCACAACAGCCCTTCAAACGACCATTAATTGCAATGAGCTGGTCTAATTTACTTCAGTCGTCAAAAATTTTAATTTGACAATGACAGAGCCATCATCTCGCCAGTATCCTCATACACCGGATCAGAAAAATCTCCCTACGATTCTCCTAATCCTAGCAAACGTCACCGTCCTACCACTTACGACCCTAATAAGAAAATTTTCTCAGTCACCGATTAGTCGCAATGATTCGTCTGAAAATGCAGCCCTACGGGAACGTAGACATCTTCATGATGCTACCATACCTTATAGTATATATAGCTCAAATTAAGTCCCATATCCACGAATGATCGTTAAGAAGATCGACTTTAACACAGAAGCAACATCACTGGCGACGACATTCCATCAAATAGCAGCGCGTCGGAGCTTGCTCGTTAAAATTCTGACAGTCGGATGCAACACAATCAGTGAATAGCATCAGTTCCCATCATCGCATCTTCATCCATATTATAAAGTTCCAACATCACTCGTCACATGGTTTTCCGCCAATTTGTCAGCTGTACCGTGTAATTCCTTTGCAGCTTCAATGATCTTTCTCACAATACTTTAGAATCGGAAAAGCCAATTGAGAGTAGAGAACAATAATTTAACGCGGTCCACTTGCTCCCCGATCCATATTACTTATGTATCCCACCCGTTGTGATGATATAGTAGAGACAGGGGAATATACATCTTGAGTTGGCCTACTTACTTTTCTCTTTCTCTGTCTTTCACCGCAGACGGTTAACAAAAAATTTGCCACCATTCTCGGATGCATCGCTCCAAATCGACTGCAACTGGCTATGGCAATGGCAAACGGAGAAAGCTCATTTTGCGCATTTGTTTCCGGCACAAAAAACACGAAGTAGAAAACAATTCGCAACGTTTTCACGAGCTTCTGGTGCATATGCAAGAATTTTACAGCTTCAGAAGAGCAATGAGTATTATAATATAACCAAGGGCTCGCTACGAGGTCCAAACATTACACTGGTCGGAAGATGACCTTGCGCGCAACGTTGGGCGAGAGTCCGGAACGAGTATAGTGTTTGGTTTCATTTTTCGCCAGATGATTGTACTATACGTTCCTTGGACGCTGTAATATACTCGGCATTGCAGAACTCCACGCGTTCAGCGTCCATACTATTATACCACTTGGTATGACCTTCGATAAAGTTGTGTAGGTATACTTGAAATTGAATGTACTGTGTAAGGGAATTGTAAAGAAGAGTGCGGCCTGGTCGGGAAAAGTATACGCGGCCCTCACAGATTCATAACGCCGCAGAGTACACTGTTACAGTGATGTGTATGGATGCAATAGTGAGTTCGTGATATCAGTATGGTATAAGATCTTACCGAGTTACCAAGCTGACGAGTATAGGTCAGTCACATCTTTACTTTGAGATTTATATGGAAATTGAGATTGATTCGGATTCTCGTATGTTCTGGTTCCATAATAAGGCGACCAAAGCTATGCGTACTATATTATAGCGATCTGAACAGTGTCAATGGATAATTCTTGTCAAAGTATAAGTTGATGTGAAATCTCAGTCATATTATCTCTCAGTACCCTTTCCTAATTTGCATTTGAAGCTCGTGCAAAAAGCTAACGTAAATTCGATAAGTGTCCTTAAAACTACGACCTTGGCTTTTCGGGTTTACCCACTGGGCTATTGGGAGCAGTTCTCTCACTGAGGGGAAGATTGCATGTCTCAACTCTTGATGACTATGACACTCTGAAATTTATCCAGATACAACTTTGTCGAGAAATTAGTGATATGTGCGACATAACCTCGAATGAAATAAATATGATAATATGTAGAAATATATTCTCATTTTCATAACAGTGTCGGATAGGCCATGCAGAATAGTGTATTTTTCGCGTAGGCCATTAAGTTTTTTTTCTCTGATGCTCAAAGTTGGCCAAAGAAAAACATTCGATGGACTATGGAGGACCTAATTCTTCATTATCAGTACTCAGTCTGGAATACATCAGCCATTCAATACTTGAGTATTTTGGATAACCCTAACTTTTGAACCTCGTCTTCGGCTCAGGAAAGAAGCAATCGTTCCTGATGAAAACCATGTTACTCATTCTCACATTGGAGAATACTATTCCAATTTAGAACCATAGAGATTGGGTATCATAACCTCACAAAAAACCAATGCAACAGAGTGTATCACTCTTCTCAAAGAATCTTGTTAATGAACTACGGAACAGTTTGTAAAAGTTGATCGACGAGATGAATGAGGAGGGCAACTGCAATGTACACTTCCTTGAGTATCATATGAATATTGGTTTATTGAGACCTCAAGAAACGATTGAGTCGTTACTTGATGAATGTCAAAACATACGTTATTCTCAATATCATGCATCGAGATGTGGCCGCGGGATCCACTCGGGGGCAAAAGGAGTTAATAACACGCGTGCGTTGCATTTTATGGTGAATTACGATGTTCGCGTGTATATTACTTTAGCTCTTCTGTGTAGAGGCACCGTCAAGAATTATTCATACATCATTTCATCCATAAAGTACAGTGTAAACGACCTGCGATGATGCTCGTCCAAGTATGAATTTATTCTCTACGTTATTATACGTGATCGGAAGAATGAGAATTTACTTCGATACATAAATACTTGGTGTACTTCTACGAAGACAAGCTTCTTTGCGTCCACACACAAATTACGATTTGCTGGAAGCTCGTAGGTCACCATCACTAAGTATAACGTGTAATAACCGCGATTCTGCAAAGATGATGTTACTCAAGCAAATTGCTCCCGTCCTTACTCAAACAAATCGAGACATTTGATTACATTCATCATGTACGTATTCTCTGAATCTGTATAGAACGATTGCACATTTTTTGTCTTCTTTATAGTGATGTAAGAATGAGGAGGAAACTCAATTGTATGATTCTCCATTGTCTGTTCTCATATATTTATCCAGAATGCTCGCATTACAGTACCATCGACTCCTCATGGCCTCTTTTATCTTGAAAAAATACTCATTATTCACTTGTATAGCTCTCTTTGCAGAGCACCTCCAAATAAAAGAGCACATATCCGTTTTCTCTGGAAAATTTCTATTACGAACTCTCAAACTATGTATACAGCCATGTGCAAACATAACCTCACACGTGGCCATACAGCCCATTGAAGAATTGATCCATTGAACTACTACTATATATACCACTATATCAGCATGTGGCCTGGGAATCTCGCCATTCATCCGCGAATCAATTGTTGCGCTCTTTACTTCTCCAACCCAATCCAAAACATCTCACAGATCCCAAACTTTCTCAGCGTACTGCACATAACCTTAAAAAATCCAACAACCTTGATCCACCAAATTCACGAACACGCGCATATCACTCGTGCGTAGCTTAAATTTCGTCTGCTAAACTCCCGCATACCTATTTCGAGGACATGAGGCAAAAAGACTCAAAGACTTCGTCGTCATCGGTCTTCTCTTTGGTCCTCACTGATGCATTTTACTGTGGTGCATACTTGGCGCGGGAGCATTCCTTCCTTTGCAGCATCAGAGAGATTCAGTATAGAATGACGGAGTCTCCGAGACACCGTAGCAAAAAATTGACAATGGCCAAAATATATCTGAGCTCCTGAGGAACTCGATAAACCCGTTTCTTTCGGTGAGGTATAAGTAGGGAGGGTAGAGGGTATAAGGACTCTCGTGGTCTCCTGCAGACATCAATAAGTATACCTTATAGACCCCCGCAAGAGAGAAAGAGGTTAGGTAGGAGGAGATTGGGGATTTCTGGGATCCCTTTGTCGTGCACCCGTGTGAAATCGAACGCCGAACCGCGCCTGCAGCAGCAGCAGCTCTCTCAATACATGCAGGCTATTCTCGATGTTCAGGTAGCGTCTGTCCAGTCTGTCGTATGTCGAGTTTTACATGCCCGTAAGCCCGAAAGCGAGACTTTACGAACTGTCGCGCGGACGAAGATGGAAAGACAGAGATGTGAAGGGCAGCCATGCATGATCTTATTGCACTGTTCGTACGAGCCCGCAGTTTTGATCAATCGATGCAAACTATGCGCATTGTATGTTGTGGGTGTCATGCCTCAATTCCTTGTATTCTTTATTCTGGTGAAGGCGTGAGCGAAACAATTGTAGCAGAAATGAGCCCCTTGGGACTTCATTATTCGCAACTTCCTCAAACGCCCATTATCTTCGTGAATGGCGAGGGTGCATATTTTGATGATCCCATGATGATGATGATATCTTTAAGGCTGGAATTCATAGTCGTTAATCCAAGATCAGGATCGGCGGATTAGGAGCGCTGCGATCGCTGTGCCCAGATGTAAAACGCCTCGCCATGGCGATCGCAGCGCCCTAAATCCGCTGAATCCAATCTCGGATTAACGACTATGAATTCCAGCCTTAATGAACTTCAATCATCGAGTCGAGCATGCAAGACAACCATGATAGTATTACGAAAATCGTGCTATAGGGAAATGACAATAGCTCGTGCAAGTACTATAGAAGTAGCGCTGAAGTACGGCAGCAGTACAGTTTAAGTACTGGTAGCATATTAGATGCAATTTCTTGATCCTGCAACAATTCCTCTTCAAGACTGGATTAATACTTTTGACGTACTTTAGCGGTATTTCGGCGGTACTTCAGCCGTACTTGGTTAGTACTACTATGAGACTTACATGCTCGATTGCAGATCCTTCCTCTGAAGTTCTACATCTGCAATCAATACCACTCCTCCAGGGTACTTGAGTGGTACAAAATCAGTACAACAGATACTTGGATCGTTATGTAACTGTACTGCACTTCTCTAGTCCCGCTTCAGAGATCGATCATCGTTTCTGCGATACCACCGCGGTAGCTCAGCGGTGCACAATCCGTATTACTGAGACTCACATCGTTTCATTGCAGTACTCCACTGCTCTAGTACCGCATTACAGATCGATCATTGTTTCTGAATTCCTGAAGAGTACTTTCACGGTACTCTCGCGGCACTTTATCGGTACTACTGGGACTCACATCATAGTTCCATTACATTTACATAGTATATACTTCACTGTTCTAGATCCGCATCATAGACTTATTCTTGTTTCTAATTTCTTGGAGGACCTGCACGGTACTCTAGTGGCCGAACTAGTGGCACTTGATCAGTACTACAGGGATTCACATAGTTTCATTGGAGTACTCCACTGTTCTAGTTCCGCATTAGAGGCCGATCATTTTGTCTGAATTGCGGTTTTTCAGAGGCATTATATTTTTTCGTTGCAGTAATCCACTTCTTTAGTTCAGCATTTGAAACTGATCAATATTTCTGCTATAGCATTGCCGTATTTTGACAGCACTTTTGTAAAATTTGATCTTCATAGAATGACATGAGAGCACCTCTGCAACATTGTTGCAAATTTGAAACTTTCTCCACAGAGTTTTGATCATTTATGATTGAATGAATGTCGAGTTATGATTTTGCTTCAGAGCACATTTTGAGATCTAAAGTGAGAGCTTAACCTTTCATCGACGGTATGAAAATGACCCTAGCTCATACACAAGTAATACAAGTGTGTTGATATTTTTCAAGCTATTCTTCCCCAACTTGAATGAAACGAACGATGAAACATTTTGATTTGGTTTCAAAGTGGAATGTGACTGAAAAATGCATGAACTCCTCGTGAGTGAGTCCACAAGAGTGACATCGATGAAAGATCGTCAGTTTTGAAGTCTGTAGGACGTGTGTTCAAATTTCAGTCAAAATTCTAATTTTGATTGGTAATTGAGTCATTATAGCCAATGAAGCTATGTACACTTCCCAACGGTCTGAACTGTCCCAAGATCGACATCGCGCTGTCTCACTCGCACTCATTGATAAAGGTGGGAAAAAAGTGAGACAGAAAGATCGTGAAGTGAGCTGTGCTGATCAGTTCAGACCGTTGGGGAGTGTACTCTTAAGAATATAAATCTAATGTACGATTTTCACCGTAGAATTTTGGGAGAGCCAATATCAGACGTCAATTCCAGATAAGTGATTGAAGCATATCATGCTTTATGAGCACGATACATTCATAATTTTTTACGTTGAATGGAATTCTTGGGCATTCAATGGCCACATTATAAGCGCAGCTAGGCTGGAAATGTGTGGTTGAAACTTTTATTTGTCCCCGCAAATATCAGAGTTTACCAGTCGCTGAGCGGCTCCTCACGCACATGCCAACCGCTTGTTTGCCGAATGATTCGTCTCGGTCCATCTCAAACTTCGTGGTCGCGTTCGCAAACCACGTGTGTACGAAACAACTAAATATAAATCACGCGCACGTGGCATTATCCTCAACTCAGATGCCAGAGTATCTAGCTGCCTCGCAAAAGTTGAGAAAATTCCCAACTGACATGACACATCTAAACCATCATGTTTAAGCTTTTACACTACCCACGCATCCTAATACCAAAGTGTATCCAAATAATAAAATACGAAGTGATACTGAATAGAGTTAATTTTTCTCTCAAAAGCGGAATTCCAGCTTTTATGAACAAGACGTTCACGCGTTGTGAGAGGGAAGATAAGCCCAGCGAAAAAAATGTCTACTTTGTGTGTATAAAGTATCTATGTAATACGGCAAACGGAAGAAGAGACAGCGGCAGTCAGTAAATAGTGGACGGAAGAACCGCTTGAAGAAGTCGTCGCATTATCCTGCATCTGAATCCACACGTCTTTTGAACGCCAAAAAAACTAAGAAAGCTGAGAATTGAGAGGAGGAATGAAAGAGAGGGAGATTAAGGAGACAGTACTCGGCGTTGACAGCTCGATATGGGATGCTTGGAGCCCTCCTTTGGTTTGCCTTCGTTTTGCATGCTTCGGAACCATATCACAGTGGAGCAAACAAGCGCAAATTTTATCAAAATTCCGACCTAACCTTAAAAAAGGTGTGCCGCAAGATCTACATACCCCTCAGTCTCATCGAACAATAATCCACTCTCAAGTAAGAAATGCGTATGGGTGGTGTTATCAAATGTCTATAAATCCGAAAGGAAAAAAATCAAAAGAAGATTACTGTCGAACGTCTCGTACTCAGGATTCAATTTCAGTACAAGAGAGCTTCGATTCAAAACGAGATTCAAGGTAACGGGTGCAAATTTCGCCCGAGATGTTTTTTCAACCTCACAAACGCTATACATTTTGCGATGATCGAGACAATCCGAAAGGAGTTGTGGTTTTCGAGCTGCTATCTCTCGATTCTCGGCGACCGCTTGTTATACATGTGTCCAGGTGAGATGAGACAATGTTGCCACGGATATGGTCGAACGAGACTCGATCGATCGACATCGTGATGAATTTTTTAAAGCGTGGCGCACGCTTGTCGATTTTCTGCTATATACGTATAATACTTGTAGGCAGCCAGCGATTTTGTATTCGTCGCACAGCACGTGTCAGATCCTCTGCAGGATATCCTTGTCTTCCGTTTTGTCGTACTCGAGTTTTTATAATGCTACCGAGATCTGTATCTTGATTCGCTCACAAGTGTCCATGCGAACCTGCACCAGCTTCTGCTTAACATTTTTGCATTCTTTCTCTGGACAATGCAAGTTTGAATACGTGCACAAATTCTCAAGGTTGAAACCCTTGACCTTACCAATTCTGAATTCAATTCAGTTACAAGAGCTGTTGTCTCATAATGTCTATCAAAATGATGATGGATGCGGGGAAATTCATCAATTCAAGGGCTCTGCAGTTCGTTCTTTAATATTTTTTAGATTTGAATCAAGGCTTAGATGAAATATTGGACCGTCATTGCTTCTTTGACAAAGTAAAAAATTCTTATCGTCGAAGTTCAATGCAAGTTTATGTGAAACAGATTCAAACCAACCGTGTTCATTTGAACTACAAATTAGTTTTAAACTCATTCGATACTTATAAAAAATAAACTCGGTATCCCCAAAGACTGCTTGAACTAAAGGTTCAAAACTTGAAAAAATTCCTATAGCATCGCATAGAAAAATAGCTTAACTGTACAATTTTGATAGATCTATTCCAATGGCTGATTACCATCTCATCCTTCAGTTTGAGAACTCGATAAATTTGAGCCGCAATAATGGGCTTGCACTATTATTCTAGCTATTGAGTACTCCATCTGATTTATAATTCATTGAGGCTATTTGAATGATGGACAAGGAAGTAAGACTGACAAATGATGAGCTACATATGAATTTTCATATTTTGAGTGCCTTGTCTTGAGAGAAGTGAAATATGGAATGTCCCGGAAGAAAAGAAAACACAAGAGTTGACGCTCACAGTTGGTGCTTTTTTTCAATCTCAAAATAGCTCGGCGAGACTGACGAGTTGTAGGATTAATTTTAAGATACACGTACGCCTCACGAGTGACAAATGCGTGCGGTATATCTTGCATAAATGACCAACTACCTTCCTACTTTTCAATCTCTCGTCTCTCATTTTCAAATAGACTTTCAACAATCTTTCAAATATTATCATCATTTTTCATTCGAATGATCGATCTGTACTGAATTCACTCAGCCAGTCTCAATCGATCGGTCGATCTGTCAATTTACAATCAAAAACGTTTCGTCTCGTACAATTTTTTACAAATAAACATCGTAGTAAAGAACCTGGTCCGACAATGATAATATTTGCGTAGCGTACGAACGAAAAATTTCTTATCAATGCTCACGTCAAAGTCAAACTGGAAACAGAATAAAATCGCAAAAGCCTGTCGAAGTGAAACCCGTTTCTCGTCTTCAACTCTAATACACATTATCACAAGTGCACGAGGAGCAAGTTGCACCGCGCGCGTATCTTATCAGCTCTGCACAAGAAGGGAAGAATGAAAATGAAAAGATTGAAAGTAAGTCTACACCCTGGTGCATACGAATCATCGCAATCGCAATGCAGAACTACCAATGACGATGACGACAGGGCACATTAATATACACATGCGCGTGTATTACAAGACGAGAAAAGAGGATGTGCATCATATAATATGAGCATCGCGGGATATTCGAGTTCACACCTCTTATACATATATGATACTCATACGGAGAACTTGGAACGTCCATTATCGCTTTGAGAATGTGAAACTTGCATTACGCGGTGTGGCGCATTTCGCTGCATGAGATGGTATTAATGAGAAAAAAATGCACGAGAAGTACATCCGTGTGAATGAGAATTGAGAGGGTGTAGTGTACCTTGCTGCAAATTAGCATTATCATGAGAAGAATTGATGATATTGAGAGCAGGTAGATATGTATACAATGACATTCTTGAGATCTTTTGCCGTGAGAAATTTTATCGACGTCTTACGGTTGTTTAATTTGTATGGAAAGTTTAAGAATTTCAAAGTTTAACGGTGATATCGACTTGGATATCACAAATTTTGATTAGATTTTCTTCTTGAATTTTAATATTGATCAATGTGTAGGCACTGGTGAAACAGGTGATGGGTATCACGGGCAAATTTATCAATGGGATGGCTGGCATTCACGATTCGTTGTGTCAATGACCTCACCGAATCGTATTTCATCGAATGCATTACTGTCATATTCGATCGGGTGCAGTGTCCGATTGAAGGTATCTCGTGACATTAGAAAATATATTTCTCAAGCTTGACATTGAGTGCATTGTGACTTTTTGAAAATGTTCGTCTTTAGTCGGGAAAATGGTCTTTTTCACGTGGAAAGGAGATTGCCAACGATCTATCTCTATCAAATTCCATGTAGATGTGAAGTACGGGGTTTTGGGGGGTGAAGACAGTCTCGACAGAAAGATGATATTTACTCCCCAAACTTTAGCCGTTCAATTTAAAAATTGGTTTTTGGGCCTAGAGTTTCCTCCAATAACCCAGGATTCATAGTTGACCATCGATTCATTAACATCATGGCGCTAATTCTAAAATACTATTTCTAAATCCATTACACTGAACTTTCAATCACGGGTTTCGGAGATCGTTCACAAAATTTCAAGTATACTGGAATAAATTAAAACTCACTTTTATTCTTTTCATGTCAAAGATCGGATACAGGGCTGTTACACCAATATTCCAAGAAAATCTGCTAAAAAATACTGTCTTTGAGACATGGTGATCCGGCTAATGGTCAGGAAACAAAGAGGCCGAGTACAGCTCGCTGCTCTGCTTAAATACAATTTTCTTGAAGGTCTACAGGCTGAATCGTCAAATTTGATCGATGAATCATATTTGGACACCTTGATATTCTTGTTGCGAAGGCAGAGCAATCCATATGATTCGGGGGTATTCCGTCGACGTGTGGCATTTGTTGATTGGAGGATTTGTCTCGCGTCATTTAAGGGGAAATTTGACATTGAGCTATTTGGTACAATATTCGAGATCACAAACGCACATCTATTTCTCTATTCGTTATCAGTACAGAACGTAGTTAATTTTGTAATCTAAAAGAGTCTCGATATTATGAGACATTCATACATACTTGCGTCGTCTATACTATGAGTGACTTGAAACGCCGTACATTTGGGATTGGTAACAATAGCTGTTTTCAGGCAAGAACCGTTTCATCATCCATCCACACATTCGTTCGGGGCCCCGATTCACTCTTACATGCGCACTATCTCACATTTTCAATATTCATCCGTATCATATTTTGTCTTTCAACGATGATATTGCCTCACGTCCATAAAATAGTTCACGGACTGGTTTGAAAAACTGAGCGATCTACTATCTTTTATACATCTCATTTCTAGCCAAGCAAAGACACTTTCGCGGATGTTCGCGGTATTCCCGCGGACATCACACCCCACCACTTAAACGCTTTCGTCTAGTTGACAAAGTCGACTAGAAGAAAACGTAATTTGATACTCCTTCCATTGATCGCAACTCCATACAGATCATACCTGCACAACTGCGGGATTGTATGCATAGCGTATGTAGCACCATTGAATGTAATGATTTTTGTGGAAAGAAGTCCAAGGCCCCTCTTCGCCGCGGGTGAGAACTCAGGATCGGAAAATGAATGGTAGGAAAGTATCAGGCTCGTTTCAATAGGGAAATTTATAGTTTCGGGAGGGGTATATGATCTCAAATAACGATAATTGTAATCTTTTTGTCTTTGAGAAAATACGATGAGTAGGGTACTTTTTTCGATTTTCGAGGACTTGGTTTGGAAACTGTTGAAAAAAATTGTAGTTTCCATGAGAGATGATCTCATATTTTGTTTCATGTCCAACGTGTACTATTTTCGCAACCTTTTCGATCAGGCAAAGGAAAACGTCCAGGTGGGATCCTCTGGATAGCCAACTTAAGAGTTGATAAGGGATCCAGATCCCTGCCGTGGCATTATAGGATTTTGATCCATTGTGCCATACGGTGGATCTATACCAGTTCTATGACAGCCATCGGGTCTCTCAATCGAATCTTCTGGACTGTCATTGACAGTCTAAGCGAAGTTCGAAACGAGTCAAGGCTGCAGGACAATATCATTAACTCTCCTTACGAACTCAATTTTTCTTTGAATTCCTTGGGTTTCTCAAGTTCAATAAAAAAACTCACGCACGTCATTGTTGAATGACCAAATTGTAGGAGTAGTGAGGGATTGGGTAAAAGTTGGCGTCGGGATGATGGAAAATTTCGAGCTTCCCCTTAGGCGAAGACAAGCTTCAAAAGTCCCGAAACCACACTCCGTCCCCCTGAGATTACAGAGATCCGTTACTGCTCAAGGTGAATCCGAAATTAGGTTGCGCATCAATGGGAATAGAGAATTCTTGGTCCAATGCCCTTAATGCTTTTTACATGGATATTGATTCTTATTACTATTCTTCCGCTCTATGATACATGATTTAAGAATTGTGGTTGAATTTCCAGTTACATAAAAATCGTTCTTGCTGTAGGACTAAATAAAAAAAATAACCTTTATGATCATAAGGTTGAGCACTCTAGCCCCAAATATTGAATAATACTAATTAATAATATAAACAGTAAGATCTCTTTAATATGATCTATCTAGTAGCGAAGTCGACAGCAAGTTTTTTTGTCCTTATGATCTCTACGCATCATTTTTGAATGGACCTCACCGAACCGGGTCTCAAAATGTTCTGCATTGTATTATGCTTCTTTAATGAGTGATTTGTTGCACGTAACAAAGGCGGAGACTTCACTAATGTTTGAGACTCAGTGCGTTGTGGTCATAAAATGAGGATACAAACTATCTTTTTGCAATCATGCGCCAGAATATTTGGCTTTCTTCGCAGAGTTCACCCAAAAGACTAAATGAATATCATAATCATTTGACGATCGTTTCTTTTTGGGCTCTGTTCACAAGAAGTTCTCGAATATCGTAAAATTTTTCTTCTATAGAACTGGGATCAAAGTCGAAACTTATTCGAATCCATGAATTAAAATCACAAGGATTTTTAAGTCCTAGGTTTGTCAGTGATTGAGAGTGGCGTTCTTTTTTTTTCTCAAGATTACGGATTTTAAGTTGGCGAGTTTGTGAAAGAATGTTCTATTAAACGCTCTGCCTTTCGTTCATGAGTTGGTTTGGGTCAACATCACTCTAAAAATATGTTTGAAAAGTTTCCAGGGTATAATTGAGTCTGAACTAAAAATTATAAAATGTGATTACTCCGCGATCGATAGCTTCAAGTGAATCTACATCTCGACTATTGTAAAGCAAAAATAAAATCAGACATTGCTAACTAATTCCACGATGAGTATGAAGTTGATATACAACTTGAAAACTGAAAGAATTTTGAGATTAGAGCAAAAACAGCAAATTCAGGTTGTGGATAGGTGCGCCTTGGAGAACCAGCCATGACTTTTAACTCAAAAACAGCTTGGAGTTCGAGAAATACTGTGTTTTGTAACTTTCTCGAACGTCAGACAGAATTTACACGAGCAGTATTTGTCAGATTGAGTAGTTTTGGTACGATTTGACGAACTGCACCTCAATCAGTGGTGAATCGAAAGCTCACAGTTTCAAATTTAGATTGACTGTCTGCGAAGTTCATTTTGATGTTTCTATCCAGAGCTTTCAACAGTTCAGGAAAGGTATAAGGTTAGTAGGCTCGATAGTCAAAATGCTTAGATGTGTGTTATAAAATGAACCCAAACCAAAGTCATGGCTAGTTTCAAACACCGAATCTTCCAAACTAACGACGGGGTACCTGAAAGAATAAGTTAATAGCGATAAGTATTAGGTAATTCAAGTATATAAGTGAGTAGTTCTCCCAACCAGTTGGAGGGGTTGATAGTATGAGATCTATGGTGTTGAAGTTTGAAACGTTTCAATACAACGAAATGATTAACCTGACACCCTCAGATAGTTTTCAGAGCTTAAATTCAGGTCTTTTTGTTCTGAATAACAGCAAACAATTTTTGGTGTGATAAATTCCACCAATGGTTAGTGATTTGAGTCTTGAAAATTCTTCAATTTCCTGAAATTTTATTTTATCGTTGCAAAAAAACGTTCCAAACTTCAACACCATATGAGATCCTACGTAGATTTGTTTGACATTTCATAAAAATTACGCGAGTTTGAAACATTTGCAGTTCATACAAGACTTAGATGGGTAGAACTAGCGTGTTTTTTTTTTCAAAACTCGGGGTAGCTGTGAAACACTTGTTCATGTTCTCCCAATTCTTTTCCAACATCCATATCATCATCGAATTCTATTTTCTCGAGTGGTCATTCATAAAAACTTCAAAATGAGCTGAGGAAGTTCACATGCTGACCCACGGAAACCGGGTTTTCAAAATTTCTGTCAGAAATTGTCTTTGGACGTATTCTCCTCCTTAAAAAGTTCCGTGGCGCGGACGGCGAAGCATGACGAAGGTATCTTTCCTACTATCAACCAAATCGACTTTTACAACCGGTCAATGGAAAGCTGAGATACTGAACTTCTAATTAATGATTCTGAGAATTGACTGAATGTTTGAGTTGACGAATAGATGAACGAATCAATAATAAATGGAAACTCCTGTCCCAAAGTTATCCCAGACCGATATCGACACGTTATTTTAAGATCCGGAAACACTATTGGAGTTGGTATGAGAGATCGTAGCCGGAGGTGATACTTATTGAGCTCGTTGTCCCAGTGCTATGGAATTTTGCATTGCTGTGATTTATCATGTTTTAGTTAAAAACTACGGCCTATTAGTGATCAAAACGTACCATTAGTAACATTAGGTATATTTTCGCAATTTTGATAAGAATTTTGATGGGAGACAAATTTTCAGGACCAAAAAAAAAAAGTTTGGTGTCCATTCTAACTCAACTTCTTGTACTAATCAGCTGGCAAATGTAAGGTACCTGGATTTGGGCAAGAGAGAAATTCACCGCAAATTATTTAAACCGAGAGTCACCCCTCCCTATATGAGTATTAGCGCGAAAACTTACACGCTTTGGTCCTTAAGATTCAGGAATTGGAAATTGATGCCCCATATCTCGCCCAGGTATTCAATAGTTAGGCATCTTTCTTTGGATATTTGTTTGACAAAGAGACTCAGAGTGAATTTGGGATGCGCTATTATGATTATCAAGAAAAAGTCTCATTTTCAGTGAAAATCTCATGACAAGACAAAGGTACATGGCTCGGGGTCTAATCTGAGCATTGTGGATATAAACCCTATAACAAATCATTGGATCAGGATTGTATCTCGGGAAAAAAAAAAATTCGGGAATAACCACTGCAACGATTACTTTGACTGCTAGCTCTAAGAATATACGTGTGACTGCAGATATACAGCGGACTTGGCATTCCGCCCCTCAAATCTTCAGAAGAAAGATAAGCGCACAGATCGACCTGAAACTTTGGGACCAAGTGTATTGCAATAGAATACGCGTAAAAGAACTCGAATGGAATGATTTGAAGCTTCTTGTTGAAATGTAAAGTCATAACACGTTCCGTGTAAGTTTTTGTGATAATTTTCATATATTTGGGTGATTACGCCGAAAGCAGGATTTTTTTTGTTGAGGACAAAATCGTCGACAGGAGTGATTTGGGTCAGAAAAATTATTTCAGCCCTAGAATAATTTCAGCGGGTCTTAGTAGTTGATTTCCACTTGTTTGGGCACAAAATGGGAGTGCCTAGAGCTACGTATCTCAAAATTAAAGCCAGACGAGGATATAACAAGTTTATTAAGGGGTCACACAGGGGGGCGGGATTAACAGGGACGGAATCGACATTTTGCCTCAAAAATTATTCCCACGGCTCGACGAGTAATCGTAGACTCTTTTTCGCATAGATCTGCTCTAATGCAAACAAATCCTGACAACAAGAAAATGTGTTCTATAAAGCGATATGGTGCCTTAGGGAGGAGCACAGCATTGGGACGGAATCGACCAAAAATTGTACTCCACTCTGAAAACACGCTCATGTGATGCGCTTGGACGGGGATTTGAGTTTTCTGGTGATGTCGGGCATGAATTAGGTGTATTCGGGTGTCTAGATGACAACCTCATTGGTTACAAAGGCTCAACAGACGATTGGGGACCTTGCCAATCTGATAAGTGATGTGCAAGCGATTTCGGTGCAAACTCATCCTCGAAATGTCGGATAGCCGTGCGCGAGCTGAGGGGAAAATTTGGATTCGCAAAGTGGTGGATTATGTTATTTGAAGTATTACAAAGCTACATATAGGGATTTTCGACTCTGCGTATGCGTCGTAATGAATTGAAAAGTCGAAGTTAGGTTGTCTATAGGGGACGCAATTGATATTTCGACCCTTCATCAAGCACTACAAGATACGGGAATGTTGGGATCGTCCCAAAAACTATCAACATAGATGCGTACCAATAGGATACACCCCAAAAAATTGTTATGGAACCTTTTTCAAGTCGTAGAAACTTGGGGGAACTTGGAACATGGAAAATCCCACTTTCAACGGAATCACTCATATTCATTATTCATCTCATACTCTCTGTGAGGAAACCGAGGCGAAAATTCGCAATACCATGGATTTGACAAAACCCGAGTGTGAAGCTATTACGGTATACGCTGCATATGTTTTACTAAATCGGTTCAGAATCTTGGATTTAATGAGAGATCAGAAAGAGCCTTACACTGAGTCAATGCCAAAGAAAGAATTCCTCATAATGGCGTGAATTGATCACCAGGATGAGTGGGAAATCGGGCAAGCTCGGTATAATATTTTACACTGAATTACATATAAGTGTCTCGTGAAGAAAACAGTAGGATCTGCTACTGAACTCATTTGGAATCCCGCTGACTCAAAAGCTACCGGAAACAGCATGGAATATCTTGGGATTTTTTTGGTAGTATGCACGCCTAGTTCTGACCCATCTACGACCATGACCTTCGAATAGCGAAGAAAAAGTATGAATCAAAACGAGTGAACCTTATTTGAACAAACATTCTCACCTCTGCCGGAAAGTATTGGAGAGAAAAGGAGAAAAATTGTCTCAGTACTCCGGATAAGCCTTTGAAATGATGAATTTTGAGGGAGAAATGGTTTTTGAATTACTTGGAGATTTTGGATTTTTCGAATGTGGAAAATATCTTAGTGATATAAGTATTACAGAAAACTTGTATATGTGGTCCTTGAACTGTTGAGATACCGTGATTCATTTCATAAATTAATGATCTGGAAACTGAAAGTCGAACCGAATTGAGGCGATACGCTCTTGGAATATTGATATAGTATATCATTTTGGTACAGGACATTTAAAAATCTGATGAAAAACGAATGGAATCAGAGAAGCTGTGCTTCCGTGTTATAAAACTGTGAAATTTGGATAAACCTACATTGAAGAATCTATAATTTGAGAGTGACTGGCATGAGCTTCGGACGAAAGGGCTTAGCTGTTGATATTGTTGATTTATCACGCTGGTATTATTTTCACAACGTGGTTGACACGCAAACTGACTCCGCAAGCTATGATATGTGTCAACACGCATGTGAAAGAGGAGAACGCTGAGAACCCCGACAAGGAGAGCATACAAAAACGTCACAATTGACCTGTCTCTGGATTTTTGGATGGTTGGTTTTTCGTCCGATGGAGTACGGTTTCTCAATCCTTTAGAAACAATGTTGTCTAACGGCTCCGATTTTTCTATTGGAACGATCTCTTTAGACATGAATGATCTTGAATAATATTTATCCTCTACAACATTTCCACTAAATCTAGTCTCGCAGGCGATATTTCTACTCAATTCGAAATCTACTGATCGATCTGAATCCTGGTATCTATTAGGCTCGAGATCTACAATATCTTTGTAAATGTGATCAGGGGTCATCTTGATTTTCGAAGAGGTCTCGGAGAATTTATACCCCTGGGCGAATCTGAGAGATGCGGAAATTGCTTCTTTCATACTTTTTGGCCTATGTTTGAAATAGACTGATACTTCGGTGAAAAATCTTTCCAGGAACGATTCTACCACGAAATCTCGGATCATTACCCGGAAATATTTGTCGAAAATACCATTACATTTCGCAATACTGATCAACTGCTACCCAAGTCCTTCCAATTCTATTAGAAAAAAGAAATAATACTCTCTCCTTCTTTCTGAAATGAAGATCCTATTTTGCCGACTAATTGCGGGATAGATTTGTTAGTTCTGAATGAATGGAAGTACATTTTGAATTCTTGGTGAGTAGCCACATTTTGAAACAGCCAACACTCACGCGCGTCGTCTCGAAGTTCTGATATAGTCATCTCCATGAGAATGTGTTCTGAGACGCATGCGGGGTAAAGAATGCCTACCAGATTTTTACAACAGTTTTTGTCATGTGGATTTTAGCACGGAAACAATCAATTAAATAGAAGAACGCGAATTTTCCAAGGAGATTTCACGCATCAAACGAGATCATAAACAGATCCAATCGAAACCTTTTTGGGACGGATTTCCAGAATTGAGACATAATTCAAGCAGACTTTTTGTAGATTTCAACCGCAAAAAAAAAATTTCGGGCTTAGTTTAACTATGATTCTCTAAATTCTGGGCTTCGAAACAGATTTCGAAATATTTTGCTTCGGAATAATTATTAAATTTCGGGCGTGGGAACGGGTCCCGGGACTCACAAATTTTTATACGAAACTCTGCAAATTTTCTGATAAAGTCACAAATCCGAGCTCTGATTGATAATTAGCAGATCTTGGGTAGAATTGGACAAATCCCTAGCGTACAAACAAATGGAAATCGTTGAATTCCATGCAGAAATACTGAGCTGGATGGATTTTGTAACGTATCCCGAGCGCCACAAGAGCTCGCAAATACACTAAACTGGACTGACGGATTTTCTGACGTATCCCGGGCATCACAAGAGCTTACGGGTATACTGAACTGAAGGGATTTTTCGGCGTATCCCGGGCATCACAAGAGCTTACGGGTATACTAAACTGGACTAACAGATTTTTCGGTGTATCCCGGGCATCACAAGAGCTTACGGGTATACTAAACTGGACTAACAGATTTTTCGGTGTATCCCGGGCATCACAAGAGCTTACGGGTATACTAAACTGGACTAATGGATTTTTCGGCGTATCCCGGGCATCACAAGAGCTTACGGGTATACTGAACTGGACTAACGGATTTTTCGGCGTATCCCGGGCATCACAAGAGCTTACGGGTATACTGAACTGGACTAACGGATTTTTCGGCGTATCCCGGGCATCACAAGAGCTTACGGGTATACTAAACTGGACTAACAGATTTTTCGGTGTATCCCGGGCATCACAAGAGCTTGCGGGTATACTGAACTGAACGGATATTTTTTTTCGTCTTCGAGAATTCAAACGATTCTCAACGGTAGTTCTTAGACGGAATTCTTTAGATTTCAGAGACAACAGAAATTTTTTCAAACAATATCATGAGAATAATGATCGGTTGTGATTCTTGCCTCGAGATTCTCGAAACTGTACGGGTATCGGATCATCTGAAGCTCTTTCATGAAGATTGTATTTGATTCCAAGAAAAAGACAGTTAAATGAATTTGCTGATGAAACTCGAAATAATTAGAGGCTTAAACTTGTTCGAGACATGTTGCTATCTCCGATAAATATTATTTCTTCTGCGATCCGGAGTAAAATTTGAATTTTTTTTTTTTCTTGTTTTACTATTCTTCGGCACGAAATATGATTAGAGCAATGTAATGAATGATAAATAATGAGTTCGCTGGTCAAAAATGATCCCTCCGGGGCCTCCATTGTGAAGTACGGGGTTTTGGGGGGTGAAGACAGTCTCGACAGAAAGATGATATTTACTCCCCAAACTTTAGCCGTTCAATTTAAAAATTGGTTTTTGGGCCTAGAGTTTCCTCCAATAACCCAGGATTCATAGTTGACCATCGATTCATTAACATCATGGCGCTAATTCTAAAATACTATTTCTAAATCCATTACACTGAACTTTCAATCACGGGTTTCGGAGATCGTTCACAAAATTTCAAGTATACTGGAATAAATTAAAACTCACTTTTATTCTTTTCATGTCAAAGATCGGATACAGGGCTGTTACACCAATATTCCAAGAAAATCTGCTAAAAAATACTGTCTTTGAGACATGGTGATCCGGCTAATGGTCAGGAAACAAAGAGGCCGAGTACAGCTCGCTGCTCTGCTTAAATACAATTTTCTTGAAGGTCTACAGGCTGAATCGTCAAATTTGATCGATGAATCATATTTGGACACCTTGATATTCTTGTTGCGAAGGCAGAGCAATCCATATGATTCGGGGGTATTCCGTCGACGTGTGGCATTTGTTGATTGGAGGATTTGTCTCGCGTCATTTAAGGGGAAATTTGACATTGAGCTATTTGGTACAATATTCGAGATCACAAACGCACATCTATTTCTCTATTCGTTATCAGTACAGAACGTAGTTAATTTTGTAATCTAAAAGAGTCTCGATATTATGAGACATTCATACATACTTGCGTCGTCTATACTATGAGTGACTTGAAACGCCGTACATTTGGGATTGGTAACAATAGCTGTTTTCAGGCAAGAACCGTTTCATCATCCATCCACACATTCGTTCGGGGCCCCGATTCACTCTTACATGCGCACTATCTCACATTTTCAATATTCATCCGTATCATATTTTGTCTTTCAACGATGATATTGCCTCACGTCCATAAAATAGTTCACGGACTGGTTTGAAAAACTGAGCGATCTACTATCTTTTATACATCTCATTTCTAGCCAAGCAAAGACACTTTCGCGGATGTTCGCGGTATTCCCGCGGACATCACATAGAGAAGAAAATTTTCACCTTTAAAAGAGTCATTTATTCATAAACAAATCGTAGGAATAGTATAGTTGCTTGAAAAGTGTTCTATTGGTTTTCGTGTGATTTCGAGGCGAAATTCTTCATTACGAGCTCATTTTGGTACTAGAGAAGCCAGATCCGAAATTGCAAGTTTCTATTCCCAGATTGAAAGTTATGCTCAATTTTGAGTCAATTTCCCTTCACTCATTATCTTCACAAGGTCTCATAGAAGCCATATCAAAACATCAAATTTCACCTGGATACTGCAAATATAGAGAGTCTTCTAGACCAATGCATCCGTACGTACTTATTTCCATAAGTGTAATGACAGCTCCCCAAACAAAATGAGGAGCCGGACTTGAAATTTACGATATGGAATGTAAGGAATTTCTTTTAACAGTTTGACAAATCTATCTTGAACGTTTTTTGAAGACTCTTGACAAAAAATACCATGGTATAGGTTTTCAAAAGGTATGGAACCAATGAAAAATATGTCAAGTCCTGTGAGCTTCTGTCTATTTCGGCGAGTACAATACAATGACCTCCCACAGTGCGAATCGACCATCATTCGCAAACGGAAATCCGGTGTACAACGACACATCTTCTTCGAGTGGTTTTCAGCATTCCGGACTAAGTTCCTGCTGGAATCACTCACAGCATCCCTCTTATTTTGCCTTCAAAAACCCAGATTCGTGCCTCGGATACGACATCCCGATAAAAAAGTCATAATCCTACCAGCTTTCTATATCAAATTCGGAGCTATCCATATCGACATCACGCCAACATCCTAACGCGGAAGGACATCCGCGAAACGAGCGGTTCTTGAGAGTGTGCCCAAAGTGGGCCAGCTTCCGAATCTCAATGCACATACTGCATACATAAACCACACACTCGTTCTGGACCTCCCAAGCGCATCGAAGAGAGAAGAGAGAGTGGCTGCATAACACGATACTCAAGCAAGACCCTCGAAACGTTTGTAACGTTCGACATAAGGGCAACATCACATGTTGTTCATGGGAGGGCCCACACACATATGACCAACTTCCTCGTCTCCCAAGATTTTTCCCCACTTTTCCTTTTCACCCCTCTTCATACAGCCGGACGCATTCTTCCGTGACATTTTTTACGCCCTTGGTATTCTATATATGCCTCACACACTCTTCTGTGCATGGGGTATATAACGTACCAAGCGCATTGCGCGCGAGATTTGATTTTTGAGGGAATTGTCCCAGAGGCTCGTACCCACGATTTACGCATTCCACGTTGCAGTATATAGTCATTCTGATGGCATTCGCTCAGGTAAAAAGTGACATTTTCACGACCGAGCGCCTCGAGAATGGAACCAGGCCTCAATTGTACTTGGGACTGACTTTAGTGCAGTTCACAAAAGAGAAGCGCCAATGAATTTTGACGTTCAAGCAACGAGGCCCTGTGCGCCGGTGGTTTTCTTCGGATTCTGCAGCTCGTGATCTCTGGGATTGTGGTGATGTTCACTTCATTATTAACGCTACGTAGAATACCCCCGTATAGCAGCTCGAATTGAACGTGAAATTGACACGTTGGGTACGTTCATGATAGGCCATCGATGCACATGTTACATGGAATCTTTTTCAAACGTGTTCAGATCACAAGGTAATAATTCACTCCCAGGATATATACACTCGTGAGAGACATAATAGGGATTCGGCTTATGGATTTTTGAATGAGACTACGGAATGCGAGTGTGCTATAGTTAGTGTGTCACCTGGTGAAGCCCGCCCATCATGCATATAATAGTAGATGCTGAAGCACACAAAAAATCTAGGCGTAAAACGTGAGTTTTCACGGGCGGGACCGGGCCTGAGGCTTGCTGAAGCTGTGTTTGGTAAACATGCCTAGTTCATCATTGAGACGCATTCCCTCTTTTGTTTATCGACTGCACATCTCTGATATCTGAGGATTTTCAATGGAGGCTATGGTATGCGAGTGATTTGAATATTTTAGGCGACGTGATCGGGCTGTGGTTGCATGATTTGCTGGTAAAGTTTTGAGCCGGTGACTTTATTTTTAGATAGTAGATTATGCCGTCCCTGATGACGATGTTTTGAATTGAGTCTTAGAAACGTGTATTGTATGCACGTAGTTTTGGTTAACCCATAGTTTCGTTTCCGATAACTTACAAATTCAATGAAAAGAATACGTTGACTCGAAGATTTCATTCTCAGGCAAGCTCTGGAAACAAAATCGTTTTCTGAGATCTTTTCCTTACTAAGTTTGAAAAATTTTTATTGAAATTTTCCACGAAACTTCATTAAGAATACTTTTTGAATTTTACAAAATATTCAAGAAACAAGTCCTAGAGCTCATTCAACAAAATCCTAGATATTTCCCAGAAGAGAATAGCTGAATGAGAATGGATCTCGAAATAGATGAAGCTTACCAAGTCTTCCACGCAAGAATGTTTATATTAAGTTTCTTTAAATTGATAACCGTTTCGTGTTTCCTTCACCAAGTTTTTTCGAAAATTCCCTTCAGCTCTGATCGTGGACCGATTTTCTTGGATTCTTGCATGAGTATACGCTATCAAAAGTAATACATCAAAAGATTCGGAATCAAGTTTTGACCGAATTTTGAATCAATTCCTTGATAAATTCTGTGTCAGCCCAACTCATTATTGTTTTGTGAATCGTCATGAGATACTTTTTGGATTTACGAAAATCATCATTCCCGACAACCACCAGAGTGTTTACACGGAGTATGTAATAGATCAAATGATCTTCTGATCTTTGAATAAGGGACACAAAATTTGTTATTTCTTTTCACAAAGGTTCTCAAGCTCATTGGCATCACCTAGATTACAACATGTGATCATCAGATGTCCAAAGCATAATCATATACCCTCGGTAGTCATGTTACCAAACTCAAACAAGGTACTCCAATTTCAATGTAGCTTCACATTATAACATAAGGTCGTTGACTATACTGCCTTGCCCACCTTCAAGTAAGTCAAATCCCTGACATCGTATCGTAGACAAAACTCATTCGCCCATCATCACAATCTACAAGATCTAGGAAAATCATGTAGCGCTTCAAGTCACTATCTATATCCATGAAAGCCCACCCGCAGGCTGGGATGTATAATTGCACCAAGCACTCGACGGTAAACCATGTATTAGCTCGCGCGCTTCGTCTCGCGCTAATCCTCTACGCGTCAGCCTACATGAGAAGTAATATACTTAAGCAATATTATGCCTACGAGACTCAAAATTAGCACTCTAGCTGTCGGCTGCTACATGCACAGCCCAGCATGCAAACTTAGCATTGTTGGGAGGTAACTTTCAAGAAACGAGTTTGCAGGGCCATTGATCATTGTTTGTGGTGACATATATTATAACACAGGACGCTTTGCGCGGGCAGGTGCCTCGTCTCGTTCATGAAAAAGTTTTGCAGAGAGGGGGGAAGCACCTCTGATTCCGGATCCGATTTCCGGATAGATCCCCGTTCACTTCTCATATGAACAATTTAACCACGTACTTGTATGCTATAACACAGTATGAGCCACACGCGTTGCCGATTTTTAAGTCAAAATCCTACGATTTTCTATCTCGGCGTGGGACACTTTATATTTTCAAAGGCCCCCTACGAAGCTCATAGCCATTTTACGAGCGATGTAGATTTTTAGTCACTCTATCCGATTTTTAAGAAACGGGCGCCAATCGGTCGCGAACGTGGGTGTCGGGTATTTGAGATTGGGAATAGAATCATGATGTAAGGACCGATGGAAGGATTTGTTGCTGGCGCCTCTAGCGCTGCATGACTCAAAAATTGTGTATCAAGGCTGGCGCCGGAAAAGATTTTGGACTTGTCTCAGTGTCGACTGCCTTGTGGTTAACTTGAATTTGCTTGGAGACTTTTTTACCACTGGCTTGCTAGGAAGATTTTCGTGGAATTTGTTCTTTATAGATGAGATAATCCAATTGTGTATTTCATGCTCAATTCTTCACAGGTGTCGTGTCGTTACAGCCAAGTCATCTTTGTAAACTGAAGATTAAGAGTGTCGTGGTGTAACGACGGATTTTTCAGATATTTTAGGGGCTTTTGATAAGTCGCCTTCCTTCGGATGTGTCTCTTCGCGTTTCGTTCAGCTCAAGTTTTGTGATGTATTCTTTGATGATATCAGGCTGGGATTATTTTTGTTGCATTCTTTCTCTGCGAACCAAAGCTCCGAGAAGAAGCGACGAGCTTGATTTTGTTGAGCCGTGACGTAACCCATGTCCTACCCCTCCTAAACTAAATGCGCAAAAGGAACTGGAAACATTTAGCAGTCATTAATCATCGATATAATGGCTTAGATTTGTAAGGAAAGAATTTTGATCCTGTCATTTTTTGCTTTCTACTCTTTCTAGACGAGAGACACTCAAACTGTATGTGAAAAATCATCTTGCAAGGCGAGCTATAATTTCACTGCGTTTTTCATCAAGATCAACAAAAAAATATCAGACTTGACCAACCAAAATTCTTTCATCCAAAAATAAAGCATTTGTCCAGGATTATGTGCTCAAAAAAGTCTTTCATCCGGGCACGACTTATGAAAACAAAAAAATTGAAATTATGCATAAGAGCTTCATTGAGAAGTTGGTATTGATAAACTACTATAAATAATCGATACCTCCGTCAATAAAATTTCCCTAAATATTCAAATATTATTGATGCATATGCACGGATCCATAATCAATTTCTTGGTATTGGCAGATTTATTATACATGGTCTGCTTCGCGAGTGGCACGCGCACTCACGACATCATTTCCGGCTTTTCTCGAAACACCATGATTGCACTCGAACGAGTCGCTTACACTCATAACTTGCTCTCAGAGCGAGTAAGTATAGATCAGACCAAGTAAAGCTCACAAGCGTAGGCAATAGCATGGGTGTATGAATATATAGCTATCGGAAACATAAAGCTACGCTTGGACATCTCGGGTGAGTTTCCTTTCCATCACGCGCTTACAAGCAGTAACGCTCGTGGGCGAACTCTTAATAAGCGATATCTCCGGGACATACACAAAAATGTCTCTTTTTCCGCATGATACGCATACTAGAGCTACGATGTTGATTTCTGGGAATATATCAGACAATTCGATTGCAGTCGAGGTACTTCAATCGAGTGTCAGTCAAGCCAATCGCGCGACGTGCGTCTTCCGCTCGTTAAAGCTCGACTTTTCAGCTGAAGTACCTGACTTGCTATAGTGTTGCTGATCAAATGGCATGAGTGACTTTCTTCGCGAGGCGGAAATGGAGATACTAGTATGCGGACGAGCAAGACTTCAACGCGGCAGCTGGTTAGTCTGCCTAAGACACGATATTCCGGTGATTTTTTCTGATATTTAAATAACTTGCAATCCTTGGATTCCATCCACGCTTGCATGCTTTTGTTGGAGCAATATTGATCATTTTTCAATTCCTACGATTTCTTGCGAGATCCTGATTTTATTGTTTAGCTTCAGTTTTGACTTTTATGGACTACATGTTTCATACAACTTGTACTCAGAAACGACGCGTTTCGGGCATATGATCATGCCTATGTTCAGGTTAATTGTTCTAAAATCTAAAACAATGGAAATGAAATATGTAAGCTCAGAGAAGCTTAGAAAATAGAACTCATCAACGTAAGTGCAGTGTTTTCAAAATCCGCGAATACGGAGCGTCACCTCACCTGTCATGATGATGTTTGGTAGAGAGTGAATTGCATTATAATCGTGCATTATTTGTTTCCTCCAGAATCACTTTTCTTTTCTGTTTTTCAGTTTTATTTCAAATTTTTTTGTTTCATTTTTCATTAACAACTCTGATCATTTTCATTTCGATCATCATCATTCAATGATTTACTAACCCTTATGTTCCATTAATCCTCGGACACGTGCATAAAACAGGTTCAACAGAATCAATTTTACACCTTACTTTGATGCGAATAATCATTAAGGATGTGTCGTGAGAGATACTATCATCTCCGTAATGAAGTTCACCAGCTAGTCTCTCGACATTCGTTTCGTGCCTCCAGGCTTCCATCTCATTTCTCATCCACAGGCTCCTGTCAGAAATATATTTTCGTGCTCATTTGTCTGCGAAAGTCAGATTCCAATAATCAGAGTATAACACGCGTTGGCCATCACTTACTTCGCCAATGCGAATCGTCCAGAATAACCACCCCCTGGTTGTATTTCATCAACCGTTTTCGCTTCGCTTGAGGGCCTCTTCGACGCTTTGTCTCCTGATGCATCTCTCGGAACGACATTAAGTCCCCCCCTTCTCTCATTCTTTCTCAACAGCAACTACAGAACAACAGCAGCAGCAGCATTGTAACTCGTTAATTTTTGCAGTCGCAAGCGTTGCGCTGCAGGTAATTGCTGCGGCGCACCGACACAACCAGGCACTCCGAAGGGATGAGAATTTCGCAGATCGTTTCGTCGAAGTTAACTCGCTTGTGCATACAGCTGCGATTTTGATTGATTCCCCGCGCTCGTTACATTCGTTCCACGGTACAATTTATCCCCTTCCTCACGGCTAAAAATCATTCGTCAACGCGCTGGTAATGATGTATATCAAACCGGTGTATATGCGGGCCGTACGGATTTTGGAGGACCCGGAGGGATATGCAAGGATTACGCGAATCTCTCGACGAGTAGGGCTTATTTCATGTGCAATGGCTCTCTCCTCCTCTTTCTTCCGATTGAACAAACGCTTTAGTCAGAAGAACGCGTAATCCCTGCGTCGTTCGATGTACAAAGGTTGAAGAACGAAAAGAGCGACTCCGTGCGTGATTCGCGCGTGAAGCAACGCACACGCACGGCTAGTGTGTTACGAGTATAGGTGTTCCACTTCTTTCTCTCTCTTTCTCAGTGTTTTTTTGCCCTAAGTACATCCTCATAATGCAAGAGGTGAGCGAAGGGTGTTGGTAATATCAACTTGGTACATATACACCTCGCCCTCCATTCAACCCCGACGCGATACTGGAGCTTTGCACGCGGGACCATTATGCTCCGTGCATGCATGCACTATGTCGTGCTTCGTTATCGAAATCCGTAAAATTATCCAGCGTCGCGGTGTGACGGACTCTCAACAACTCACAAATACACCTCTTATAGGTGGGCCCCTTACTCCATTTTTTTTTCACGTGACGAATGCGGCCGTCAAAAACTCCGAGTGGAAATGCTTTTTCCCGCAAAGTCGTTTCATTTTATTCGAGTCGTGTTCCGTTGACCCTGCTTTTCCATTACATAATGACCAAGAAAAGATAAAAAAAAATTGAAAATCCATTTTACCAGTTAAGGGAATAAGACCGGTACCCAGAAAAATTCTCAAATCTTCATCACGAATATGATTGGTCTCGGATGGCAAGGACAATTCATGCTGGAAAGAAATCCGAGGAGGTTAAGGCGATGCGGTCACCGTGCAACCCGGAAATTATATCTTATTTGGATGTAAATCAAAAAATTTCCATGAAACGAAGTCGGAGACGATTTGTCCATTACGTATCATCACCCGAGTTGTGGTGGACAACTCATTATTTGTCACCAATCACAAGACTGTCACTAATAAACGAGAATAACTTGCCCGCGGGTACTTTCTAACCTACAAATTGGCACATTTTCGTTCACAAAACTCTCAAAATCTAGTCCGATTTGGGCCAAACGAAGAGTTATCCAGGCCAAGTTAGATGATAATAAAGCCTGGATAACTCGTCGTTTAGCCCATAATGGAAAAGATTTTGAGAGTTCTGTGAACAAAGTTCAGCGTGCACGGTGACCGCATCGCCTTAATGCGCAGTTATGAGAATTCGAAGGTTGTGGGGGCACTTCAAGAGAGTCGTAAAATAATGTGCGAGTCAAAAGATTGGTATTTCGAAAATTATTTTGAAACATCATTATAGTTGTGAACCAATCTCATGATAACCAACGAGAGTAGTTCGACTATTGACATGGTAAATTTGATGGGAAAAGTATCTCTTCTTCTAAAGAACGGCGTTCACATATAAAGACTAACAAAATCCTCTGATGACAAATTCGATAACTCAATTAAACAATTGCACTGACCGAAACTGTTGCGCAGTCTCACATGTTATAAAGCGAGCTACTCCGATATCATCGAATGCGACTGTAGCACCATCACTTAAAAGCACAACGCGCAGTAAAGCACATCACATGAGAGCGGAGATTGCGGAGGTGCAATGCAAGAAGAGGAGAGAAACGTTCTCGAAGTTCTCTCTTAGACTCATTCGCAATCCGCTGAAAGCAATCGCGCACACAGTTTCGCCTACTACCACATACGTACGCGCCACGTTCTGAATTTTGCACACATTTGCACATACGTGCGCGCGTATACATATGTATAGCGTATTATAAGACGCACTCGGTGCATCGAACGCACGACGATGCGCGCATTGAAGAATATAAGAGGGCGCGTGGCCGTAAGCAGTCCTTCTTCAATCTCCACTCACTCCAATCCTCTTCTTCTCTCTCTCTCTCTCTCTCACTCCCTCTTCGACTCTTCTATATACATGCACCGTCCCCGTATTCGCACTGCGCTTCGGTTCTGCAGGCGCGCGTGTCCGTGTATGTGCGGGAGTACGCGGCATAAGAGAACCCGTTCCGCTCGCGTTTTCGCGGCACACATCCCATCGATCTCTCTCTTACTCCCTTTCTGCACTGCGCTGGCTATGGGTCTCCCTCAACTCAACCGATCGGTACAAGGCTGGTTCGAGTACGCTACTGCGCACTATACTCGCGCATCGAAGAGAAATACATGTATATAGATATAGAGATACATATGAACGAAAGCGACGTTCTGGAAGCGACCAGCTCATTACGCGGGCGCGAGACGAGGACCACGCGGTGAAAGAAAGAAGGGGGACTCTCACTGGCCCACCGTGTGACTCTGGCAAAGGGGAACCGAATCTCCCGGCACCACCGCACCCGGAATTCGCCTCCACCACCCGCTCGTGCATTATCGAGTAAGCCCGGACCCTCTTCTTCAATAGATCGTTACAAAGATCGTCAGGGATCGCCGGGGTGTCTCGCATAAGACCCTCATTTCGAGCTTCCGTTTTACACTGGTAAATTGCGCAATAGCCTTCTTTGCAACGGCGCAATATCAAAGTTTGCTCAGTACAACCTTCGATATTGGCTGCATTTAACTGGTGAACTCTGTGTACATATATAGTGTGCACTGGCGAGGCCGATGGATCGATGGATCGATTGACGCAATGGTCGTTGACCTCCCTTATCCAAGCAATAAATCGGTCCGCATCACGACCGTACAGTTTATACTTGTATATACCAAGTCCCTCGTTCGGTTTTCCGATCGCATTACACGCTTGCGGGCCCGCCAAGATCTGCGCGATCGGTTTGAGGTCTGACGCAGCGGGAAGAATTCTCCCGACTCATCGATTCGCGCGAGAAATATCGTCTTCCGATGTTTCCAATGGCGGTCAATTAGGATTCTCGTGTGACGGATAGATTGCGTACTGCAAAGGGGTTCAGTCTGTGGCAAAGGATGACGATGGATCATATCACTAGTTCGCGTCTGAAGAATTGATCGAATATTTCCTAGCGCGCTCGTCGAGATCGGTAAGGTGCAGCCGCGTTGGTCGCCGAGTATACGTGCGTGCGCATAACTGGTTCTGCACGCATACGGCGTTCATATACAACCACGCGACCATGTTTTTGTGTGACAACTTACCGAGATACCACTAGATCAAGAAAAAGGACATTGCCTTACTTCGCCGGTTTCAATCGTTCACAGATTGATACCGGAATGGTTTCAACCATGCCGACTATACGATGGTGTCAAGTTATCCTTGCTATCGTTATGAATCTTCTCAACAGTTTTTGACGATCATTTATCGGTCAAAGGTCAGATCATAAATAAATAATTGACAGCAGATAATGTTGACCAGAACGACATATGAGCAAACCATGTACGTTATTGTTTTTGGATTACGAAACTCTGGTATGAACCAACCACCAATTCGTTGAACGTGTACGGATAAGTCATTCCGCACTAGGGTTACATCGAGACGAACTGTTCTAAGATGGTCAAAACTTCGTCAGATTCATATAAAATGTTTTTCGCATCTTGTAATTTTCCAAATTCCTCCATTGTTATGTATTCTGTCTCACAATCTCCATAATACGTGGTCACTCGGTCCACTCATGCACGAAGCTTTGCAGGCGTGCGGTTCATTGTTCCAGCATCCGCGATGTGTGCACCTACATACCTCCTCCTCTTCTTCCCAACCCATGCCAATCGCTGCATAGTTATACATGTATACAGCTTCGTCGCCGCCGCAAAGCGTTTGGAAACTGCTTGCTGCTCCTTACAGAGTTAGGCCTTGCTCTTGGTCTCTTGCTTCTCTCTCTCTTCGTGCAACGTGCATGGATCTGCAAAACTGCTTTGCGCGAGTAAGAGAGACAGAGAAAAAGAGAGGGATTTGCGCTGGCTGAGGCGCACGTATATTATGCGGAAGGTCAGAGCTGCGGCCGATCGGAGGCGCCGATCGAGCCGCCTGGTTTTTTTCTTCTCTTTCTGAGGACGCACACACAAGGAGGCATGAAAGAGATAGAGAAAGAGAATCATGTTGTACCCCCATGTGAGGGTCTCTTCAGCGCATTTTTCGCCGAAAATTACATTCCACGCGCGCGCGAGAGAGAAAGAGAGAGAGCCGGGCGATTTATCGACCGCCGACGCGTCCGGTGTCGCAACAGCCCGCCCGAGGCTGCTGCTGTTAAGACCCTTTGCTAAACCTTCCTTTCCTCCCACTGCCTCGCACGTTCGCAAATTCTAGTATATAACCGCCACAATCACCCTCTGCATCATCGCGAAAACGAGCGCGGTCCGAGGCGCGAGCTCGTCTGAGTTGGGTAAGTGGCGTCCGTCATCGTCAAAGCTACCGTTTTCCGCACCCCGATCGGTTATCGTGATGTATACCATAGTGCGACCGATACTGACAATGACATGGATCCCTCTCACCGCATGGCTGCAGTAGCGTGAGAGAGATGATACCCGAGTGCGATGCTCGTATATAAAATACAGTTGATGCTTGGAGAAGAGAAGATACCGCCACATTGCTCGGAGTCGCGTTTCAAGTTCGCACGGACCACTATACCGACTATGGACACGGATGACACATTACGGAGCCGGCGATCATCATATGATCATGCAGAGCAGCTCTTGATCGTTTTTCCACGTGAATTGTCACTTTACATGGTAACGATATGTATAACAGATTCCGTGTATAAAGGACCGCACGTGCCAGGAGCAACGAGACGAGGTGGCGTAGTTGCGTGCACGATCGGTCCGAAATATTGGGCAATGGGCGTGTGCTCCTTGATGATGCGTTGAGCGGTATAATTCGCGCGAAGGTGACGAGGAAGAAATCGAAAATGGCGAGGCAGGGCATTTTTCACGCAGGCCAGTTTATTCGAAACTGAGAGGCTCCTTAAGGATGAAACACGGTGAAGAGACGAGACGAGAGAGCCCGCGCTGGAATCCGACTTCTTTATTTTTGCGTGCCCCGTCCGCGACCATCGGACGCGGACTCGATCCAAAGTGAAAGAGAGATAGAGAGAAAGTCGCTCTGCTTCTAAGGGCCTGATGGTACATTCGCGCATTTATAAATACGTACCTGCCGGCACGTCGTTCGTTGCGTTTGAGATACTCTGGACTCATCACCCAGTGTTGTATATATGGGGAAAGAGAGTGAGGAAGGATTAAGCACTCCGCAATGTCGGAGCGGACTTCGCTCTTCTTTTAATCGCTAATGGATTACATATCTGCAGCAGCAGAGCGTGCGAGTGACAAAATTTTTTTTGCCCGCAACTTACTTATACGATCCTCGTTTCTCTCGTTCTCGAGAAATAAATGGCGTCGCTAATGAGAGACGGTAAATTCCTCGAGCTCTTCGCTCTCGGCAAAGTCGGACCCCCGCGCATCCTTCGCAGGAGAGCAGATTGCCATGCTCACCCCACGTATATCTTACATGCGAAACGTATTACGATTGGTGCATCGCTTGTAGCACTCTATCCTCAAGATCTGGATGCGACCAGATCACACGCGTGTTTCATACTACTTAATATTCGTTTCGAGGGCTTCGAGTGCATCGAATTCGATTAATCATATTCTGGAATGCCCAGCTCAACAGCCTTTCCATGTCGTACTTGATGATGATGATGATGATGATGATGATGATGATGATGATGATGCTGATGATGATGGTGATGGTGATGGCCATTTGGACAATTATGATTTGACGGATTATCAGTGGATGATGCAGTGGTGGAGTATGATGAAGTAAGGAGGAATGGGTGGTTCTGATTAGGGTATTAGATTTTGCGGACAGAATTTTGATGAACAGGGGGGCCCGTAAAGTGACTAAAATTTTAGTGCAAGTTGTGCACGCATCCATGTGGTAATTCGGCGACGGGGACCGGATAATTTTTCTATGAGTTCCGGTCGAGATTTGAACCTGGCTATATCTTTACTGACCAAATGTCGAAATGATGTAAAGACGAACTTCTAAAACCTTGAGATCCTGATGAGAAAAAAAAACAGAATAGAACAGTTGTATTTAGATATGTTAACTTTACAACTTGACGCAGGTAGCTTGTCTTAGCAGTCTCAAACTTTATCACTGCGTTTTTCGAAGATTTGAACCAGCGATCCCTAATTCTCTTAGGAATTCTTTACCACATCAATTGGATGTCTCGAGTTATTCTCCACTTGTGCATCAGTCTCACGCAAAATCAAGTAAAAGCCCGGAGCTCGTGAAATCGCACCTGTCGCGATCGGCGGGTCGTCGTCATTTCCGCACGAGAGAGCCATTGCTGCCGTTTTTGGCTGCCGCGCTATAATGCAGTGCGCGCCCATCTTGTCCGACGTCCCACCTGTTGATTTTTATCGCACCGCCACGCGATTTCGGAAACGGGTTCCCTCGTCTCTGCACTATTTTCTTCTCTTTTACTTCCATCCCCGATTCTTCTGTCCTCCTCCTCTTCTACCTCTTTTGTCGTACGACTCAGTTTTTCTCAAATTCTTATTCGCTATATTAGACCTTTGCAAAAAAGCGTACAATTTTCCATAGATTTTCTCACCCATATAAACGGTAATTCCGGCACATAACCTCACAAAAATATTTCACTCATTCAATCTCAAAGTCAAGGGACCCCCAGCGAATTCGAAGCTGTATTTGAGGGATCCACCGCGCGCAGTGACCCTGTGAAGGCGATTCTGGACCTCAATTCAAATCCCGGCCGGTGGCTTCGGTGGTTCGCAACTCATTCAAAACTGTACATCACTGGATAACCTCAAAAAGGGGTGGAAAACACGTTAATTTAAATTCCATATTTGGAGTATTTCTCAGAGTACTTTTATCTCGAATATTGAAAACAACGCGTGAGATGAAGTCACTATGAACAAGAAGCAAGATTTGTTCGATGAATTATTCATCGACACGTGGATGCGGCGGAAGCGATGCCTCACGCGTGGAGGATATGATGTGTCCGATCATAATAACCGAGAGAAACGGATATAGGTAACCAAGTCCAATCCGACGAGACACAAGCTATATTTATATATATTCCTCAGGCTGTCTCCCGTCATCACCACTGATGATGGTTGTTTGCCAATTCTGGAATCTGCGATGCAGTAAATGTGCGTGATGTTTGTTGTATAGGTTTGCAAAATCCACCGATCCGAATACGTCGAGTCTAATATTGCGAGATGCATCTATCCTAGCGTACATAAGTGTAACTAGATACTTTTGAAGCATTTTTCATGCAAATCAGCGAACGATCGACTATCTCATTCGCTTCGGTGATTTACAAATTTTCATAGTCCAATTCACTAGTCCGTTTCAAGCACGAGAATCTGTCACGATAAATTAAGCCTTACGACTCTTTTCACCCTGCGTAAAAATTTTTTTCTCTCGAAAAATGTTGCAATCTTACTTCTTGATCTTCCGCTCAAGTGATGAGAAGTTGATAATAGCGCCATACAATTTGGTATTGTTCAGAACTGGACCAAAATTCAATTTCTTTCCACCATTCGCACGCAACAAATCTTACGACCGTTTCTCCCTTCAGCCTCCGTATAACGATCAGAAATTCAATTTCTTTCGGCACTTTGTCCCAATATTCTGGTATTGAAATATAACCATCGCGTCGAGTATAAGGTGTATAATACACTGTCCAACTATTCGGCGGACAAGTGATTACGAGCTGTGTTCAAGCGTCAGCCAAGGAGGAATTCTTCGAAAAATAATAGGATGATAAAACACAAAGTAGTTATACACAAGGTGGCTATAGGTTCTATACCCCTGTTTGGAGATATTCGAGAAAAAATGAACGGCAAGATGAAACGGGGGCATAAAATTTAATGGATCCTCTCACGCGCCCGCGTTATATCGAAGATGAGATGCTGCTGAACCTCGTTCATAGAGGTAATCTGCGAATGGACAAGATACAGAGGAATCGTTGAAAAAAAGCGATTTGCCAAAGTCACACTACGAGAATGAGTATAAATTTCCTCTATCACCTTCAAAACTGCATCTTCGGTATAGCTCAAAGGCTAGACAGTTAAGGGAAAAATCGATTTTATCCAAAAGACTCATTGAATAAACTTGGTATATCTATTTCTATACGTTTATCCTAGTGATGGTGTATTATATACGCTGAGGCAAAACGAGCTTGGGTCGTCGGCATTTCTGTGCGCAAATTTTTTTTTGCTTCTCCAGAGATCGGTTCTCTCTCTCTCTCTCTCTCTCTCTCTCTCTCTCTCTCTCTCTTGGGCTCGCAAAAGAGAGAATTGCAAACGAAGAGGAGTAAGAGTATAGGCCGATGAGAGAAGGGATTCTTATACTATAGGGATCGATGAAAAAGGACGATAGGAAAAAGAGCGTCGGCAAAGGAGTTGCAGAAGATGAGGAGAAGAAAGTAAGAGAGGGAGAGACTCGATCTCAGAAAGCGTCGGTAGAAACGATAAACGACGTGTTTCGGATCCACCATCGGAGACGCCTCTTTCTGGCCCGGTTCGCGTTATATACCACAAGACCCAAAATGTTTTCCCTCGCTCCCGGGGCCTAACATCATATGTAGAATATATTATCATGTGTGCAGGCTGCTGCTGACGCTGGGCTGATGTTGCAGCCTGCGGGAACTATACATACAGCATATATATGCGATATCTCCACGCGAGAAATGGCCTAAAGAGATACATATAGAGAATAAGAGAGAGAGAGAGAGAGAGTGAGGGCCCATTAGTTCCGCGTGAGGATATCGAGAGAAGCACAAGACAACGACGACGATCTCTGCTTTATCGGTTCTCTTGCATTTGTGTGTGGATTTATTAATGTGGCTTTTTTATGGATTCGCTCGCGCGAGAGTTTATATATATATGAGGTTAGGTTTGGCTGATGGTAGAAAAGATTTTGATTAATGCCGCGAGCAGTATTAATACACACTCACACATGTGTATAGTATGGCTGAACTTTGATATGCTTGAGTTTTATTTGGCCCGTGCCGAATTTGAGGCTAGTTTGACTACCGAGCCGCCAGCGCCTTTTATATATACACACACACCCTATTATGAAAGCGTGACAAAAGGCACGCGCCGTGCCACCGTCGCTTGCCACTTCTATATTGACTATCGATTTATATTCCTTATTAAGAGGATGATCCTACAGAAAGATACCGTTAGAGTTTTTTTTCATGGTGCGTTGAATGACTTTCTGAGATCTGTCAAATTTCCTTTTTGATTCTGATATAGTATTTCTTTTACAGGATGACCCTCTCAGATTGAATGGTTGTAAAGAGAATCGTCAAAAATTTTGAATGGTATCATTAGCTATTCTGAATTTTTCACACATTACGACATGTCAGATGAATAGTAGAACCCTGATGAGTGATCACATTTAGAAAGACTGTTCTTGCCCCTGTTCGTTAGGCTGAGCATCGAGCTGTAGCAAATGTAGTGTCGGGTACTTTAAGAAATGAGCTGGACCAAATATGATTTAGCCTCGTATCAGAGTCAGAGACATTTAAATCAATCTTCTCTCACAAGATCTAGAACTTAAGTAAACAATTGCATAGAAGTTTATCACAATGTAGTTCCTCGGATGAATAATATCGAGAATAATATCATGTGGAATGAAGAAGTGTCACATTTTTTGAGTGTGAATTAGACCTCCGTCCTTGTGGTTTCTGACAAATTTACTAGGAAAAATGCAAGGTCGAAAAAAATTCATGTCTTCAGAAGGGTTAAATTGACCCGATGGAAGCTCTGAAATGTCTACAGTTGTCGTCTTGAACACGATAAAGGCATTTTTCCGAGTTTCTCATTGAGCTGACATGAATGGAAGGCCACATTCGAGGAACTATTAAGTGCAAGAGTCGGTATCCAATTTGTGGACGCCTCCAATCGCGACACATCCGTGTGCAATGATAATGACAATAATCGCAGCAGTTTTGTCGTGTGTCGGTACTCATGCAAGCGCAGAATAAGCCCCATGCATACAGTTCTCAGCACATGGTACACACCCTCTATACACTTTCCAAGAGCGCACCACATTAGACTAGCAATTTAGCGCGAAACACAAGACAAAGTGGAGTGGAGAATCATAATGATAGCACACGAGTGCTCCTTGGCAAGCTGTTTGAAGTTTGCGTACGCCCAATAGTCAATGTATGTATGTGCACTATCCTACTCTTGAGTAAAGAGAGTTGTGCTTTGCCAAAGAGCTATCGATTCTAAGCAGTTCTATACTTTGTTTGAAAATCTATTTATTATTAACACGTTCGCTGCGGAGGCTGAAACCGGTGATCTTTCCTCAGATACGACGGGGCCCACCTTCCGATAAGGCCAAAATTCTCAGCACTGGGGGAAAGACACGTGAGGCCCACCGGTCGTCCCCGCCACAGCGAATGTGTTAATTTAATAACTTGGTATATTACATTTGGCCCACGATTCACAGATGTTGTCTAAGATCATCTTTATGAATTTTGAGAGTCTACGGAAGTTTATGGTGGCCCAGATGACATGCTTATTAATTCTTGGTGAGGTGTTGATTGAACCCATCGCCACCGATCCACTAATTCCACGAAATCATCATGTTGGTATTGTTGATGCGATTCCTATCACGATTTCCTCCATCATGGTCGAGATCATAGTCATAATGATGATCGTAAAAGGTAATCCCACTACCGACACGAGTATTGTCAACTCAGATAATTGAATTGAAAGAAAATGTAAACGTTGCTCCTAAAGTGTATTTTTTCAAGTAACTAATGTGAGTCTACATCCAGACCGCCTTAAAGCTGCTGTAATGTGGAAATTGCTTGGATGTTCTACTAGCAAATTCAATTAGTCAACAATTCAACCAGCTGATTGGATGTAAATTCAACTCAGCTGATTAAAGTCTTCTTACATTGTATGATGCCTTACTGTATGTGGTTGAACTGATTCTTAGTATTTTGGACGGAATGATCAATTTTCTTGTAGAATCTTCACAAGGCAATCGATCATTTCAGCCCAAGTATTCGATAAGTCAAGCACAATGAAAGAAAATCTCCAGAGTGGTACCAGTAGTTCAGACAATAATAATGACTTTGGTATCAAGAATCGCGAAGATGATCGTACAGCGAAACTGATTGCAAGATCCGCAATCCCTTGGAAACCAAAGTACTGTTAATATTTGTAACATAGTTTTTGCTGCTTATAAATCCGGCCAAGTTTCTAAAATCACCATAGCCATGACCACCATGCATCATAATATGTACTGCGTTACACCGGATTGTATCACCAGACGCATGCTGCTTCCTACATTCTACGTTTCAAATGATCCCTTGAGAACCTGAAGCTACGACGGGCCCACCGGTGGATCCCACTTGTTCTTCTTTGTGTGCTGAAGATTTTTATATCATGGGAATTAACATTGCACTGGACCCACCGTTGGGTTCCGTCACATATAGGGACAAAACTACGATTTTTGGTTTCGCGGTAAACGTCTCAAAAATCGTTGAAGTCGGATAAGCTTTAATTCGAATATAGAATGACCCAGATTAGTAAAAATTATGTAATTCGTGTAAATGATCTTGTTCCCCACTCAAATCTGGGACTCAAATCATGGATATTCGCCCATGCTTCCATGTCAACCCACGAGTCTGAAAATTTAGGGCCAAGAAGGTAAAATCGCAATGGTTCTCGCTGTCTACAGACTATCGTATTTCAGAATAATTTATATCAAAGCTTCCATGGTTTCTTGCAAGCCTGGAATGATTCTCGAGAAAAGTTGTGTCTTCTTCATAAATTTTCGTAAACTGAATCTCGTTTCATAAGGCTTGTTTCTAACTGTTGATTGAGATCCAGTTTGTTGTTGTGCAGGTACAATCTATCGATGGATCATTGTAATGTAGATTTGCGTGCGATCACAGACGTTCTTTCTGTTCTTGGGTAAGATGCTTCGTGTATTGGATATATGCATAGTAAATGAGAGGCAGAGGAGAAAAAGAAAAGAGTGAAAGGCGTGCGCCCTTGATCCCCAAAGCCCTTATTAGAAGAGAAGAAACGTCGACGCGACGAGTAGGGTCTGCATCAGGACGATAGATGGACTCTCGTGTGCTATGTCACGACTGACCGCAACGCAGCACGAGACAGGCACACCTGACGCCGCAAAACTCTGCACGCGAATCTGAGTTGATGTATTGGCCAGACCGAGCTCCTGCAATTATCTTGCTAATATAGTATTTTAGCCAGGATTTTATTTTTACTATGTAGTAGAAGAATAATTGCATAAGCTTAAAAACGGTGTTGAAGTTTTTGAAAATCAGACTGGGTAGGACGTCAGGTTTGTCAAACCCGGAATAGGGCCATGTTCTTTCAAAGCATACTTGTATTCTTTTACTTTTACAAACGCCACCGGGAAAACTAGAATTTTCGTGGAAAAATTATTTTTGAAAAGTCTAGATAGAGATTGAGGTTTTTGCTGGTTTTAACTGTACCTATAGTTGACCTAGTCTTCAGTTTTTTTTTTTTTAATATCTTCAGAGTTTAAGGCAGTTTTCTTGAAACCAGAACACTTTTGTTGTATCTGGTTACAACTTCTACTTTAGACAAAAATTAGTTACTTGTAGTCAAAGTGAACCATATCTCAGATGAGTTGAGTTTTTGAATTTCAAACTTCATGGCACGTTTCAGGAAGTTGCCAAAACTAATTTTTTACCCAGAACAGATGATAAAGATGCCAGAAAAACCATAATAAAAGGTCTCCTGACTAATCAAAAGGTGTAGGATGGCTTTTGAGGTCAGAACAATTTATTTTACGAAAATAGACCCACAGCCAGTCCACTCTGACTCTGAACAACTTGAATGGCAATGAAATGGATGAAAAGTAGGTCTAGATCAGTTTCAGATGAAATCAGAATAAGCTGTGACCTCTGTAATAAATTCTTAGGAACTTGATTGTCTGTATAGCATAATTCACCTCATTCCAATCGATTCACTCAACATATACCCAATTTGGTCAGTGCACCGTGAGAAACTTTACAATTTTACAGATCAGGAATAAAAATCTTGTTCTCATCAGAGGAAAGCGACAATAGCTATGGAAAGTTAAAGGAATCCGAACAAAAGACTGTTATATACCCAAACATCCGTCTGATCTCAAGATATCGTAAACTTTCAAGTCCAATCTGCACTTTACTCTTTCGTTTATATATATATCAGACGAAAAAGTGAGAACGAGAAGAAGCGCGAGAAGAATAACGACGCAGTATATACAAAGAAGTAAGAGAAAAATTTGCGGTTCTTATTCTCTCTGTCTCACGAAACAGTCAAAGCTGCAACCTATACATATCGAGTCTCAATAGAAAATGAGCGTGACCACTGACCAGTGCTGTATAACACATGAAAGAGTCTGAAAAGAAACGATAGTGCACAAGTTCACAATGGTTGACTCCTTCATAATTTTTTTGCCTCATTCTCATCAAACTCAAATGACACTTCTCTCACCAGAGTTGCTCGTTCGCTTGCGTTTGAGCTTTTTTCCAATCCATTTCCTTTTTCGATTCGTCAGGGACCAGTGAAGCTTTTATTGGCTAAGAGCCGTGACCAAGTGGCATCCAATTCACGACACGATAATGAAAAAAAGCTCTTCGACAGGAGTGCGAAAGACCCGCAGGGTTTCTCTCTCGTGGGACCTCGCCCTCTTCTCAAACGTCTCGATGACGACGTATGTGTGTGTAGTGTATGCACCGTGTGACCATTTACTTGACGAAACGATTAAGGCGGAAAGAAGGTGAACTTTTTCTTCAGTCGACATTCACATCCCAGCTAACATGCATTCACTTGGTACAGATAACACACATGTAAATGTTATAAGAGCTTTGGCCCACTTGTGCAGTCATCAGTATTGGATGCAAACATCTTTGACATCTCGTGTAAACTAACTTGGTTGATTTCGAATATACATATACAGTAGGTAATGTACACAAACTGAGTGTAAAGTGCAAGAAGGTTGTATGTATATAGTGTGCCAAGAAGTTACAAGAAACGAACGGAAGCTTCTTTGGAGAGGTTCACCTTTTAAGGAGGTCTAATCTTAAGGCAAGTCAGCCAACGCAACGAATAAGAACTTGGACTCGATCAAGAAAGATATGGTGAACGTGTTGCGTGCTGAGAAGTAAAGTTTTATATACCTATACCTCTTTCTCGTAAAGCGTGGGCGAGGACTGCATCTATGAATGGCCTCCGATGATATTCACCCACGCGTTTGATTTCTCTGACATGGTTCTTCGTGATGCGGCAGTTTTAGCATCGCTTGATGTTTCTTCATAACGCTTATTAATCAACGAGTTCTAAGGAATAAAAAATTCTAGGAGGTGGTATGAAAAGTGACCTGGTCACATACCGATCTAGCATCGCATCATGTTACAACTTGCGCGGTCTTGTCATTATGTCGGCCCCCTATACGTATCGAAGTAACGATCGGTATGAAATGTTGAGTTTACCGTTGGCTGCCCTGAACACACTGGGTTGTGATGATTTTCCAAGATTCATACGTCAAACACTCAACACGGATGAGATGTTTCTTCACTTATGAATGGCTTTTGTAGTATATATTGCAGGTAAATCTCGGAAGGTCGCGTGGCGCGCATACATTCGTATGGATGACTCTTGAGAATTACCGATTGTGTGGTGTTGCTGGTCAATATTTACCTAACGCAGCGCCACCGTACCCGTGAGAGTGACGTTGATTAGCGGCACTTGGCGAGCAGCCAATACTGATTTTTCTTCCGTTCATATAATGGACCGAGTGTATGGATACTTGGTTAATTTTTGCGAATTTTGCGCGTTGGGAAATTGTGCGCTTGAGAAAATCAGTGATTAGGTTGTTACCGATCGAGCGCGATGATTATCGTTATCTCACGACATCGATCGGATGTAGGTGCAACAGATCAGACCGACTATTCTAGGGTTAGTAATCAGATTAGAAATTGCATCACTTTTATCAAGATTTGTATCTAAATTTGTGTACACAGCGTGGTTTTTTGATCCAAGCAACCGATTTCGAATTTTTTCATCTTACACTAGTACTCCTCTAAAATTTTGTTATCTTTGAACTTTTGCCATACTATTTGCGGAGGAGTTTCCTTACTTCCGAGCGATTATTTCGACCCTCGACTGCGGCTCGGATCGAAAACAAATCGCTCACAGGCGAGCTACAACCTCATAGACGCGGTGCGAAATCTACTATTCTTGCATAGATTGTCGTTTTTCACTCACAGCTTCTCATTAAATGAAATGAATTTCATTTTGTGACAGTTCCGACCCATGTCGCTGTCTCGAGACGGAAAAAGTCACTAGGGATGCTAGATTCAACTTTTTCACCCGTCTATCATAGTCTACTATCTTTAACTTCCGGAAACTTTTGAAACTGTTTTCGATCATAAAAAAAAACTACTTACTTTTTATGCAAATCAATTTTTTTGATGCGCCTAGGCACATGAAAGTACCGAAAGTATGAAGTCTTGTAACTGTATTCGATTAGAATCTTGAGAGTCATGTAGATGTCTATTGTCAATAAAAAAAGGTTAGAAAAAATGGATTTTTTACGATACGCTTTTATTCACAGCTCTAATATTTTTCTCAACAACTAAAAAGCATAAAATAATCTGAATTTCCATCAGTCAGCCCAGTTCATTTTGAGAAAAATCTTATGACATGCGTTGCCTACACCTGTTATCTCAGAAAATAATTGTTGAATTCGGTGTTCATCTATCTCTCGGGGATCCCTCTCAACCCATCATGATGAATCTCGGAGAACATTCACTGTACCATAATTACAGATGATAAAAGCGTGGCGTGCTGAACTTCCGGGCAAGAAGTGCATGATCTATGGACATTTTCTCATTAGCAATCGAGAATCTGAATCATGGGAAAATAGCACTCCACGCTTTTATCATCTGTAATTATGGTACAGTGAATGTTCTCCGAGATTCATCATGATGGGTTGAGAGGGATCCCCGAGAGATAGATGAACACCGAATTCAACAATTATTTTCTGAGATAAAAGGTGTAGGCAACGGCATGTCATAAGATTTTTCTCAAAATGAACTGGGCTGACTGATGGAAATTCAGATTATTTTATGCTTTTTAGTTGTTGAGAAAAATATTAGAGCTGTGAATAAAAGCGTATCGTAAAAAATCCATTTTTTCTAACCTTTTTTTATTTTATATTTTTTAGTCGGATGTTTATGCGTAAAGCATATCCGTGTCACCAGAGATGTGTCACTAAAAAAATATGAAACTGTAATAACCGTAGTCATTTCATCTCGAGAGCCTGTGTGTGCGCGCGCCGCCAGCTGCCAGCAAAAATGCATCGAAAATGACGTATGGATTACCAAGCCCTGCAGTAGAGTTTGGTTTGGTTGTTTAGCCAACCCTGGGCCGCTTTCGGTCTTTTGCTGAACGGAGTGGAAACGCGCGGCTGATGCATGTTAGGTTAGGGTAGAGTGCACGAGAAAGGCGGAGAGAGAGAGAGAGTCAAAAAAAAAGAGATGGAGCTCTCCCTAGATGGAGCTTACGGGCGCGAAAATTTCAGAGAGCAAATCTAACCTAAAAGCTCATCCGCGCGCTGACTAGCTCGGTACCGGAACCGCGTGTATGAAAAGGCTTTCTCTCTCTTGCTCTTACGGCGAGAGACGTGCCTGCTGACTAGTTGAGTACCGGATGCCTGTGCATGAAACAATATGGCCAAAGTGAAGTAGAATAAAAGCGTATAAAAAATTGAGGTCTGCAAACTTTCAGGAAGCCCGATTATCCAAAAAATGTGCTATATATCCCAAACGCCACATCGGGTCAAGATATGGTGAAAACCAAGGTTATGAGCGAAATGAATGAAACATGAACAATTTGCTAAAATTTTCGGAGTATTCATTGGAAAACCATACATGGCATTTTAGTTGGCATCACTTACGCACAAATATCAGATCGTCAGTAGCGAGATCGGCCAATACGTGAAAGCCGCAGAGTAAGATCATGCAGGGAGCGTAATATCCTGCCACAACCCACGCTTTGCGACAAAATCTCTCTTTCTCGCGCATATAAGTGTATCTCAGCAGAGAGTGGCGCGAGTCAACCATCACAGCACCCGTTCATTCATTCAATCTTCCAATCGTTTCATTCACACTGAAAAGCCTCGTAGTAACGTTGCTTCTCGTCGTTTACGTACATCCTATATATACATGTATGGCCAAGGAATATAGTTGAAACCCCACTCATGGCGCGTGGCAACATATTTTTCAAACACTCGCCTACTACTCTCATCCATTCACAATTTCCTCCCATCCACCATCACTATTCTATATCTATGTATATCTCTTTTCCCCCTCACTCCAACCTGGCTTTTCCCCGACGACAAATGAGTGGGCGCGCAAGCGTGGTCCTGAGTGACCATTTATGGGGCGTATTCGGCACCTCACCTCACGCTCATAATACGAAAGGCATCCACCACGCAATAATTACGGATGCGAATTTCTTATTCTCGTAGGCTATGGTTTATACCGATATCTGTCGTTTATTCGACGTTTTACATATAAGTATACTATATATACGTACCGATATCTCTCTCTCTCTCATTCTTGCAAGAGTAAAGGAAATATACCTACGCCGATCGCTTTTCGCTCGTTTGATATTACAATGCCTGCAAGCGTTTTGAGATGCGTGGTCGATTTGGCAGGCTTTCGTTATATTATGATGGTATGATGGGTTATTATTTTGCTTGGCGTGGGATCAATGCACTTATATACTTGCTCTCTCTTTCTTTTACTCTTTCTTTTGAGGATGAGGTTACGTACATATGGTTTTGATATGGTGTGTACAACTTATAACCCCTACGCACGAGAGCCTCAAATTTAGACAGAGTTACAAACGCGTGGGACGCTGCTTGCGAATTTTGATTCAATTTTTGCAACGAGATCTTGGAGTGATGATGAGATGGTGATCATGGGTGTCTGAGGCCTCGCGCTGTTTTGGCGGTGAGATTGACACGTGGGTTTCTTTGGAGATTCTTCTTTGAAAGAATTTTTAAGGGGAATGATTGCCAGAGTCTCTGCTGAAAACGTCAAGCTAGATAAATTACGTAATAAAGACATCATTCGTGATTTGTATATTTCATCCTATTTTATTGCTATATAAAGTATCGGAACTTGTCACTCCTGTTCACTTCTCCGGATGAAGATACTAGCTGCCATTGTGTAATAAATTTGAAATTGATCGTGGCCACGAATATAAATATCTACTTAGCAGAGGAAATATTGTCTTCATAATAAAATATTCTTGCCTGTCAAGTATATCGAATACCAAATTTCTCACGAAAATGGCTAGAATTCTTTAACGACTCGTAGCACAATGGAGCTATTCAGACACACTTTCACGTATCATAAAATTTTTTTTCGAGAATTTCTACTCTCATCTTAATCAGCTGCTACCTGTTTTTTTTTTTTTTTTCAAGTTCAGTGATCCATACCAAATAAAGTATTCTGTTCTTAGCCCACCCAAACTTTATAATCCACAACGAGTTTTTGGAAACCTTCAGTCTTTTTCGAGTATGGTGTATGAATTGTGCACTCATTCGCAAGATCGATGTCAAAGAGTTGCGTTGGCGTTATATAGCCAAGCTCGAGAAGACATACAAAAGTGATGCAAGTGTCGGATGCGAGAAATGCGTTCTATTTCCGCAGCATCACCAGTGAGAGAGGGTGTCGCTTAACACTATAACTCGCTCGACGATTCCTTCAACGCCTTTGCAAAACTACCTACTCTTGCCGCCACTGCCTGTCGCCAACTCCTAATTTTAGCTCAATTTGGGCAACTTTTTGGCCGCCCGCTTGCGTTTTTTTCATGCCAACTGGTCCTGTGCATACAATACAAACCCTAAATAGCGTGATTAGAGATGGTGAATTTCCGAAAATATTTTTGGATTGGCTGTATAACATGGAATTTTGATGATTACTCGACCGATAAATTTTTTCTTTCTTTTTGCAGAATGAGTCAAGATGAGGGCAGCATCCAGATTGTGCAGCGTCACAGCAGTATTACTCTGCGCGCTGAGATGCTGCGCTTATGGTGAGTCACTTATTCATTATTTATAATACACATCACACATCATGGAAGCTTTCACTTTTTCAGCATGAATGAATTTGGAATAAGGAAGTTATAACTTACTTGCAAATTTATCAGATTTTGATTAATATATAGATATTCCGCGTATCCTGTAATCTCAAGCGCTCTCATATTCTCATGTTTATTCAATTTTGCCGATGTTGACCACGTTCGACATCTCAATTTAAATCTCTTCAGTCATCCAGCTATAGCTATAACAGCTTTTTAATCGATCGATTCTTAGCACGATACGTTCGATCACACTAGCTTGTCGTATCTACAAAATTCACTCGTGTTGCCGAATGTCTGATGAATCTTGCGATAAATTGAGACATTATACAAGCTAGTTGTTAGGTGGAAGCTACTCCATTATATTTTTCTTTTCATCCGTAAGTTGACGTAGAAATCCCAAATAGAACTTATAAATTGGTTGAAAATTAATGATTGACTTTTTTGGTGTTATTGCAGGCCAGAAATCAGAGCCAGGAATGCTGTTTACGAGACATCCACAGCCATTCGTTGCACCCCTGAGCGACGAGGTGTACTTCGAATGCAGTCTAAATCTCGCTGCGGAAAAATTTGCCTGGAGGCACAGGCCACTCGGCTCCAAAGAATGGATTCTACTAGACTCGGCCAGTTCTGCCGGTGGCAAGACATCCAAATACGTCGTCTACTTCGATGACGAATCTAAGGCTGGCGATTACCGATGCGTCGCTTTCTATGGTAATATGATCATAAATATTTTACGTGGACTATGTGATCGTTTCAATATGACAAATCAAATAAAAAATGGCCAGTCTGCTTGTGAGACGGAAAGTTTTTCGCAGTCTCATAGAATCGTTTCGCACAAGTAAGACAATTTTTCCTGTCATCCATGCGATCTGAAAATTGAAGAAAACTCATCTCACTGCAATCGAATGGTATCCGACTCATCTTTCTGAGCTTCGAAGTAGTCTGATGTAGACTCGAGTGATATGATGAATGAAATTCAAAATTGACTCCAGGAATATTTCTGTCAATTCCACATTTGGAGAAATGCCCATCTCTGTCTCAATTTTTTCCATTGTTAAACATCATGGATTCCCACAACGAGGTAATTTTTGAGCCACAACCTCACTTTTTCTCCAAAATTCTCAGAATCTTGGACGTACTCGGTTATTAGGTACTCACCTGACCCGATGAAGGTTTCTCACCCAATTATCCCAGCTGACAATGTATTCTTTCTTCATTCCCGGAAGGTTTGATGAAATCATCTACAACCTATAATTTGAATACAAATTCGCACTTCTAGCAACTTCATTTCACCAAAACTACCGATTCTTCGCACGCTAAGAATCAGCATATACGAAGACAAGTCACGCTTGTCTCTAGTCGTCATTGCGAAGAGGGCGCGAAGCTGACCCCAATAACTCATCCTCGAGTTGATCGCGGTAGCTCTGCCGGACACGTCAATCATTATATTCATGATACAAGACACAAAATTCATCCGTAACATCTCAAAGCTTAAAGGAATGAAATCAGGTCCTTCGTTGGGTTTTCAAACTCGTAATCGGTGCCGTCACATTTTTTCAGGAACGAGTGGGCTGGCATCGGATCCTGCACGTTTGACTCAGGCGCGGATGGACGAGTTCACCGACAAAGCCAACGTTTATCTGCGAATAGCCTCAGGCAACAATGTACCCATCACCTGTCCAGCTCCTTATTCCGTTCCCGAAGCCGTCATCCAATTCTTCAAGGATAGCCACCCGATTCAGAATGCCAGTCTGACTGGCAGTAAAGTCATGCTGATCGAGAAGGCAAAACCCACGGACTCGGGTAGTTATAACTGCCAGGCTAATAATTACATAACTTCCGACACCTACACGAGCAACTACAAGACTGTGCTTATCATTGATAAGAATACAACGGATCAGGCTCCTTATTTTGTCAGACAACCGCAACACGAGTACAAGGTGCAGCGGGGCAAGAATGTCACTTTGGAGTGTTTCGCCGTTGGCTATCCTATTCCACAGGTTGGTAAAAAATTGGTCTCATTGACCCAGTTGTCTTTATATAATCCATCTGAACTCAAGTATCTATGTCTTGATTCAATATATTTCCGGTTCAAGACAGATTGAAATCCCTCCGAATACCTTTTTCACTTCATTTATTCAAGAACAATGACAAATTTCACTCATTATGCCTGCGACTGATGAGTCCGACAATTGAATTTCATGGACAGACTAGTCACAAAATATTCTATGGATTTCAGATTTGATCAAACGTTTTTCAACTTTTTGTTTTCCGCGTTGATGTTGGTTGGGAAACGCCAGATTAATCGATTTAGCACACTCGCTTCTGAAAAAGGACACACATGGTATTAATAAATTCTCGATAACTTTTTTGTAGCTCCTTGGGAAAATCTAGGAAAATTCTGAAAACTGCATACTAAGATATTCGAAGATAAAGTTATCCACAGAATTCACAGCTCGAAATGTATACTGTTCACTGGAGATGAGATGAGTGATATCATTCTATTTCATTCAAACTATACATTTCAGCTGTTAACAAATATTCACGTAATGACTGAATAGATCAAGTGGATTCTCAGCATAGCAAGAATCGAGTGAAAAATATCATACGTGGAAAAATTTTCGAAATTGTTGGATCTTGTCATACCTATATATTGAATGCAATCGTTTTTCCGCTGCGTTTATTCCTTGGTAAAAAATATGTCAAAATAGAATCTGACTTTTCCAATAACTTGCTAACAATAATTTCATATGTATAGACAGTAATCTGGAAGAATCCCACTCTTGCACGGCCAACAGAGTAGATTTAATAAAATCATTCTCTTCTGCAGGTTACGTGGACTAAACTAGGTAGTTCCCTACCAACGCGTTCAGAACCAACGGCGCAAGGTCTGCTGTTGGTGAACGCACAACCAGCCGACCGAGGCGAGTACGACTGCGTATGGATGAATCGCGCTGGTCGCGTCAAGTCCGTGATAATTCTCACCGTTGTGGAGCCACCCAACGTACTTCGACCACCTCGTCAGGCCACATTTTCAGAAGGCGGAGAGCTCGAACTGTCGTGCAACGCTACGGGCTATCCAGCTCCTAGCCTAGAGTGGCTGATTAATGGCGAGAGCCTAGTACCTAGCAAAAGTTTACAGATAAGGGGATCGAATTTGTATATTTCGCCAGTGGAAAAGAAGCACGCGGGTATCGTGCAGTGCGTTGCTAGTAACGAGTATGGCTCACACTCGGGCTATAACTTTCTTAAGGTCACGCCAAAAGAGCATCTCAGCGGTGGAGGTGGCAATGATGGCGGTCATAGCAGGAGTGGGGGTGTAGGGGGCGCTGGTAACGGTGGTGGTTCTAGGCGGGCTGCTGAGTTTGCGAATGGGAGTCATAACAAGCACACCAGACTGGGTGGTGGACGAAGAAGAGGGAAGAATGGGAAACGGAAAAATACACGTGAGTATTCGTTGAAATTTCGTAAATTTTTAGCAATCTGTCTTGTCGAGGATTCTCGAAAATTCGTATCAATGTCGAGTTTCTGGGGTGTAGAACTCTTAAATTCTAATAACCTCATTGATTTGTCTTTCGTCTGAGAAATCTCTTCTTCCAACCTTGAAGCTCTATAACACTGACATAATTGAACACTAGCAGATTACTCATGATGTTTACAGCTGTGATAGTACCACCAAACCAACCGAACGTGACGAGGCTGTCTGATACTGCGGTGATGGTGCGTTGGTCAGTACCAGAGAATCATGGATTGCCAATCAGATTTTTCAAGGTGCAGTATCGAGAACTTGGTCCAAAGTCAGGTGGCAAGCAGGCCAAGTGGAATACAGCTAATTCCGAAATCGCGAGTCACATCCAGTCATTTGAAGTTGGAGATCTCCACACTAATCACACGTATCGGTTCCGGATAGCCGCTGTCTACTCAAATATGGACAATGCTGTCAGTCCTATGTCGGTAAGTTTTCCAGTATCAAACTATCATTGGGAACTGTTACGAATGTACGTTGAAAGAGTTGAACGGAGTGGAGCACGATATTTTCTAGATCCTCTTAAACAGTGAATGACATTAACAGCTGCAGCAGCTGTCAAGTTTCGTTGAATGTTGAATGATTGGTTACCAGCATTGTTGCCTCTCTCATTACCACTTGTTCGGCTTGTCAAGTTTCTTGATAAGTCAGAGGCTCCTGAAATGCTTTTCCAGCTCAAGAATGATATTCATGAAATAATGGGTAATGATCAATTAATGATATTGAAAAAAGGTTTCTTATGAAGTTCGGAAATAATGCATATTTCAATCAGTGGATTGATCAGTCAATCCTACCCATAACTCAGACGGCCACATAATAATTTACCCAGTATTTACTCAGGTAAAATAATATTTTACCCAGACCAGATCAAATCAGACCGAACTAGATTGACTTTGGACGAATTAGACCGAAGTAGACCTTAGTAGATCAAAGTAGACGGAATTAGATCGGAATGGACTGAATTAGGTCAAACTAGCCCAAACTAGACCGAATCAGATCGAATTACTCCAGACATCACTTAATTGCACCGAACTAGACCGAATTAGACCGAACTTGGCCTAACTAGACCGGATGAGGCTGATCGAAACTGAACTAGATAAAACTAGACCGAATCAGGCAGAACTAGACCGCACTGGACCATATAGTTCGATGCTTCTAGTGCGGCAGTACTACGGTACTTATAATACGGTTCTAGTGCAGTTCCAGTGCGGTAATTCTACTAGGGTATTAGTACGTTACTTCAAGTGCGGTTTTAGTATTAGTATGGTTTTAGTTCGGTGCTGGAACGACATTGGACTGAACCAGGCTGAACCAGACGGGACCAGACCAGATCGTCCATCCATCCACCCATCCAGCCGACCACTTACCCCCCATCCACCCGTAACTCTCCTCCCCCCCCCCCCCCCCGACCCATATATTGCCACCCATTATACTTTACCTCTTCCACGTGGGCAACCAGATACTGCTCAAATTTCTGTTAGTTATAGAGCCCATTCATGAATAATTTCAGCAGACAGGCAGTTTGTTTTGCAACGAATTAACGTTTCCAAATATTCCAGGCTCGTTTCCATCTCACTCGTGGTGACTTTGAGAGAACCATGATGCCGATACCACTGCTCATACGAACGGAGCCTCTAAGTCAGACCGAAGTGCAGCTCATCTGGCGTAACTCAAACAGTTCAGCAGACATAGACGGTTTCTACGTTTATCACAGGGCGTCGACGTATGCAGGAGACTACACCAAGACAACGGTTGAGGGCAAGGACGCGACCAACATAACAATAGGACATCTGCAACCCGACACCACATACGAGTTCAAATTGCAGAGCTTTTCTACAGCATCGGCATCAGAATTCTCGCAGATTTGTCGCGAAAAAACGTTCAAGGCTGCAACCGAACCACCCGTTCAACAGATTCTTAACGAGAGTAACAGCGTCAACAGCGTCGTGAGCGCGGGTAGCTCAAACCTGTATGCAATTGGTGGCGGAGTCCTCGGTGGAACTTTACTGCTGACTGGACTTATCGCAGTAGGTATTACCTACAAGAGGAGCAAGAACAAGCAGAGCCGCGAATCTTCCCAAGATCAGGGTAATGTATTTGGAGTTTTTTTATTAAATTGCTAGAATAAAAACTTCTCACTCTTTTTCAATGCTCTTTTTACCAATTAAATCGAATCATCAGTTCTTGGAGCAAAATTCAAACATTCATCTGGGATTTTCTTCCATCTTTGGTTTTTCAAATGAGGTGGTGCAGAAGGATTTAATATTTCAATATTTCAATTTTCGGCTGAGAACTATGACAAATTGTAACAATAATTTTTTCCCTGAAGTACGGGCGTCTATTCCATATATCCCAAGACCAATCGAGAAAGTCCAATTGATAGATATGTCATGTCTCGCATCACCCACTTTGTAGTTGATATGCAGATCTGAGTTTAAACTCAAATAACGAGTCTCACAATTTTCCATCGATTTCTTTTCAGAGTTTTCATTATATCAAGTTTTTCCTTACAGGTAAACCAATAACAAACGGACGGGTCATGAATGGTGGTATAACGGATTCGAAAATAAACATAACATCAAATCCATTGGCTGGTCTCGAATCAAGTGAGGATCCAATGCAGCCAAAGGTCAGTGGATGAGCCATTGCGATTGATGCTTCTTATCTGGTGGTCATTGGACTGTGAAATGCACAGGTGGCATTCTCTTCTCTTCTGCATCTTCTTCTGTCTGCCTTTTTTGGGCCTGCGTACAGCTAAACACTGTCGATCATCTCTGCTATACACTCACACATCCGCCTGAATCTGCCAATTTGGCCGCCAGTGCGTGAAAACACATACACACACTCACACACATGAACATTGTATTGCACGCTCACGGGTGCTTATTATATTCTCGGACTCTTGTCTGCTCTGCGGCTCCAATATTTGAATGGGCTATATCATAAAAAAAATCGGTACATACACGTATAAGGGAAACAAATTTTTACGCTGCTCTCTATCTCGCTCTGCCTCGCTACTACTACTCTTTCTCTTAGAGGAAAAAAGTCCTGGAAGTAAAAGTGCGCACGTAGGTCTGAATAGACATTGCTACCACTGCTGTGTAGATTTCAAAAAAAAAAAAAAAAAAAAAAAAGCGAAAGAACACGATAGACGAACACGCATGTTTCTAAGCGCAGAGCGGGCAACAGTCACCAATGGAAATGGCCTCGTTTCAAAATGGACAGAACAACAACGGGAGTGGAAACAACGCCAGCAGTGCCAACAATATCCACCATCATCCCAGTCACAACCACTTGCCGAATCATCACAACCACCACAACCACAGACTCAACCACAATCATCACCAGCTGCAAACGATCAGCAATCACTGTTCCCCGACGACGCCAACGACACCGAGTCAGGCAACCGTGGCGACATCTACGCAACAGATCATCGGCCCGCAGCATCCGGACGCCGTTGTGGCGAGCCTTCATCTCCAGGCGACGACGGCGGTGATGACACAGCCACCGGAACCACCACCTCCACTTCCGGTATTGCAGCCGGTCGTTCCAGTTCAACACTAACCTCGTCTATCAACTTTGAATCTGTCGGTGTATGACTTGAGGATGTCTCATCTAGTTTTCCTAGAAAAATATCTTGTTCCATTTCGTCGTGACCTGTGATGTTTTTTGAAATTGTTATGAAATTGTGTGCAAATTTAATTCAATTTTTTGCACACGCGAGAGAATTTGAGGAAAAAATTAGGATTGTCAAATTCGCGTGATAGCGACTTGAACATTATTCTTTGTTCTAATTTATTCTGCTCAAGTCGTTATTGGCTTCCGTAATGATGACTACGAAATGCAAATTGAACATGATGTGAAGTTGGATCGAAGAGTACTTTTTCTACGCGTTAAAGCCGTGCGCTACGCATGTGAGAAAAAATCTCATGTGAGTGAAGAATTAGTGAGATAGATCTAATGATTTTCATAGAAATTTTAGTCATCTGATCTAGTGGGATGTCGTGCATGATGAGTTTTGCAGTGGGTCTCAAATAGAGATACTACCGAACTAATTGCCACTAGTTTAATAGGTATTTGAGAATTTCCATGAGTGGATGTACCTGTAAAATTCAAGTCACTTAATTTTTTGTTTATATCGAAGGAAAAATTCGAGGAAGCAACTATTTCACTGATCTTGAACTCATATTCTGGCCTTAATGAGAATGTAATAGAAAATCCATTTTGTCTCTAGAGTTTTCTGTCAAGTCAGTTTTTTATTTGACACTCACGACTGTAATTTCTTTGTCTATATACAACTGAAGAAGTGCAACTTCTGTATCATTCAATGAAAGTATTGATATTGAGAGCATCTCATTCCATAGATTCATTATTGAATTTGCTCACGCACACTATTAACAAGACTTTTCAGCAGTTCAAGGATCAAATCACTGTATATTGTAAATATAGTAGAATTTCTTCAACGAAAAGTCAGTTCATTGATTATTATAGGTAAGTATTAGAGAAAATAGCAGTTGTATACGAGCTATCTTTTGTTGAACATTGGACAAACTAAACCAGTGATTTTTATCTGTATTTATTATTCTGTTCGAATCAACATTCTGTGTATGAGGTTGCAGAGTATGACTGAATGCACAAAACTGTTCACAGTCGGAATCTCTGCTGTCTAGGTGAAAATGTTTGTTGCGTAAATATTTTAGCAAAAAAGTGGTCGACGTAGTTAAATAAGTTTCCACTCATTTGAGCTAACAGTATTTTTCTAATAATGTACTAATAGTCTTAGGATCTGATCACGCGATATATCTCGAGAGACGAAGCTGTAAACTCTTAGAGATTAGTCAAAACAGCTTCATCCTCGAAGCGTGCTTGTAAATCTCACGCAAGATCAAATCGATTGGGCATAGTAATACTTGATGTAAAATTATCAAGCAATATGTATATTATGAAAGACAGAACTGAGAAGAAATTAAAAATTTCGACTGAATTATAGATTAGGGATGAAACGTCTGTTTTAAGAGTAATGTTATTTATCAATAATGAGCGAATTTACTAATAGAATGTAAATATGAATGTGAAGTTATGAGTGACCTGAGCATAATGTCTTCTTTTCCCCATCGTACGCAACCTGCAATATATTTTTTCCTACATTTCCGATGAGACTTATTAGCTGTATATATAAGATGATACTAATTCTCATCGTTTTGCGTGCCTTGCAATGTATGAAAGCCTGACTAAAATTCGATAGTTAGTTAGATAATAATGGTAACGCGCACGTAACCCGACAATCCTTTTTATGTACTTAATATTCTTTCGTAATAAAAAGATGTAAATGAAAGATAATCTATTTCAAAATTGATATTTTCGGGACCCGAACTCTGAATTCATTTCGACCTAATCAAAATTTGATACAGTCACAGTGCTCAAAGAGAGCTGACTCTGTATGTTGAGTAATTACAAGTAGTATCCATACACAAATAATTCCTTGATTCCGTCGAAAGTTACGGAAACAGAATTAGCTATCAGATAATCAAGATGACCAAAGTACCTTTTACAACTACCGTATACCTTAATGTCCACCAAATTTGATAGCTCCAGCAATCAAGAGGTTGTAGCTTACGGACACCATTGGTTGACTGAAATAAAACTCTCACAGAGGATTGAAAAGCAAAGTAAACCTGCTAAATTATCTAAAATTTATTTTATCCACGAGAAAACAATCTCGAAAACAATTTAAATGCATCTATTCACATGGACATTATCTAATATTCTACGAATCAGACAACACTTTTCATATCAATACTATGAATTAATAGGTGATTGAATGCGTAGAAAGAAAGATTGTTTCAGATACCTTAGTGGGATACCTAGTGATATAAACCTTAAGAGTGCTCCCCAGCTGTTTCAGCGCCATCTCGCGGTCAAAACGGTTTATTGTAGATAATTAATTGACCGAACAACTTTGAGTGGATAGCGACCCATGTGCGGGTTACTCATCTGCAAATGTTACGAAAAGTTTCATTGAGATTAGCGCACAATTGAGCGAGTATAGTTGCAGTAAAAATTTCTGACGATTTTCGAAACTAGTGAAACTTTTGCTGCACCTATTCTCGCTCAATTTTGCACCAATCTCAATGGGACTTTTTTTCAAGTTCGTTGATGAATTTTCCGCACCTGATAGGTCTGCATCGCTAACCACTCAAAATTAATCGGTTAATCAATTATTGCCAATGAACCAGTTTGACCACAAGATTGCATCACTGATATTTCTAAAAAAGCTGGAGAGTACTCTTGAACTGGAGAAAGGCCATGCGAAAATCCAACTTTGATGTCATAAGAGAAAACACTGGCCACTAAAATTTGAGATACATCCACTCCATCCTTTTTACATACCTTTAGTGGAAAGTCTATTGATTCCAAGCGTACATGAGTTTTTTTCGAAAAGTATGAAATCAACATAGATTGGAATCAAGTCCAACATTCCCGGCGAGCCTTGGATATTTGGAATTTCGTAAAAGAGCTCTTTCGAATTCTCATACACGAATGAGGGGGTTGAGAGACATGTATTTTCAGAATCTTTGTCTGGTCAAATTTCAAAGTTCCGGGACTGGAAATCTTGTTAACCAGTATAATTTCGGTAGAAACCAGAAAATTTGCTTGAGCTAGTCTAAAAAGTTTAATGGGTCGAGTAAGATATACTTTCCTGAAGGCTTCCTCGAAGCCATTTCTAACAACTAATCAAAAAATTTTGTTCCATCAAATGGTAACTGTCTATTTACTGCTTAAATTGAGTGGTTCAGAATCAACGTGGACTAACAAGGAGAGCATCAGGTCTGCGGAACATAGGTCTTGATGAAACTCTGGGAATCATCTTGTTCCGGTGAGAAATGAAGGTATCTCTGAGGGTTTGATCCAATGGGCCTCCTATCCCGAGATATAGCCATGGAGGTTAGCATTGTCAGTATATCTATATATGTGTCATTTTAACATAGGAGTCATTCTTTTTATTATCACCAGGTTTTTGGTCGATGGTCAGGGATTTTTCTGTAACTTTAGGGACCTGTTATACATGATGAAAGAAGATGGAAAGCATTGTTTATAGGTCCCAAAATTCATCCGTGCGGGCTTGACGCGCTATTTTCGTTTTTAAAATTTGCAAAAAAATCGACTTTTTCATTTTTTGATTGATTTTTTACGGATGTAAGACCCATTGAAAAATTTTTTTCAAACACATAATTTGACGTAAAAAAAGCTGAATTTTACGAAAAAAATACTTTCAAATCTGAAAAGGGTCAACATAACCTCAAAAAAGTAGTTTTTCTGCATAAAAACGTTTTTTGGCCCTTCAGTCAGATTTTATCTCAAATTCAATATTTTTATCGAATTCCTCGTCAAATTTTACGTCGAAAACCATTTTTAAAAAGTTGGGACTCGGATGGGATTGGCCGCTATGATTGCAACCTTAGAAACAGGGTCATAAAAATAGTGCTGAATTACGTGGTTTTGGAGGGAGACTTATTCCACTGGACAACGAAACTGTGGGTTAGGGATAGTGCAACGACCGGACAATGACTTTTCTTGTATTTTTTGACGTAGAAACCGAATCCGAAACCAGTTTTGTACCTAGCCATCAGGAATTTTTTCAAATCGCGAAATAGTGAGCTTCTACAAAACTGCGTTTTCAGCGTTTTTTGCAGATTTTGTAGATATATGATTTAGATGGTGCAACGTTGCAGCGGGCTTTGAGCGTACTCGAATTATGATTTCTCACGTATTTTGGCCTCCTGAACACGACGACAGTACTCTAAGAAAGCTAGGATGCGTTCGAGACCAGTCGTAAGATGATTCTTCGAGTTGCTATCAGCAAAATTTGCCTGATTTTGCAATCAATCTCCAAACGCTCACGAATTCGATCAGAAACATCTTTTTACAACTCATGAGGGCGTATTCTCTTCGTTTTCATGTATACAACGAGGGAAAGTTATCTTCAATAGCCCAAGAACGGATGGGACCAGTATGCATGTACTATTCTGAAAAACGCGTTCTGAGCATTATCTGTACAAGGCTCAAGCCTCCTCGTGATGAGTCAAATCGTGAGTTCTTTTCCCTACGTCCCTCGGAAACTGTTGTCTGCGTAGTTCTGCTCTATTCTCGGTTCTATTACCATGACACGATATCTGGAATTTCGGAGACCTGTACTTTGGTAATATCAAGTGAACTTCGATTTATCATTAAGATCCTATCAATCATGTTTACATTGTATTCCATCCCAGCTTATGTGGGCACTTCAATAGTTCCATTCCGAAAGCAACTGGATCTAAGCATCCGGAGTTAGATACTCCATTTAGGTGTGATTGAAAGGGGATCATTTGGATAATCTCAAAGGTACATACGTTAGACAAGAGAACTCGAAATTTGTTCACCATGAGGAGGCATGAGCTCACCTAAAAAAAATGCTTCAACCTTGTTTGTTGTGAAATCTGTACGATGGCCTAGTCTATGTTTGGGATATTGCAAATATTTCTTCCTCGTTGTATACATGAAAACGAAAAAAATACGCCTTCGTGAGTTGTGAAAGTATGTTCCTGGTCGAGTTCGTGAGCGTTTGGAGATTTATTGCAGAATCAGGCAAATTTTGCTGATAGCAACTCGAAGAATCATCTTTGCGACTGGTCTCGAACGCATCCTAGCTTTCTTAGAGTACTGTCGTCGTGTTCAGGAGGCCAAAATACGTGAGAGATCATAATTCGAGTACGCTCAAAGCCCGCTGCAACGTTGCACCATCTAAATCATATATCTACAAAATCTGCAAAAAACGCTGAAAACGCAGTTTTGTAGAAGCTCACTATTTCGCGATTTGAAAAAATTCCTGATGACTAGGTACAAAACTGGTTTCGGATTCGGTTTTTACGTCAAAAATACAAGAAAAGTCATTGTCCGGTCGTTGCACTATCCCTAACCCACAGTTTCGTTGTCCAGTGGAATAAGTCTCCCTCCAAAACCACGTAATTCAGCACTATTTTTATGACCCTGTTTCTAAGGTTGCAATCATAGCGGCCAATCCCATCCGAGTCCCAACTTTTTAAAAATGGTTTTCGACGTAAAATTTGACGAGGAATTCGATAAAAATATTGAATTTGAGATAAAATCTGACTGAAGGGCCAAAAAACGTTTTTATGCAGAAAAACTACTTTTTTGAGGTTATGTTGACCCTTTTCAGATTTGAAAGTATTTTTTTCGTATAATTCAGCTTTTTTTACGTCAAATTATGTGTTTGAAAAAAATTTTTCAATGGGTCTTACATCCGTAAAAAATCAATCAAAAAATGAAAAAGTCGATTTTTTTGCAAATTTTAAAAACGAAAATAGCGCGTCAAGCCCGCACGGATGAATTTTGGGACCTATAAACTATGCTTCTCATCTTCTTTCATCACGTTTAACATGTACCTAAAGTTACAGAAAAATCCTTGACCATCGACCAAAAACCTGGTGATAATAAAAAGAATGACTCATAGACCTGTGTGATCAAACCCTTCAAGATCTTCATTTTTCACCGAAACAAGACGATTCTCAGAGTTTCATCAAGATCCGTGTTCCGCAGACTTGATGCTCTCATTGTAAGTCCACTTTAGAGAAGTGCAACAAATCAGCCTGAAAGTTACCCGCGTTTTGGCGGATTTGAATCTATCTTGAAGATTTGTTTCATCTTTTCTGTAGTTGTCTTCGACTTAGATAATGATTCCTGAATATTTTCTATTTCTGGTTAAATTGGGGAGACCACGGAGTCTGAAACGTGGGTTCAGACCCCTTTAATTCTGAACCACTTGATTGATAAAAGTACTGATATGATAGAAATACTCAAACAGGTTATCAGTAAAGACAAGTTGATGTAACATTATCATGTGCACAACTATATTCTCAATTTGGCCCTCTTTCAGATGAAAACGCGACTTTGCTTCTTGTGTAAACCCAGACCGTTTCGCTTTTCATTCTCACTGTCTAATAAGACCACCATCACTCATGATATAGCTATGAACTTCCAGAGCCCCAAATACTGGTAAGATGCATCAGTTATCTTTGCACACTGGAATAATAATAATAATATCTGCTACAGAAAATGAAAAGAGCAGGCCTCACAACTGTGATAGTTGATTACCTCCTGGCATCTACTGAACGCCTGGATACACTGTCTGCATTGAGTCTACTTCTAGATGCTCTCGACTCCACATCGGCTCTGACTCTACTGCCCGACCTACTAGCAAGATCCGTCCTACTAGACATTCCGCCTTCTCCTAATTCCAGCATTTCAAATCTTTCTCCGGAAGTACGCCTCGATGGTGGCGCTGCCTCTGCTGATCTGGACCTTTTGCTAGCCGAGCGACTATTCCTTTCCGATGACTTTGCTGAAGATGAAGACTTGGAACTACTCTTGCTGGTCTTCACAGGTTTGCAAGTCTTAGAAAAGTCGATGACAAACTTGAACTCATTGATCAAGGCCTCCCTTGGTGTAATCTTTTCCTCAATGGCAACTTGCCTGGCATTCCAGAGGAACTCAATGATGCCCAGCATAACTGACATGATACAACCAAAAATGAGAACGAGGAAGACTCCACCAACGTGGGCCATGCTCAGTTCATTTGAGTCAACTGGCTCATCAGACTCCTCGTCGCACAGCCCACCACCCATATCCTTCCACCATTTTTGTTTCAGCGTTTGAAGCATACCTTTCTCTTGCAGATGCAGGATTGCCGTACTGAAGAGAGTTCTGTATGGTGAGTTTGGTGGCATGGCTATGCCGTAACCTTTGTTGTCAAGCAGCGCGCCCACCTGTTGAAGCTCACAGTGTCTCTCAACTTGGTACTCTATGCCGGTCGACTCCATAAAGAAAGCGTACTTTCTGCGTCCCTTGATAACACGCTCCACACCTTCATCATTGGTTTTGGTAAACACACTTGGTTTTGCCTCAGCCATAGTATTGAAGATCCGTTGATACAATGAAGTATTGGAGTTCTTGAAGAATGAGTAGGTCGAACCGTCCTTTAAAGCACCGTAGGCTATCTTGGTCTGTTTAGCAAGGTCTTCTACGTCGTTGATGGATTCTTCCATTTTAACAGCTGTTAAAAAAGCAGCGAGGTTGGCAGTGTAACTGGAAACCATGATGAGAACAAAGAACCAGTATACTCCGGTCATGAGCCGAATTGAGGTTGCTCTGGGTAAAATGTCACTACCTTGCTGCATGAGTGATCCCATTGTCAGCCACATAGAGTTCATCATGCTGAAATTGTTCTCCAGCTCTTCGTTTTCATCGTTACAAGGATGGGGGTTGACCCACTCCTCGGGAGCCCACCTTGCACTCCAAAACAGCATTAGCGAGACTATGAGGTAACCCGTAGCTGTGTACATCCATACCTCAACGCTGAACGGGTCCATGAAGGCAAATAGCTTTGGAACAACCTTTTCAGACTTGCTGTAAAGTATACTGATGCCAAGGTTCATGAATGGCGCGGTAAAGTCCACCGCACTCTGACGTTCGCTCGTTATCGTCAAGTCACATATAGCCAGATCAGCTTTGAGGTCAAGAAGACGCCTGATGAGGCCATCCCATTGCTTAGTAACGGGATTACGGGAACCGTACTTGCCATCCGGGACGAGTTCAAATTGGCACTTAATCCCAAGATGTTGTTCTATCTGTTCGATGAGGTCTATACAATAGCCGATATATTTTTTCTCGCCAATTAGACGACCCTTGGCTTCTTCGGGAACGGGGGTGATATAAGGTGAACCCACTCGGGTAGATACGATGAAAACCTTGTTTTTTGCGGCTTCGTTCAGGGAATCGTTCATATTTTTCTCATCTCGGGATATATGGAGGCCATCTTTGTTCCAGACGCCAACTTGGGTGGTGCGACCAGCCTGAGTGTTTAGAATCTCCAGCTCAAACTCGCGCTCATGCTTGTCGTTGAAAGTCATGGGGCCTGTTCTACGGCCCATTCTTGTTCGCCTGCGGATCAGATTGATCAGGCGTTCGCCTACCTCATACTTCTTAGTTTTGTCCAGACAAGATAGAGGTTTAGGGCGAATCTTACGGGCCTCATTCGGACCCAACTCTTTGAGAAGTAGGTTCATGGCGTCACTGAGGACAAACACAGAGTCGTAGAGAAGCGCTGCTTCTATTGAAGCGTCACTGGGCCCGTCACGTATTATGCGGAATTGGGTCACGTTTGCCACCGAATCTTTGGATAGATACTTCCTCATGTCAACCTGAAATTGAGACATTTTCATCAGGTTTCGTGATAGGATTTGATTGAGTTAGTTGCTGCTGCAGTAGGCGTACACGAAAATGAGAAATTCTTGAGTTGGTGTAATGATTCTTCCCTCAAATGGCTGAATTTGTATCGCGAAAAAGTTCTCTCGATTCAGTAGAAATCTCTACTTCAAAAGCCACTCTTTCTTTTGTATAATTGCATTTCTTCTAAGTCAAAGATCGATAAATACAAGAGAATGTGTGCATCACTTATGGATATACTTATGAAATCAGAGCCATAACACCATGAAAACTTGAAGCACAAATTGCCTTAATAATCCGTAAGTATCTCATTTGACCACATTTGCCATGGAGCTCAATCGACCATGGAGCCATTGTAATGTATTTAGTCAAAGACTCAACTTCTGGAAACTGATAATTCAATAACGGCTCAAGTATTGGTGGAAAATCTTAAGACAGTTCCGTGGCACTCCACCCGTAAGATTAGCCGTTGAATCTATTCTTTTTTGACTGATGATCAATAAAGTAAATCATAATCCCGAAAATGAATGGGATTGATTCTATCATCTATTATACGAGGCAAATCCTCAACTTGGAAAATAGATCGGTACAGATTGATGTGGATCTCGTAAAAAAGATTCTACATGACTTTGAATCGTTATTCAGCATCCCTGAAGGCCAACTCAGGGGTAAATGTCCTGAATTTTCACATGAGCCTTGCAACTCAGTGGTGTCCATGGATCCGGATATAAAAAGCTATTCACAAGATATTCAGTTCTTGTTGGGGTCAATGTTATGATTCAGCCTCTAAGAATCCACGAACCAAACCGTTCATACAAAAAAGGTCTTCGATTGTCGAAGTAAGACTCGAAAATTGTCAACTGGGCATTGCAAAGGTTCAAGGCAACAAATGATATTATGAAGCAAGATTTGAGAGACAAATTCACTTTGGAATTCAAGTGGTTCACGCGATGAGATCTCACTTATCCATTCATTATTTACATCATCAAAATAATTTGAAAGTGACAATAAACGAAGTTAGCCACAGACCTTTTGCGTAGAATCAAGACCAACAAGCAGTGCCATGAAATAATCGCCCATCAGTCCCATTTGGCTCATGGTATCCAGCACCTTATCCAAGTTTTCGGACTGTACATCGATGTACAGACTATTTTGCGACGCCAACTGTAGTTCCTTGACCAATTTTATATACGTGTTTTCACGCTCTCTGTCTGTCTTCAACTTCGACATCTCCTTTAACGACATGAGTTCACGCCACATAATTGGGTACGAAGGTCTATCTTTAGCCTCAAGGGTCTCCCTTATTCTAGAAATTGCATCATTCGACTGAAAAACAAAAGCAAAGGACTGCCACTTCATGTGCCTTACTGTATCAGCGATGGCAAGTTCGAGTAGGTCACCACTCGGGTACAAATTTATACTCGTAGGTTTGCCGCGTGTCTGAGTTTCACGCCACGCGTACATGAAATGAACTATGTCAAAGTGGTACACAGTACCCATGACGACTTCACGTGGTCCGTAGGGAGTTGGACCAAATATTGCCGCTATGCCCTCGGAAATGAGCTTGCAGACGACGAGCATCACCAGAAAGGAATTTCTAGATACTTTGCGTTTTAGTGGAACCAGGTGTACCATGGTATTAGGATCTTCTTCAAGGTCGCTTATGGCTTCGTCAAAACTTGCCTCGAGCTCATCGTCCCCTTCGTGATATAGGAAGGCCACTTTTACCTTTTGAATCGTCGCTTCGGTCTGTTGAGGTAGCGTTACCAACAATGCTATACCGAGAAAGATCGCCGAAGAGAACAGCTTGCAATCCATTTTGAGACCACAGATTTACCATATGCAGAAGAGGAATAATTTTGTCTCTAGGTTGAGCTTGTGAAAGCTTGGGCCACTAGTACGAGAGCTTTTATGCATGCTGATCGTTACACTGGCTGATCAAGTTTCTTCTTTTTTCGGAAGTCGTTGAGACTTTTTGGTTCACGTTTGAGTTGGAAGACACGACACCTGTCTTGATGACGAGCTTTGCCATAGTAGTACGGAACTAAATCACAATAAGCTCTACGTTTGCTTACGTTCGAGGCAGAAACTCGTCGTCCGCTCTGGCCTCCGAGAATAGATCAGCCTACTCCACTGACTGGGTGGAGAAAAAGACGACCAATGTCCCCACCAAAATGCTCTTCCCCGTGAGCATGCTCCAGCCATCCACATATATATTACAATATTCTATATTGAGAGATTCTGCTTGAGTAAAGTGTTTGCATATTACTAGATATTTGCTTTCCGTAAATCTTATTTGTTGGATGAATTTATGTAAAGTCTTTATTGTATAGATTGAGAGTGCGTTTATTCCAGATAAGAATTGATTAATTCTCTCCAAATCTTGTCAATGATTAGTTCCATCAACCTGTGCCATGATGACGGGGTCATATCAGAATTCTACTAACCCTGTGAACTAGCCACAACCATTTGGTTAGACACTCTGAAGAAGAAATTGCAGCAGTGGACAGACTTTCTGACTTCCAAAAAGTGAAATATGAAACAATTCCAGAAATATTGTATCATATTTTTTGAGTGAACCATCATTATACATTTTTATAAATTAATAATATAATCTGCCTGCAGCGTCCGGCGGTACCAGATTTTTGCGATCTATATGTATATACGTATATACACAGACCTTATTTAAACCTTATTTAGACCTTACTTAACTAGATTTGTGTCCTCTCAATGTATTCACGCATACATGCAAATATACAGACCTTATCTAAACCTTATTTAGACCTTACTTCACTCGATTTTTGCCCTCTCAATGTATTCACGCATACATACAAATATACAGACCTTATTTAAACCTTATTTATACCTTACTTCAGTAGATTTTCACCCTCTCAATGTATTCACGTATGCATACAAACCTTATTTGAACCTTATTTAGACCTTATCATTCTAATTTCTAATCTGAAAATATTTCCGACGTCCAATTTTTATATATGACTATTTTATTCTTGATTCAGTTTTTATATTTTTTTATCTATTATCTATTATTATTTATAATATGGTGATCGTGTAAGTGTGGTTTTTGTCTAGTTCAACGCATCCGTTACAATGAATAATGATTTATGGGAATCGTCAGTCTGTCTATTTGCACGTCATCCTCGATTGCCTCATTCATAGAATGACTCTCAATCCTTAGAGATTCCACCATGCGTACCGGAGTGTTGCAAAGGCGCAGATTGAGAGTCAAACCCCATAGTTTCGGCTCACGAGGATCTGTCAGTCATCTGAATCTACAAGATCAATTCTCCCAATTTATATTTACAACAAAGATCAATTGGTCGCAGATGTAAGGAACGTATAAGGGAGAATGTTTTTTATACATTCGTTGCATCTCTCGAATCAATTGACTTCCGAAATGAATATATATTATTTGAATTGACCCTTGAAAATGGATGATTAATGAGGTATTGATGAATGAATGATTATGAATTGTTTAATGAGAATGAAAATGATGGTTAATGAATGTGCGTATTAGAGATAATGAATGAATGGTGATGATGAAAATGGAGTGAATGAATGGAGGAAGTGATGTGATCTGATATGAAATGATGATGAATGAGTTGATGATTAGTGAATTTGTGTTGAAGATGATAACGAGCAAGAATGATAGAAATGGAGTGGATGGATGTTGGTAAGTTGTGAGTTAATGAGGTGATGAAGATAATGAATGAATGATGATAATGAAAAATCTATGAAATGAGAGAGAATGAATGCCTCACCCTCCTACTTAGAGAAGTCTTATGTGTATGCAGGAATTGTTCTCTAAGTAGGCGATCATTGGCATTGTGTGATTATGAATTGTTTAATGAGGATGAAAATGATGGTGAGTGAATGTGCGTATTGAAGATGGTGGATGAATGGTGACGATGAAAATGGAGTGAATGGATGAAGGGAGTGATGTGAGCTGATGAATGATGACCATGAATGACTTGGAGTATATGATGAGTGAATTCGTGTGTTGAAGACGATGAAAAGTGAAAATAATGGAAATGGAGTGAACGAATGTTGGTAGGATGTGAGCTGATGACATGATGAAGATGATGAAAGAATGAATCAGTTTCAAGACAGATAAATTGAAATTGGTTTCAGATCAGGATAATCGATAAGTTTCAAATCAGGTGAGGTTAGCATATGAGTAATTCCGCGCGAAAGCGGACCACGAATTGCAAACATGTTTCAAACTCTTTTTCCGACATTTCTAATCGATTCTATGGTCCAAAAAATGAACTTTTCACCCTCTATGTGGTGAAAAAAAAATTTTTTGTTTCCGTGGGGAATATCTTTGTGATAGTGCTTTTAGGAAAAAATACCAATCTCTTTTCAGTAAAATGGGTGTAGTTCCGACTTGAGGTAAGATACGACCACGCAAATAGTGGCATTCGAAAGGTCTTTCAAAAATCTATCGAAATATGTTTCGAAAAATTTTTTTGAGGCTACGGACGCCCCCTATGAGCAAAAAGGTGAAAAACAGGAAAAATTCATTTCCTCAAAAACCTAATTTTCTAAAAATCTGGAAATCCATATTTCGATGTAAAATTGCGCGTTCTTCCAGAAAAAAGTGGTCCCAATCTGTATTTTTGGGTTCTACGCTGTTTTTTTCTACGTTTTATCAATATTCTCAGCCTTTTCGGTTGAAAAATGAATTTTTCTACGCATGCGCAAGAATTTAGACTGCTGAAACCAATTCCATTGAAAAGCCAAGGAAATTGCTTCCAAAATGACTACTTGGCGAAGTCAATTTTATCTACTTGGCCCAAAGTTACATCACATTAATGATGAAGCATCCTCAAGAGGGGTAAATGCAGATCTTGCACGAATTTCCCATTACTATCGTGACTCGAGTAGAAGTGTCATCATTTTTTAGACCTTCTAACTTTGGTCCCAGTACATCGAATCGACTTCACCAAGTATAGTCATTCTGAAGCAAATTTCCTTGGCTTTTCAATGGAATTGGTTTCAGCAGTCTAAATTCCTGCGCGTGCGCAGAAAAATTCATTTTTCAACCGAAAAGGCTGAGAATATTGATAAAACGTAAAAAAAACAGCGTAGAACCCAAAAACACAGATCGGGACCACTTTTTTCTGGAAGAACGCGCAATTTTACATCGAAATACGGATTTCCAGATTTTTAAAAAATTAGGTTTTCGAGGAAATGAATTTTTTCTGTTTTTCACCTTTTTGCTCATAGGGGGCGTCCGTAGCCTCAAAAAAAAATTTTCGAAACATATTTCGATAGATTTTCGAAAGACCTTTCGAATGCCACTATTTGCGTGGTCGTATCTTACTTCAAGTCGGAACTACACCCATTTTACTGAAAAAAGATTGGTATTCTTTCCTAAAAACACTATCACAAAGATATTCCCCACGGAAACGAAAGTTTTTTTTCCACCCCATAGAGGGTGAAAAGTTCATTTTTCAGACCATAGAATCGATTAAGTATAGTGGAAAAACGATCTGAGAAATGTCTGCAATTCGTGGTCCGCTTTCGCGCGGAATTACTCATATGGCCACTTGAGTTGATGAAAATGTCTGTTTGATTTTATTCAAGTTCCCAAATCAATTAGTAGCCAAGCAAGGTGAGTGAAATTCTTTAATGCATTTGAATGTATATATACAACGATTTTAGATATTTTTTAGATTTTTGATTGGGGAGTTGGAAAATCCGATATTTTTCAGTTTTGAATAATTCTGAGTATTTTTCAGCTTTGAATAATAACGAGTTGAAATGGAATAAGTCGAATGATGAAAATGGTTATGAAGATAAAATCTTGCCTCACTCTCCTATTCGGCAATCATTGGCATATGAGTTGATATTAGTATACGGTGATTGGTAATGATAGAAGAGAAAGCTGGATGAGTGAATGAAATAGAATAATCGAAAGATGATTTTGTTTGGAGGATGTGGAGTGAATGATTTGAAATGGTACTGGATTGGTGAATCGGGAGAAAATTGATGAAAAGAAATTATTTGGATCATGGGATGTGGAGCGAATGATATGAGACAATGATGGATGAGTGAATCACATGAGATAATGGTGGATGTGTAATGAACGATGTCAGATGGTGCTGAATGAGTGAATGAAATGAAATTCCATGGGAAACTTGAATTGATTATGGGGTGTGGAGCGAATGGTAATGGTGGATGAGTAAATGATATGGACAGGGATAAGAAAATGGAATGAGTCGAATGATAAGAATGGTGGTGATGGAGAAGAAAATGTGCCTCATTCTCCTATCTGGTTATGGATCCGAACGCAACATCTGCTTCTGGAGATGGCTTAATCGCGTACAAGAATTCATTGCCAAGTAGGCGATCATTGGCGGAAGTGCAGGTTTCGGAGATGAATAAATGGTTCATTCCTGTGAGATATGGAGCAAATGATGGAAGATAATGATGGATGAGTGAATGTAATGGGATAATGGAAAAATCATTCTGTTTGTGAGATGTGGAGTTAATGATATGAAATGCTGCTGGATGAGTGAATGGGATGAAACTTGAAGGTAAAGAATGATTTCGATCATGGTATGTGGAATGAATGATATGAGATCATGGTAGATGGATGAATGACATGAAAAAAATGAGAGAATGAAGTGGGCAACGAAATGAGTCAGATGATAAGAATGGCGATGAAGAAAAAAACTTACTTCCCTCCTATCTGGTGATGAGTCCGGACGCAACATCTGCACCCGGAGGTGGCTCACCCGCATGTAAGGATTCATCACCAAGTAGGCAATCATTGGCATATGTGCAGGTGTATTCCAAAAATAAATGGATCATTCATTCCTGTGAGATATGGAGAGTACAACGAAAGATTATGCTGGGTGAGCGAATGTAATGAAATGATAAACAAATGATTATGTTTGTGAGATGTGGAATGAATGATCTGGAATGGTTTTGGATGAGTGAATGGAATGAAATTTAATGGAGAGAAATTATCTTGGTCATGGAATGTGGAGTGAAGAATATGAGATAATAGTGGATGAGTAGGGAACATTTTGGAATAGTGATGGATGAGTGGATGAAATGGAATTCAATGAGTAATATGGATTGATTCTCGGATGTGGGGATGATCATGGATGAGTGAATGGTATGGAAAGAAATGAGAAAATGAAATGAAGAATACAATGAGAAAGAATGAGTCAAATGATGAAGACGCCGATAGAGAAGAGAATTTGCCTCGCCCTCTCACTTGGTCATGAATCAGGGCGCAAAATTTGCATCCGGAGGCGCCTTACCTGGGTATGAAGATTAATCGCCATATAGGCGATCATTGGCGTGTGAAGAGTGGACTCTGATAATAAATGATTTGGGAAGTGGATGATTTGGAATGATACTCGATTAGTAAATGATATGGAATGAAAAAATGAGGAGATGAAATGAATGGTAGAATGAAATAAAATGAGGAAATAGAGCAAAATGTCGAATGAATTGAAACGTGTGGGGATAGCGAATTCCGAAGATGAGTGGACGATTTTGTGTCTGGGATGTGACGTGAATAATTTGAAATGACGCTGGATGAGTGAGTAGAATGAAATTTAATGGAAAGAAATGATTTTTATGGTCGGATATGGAGCGAACGGTGTGAGATAATGCTGTATGAGTGAATGAAATGAAATGAAAGAAGATGATTACGATTATGGGACGTGGAGTGAATGATTTGAAACGACGCCGGATGAGTGAAAGAAATTGGATGGTTAGAATGATCTTGTTCATGCGATGAGTGAATGATAATGAAAAAAAATGAAAAAATGAAATGTAAAATGGAATGAGTTGAGAGGATGGAAAGAGATGGAAATCAATAATGGAATGGGATAAAATGAGTAGAATCATAGAAAATGTGATGAATTATGGAAGCTACCACACCTCTCACCTGGTGATGAATCCGGACGCAACATTTGCACCCGGGTGCGGCTCACCTGCGTACAAAGATTCATCGCCAAGTATGCAATCATTGGCATATATGACGAGGGTATTTCGAAGGTGGATGGATGGTTCACTCCTTGGAAATATGGAACGAATGATGAAAGACAATGCCAAATGAGTGGATGAAATGAAATGAGGGAAAAAATTATCTCGTTTGTGGGATGCGGAGTCCATGACTGACAACGATGCTGGATAAGTGAACGTTATGAAGAGGAATGAGAAGATGAAGTACCCGCGTATTTGGGTAGATGATGAGTTTCAAATCAGGAGTAATCAAGTTTCAAACCCCGTCAATGAGATACTAATGATCAATGATGATTAGTAGAACAGTATGAATCAAAGAAGCTATATGAGTCATCATTGAAGCTGAGTACTCAAATAGAAGAAAGTACCCCAGACAACGATATGCTCCTGAAGGAGCTCCATTAGAGCTTCTTTGGGCCCCCAAACAATGGAGTTGGAGCTCCTTCGGAGCCCTGTTGGAATAGAGAAATTTGACATCCATTGAAACTTTGGAAACCATAGTAAAGGAACTCTGGCGGAGCTCTCAGTGATTTCCCATTGAATGTTGTTTCTGCCTCCGTGGGAGCCTCTTAAGTGGCACTTAATAGATACTTTATAGCACACGGAGAATTCGGTTAATTCTCTTCCACAAAAAGCCGACCCACAGACATTTTTGATAATGAATTAATATTTCCGGGAAGTACGATGAATCAACAAAGTATCTGGAAGAAAAAATTGTACACCAGTGGTTCTCGAACCCAGGACTTAGGGATCACTGTTCTGGATTCTACGACACTCAGCAATTCTGATACTTGAAGATTGTTACTGTGAAATTGTACATAGGTGACCAGCACTCCAGCTTATCATTATGGGAAGGAATACCGAAAGGAATATATTAACCGAAATTCATTGCCTCAAATACTCACGATATTATCCGATTCCATAGAAAATCATGGAATCTGGATGAAATATGTCAAATTTCATGGACAATCATTATCAAACATTTAATTTCAATAACCCTAAAAATAGGGTATACATTCCTAGAGAAAGTTGAGGAAAGGGCGAAATTTTCCGATTATAACTGAGTTTTATTTGAAGGTTTCTCATTCTCGGAATTGATTACATCACTCCGCTGAAGTTTTTTGATCCCGTATCAATAATACAATTACACTTGGAAAGGAAATTCCATCACAAGAAAACCGACGGCCCTAAAAAATTTCACTGATCTGTCAGGGTTTCGAAAGAGCTCTGGAAACACTCCTTTTTAGTCTTGGATCACTTCCTAATAAGCTCTTCCACACTTCCACAATCCTGTTGGGGTTCCGACAAATACGAAATGTAGCTACTTCAACGGAACTCTTCCGGAGCTGTTCTAAGAACTTGTATAGAAGCTTATTCAGAGTCTCCTTGGATACCTTAAAGAATTGTGTAACTGCCTTGGTACGCCATGGAAATTTCATGTTGGTCCGAGGTCGCATTTCTTCGGCATCATGAATTGTTTAGAGATGAAAATTTCTTCAACATCGTGGCGGATAAACAAAGATTATCTGTTCAGAATTTATCTGACATTCTTTCAGTTAGTTCCAGCTCTATTGCTAATAGTATGATTCTGAATCGATATATGTATCTTAATACTCCTTCATATTAAGAGAATGATATCTTGAGAATGAAAGATTCTCGTGGTTTTTATAAAAAACCCTACGAGCAGTTCCGTTTCATCAATGAAATTTACAAGAGCATATCTGGCTCCGAGGAAGGTTATCGAGGTGAATTAATTACATCAGGCCTTCCAACTTGTACTCGCCAATCAAATCCTATCCTCAATTTGCAGGACGAATTTTCTTCTCAGTCACTATAGGTGATGTTAGAATCTTAGAAACCTCATTTTTCAATCCACGATAATTTTCGAGATTCGATCATGCATAAGTGATTCGCAATTAATACGCGTGTACAGCATTTGTTCAAATGAAGATACGATGATTAAATTCAAATATGAGATGAAAGAATCAAGTCCTACAATTAACTCATTTCAAAGAATAGAATCATTCTCATGTATTGGTGATTATTGGAGGAAACATAGACATTTTCACATCTCCAATGAGTTTCTGTACATTGTGGCCGAGCGAGCACGTGAGCGAGGCAGTTCTGCTAGTATGATATTATCGTGACTGAATATTGAAAATGTGACAAAATCCGCGAGGATAGGTTTTTATCTCGTGTGTCGGGGTGCTTGGGTTCAGCCTCCACCTCGGTTTGTCCCAATGGGTATGGAACAGGGGTACGCCCTGCCAGCGCATTAGTTCAGAAAGAGGCCATGTCAGAACCCCAAGTGGTTTAGAAATGATCAGTCTCTCTGTACTAAATACCAAATCCTGGATTGGCGACCAGCATCCGACCGTAGTCACGCCTTGGTAAGAGGCGGGAGAAGGGAAAGCTCGGGACTCGTCTAGACGTCCTTGGGGCCTTGACGAATCCCCAGCCTAGGGGATCCCTCGATTCCTCAAGCAAGCCCATATATCTCGGTGGATAATCTTCCAGGGCAATCTTGGCACTAATCCCTGCACTCACTCGGTCTCGGGCTTTGTGGTTGCTATGGCCACTAAATGGAAATGTGCGATCTTCGCGCTCCGGCGCACAATAGTCGGAGATTACATTTTCTTCGAGAGCAGTCTCGTTTTGGCTGAATTTTCGAGGTATCAAAATAATTCGAATACGATTTTCTTTGCTTTTGTCAGGACTTTTCAATGTGCTAAATTGATCGCCTCCCAGTAGCAAGCGGATAACCTGTATTCCTCTGAAACATCTAATAGTAATCATTAGAAATTCGATATTTTAGCCACATCCTATTCTAATGGCACGCGATCGGTCATCTCAGCTGATAAAGTAGAGAAAAACCAAACCGGAAGCAATTTTTTCAATAATCAAGGTCAAGTATTTTCAGAAAAACTTCGACCATAATCTCTCCATAATTATGGTCTAACTTACGAGCTTATAAACGTTTGGTAGACATATTTTATTCAAATAATTTTACTCAGTGGTATAATCGTATGGCCAGTACCACTCTCCAAAACGTATTTCATTCGTGTGCCAGAATCGTGTTAGAGACGTTTTATAATACGTGTGGGATTAAACCTATGGTTATTTGAATATCCAGAGAAATACGTATATTACACGCATTTTGGACCTATTTCTCAAACGTGCATTAGTCGGACATCTATCCGGAAAATATGCGTCTAAAGAATGCGTGGTTTCTATCCATTTCACACTCCTTTTTAAGATGTATATTAGACGGAGCCATTATACGTCTAATGAAGTATATTATACTCGTCAATGTTGCGTCCTCATTTAGTGACAAGAGAAGACTATTCCCAAAGTTGGAGCCAAATCCGTGATCTGGATCTGAATGACTCTCCTAGTCAGCTCAAATTGGAAGCCGAAAACAAGTGAATGAGGTCAATTGACCAGTGAATTCTAACTAAAATTATCTGAACAAGACGTTAATTTGTGACTATAACTTCGGGATGAGGCAACAACTCAGCGCTTACTAATTCCCACAATGATCTCACTGAAACATACATGGAAAACTAAAAAAAAACCCTGTCAGATTTTCTTAAATCACTAAACTGTGTGGAGGCTTTGACAATTTACCTTGAAAAAAATTACTTAATATTGATCAAGGGTTGATCCGCGTTTGATCATGGAATTGATCAAGGATTGATGTTCGGATCAAGGAAGTTCGGTGGCTATGTGATCGGGAGTTGAATTTATGACCTGCCGTGCACAGAGCTCGAATGTATATCCTCGTGGCTCCGTAACATGGGCACCCGGATTTGCAAGAAAAACAACCTAATTGTACGTCTTAAAAGCGCTTAGGAATTGTTTGAAAATTGGTCGTGGATGTTATGATTTTCCCAAGAAAGAGTAAAGAAGTGTCCGGATACTAGGAAACTTTACCAATTTTTTTCTCAGCTACCATACAGTCTAGAAATTGTGCATTTAGTGCAATTGACTGCGCGTGGATTCGTTGATGATTTAAGTATTTTTACTTTCCAAGGATTACCAGTATTTTGGTCGGTAATTGAATAAACCTGCTTCTTGGCAAGGTTTATTTTCCGCCCTTGTATCGAAATGTGCTATTACGTAGCTGTCATTTTCGTAGCCAAATTGCGATCTCGGTCAGAGCTCTTATGGAGTTTAACACGCAAGAATCATTGTCAATTCCCAATATTTTTTGGTTTTAATCCCCAATTAAGGTGAGATTGGAAAAATCGATGTCACAAGCCCAGAAGTTCACTTCTGCCTCTCGCCCCTTTTTGAGTCTGTTTTGGGCAAGTTTGCGTGAACCCGCAGTACTTATAACGTCGCGCTTTTTCATGTCAAATCTAGGCTCATGGCTTTAACTGGTTGAAATTATATTGCGAAAAAATTCAAAAGATCGTGTGACCAAATGCCCTTTCTCGAGTTTCGACGGTATTGATCCAAAACTGTATGGGATGGCATCCCGTACGTTTGTAACTCCATTCCCGTTAATAACTGCCCCTAGAGCCCAAGATCGGAAATTATACAGGATTTCATTGAAATGACAGCAGTGAGCCCCAGAATAATCTTCAAATTTATACGACGGGGTTCGGTCAAGATCAACGAAAAATGAATGCTTTGACGATTCTCGTGTCATATTTACTTTGAAAAAAGGCCTCTTGTGATACATAGATATGCATTACTTCCTATGAAAGAAGAAGAAAGTTGCGAAAATTATTCTAAGGTAGCTGATCACAGCATATCTATAATATTACTATGCCCATCATGCGACAGTGTGACAAACGAAATCAATGATCATTGTTCATTCATGTGGTAAGTTTAAGAAGTAGGTGAATAGACGAACGCCACGAATGAGATTGGAGAGAAAGGAAATATCTTGAGGATGAAGTTCGAGCTTTTTTGCCGATCTTCCAGTTGAAAAGCCCTCTGATACTTGCTGAGGTGTGATTGTCCATTTATTGTCCATCAACAGAAGCCCATTCAACGGAATTGAAATACATTCAAATCTTCCCAGAATAGACATTGTATGATGAGTACCGTGTCAAGAATCGCGATGTCAAGTTTCCAGCAGACCATCAGTGGTGTTGTGTAATTTGAGGGCGTATGATATTTGAACTAGATGCGATGGTCTATTGATAGTACATATCAAAATCAAATCTACTCATCTGGAACTATCTCTACTACAGCAGCTTGGCTATTCTTTGCCATACACATCATTGGAAAAGGTTTCGGTATTACAAATAAGTTTGCCGCAACATTCATGGTTTTGTTCGGTTCTTGGAGCTCACTCATTCTTTTAACACGTTCACTGCGATGGGCCCCCCGGGTAGGGCCCACGCGTCCTCCCCTGTGTGCAATGGGCCCCATCCGTGGGGCCCACTTCTCATTGAGTTGCAGCTCACGTCCAACAGCGGAGACATATCCAATGGCTCATATCGTGGTGGTTTCTCGTTGTTTATGTTATAATGAACATGTATGCACAGCAGTTTCGGCATTGGACTCGATTTCGCTGAGTTTTCCTGGAGTTTCCTTTTTCACGCAATTTATTCATTAATTACATAAAATCAAGCGATTATCATCAGACTACTTACTTTGGATTCGTTAATTTCCAACGTATCTTAGCTCATTTGAAAGCTTATTTTAAGATCTACAAACAGAGCCCAAACACGTTGGAAATTATCGAACCCCACTTGAGTAATCTTCTATTTACGCGCGGAAAAAAGTTTCTGCTGAATCAAAAAACGTGGGTTCTTTTAAGCACAGCCTTTGCTCTGTCGTATATGTATTGCCATGCACTGTAAAACTCTTGGCATTAAAGATATAGAAAAAAATGGTCGGATTGAATCTATCACTTCTCATGCTTGAAACAATTTGAAGAACGCCAATGAACCGCAGCCCAAGATCAGGCTCAGCAACGCTGAAGCTCGCTAAAACCATGATCAAACATTATTCTCTAGGTGGAACAGATATTGAAGTACAAGTTTTCTTGGAGACTCATAACATTGAATTTGATAATTTTACTGATACTACTGATCATCCTCATGAATATTCTTCATATCAGAGGAAAACTTTTGGGCCCCATCAGTGGGGCCTACAAAATTCATAGAAATACTGTAAATAGGAGCCAAACTGATGATCTTCCAAAAGGTTTGGCTCCCGAAAGTGCTGATACGCACATTTGTACTCTCTGGCAGTCTAGACCGGAATCGTGACTTAGCCTCCGCAGTGAACGTGTTAAGGTACCAGATTTGCATCGATGAAATGTATACCCATGCACGTATAATATACGATGATTTAAAATTGATTTTTTTTCCTCGATAGCGCAAGTGATATGTCGCATGTCATGAATCAGGTAATGAGTAAGGTCGCCGATTTCCACAAGATCGATTACAACAGGAACGTTCATGGAAGAGTTGTGGAATTTTTTCTCAAGATTACTGGACTTTCACCATGCCAGTCACTTCCGACAAGACTATTCATCCTTTTCATTTATCAACTCATATACTTCTCAATCATTATACCACTTGTGAGTAAAATTATGAGCTAACTTTTACTACTCTAACGTGAAAATGATAATCAACTAAACTTGGATTTACGATTTGGTGATAAATTATTGATTTTTCAGGGTATTTTTTTAGTGCAAGTGTGGGGCCATGATTATGATCTCACAATTGAAAGCTTAGTATTTCTGTGTATTTTGAGCGTTTACTCGATCAGTCATTTGATTATTTCGTTCGAAATTCCCAAAGTACGTAGATTCCATGAGATCAAGAGAGTGATGGTTTGATTTGCCTTCCACAAGTTCGCTGCGACGTGACCAGCCCCATCAATCGGTCTCGCGCCTTTTCATCCTGGTTTCAATCTTCACCAAATTCTTGGCTTGAAAAGTATTCCCAATAACAGTCTATCATCAGAATTCATTTCACCAGAGAGGTCAATAGAGAGCCGAGGAGGAATTCAATCTCATAGTAGACAGATTTACCAAAAGCCCGAGAGCTCAGCTCATGAACAGAAAAAAATTACGGAAATTGGCATTGCAGCGAACATGCTGAAGGTTTCCCATTCTCTTGCATACCAATACTAATTAAATCAATCGCATCAAATGATAGTTGAAACAGCTACGTATGGAAACATCGAGGATTTGGCGACAACTTTCATGCAAGTATGAAAGAGACATTTTCCTGCAGTTTTCAACCTTTGGATGTCTATTGTGCTCGGCAGCGATTGGTATATTCAAAAATATAACATTACATTATGTACACTTGGGAACAGAGTGAACTGCCGTTTGAGATTTTGCATCTCTCTCGCACTAAATGGGTTGTTATGGTACGAGTGCGAGTGGGATGACAGATCTCGACTGGTAAATGACCGTAACAGGCAATGCAGCTTACCTTGTTCCAGAGCGTAATAGATCACTAATGTGGTACATGAATGGTGCGATCAATAGTAGGCCTAATACGTAGGTATATCGAGATACTTGGATGGTTTTGACACACCTCAAACACGTATATGAGTCGAAAGTATGGTGGTACATCTGCACTCTTTCTGTGATAGATATGTGCGAATGTACCACGATACTTGGGACGCATATATCTTCTTGAGGCGTTTCAGAGTACGATATGCTTGAGATGCTGTATCGAAGTAATCAACTCGATACACGACACCAACTCACTATTTAAACTGGATATGAGAAAGGTTTCACCGCATGTGTTATACATCCAAATCATTCAAAGTAAGAGTAAAAATAATTTTTTCGATACACTGTGCGTAAAAGTGTACTTTGCGTACAGTTTGTCGACTTTTACTAACAGTTTATCGAAAAGTATAGTCCGATACACGGCCGTAAAACCTATTATTCGCATCCTCGTGATGAATTCGACCCTCGCCTGCGGCTCGGGCCGGAAACCCATCACTCGGACGCGAATAAAACGTTTTACGCCCTTGTATCGAAATGTACTATTAACAAACGCTTTTATGAACTGTAGCAAGAAACTTCATCGGGCCTGGGGCCTTATTCTAATACATTTTTCTCGCGACGGGGTGGGAGAAAACCCAGTACCTCCAATTTCCGACTAATTTACATTTAGTAAACAAACTAGTTTGTAGCATTCATTGCTATGAAAACATCATCAGGATATACTTAATGGCGTATTCTTCCGAACCCTCAAACATTTTTTAGCACCACACAATTCTGAGATTGGCCGAAAAGTCATCTTAACATGAGATTGAATCATTTTTAGACCACAACATTTCCGCTCACTAACCTGTCACTTTGATTGTGATCGAAAAGTGATCGAATTTCTAGTCGAGATGACTCTTGGACCAATTTTAGGATTGTGTGATGTTAAAAAATGTTTGAGGGTTCGGAAGAATAGGCTATTGAGTGTATCCTGATGATATTCCCATAGCAATGAATGCTACAAACTAGTTTGTTTACTAAATGTAAACTAGGCGGAAATTGGAAGTGCTGGGTTTTCTCCCACCCTGTCGCGGGAAAAATGTATTAGAATAAGGCCCCTGGCATGATGTAAAGGAGGTAGAGTTTAATAGACCGACAGAACCTGGATGGAAAAATGAAGCTCGGTGTGCAATGACGCGGCACTGCCAGGAGAAAAATGTACTGGTATCGTATTTGAATTTCGGCGCAATATAACGGGTGCTGAGCACTCTGCTCACTTCAAGAAGCATCGATATCGATCTTAGCATTTCCTCCCTAAATCGACTCGCGCATGCAAAGGATGACTCATTCACAGCTGGCCGAGCCTGCCGTTGCCTGCCCAAGCACTTCTTTACAAATGTAAAACCGGAAACCTCAAATTCTAGGACTATATAAAGCCATGTGCGGAAAACTATATGGGCTCGTCGAAGTGCAATAAAAGCGGATGGATTACACATATATGAGTAGTTCCACGCGAAAGCGACCCACGAAAAAGGGTCATGTCTCAGATCCTTTTGTTAACATTCTTATTCGATTCTATGGTACAAAATATGAACTTTTCACTATCTATGGGGTCCCAAAAAAATTTTTTGGTCCAATGGCGAGAATTTTCGAAAATGAAGTAAAATACATTTTCTTAAAATTCTAGCAGCTTTTTTGCACTAAAATGCGAATAAGTCGAGTTTGCTCCCAGATAAAGATATGCGGTTTGCGGCATTCGAAAGGTCTTTCAAAAACCTATCAGAATCGCCATTGATGAGTTGTTTTTGAGTTTATGGGCAGCCTGTACGAGCAAAAGTGTAAAAATCTTCAAACAGTGAGTTTCTCAGTTGCCTATTTTTTTCAATTTTTGAAAATCACATATGTGATGTAAAATTTTGTGTTCTTCCAGAAAAAAGTGGTCCCGATTTCCTTTTCCGACGTCTAAGGCCTGTTTCTTCAAATTTTCGCAAACCTATTTTTTAGGCAGTTTGAAATTGTCTGTTTACTGCGCATGCGCAGGAATTTGGACTGTTAGAACCAATTCCATTGGGAAGCCAAGAAAATTTCCTTCAAAATGACAACTTGGCAAAGTCAATTTCATCAATTTGGCTCGGAGTTACAGCCTACCGAGGGCAAGTAACTGTTGTTCTCTGGGAAATCCCGAAAGAACATCTAAGATTTCCCAGAGAACAACGAAAGAAAAACGGGAACTGCATTGACCAACGCGAGATCAGAGAAGACAAGCAAAGACAAGCGAGAATAACGCTTGACAAGCGGGACAGCTGCGGATCAGCGCGAGAACAGCGGGAAAAGCGAAGCCAAGAATGGTCACACAACACGGAGCACACCTGCGCGGTTGCGGCAATGCAGGGGCTTGTCATTCAATCGGGCGACTAAACTGTAACTTGAATGGCCCAACTTGTCGTTTAGCTCAAATCGCAAAAGGATTCGTGAATAATTGCAACAAAAATGTGTGTATATTATAGGTTGGGATGTACCGGACGCCCAGTAGTTTCCAGTTTTCAGCAATAATCTAATGATTGGGGCTGAGCGTTGAGTTGTCCATCCCCAACTTTATACCATTTAAATTTTCGCAAAAATGATGAACGCAACTTTACGGCCGTGCTGCACGGCTACCGCATGCCCTTAAATACCAAATGCGCGGACCGAAATTCTTTTGGGGGAAAAATTAACCCCAAAACCCAGGAAGGCAAACTAATCCACAAGTTCCCGGATGCTCGGACCGAGATTCTTTTGGGGGAGTAATCAACCCCAAAACCCAGGAAGGCAAACTAACCCTCAAGTGCTCGGATGCTCGGACCGAAATTCTTTTAGGGAAGAAATCAACCCCAGAACCCAGGAAGGCAAACTAACCCGCAAGTGCCCGGATGCTCGGACCGAAATTCTTTCAGGGGAAAAATCAACCCCAAAACCCAGGAAGGCAAACTAACCCGCAAGTGCCCGGATGCTCGGACCGAAATTCTTTTGGGGGAGAAATCAACCCCAAAACCCAGGAAGGCAAACTAACCCGCAAGTGCCCGGATGCTCGGACCGAAATTTTTTTGGGGCAGAAATCAACCCCAAAACCCAGGAAGGCAAATTAACCCGCAAGTGCCCGGATGCTCTAACCGAAATTTTTTTGGGGTTTAACCCGCAAGTGCCCACATGCTCGGATCGAAATTCTCTTGGGGAGAAATCAACCCTACAACCCAGGAAAGCAACCACACGCGCACGCTAGAAATAATTCCATGGTTAACCACGGGGACCTGTGATGCTGGATCCTGGGGAGAATTCCAATCTTGATATTCTGTCAAATTGGGCATTGTAGTGTATGTTATATATATGAATGATGTTGCGAGAGGCTCGTACAGGCCTCGAGCCGAATGATCGCAATGGGAAAATTTGGAGCGCCCCTCCATCCATTGCGCGGTGCGACATCGGGGTCGCACCGATTGTATTTAAGTAACTGCAAGAGTTCAGTTGGGGAGTTCATTTTTAGGATAAGTAGTTATTAGTATTAACTCGAGAGCTTACGGTCCGAGTCAGTCACGCGAGACAGGTAAACGCAGCCACGGATTGGCCCTGTCAGTAGAAGTCAAATCATTTGATAGGTCTCTTTACATTGAGATACTAGCCGGGGAATAAAGTAACAGTCAATCTTATTCTCCTGTCAAGATCATTCTATACATCCAACCCCTTCACAAACACCCAGCACGACAGCTTCGCGCTTGGGAGACGGAAAACCCAATACCCGAACACCAATAACGTAACATAAAAACTGGCGCCCAACGTGGGTTCCGTCTGAAGGGTTTGGAGTGTTTTTTTGGAGAATATTCGGTTGAAAACTTGCGAACAACGACATATATTCAACGATCAAGGACCCGCAGTAAAATTAACAGAGGACATCGTAAAGAAAGCGTGAGACGACCAAGGGAGATAACATAAAAATTGGTGCTTGGACGACTATAAGACGACATTCCATATTGAAGGAGGATTGATCATATCACAGCCTGGTCCAACTTTTAACTGTGAAATCCAAGAAAGAAGGATGTTCATCATTGGATATCTGTTGACGTTGATTACAGCATCTGGGTGAGTACTTTGATATTTTCCCTTTCCATCCCTCGTGGGGAAAGATACGCGGAGCTAGGACTTCCATAGATTTCTTTAATCAAATAAGAGTAACTTCTTTGTGAATTAAGAAATCAGTTTTCTTATTTTTCTTTGATTATATTTATTATATCATAAATCTCAAGTTACACTACTTGGCTATTCAGAAATAGTCGCATTCGAACATAACAGTACACTCTCGACCTCTACGTGGTATCATTCGGTCTGCGCTGAAATTGCTCAATTTTTTTTAAGGTCAAAGTTCGGTACTCCCTCAATTATTCCTAATACACACACTTACGAACACTCTACACCCTCATTGTTATATCGTCGTTCCGAAAACAGATTTCATTCGCGAACTATGGTTTGGCCAAAACGGAGTAGTTCAGTACCTCCCAGGGAACAAGCGCCCGAGTCGGCTTTAGGAAATATGGATAAAACCCCGAAAAGATCACAGGATGGCACAATTACGATGGATATGAGTGAGATGACAGCAAAGTATCAGCTTGCGATGCAGCAGGGCGTCAAATACGGGAGTGATGTCTTTAGAGCCTTGAAGCTAGCCGAGGGAGGGTTCCTTACCCCGGAAAAGGAGTTTCTGATAATCGGAATAAAAGCATTAAAAGAAGTGCTTGCTAGTAAGAGTGAACTATGCACAGAGGCCGACATCGCATGTCTGGAAAGTGTGGGTGATCGTTTGTCGCAACTATTGAGTGAGGTAGAGAAACGGGATTGTCCCTTGATAGGTTATGGGTTTCCGGGTGCGATAGGAAGTCTTCATCAATCTCAAATCAACGCGGGTTCATCGCGAATCTTGCAAAGGTCGGAGAATCCTTCAGGAACGAATCGCTTAATAAGTTTTGAGGATTCCGTGGACAACGCGATGGATCCCCTGGAGAAATTCGCGACTCCCACTACAGATGTTATGTCGCCGCCTCACGGTAATAGTTCGAAACAAGGGTCGGATATGCAGACGGTAGAAAGGGTCGGAGTAGAACGCGGCGGTTATGCCCGGAACGATCAAGTTCCGGAATCCAATAAGAGGAATAAAAGTCATAGGGACGACAAAAGTTCGCGAAACGCATCGAAAGAGTCTCATCGTAAAAAGCATAAAATCTCGCAGAAGGGTCGAAAGAAATTGATATATTCGGACTCGGAATTATATGACAGCGATTCTTCCGATGAAGAACGGGATTACGAGGAGGAGCACCAAAATTCACGCTCAAATCGCAAAGAGAAAAATTCGAAATCAGCTAGAGACACTGGTAGACACTCAGCTCGCACTATAAGAAAATCCGCGATTCAAGCTACGATAAGCATGATAAAAGAAGGAAATTGAGAGTATATTCGTCAGAAAGTAATGATTCAGAGTATTATAGTGATGATTCTGAAAACTCGCGATATACGTCGGACGAGCGTCAAAAGGACCACGGGCGGGAGAGTAATCGATTGGACAAGAAGGAGTCACGCAAAGATAGGAAGAAACGGGAACAATCGGAAGAGAGTGATCATAGCATCCGTAACGATAGACGCAAGCGACGCGAGAAACCGAGGAAGAGATCAGAAGAACGAGATCGTTACGAGCAAAAATCTAGATGCACCTTGCCACAAACCTTAGCCCTGATCCAGCCATTCGAAGGTGACGCGGAAGATTTGAATAGATTTAGTGTCGACGCAAGATATATTCGTGATCAACATAAGTCCGAACCAAAATCAAATATTCTAAGGGCAATTGGTAGTAAACTCAAAGGACGAGCATCGCAGGCTTTTCTTAGTCAAATAAATCAATATGAGTCAGTTGGGAGATTCCTGGATGATTTAAAAGCTCAATTTGGGACAGCAGGGGGTCCAGACAGTGTCAAAGCAGAGATGAGAGTAATCAGACAAGAACGAAACGAAAAAGCAGCGGCGTATGGTCATAGAGTTCAGAAAATGTATAATAAACTTCTCAGCGCGTACGATACTGACCAGGACTTAGAAAAATGGGAAAAGCGAAGATGCAAGTCGAGAGCGGCAACATTCGCTTTGGATCAATTCATTTACGGTTTATTAGAGCCCTTACAACATCATGTTAAAGCAGGACACCCGGAAACCTTGTACGAGGCTATTTCAGAAGCATCAAAGATCGAGATAGAAACGGATGCTCGTCGGCAAATGGATGTAGCTAAACAATCGCGGGATGCCGAAGGGGTAAAATCAGTCATTAGAGCTATCCGCGATAGTAGAGCCGAAAGTCATGTAACACCAAAAGAATGCGCTTCGATACGATTGGCACCAGTTTCAGATGAATGTCGGTATTGCCACACACGAGAACATTTTGAAAGAGAATGCCCCAGAAAAATGCATGTGGCTGCTTATTGCGGTTATTGCAAAAAGACGGGACATTTGCAAAAGGAATGCTACTCGCTCGAAAGCGATATTGAGGCCAAGGTAGTTGCGAAACAACGAGGGGATCAATCTCAAGAGTCAGCAGAAAGTACAAGTAGGAAGGGAAGTCTCACCCCACCTCAGAAAATCGCTCGCGTTAGGTTATCCCGAATTCCAATTGAGTGCACTTATTGCCACCTTCAAGGCCATTTTCGGGAAGATTGCCCAAAAAGAATCAGGGACTCAAAATTTTGCAACTATTGTCGTATATACGGGCATGATTTGAATGACTGCCGCTCTCTAGAAGAAGCATTTAGGCTGGGGTTCCTTTCTAAATCAAGCATAGAGCGGGCACGGAGATTACAGGATACACCTCTCCGAAGCAATAACGAACCCCTGAGAGGGTACGCGGCTCGCTACCAAGGCGTTCCCCGGAGGAGGGATGATGAAACTGCAAATGCACACCCCCGCACGGAATATTCGAGCGTTAGGAATGAGAATAATAGTAACTCTAATTCTAGAACTCATAGTGAAAACCAAGCTTGGCAGAACAGAGACCCCGACAGGGCTGATCACGGGAATAGTTCACCACCATTCCCTCACACTACTGACAGTCACCACGAAATCTCGCGACCAGACAGGAGGAACTGAATGGATTACAAGGGTTTTATACATTGGTAGCATATTAATACGAAATTGAGCTCCCTCTATCATCTACGGTAACATTTTGCTCATGTTTTTCTCATGCCACGTGGTCAAGTTTCATGGTTTTCCGATCACGCAAGTGTAGAAATCAAGCCGAGTTTCCATATTCGGGTTTATCACGGGGAGACGAGGCTAAGACTCAGCAAATTCTTTAACTATCGAAACAGATTGCATATACGTATCAAAGCACTGCCTGCATAGTCATCAAAATTCATCACAAAACTCACGGACACGACGGAATCCATAATTTGGAAGTCCCATTTAACATATTCACGAAGAGCGAGCAGAAGCCTCGGGCCTTCTTATATAGGTTGGAACCCCCGTAAACCAATTTGCATGTGGTTAGAACCCACGAGTGAATGAATTCGTATTTGGTTAGAACCCACGGGTGAATGAATTATCATGTGGTTAGAACCCACGGGTGAATGAATTATCATGTGGTTAGAACCCACGAGTGAATGAATTACCATGTGGTTAGAACCCACGAGCGAATGAATTTTCACGTGGTTAGAACCCACGAGTGAATGAATTTTCATGTGGTTAGAACCCACGAGTGAATGATTTTTCGAATGATTAGAACCCACATGAGGGAACCGATGCTCTATGAGTGATTTTTCTTTTGGCCCATTAATATTTCAGTCCGGTTGAGGCAAACAAGTTGACACTGGTATAAGTGTTGAGACTTTCACTATTTCACAAAACAAGCAGAGAATGATACACGTAATCGAACAAGTAAATGAGAGTATTACGGATAGAAGTTGCCCGAGGAGGGCTATAAAAAGTTGAGTTGAGGTTGTCGTTGTTTCTAGTGATAGCATCAATCACATAAAGATCTTGAGACTCTGGATCGTGGATAAATTTTGTGGACACCTCGCACATGCGTTCGGGTAACAAGTGATCATCCCCTCACATACAGATTTTATGTACGTGCACGCATGATTCCACTTGGCCGACAGCAAAGAAAGATAATTGAGGCAATAAAGAGGCCTGACACGGAGTATACTTTCCGTGTCTGGCTATTTCAACGTACATTTTTCTTACAATGCTAAAGAGGCCTGACACGGAGTACACTTTCCGTGTCTGACTATCTCAACATGCATTTCTGATCAGAGGCAAAAATGAACAGGAGGTAGTGTCATGAATAAAAAAAAAAGGATCTATTTGGATATTGCGAATTCATCCCTAGAAAAAAAAAGTGAGGGTCTGAATGACAATTTTCAGAAGGCGATGCAAAAACTTGAAACCAAGTGTATTGCACCATATAATGGTCGATTCTATACGTGTATACCAAATTTCAGCTCTCTAGGTCAATAATTGTAGCCAGGAGATCAATATATATCATTGCCATTAGCACCGGGGTCTTCGTAGAAGACAGTATGAGTCTTGGGAGCAAAAAATTTTTTCCTGAAGCATTTCAAAATTTCTATATGGCAAATTCAGAGCTCAGTAACATACTCTATTAGATTCCAGAAGTTGGAGTAGATTGGGAGAATATTCAGAGACTTAGAGATAGTTAAAATTTTGCACACTCGTTCCCAGGAGGAAAGTAGTGCAAGTGTGAATGACAACTTTAGGTAAAACAAACAGTGGCTCAAAACCAAGTGGACTGCACCATATAGTGGTCAATCCTATACGTGTATACCAAATTTCAGCTCTCTAGGTCAATAATTGTAGCCAGGAGATCAATATATATATATCATTGCCATTAGCACTGAGGTTTTCGTAGAAGACAGTATGAGTTTTGGGAGCAAAAAACTGCACGAAAGTCACTTGAAGATTGTTTAGGATAGAATGACCCACAATTTTCAGAACTGCAAGGTTGCAAGTAGTTAATGTTGCAATTTAGCCACATCGGTAGGCTGAAATAATGACGACTTTGAGGCGTTGAATTTCATCACGAACTGATAAATTGAATGGCTCAGCAGATTGCCTCAACTTCGGAGGTAGGATGCACCTCTCAATAAGACACTGATTTCGAGATATTTTTCATATATCGCGTAGCTAATGTACGCGATGATTACGATATCTTCTAATGTAGCAAATTTTGATCTTTTTAATACATATACGTCTAGGAGGAAATGGAAATTCGAATAAGAATAATAATTTGAGTAGTTTATAAGGAATGAAAAAGCCATATTTTGATTTTTTTTTCTCGCGTAGCTCACGGACGCGGAACTTGACATGGAATTGAATTATCAATGATAACTCAGGGTTGACTCAAACTCAGAGATAACAATAGGGCCATGCGTTCTCACTGATCAAATCTTCAATTCTACTGTAGTAAGAGTACCATTCCAAGAACGTTGTAATTTGAGAAAAATTGGGGCTAACTTTCATACTAACAGACAGAATATCCAGTATAAATCTTTTTTCTTTTCTTTCTTCTTTTCTTTATCGCGTAGCTAACGGACGCGATGACCCGAAATCGAACTGATGATGAAAAACCTGTATGAGGTACAATTTTAATGGTATGAAGAAGAGAACGTCGTGCTATATTTTAATAATGAGAACTTCACGCAAACAGTAAATATTCTATCATTTGTAAGATTTATATGGATCTATGAGATGTTTTTCTTTGGACATTTTCTTCCTCATTCTAAGTTTCATAACATACCAAAGATGAAAAGATAGTGAAATGAGTATCATGCTCAGCCAGAATTTTTGGAGTTAAAAGTCACTTAGAATCAACGTCCAGTGTAGTTGGGAGATTATTCGAGTGAACGACGAGACCGCGGGTGCGAACGAAGAGAGAATACTGATAGTTGATATGGTCATAAACAAATAATTCATTTTTATGGGAATTCTCAAGACGAAGGTTGGGGAACGCGTTCTAGATCTAGTAAAACACGATGTCTCGAGTGTAATAAGTGAGTTGGTGTGATGAAAGACGTAATGCAAGAATTTTAATCGAATGAATGCAAGTAATAACTGCCAATCCATTCGAATCGACCTGGAATGAAAATTTCGATGCCAGAACTGTCTCGGAATAGGATCGCGAAGTAACTCGGATGCGCTTGCTCGAAGGCCCAATATTGAACATGAGTTACCGTTCTTGAGATCAACTCCAAAACCCTACTCTAAACCAAATATCTTATATATTATACACGAACATGAAAACTGACGCACAACTACACGAAGCAGCAACACTGAACGAGGAATCAAGGACCTTGCACGAGGAAAAAAATGAATAAAATAAGAAGAGACAATAAGGACAAGAGTAATCTACCCACAGAACGACAGCGACATGAGCAACAGTCTTGAGATGTCTGTTCGGTAGCACCAGCGGACATCAACGAAGGATAAGGGCACCAAGTACTCGGAAGAATCCTTGATTACAGGCACCCTTAGGATAAGAGGCAACTGAGTTGTTGATATCAACACCAGAAATCACGACAAGTTCTGGTCTAAACTCTGTACATTACAAAAATCCATGACTGAATCATAGTAAGTTCTGGACAAAACTTTGTACACTACAAAAAATCCATGACTGAATCATAGTAAGTTTTGGACTCAACTCTGTACACCACAAAAATCCATGACTGAATCATAGCGAATCCGGGACAAAACTCCGGACATTACAAAAATCCATGACTGAATCATAGTAAGTTTTGGACAAAACTTTGTACACTACAAAAAATCCATGACTGAATCATAGTAAGTTTTGGACTCAACTCTGTACACTACAAAAATCCATGACTGAATCATAGCGAATCCGGGACAAAACTCCGGACATTACAAAAATCCATTACTGAATTACAGTAAGTTCTCTACAAAACTCTGTACACTACAAAATTCCATGACCAAATCATTGTTAGTTCTAGACAAAAGTCATACACTCGAAAACCTATGACTGAATCACGAGCGTTTTTCACTCAATGCAAAAGAGGCCTGACACGGAGAAGGCTTTACGTGTCTGGCTACTTTAGCATGCGTTTTTCGCTCAATGTAAAAGAGGCCTGACACGGAGTGGCGTTTACGTGTCTGGCTACTTCAGCATGCGTTTTCGCGCAATGCGAAAGAGGCCTGACATGGAGTAGTCCTTACGTGTCTAGACATTTCAAGATGCGTTCTTCACTGTAACAGTAAATTCGGACCAAAATTCTGTTCACACAAGGGTGAAGAAGGAAATTCATCGAAGATAAAATCAAGTAAAGAATATAAAAGCATAAATTTGATTACTGATTGGAGAAGAAGAAACGAAGGAAATTGGCAGCAGTTCACGAAGAAAATTGTACCAATACACTGACACAATATACATTCTCACACTGTTGAATCATATCCAAATCATCCAGTCGTCCCATGATTTCAGAACGTGGAATCACTCAATCACAATGAGGGTTTTTGAGCTAGTGATATGAAGCTCAAGAGAGAGCAGTAAATAGACTTTTATCATTTGAGAGGAATAATAGTGCCCGATGAGCACAGTAAATATAAATATTCCAACGCAGTTCACTCGAAATGTGGGTGCATTGCACCAACTCGAGCATGCAGATCAAATTCATATTTCCCTGTTGACATCGAATGGATTGCAAACGCGTGAAATTTTTATTTCTCTCTCAGAACTATGCACAGAGAGGTCGAGGATTGCATCGACTCCTTTTGATCAATAGCTCAATTAGTACTAAAATAAATCGAAATTTGAGCAATGATAATAGTAGAATTTTTACGCCTTCCTTTGGGGAAATCCCGATGAAGCAAATCCTTTGTTGGTTCGCCAGGTACGTCTTTCATATCGGAGGTCACGATGGACCTTAGTCTCCCATTTTTTCATTTATCAATCAGGATAATTTGTAAAATACATTAAAGAAAAAAAAATCCGAATATTTTACGTCAGTTCGCATAGGATCCAATGACGTATTTCCCAAACGTCATTTTCAATGTTTTTCTCAAGCATTCTTCCGGGAACATTCATTTTGATGATAAAACTATTTGAGAATGCTCAATTCGTATCACTCGAGCTGATTGACGCATCAATATCGTCAGAAATTTGAAATATACATTCAAATCCTACGTGATACAAATCCAGATCCGATTTTACAAAAAACAATATTCTATGATTTGAAATTCATTCCAAGGTAATGGCGTTCGGCTATTTCACCATTAATGCAAGTAATAGTATCAGATACCTCCATCTTGAGCCAAGATACATGTCCCTATCTTGCACGATGCCCGAGAACAAGGAATTTGATCCATTTATTCCCATGCGATAGAAAATCGTCAAAAATGCCCAATGAAATCGCGTATTTTTCTTTGAGACAAATTTTCATAGGTTTCAACTATTTTCACGCGTAACATGTAGCCACAGTATGCTTTCGTGCTATTTAGAAATAGGGAACAGTGATTTCCGCAATCAGAATGGCGTATTGATCCATGAAAAGTTCAGAGAAATCCCCGTGATATAATGAATCGAACCCACGTTACCACCGACAGGCTGATATAAGTACGGAGAACAACCGGATTCCCGACAATATATGCGCTGCGTCAGCATTCACGAGTTTATTGACCGTACTACGAGAGAGCAAAGTTGCTCATCCACAAAAATCCACTCTGCGTAGTAATACAAGCACGTGTATAATGTGTTAAATGCCGAGGCTACAAGTGCCACCAGACCTGCAAGATATATGAATGACGTAGTGATGATATAGAGAATAAATTTTTTGAAAATCAATGTTGGTGAAATTGAACTCGAGTTATAGGATCAAGTTGAGATAGAGTCCTCGAACATTTATATTTATTCATCGGAAAATGACTTCAGCACGAGAAAAACATCCATTCGTATGGATTCTTACGAGAAACTCAAAATTTCGTGAATCGCGAAGCCGATGAGCCGAATTTTTCCAAAAATCAACTCAAATTAAATTAAATTCAAATTAAATTCGAGTAATAGAATCAATTTGAGATAGAATCCTCAAATATTTAGATCCAGTTATGAGAACACAAGTTCAGCATTTGAAAATCATCCATTCATATAGAACTTTGCAAAAAAAATTAAAAAATTTCACCATTTCGAAGCCGATGAGCCGAAGTTTTCCAAAAATCAACGTCGGTCAAATTAAATTCGAGTAATAGAATCAATTTGAGATAGAATGCTCAAATATTTAGATCCAGTTATGACAAAACAACTTCAGCATTCGAAAATCATCCATTCATATACAACTTTGCAAGAAATTAGAAAATTTCACCATTTCGAAGCCGATGAGCCGAATTTTTCCAAAAATCAACGTCGGTCAAATTAAATTCGAGTAATAGAATCAATTTGAGATAGAATGCTCAAATATTTAGATCCAGTTATGACAAAACAACTTCAGCATTTGAAAATCATCCATTCATATACAACTTTGCAAAAAATTAAAAAATTTCACCATTTCGAAGCCGATGAGCCGAATTTTTCCAAAAATCAACGTCGGTCAAATTAAATTCGAGTAATAGAATCATTCTGAGATAGAATGCTCAAATATTTAGATCCAGTTATGACAAAACAACTTCAGCATTTGAAAATCATCCATTCATATACAACTTTGCAAAAAATTAAAAAATTTCACCATTTCGAAGCCGATGAGCCGAATTTTTCCAAAAATCAACGTCGGTCAAATTAAATTCGAGTAATAGAATCAATTTGAGATAGAATCCTCAAATATTTAGATCCAGTTATGAGAACACAAGTTCAGCATTTGAAAATCATCCATTCATTTAGAACTTTGCAAAAAAAAAATTAAAAAATTTCACCATTTCGAAGCCGATGAGCCGAAGTTTTCCAAAAATCAACGTCGGTCAAATTAAATTCGAGTAATAGAATCAATTTGGGATAGAATGCTCAAATATTTAAATCCAGTTATGACAAAACAACTTCAGCATTTGAAAATCATCCATTCATATACAACTTTGCAAAAAATTGAAAAATTTCACCATTTCGAACCCGATGAGCCGAATTTTTCCAAAAATCAACGTCGGTCAAATTAAATTCGAGTAATAGAAACAATTTGAGATAGAATGCTCAAATATTTAGATCCAGTTATGACAAAACAACTTCAGCATTTGAAAATCATCCATTCATATACAACTTTGCAAAAAATTAAAAAATTTCACCATTTCGAAGCCGATGAGCCGAATTTTTTCAAAAATCAACGTCGGTCCAATTAAATTCGAGTGATAGAATCAATCTGAGATAGAATGCTCAAATATTTAGATTTAGTTATGCCAAAACAACTTCAGCATTTGAAAATCATCCGTTCATTTAGAACTTTGCAGAAAATTAAACATTTTCACCATCTCGAAGCAAATGAGCCATATTTTTCAAAAAATGAGCGTCGGTCAGTTCAAATCCAAAGAATGCACGCCCCAAAAGAGATTTCGAAGGAGTTTCATCACTGAATAAGGAAAACTGAGACTACTGGGGACTAATCATCGATTGATCTAGAGTTTCACAAAAAAAATCACCATTTTACTTAAATATTATGCTTTGGAAAGATTTTTATGAAAATTTCAGGGTCGGTCGATCAGGACGTGAGCAGTTTACGAGTCAAAAGACATGAAGATAAATTTTCATTACAAAAATTGAACGAATTGATAACAACAGCGACAAATGATCGATGAAATTCAGTGATTGCATTTTTTTACGAAAGTCCTTCGCCTGGGGGGTCCCTCTCCACTAATCATTTAAAGACTGTTTCAGGAAAACCCACGTCATAACGAAGGATATTCGAATCGTTCTGAAGATGAAAAATGATTATCCTGATGAAAACTATATCATTCGGAGAAAAAATAAACAATATTATCAAAAGAATTGGAGCAAAATTGAATATATCCCAACGAGATAAGCAGTGAATGATGCGATCACTGGAAACATTGCAATTGAAATATTGAAAATATATCTGAGGAGATGACGGAGAAATCAAACACACAAGCCATATAAAATAGCCAAGCTGATTGAAAACTGACCTGAAGAATTAAGAAAACAACATCAAAAAGACTCACTTTTGTTTATTTACGCACGGAGTATAATTGAAGAAAGAGACCTATGGTTATTGTTATCGTAAAATCATTCAGATCGGGTTATTTTGTAGATCGTTAGATTAAAGTTTAAGTCACGGGTACTTTTGTTGCATGTATACAATCACGCTAGAAGGAAGTCTTCGTTGTAAATAATCTAATTCACGAAGGATGTCATTTTTTCGTTAGGGTTTGGAAGAGATGGAATGTTATTCTCACGCATGCTGAGGGCATCTAGGAATACGTAGATAGTTCTGAAATTTCACCAATTTTGCGCAAGTAGAGAAATTTTTGGTAACCTCTCGGCATATTTTTGATTTTGTAATCACCACTCGGAGATTCATCTAACCTAGCGTAAATTGATGTTTTATATCTAATTTCTTATTCACCTAGCCATCAAACCATGATTCCAGATAATTTAGCTGTAAAACATAACGAGAATTATTGTTGGATGAAAATTGTTTTGGCAAATTCAGTGTAAGCTGGACCAAGTCCCTGAGTTGAATCATGAAAAATCGAGATTTATAGTTATGAAAAATTTACCCCGGAGGGTAAATGCGTAGCTTCGGACGTGTAGTGTATGTTATATATATGAATGATGTTGCGAGAGGCTCGTACAGGCCTCGAGCCGAATGATCGCAATGGGAAAATTTGGAGCGCCCCTCCATCCATTGCGCGGTGCGACATCGGGGTCGCACCGATTGTATTTAAGTAACTGCAAGAGTTCAGTTGGGGAGTTCATTTTTAGGATAAGTAGTTATTAGTATTAACTCGAGAGCTTACGGTCCGAGTCAGTCACGCGAGACAGGTAAACGCAGCCACGGATTGGCCCTGTCAGTAGAAGTCAAATCATTTGATAGGTCTCTTTACATTGAGATACTAGCCGGGGAATAAAGTAACAGTCAATCTTATTCTCCTGTCAAGATCATTCTATACATCCAACCCCTTCACAAACACCCAGCACGACAGCTTCGCGCTTGGGAGACGGAAAACCCAATACCCGAACACCAATAACGTAACAGCATCGAAGCCGTGCAGCATACGAATTTCGACCATTATTTGGGGGTTTCGGCGTTGCCATCGTAGGATTCGGAAATTATTCACTTCACGAGAGAATTTCTGCTTCGAGCGTCCAGGTATTGACAGGTTTGGCTGCCTTCCTAGGCGTTGGGAATGGTTCTTTATACGACAGATTTTCGGTCGAAACATCCGGGCATTCGCGGGTTAATTTACAGTCCTAGGTTTTGGGGTTGATTTCTCCCCCAAAAGTATGTCGGCCCGAGCATCCGGGCACTTGCGGGATAGTTTGCCTTCCTGGGTTCTAGGGTTTCTTTCTCCCCCAAAAGTATTTCGGTTCGAGCATCCGGGCACTTGAGGGTTACTTTGCCTTCCTGGGTATTGGGGTTGATTTCTCCCCCAAAAGAATTTCGGTCCGAGCATCCGAGCACTTGAAGGGTTAGTTTCCCTTCCTGGGTTTTAGGGTTTCTTTCTCTCCCAAAAGAATTTCAGTTTGAGCATCCGGGCCCTTGAGGGTTACTCTGCCTTCCTAGGTTTTGGGGTTGATTTCTCCCCCAAAAAATTTCGGTCCGAGCATCCGAGCACTTGAAGGGTTAGTTTCCCTTCCTGGGTGTTAGCATTTCTTTCTCTCCCAAAAGAATTCCAGTTCGAGCATCCGGGCACTTGAGGGTTACTTTGCCTTCCTGGGTTTTGGGGTTGATTACTTCCCCAAAAGAATTTCTTTGACAAGCTGGCAGCAGAGACCAGTCGTGGGGTATACGTGGAACAATGCAGAAATTATAGAGATCAACACGACCAGAGAGATCTACGAGGGATATATAGGAACTGTACATTGACAAATTTTGTGGACAACAAAAGATACTTGCCTCTCGAAATTCCTTTAGGGAAGAAATTGACCCCAAAACCCAGGAAGGCAAACTAACCCGCAAGTGCCCGGATGCTCTACCCGAAATCCTTTTGGGGTTTAACCCGCAAGTGCCCAAATGCTCGGACCGAAATTCTTTTAGGGAAGAAATCAACCCCAAAACCCAGGAAGGCAAACTAACCCGCAAGTGCCCGGATGCTCGGACCGAAATTCTTTTGGGAAGAAATCAACCCCCAAAACCCGAGAAGGCCAACTATTCCGCAAGTGCCCGGATGCTGGGACCGAAATTCTTTTGGGGGAGAAATCAACCCCAAAATCCAGGAAGGCAAACTAACCCTCTAGTGCTCGGATTCTCGGACCGAAAATCTTTTGGGGGAGAAATCAACCCCAAAACCCAGGAAGGCAAACTAACCCGCAAGTGCCCGGATGCTCGGATCGAAATTCTCTTGGGGAGAAATCAACCCTACAACCCAGGGAAGCAACCACACGCGCACGCTAGGAATAATTCCATGGTTAACCACGGGGACCTGTAGTGCTGGATCCTGGGGAGAATTCCAATCTTGATATTCTGCCAAATTGGGCATCGAAGCCGTGCAGCATACGAATTTCGACCATTATTTGGGGGTTTCGGCGTTGCCATCGTAGGATTTGGAAATTATTCCCTTTACGAGAGAATTTCTGCTTCGAGCGTCCAGGTATTGACAGGTTTGGCTGCCTTCCTAGGCGTTGGGAATGGTTCTTTGTACGACAGATTTTCGGTCGAAACATCCGGGCATTCGCGGGTTAATTTACCGTCCTAGGTTTTGGGGTTGATTTCTCCCCCAAAAGAATGTCGGCCCGAGCATCCGGGCACTTGCGGGATAGTTTGCCTTCCTGGGTTTTGGGGTTGATTTCTCCCCCAAAAGATTTTCGGTCCGAGCATCCGAGCACTTGAGGGTTAGTTTGCCTTCCTGGGTTTTTGGGTTGATTCCTCCCCCAAAAGAATTTCGGTCCGAGCATCCGGGCACTTGCGGGTTAATTTGCCTTCCTAGGTTTTGGGGTGAATTTTTCCGCCGACAGAATTTTTGGCTCAACAAAAACCCATAAAAAATCACTATCATCCATTACAATTCTCAAATTCCATGTGACGAGGCCTGTTTATAGCAAATGCTGCGGAAACCTCTCACCTAGTCTTTCTAGAATAAATCATCTCTCCAAAGCACCTATACATCTAACATATTATGTCGCTCCCAAACCCCATATTCACAAGTGAAATATGTCCTGCTTTCGAATTCTACTTTCTCGGCTCTTACAAGGGTTTACTTAGCGATATCATGCAATTTTGATCGTGAAAAGTGTTATACTGCGAACATGTGGTGTTCGCAGTAGTAGGCCCGAAATTCCACCAGGAAACAATCGACCCAAAACCTAAGAAGGCAATCAACCCCACAATCGTGCGGATGCACGGATCGAGAATTCTCGAGGAAGGAAATCCACCTCAAAATCTATAAAGGCAATGAGTTACGCAAATAAACGGATGCTGAGACCGAAAGTCGAATGAAATAAATTAATTTTCATCAAAACTCCTAACAGGCACTCCTGTTAGCCATTTCACGCATCCACGGTTTTGATGCCTGCACCACCGCAACCACGCAGCACAGGTGCGCTTCGTGTTGAGCGCACGGCAGAAAGGCGATACCGCGAAAAACCGAATCGCCTATTTCGCTTTCTCTTGCACCGGTCCCCCGCTGATCTCGTTTGTCTTTCGTTGTTCGCGCTTGTCTTCCCCAATCTCCGTTTTTCTCTCACTGGTCAGTGTAAGTAGCTCCTTCTTCCCGACAATTCTTTGACAAGCTGGCAGCAGAGACCAGTCGTGGGATATACATGGAACAATGCAGAAATTATAGAGATCACCACGACCAAAGAGATCTACGAGGGATATACGGGAACTGTACTTTGACAAATTTTGGGGACAACAAAAGATACTTGCCCCTCGTAGCCTACAAAAGATGAAGCTTCAGCTCGAGTGCGTCAATAGGCAAACGATACATCGGACCAGAGATCGTGCCCGGATTTTCCTACTATTGTCGCGGTGTCTCCGATCCACCTCTTGTTGGTTATCGAGATTCGGTGGTCTTTCAAACGTTGTAGCTCCGAGCCAAATTGATGAAATTGACTTTGCCAAGTGGTCATTTTGAAGGAAATTTTCTTGGCTTCCCAATGGGATTGGTTCTAACAGTCCAAATTCCTGCGCATGAGCAGCAAACAGACAATTCCAAACTGCCTAAAAAGTAAGTTTGCGAAAATTTGAAGAAACAGGCCTTAGACGTCGGGAAAGGAAATTGGGTCCACTTTTTTCTGGAAGAACACAAAATTTTACATCAAATATGTGATTTTCAAAAATTGAAAAAATAGGCAACTGAGAAATTCACTCTATAGTGATTTTTACACTTTTGCTCGTACAGGCTGCCCATAAACTCAAAAACAACTTATCAATGGCGATTTTGATAGGTTTTTGAAAGACCTTTCGAATGCCGCAAACCGCATATCTTTATCTGGGAGCAAACTCGACTTATTCGCATTCTAGTGAAAAAAAGCTGCTAGAATTTTAAGAAAATGTATTTTACTTCAATTTCGAAAATTCTCGCCATGGGACCAAAAGATTTTTTTGGGACCCCATAGGTAGTGAAAAGTTCATATTTCGTACCATAGAATCGAATAAGGGTGTTAACAAAAGGATCTGAGACATGACCCTTTTTCGTGGGTCGCTTTCGCGTGGAACTACTCATATACAAATGCATGACTACGTCTACGACGACATTCATTTCATACGGGCAGTAAGATGGACGGATCGATGAACCGGATCTAAAATGTTCACTAGATGTTACTACTGTAAGAGATCAAGGTAGTCCGGGAGCTGGTGAACTTTTTTGTGTCACATTTAGTAAAATCTAGAATAGTGTTTAAAATATTGTTCTCTGTCTCCCGACCCCAAAACCGGCGTCAGACGGCCTAGTTTTGGGGGGTTATTTTTTTATTGATTTTCAAAATGATTATTTGCGACAGGTTTATGTGTCATAATCCGTAAAAGCTGAATATTTCGAGGATGATAGTTTATGATTAGAGATGCCCAAAAATGGCCGTCAGACCGCTCCAGAGTGGGGGGATACGCGTCAGGACAATTTTGAAAATCGATATGCGATAAGATCGTGTGTCATATTTAGTAAAACTTGGGAATTTGTAGTATCATAGATCTCATACTTCTTAACAAGATTTCAATCGTCAGACCACTCGATGGTGGGGGGTTTCCAAATCAGACGGCCCATAAGGTGCCGGGTATGGTCACGGGAATAAGGGGTGAAAATATCAATAGAGGTCCGAAAAAATTCAGGCACGCTCTTTCTACCGTGAAGAATGGAATTCTCTTACTTTAGACCAAATTCTGTGCGAAACATAACCTACAAAAATTATTTAATTTTCCAAAATTCTTTGGAGGTATATTTTACGTATGAAAATGTCTGAAAACATTACTGCTGGTTATCCTTGTACGCATTTACGATAGTTTTTTTTTAAATCTCGTATTCAAAAATTTGTTAAGTAAAAACAAATTCTGCTTGAATCTTTGGCGATTCGGAATGTCGATTAAATTTGTGACGCCACGCTCGCAATTACTCGCAAATGTGAAGACGAGAAGGGTCTCCTGCGTCCCCGCTATACCATCGGTTCTAATAGTACATTATGGAGAAGTTAAGAACTCCTGTTCAAAAATTGGGGAAAGGCATGAATAAACAATAAAAAAATGCTTTCCCAATTTTTTCCAGTTTTTTCATTATAAATCGGAAAGTATCGGTCTTTTGGAAAAACATCGGTGATTTGTAGATCTCTAAACGATCTATAAGATTGATCCGTACTCTTTTCCCCCGTGAAATGCATCCTTTTGGAGTTATTCTTCATCAAAGTTATAATCGAATTTGTTTATATAAATTTGCTAAATTTGTTTATAACGGGTCCTAATTATTTATCCTGGGTAATTGAAACAATTTAGAAGAGAAAAGGTCGCTTAGTATTTTTGCCTTAGTTTCATCGATTTTAAGTAATGGAAAAAGCAAATTTTGCAACTTCTCACCCTCATTGCGGTACTTTCCGACATCACTTCGACTTGGAAGTCGCGAAATCTTCTTTTCTCATTACTCGAAAACGATCAAACTTAGGAAAGAGTACCAGGAGACCTTTTCTTTTCAAAATTGACTGTGTTACATAGGAGAAATAACTTGGACCCAATATAAACAATTTTAGCGAATTCATTCAAACAAATTCGATCATAACTTTGATCAAGAAAAACTCCCAAAGGATGCATTTTACAGGGGAAAGTGTATGAACTCATCTCATAGACCGTTTAGAAATCTACAAATCACCCCTCAACAAGTTTTTCCAAAAAACCAATATTTTCCGATCGATAATGGGAAAACCGTGACAAGGTCGGAGAAAAGCACGATTTGATATGGTGAAATAACCTGGGAATTTCTTCAAAATCTCAAATTTTTTTCAATTAATGAATTTTGGAATGAGATATTTGAAGAAATATATGAAATATCGTCGTAGATGCGTACAAGCAGTAATGTTTTCAGACATTTTCATACGTAAAATATACCTTCAAAGAATTTTGGAAAATTATATAATTTCTGTAGGTTATGTTTCGCACAGAATTTGGTCTAAAGTGAGAGAATTCCATTCTTCACGGTAGAAAGAGCGTGCCTGAATCTTTTCAGACCTCTATTGATATTTTGACCCCTTATTCCCGTGACCTCACCCGGCACCTTATGGGCCGTCTGATTTGGAAACCCCCCACCATTCAGTGGTCTGACGATTGAAATCTTGTTAAGGAGCATGATATCTACGATACTACAAATTCCCAAGTTTTACTAAATATGACACACGATCTTATCGTATATCGATTTTCAAAGTCGTGCTGACGCGTATCCCCTCACTCCGGAGCGGTCTGACGGCCATTTTTGGGCATCTCTAATCATAAACTATCATCCTCGAAATATTCAGCTTTTACGGATTATGACACATAAATCTGTCAAAATAATCATTTTGAAAATCAATAAAAAATTAATCCCCCAAAACTAGGCCGTCTGACGCCGGTTTTGGGGTCGGGAGACAGAGAACAATGTTTTAAACACTATTCTAGGTTTTACTAAATGTGACACAAAAAAAGTTCACCAGCTCCCGGACCTTACCATCGGCAGAAGGCTTTGCCTGCGTTTCTTCCCCCGTCCGCACCTAGTTAGAACTAGGACTCATCAGCAGGGCTGGAGGTGCAGACGGTGCCCTGGACACTTGAGTGCGAAGGGGCTTAGCCATCCTTAGGGTGATGACAGATAAAGCGCTACGCTACGATTTTGCGCCACGCCACAACCCGCTATCGCACGCCACGACCCAAAAACTCATTCGAGCAAACCCGACCACAGGGGCGGTCCCAGAGACCAACTTGGGGGGGGGGGTGATTTTGACTTTTGGGGGGGGGGGCGGTCAATGCAAAAATCGATGTCACGCGCGCGTGAGCGCGCCCATCTCTCCTGTACAAAATTTTCGGCTTTGGGAGGGGGGCTATCGCCCCTACCGCCCCCCCTTGGGACCGCGCCTGCCCGACCATCGATGGATTAGATTTATTGTTACAGTATCAATCGTGGATTATGAGAATAAAACAAATCCATCGATGGTTGGATTCGCTGGAATGAATTTTTGGGTCGTGGCGCGCGATAGCGCGTCGTGGCGTGGCGCAAAATCGTGGCGTAGCGCTTTATCTGTCATCACCCTTATATACGGAACGCATGCTTGTGCCGCCACTCGCGGGAAAGGCCTAGTCAAGTTGCCCCTTGGCGGTGGTCACCCACATACCCCCCCCTCCCCCCTCCTTTTCTAAAGGACTCAAAGCAGGCTAAGAGGACTTCAGAAAAATGAGCCACCTCCTTCTCTGATGAGATTAGCGGGTTTCTCACTTCCGAGTGCATTACTCGAGGATGTAAATTATAAATTACCTTGTAAACAGGGTTGTTTCCTAGGTAGTGTACAAGGTAATTCACAGGCTTGTTTCCAATGTAGTTTCCTAGGGTTTTTACACAGTTGTCAACAAGGTTCAATCTTTCAGCGGGGTAAATCCGAAGAAGAATGATGCTCCTTGCATTGGTCCCAAGTTGAGGGTGCTCTTGAATCGGCGAAAAGCGATGCGCAGGCGCTGGGAGCGGGTGCAACGCAACCAGCGCAAGGGTCCTGAGCTTCATAATGAGTACTTTCGGCTTAGTGAAGAGGTCGACTTGAGCATTGAACAAAAGCGTAACTCCTTCCTTCAAAACCATCTTCCAGATGCTCTTGATCAGAACGAGAAGTTATGGAAAGGATTGCGCGATTCGGTCTCTTGTTCAAGAGCAAAGAGAGAAAACTCGATGGTTTCACACCAAATGAGTTGAAAATCTCACTTCGGGGGGGGGGGGGGGGGGGGGGGGGTTCCGTTCCACCCCACGGAGACACTAATGAAGCAATGGACGGTATTAACTCTGCACCGGAGCAGAGGTTCAAATTTAAGCCCACGAGATTCAATCATGTAGTCCTTGCTATTCAACATTCCTCCTCGCAGGCCCGTGGGGCGGATGGAATTCCCCAGAGCGTGATCTCGAAAGCTCTTCCGAGTATTGGTGATCTTATTTTTAATATTTTCAATTCCTATTTCGCTCATAACGTATTTCCTGAGGCTTGGAAGCAAGCACAGTTGATCGCATTAAAGAGGACTGCAACACCATGAACGGTCTCGGATTGCCGTCCTATAGCGCTGCTGTGCTTTTTCTTCAAGGTTCTGGAAACAATTGCCTATGACCAAATCACGAGTATTTAGAAGTGAAAAACTCCTTGATCGCTTCCAGACTGGTTTCAGGTAATATTATACCACCCAGACAGCTTTACCAGAGTTGACCGACGATATCAGAATAGGTATTGATAGGAAGAAGATCACCTCACTCCTACGGTCCAACTATAGCGGAGCTTTTGACAAAATAACACCATCAAAACTGTTGAGAAAACTCCGGAACCTTGGCTTTTCGAGGATGGGACTCCTGTGGATAAAATCATACTCACACGGCCGCACCCAAATAGTCACTTCAGAATCTGGTAGTTCTGATTGGCTCAAGACCAATCTGGGTGTTCCACAGGGTTCCGTCTCGGGCCTCTCCTCTTTTGTCTGTACGTGAATGACTTGCCCGGGCTACTGAGCGGAAAGTCGGTTAATCACTTATTTCACGCGGATGACCTCCAGATTTATCTACAAGTCGATAAGAAGAACATCGACCAGGGTATTGCTCGACTAGGGGATATGGGGCGACTTGTTGCTGACTGGGCTAGGAATTCCAACCTGCGCCTCAACGCTGGGAAGACCAAGGCGATCTTTTTCAATTCCGAGAGGAATATCAAAGATCTGAAGAGAATGGACTTGCCAGGGGTTGAGATACAGGATGGAAATCCCATTTCATTCAGTGATACGGTCCTGAGTCTTGGTGTTACACTCGACGGTGAACTGACGCGAGAATCGCACATTGATCAAGTAACTGAGAAAGTGAACAGAGCCCTATGCGACTTGCGGTTCTTAGGGCGTGTATCACCAGACCTTTTCGTATTCCCTCAAGTCATTAGTTCAACCGCATCTAGATTATGCACGGTCGTGTACCTCGACGCCACGGACGAACAGCGGTGACGGATACAGAGACTAAGCAATTCATGTGTGAGATCTATTTTCGATCTCAGGAGAGACGAGCAAATCACCCCGTTTAGGAAGCGTTTGGGCTGGTTACATACTGATTCACGGAGAATGTACTTCGCAGCTCTTTTGATGTATAAGATCATGCACTTGAGAGAACATGGCTACCTAGCTGCGATGTTTACCAGGTACCAATCCAAACGCCCCAGACGCGGTGATGCAGAAGAGCGGGCACTCAAGGTACCCACCATGAGACTTGAGTATGGAAGAAGATCTTTCCAAGTTCGATAGGCTCACTTGTGGACCGCTCTTCCTCCGGACTTTCGGCAGCTCGGGAGAATATCCATCTTCAAGAACGCCTCATATGACTATTTACTGACACAGACTTCTCAAAGAATTGATATGGGGGAGAAGGATTATTTTAATCTCAAAATCTCGATGACTCGGACTCACTCTTACCTGATTCTTTTGATATATAATAGAATATTGAATATGTAAGACCTTTCGTCAACCAAATGAATTTTTCTGTGATATAACTGTGAGCCCTGCCATATTACTTCTCGTATTATATTTCTGCCTTATCGATTTTTTCCGAAGTTAATAACTCTTCCGAGCGTAACCCGACTAGTCACAATTTGTGATATAACTAAGATTCGTCCCTGGCCAAATGACTTGGTTATATTTTATCAGTAAGTGCTATTAATCTGTGACACATGGTACCGTATGTAACCGATTATTTTCTTCTGTGTTTGGAAGAATATACGGTTAACAATCAATCTCAATCAATCTCCCTCTCTCTATCTCTTTTTTTTTTTTTTTTTTTTTTTTAAGGTGGTTAGAGGGCAAAATCTGCCTTAAGATCCTTCGGATCCACCCCCAGACACCGGACTGGTTCAGCTTACGTGGGCTACGCATAGCCCACGCAGGCCATACCAGGCGGGACGCGGGTTTGGGTTATTACCTCTCGGTGGGCCCGGCCGTGTAATATCCCTCTCCCACTGATGTCCGATACCTAGGGCATCGGGCAATCAAGAAGGAGATCCACCTGCATCTACCATCTCAGCCCGGAACCGCGTGAGCATTACTTCAGGCTAAGCGGCATGTCTCGCGGTCGATTGCGAGCGTTCCTCTTCTCCATCTTCTCTGTTCGGCCACTTGTCGGCATCTTCTATCTTCATTCTTCATTGTTCCCTCTCTCTCTCTTTTTTTTTTTTTTTTTTAAGGTGGTTGTAGGGCGAATACGCTGCGACGTACGAAGGAGAGGCACCGGTCAGCCAAACACGGCTGGCCAGCACCTCTCCAACAGTCCCGGGCTGGAATCCGCATCGATACGGCCATCCGAACCGGGTAAACCCTCTCTTCCTTCTCCGTTGGCGCCGGCCATTGGACAAGGGAGAGATCCACCAACTTACCAATCCGGCCCCGGCACCGCGTGAGCATTACTTCAGGGCCGGCGGCGCCTCGCGCTCAGGATCGAGCGTCTCTCTTCTCACGACTCGCAGGTGTTGTTTCCCTTCCTCCGATCTTCTTCCATCTCTTGATTCTTCATTCTTCTTCCTTCGATCTCCGATCTCCGATCTTCTCTCTTCTTCCTTCCCTCTTCAGTCCATCATATTCCTCCTGGAACCATTCGGACCTCTTCTGTTTGAATCGGCAGGTTTACTGTAATTCACCGGCATCGAGGCGCCTCACCTCCCTCTCTCTCTCCTCCTTACGGGTCATCACCAGCTTGATGTATCCGGTAACTCTATCCCATGTCTCCTGGTTGCGAAGTAAGTACGGGACGAGGTTCTCAGGTGTCAGTTGAGCACCCAGCCATCCATCCAACTCGGCGCGCTCTCTTTGTGTGTCGTTGCACGTGAACAGGGCGTGTTCAGCGTCATCCCAGTTGTCCCCGCATGACTGGCATGCTGGGGATTTCCTCTTCTTGAACCGGGTCAGATAGGCACCGAAGCAACCGTGGTCACTCAGTGCTTGCGTCGTCCAGTAATCTATCTCTCCGTGGGTGCGTTCCGTCCATTTGGCTACGTCACGGATCAGCCGGTGCGTCCATCTGCCATTTGCAAATGACGAATCCCACTCAGTTTGCCAATGCTCAAGGGTGGTTTCCTTCTCGTTGTCGCGGATGATCTCCTCCATCGTTGGAGTGAGTACTCGTTCGGCTCCGATCACTTTCTGGCGGTCCCAGATCCTCACTCGCTCCGCGACGAGCAAGTGGATGGGCGGTGTACTCGCCAATACGTAAGCCGCATCGCCTGACACGGTGCGGTAGGCACGGATACTTCTCAGGGCCGCTCTCCGGTGGACAAGCCCCATCCTCTTCTCGATGATGGTCTTCTCTACTCTCTTTCCCCACACGGGTGCACCGTAGAGCATGATAGAGGTGCTGACGGTGTTGAGAAGTGCGCGCCTCTTTTCCTTGGGTCCCCCGATATTCGGCATCAGCCGCTGGAGCGCCGCACCAACCCTGCTCGCTTTCTGGGCGGCCTCCTGGATGTGCTTCTTGAACGACCACTTGTCGTCAAGTCATGCGCCGAGGTATTTCAGCTCTGTCTTGCGTGGGATCTCTTGCCCGTCGATGTAAAAGTGGGGCAAGTCAAACTTCCTGCGTCTTGTGACCACGATTGCTTCGCACTTCTTGACAGCAAGCTCTAGGAGCATGCTGATCATCCACTCGTAGACTCGGGCCAGCGCCTCGTTTGCGCGTCTACCCAAGTGTTCCTCGTTGTCGGACCAGACTATGAGCCCCGCGTCGTCCGCGAAAGCCACTATTATCACTCCTTCGGGCAGTTCAATAGACAGTAAACTGTCGTGCTGGGTGTTCCAGTTGAACGGCCCGGAAACCGATCCCTGTCCAATTCCGGAGGAAAGTTCCCGGATCTCTCGTCCCTCGTCGGTGTCGTACACGAGTGTCCTGTTCCGCAGATAGTCACTCGTGATGGCTAGTAGATAGGGCGGCACTTTACCTGCTCGGGATTAATAGACTCGCTCCCAGCTCGCGCAGTTGAACGCGTTCTTCATGTCCAACGCAATAATGGCACAGAATCCTCCTCTTCCTTGGTATGGGTTCCCTACCGATGCTTGAACCCGTTCTTGGACCTCCTCGATCGCGTGCACAGTGCTTCGTCCCTTCCGGAACCCAAACTGCATTGCTGATAGCCCGCCGCTCTCTTCGTAGGCTTTTTCCACCCTGTTGAGCACCATCCTCTCGTACATTTTCCCGATATTGTCGAGCATGCTGAGAGGGCATTGACCTCCTTGAGCTTTGGGTATCAGGACCAGCTTCTGGCGTTTTCACTTATCCGGGAAATTTCCCGCGCTCAGACAGATGTTGAAGAGGTCGAGGAGTAAATCTGGCTTGTATTTGAAGACCAGTTTCAGAGCCTCGTTTGGAATGCCGTCCAGGCCAGGGGCCTTGCCGTTTGGCAGTCTCTTCGCAGCTATCAGTAGTTCTAGCATAGTGAAGAGCGGGATGGGGTCGTCGCTCTCTGGAGGGAATGTGACTCTGGGTTCTCCTATTAGGGAGAGGTCTTCCACGATGCTGCGCAAGGTAGCTGCATCAGTCGGTGCTGGGTTGCCCCTCCGGGGTCGGACCTTAGACATGACCACGCGGTATGGCGTACCCCACGGGTCTCCATTAACCATGTCGCACAATTCACCCCAGCACTTCTCTTTGCTTCTCCTGATGGCTAGGACGAGAGCCTTCTCTGCTTCTCTGTACGCCCTATCATCTTCCGCCAGTGATGGTCGTTTTAGTTTCCTTGATCGCTACGCGGTTCTCCTTTTCTTATTGCTCGTTCTTCGTACGGCTTTTATCTCGTCAGTGATCCAGTACTCTGGTTTCCTCCAAAAGCCTGATGTTGTCTTGCGAGGCATCGATGCGTCACAAGCTCTTGTGGTGGTGGTTGTCACCATACCCACAGCATCGTCCGCGGTGATGTTCATCGGGAGATCTTCAGCTGTTCCTATCGATTCCCGGAATTTCCCCTCATCCAGCTTGCGTACCTGCCACCCCGTCGGTCGCGGTCTGCGTGTCGTCTGTCTCTGTCTGTCAGTCCTAAGCCGAAACCGAATATGTCGATGGTCACTCAATGTTTCCGTGTCCAGAACCTCCCACGATGTCATACGTCCCATGAGCGACGGGCTCATGAACGTCAGGTCGAGGACCGAAGACGAACCTCCCTCCCTGGACCGAGTGTCGTGTCGGTAGTAGGCGATAACCCCCGTCTCGTTCGCGAGCACTAATCCCAATGCCTCCATGGCATCAGCGAGTATTACCCTCCGTCTATCACGCGGCCCCCGCTCCAAGTCGGTTCCTTGGAGTTGAAATCCCCCGCGATTATAACTGCCCCCCCCCCCATTGCCTCACATCCATTTCTAGGTCGTGGAGCTCGTCTTCGAATTCGTTTGGCTACAGCGTGTAGGAGATCGTCTGCGTCCCCGCTCTTCCTGAGGTTGGCTTGGATGAAGCTAGCCATTTCTTCCCTTCCTGCGTCTATATGTGGTTCTTGCCCTCTGGTACGCAGTGCAGTTGCTGGGCCCAGATCTGTGGTCAGATTTGGACCCGATCGCCGCACAGCTTAGGCATTTTGGTTTTTCCTTGCAAATCGCAGCAAGGTGCCCTGGTTCGCCGCATTGGAAGCAGAGTTTTGGTTTCCGTTCTTCTGCCTTCTCTTTTTTGCACCCCGAGACCTTGTGGCCGTACTCTAAGCAGTTATAGCACCGTGGGATGCCACCCTTCTCGCGGATCCTGACTCTGCCCCATCCAACCTTTGGCTCCTTCCAGTCGAGGAGATGGTGGGCCAGTCTCGTTGCGATCGAGACAACAGCGGTTTGGGTGCCGCGGTAGCTACTCCGGATGGACTTGACTACAACGGCACCCTTCTCGTTTTCTGGTAGGGCCTTCGCGAGGTCATCCCGCACCTTGATTTTGTCGACATCGTAGTCGACTCCGAGCACCTCGAGGGTCGTGCTGTTTGCTAGACAGTGAACAGCTCCTTCTTGCCCGACGACTGGTGCCAAGGCTGCCTTGACGGCGGCGACATCGGTGCCCTTCTTGGGTCTTGCGGATGCCCGTGACCTTAGAGCCCACTTCTTCATCCGTTTTTATCCTGCGCAGCATGTCTGCGTAGGTTAGCCCACCTTGTTTGGCCGTAACGAGGACGGCTTCGGGCTTCACCCTTCTCGGCTTCATTTTCGCTTTCTTCCCGGCAGCATCGTCCGATCTACCGCTCTTCTTTGCCCTTCTCGCTTGTTTCTTTGACACCACTTCCTTCCAAGGCCCATTCTGCTCGGGCCGATTGGGCGTTGATGTCGAGCGCGGTGTTCCGAGACCTCCCGGTGGAGGACCGTATCGCGTCGCCTTCGAACCGCGTTGTTTTCCCGGTCGCGATTCCGGTTTCCCTGCCCCCCTTCCCTGGAAGCCACTACCCGATGCGGCCGGTTTTTTTGTGACCGGAGGCTGCACATTCCCCCTCGCTTTCAGGGTCTTTTCCGTTTCGAGGAGCGTTGTCTCGGAAGCAGCCCGCTTCGCCTTGTCTGTCGCGAGTAGGCCTTCGAGCGCGTGGCCTATCTTCTTGAGCTCTTCGATGTCACCCTTGGTCCCTTCTGGGTTGCTGGAAACGGACTCGGCTATTCCTATAACCAAGTTGAAGTGCTCGAGGAGGAGATATGTCTTCTCCTCCGTCTCTTCCCGGCACGTTTTCAGGTCTTCCCATTTCCCCATGAGATCGCCTGCCTCGTTTCTACTCCTCTGTCGTGCCGCATCTCTGGTTGAGGGGATGTGGTCAATCTCCACCCTATCAGGCACCTCATCGTGCACTCCCCTCTCGAGCAAACCGTTTCCAGATGATGATGAATCATGATCAGAGAGAAATTAAAAAATACAACCAAAAGCTCATATTACTAGAGCGCGTACACCCATAACATAACTTGAAATAAAGATGGAATCTCCCATCTGAAATACAAGGGTCTCATTAAATATAAGCTGGAAGCTCATTGTAAATCCAAGAATTAGCTTTGGCTTTGAAAGTCACCTAAGCGCGACCATATATCACCAAGTATCTTGAGATGTTCTGGTTGGAACCTAGAATAAAATGAGTTAGATTGATCAGAAATATCTGAAGGCCCACACTCAATAATGGGATTCTGAATTTCATCCACTGATCCTTGGGATCATGAAATTTACTTTCTAACTCCTGAACTTGGAATCATAGAAACTTCACAAGGAAGACAATTTTCAATGGATCCAAGCAAATCAATATGGAATCACCCCTCTGGAATATAAGTATCTCAGCAGATACAATTTGAAGCTCATTGCAATACCCAATCACTGACTTTTGCTTATAAAAGGATCCGTGCGCACCATTTCGACCAGGTAACTTTGAGATACTCTGGCTGGAACCTTAAATAGAATGGTGAGATTGTTCAAAAATTTTTCAGAGGCCAATACATAACAAAAACATCATAAATTTTACTAAGACATACCTGGAATCATGAAATTTACCACCCAGATTCACAACTAGTGATCACAAATATTCCACAGTAAAGCTAACTCTCAACGGATCTCAACAAAAACACTTGAGACCACCCCTGTAAAATTTAGATATTCTAGCAGACACAATTTGAATTCCATTGCAACATGCAACCATTCACTCTTGCTCTCAAAGTCATTTGGGCGCGCTATTCTGGACGGGTAAATTGTGATAGTCTAGTTGGCACCTTCAATAGAATATATCGGAGGAAAATAGAATATATGGAGAATATACAATATGTTACAGAAGGTGTGTACATAATGTAACTCGGGGGTAGCAAAAAATTGTAAGTTTTATTCGTCCATTCCAAATTTTCTGTAAACCCTTGTGGTTTTTGTAACGCTCACGCAAAGTATGGAATTTTAGTGTCATGCTAGACGTGTAATAATTAGTCATCTTCTGCTGGACCTCGCGCGCGCGAGAATCTCTATCCGACGACGCGCTGATTTGCGTACGCGAATACAGGGACCCCTCGCGTGCGCGAGCAATCCGAAACTCGCGGACGCGAAACTAAACAGCAGAAGATGACTAATCATTACACGTCTAGCATTACATTGAGATGCCATACTTTGCGTGAGCGTTACAAAAACCACGAGGGTTCATAAAAAATTTGGAATAGACGAATAAAATTTACACTTTTTCTTGCTACCCACCGGTTACATTATGTACACACCTCCTGTAACATATTGTATATAGGGAAAGAATAGAATATATGAAGGCCGATAAATAATAATGAGATCCTGAATTTTATCATGACATACCTTAACTCAAAAACTTTACCGTGTAACTTTCTAACTTGTGATCACAAATATTCCACTGTAAAGCCAATTCTCAACGGATCAAAACAAAAACACATGAAAGAACCCCTGTGAATTGTAGAGATTCTGGCAGACCCAATTTGGAGCTCATTGCAAATCCAATTATCTACTTTTCATCTAAAAGTCATTCGCACTCCCTGCTCAACCAAGTATTTGGAAATGTATCAATTGCAATCTTAAGCAGAACCCATTCAAGTAGGAAGATCATAACTTTTAGATCACATTAAATACAAGAAGTCTCAGTTTAAGTGTGATATGGAGAAAGATTTTTTGAGAATGAAAAGTTTTGACATGTAGTCTCATACAGAAACACAGCGAAAGCAGCTGATTTATAACCTAGCGCATGAAAAAACTACAAACTACACTAAATTTGTACGAGACATGCTCAATTTGTGATGACTTTAGGTACCACCAACGTAAATTATTTCTCAGTAGAACTGTTTCTTCTATTCATCCTGACCGGTAAAGAATCGGTTTGTCGTAAGCAGCCAACGACGGCATTGCTCGATGGAATCAGTAGCCGTTGCCCGATGAAAAAAAAAGAAAAAAAACAAGACTTACGCGCACATTTTCCACCGGCACAACACCATCACCGTCACCCGGAGCACTCGCGTTCACTAGCTGTTGACCATCAGGACACCCACGATGAGAGCACCGGGAGGCGGCAACTCGGCAAGTCGTTCACGCGGCCAATAACAATAATAATCACAGCAAATGAGCCGGGGCCGTGGGCAGGTATAATACGTTCGCGTCGTCTGCCTGCGGTCTGCGCGTCACACGAAGCTTCGGTCTCCATCAGCTGATTTTCGGCCGATAATTCGCTGCTTGCGATTCTCAATCAATATCTATAGTCTTCAGAAGAATTACGGAAAAGCGATTCGTTGTTTTGTACTTGAGAATCAGATCTACCATTCAGAAGAAGAATCACGTATATCGAAGCTGCTGTTTCTCTGGAATTGTGATCGCTGTGATACATGTATACCGACACAATTACAGTGACCACGATTCTGAAGAAACAGCCTAATTGATCAATCTCTTTCTTGTTTCAGATGGTAGATCTGATCACAGAGTACAATATAAGGCATTCACTCTTTTGAGATATCACACAGTTTTTTCAGGAAAATTCAATTTAGCCGTATTTTGCTCTAATTGTAAGGTAGAGCTTTCACATGCCCTTAATAACAACTTGAAATTGGAAATTGTAAATCTAAGAGCTCAGAATATTCATTTTTGTACTCGTGGAAGCCTTCAGGGCCTTCTCTACAACCAAAGCCTCACGAAGATCCAAAAGACGAAGAATAGTGTAGCAAAGACTCGGAAACTGGAGTGACTTGAAATCGAGATCAACAAGGACTAGTCTTCGTGACTCATATCTTTCGAATTTCACCAGTCCCATCACGAAAAATGTTCCAAATGACGTTCTTTCAAGAAGGCTCAGCAAAATGATCTCGGAAGGGTCCTTCACCTTGATTCAAGCTGCGTTCAGGCGCACCGGGTGAAATCGGAAACCTCCATTTACTGGAACCTTTCATAAATAATGGATCAAGTAGGGTCCCCCTAGAACAGTGATATTCCCAATATACTTTGTCGTAGGGAAATTTTAAAAGAAGCATCTGAAAAATCACTAGAAAAATCTATCGATTCATGTCTTTAAAACATTCATTGCGTCCTTTTTGATCGCCCGTAGTCAACGATGAAAATCTAAAAAATTTCTCCTCCAATCAATCACCTACAACTTTGGCGGAAGTGATTGGATTACAAAAATTTTCACGGGATCTTGTAGATCTTTTCAAAACCTACAATTTCCTCTTTTTTAAATTCTCTCTACGACCTTTCCTGTCCAAGTAACGAGCTTGGAAAGAAAACTTTGTATTACATTGACTGCTTATGGAGATCCCGAGGCTGGTACCCATTTCGTTTCGTCTTTCTCTATTCTAGTGCAAGAATTCATCAAAAAAATATCATGCCACATGATTTCGACGTAGAATGATCTCATCTCCAGAATATTCGATCAGATTTTGTTTTGGATTGGAGGCAACCCCAATTTCGTAGGTTTTATTGGGAAAATTGATTCATTTCATGTTTTGTCGCTATAGATCACATACAAGACAAAATCTGATCAAATATTCTAAAAAATGAGATCATTTTACGTTGAAATCATGTGCTATGATATTTTTTCGATAAATTTTTGCACCAGAATAGAGCAAGGCTAGACAAAACAGGCGCCAACCGCGGTATCTTCATAAGCAGTCCATGTGATACAAAGTTTTCTTTCCAAGCTCGTTACTTGGACAGGAAATGTCGTAGAGAGAACTTTAAAAGAAGGAAATTGTAGGTTTCAAAAAGATCTACAAGATCCTGTAAGGATTTTTGTGATCCGATCACTTCCGCCAAAGTTGTAGGTGATTGATTTAAGGAGAAATTTTTCAGATTGTCATCGTTGACCACGAGCGATCAAAAAGGACGCAATAAATGTTTCAAACACATGAATCGATAGATTTTTTCATGATCTTTTAGATGTTTTTTTTCGAAATTCCCGTACGACAAAGTATGTTGGAAATGTCACTGTTTCAGTGAGACCCTACTTGATCCATTATTTATGAAAGGTACTGCAAGACAATATATTTTTAATTAATTCATGAACACAGTAAAATCATAAGAGCCAAACGTGAATATTTTCCTACGTTATCTGAAAAGTTATAAAAAAGTCGATCTTTTAAACTGACACGTGCCTACTTCCGGGTTAAAGAAATTGCTATGTTTCCTTCCTCCATTTATGTACAGTGATGTAGAAAGCGCGTATCTATCATTTTTTCCGTGAACCTTGACTTATATCGTTCTGACTCGGACAAAGACTTGAAACTTTTTCAAAAAAAATATGTTCACGGGGACTGTAAGCCTTCGGAATTCTGTCTAACTCGTCAGTTTGTAGGTGCATAATCTCCGCGGTCGTATAAACAGGTCTACAAACTGCCGTGTAGACCTGTGGTCCTCTTATTGGAGCCACCCGTACTTCTTAATTTTACCACCAAGAGTGTGGCGTTGCGGTCGAGTAGTAAGTTGTTTACAACAGAATGTAAACAGAACTCGATTGCATGAATATTTCGAAATTATTGGGAGAAAACCCAATTGTGAATGTGAGTATCAGAAACTATGCAAATTGCATACATCGCTAGACAGAAGGCAATAAACAGGGGCTCACATGACAGAATTCTCATGCTTTATTCAAAGCTCCGACACGGAGTTTTGCCACTACCCCAAAACCTGATGACGACACTCTTGAAACAGCATTCAAAGCTTTACGATGGAGAGAGTCTTTATTGCATACTTGCAAAGCTCATTACGTTTCTTCTTCATATTACGTCATATTTGGTGAACATCATCGCATAAATTTCAAAGCACCACAGTTTTTGCACTCAAGTGAGTTCATGCACCGTCTATATCTCACGTGGACCACAACTTCTCCCAATAGGTGGAGAAGAATTTTTAATTCAATTTTGTATACTTTTCGTCAATCAAATTCTTCGTGGCATAAATAAATCTACACGACACTTTTCATTTACTCGCCCTCATGCACATGAAAATTCGTAGATAACGAATGGTTAAACCATTGTTGACATGAATCTTTAGGAGGTAAGCATCAATATCAACTCATTACTCGATAGCAGCACCACGTGTGAAAGTGGCGGGTAGAGGAAAACTTTGGACCCGGGAACGGGATCCATGTCTGCAATAGGAGTTTCCAGACCTGTATATACGACCGTGATAATTTGACATGTATGATGAACCTTTCTCCACCATCGTCTCAATTTTGACCGAATTCTACTCGTACCATTTCGATCCAGAGCTGGCCATTGAACACGTCCTATCCTTGTTCCCGCATCGACGGGGAAATGAACGACGTTTGCGTGAACAATTTACAATATCTTTGGACGAGTCCCTCAACGCTAAATCTTTATTTCTCTCACACAGCTTACCTTTCGTTGTTGGGGATATCAATGCCTGTGATACTTGCACAAGCTCCAATCTTGGACACTCTGCTACCGTTAGAAGATGTAAGCAGACCTCGGCCCATTGTCTTACGTTTGACGTACGTCATCTTTGACCAAAAAGACCATTACTGTATCTCATCATTGCATTTGATGACAGTAATATTTTCGTGTATTGCAACTCTCACTGGATTTGGCAGCGTATTTATTATGAGCCTGCAACATACATGCGGATTTTTTTTTTTGACTAGGTAAGTATCCAATTCAAACCATGCAATCGTAACAACGTATCACATATGCCAATTGTACTTATGCCTGACTCGAAGTCACCGATTTTTTTCTATGCTCTAATAATACACTTGCCGTGATGGGCTCCACCAATGGGGTTTATTCTGTATCAAATTTCAGTCCATACTGGAGACATATATAATGGCTTATGTTACGCTGTTTTTTCCTGTAGGCTGGGAAAGGGGAATCCTCATGAACACCCACAAGAGTATGGGTAGTGTCAGATTCACCCAAACAAATTTGGGCATCTAGCGACTAAAACCCCTCCCCGGAGGGCAGGGGTTTGACCCGGTGTGACTCGCGTCACCCGCCGTGTATAAGGAACATAGAACTAGGCAGTCCACCATATTCCACGTTCCTCGTGCACGGTGCAGTGATGCGAGTCACGCCGCCAAAACAATATTCGTTGGATTGGAATAAGGTCCTAGAAGACAGGGGGAAGAAATGATGAGAGAAGAAAGGAGAAAAAAAATGAGAAATAAGCGAAAAAGCGGGAGTCCTGAAGCTATCCAAGATGCCACCCCGGACTCATATGCAAAAAGGCGAACGGAATGGTGAAAAACACACTCAATGAGTGCTGAGGCCGAGGACTGGGTTGGTAAGGTTATCGCGTGCTCCCGGGATACTGTGATTCCTTTTCCCGGGAGACTGGGGCCACGGAGTGCATCTGTAACCCAGGACCAGCGAAGGATTCTCTTTGCGGTTACTTGGATCGGGGAGTCGTTACTCTCCTAAAGTCCCCCTTGCGCGAGCTAATGTTTCACGTATGCTTCTTAATCATATGAACATGAACACATATGTACGCGCCACTCTGAAAATCAGTTCTGATCTTGGTAAATTCTCGCACTATTTCCACTTTTAAGCAAAGTCAATCACTCGACTTGAAGCGACAGATAGTCGTAGATTACTCACTGCAGACTTGACAATTTACAACGTATCGTAGCTTATTTGGGGGCTCAGTTTGAGATCTAAAATCGAGATTATTCGTTGAGAAAATTGACGATCACTTGATTGATTCAGGAAACAAACTTTTAGCTAAATCTAAGAACGTATAAATTTCTGTTTGAATCTAATGCTATTTATGGACTATTTTTTTCTCTGGTTTACATTCAGAAACAACCGGTTTCGGACATCTATATATGTCCCTCTTCAGGTTAATTATTGTCCAATCTCAAGATGTAAACCAGAGAAATAAATAGTCTACAGATGGCATTAGATTCAAACAGAAAATTATCCTGTTATGGGACATTAGAGCCAAAAACGGAACCTAAAGACGTATGTTTTTTCAAAAGTAGCTTCTGTTCCATCGTATTTAGACTCCGTGAGACTCGTGGCATTCGAACCATAAAGCTATGGAAAGATGAGATTGAGATGCTTGGAGGGTTGGAAGTGCGTTAGCGAACTGCAGCCCAGATCAGTTTTTGTAATGCATGAGAACGGGAGCGCGCTGAAATCATGGCCACAACGTTACTGACTGTCTGTCAGGTTTTTGTGAAGATTTAATTGATCATACTCAGTATCTTCACGATTAACCTTAGCACTACAGAAAGTTCTTGGGCTATACCGGTGGGACCTATCTAGCCCTCAGCCATCAGTACTTGTTCAGACATGATAAACTGGACATTCTGAGTTTGAAAACGAGGGTCTTGAGCGAAATAGTACTAATCGTAGCAAGGCCGTGTTAGTTTCCGCGGTAGAAACTATGTTTTCATGATCTGAGCTTCGGAAAGAGTAGAAATCAGCGCTCGAAAGCAGGAACCTACCCCCGTGTGTGCATCGGAGTCAATTTTTCCTTTTTGGCGTTGAATAGTATCTCGTATCACCGTCACGGTGAGCCGGAAGGGCGAAAAAGGTCAAGTTGCGTGAACGTCAGGAATTCCTCTGGAGTATGTTTCGGGATCACCTCGACATCATTTCCCAACAGAAACGAAAATATTTCATCGGGGGTTTTTCAAATGAAGTCAACTTCTCCATTTATTGCCGCATTTTTCGGAATTATGATTTCGCTCCATAGTTCTGTATCGTAAATTCGGCCTCCAGAAATCAGGTGATTACATGAATTCGACGTGAGAAGGTCTAGTTTTTCGAATTACGGAGTCAGAATTAGACCCAAAAGGTGCCCAGGCCGTTGGAGTCTCAGTAAAGGTGAAGGATTTCGATTTAAATGAATGAATCTCTTGGGAACGACGAAGATTATTTCTGGTCATCACTAGTGCGGACCTTCACGTTTTTTCTTTGGAGAATCAAATAAACGTCTATGTATTCTTATCCAACTTCTTGATTTTCCTATCTAAAAAGGGTTTTCGGAGGCCTGAGAGGAACATCCCCTGTGAGCAACTGGCGTACTGATACTAAAATGTCTTTTTCTCAACAAAAGAAGGTTTGTCAATCACTCTGAGAATTCCAATGTCTGTTTGCTACATTTTCTTGTGTCAATTCCAGCTTATACACAGAACTCCTTGATTCCAGCGTCAGTTTCAGCTCGTCAGGGATCATGATTATCGACTGCATCCGGGCGCGAATTTGAATAATAGGAAGCAGTGCATTCTGTATGCCCTTAACCAATGACATAGTACGCTTCAACACAGGACTAGTATAATTAACAGATGAATTTCGACCCTCCCTACGATTACCAGGAACGGTATTCATACATTTCGAGTGAATTTTTCTCAAAAATCGAGGTTCTTCACCTTTACCCAGACTCCCGCGTAGAAATAGATTCTATTGGCAATATATTGGCGCATTATTGGCCATTGCTCTGGCCAATATATTGGCCATATATTGGAAAAGCAATTCCCAATATAGCGCCAATATTGCGGCAAAGAGCACTATCCAATATTGCGCCAATATATGGCTGAATATAAAAGAAAATTCTAAGTAGCACATTGTCACTTCAAAAGAGCGCTCCTTTCAACATTTTCATAGATTTTAATTTTGGTACTTGTCATACCATACGTGACTGCATGACTGCATTTATCTCGATTGGTCCTCAGAATCTCGTCGAGCAACACGGACATCTCTGCGCCTGCAAAACACAATGCAACCACAAAGCATCAATTTTCTCAAATTTTGGATCATGCTCGGGATCGTGCATGATTGGAATAACGCGCGCGACAAGGCGGAGAACAGCACGAGGAACTCGTTAATCGATTCGTGACATTACTTGAGGGTTGAGGCGGCCCGGTGGCCCGCATTCTCAAAAATATAAAACGAAATTGATCAGAGTATGTTTTACAAAACACAAGAGGTTATGAGGATCTGATTGTATTCATGAATTCCGCGGATGAATTATTGAAGTTACTTATCTGACTTCTCGGTCGCAATAGTTTCTCATTTCCAACCCCGACATCAGCGTACGAGTCGATTTTCTATGATACAGCTACGGCCAATCAGTTTTTATGAATTTTTGAGAGTCCGAGGGATGCAGCAAAATTTCTCGGCGCGAGGTCGAGCAGACTAACTATTATGCATGTTTGTTTACACGACGATCAACGTGCTCTAGTCTGCTCGACCTCGCGCCGAGAAATTTTGCTGCATCCCTCGGGCTCTCAAAAATTCATAAAAACTGATTGATCGTAGCTGTATCATAGAAAATCGACTCGTACGCTGATGTCGGGGTTGGAAATGAAAAATTATTGCGACCGAGAAGTCAGATAAGTAACTTCATTTCATCCGCGGAATTCATGAATATAATCAGATCCTCATAACCTCTAGTGTTTTGTAAAACATACTCTGATCAATTCCGTTTTATATTTTTGAGAATGCGCTGCCACCCGGCCGCCTCAACCCTCAAGTAATGTCACGAATCGATTAACGAGTTCCTCGTGCTTTTCTTCGCCTTGTCGCGCGCGTTATTCCAATCATGCACGATCCCGAGCATGATCCAAAATTTGAGAAAATTGATGCTTTGTGGTTGCATTGTGTTTTGCAGGCGCAGAGATGTCCGTGTTGCTCGACGAGATTCTGAGGACCAATCGAGATAAATGCAGTCATGCAGTCACGTATGGTATGACAAGTACCAAAATTAAAATCTATGAAAATGTTGAAAGGAGCGCTCTTTTGAAGTGACAATGTGCCACTTAGAATTTTCTTTTATATTTAGCCATATATTGGCGCAATATTGGATAGTGCTCTTTGCCGCAATATTGGCGCTATATTGGGAATTGCTTTTCCAATATATGGCCAATATATTGGCCAGAGCAATGGCCAATATTGCGCCAATATATTGCCAATAGAATCTATTTTTACGCGGGCTTTAACGGCCTGTGCACCTTTTGGGCCTAATAATGACTCCATAATTCGAAAGAATAGACCTTTCCACGTCGAATTCATGTAATCTCCTGATTTTCAGAGGCCGGAGATGAGATACATAACCGTAGAGCGAAATCATAATTTCGAAAAATGCGGCAAAAAATGGAGAAATCGACTTTATTTGAAAAACCCTCGATGGAATATTTTCGTTTTTGTTGGAAAATGATGTCGAGGTGATCCCGAGACATACCTCAGAGGAATTCTTGACGTTCACGCAACTTGACCTATTTCGTCCTTCCGGCTCACCGTGCCGTGTGATGATGGCTTTCCACCACAAGAGGAATGGGAAGCAGATTTTCTAGGTGCCATTGATAATACTCGAAATCAATGACCCCGATGTTTTGTTTTGATTCGTATCAATAGGGTATCTGATTTATTTGACCCTGTTCAGTGCAGATTGCAATTTTCAGTTCTAGGTTCAAAAGAATCGTGATTCCTGAAAGAAAAAAACCACTCGGTGATATTGGTCTCTTTGGTCTAAATGACGTAAGGGTAACACTGACAATCCATCATGGAACTCTTAGGTGAGAGAGTGTACTACATATTGAGATATAACGTGCGTGGAAAGTATGAGAAAATGTTCGATCAGAAAATATACGGCCTTCCGCTTATTTCCAAAAATTACCAACCTAATTATGCCGCGTTCGAAGTTAATATTGAGGTTCTCGTAATGAAAATTAGTCCGCACTTTTCGCTTGCAAGCCCATTTCGTGCATTAGACAACATGTGCCCAAAATGGGCTGCCACGCTCGGTCCGGGGTTTTAACTGATCAGTTCAATATACTGATTTTTCCGATTTTTCGGTGTTGCTCATATCCACCATGCGCCAATCATAACATGTTCATGAGAGTTGAGATGTCAAGTGGGTTTGCCATACTTGATAGCACGAATTTTTTTAGGTTGTGCAGCCTTTTAGACCAAATATTTTGCGTGGTAATCTTGACGATCCAAATAGCCGATGTCATGTTGTTGGCCCTTCAGTACTGTTATGTAAGTCATGTATCTTTCACGTTGGGATCTATAGTCGTCAATCTGAGATAAGCATTCGCAGATATGGGGCACTGCGATTGCCTTGGTAAAATATGGATAGTTCGACGAAACATTCAATTTTCTGCGTACTCTACTCATCTGATCCACGCGCGAGTTATCTGGATATTGTGAGCCCCCCAGGGTCATAAAATATGACTCGACAAAGATGAGTCAATCGATATTTTTGGGCTGAAACGATTCTTAGTACATCCAAATCACGAATTTATGGATGAATTCAGCACTTACCGGTGCACACCCGGTGTTTATTTTTACCTTTCAGATCGTATATCTCAGAAGGCACGAGCATGAAAATCGCTCCAAAAACACGACGATTTCTTTGTCTTCCCTTAAAGTAATCGGAAATGGGTGAATATCAAGTGTGCTCCTCGCAGGAGCCGCTTGGATGACCAAACTCTGAGCGTACTTCTGTTTTGCAAGAAAAACATTTTCCACCTCAATTCGCATTTCTCGGATAAGGCTTCGATATTATTCATCCATACAAAACGCGTGGGAATATTTGTCTGACTCCTACAAACAAAGTGCCGGCGAGCGAATGAGTGTGCGAACCTCTATATGGACCTGATATCTCAAAGAAGTCTAAGAAGAAAATACGTGAATTGGTCGGAAAATCAGTATATTTTGCACATTTGTGAACCGATAGCTGGACGGAATTTCTTGAGTGTGATGATCGCTTTTGAACCTTTCAAATCATCAAAGAGGAGAACCTCTCCCAACTTTGTCTCATACTCGAGCGATCTCAACTATCATCTCTCTTGGGCCCCATGTTAGAATGCTCATACAGGCGTTGTTGAGAACGTGTCTATATCGATGCTGGTCTGAGACTCAACACCATATTTTTGATACTCGGTGTTACAGATTCTGATTTTCTAATTTCTTAGTCGAACAATCCATACCACAATTCAAATGAAATTTCCAGCCGAAAGTAGAATATTTTGATAAAAATACGTTTATCCCTGCTAAAGATGGCACTCCATCTAATTTCGACTTACGCATTATGAAAAAGCAGACAACTCTACGCTAGGAACTTGTACAATGGAATCTGTCTGAATCGAGCACTTTCGTTACAGAAGAAAACGCCCAACATAGACAAGTGTCCAATGTACAGGAGGGATTTAAAATGTGAAAAGTGCTCTTGGTTCCACCTTGGATTGTCCAATTTAGACAGGTTTTGCACAGTTGCCTAATATATAGAGTATCCAATGTAACAAGTTTTACTGTATTGAGATAAGTGTACCCAACCTACTCCCTGTACTCAACGTGCCTCCATATGCCAATCTCGGGAATGGGCTCTCGTTGACCTCGCCGCAATTTTCCTTGGTTTGTCATATTAGAATGTGAGAAAATAAGTGATTCGGATCAATCCTGATCGGTTTCTGTGTCTTGGAGGATTTAGAGTAAAATTCGCATTTATTGCTTTTGCACAGCTAAAAAAAACACCGAGAAAGGAATGTTGAGTGGAACTGGTGTCAACAATTTTTTATTTGACCAATCTCAACATAACTTAAGGCCATTCCGGAGTCTTCGCCTGAACCACAACCCGACACGCACCGGGGTCTAGCGACCCAGGAATTTTTTTTCTGCAAAAATATCGTGTAGTAGAGAAACATATCAAATCGAGACGTTCACTACGCCAGAATGTAGATATTCGTCCATAGAAATTTGTTCACTTATGTCTAAAACTCATTCTGCGGCGCTGACAGTCCGCAACTCAAACAAACGTCAGAACTTTCTGGAACAATTATAGCATCGATGCGAGGGTGGGCCCGAACACTATGCAGGCTACAAAAATCGATGTTGACACTAACAGATGACCATTCTAGACTCTTGAAAGTCCAATGGATGTATTTTGAGCTTCATCCGACTCTGAGAGTGTAAGTAGGACGTGTGATGACTTCTGCAGCTTTTGAAACATGCAAAGACATAGTCATACAGGTAAAAACTTTTGACTTAATTCGCAAACTAAGCTACCACAAGATTTTCGTGGATGCCGCGTCAGAATCCGGAGTCATTTCAGCCCTAAGACATCAATTTCCGGACATGAATTTGAAAAATCATGATTTTCCGAGTTTGCCCGAAACTGATCATCTAAGATACTCAGTTTGACCTCCACTGCGTGTTTTTTCAGTCACTAAATCCGAATTCGAGAAAGTTCGGACGTAGCAGATAGGGTCTCGGACATAAACTTGGATAATCATTTCACGAGGTTTTTGGAGTTGAGAGTTTCACTGTATTACCTATCGGTTTTCAGAGATACTGAAACCGAATCGAAGACCGAATGTAGCCCCAAATGAATAGAACTAAACATAACCTCGGAATGGTGACCATGAATCGACGAACAAGTCCTGTCAGGGGATTGACCGTTCCCAAAACCTACAACAGCAGTTGAACTCGCAAGTATCTGGAGTTCCGATACAGTAAATTTGTCGGGAGGTGAACCGATCTCAGAACGTATGAGGCCGAAACATTCGCTGAATTCCCGAACCACAGAATATGTCAAGGGATGGATCACTCTCATCGAACCCGTGGTCTGCTAACAAGGAAGTATACCGGAGGATGAACCAATCTCAAAATCTTGGGAAGCAATCAAACTCGCGATTGCCCAAACCAGGGGAACTATGTCAGGGTGTGAGCCAATTCCAAACCTTTGGAAGGCAATCAAATACGCAAATACCCGAATGCTCGGAGTAGATATCTCTCTGGGAAGAAACGAATCCCAAAACCTCGGAAGGCCGAGGTTTTGGGATTCGTTCCTCCCCAGGCAATTGGCCTCGCAATCACTTGAAGCAGGAACTATGCCAGGATATGAGACTATCCCAAAACTTATGAAGACAATCGAACCTGCAAACGCCCGAACCAGGAACCATGCAGAGGATGAAACTACCCCAAAATCTGAGGGAGGAATCGAACCCGTGAACGGTGGTGACCATGAGACAAACAAGTCCTGTTAGGGGATTGACTGTTTTCCCAAAACCTACAACAACAGCCGATTTAGCGAATATCTCGGAGTTCAACTCAGTCTATTTGTCGGATGGTGAACCGATCTCCGAACGTAGGAGGGCAAAGCATTCGCCGAAAGCCCGAACCACAGAATATGTTAGGGGATGAATCACTCTCGAAAGCTAATGAGGCAATGAAACCCGCGGATCCGCCAACAAGGAACTATAGCAGGGGATGAACCAGTCTCAAAACCTTGGGAAGCAACCAAATCCGCGAAACCTTGAACAAGGGACTATGTCAGTTGATGGATCAATTTCGGATTTAAGGGAAGCAATCAAACTCGCCAATGTCCAGCGAGGCAATAAAATTGTCTAGCTGCGCCGCAATTGCCCAGACGAGGAGATTCATGTCAGGGTATGAGCCAATCTCAAACCTTGGGAAGGCAATCCAATCCGCAGATACCCGAATGCTCGAAATAGATATCTCACGGGGAAGAATCGCATCCCAAAACCTCGGCCTCCCGAGGTTTTGGGATTCGTTCCTTCCCAGGCAATCAGCATGTCAATGAAATAAGGATCAAATTCTCCTATAACTGATCCACAGTGGAGACTAGGAACAATTTTTGTTGATTCTGAGTGGGATAACCCCCGCGAATTTTGGATACTTCTTCTACTGATTGAACTCTTCAATGATCATCATCATTTGTAAATTCGATAGCTTCGTTTTTCATGCTAGGTTATTTTGGATTCCTCTTTTACTGATTGAACTCTCCGACAATCACCATCACTTGGGTATTCGATAGCTTTATTTCCCATGCCAGGTCCAGACTCTTACCGCCATAATCCTTGATTGAATAAAGGAGTTGCTTTTGCCAATCCTAGCGATAGTGTTAATAAATGAGCCGAATCTACTCCATTTGGTCCAGGCAGCTGGCAGTGAGGAACCTCATCCTCATCCTTTGATTCTTTGTAAACTCTGATCCACTTATCTTATTGAAGAGGGATAATCCGGATGAGAAACAACTAGAGCTTACACAAGAAATGAAGAGGCTCCTGGTTTCCTCTGATCCAGACACTGACTCCTCTGATGACAGAGTCTAGATCTTCTCCGTCACAAGTCTAACGTCCAGACATGAATGTAAATAAGAATTCTAGCACGATTTCAAAGCTCTGATAAGATACCGTAGTTTAGGGTTCACGTTTGTTGTTTATGTGATGATATGAAAGGCTCGTGAGGCACTTGTAGAGATTTATTGGTGAATGTATATCCTAGAGATTGCGAGGAGTTACTATAGTATCATCTAGTATTCCAGTCGAATATTTTTAAGGTCCAATAACATACACATACGAATCACATTTCAAACGATAATGAAAAATCAGCCTCTCGAACCTCTTCCGAGAGACTGTATTCCTCGAGACTCATTCCGTTTACTTAAGAGAATGCAACGACTGTTCTGACGCTTGGGATTCAGACAGCTATTCCAAATTTTCAAAATAATATTTTTGTACCATTTGAATTCGATGATACTCCTTAGAGATAAATTTTGTAACTCTCATCGATCGATGATTAAAGAGAATGAGATAGATACTTCAAGATCTCATTTGGGTCCCAAATCTCATATCTCATTCTCTTTCATCATCGATCGATGAGAGTTACAAAATTTATCTCTAAGGAGTATCATCGAATTCAAATGGTACAAAAATATTATTTTGAAAATTTGGAATAGCTGTCTGAATCCCAAGCGTCAGAACAGTCGTTGCATTCTCTTAAGTAAACGGAATGAGTCTCGAGGAATACAGTCTCTCGGAAGAGGTTCGAGAGGCTGATTTTTCATTATCGTTCGAAATGTGATTCGTATGTGTATGTTATTGGACCTTAAAAATATTCGACTGGAATACTAGATGATACTATAGTAACTCCTCGCAATCTCTAGGATATACATTCACCAATAAATCTCTACAAGTGCCTCACGAGCCTTTCATATCATCACATAAACAACAAACGTGAACCCTAAACTACGGTATCTTATCAGAGCTTTGAAATCGTGCTAGAATTCTTATTTACATTCATGTCTGGATGTTAGACTTGTGACGGAGAAGATCTAGACTCTGTCATCAGAGGAGTCAGTGTCTGGATCAGAGGAAACCAGGAGCCTCTTCATTTCTTGTGTAAGCTCTAGTTGTTTCTCATCCGGATTATCCCTCTTCAATAAGATAAGTGGATCAGAGTTTACAAAGAATCAAAGGATGAGGATGAGGTTCCTCACTGCCAGCTGCCTGGACCAAATGGAGTAGATTCGGCTCATTTATTAACACTATCGCTAGGATTGGCAAAAGCAACTCCTTTATTCAATCAAGGATTATGGCGGTAAGAGTCTGGACCTGGCATGGGAAATAAAGCTATCGAATACCCAAGTGATGGTGATTGTCGGAGAGTTCAATCAGTAAAAGAGGAATCCAAAATAACCTAGCATGAAAAACGAAGCTATCGAATTTACAAATGATGATGATCATTGAAGAGTTCAATCAGTAGAAGAAGTATCCAAAATTCGCGGGGGTTATCCCACTCAGAATCAACAAAAATTGTTCCTAGTCTCCACTGTGGATCAGTTATAGGAGAATTTGATCCTTATTTCATTGACATGCTGATTGCCTGGGAAGGAACGAATCCCAAAACCTCGGGAGGCCGAGGTTTTGGGATGCGATTCTTCCCCGTGAGATATCTATTTCGAGCATTCGGGTATCTGCGGATTGGATTGCCTTCCCAAGGTTTGAGATTGGCTCATACCCTGACATGAATCTCCTCGTCTGGGCAATTGCGGCGCAGCTAGACAATTTTATTGCCTCGCTGGACATTGGCGAGTTTGATTGCTTCCCTTAAATCCGAAATTGATCCATCAACTGACATAGTCCCTTGTTCAAGGTTTCGCGGATTTGGTTGCTTCCCAAGGTTTTGAGACTGGTTCATCCCCTGCTATAGTTCCTTGTTGGCGGATCCGCGGGTTTCATTGCCTCATTAGCTTTCGAGAGTGATTCATCCCCTAACATATTCTGTGGTTCGGGCTTTCGGCGAATGCTTTGCCCTCCTACGTTCGGAGATCGGTTCACCATCCGACAAATAGACTGAGTTGAACTCCGAGATATTCGCTAAATCGGCTGTTGTTGTAGGTTTTGGGAAAACAGTCAATCCCCTAACAGGACTTGTTTGTCTCATGGTCACCACCGTTCACGGGTTCGATTCCTCCCTCAGATTTTGGGGTAGTTTCATCCTCTGCATGGTTCCTGGTTCGGGCGTTTGCAGGTTCGATTGTCTTCATAAGTTTTGGGATAGTCTCATATCCTGGCATAGTTCCTGCTTCAAGTGATTGCGAGGCCAATTGCCTGGGGAGGAACGAATCCCAAAACCTCGGCCTTCCGAGGTTTTGGGATTCGTTTCTTCCCAGAGAGATATCTACTCCGAGCATTCGGGTATTTGCGTATTTGATTGCCTTCCAAAGGTTTGGAATTGGCTCACACCCTGACATAGTTCCCCTGGTTTGGGCAATCGCGAGTTTGATTGCTTCCCAAGATTTTGAGATTGGTTCATCCTCCGGTATACTTCCTTGTTAGCAGACCACGGGTTCGATGAGAGTGATCCATCCCTTGACATATTCTGTGGTTCGGGAATTCAGCGAATGTTTCGGCCTCATACGTTCTGAGATCGGTTCACCTCCCGACAAATTTACTGTATCGGAACTCCAGATACTTGCGAGTTCAACTGCTGTTGTAGGTTTTGGGAACGGTCAATCCCCTGACAGGACTTGTTCGTCGATTCATGGTCACCATTCCGAGGTTATGTTTAGTTCTATTCATTTGGGGCTACATTCGGTCTTCGATTCGGTTTCAGTATCTCTGAAAACCGATAGGTAATACAGTGAAACTCTCAACTCCAAAAACCTCGTGAAATGATTATCCAAGTTTATGTCCGAGACCCTATCTGCTACGTCCGAACTTTCTCGAATTCGGATTTAGTGACTGAAAAAACACGCAGTGGAGGTCAAACTGAGTATCTTAGATGATCAGTTTCGGGCAAACTCGGAAAATCATGATTTTTCAAATTCATGTCCGGAAGTTGATGTCTTAGGGCTGAAATGACTCCGGATTCTGACGCGGCATCCACGAAAATCTTGTGGTAGCTTAGTTTGCGAATTAAGTCAAAAGTTTTTACCTGTATGACTATGTCTTTGCATGTTTCAAAAGCTGCAGAAGTCATCACACGTCCTACTTACACTCTCAGAGTCGGATGAAGCTCAAAATACACCCATTGGACTTTCAAGAGTCTAGAATGGTCATCTGTTAGTGTCAACATCGATTTTTGTAGCCTGCATAGTGTTCGGGCCCACCCTCGCATCGATGTTACAATGGTCACAGAAAGTTATGACGTTTGTTTGAGTTGCGGGCTGTCAGCGTCGCTGAACGAGTTTCGGGGGTAAGTGATCAAATTTTGATGAATAGTTATCCAAAATCTACTTTTCAAAATTTCAAAACCCCCATTTGGAGCTACTTCCCGAGCAAAATACGGTGATTGTTCGAAAACATGAGGGCAAGCATAGGAGTGTAACCCAACATGCCCCCGTGTGATTGTCTTCAAAGGACGTGCAGCATCCCTTCTCATCATTCGGAAAGTGTTACGCACGTCAATATCAGCCGGAAATAGTGATTTGGATCGATGATACAGCTTTAAATATGGTTGCACGCTGATATGCCGACTTTATGCACTCTACCGCCGATTTACATTGTTTTGAAGAATGAAGGCATATAGCGTACGTCCTCTTAGACTCGCGAATATTCACTTTTTGGAAAAATTTTGATAGCTTAGTTCTGGTTGGTCAAAATTAATTATATCTGAGCCCGGCGATCTTCAAATATATATCCAAGCTAGAGAGTGCCATCAAGGGCAAGGAAATTACGTATTTTATTCGAAATATTTTCCTTTCCCGCTAAATATTACATTTGAAACCATTATCTTACCATTAAATCAAAGGATCGTGTCTCGGGGTGTTTGAATATCGACACTCCAGACCCCAAACATTTTCATGTCCCTCAATATAAAAATTGTGGTGCTGGAGCCCAGAATAGCATCGAGATAGATCTTTGCACATAATCGGTATCAGATTCCTGCAGAGAAGAGGTGAAGAATACCGAACAGACCCTACCGTAAAAATCGTGCACACGACTGTTTTTGGATTACATACATCATGCTAGAAGCGAAGTTCCTCGCGTGTGTGCTATTCGTTTTAAAATTTAACTCTCAAGACATCCGAAAATTCAATGTTCGGGAGAATTACCCATTTATGAAGTTTACGCACAGCAATCGCAGCGCTTATTATCCGCAAATGCTTACACCGGATTAGTGACTTCGAATCCCAGCTTCAAAGTTGTCACTCGATTGTTTGACCTTTCGAACTGTTGCAGATAATATATAGCAATGCCCCAGTGCCGAGGAAGTTTTTTGCTGCAGGCATCACACTAGGCATATACGTCGTTCTAATGCTCGTGAATTATCTTGGACAAAGAATTATCAGTTTCAGCGAGGCTGTATTCATTTCCATGTAAGAGCTTCGATCACAAAATTCATCATTGAGGTGTGCTACAAACCTTGTAATCATCATTAACATAGATGTTCTTGTGATTGGTATCGAGCCTCGCCGAAAAACCGCAAGCGCATCTTGTTCATCATGCAGAATTCACAACGCCCGTGTACTCTGACGTCTGGTAAAATTTCGACTCTATCGATGGAATCGTTTTCAGAGGTGATATACCATGCATTGATTTTGAAGAAATGTTTGGAAAATACAGCTGCACAATTTGTTTGCAGCTGATGAAATTGTCGACTAGTTATTTCACAGCCTTAGCATCGATGAATTCGATCACCACTCCTCAACCCTGCCATGAGCTGAGCTCATGAACATAATCTCCTATCAAGTTCACTCGTCACGCACTCAAGACAGTCTCTAGAAGAGTAAAGGGTTCGTATACCCAATAGCTTGATTGAATTCTTCGTTTACTTTGATATTGCAAAATATACATGTGGTCTAACAGCAGCACCAGTGGAAAAAAGAGTCGTGCAAATAATTGCACACCACAATCAGTAAACTCTGGGTTCTTTTTACAGACATTTCCGTACGAAGATAACCGTGGAAACTCATGTGGGACTTCTGAGACCAGCGTCTTGCGATGTATTGGCACCTGCACTGGAAAACAATCCTTGAAAGTCGGGAACAGTATTGGAGCTCAAAAAATCACCTACGCCGTAACAACGATGAAAAATCATCTTTCATGATACTGTGTTGAGATTTAAGTACCTACTCATCAGAAACTTCTGAATCTACTAGACACGAAATCAAAATTTTACGAACCTAATGGATTTCTCAATACAATCTGAATGTATCTCTACTCATCAAAAGTATACCCCTGTTCGAGTAATGTTCACGTCTTCGAAGAATGGCCTGTTTATTGCGGTTGGGAAGTTACATTTCCTATGATTTTGTCCGTCAAGTTATAGCTCCCCCGTGAACTAAGTCTTGCAGGTTTTAATATCACCAATCTTGGACTTTATTTGCCGGGTCTCTATCTACTCGCTCTACTGGAATTCTTCGAAGGAGCTACATGACCCGAGACGTAACCTCGGGCTGTACCCAAGGGCAAAAAGGAGCAGCTTTATGGTTTCACACCGGATAAGCTAAGCACTCACTATGCGGGGATCTGCGTCTCGTCTCGAGAGAATATTGAAGAAACAAGCTCCAGATCCAAGTCTACGAATTTCAATGAGATGGTCCTTGCCATCAAACATTTCCCCTCACAGACCTGTCGGGTAGATGGGGTCGCTCAGAATGTGATTGCGAACGATTTTCTGGACATAGGTGATCTTATCGCACATATTCAATATTATATTGCCTAAATACTAGTTTTACTGCAGATACGCACTTTCTAATTTTTTATACTCCATTGTGATTTCGTAAACACTAGACGGGGCTCTACCTGAAGGTGGAATAAACCAATAAAAGCGTATAAACAATAATACGGCTCTCAGATTCATTGCATGCAGCCGCAACCTGAAAGTACGCCGGTGCATGTCTGGTTGCGGTTAAGCACGTTGAAAATTGTTGAGGTAGACCAAAGTTATTGAGAAAATGGCTTAATGGGGGCAAGTTGGGTAGACTTACCTTACTTTTGATAGATAATTTTATATCTTTTTGATAACTGTGCGGAAAAGTGTAAGAATCGTACTATTTTACTCATGAATACATCTTTGAGGTCGAATGAGCTTGGCGTTAACATCCCGCAATAAATAAATACTGACATTGTAGGGCTACGATCATAATACGACCGTAGTACGATCGTAGAACTACGATCGAAGAGCTACAACCGTATTGACACGGCCGTACGACCATAGCGCTATTGTCGTACTACGGCCGTATCACGCTTTTTTTCTACCAAGGCCAAAACAATTTTTTAATGCTCCGTTTTCAATGCTTTAGGTATTCAAGGGTTGATCTTGCGACGCTTTTGCCAATTCTCGCAAGGAATAGAAGTTGTGTTCCTAAGGCATTGTTCATCAAGTCCAGTGTCCCATTCTTAGCATGACAAGGTTTTGAGAAATCCACAACTTTTAAAGTATCACGACAATAGGAAGGTTCTCCCGGAGAGAGTAACGGACGTCAGTAACAATTCTTGATCTCAATTCGAACGATAAAAGGGAGTCAACACACTCAACACACGCATATAAAGTTAAAGACCCTGCGTATGAGGCAACAATGACAATTTGATGGCTTTATACTAGAAATCACAAGCTGAATAGTTTTTTATTGTTGATTCTAGTCACGAAGATAGTAGTGAAAAGGATCAATGGTAGTACAATTTATGTACATATATCAAGTTTTTCCCTCCCTTCCAACTCATTCCAGAGTTAAAAAGGAGACAGAGTCACGTATGGAAATAATGTAAACGGATTCTCGAGGGAAAATATAGAATTAGTCTCAAATATCACACCTATTACGAGGGTCTGGGTTCTTGACCCTATATACAATTTACCAATGATAGGTCTCTACGGAAATTGATTCCTGTTTAAAATTAAAATCAGTCTCCTGATATTATTGATATTTACACCACAGACAATGCTGTGCAAGCTATCCACAATTCAGTTTCAATTAAACTTTTGATTATACATACAAATGATAAAGTCAAATGTTTGAAACAATCAGTAATGATCAGTGCGGTATTGTCATAGAATCCATAACAAAACTCATTGTTATTTATCTATATGAGTTGATTATTTGGTGTCATCGATCTTGAAGGACGGCAAAAACCTACAAAATAACTCATTGTTATTTATCCGTTCTAATCATTCCCCTGAATTTATGTGAAGAGCGATAAAAATGTGATTGTTTTCAGTAGTTTGTTCGAATATTTCCTTGGCAAACTAGTTATTTGATGAACAAATCAGTGGATGTTTGTTTTGGGAATAACATTGACTACTCAAAAACTAGCTGTCGTGCTGTTGGAACCTATTCAGAAACAATTCTGAGATTCAACATGATGAACCAAATACTGTCTGATGTAACCAGATTCCACATGATTGACATGGATAATAACATATACGGGAGGGTTGTTGAATTCGTTCTGAAAATAGTTGGATTATGGCCACGCCAGTCTGTTCTTACTCGGCGGCTCATATTATGTCTCCATCAACTCTCTCTTATTTCTTTCAACATACCACTCGTGAGTTAAAACCACGATCTATATTATGTGCAGTAGGCCATTGGCGGAATTTGATTGGGATCAACAAACTGATTTTTGTAGGGTATATTTCTTATACAGGTGTGGGGTCATGATTATGATCTGATGGTTGAAAGTTTAGTGAGTCTTTGTCTCGTCAGCGGCTACTCACTTGAATTTCTGATCATTTCTGCCTACGTCCCAAAGGTATCTACATAATACCTGGCCAAAAACCAATGATTGAGCATTTACACTCAGAATACTTATCATGGAATTTCTCACTATCCTAAACAGCTTATGCAGTTGCAGATAGAAATATCGAAAAACTGGAAGAATCTCACTAGTCGGAATGAAAAGGACTCTTTTATGGAATTTGCAAATCATGGGTGGCTCTTGATTTCAGCAGGAATTGGTATGATAATATATTACAATATAATCTCAAAAAATGCACAGAATAGTTGAACACAGGGCCTCACAATGAACGGTACGCCTAAACACATTATAAATTAAAGCGAAGAACTCCTCTGAGACTATTTTGGGACTTATGTGCACCATTCTTTCACAACAATTGAAATCGCGAACTGAGCCTTTCTGAAGGAATGTCATTTGAGACATTTCTCCACAGGGGCTCGAGAAAGCTTGAAAGATATGAGTCGTTCCTCGTTAAGTAAATACTTCACTTCCTAGTCTAGTTTCTTCAAATTTTTTGTTTCTCTGGGTCCTTGTGAGGCTCTGGTTGTGGATGGAGCCCTAAAAATTCTTCACAAGCACAAAACTTGGCACAAAGAAGAAATGTTCTAAGCTTTCAATTGAGATCGTTTGAAGATTACGTCAAAAAACTCCTTGAGTGCTGCCGTAGTATCACATTTTGGGAAAAAGCATACTGATATGGACGTGCCTGCAACAATCCCTCCCTCCTTCCTGCTCCAAAAAATTTTACAATTCCGAGACCGTATCCCTGTGTATGAAAAGACGGATATGTATTCAAAACGACATGTGATTTTTTCAGTCATTTTACATGGGTATTAACAAATCCCACGTTCAAACGAGTTGAAAAAGATCGTCAAAGGAGTAGGAAACAGCTTGGTGACCACTTTTCAGATTAGTCAAGAGCTTTCCTGTGCCAACGTGTTCCCATATTATTTTGTCTCTCTTATTAGTCGCATATGCAGTTTCTACTGAAATGAATACTTACTGGGTGCATTTTGACGAAGAAGCACAAGAACTATAAATGATTGAAGCAGAAAGGGAGTTAAGTCCTCATATCTTTGGTATCTTCCCCATGTAACCCCACTCTGCCCTTTTCTAAGAAACGCTATTCTCACATTTTGTCCGTAATATCAGGAGAGAACGGATTTTAGTTGATTTACATGATACTAGCTAATTTTTATAGCAGTGGTCTACAAAAATATTACTGGCCTCTAGATTTTTCATGCCATATTGCTGCCCAGGGAGGATCATTTGTATCCCAAAAAATATAATGATCAGTACTACCCAGTAGTTTACGCATCCTTCAGAGACTTTATCGAGCTCGAAATTCTTCAAAAACTCTCACAACAATCAATGTCAAATCATGCTTAACTTCCAACGAATCGGCTATTACTTTAGCATCCGTAATACCTAAGAAGTCTAGAATGACAGTATCTGGAATCACTTTGATCCACATAAAACCACTCAAAACACAAGTCGTATTGCGTTTTGAATACATTTCTACCCGGTTGACCCAACAAAGCCCGATTCCGGAATTTTTTAGTTTTTGAGGGGGTGGGGGGCAGTTTGATCGGAGGAAATATCACATAAAATCGGTTCTTTTCAGAGCGTAACACTAATTTGAGCACTCAGAACATCCATTTTTCGTACTTATGAAGGATTTTCAGGGCTCTATTCACAACCAGAGCTTCACAAGGATCCAGAAAAACAAAGGGTATTATGAAAACTAGACTTAGAAAGTGAAGTAACTTGTTTTAGAGATCTTACTCAACGAGGACTGATCCATATTTTTCAAACTTTCTCGGACCCAAAATAATCTCAGTGGGGCTTGTCACCTTGATTTGGGATGCGCTCAGGCGTACCATGTATGGTATTATTATCCGAGGACGAGTAAAGTTTTGTCAAATGTTATGTAAAAATATAAGTGCCATCATCCTGCAATCAAATCATCTACAATAATCTCATATAAAAATGTTGATGAGCCATGCAGCGAGTGCGTGGTGTCCTCGGAGTGAATATAACATTCCTGGGGAAAGATCTTTTGATAGAGCTGGAAGCTTTTGTTTCAAAGAAATACAACTTTTCAATGGGAAGCGGCAATCACTCTTTTTTTTCTTTTTCTTTTTTTTATTCGAATCATTGAGGCCTTGAAGGCCTCTATAGGTTTATTGTGTGGTGGTACTATGTTGACTCAATCTGTGTACTGTGTTACGACTAGCGCAAGCTGTGTTCTATTCCTGATACTCGTGGTTGATACGGAAAACTTCCCGGTACAGCCCATTAGAGATGGCCACTGTGCCCTCCAGGTTTATCCGGGCCCTCCCGACAACTACTTCCAGATCCTACTCTCATGCATCAGACGATTTGTTCAGATACTCTGAGAAGCACCTGAACCCTTTATTCAAGGCCTTTAGTGACCCTTTATTCAAGGCATCAACGGGTGAAACTGCTCGCAGGGACGGACTCATCTACTCGCAGAGTGGGAGGTCTCATTTGTATAACTGGAGATAACAGTGTGTCAGTGTACTGTGTGTTTATGTAAGCTCCTCACATTCGCCCGGTTTTACCCGTGAGGCAAGGGAAGCTATCACTCCCATGCTGAGGTTGATCGACGGACAGACGGGCAGACAAATGTACCAAAGTGAATATGGTATGAAATTTAAGTCAAGAGTGAGTTGACCACGTCTGTAGGAGTAGAGAAAATGCCTAAGGCATTAGCTTTTCTGAGCCTATCTCATTTGTTCTCAAATTCATAAGATGATCAAAAAGAATCGTTTTGAATTCAGAAAGTGAGCCAAGAGTTATGTCTACCATACGTCTACGCTTTCCAGAGATAGTGATGATTTTGCGCATACAGAATAGTGGAACTGATTTAATGATTTCTGGGACACCCTGAAAGATCATCTTCGGGGTTTCTATCCACCCAAAAATTGAATGGTAGGCAATATCTCTGCCTTCTGGGCTAAAATGCGTAGCATTGTGCATCTTCCGACAATGAATTATAATAACCAAACGCCAGTCAAAAATCTGTTCATCCGGACCCTGCTTATGGGGTTGCATCTGTGGATAGGGTAAAGTATAAATAATGGGTAGCAATGTAGATTATGAATAAGTCAATGGGTAGATGCATTGGTGGATGAGTGAGTGGGTGGATAGGTGGTTAAGTAGATGGGTAGATGGGTGAATGGGTGAATGGGTTGATAGGTGGGCGGGGGGGGGTGGTCTGGTTAGGTCTAGTTCGGTCTAGTACCATCTAGTTCGGTCTTGTTCAGTCTAATACGGTCTATTCCAACATAAAATGGTCCAGTCTGGTTCAGCACGGTCTGGTTTGGCCCACTTTGGTCTCATTCTGTCGAGTTTGGTCTAGTTTAATGAAGCTCGATGTAGTTTGACCTAAATTCGATCCAATTTGCTCTAATTCGGTCCAGTTTGGTATAGTTCGGTCTAATTCGGTCTAATTTGGTCTGACTCGGTCTAATTCGATATAATTTATTCGGGTCTGGCTGAAATTTATTGAATGGCTGTATTGGTTACAGGTGGGATTGACCGATCAATTTACTGATTGGCAACATGCCATCTTTACAAAATTCACAAGAAATCTCTTCTCGGTACCATCAATTTATCATTAAGGTATGACTCCGGGTTTTTTGAAAGAACCCCGCACAAAATTCATTGCTTGTGGCTCCGGGTGGATGTTGACGAAAGTTGGGGAGATGACAGATTGAAATGTGCTGATCAACGTCCATATGGGACGCTAAGAGAATTAATGGATCGATTTTGAGACATTTCCCGAAGAAAACAGCTAGCTTTTGAGGTTACGGGTGCTTGTTTTGGATCGATATTCGAATACTCTGTTTTCCGTGCCAGGATTATGTTTCAAGGGCTTGCTCTACCTCATAGCTCAGATCAAGCGTGAATGGGTGTGAGCAATCTTGTAACTGTAATCATTGAGGTCCTGGTCGAACAATTGGACAATATTGCTGTATCGATGTTTCACATAGAGCTAAAATCACATAACACCGATAAAAAATCGGTGATAGTGATGGGCAAGATCTAGACAATCCAGACGTCATTTCAGAAATCACTGCAGAGCAGCGCGTTAATTAATCGTGACGTGATGAATATCACGCATCGTTCGTCCATCGTTATACAGCCACGAATCTTTCATCGAACACATTCGAGAGATATTCACGGCGCGCAGACCTGTACTTTGTACTCGTTCCTTGATTTACATGAAATCATTTCTCGTTGCACCTATTTGAGAGCTGTAGAATGACAGATTTTTGATGCAACAAAATGATTTCATGTAAATCGAGGGACGAGTACAAAGTACAGCTCTGCGCACCGTAAATATCTCTCGAATGTGTTCGATGGAAGATTCGTGGCTGTAAGACTATGGACGAACGATGCGTGATGTTCATACGTTACGAGTAATTAACGCGCTGCTCTGCAATGATTCCTGAAATGACGTCTGGATTGTCTAAATCTTGCACATCACTATCACCGATTTTTTATCGGTGTTATGTGATGTCAGCTCTATGTAAAACATCGATACAGCGATATGGTCCAATTGTTCGACCAGGACCTCAATAAGTACAGATACAAGATCGCTCATTTACATGCACGCTTGATCTGAGCTATGAGGTAGAACAAGCTTTTGAAAAATATCCCTGGCACGGCAAACACAGTATTCGAATATCGATCCAAAACAAGCACCCATAACCTCAAAAACTAGCTGTTTTCTTCGGAAAATATTTCAAAATCGGTCCATTATTTCTCTTAGCGTCCCATTTAAACGTTGATCAGCACATTATAATCTATCATCTCCCCAACTTTCGTCAACATCCACCCGGAGCCACAAGCAATGAATTTTGTGCGGGGTCCTTTAGAGAATCTTCTGGGGATTTGTGTGCTCGTTCAACTATCCATAACACACATTCTGCTGAAATTTCAAGGAGGATGTCCATTTTGTTTTCGAGTATTGGATGTTGAAAGTTCGAGCTCGTAACACGCGAAGGATAGGAACGACGCAGCAGAATGCAACTTTTTTGGGCTATTCTCTTGAATGCTCTGACAATTCTTTAGAGAACTCGCTGACAAATCGATATGTCATTCATTTGAGTGTTATCTTCATCCTTGCCAAAAGTAAGGACTTGTGCCCATTTATTTTATTTACACGAGGGCTCGAGTGTTTGTGATTATTTTCCGCGCGCAATGTTAATTTTTCCCATACTGCGACTAAAGTACGCCCTTAGACCCTCATGTGCGAGGCTAAATGGGCAATTTCTCTCCCTGTCGACCACTACGGAGCATGCGCACATCGTCAATTTTGGGGTGTCTGCACTGCACCGTGCGTGGCACCAAAGTGATGTGAATAGGCATACACAGTCATCACGTTCTGCAGCGTTCTGCACCCTCGATAAACACAAGAAATCCAGTACAAATGTCTAGTTTTGTTCCTGACCATTAGACGCAATATGAATCGGATGAACAAATAATGATGATTCTGACAATTCCCAATTGGCATTGAAACCACCTGGACATTGTACAATATGAACTTCATTTATTACCTATATGCGCGAAATGGAATATACATGCAAACAATAGGTTAATTCGATTATGTCGCTCACAGCCCCACAGTGCTGTGAGCACTCTCAACGCTTTCTAATCGAATGCTCGTTCGGGCTGTGAGCGATGAGAGCGCTTTCGTCCACTTTCGGTATAATTCCGTTCCTTCTACCTAGCACCACCCCGGTTCAGGTGGTTCGGCTATTCCAGCTTCAGTATCCCTGGCTATTTGGAAGGAACGGATTCCAGTCGAAAGTGGACGAAAGCGCTCTCATTGCTCACAGCCCGAACGAGCATTCGATTAGAAAGCGTTGAGAGTGCTCTGAGCACTGTGAGCGCTGTGAGCGACATGATCGAATAAACCTAAAATCCCCTATGAAAGCGAGAAACACCATTCTGTGGTTTGTATTGTGCAAGTTGTGGTCTAAGTTAAAGCGCTTTTCAGTTTTCACGTTCCCAATATTTCTACAGATATCAGGATGGATGAAAGGTCTCATATAGGAACTGATATTTTATTATTTGTCAAGATAATTTATTACTCATCTCTTGGAACTTGGATTTGCTAATATTTAATTTTGATATGTACAATTATGAGATCAACTCGTGCTTAAGACAAATAATGCTACAACAGATTATAGCTCTGTATTTTTCAGTACGAACAATACTATTTTTACAATAATATTTATTAATTATCAAATTATTAATTGTACATTTATGTAACTGGACAAGAGACGTTTCCAGAGGAATATCACAGAGCTCATCATTGGTATAAAGCTTTTTAGAAAAACTTGCGCTGCCTCCATCTACATTTCTCTTTTTACTTGATAAGTCATATACATTACCAAGTGATTCAAAAACGTCATCGCATCATCATACCATGTTGATGATGAATCATTGGTTATGGATGCAGATGCAGGACCAAATAAGCAACTTCTGAAGACATTAGTGGGTTTCTCGCCTCAGGGATTCTTGATGACTGTTCTTTAGAATCGGAGGTAGTACTCCTATCAGAAGATGATTTCATAGGACAAGTAGGCACAATTGAGCTCACAGAGTTAGATTGGTGACTCACTTGAGACGACTTCTGGGGATTATTTGGTGAAACAAATTTCAAGTTTGGAGTGACAGATTTAGCACTTGATAATGCAATAGTGCATGTAGTTTTTGGCATATCTTTCCATCTGAAGAGGCGAGCAGGTTGGAAACTCTTTTGAGCAGGCAAAGTTACTGACACTTGTTTTGTTTTTGAAGCAGAAGTATTTCCATGACTCCGAGTATCGTTGTTCACATTCTGTGCATTAATATTTTCTTGCAATGGTGCTTTACATGGACTATCCATAGATCTAAATCCACTCACAACACCTTGAAAAAGTTCCTCTTTGTGCTTGTCAGAATTTTCAATGTATCCTTGACATACTTTATCTGACTTCCACCCACCAAGTGATTTAACATCTACCAAGTTTGCACCAGAATGTGACAACAATGTAGCTGCTGTTTTCCGTGAAGAATGTCCAGTATATCTTGGAATTTCAGTCAATTGTAGATGGGTGGCAACATTCTTAGGTATTTGAGCAAATGCATTGTTCCCAATGACTTATCGTACACACTTGCCTATCTGATAGCAAACAAAAAATCTCTTACTTCCAAAGTCATCCGGCCTCAAACCTACATACTTCTGAAGTATTCTGTAGAACATAGGTCCTATAACAAATTTACGTGGATAGTAAGATTTAGTATCCTTTATAGTAACAATATACTGAGTTCCAGTGTTTTCGACATCAGGAGTAAACATTTCAGTGAATTCACAACATTGCAATGCTCCACAAATTCCAAAAATGAGAATCACCTGTGGAAATGTGCAAATATTGTAATAACTAAATTTTATCATGAAAGTGAATGATAGGACAAGAGTATAAACCTTCATAGCGAAATAATATATATCATCACTTGTCGTCAAGAACTCTTCAATCTGAGATGAGGTAAAAGTTCTCGCTTTTTTAGGTTTGCAGCCTACTGCTAAACGACTGACGTATTTTTTCAACCGTCCATACCCTTCAATTTTGTTTCCTCTCTTGAATCAAGCATCATCTTCAACATAGACAATCTACTGATCAACGTCGGTAGCTGATAAGTTTCTGATATATCACTGAAGTACCCCAGCAATTCATTTTCGTCGAAATTTACTACTCCGTTTTTGGCAGCCCATTGCAAAAGTGCAGAGAATGCATCCTCGTAAATATCTGCTGATTTCATTGGGAGTAGATTCTGAATGAGTCGCTGACCCTCAGCCTCAAAATCTCTCATTCAACGTTCCACTTCTTCTCCATCGTAATCAGACTCATCTGATGATGAATCGTCGTGAGACATGATAAAATCTCTTGGAGACACGAAATCCTTGACTCCTTGACTGCACGACTCGAGAAATTGCTTGCTCCAAAAACACGATGCAAATGGCTGCCGATTCTGCCAACTGCCTAACGCGAAGCATCGAATTGTTGACACGGCTGAAGCTAACCCCCTCCATTCAGAATTGATGCCTTTTTCTCCAAGCCGATGTTATGCGCACATCAGCTGCGCACAACGCATAAACGAGTCACAGTGAGTTCTGCTTTCTGATGCACGCTTTGCATAATTTATCCACAAATAAATGCGATTGTGGATAACGTTCTTTAGTCGCAGTATGGGAAAAAATAGTATTGGCTATGGTCACGAATGTGCTATATAAAAAAAAGTAGACTGTAGCGCCGCTGGTGTTAAAAAGTACCCGGTAAAAAAGCATCACCTGATCCGATTACCTGATCCGATCAGGTGCTCGGATCACCCGGATCAGGTGACCCTATGGCACATCGGATCACCTGATCCGAGTTTTCTAGTAGCGACTAAGTAGCACTCAAACAGGATAGATTGAGCTTGTATTGATGGTAAATGTGATAACCATCAGTTGTATGAAATATCCCTGCGTATAATTTTAATCACGAGATCAAAAGGCGCGGCAGCGCCTTGCTGGCGAGTATATGAAAGAGAAGAACATGTGAGAAAGAGAGAGAGCGCGCGCAAGGCTGCCGTGCCTTATATACGCTGAGTTGGGCCGTTTTAACCTCACACATTTTTTCGAACTTACTTATTTCATGCTTTTCTGGGTTCAGGAGGGTCTCATTCCCTCTGAACCCGTTATTTCGGTCCTCAACAAGGATATTGGCAAGTCATTTTGCCGCTGACAGCGTTTAGTGCCAAAATATCTTACTCACTAATTTCAACCCTTCCCAATTTTTTCGCGTCAAGATTTCAGCCGCGTCAAGACACTCGAAGTCGAACACAATCGATTGTTGGGGTCGACCACGCGGGGCGATCGACCGCGAGAGCACGGGCGATGTTTTGATGCAGCCGCATGTGTAGCAGACGGCGTTATCCGCTGCAGCAGTGTAACATGTTGTTGCAGTAACATGTAACTTTTTTGACTATTTTGATTATATTATGTAGAGATAATAGCAGAGATTGAAAGCCAATCGTAGCACCGCCTGCAGCAAGCTTGTAGAAATCAGCTCTCATATTGTTGGAGGAATAAGAGCAGCCTAATATTGTTATGGGTTTCCGTATCTGGAGTGATATAAGAATAATAGTCAAAAATGTGTGTCATCCTCGCTGTTGTACAGTGTCAAGAGTCGATCTTCAACAATATTTGGAGAATGTAGGATTTGGTCGTGAGAAAAAATGAGTGCCAGTATCAATCTACATCTCAGCCGTTTATTGACTTTCAGTTTCCTCAATACTTCAGAGAGACCCAACTCTGAAAAATTGTGCATCTCAAAGAAAATTTGATAAACCACTGTAGTTGAAGAAGAGTGTGACCAATAGAATATCCTTCGTGTTGCTTTTCGTAGACCTGTCAATGTTCAACACATCAAGAGGGATCATCTCTCACATTTAGATGTTGTAAGACATGTCAGTCAATTGACGACTGTCCAAGAACAGTTGTTGTGATATATAAGCACTGATATTCGGTGTTGCTCTGGTTATTACTTTTGAATATCAAAAGTCCATTGCGTAATACTCTAACCCAAAGGTCTCAGCTAGACTCTTACTCTCATATGGTATATGGATTTTACTTTCTTGGCACTAAATTCTGAATATGATAAGAAAGTTGTACAGGGTTCACCTGTTTCATCAAGAGTATTATGAAGAAAGAAAGGCACTTTCACGCTCTTGGTGGGAAGTGGTAAGTTCAAATTTAAAAAATTATTACTTGAGTTATCAATCACTAAACAAACTGGATTCGTACATCATCTATCTGGAAGTATGTTGAGGATCATTCAAACACATATCACATAATGCTACTGAACCTTGATTTCCCTCAGAATGAGTTCGCACGAATCGCTCTAACTTCTTGATGTGTTATGAATTACCAGTGTGCTACATGGAATTCGTCTCAGTTTTTGGTCCTTGGAAAATGTTGAACAACAGATGTAGTGTCATAATTCTATGTTTCATTTATCAATTAGTTATTAGTTATGCACTTTGATATTTAGTATGCTCTCTTGCTGAAGAGTGGATGTGGTTCATCATTAGGGGAATTTTCACAATCTAGAAGTTCCTCGTGATCCAAAAATTTTCTCTTGCAAGCACCATCACAAGTGGGTTAGGAGTCTTCGCATCAACTCAAGTCAATTCCATGAACTAATTTCAAGAGTCTTGCTATCAAAAATACAAAGTTGTCCTTCTCCAGATTTTTCTTTGTTCATGATCAAAAAACGTTCATCTTGGAATGAAGCACACTAGTGTTAATTAGGAGAATGATTTTTATGGATGAGATAAATAGAATTTTTTTTGTTTTCCTACATGCTACTATTTACAGCATGTTTTTTAATCTCAGAATATTGAGTCATTACCATAGTCAAGTGCTGAAATCTCCTACCCCCTCACTCCACTTTTTCCAAAAGTATAACTTGGCGAGTATGGCCATCCTTTCCCTCTATCACTTTATCTGGGATCAAAAATTGAATTTCAACTCTTGAGGGTCATGAAATCAGGGGAAGCATGTCGAGTAACTATTTAGCAAAATTTAGCAAAACTTGAACATGAAACAAACGGGTAGAAAATGAAAAATATTAATTTCAACTCTTGAGAGTCGTGAGATCAAGGAAAGTATGTCGAGTAATTGTTTTGCAAAATCTGAACGTGAAACGCATGGAAAAGAATTGATTACATTACGATTTGACTTTCTCGGTAATTTTGACTCAACTTGAGTTACTCACCATCTCTACTGAATTTTAAACTAAAGCGATCAATGCTAGATTGAATTTTCTGGTTTCCTTTTCTTCTCAATGGTCCTAATGAATTATTTTCATTACATTTCATAGACGAAGAAGATGGTGAGAAACTCAAGTTGACTCAAAATTACCGACAAAGTCAAATCGTAATGTAATCAATCCTTTTCCATGCGTTTCACGTTCAGATTTTGCAAAACAATTACTCGACATACTTTCCTTGATCTCACGACTCTCAAGAGTTGAAATTAATATTTTTCATTTTCTACCCGTTTGTTTCATGTTCAAGTTTTGCTAAATTTTGCTAAATAGTTACTCGACATGCTTCCCCTGATTTCATGACCCTCAAGAGTTGAAATTCAATTTTTGATCCCAGATAAAGTGATAGAGGGAAAGGATGGCCATACTCGCCAAGTTCTACTTTTGGAAAAAGTGGAGTGAGGGGGTAGGAGTACATTTTTCTTTGAGCGAGGAGTCGAGAAAAACGAAAATCCGCTGTTCGAGTCCCACTTTTCAGGAACGAGCGAAAATCTTATGGGATTTGAATCCCTGCTGATTCATCGAAATCAAGTAGATGATTTTGCGATTATACGCTCATATATCAAATGTCTTGAGATTTATACAATTTATAAAAATAAGAGATGATTATGAGATTTGGAGTTTGTATGAAATATGAACAGTTATAGAATTTTTGAAAATTATCCAGATTGGTACGGGGATTAATCATCAGATAACTCGGGAATTGTCATTCAAATGGGTAGAGTTTATTTAAGCACACAATTTTAAACGAAAATTCACACATTCTAGTCTGTGTCACAGTTTTAAAAAAATCTCTCAATTAATCTTATATTACATCAGTCGAAGAAACATTATCATACAGCATCGATTTGGACATTTTACTCTCTATGAGTAGAAAAAATCCAATGATCGAATATCCGTGAGCTATGTATAATTCACATTCAATTAATTCGAGTCAATCAACACACAATTCATAAGTCTGATATCTTTCTATAAAGTAGTCTTATCTATAAAGAAGTTCTTACGGAGAGACGGAAATTCAGCTCAGTCGTCAACGTGATACACTTCTTTGGAGCTGCTCTTGGATACATTTGAATTACTGAGTTTAGTCTTACAAGAAATGGAAATTTTTCTAAAATCTGTGTAAAGATCAAAAAATATAGTTCTCATGATTCTTTGAGATTTCTCAACGCGTTATACTCATCAACACTGAAGTATATTGTAATAACACGTGCGTGTTTGACTCTTTTTCGGGCCATCTCATGTTCGTGACGGATGTCATTTAGCACATCGTTTGACGTAAGAGCATACACTTTGATGACATTCCTACATTACTTATAATTCTAAATCTCATATACTCTATAACTCTAAATCTCACATACAAATGTGATTATAGTACTCATTACATAATCTATTTTATTAGTAAATTAGCCATTCTGATAGCTTCGATCATGCTAAGGCACTCAAAATATCGAACACAACCTCCAAATAGCCCTCAATTGGAAACTCAAGTTGGCGAATGATCTTTCGATGAACAAACATAGGCTTGGGAGTATGTGCTCAAAGGATCGCTCACCAAGTTTTTACATTCAGATGATTGAGAATTACATTAATCAACAGTTTTGACACATATTTGTTACAATATCTACGTTCATAAATTATTTCGGCGTACATGTTTCATAATTATTAATCGAGTTTCTTTCGAAGGGCAAAATTTATCATTCTTTCAGTTGGAAAATTGCTCAATCCCTTTGAGAATACATCCTTAAGCTCACATTTGTTCATCGAAAGGTCTTGTGCTACCGTACATCTACGTCTCAGAGCTTTTTTGAGATTATGAACCACATTTCGAGTATCTGGGCTATGAAAATGGCTGCTTTGCCACCAACACATGTATGGATTTGATCCATACATCCGCATTTCATAAAGTTGTCTTATGAATTTTGAAAGCGCAGATACTGTATAAATGTCATAAATGTGTGTATCATTCTCTTCATTACCCATACAATCGTGAAAAACGGATGTACCGCATCACACTCATACGATATTCGAGAAAATGATCATTCTTGACAAGCGAGACGCGTACAAATTCACAAAAGATAAAAAACGCCTAATTTATGTGTACCGCCGGAGGCACATCAACATCCATCAATAGGAGTACAAATGTGGTACAGGACAGACGTACCTATCTTTTCCGATGTCTACTACCACACATATCCTGTCGATTGACTCGGTTTCGATTGCTATTTCAGTTTGAGATATGTTCATTATCATTTGCATTTTCAAAGCGTCATGAGAGTCGAATTTGGCCAGAACTACGGAGTTACAGATACTATATTCCTTGTGTCTGCATTCGTCAACTATAAAGTCTAGAAGTCGGACACATTGACCGCTCTTTGTTATTGCAAACGCATTGTTGCTTCGAGCACGCACTTTCTTATCAGTATCATAAAGACATCTATCTTTGACAAGCTTTTGATAAGAAATGCAACCTCTACTCAAGTTCAACTCTTTTGCCCAATAAGCTGATGGTTCACTCGGATAGCCAAAGTAACGAATGTCAGACAATTTTTTAGTGAATTTAGCGGTCCGACGTTCCAAGCTAGTGACGACATCAATAACTCGAGAGCCAGTTGAGATAATCTCCTCTTTCATTATTCGGTATGATTCAGTGAAATTTAGCGTTCTAGTCAATTGATGAATTACACCTCTTGGAGAATGAATGTTCTTTACAAGTATGCCGATACCGTTCTCAAATAAGTAGCCGGAGTGTGCCCACAACGGCCCCCAGTTTATCACACTTGGGCTGGTAAGTAGGCAGCGCGCACGCACTTTACTTCGCTCCTGCTTGGAACACTATTTTAACCAGTTTCTTTTATCCCTGTGAGGGATTAAATCATTTCAGGCACTCCTCCACCTGCTGGCTCTCATCTGTTCGAGCAAAAACGGCAAGGCTCGACCCTCTGAGCCAGGGTGAGAGGATTTTGCCTGACCAAGTCTACCGATCGTCACGACTGATCATCGTCGCCATCTTATCAATGGTATTCTTCACATAATGCACGAGTATATGGTTTCAAGGTACGAGAACGCATCATCACCACTCATTGCGACCTGTTGAGTCCATGCCATAGAGCTGTTTGATGGTCAACCAGTGCATCCAGTTGCAGCAGTGCATCCCATTAGTGTGGTGTAGTGAGTGAGAAAATTGATGTTTCGATTTCACATCGCTGCCGTGTCTTATCGTGACGAATTTTGTTCACCTATAGCTAGAAGAGCTAGCATTCGTGAGTGATCGTGTAAAAACTCCTTGTATTTTTGTGCGAATCGGTGAACACTCACTGGATATTTTTGCATTCAGCTTTTTCCGCATTCTGCATTTATAATATTTCTACATCCGTGCAGGTGTTTATATGTATATGTATATAGTTAACCGTACTCGATCCAACATTGTGGTTACTCTTTGTTTACATCGTGGCTTCAGTGATGATTGAATATATATATAGATAATCGCATCGCTATAGTAGAGGTTTGAACGGGCATTTCAAAAGCAAGAATTAAGACTCTCGAGTGACGGCAATATAAATATCACATGCGATTTTTCTTAGCTCAAACGTGTACACCTACTGATAATCTTTTTGCTCGGTATGAATGATCGTGTATGTCCTGCATGTAACACTGAAATCTCGCGGTCAGGATCTTATCGTAGATGTAAATCGTGCGATAGAATTTTTCATAAAATTTGCCTCAAAGACGCTTGGGTTTGGAATCACGACCTTTATCAGTGTGCAATCTGTGATAAGCTCCAATCCCCGAATTCCTCGGTATTAGAGTCAAGTGTCATTCAGCCTACCGCGCCAAGTCAAGACCTTGTTTGTGCATCCCCAGAGATCTATCCTACAGAAAATTCACCAACGCGTCCACAAAATTCACCCGTTGTCTCATACTCTGAAAATAGTCGCAAGCGTTTACCAGCTGAGTTGACTCCACCATCACCGTCTAGGTCACGTTCTGTAAAAGTTTTCTGTTCAGATTCTACAGCCATGGATCAGATGCCAGAGTGGTTTTCTGCATGGAATCGGGACCAGTTTCAACCCTTCAAATCGTCCATCGATACTCAACTTGGTGAATTGTCGAATCGACTAGACAAACTTGAATCCTCTACTTCTAAAGCTGATGAAGAAACTAAGAATCAATTATCTGAAGTTCGGAATACTCTAAATCGCATCTCTTCAAATGAAATTTTGACTGATACATGTGAGCTCCGTGTATCAGGGATCCCCATGAGTTATGCTAATAATCATTCTCTGGCTGTGCAGAATGTTTTCTCTGCTATGAATAGTCAAGAGCACCTAAAATTCATCTCCTCAATTCGGCTTTGGCCTTTTCCTCCGACACGTACAATAGTTTCTCGTTCGCAAGATTCAAATGCATCTAACTTTCTATCTTTGGTAGTCAAACTTATTTCCCCGGTTGTGCGCAATGAGATTATGGCTAGAGCTCATTTCTTGAGGGATAAGACAGCTCAAACTATTTTTAGAGATGGTGGTGGGCAGAAAGTCTTTGTTACTCCGCTGTGGCCCCGTGCAACCCATGAGCTCCTCCGCTCGGCAAATTCTAAAGCCAAAGAACTCGGATATGTGCGACCTACTGTGCGCAATCTTGTAGTGTGCATGCGCCCTGATCGGAATGCAGACTTAGTACCTGTCCATTCAGTAGCAGACCTACTCAAACTCCCCCCACGAGAGACTCACGCTCAGTATAACAATGTTTTTCTTCCTTCTCAGCCACCTATACAACAGCAACCTCCCTCTACGCATAATCTATCAGTTCCACCTTTCTCACAACAGCCACAGCTAGCCCACACTAGTAATCTGCACCAGAGTACTCAGCAACAATTATATCAACCGCCTTTTCAGTCAAGTCAGCAACATCAGTCACAACTGAGTACATCCACAACATCACAAAATCCTCAGCATCAGTCCCAACAAACACAGTTGAATCTCATCAACGAAATCCACAATTCTCAGCAACAGTCTCAACAAACTCCATTTCAACCAAATCAACTTCAACATCATATGAAATGAAATTTGCCTGCTCAGGTAAAGAATTGTAATCCTAAAAAATGCTTTACAATTTGCCACAGTAATATAAATCGCCTGAATACCCATTTCAATGATCTTGAGTTTTTTCTCAGTACACATGGCCAGTATGATGCTATAGCACTTTCTGAAACCTTCCTTAAGCCTGAAAAATCTGGTTCGACCTTTGCACTCCCCGGTTACTGTCTCTTGCGTCACGACAGGGTTGGCAAGGAGGGTGGGGGTGTTGCTCTTTACTTACGTGACTGTTACAAATCGAAAATCCTAGCTTCGTCTGATCCGAAGTTTGACAACACCCCAGAATATATGATAGTTAATGTTGAGTATGGAATAGTAAGAATGCTCATTGCAGTTGTTTACCGTCGACCAGGTGCCTCATACCCCACAGAATTTTTCGAAGATCTCAATCGATTCCTTCCCAATTATTCAAACTTCATTATAACGGGTGACTTCAATTTCCACATGCACAAGAAGCATCCAGATTCTGACTGGTTCCGAGACCTCTTGAAATCTTACAGTCTTGAAATAGTTCCGTCAGAACCTACTCATCATGTTCTTTATTCAGATGGCTCCAGAGCAGATACCTGGCTTGATTTGTTTATTGTCCCATCTCTGAAGTATGTCCGCTCATATGAAAAAACGGATGTACCTTTTGCTGCTGGTCATGATCTGATTAGTCTTGAGTTGAATATCCCGTCACTATGTGTAGAATCAAAAACTTTGTCAACCAGATGTCTAAAAAACTTGTGTATAGATGCACTGCACAATGATCTGAACGATAGATATGCTCACGTCGGTAGATGCCTCGCGACCACGACTTCCACTCCTCAAGTCTCGGTGTCAATGATGGCGCGCGGCCTCACTAGCGCAACATTGGATAGTTTTGATCTTCTTGCGCCAAAGCGAAACATTACCATTCGTCCAAATCAGAAACCGTGGATCTCCAATGATATCAGATCGCTCATGCGTACTCGTGATGCTGCATACAGGCGGGCAAAAAAGTGGAATAGACCAGCTGATGTTTTGTGTTATCATAAGCTCAGGTCAGAAGTAAGCAATAAGATCGACACTGCTAAGAATGAACATTTATCATCTCTACTAGAAGGATCCACAGACAGTCGGAATGTTTGGAAACAGCTGAGTGCAATGGGGGTCACGACACCAAAATCCCCATCTCCTCTAAAATATTTCTCTCCACATGTGCTGAATACTCACTATGCTGCTATTTCACGTGGTTCCCCTGCACTTCTCCCTACTGAAGTTGATGACATACTACGAATTCCTCTGAAAAATAGTATTCCAAGTCAATTCGAATTTTCTCCCATTTCTGGCGAAGACATTGATGAAGCACTCGCTAAAACTACTAAAAACTGTACAGGCACTGATTCATTATCCACCTCAATGTTGAAGGCAGCTTATCCAATCCTCCGCCCTCACCTAATTGAACTTTTCAACACATCTATCGAAGAGGGAGTTTTTCCTGATTGTTGGAAAATAGCATCCATCTTGCCATTATCGAAGTCTCATCCACCCTCTTCTCCATCAGACACTCGACCCATTGCCATTCTCTCTGAGCTATCCAAATTGTTCGAGCGGATTATTCACAAGCAATTGATGACATATCTCACAGCCCAACGCCTACTTGATGACTTCCAATCTGGTTTCCGGCCTCAACACTCAACACAAACTGCGCTCTTGGGGTTCACTGAGGACGCCCGTATTGCCTTTGACCGTTATATGGTCACACCATTGATTCTTTTTGACTTTTCGAAAGCATTCGATACTGTCTCGCACAAACTTATCTTGAAAAAGCTTCGATCACTAAATTGTTGTGACTCAGTGATTCGATGGTTTGCAAGCTACTTGTCTGGACGAAGTCAATCGGTGAGGGATGAAAATGGACGTCTCTCTGAACCCATCCAAACTTTTGCTGGTGTACCGCAAGGAAGTGTTTTAGGCCCTTTACTTTTCACCATCTTCATCAATGATCTTCCCCAGGTATTAAAACATACTAAACATGGCATTTACGCAGATGATACTCGCATATATACTCATTGCCACGTATCAGATCTAGACGAATGTGTGCGCAAATTGAATGAAGATGCAAACAGAGTATACCAATGGGCTGAGAACAACTTGATCAGACTCAATCCTGACAAAACTAAATTTATAATTTTAGGGAGTGCATATTATACCGGTCGCATAAATTTTTCATCACTTCCACCACTGATGATAAATGGAGTCACTATTTCTCATACTGACCACGTTCGTGATCTAGGTGTCCATCTTGAGTCTAACTTGAATTGGGAAAAACATGTTAACTCGATATCAAGTTGTGTGCATGGGGCTCTCTATAAGCTGCGTTTTCATAAGCATGCATTGTCGCGGAAACTGAAACAAAAACTTGTTGAGACCCTTATATTCCCATATTTTGATTATGCATGTGCAGTTTATAACGACGTCTCACAATCACAAAATCTGAAACTCCATCGTATTCTGAATAAATGTGTTCGCTTTGTTCACGGCCAGATTCCATGGCTTGCTCCAGTGACTCCATACCGACTTGCATTAGGGTGGCTTGATGTTCAAGATCGGCGAAAAGCTTTGTCAGCTTCTCTTGCTTTTGGTATCATATCAACCAAGCAACCCTCTTACCTAGCGAAACATTTTCAACTAAGAATTGACGCTCCAAACATTCGGGTCTCCACTCGGCACACACCACCGCCCCTGCTTTATGCAACCCCCCGCACAGATACCATGAAAAACTCTTTCCATATCACAGCATCTTCCTTTATAAACTCAAATTGCCCTGATGTGGTTTTTCAAGTTAAATTTTCAAATAGTTTCAAATCTTTGGTTCGTAACAAGCTTCTATATGATGACGTTTTGAAATGGAAAGAAAGAGCAAGGAGAGATGGCTTTGTTTTCAATCCTTTGCCGAACGAATGTTTTCTCGAGGACTTACTGAATGGTGACTGAATGTCGGGCTGAGTATTCGTAATCTCAGCTCACTAGTATGTGAAGCACTCTCATTAACCTGAGCAGATTATTATTAGTAGGTAGGATAGGATGAGCGAATTATCAATTTTTCAAATATCAACATGACCCTTCTAAATTTGTATCGTTTACATTGTTACTCTTTCATGCTTTATCTTAAGTAGTACTGCAAATACTGTATATCAAATGAATTACTCATTAGTTACTCTTTCCATCAGTCATAATCATTAGTATGTCAGTATGAATTAACTCATTTCTGTATGTATCTCATCAGGGCTAAATAGGGTTATACCCAATAGCCTCAATAAATATTTAATCAATCAATCAATCAACACTTGGAGCTAAATGGAGCAACTGATGCACATTATAAGTCATCGCAGACGGACCATACAGTTTCTCAGTATTTGCTACGAATTCACGCTAGAGAGAATCAGCCAGCTGAACTTCTTCCCTGGTAACTTCTTTTTGGAGCAACAAGTATAATCCTGAGACCAATAGAGTCCAATGCTTCAAGTAATCTTTGAATCCTGGGAATGCACTGAGGACTGTAATACAATAGTATAGTATCCAGTTTTCCCATTCTCTCGCGGTCCACCACTGTCTGTGTTGGAAAGATCGACTGAGACGGTATAACTGGTTAGGCACCTTGATTTTTGACATGAGTTCATCAATTTTATCAACCGCACGAGGAGGCAAAGAATAAGGTTTCCCTCTATGACCAATCCACATATTTGCGAAGTACTTGCCTATACCCAAATTGACCGCGAGCATGTAATCCGGAACCATACCCAAAATGATGTTGAATTTGAGCAAAGTTAATAACATGGACGGCCTTTTTACACCATCTATGGGCTCGTTACAATTTTTTCCACCTTTCAAAAGACGCATAGCAACCGCATGCATTGTTTTTACTGTTTTCGATTTGGTGCGAAGTTCAGCTGGCTCATCAGACATCAAATATTTACGGCTCCCACCTCTTTTCCTCTTCCTACTTTTCTTTCTTTTTCTTTTCTTTTTCCCACTTTTGGACTTTGATTTATCTTGATCCGGTACGACCCATACACCCGGATTCAAACACCAATTACAGCCGCATTCTCCATTGTACTGAGTCACACCTTGTGCTGGAGCACGAGCAATAGAGTCCATGCATGCGCATATGAAAAAGAGTTTATGGCCGAGTCTACATAGACGCGCTCACTCGGGGCGCGCGCATTCTCTCCGCTTGCATTTTCTACCCAAACACCGGAGTATTCGCCGGAGTAGGTACCGAAAATGAGATTTGAAAATCTTTTGACGAGTGTTTCCTCTCAATCGAAGTATTGGCACGGGTTTGTGAGATGAAAAACACCCAGTCTATTGTGTAAATCGACCAAAGAATTGATTCTCATCGAATACAGATCGAATAATGAGAGGCGTGGTTGTGTCTCATTCGAGCATCCCCCAACTTCTCATCAGGTCTCTAACTTGCAAACCGTTCAGCAATATTCAGCATCATATTGGTTATACATTGGTACTCATTCTAGGAGCTGAATAATGAGCTAAAGTGTATGAAATCCTAATTAAAAACACCCAAGATACCCCTAATCTACGGAGGAGTGACTCTTGTAACACAAATTTGATCTTTGTTGTACATGGAATAGCTCGATTCGTCTTAACCAGAATTCCGCACACCTTTGCTTATTTCACTGTTTCTGGAGAAAGTCTCAATGCAAACCCAAAATGATGTTGAATATTGTTGAATGAGCCGCGAGTTGGGTGCCTCAAAAGTTGGGGGTGGTGATATCAAGCACATCGATCGACATCCACGTCTCTCACTTTTCGATCCCTATTAGATGCAAATCAATGTTTTGGTCGATTTACGCGATAGACTGTCCGCTTTTTGTGTCACAAACTCGTGCTGATACTCCAATTGAGAGGGAACACTCGTCAAAAGATTTTCAAATCCCATTTTTGGTACCTACCCCGGTGTTTGGGTGGAGAGTGCAAGCGGAGAGGGCGCGCGCGCCCGGAGTGAGCGCGTCTATGTAGACTCGGCCTAATCACCACATCTTCGCCATTGATAGAACATTTAACCCCATTCTTCGATAGATCATTCGCCTTTTCAACAAAAACTTTGGTAAATGAAGTTTCATCAGGCTTATCTTTGCCGAAGTAGATTGCGGCTGTAATTGGTGAACCTACTCTGACTTAGTGAGGAGTCTCATTTATGACAAATTGATAAGGTGTTATTGAGTATTTTGATGTCTCAAAAGCAGGCGCCGCGTCGCAACTAAAAAGCGCAGACATAAAAAATTTTTGATCTTCAGGGCTCAAAGAATTTCGTACGCGTTCCCACAATTCTCCGTCAGTTACATCTTTAAATACCGTGCCGTTGTTCGACTTCTTATTCATGATGCTCAAATAATATTCAGAATTTGCTTCTATCGAAGCTTTTATCTGGTCTCTGCAGCCCATTACAGCGAAAAAATTGTTGAAGGCGGGGTCGCTGACAATGATCTCTAAATCGCAATTGTTGCAATGGACACTGTGCTCCCCCGCATCAAATTTTCGAACCAGTAACTTACACGATGGGCACACCGCATGAAGTTCAACGTTAATCGCGTTACCAAAAAGCTCTTTGAGAAAGTACGGTGTCTCGGGCAAAAATGATCTTACGAAAAGACTATTCAGCAACTGCAGAACCTCTGATGTCTCCGAAAGGCACCAATTATGCTTCAAGGATAGTTTCAGGACACCCATCAGCACTTCAGCTTTACTAGCGGCCAATGGAACTTGTATAGGGGTATTCCATTCTTCATCTGTCAGAATCTCTCGCAGTTTGTCACGTTCACTAGGTTTAGACACGTTGAAAAGCGCCTCGTCCCAGTTGGGATCCACGTCCAAGCAGTCATAGGAAGTTTCGTCATCCTCCATAGTTTCCTGCAAAAGAGGAATATAACAATGTAGATGTGCTTTATCTGCAAGAGGGAAAAATTGATGGGAGTTTCAACGACTGTACCAATTCTTAGTGACATCATCACCGGCCCCATAGAATCGAAAAATTGATTTACCCGCTCAAAACTAAAAACATTTAATTTCTCCCAATGAATAATATCTACATTAATCCTGGGCAGATCTGGACTATCCACAAATATTCTAAATAATCTGCCTCGATTAGAGAGAAAAAAAATACATGCAACTACAAAGTTGTCACAAATGACTTTGCGGATTTCAAGAAGCATTTTCAACGCTGCTTCGATCGATTTCGAAATTCATTGATCGAAATGTCATTCCAATTGATTAAAATTGATTGAAATGTAATTGAAAATAGCTCGAAAAAATATTGAACAGGTCAAAGTTGAGAGCAAAGCTAAACCAGTAGTGGGGGCGTATTAGGTACACTTGTCACCTTATCCCAAAATTTTTGGACCCCTGGGTCAAAAATATGAGCCTCAAATCTAGTTATGTGAAGATGTATGTCAAACATATGTAAATACATACTTTGTGTAGGTTAGGTTTGACACAAATCACAAAATCCCGGGTAAGACAAATTTTAAAGCAATTTTATTCACTCCAACACGGCTATCATGTCCCCTTCTCATCGTATGACGGGGGAAAGCATTTGTCTGCGTGAAAATCACGCATTTCTCGCAAAAACGACGATTTTCAATTTTTTCCACCACCCACCGGTTGGTGGTTGAAAAATCACCAACCGGTGGGTGATTTGCGCCCCCGATCGGTAACTTACAGGTGAGCCACTTGGGCTTCCGTATATAGGTGTACCCAGTACACGTGAAACCTTTGGCCATGGAATTTATCTCTTTCGCTCTATTTGTGGGCAAAGAAAGGCTGTTGTATTCGAGTCCTTCTTTTCACTCAGTGTTACGTTTGAATAATAATCTCTCACCAAACAGAAGAAAGTATCTATAATTATTTGCCAAAATGATCACAGTCTGACGAAAGTAGTACAGAATGGTTGTAGGTATAAGTATGCAAGTCCTAGTAAAAAGTATTTTGATAGATCATTAGGGAGAGTTCCATGTAAATGAATTATTTGCATGATTTAATTAATTGAAGAATTGGTTGAGAAGAGTGAAATAGATCTTGGCGAGCTTTTAAAGACTGCTTAATAGCTCATTGTGATCACATATTCATCATGTAAATAATACAGGATTCTTTTCAAATGATTCATCCATATTTGCTCCTCTCAACAAAATTGTTTTACAAACATAGATAAACTTTAGTTAAAATCATCCAAAATTCTACATGAAACTTGGTAGAGGAAAGAATACAAATAAATTGTGATGCAACAAAGATAGCGAGGACATCTGAAAGTAAATACTTGATTATACTATCATTGTAGAGAGCAGTCGTACATTTGAAGCGAATGCTCAGCTATTTGAATTCCCATTAACCTACAACTTGTGTATCAGGACTTCACTATCGGTTACTAAAGAATCTTCAGATCTTGGGAGATGTCATTCGAATTTATGAAAATTTGTACCAATGCTGCAGTTAGTGATATTTCACAACAATATTAGACAAGTGAGGCTTGAGCTAAAACAGAGGATCAATGCAACTTGGACCATTGAAATGTGCGATGAATTACTATATTAAAAAAGTTTTGTGACATTCATTGGAAGAATGTCTGAGAAAGAAAGTGGGCAAAATGGTCTTCGTTATAAAAATCCAACATTATTATGAATGGAGAGGAAATTGCTGCAGCGCTTCATTTGTAAGAGAAACACAGGCTCAGAGAGGTTATGTATTGTTACTGAGCTCATGAAGGGAAAAAATAGTCCCTGAGAAATCAAAAATATTAGCACAAAATATTACCTGCATTGTCTCCAATTCTTGTCTTCCAAATTGTTCATGGTTGCTCTACAAGTTTTGCAGACCATCATTAGTCTGGAAAATGGAGGCGTGTATATAAAAACACTAGATCAATGAAAGGCCAAGGTGGGCGGTGTGCACAATGGGAATATTGAAATATGTAGGCATGAAGGTTTCTCGTTACCTTAGATGAGTTCACTATATTATCCTCGCTTGCTTGACTGCCATCAAAACTGCTACTGAAATTCTGAAATAGACAAGTATCAATTAGTGATGATGAATGACCATGGTATTAATATTCTCTAAACTTTAAGAAATCTGTACAAGTATTCTTGAGTATCGCTATGAATGCACAAGCATCTATCCTGATATAAAAGCGAAAGCTGAAACTGACAAACTTGAGACGAAATCATGGAAGTGACAATTACAACTGAGTATCGTCAAATTGCTCAGACCATTGCAGTTTTTCTTCATAATATCACTCTCAATTACACTCACCTGTGCTACGGGGATACTGTAGTGACTATTCTCTTCTACTTCATGAGACACACTGGTTCCTTGAGATTGATCATGGCATGGACCACCGGTAAGAGAACTTTGTAAGACCGTCTCTTCATTTGATGCTTCCTTATCAACAGCTTGGTCAATATACTTTTCATGAATCTGAGGATAAATGATATCGTATAAGAATTGGCGAATCATCAGGGATATCAAGGTATTGTACAGAGTAACCAGCGTAGAACCAAAAAACTGCACACTTTCAGTGACAAGTATAATATTTGGCCTAGTATTACATCACATCAAAGTTTGGCAACGCATGGGAAAAAGGTTTGAACTGAATTTGACCTAATTTTTTTGACAAATAATCATTAAACATACCTTTTTTCTTTCATCATCACTGCCGTCGCTGCCACTCCAGACGTCCCGTTTCCCTTCAACATTCAGTCTTCTGCGATGCCGACATTCGGTTCTGTGTGGGATTTTCCCACTTCCATCTATAATAGCCTGACGCCTCCGTTTACGAGCTGGTTTTCTTTGTTCCATATTGTCAAATAGCACGATCGAACACTAACCACGGATCGTTTTTGGAAATCAGCATTTTTCGTGGAAATATCCGAAACCCCCCGCAAAAGATCTTGAAACGGCGTCTCGTTGATGGCGTATAATGGCCGGCGACTGCCCAGGTGTTGTTGTTTTGAACTGTTTTGAAAAGTTTTGTAGCAGCTGACTGGCTTCTTCCCTTCGCGGGGGAGAAGGCCAAGGCTGTTATGATGACGCGTACTCATTGGATGGCAGTGACGCGCGCATTCCATGTCAGCCACTAAGCTCTCGCGCTATATTCTCGCACTTGCGCATACGGCCTTGCCAACCCCTCAGCTGCTCCAAAACAACAACACCAGACACACGACGTCACTGCGGCTGGAGCCGGCCGGTGCATATGCTGCAATTCACCCACGCAGTCCAGTCCAGTGCTTCGCAGTCGTTTTGTAACGCGGATTCGGTGCTCCGAATATTATATAAGTATTCGGTATTTCGGTATTACACCCTGATGGCGAGGATTGCCGACGCGATCACGCGACGGGTCCGCCAGCCGAGAATACGTTCTTCTTAATTTTCATTCGTTGACGGTGCTGCATATTTTTTTGGTGTGTGAGGCTTTTTGCGGGTCGACATGTCGTCGACGAGCCGAGACGGGTCTCGGTCACCGGATTTGCCAGATGACGAGCAGCAAATTTCCATGGTCCAGCCCGCTAGCTCCCCAAATCTTGGTGATCAAGGATCAATCGAGGACTGTGAGAAGACAGAAGCAGAGGATAAAAAGATCGATGAATCTCCACTAAGTCGATTCAAGTGGGTCCTGGTGCAATTCACAGACGCAAACAGAGGAAAAGATCATCTTCGAGTATCGGTTGATGATCTTCATGGGTTCTACGATGACATTTCCACCAAAGAACCGATATTTTTGCGGAACGTGGTGGTTGATTCAACGATTGTGAAGGAGGGATGGGTACGAGTGCTTTTTAAATCAGGTGAATTTAATAATCATAATTTTGTAGTGTCTTTATCGATGCGCACAGCGTGATTTTGCAATTTTTTCATTACCGCATGAAAATCGACGTTTTGGAGTAAAGCTGACACGCTGAGTGCAGGCGACTGCTTTACCGACCTTTCAATTTCTTATTGCTCCAATTTGCTCGTGAATCTTATGCGAATGGTCTGATCGGTAAGATGTAAGTTAGTCAACGTGCATAAGATTGTCTGTTCCGTTGGCAAATTAAATTTTATCAGATAAAATTAGAAGTTTGTCTAGGCTCACCCGAGAAGAGACAGTTTTCATATTTAAGAACCATCAAGTCAAAATACTTTTATGCTATTTCTATTTGATAGCTACAAATGTTCTAATTTTCTTTGAGTGTACGTAGAAGACACAGGGATGAGATATTAGTCAGGTGAATACAATGTTATCATGACATGTAGCATAATCCTTTCATAGCGATGACAGGCTATTTGGTTATTTCAGGATCCGTAACCATACTTGTGATTCAAATTTAAGTAGTTTGTGAACCAACGAACAATCAAGTTCTATTGGCACTATTTCTAGATTCATTTTGTGGGTAGACTAGATGCTTAGTAATGAGTGGTGGAAACTACTTTTCACAGTATTCAGTGGTTTGCTCTTTTCAATATGTGTACTTATTCAACGGTTGGTTTTTCGACAGAAACACTTGAAGGCCTAGACACACATAAGAGAGTACCAGTGGAAAAGATGAACGACAGCTCAATTGAATTGGCCATTAAGAAGCAAAAACAGATGATAGATCCTAAAGACATTAAAAAGGAAAGAGTAGAAACTATGAAGAATGAGAAGACACAGAAGAAAAAGGTAAGATGATTTTATTATTCGGATTGACTTGTAAGAATCTCAAAGTTCTTCACAAGAACCACCACGTTAATACAAATTTTTCAATTACAGGTATCACAACCCAAAAAGAGTAAAAAGTCTAGTGAACCTAGTATGAATGCAGCTGCCACTGCTCAATTGAAGAATGGACTTCTCGGAGCTGCTAGTCTTGGACTATATTTACTGAGCGATGATGATGAAGATAAAGATGAAGATGAAATTGAGGAAAATATTGCAGCTAAACCTCAAGACAGAGATCTATTGGAGCGTATAAGACAGCTTGAGGAGATGAACAGTGAATTATGCAAAAAGGTACAGGGTGCATCTTGTGCATCCACCAAAACCTCAACTGCAGTTTCTCGACAGCACTCACAGGATGCACCTTCCAAGTCCACCAAAATCTCAACACCAGTTGCTCGCCAGGTTTCACAGGATGCACTTTCCACGTGTACCAAAGCGTCAACACTAGTTGATCGACAGCTTTCACAGTATGCACCACCCACGAACACCAAAACCTCAACACCAGTTGTTCGAGAGCATTCATCCAAGGAAGATTTGGTCAGCAGCATCTCTCCAATTGTGCCCAGCACACACCTCAGCGCTCAGCCATCGAGTCGTCGTAGTCTGTTTCCGATCCAGTCTGAGGGTAAATAACTCACTTACTGAAATTTGTTTCTGCTAACCCACAGCTAATTGTATTTCATCAATTCTTTGACTCGATAGCAACCTTGACTCTTTGTAATCAGGAATTTAGCTATGTCAGTTCTGAGTATCATAATTTTCCTACATGAAAAAGTGTCCGGAAATTTCTCGCAAGAGTTTTATCCATGTAAATGGAAGAAGCTGTCGCGACAAGGCCAATATTCAGAAGTATACAAGGATAATTCCTAATGAAGCTTTCTCATGTTCTTTTCAGATAGTTCTAGTAGCTCGAGTGACTCAGCCTCGCCACCAGCGCCAGTAGCGCAAAATGGACCAACTAATATGGAAGCTCCTGCCATGCAAATGGTGACGGCTAAGCGAACGTGCGCCCGGGCTCCTGCTAGAAGGAGGTCCAGCACGAGCTCTTCACCCTCTTCGAAAAAACGGAAGGAGGAAACGAAGTTGGACATTCCAAAATACTGCGATAAAAATTTGTATGAAACCCCAATGGCTCTTCTCCAAGAAGTGGAATTTGAAATCGATGGAAAAAAGGTATGTCTTGATCGGCTTCGTCCTCATGCTAAGTGAATCTCAGAGCTCGTTGCTCCTTTTATAATTTCCGAAGGTGTACTTTTCACTTCGAACTCCGTTCCGGGATATTGTTACGAGACTTGTAAATCATGGTTGAATGGTTTTTTAAATGGATAATCTTTTTCATGATCACTTTGTTGAAAAAGAATTGGTCGATTTCTTAACTTTGGCCATTTCTCAAAAGTTGGCAACTTATACAGTAATAAGTTATAAATCATCCGCAGTACTCTCGGAAGATCCCGATTTGCCAAATTATGTTTTGATGTATTAAAAATTCCCATTATCTTGAAATTGCCTCAAAACTCGAAAATGGCTGATTCTTGCGGGAAATCACGAAAATGCTGTTTTGGTTCAATAGAAAAGCAACTGAACGGGCAAGAAACATTAGTAGGGTTGTAGAGCAATTCATAGGACATCTCATATAAATGTATTCTCAAGTACGTACGTGTCCATATCACTTGTATTACGTCGTGACTAACTCGAATTTCGATGAAAAAATACATCGTTTTTATTCAGTCTGAACCGTGAGCTTTCCTTGTCAGTGGATTGTCATAAATCTTGAGAATGAGAAATATAAATTTGGTTTCGAATATTTATATATTTCAATGCAGATTCACTGACTGCGTGTCTGTTGTCGCATGGGAAAAAAAGCATGCGTTAATGATTATTCCTATTCCCTTTACTTTCAATCTCTGACTCCAAATCAGGGTAGCATCTGCCTTCGATATGAACACTGATGATATCAATCTCATTTGCTGAAAATTTGTTCTGTTTGCAGGTGATATTTCTGCATTTGTACTATGGGATCATGATCCAAACAGAAAATTGGTGTGCCATACAAAAATATTGTGTGACAATTTTCGATTACATGATCGGACTCTGCCGAAATATCTGGGGGAAAAAACTTCAAAACAAAGCATACCGCTTGATTGGAAGCAAACCGCGAATTCCCGGACAAGTAAGGGAGGAGTTTACGCCTAGGAAGCTCACTTGTGCATGGCGTACGTATCTGACTCTGATTATCCGTAAATTTATTGTCCCAATACATCCACGGATCGATGTGATTCAAAGAATTGACTAGTGATAGTAATTCTAAATGTTTTATTTTCCAGGTGTAATGCAGTACCGCCTTCATTCTCGTCATCCCGACCAGGTCAATGCGCTCCAAAACGAATTCGGTCTCGCGATGACGCGAGTCGTTAATAATGAAATTAACGGAGTGCTGAGGACTATGAAGAAGTAATTAAGCTCTTTCGTCATCCTCAAATGAATATTAACAAATGCAAATTGTTATCGTCAATTTCATCTGTATTTCAAAAATGTCACTGTTTAAATCACAACAGTTAGCTTGCAATACGTATAGACTTAGATCGAAGAATTTAATTTAATCATTGAACTGAATGCACTTGCAAAACAATATCTTCCTACTTACTTTTTTTTGTGATACTGACAATCAAACCGAGAAGTGTCTAACTTGTAACTGTCCGAGTAATAAGGATATATTCTATTATTGTGAAATTTTTTTTCTCAATTATATGTGTTTGACTGGTCATGAGTATATTAGATGCTGCATTTGAATGTCTCTTCGTTTAATATTATGTAAGATTGACTGAGAGTTTGTTTTTCAAAAACTGGCATCCAAAGTGGAATATACGAGATTTCTCTCATAATTGTGTGCTATAATAGATTCTCATTTTATTGAGAATGTAAGAATTTTGTCAAATCAAGTATTTTCAGTTTTTTTCAGTTTTGTTTTTCACTCATAAGAAATAAGATGGCATTGGAGATTTTTCTTGAAAATGATAGTCTAAGTAAGCCACGTTCGTGAAAGTTGGGTAGGAATTGCGAGTTGATTTTTGTTGTTGAAATCTGTGAATAATAATAGAGGTCGGCAATGAAGATAAGTGAATTATTGTACTGCATGCAACACAATATTTGACTCGCCACTGTTTCCTTGTCAGGCCGATGATGAGACCAAAAATTGTCGATTTAGTTGATTACCGAGAAGAGTATACTCTCTTTTTATGATTTTTTGCCCTTACATTGTATGCATTAATTTGACTGATGATGTCCAAATCGGATGCTGTATGATAATGTTTCTTTGACTGATGTAATATAAGATTAATTGAGAGATTTTTTTCAAAACTGTGACACAGACTAGAATGTGTGAATTTTCGTTTAAAATTGTGTGCTTAAATAAACTCTACCCATTTGAATGACAATTCCCGAGTTATCTGATGATTAATCCCCGTACCAATCTGGATAATTTTCAAAAATTCTATAACTGTTCATATTTCATACAAACTCCAAATCTCATAATCATCTCTTATTTTTATAAATTGTATAAATCTCAAGACATTTGATATATGAGCGTATAATCGCAAAATCATCTACTTGATTTCGATGAATCAGCAGGGATTCAAATCCCATAAAATTTTCGCTCGTTCCTGAAAAGTGGGACTCGAACAGCGAATTTTCGTTTTTCTCGACTCCTCGCTCAAAGAAAAATGTATCTCGTGATTAAAATTATACGCAGGGATATTTCATACAACTGATGGTTATCACATTTACCATCAATACAAGCTCAATCTATCCTGTTTGAGTGCTACTTAGTCGCTACTAGAAAACTCGGATCAGGTGATCCGATGTGCCATAGGGTCACCTGATCCGGGTGATCCGAGCACCTGATCGGATCAGGTAATCGGATCAGGTGGTGCTTTTTTACCGGGTAACCCCAAACTGCGGTGGTCCAGGCGAGTTGCGTGATCGCAGCGGGGGAAGAGCGGAGAGGCCAAGATCAACGGATATCGAAACGTTGCCTGTCTGCGTGAGGACCACTACGGCGTAACGCGCGAGCTACCCGCTAGATGTCTCGCGCAAGCAATTTGACCTTAGCCAATACGCTACTCCGGAGTAATGTACTATATCTGCCTCGCGGAGAGCGTAAGTGTGTGAGCGAGTACGCGCATGAGCTCCTTTGTTGTGTGTACGCGATTGTACATAAAAGACGGTGAGGTCGCGTTGCTATCAAAACAACACGTCTCGTTTAAACTTTTCATCCCGATTGTCCCAGGAGACATACCTAAAACACCCCCTTATAAATATGACTTTTGGACTACAGAACCAATTCAGGGGCCTCTGATTTATCCAGGACATTCACAAGCCGAATGAGCGGTAGCGAGAGAGGCAATGACGCTGGTCTCGAATTAGGCAACAAGAAGAATTACTCCTCCAAGGAAATGAGTGTAACGGACTCGACAAGGGTCAGGTTGCCTCGGAGTGCAAAAATATTCGAATCATTTCAACTCAAGGATAAAAGGTTCAATAAATTAAAAATCAATCATTTTGGGGCAACCCCGAGGCAAAAAGACCAGACAGAAGGCCTGGCCAAAAACCTCAAATTCTAGATCAAGCTGTATTAAAGATTAGAGAAATTCAGATATTCATTACAGCATAAATGACAAAATTATACTTATGATTTACACAAACGCACCGCGTGCTTTTTGGTATACACAGCAAATCGATCAATTCGCTTGCGACTCTGGGCGACAACTGCCGTGCGCCCCTCTTGGGCCGCACAGTCTCGATTCTTAAGCCCAAATCAGACTAGCGGGTCTTGGCGCGGGTCGCGGGTGAGCGTGCGGGTGAGGACCTGACTCAGCCAATCAGAGCGCAGCAGCGGGCGTGCGCGGCTGCGGTTGAGATTTTAGCCATCCGTCTATTTTCGCCCGCCCCCGCGACCGCCTAGCCAATCACAGTACTGGAATCTGTTGTAAATACAGTTTGGTACGAAATTCGGATGTACTTCGAGCCTACGCTGAGTTTTGAGCACGGTTTCTTCTGGAATCTCACGTGTTTTTAATGTATCCTTTCAAGATTGAGGTAATTGCAGAATAATACCGAAATTTGCGAACGACATCTGCAAATCCTAGCTACTGTAAAGCCGTAAATAAACTAGGATAAAATTATTTTTATTTGCGACAAGCAACCCATCGACGAACTCAAATTTCTCTACTCAAAGGACTGCTACGTTAAAATTAGTATCAAGTCGTTTATCATACTCTTTTCACACTATTGCCGGTCATATTTATGTTTCGCATTGCCGAAATCAGCAGAAACATGAGATGACAACCGCGCCGTCACCTGCGTAGTGTGATTGAAACACACGCCAACCGCGCCCGCGCCCGCGCCGCGAACTGCTCCGAGACCCGCTAGTCTGATTCGGGCTTTAGGGCGACCTCGCCGCTTCTTCCGGGCCCGACTTACGGGGAATTTAGCGATAAGCAAACCCGTACATGAGCGCAGCCGAGTTTACTTTGGCTTTGCTTTGAAATGTTTCAATCCGCAAATGCTTTCTATCCAATCAATCAATATAATAGTTTATAATACAAGCCAGAAAAATCTCAAACACAACAAATATTCGCAAATAATGTTTATCGCTAATTTCTCCATAGTCGAATTTTATATAATTTGCCTAGTTAGCACAATAATACAAATATTTCTACAATCACACATACGCTTGTGTTACAATTTATGAACCAATACAACTTTTCAATAATCATTCTAGTTACAATTTCACCAAATGCACGCACTCTGAGCACTTAATCTATTTCATCCGTCTTATTACTAGATATCATTTCTGCGTAGAAATGGGCTTGGCCCGGCGCGAGTCCGGCGAAGGCTCAGCCCTGCGAAGAGCAAGGCAAGAACTATACCGGCTATGCTATGGCATGGTACAGAATGGGGCTATATATACATCTATACTCTAAGCCGACCGCATGGCTTGCGGCGCAGCTGAGAGGTGCGTGCGCGCGCCTCACACATATAGTGTAACTCACTCACACCCATGGGTACGCGTACCACTCATTCCATCTCACTCTGATTCATGCACTCAACTATGGAATTCTACGGGAGGCTAAACTTTCGGTCCGTAACAATGAGTAAATGAAATTTTTCATAATACTTGAGCGTAAAGTTAGTGCGTAAAGCATCTAATAAGTGTGTAAGACAGTGCTTTACGCATAGCGTCTGTAAAGCAATTGCTCCACGCACGGCTCTGCTGCTTTACGCGCATGATGGCTCTTGTTTTACGCACGCAGTACTTTGCTCCACGCCCGAACTCCTAAATTTATGGGGATTCGTGCAGCTTTGGCAAATTCAAAGTTGATCATACTGATATTGGAAACTGATGGGAAAAATGAAGGTTCTATCGTATCAATGAGTCAAGCGTCGTACCTCCGTATGGTGACGCAGAGGGCGACTTCCCTGCCAACCCCGATTCATTTTTTCCGAATCTCACCACAGAATTATACAATTTGAGGTATACACTTGTTGATAACCTCACTGTGATTCAATAAACCTGTTCAATATTGTATCTTGTAATCACCAGAAAGTCCTTTTTCAAAGGTAGTCCCTCGTGAATGCATATTTCCTGCGTCGGTAGAATACAGTCAAAAGACAATCACGTAAGTGTACCCAACTTGCCTACATTGAGCCATTTTCTCAACAACCGTGGCTTATTTCACTCCCCTGGCTCATTTCAATATCTTAAATGTACCTATATCTACTGTTTTTGAAGCTTGTTTCAAACTCTACAGAGTGAGCTGAGATACGTTGAAAAATATTGAGATAAGCCAGAGTATTAGTAAGTAAACCAGGTTGGTTGAGAAAATGGCTCAATGGGTGAAAGTTGAGTACACTCACCCTAGTATATTTCGAACCGAATTTATGAGGTTGTAGCTCGCTTCTGAGCAATTGATCGAGATATTAGAGATTATCAAGATTACTGATACATCGATCATCTTGTTAGAGAAATTTATGTCAAAACAAAATTCTTCCCAAAATTCGGTTGAAGTTCCCATTAGATGTAATGCACTTACATCAGAATTTTTTGTTCTACTCTCTCAGCATGAATCAGTCAGATCTAACTGACAATCAGTCCATCTACACTGATCCGGTTACCAAAGTGGGATCAACTTTTACTGAATGAATCAGTGTATATAGACTAATTCATCAGTAATTCTGTTCCTATTTTACTGATTCACACGTGGTTTACATTCTGGATATTGGTACTATCATACTCCACTTTGCTGTATTAATATCAGAACTAACATTGAAATCATCACTTTGAGTGTTAATGGTGTTCCATAAGCAAAAATGGATGATTATGTGATTGATACCATGACGATATAGATTTTTAATGCATTCAGCAAATGAAGTCAAACATCTTTTGTGTGTATCTGGCTACATCTGTGTAGAAAAGTGCTTGCAGGAACCAATATTATCACAGATCAGATAAGTAACTTCAAATACCTCAGGAGATTATGAAACTCAGGGTGTTGGAAGAAAGTCTTGTTATCTAACCAATCATTCTCAAGCCAAGGAATATTCATAACAAACTGCACCTCTTATTGAGTCACTTGCAAATATGCTGACATGCATCATGAGGACACAAGGTACATTGGATGTGGTGTTAGGAGATGTAAATGTCTTATCAAAACTATTTATGCACAATTGTGAACTTTTACATGTCTCAAGGTACACTCTAGGGAAGTTGAGCTAGTGTTTATTGTCACAAGCAGTCAAAGACAAATTCAATTGTGCCATTATGATAGTGGATTGTTCTTGTAATTTTTCACTCTGTGCAATGAGCCTCCAATTGCACTATGAATCTGACTCCAAAATAATCTCTTATTAAATATAATTCATCTCTTTAGGGCATCATCTTCTTCGACAAATAATATATGTTCTCTAACAAATAATACGTAATCTCAAGATGGATTGATTTGATTTGCCATGACTAATTAACATGATTATGCTCTCAAAAATGCATTTGAAGCCGCTATACAGCTAGAAAATCCCAATCAGAGTCCAGCAGCGATTGTGATGACTGGGTATAGTGATGATCAGTACTTGTCGCAAGTTAGAGGTTATGGTGCAAAGTAGTTCAAATATAGTGTTTGGGGTTTCATATTGCTGTTAATATAGCATGTTCTGTCTTTTGCCATCACTAATTTACGAAATTTTAACAGAGTAGAGCATTTAAAGGCGTTTGGCGTCTATAAATGCCAGAAAAAGTTCGTTAGCGGGACTGATGTATCAGTACTCATCACGATTTGGAGGTTACTGTGCAAAATCGTTCAAATATATTGTTTGAGGTCTTATAATGCTGTGATTATAGCATGTTCGGTCTTTTGCCATGACTAATCGGCGAAATTTTAACAGGGTAGAGGATTTGAAGGCGCTTGGCGTCTATAAATGCCAGAAAAAGTTCGTTAGCGGCACTGACGTATCAGTACTCATCACGATTTGGAGGTTACAGGGCTAAATCGTTCAAATATATTGTTTGAGGTTTCATAATGCTATGAATGCAGATCGTATTGTCTCTTGCCATGACTAACTGACGAAAGTTCAACAGGGTAGAACATTTGAAGGCGCTTGGAGTCTATAAATGCCAGAAAAAGTTCGTTAGCGGCACTGATGCACTTATGCTTCATGCTACTGACCGAATCAGTCCATATGCACTGAAGATCAGTAAGTCGATTTGGGATCAACTATAACTGATGAATCATTGTATATGGAATGATTTAATCAGTTAATCCATCAGTTAAAACTTGTGCAGATGGATACCTGGCATAAGATTAAAGTAATCATCGCTATTGAAGGTCTGTGTGATTGGCAACATGTTTTCATCGGTATTGTGTGCGAAAGGGGGGACACTGGAGTAACCAGTCAACCGCATGGGCTTGGAAAAGTTTGACTGATTGAATCAGTGAGATTTATAATACTGATTGAATCTTTGGGCTTCTAACTGATTCATGCTGAGAGAGTAGTGGGGGGCGACACCTCCCGCCGTGGGCTTTGCCCCTGGACCCCGCTCCGCCCCACTGCGCGCCTCCAACCAATTACTGGTAAGTAACCCTTGAGAAAAACATCCTATTCGAGTGCGGCCTCGGTATACACTGTATTTTTCTGGCTCGAATGAGCCACGCCAAATGAAGGATCCCAGTACTCATTCGTCCGTCATCATTATCACATACTTGATAACGTAACTCCCGGTGCAAGTAAAATTAGAATCATCGTTAAATAATGCCAGTCCCTGCTGACTCAAGTTTGGACAAACTTATATTCATGATATGCTCAAAACTTTCCTCAACCCTGCCTCATCCTGTACACCGGCTACTCGCAACGTCTAAAATACTCCTCTTCTTGTTTCAATATTGACTGGTCGAGACCTTGTGTATAGTTTTACCATGATTGCTTGATTGGCAATTTTCTGTATCGTAGGCTTGTTAATGGCGTATTGCTAACTTTCCGCTCATTATTATGAAAAATACTATACGCAACTCTGGCGGAAGTCCTTCCACCCTCACGCGATGCTTTCCGCACTCATGTGATGCTTTCCTCACGGTTGAGATTGCTTCACACACTGGTCGCTGCGCTCCTCGTGCGTAAAGCAATCACAACCGTTCATAAAGCATCACGATCGTGCGTAAAGCACGTTTTTCGCCACCGTTGTGTATAATACTATTTGATGAACATGCACTTTGTCTCACTGTTTCCAGTTTACTTCTCATTGTTCTGGATATCAACAATCATCATGTCCACGGTTGCTCCTCTCATGGATGTCATACTACCTCTGGAGAGTGGGACGAGGCCTCGACTCGTTCTTCTCCAACTGACATACGTTTTCTTCCAACAAGAAGACTACTATTGTATCTCTACGTTGCATTTCACTACAGTCTTTCTTTCTTGCATTGCACTATTGGTTGGAATGGGCAGCATCTTCATCATCAGTATGCAATATACTTGTGGATTTTTTCTTGTAACTAGGTGAGCTGATTGATATACGAATATATTATAACAGAGAGCGTCGTCTAACCAACTGCTTTCCAACCAACAATACATATGAATCAAAAAGTGGATTAATTTTTAGACATAACCAAGTTTGACCTTGAAATAATAGGCTCTCATCAATCTTACCCCTCATTGCTAAACTGAGCGAGACACGAAATTGAATTAGTTGGATACGGTCACAACCTTTGAAGTTTGATTTACTGATCATTCCTATCCCTAAACTCCTCTCCTGATGATCGTCTAATGAAAGTTGAAAACGAATTTTAAGCTAATGATTGTTTTCATTTCGAAACTGAGTGTATTGTGTCATATATTACCTATTCTTAAAATTCTCGAAAAAATTGAAGCAGATATCATTTCCAGATCCCAACCTTCTCTGAAAGAAAAAAAAATACAAATGCGGGATCTGAGAACTTACTTCGGGGTCTGAGAATCCGTTTCTCGAAACAACTCTCGAGCTGGCTCAACTGGCATAGTTACTCACCGGATGTGAGATGACTCCCGATGCGATCCCGAGCTCAGACATTTTCTGTAATATGGCAATCTAGGTTTTTTAATTTGGTGATCAACAACTTGGCACTAATAACATCGTGATCGGTATCTTCTTCAACAATAAATGGACCCAAACTTGATATTGATACGAAAATGAAATCAATTCTTCAAAGATCTTGATTCATAAACCCATCACCATCTATGAATAATTTGAATTCCAGCTCACTTGTGTGGGTGATTCGAAGAAGTAATTACAATCCCTTGATCTAGAATTTTGGAATTTCTCTTCGTGATTAGCCTTGCGATACAGTTACTTTTGACTCCCGTGGGATGCGTGAAGGCTCGGGACACAAGTCTCTCAGACAAGGTTTGACATGGTTCCACAATTTCCAGAGGCGTTTATCCGTTTGAGCCTCTTCGCTCGGAAATACTTGCCCAAATCCATTCGACCTAAGAGTAATTAGTCTGAATAGTCATTTGCCCAAATTGCAAGAGTGCAGAAGAAAATGAAAACGATTGTACCGATGGGTACTTCTCGGATACTCACTAACCCATAAAGGAGGTGCATTCTTAATTTCAACTTCCTCCAATTCTCTTCGAATTTTGGCTAGATGATGAGTTACCACATGTAACTTACGCAATAACAAGGGCGTGACAGTTCGCCTCTTAGTCCAAATGTGAAGAGAACCGCGAGCAGAGAACAAAATACAGCATGCGTGGCAACCGCATGCCCCCACCCCCCTCTAAGTAGCTTTTCTGCTAGAGTTAAATTGAAATCTTGGGTATTTCGCACAAGAATTTTTGAAGGTTGTGCTTTAGCTCATGCCTCCAACTCGTAATCACAGGAAGAATTCAGAGTCGGAGAGTATTAGGAGTCAACATATCTCTTGTATTGAGTTCTGGACTCATTTCAAGATATTTCTGTGAACCAAGAATATAAGGTTGAAATTGCGCGCTGCTCTGTTTATCCAATACAGCATGAATACTTTGAGAAAAGCTCAGCATAGGAGAGTCGTTGACGATTTTGAATCAAAATAGAATCATAGAGATATAGTCAAATTTTCAACAAAATTGAGTATCACGACTTGTATATCAAAAACGGTTCACTGGATAGGCTAGACTTCCTTTCAGCACACTTTTTCATAGTCACCTACCTTCCAAATAAATTCCAAAAAGTTCCATGGAAGGGTTGCGAAGAAATCGCTGGCGGGAAAAAATAGCATACGCTCACATATACACACTGATACGAACAATGATCAATTTTCTTTTAGATCTATGATGGGTTTGAGGTGAAGAAGGTGACCCAAAATCGACAGGTACTAGTGAGAGGAACGAAATGATACAAATTTTGTGTCATTGAGTAAAGTATTTCATGAATACAACCCTTCCTCTTTGAGGACGCAAAAAGTGATTAGTTACGGTTTTGATTCCAATGAAACTTCCTTTGTCTTGTCGTGTGAAGATACACGACAAGCACCAATTTTTCCCCATTTTTCAAAATTTTTCGGGTACTCCGAACTTTTTTTGACCTTCGTAGCCCATTGAACTGCAATATGCTCTAGGTGATGACGAGTTTAAATCATGAATTCGTAGAAACCCTATTCACCTTGATTACTTTGTAACGATGACACAACAGGCACTCACAATTCTTTCTCAGACAATCGAATACATTAACCTCCTTCTCATTATTCGTCAATTGAAGCCCTCATTAGGAGAATAATTTTTCAGTGAAAGATTTGAGGAAATCGTCATACCGAAGAGAAACAAACAACGGAAAGCAGCTAGTGATGTTCAACTCAATGACGTATGTCATGTCATAGATCTTCATCGTGGAGCTACCAGGTATGCCAGTGTAAAAAAATCCTAAGCACCATCCGCCAATTTGAATAAAAGGAATTGTTATATTGAAGAGCTCGGCAACGATTGTTGTAATAATCCTCTGAAACTCGAATATTCTTGTATTCAACATTGAGTTATATTCGGCATTATGATAGATCAACATCAAGCTGACGTGATGACCCCCTTCTCTATCTCGTGAGCATTTTCTCAGAAGTACGCTAGTAGAGGTATAGATCCCATCTGAGGACAGCAAGCAGGAGAGATTCTCTACTTCGAAAAATGATTTTTGGAACGAATGTTAAGGCCAGTCCGGAGTCTTTGCAGAACCACAACCACACACGCACCGGAGTACGATCAGGTTTCCCAACAATATCTAATTTTCAAATAATTGCTAATCTTTTTCGGATTAAATCGTTAGGTCAGCCCGCTTTCCAATAAAATTTCCAATCATTTGAGCTTTATTACATCTCAAAACTCGTGATATATTTTGCGAGATCCGACAAACGGCAATCTTGAGCTGACGCTGCCGCATTATAGGAACCACGCTATCATGGACATTGCCGTTTGTCAAATCTTGCAAAATATAACAAGTTATGAGACGCAACAAAGCTCAAACGATTGGAAATTTCATGGGGAAGCGCACTAACTCAATGATTTGGTCCGAAAAGTGTTTGCAACTATTTAAAAATTCAATATTGTTCAAATTACGCTATTCAAATCACCGTAGCGCCATCCACGAAGTATTAAGCAGCACAGACTGGCCTTGATTCAGTCGTTTGTATCTCCTGCGCATGCACGTATTTCTTAGTGGTGGAAATATTCCTGATCAATAATTAGTATAACTAGCGGAATTGCTTCGCTCGCTGAAGCTCGCTACGCCTACAAGTTATTGAAGGGAATTATAAAAAACTCATGATAATAGCCATAAATACATATGTGCATTTTGGATTATACATATTTTATTTCATCTTTCACTCCATTTCTTTCTGTTTCATTCACACCATCTCATCACGTCATTCATACACACTAGGGTGGGCCGAAAAATGACTTTTTTTGAGAATCGATAAGGGCTAGTGCGCAAAAGTTAGGTTTTTATATGTAGATGTGAAAAAATTTTTGCTGGGCGCTGAGAAATGAGATTTTAGGTTCGAGCAAGAGCCATCAAGCTTTTATCAAAATTAACGTCGATTTAAATAGGAATGTGCCTAATTCGGCACTCTTTTCTTCCTAACTTTGCTTGTACTTCTGACGAATCTGAACATTTTTGAACGTACTTTAACTCATTTTAAAGCTTGTTCCAAAACCTACAAAATGAGCTAAAGTACGTCCAATTTTGACTAATCCAAGCGTATCTATCTCAACTTTCCTAAAAAGTGATCATTATTAAGAATCCCAAAAATGGGGTGACTCTCCCTTCAAACTTTGATCGTATTTCTGGTGCATCTGAACATATTCCAACGTACTTTAACTCATTTTAAAGCTTGTTCCAAAACCTACAAAATGAGCTGAAGTACGTCCAATTTCGACTAACCCGAGCCAATCTATCTCAACTTTTCCATTTCGAGTTTTGAAAGGAGTGAGGCGGGAGGGGGAAGTCGCTTATTTTCGGATTCTTCGAAACTAATCACTTTTTAGAAAAATTGAGATAGATTGGCTCGGGTTGATCGAAATTGGACGTACTTTAGCTCATTTTGTAGGTTTTGGAACAAGCTTTAGAATGAGCTAAAGTACGTTGAAACGTGTTTAGATGCACCAGAAATACAAGCAAAGTTTGAAGGGAGAATCGCCCCATTTTTGGGATTTTGAATAATGATCACTTTTTGGGAAAGTTGAGATAGATTGGCTTGGATTAGTCGAAATTGGACGTACTTTAAATCATTTTGTAGGTTTTGGAACAAGCTTAAAAATAAGCTAAAGTACGTTCAAAAATGTTCAGATGCACCAGAAATACAAGCAAAGTTAGGAAGAAAAAAATGCCGAATTAGGCACATTCCTATTTAAATCTACGTTAATTTTGATAAAAGCTTGATGGCTCTTGCTCGAACCTAAAATCTCATTTCTCAGCGCCCAGCTAAAGTTTTTTCATATCTACATATGGGCATTTCTCTGGAACTTTTACACCTGCTGGAATAAAGCTATGGATGATGATATAATAGAACGATCGAATGTATCGGTCCCAATCAAAGTGAAAATATCATCATTCAAGCCTCAAGATGATATACCTTTGGCATCCATATGATTAAAATGAAGTAGGTTCGCTCTAGCTAACTCGAAGAGGGGAAAACTACGGAAAATCGTCTGGAAATACCGGGTACTCTCGTTCAGGCTTAGGGATAACCTGGTGATGCCGCGCAACTTTTCGGGTTGATTCCAGCTGTATTTGGTCCATGGAATATTGAAGAAACGTAGCCCATGAGCGCGATAGTGTGCTACTGATTCAGCGAGAACTGTGCGACTTAGAAGATTGGAAATAAAAAGTCAATCATATCGTGATCGAGTCAAAACTGATCACACCAAGCTCATGCCGCGACAAGGGTGGCAATTTACAAAAGTTGCATGTGAAGTAGATATGGTTGAGGAGATTTTAAGACAAACTACGTTGTTGTACGATTCTTCAGTCTGGAATACGACCGTCTAGATGTCAAACGGAAAAAACGTGACTGGTAGAGAAAAAACAGTTTGTCTCTCCTCACATCGGTGGACCGAGCTCTATGTTGAGAAAATCAATTATGATCGGATAGGTTCATCTCATAAAGCTGCAAAAAGCCCAAGGCATCCGTTGAAAAAGCTCACGTCGCCGAATCATTGCTTGAGAAATTCCTGAAAAATCGATGTAGAATTACTCAATGGCTATGAAACGTTCAACATGGCATATTATGTTGTAGTGGGCATCCCGAATGTACAATTTGCACAGTATTGTTCGCTGCGTATTTCGACAATGTATATACAAATACATTGTGACTGTTATGCGAAATCACGCAATGCGAGTTTGTAGCTATAAGAAGCGAGTGTCGCTCTCCTCTCCTCTCCCTCTTAGGGTATCGGCCCCGTTTCCCGAAATTGAATATCTATAGATAATAGGCATTGTTGTCGTCGAAAAGATAGACAGATAAATTGATAATTTGTAGTATTCGAACAAAGATTCTCTATCTATCCATTCAGTAGTTAACTTGCTATCCAATATGAACCTTCGAGTAGTTTCGATTTGATTGACATATCGAGTGAGTTATCATGGATACATCCGAAAAGGCTGAACTACTTCGTCAACGTCAAAAAATCCAAGAGAAGCGTCGAGAAAAGGCAGAGAAACGTTTCCGTGATATAGAGAGAAGACGAAACCTTCACAAGGTTCAGGTGAATTTCGTATATTTTTGTTAAGCTAATAATATAATAACCTAATGAGAATGTAATAGATTGAAATGATTGCAGGCCGAAATTGCAAAAAACAATGTGGCGCTGAGTCGAGAAACCGAATGTCAGTCACGTCCACTCAATGTGCAAGTGAGTGTATCCGATGATGACGCACATTCACCCATCGATCATCAAGCTGCATCTGCGCCTACACATGCCTCAAGGCTTCGAACCAAACAAAGAATATCATACGTTCTGACGGCTCGGCGGGATCAAGCAAAACCCACGTCGTCAGCAGACAATGATACCACAAATTCAGGCTCCCTTGACTTCAGGTTAAATTGTTTTATTGATAGTGATAATTTAGCTGTTTCTGATCGACGATCCAAGAATTACAATTCTGATGATAATATTGACGCGAGATTTTTAGTGACAAATAACGTTATGAATAATGGTGAATCATTGGGTTTTGTTTCATATCAGTCTGATCGCACATCCAGTGCAAGTGATTCTAGTTCTGGTGTTATCATTGGACCAATGAAACACAGTAATATGAATATTCGTTAGTTCCCCAGTGCGCAATCATATGAGTTTCTAAGAAATGAAAATGACAATTTGAAGAAAATCAATGAATCGCTATGCAGAAGTATAAGAGTCGTAAGACGCCGAGAAGAATTCAAACGAAGGGAGATCATAAAATTGAATAAATTAATATCAGATAAGAATTTGCTCATCAAGTCCTTGAGAAGTCGATGTTACAAGCTCGTAACGGCAGCTCAAATGAATAAAGAAAAAGAGGGTGAGCAGTGTGATTGTCGAGGCCGCTTGCACTGCTTATTATTCCTAACCGTTAAATACAATGTAATAGCGTTACTAATTAAAACTCAAAAAAGGGTGCACTGACGCAAAGTGATTTGAAAGTAGTATCGGATCGTTTGGTGGTAAAGTACGCGGGCGCACGCACAGCTGACTAGCTCGGCGGATCGAGCGAGAAAGACGAGCCGTCGCGCGGCAACGAGAGAAGACACACCGGCATGGACACGTTCGATGGAGATGAGAGAATTCGCTGGCACCCACACCATTGAACACCTCGATGTCTATCACCCGAAGGTTAACATCAGTGCCGAGTTGTATGCAGGTCCGAAGACCTGACCTTACAAAACGGCTCTCCGCCTATCCTTACCACCCAGGAAGCCGCCAAGGACGGTACGAACTTGGGAAAATTTCATGTGCGCTAGCCGACTTGCTCGAACCCTCACTCCTTCCTTACTTTGCCCATTTCACCAACCGGGCGCCGGGAAAGTGTGAGGAGATCTTGCAAGCATCACGCGACCACATCCATTCAGTCACCTGAGCTCATACGAGCTCAAGCGTTCACGGGGAGCCTCGTGACGGCAGGAGTGGCCAGATCAGGGCCCTGATCCACAAACCCTATTTACATTGCTCCACCTAGACACCATCACCACCACCACCATCATTCACTCGTGGATTAGCCACTCAAACACTGTACAGATCGAGAATCTAACATGGCATAATTAGACCACCACCTTGCCTTGATTAGACATCTACTTCATTCGTTCCTTCATTCTCTCCAGCTTGTTCTTAAGCGCGATCTGGACGTTGTGTTGGCACATTTTCAATTGTCCAGCCGCCAAACGCTAGTTCTGCGCGCTTCTCCTCAAGCTCCTCATCAGACTTGATTCTGAGCGCTGTGCAGAAACCCTTTAGAATCGAGTACATCTCTTTCGAGGAGACAAACTGCGCCGGTTGGTTTGGCCAGGTTGTAAGGACATGTTTATTCTCCTCCAGCAGTGTTGTTCTCTGCTGTGCGTACTCAGGGCAATCGAATAAAAAGTGCAGTGATGTGCCCTCCTCTCCACACTCACATCGGTCGGAGTTCTTGCACTTAAACTCTTTCAACTTTGAGTTGAAGGTTCCATGTCCAGTCATTACCCTGGTCGCTGCGATAGTGGGAGTGAACCATTTCTCCACACTTAGTCGGTATTTGATCGAAGGGAAAAAGGCATAAGTCGTCCTGCCGGTGGTGTCAGTATCCCAGCGCGCTTGCCATTTTTCCAGCACTGCCGCCTCAATCTGCGAGACCGCAGTCTCGGACCTGTGGTCTATTACCTTGCGACTAGCGTAGCCTCGCTTCAGGTCCGCTTCGATGACAGCATTCTTCCCATGTTCTACTCGATAGATTGCCTCTCTCTGCTCGAGTAGTAACTCAATCGGAAGTACTCCCGCCAACACGCACAACGCCTCGGTCGGTGAGGTGCTATAAGCTCCTAACGCCGCGACAAGAACTGTGTGCTGTAGGCTCGATACCTTCCTCATGTGGGAGCTGTGATTAAGGCCTCCTTTCCATCCGGCCGTGGCGTAAGTGATAATTGGGACCCACACCGCCTTGTATAGCCTAAGTGTGGTCCTTGGGTGAAGCCCAAATTTTTCTCTAGTTATTGCTCGGGTGCGACGTGTGTAGGTTGCGACTTTCGCTTTCAGAAGAGTGGGATGTTCATGGGTGTAGCCTTCTCGGCCAATCATTACACCCAAGTGCCGAGCATTGTCTTGGAACTTTAGGCTTTTGCCTCCCAGAAGAATCTTAGGATACTTCGGGCTCTTCCTTGCCTCGGAACTGATTTTCCCACTCTTACGTATCTGCACGCAGACCGATTTTTCATCGCAAAAGCGTAGTTTGAAGTCACGGGCCCATTCAAGAAGCACTTCCGTAACTTGTCTACCCAGCCATTCGATCTCATTTCTTGAGCGCCCATATAAGAGGATTACAAGATCATCTGCATATGCGATGTACTTTATTTTGCCTCTGATATCCGGTCTCTCCTTCAATTTATCGAGACGCCGGAGCAACTCGTTAAAGAAGATGATCCATCCTGGCGGACCAAAGACTGATCCTTGCGGGCAGCCTCGGTTAGGAGTTTTGGACTCTTCCCCGCCCTTCCACTCGAATCGGACGTTTCTATTGACGAAGTAGTCCTTTACAACGTTGAACACATCAGCAGGGCATTTTCCCTCCTTCATAAAGTGAAGAATCACTGGATGAAGGACCATGTCAAATGCCTGCTTAATGTCGAGCAACATTGCAACTATCCAGTTCGCCTCAGACTCGTTTATGATTCGGCGCAACTCTACTATCGCATCCTCACATGATCTATCCGGCATAAAACCGTACTGACGCTTTGAAAGGTTCCCAGGGTCCAGCACTGTCTCCCTGAGCCTTGTCACCACACATCTCTCAAGTAGCTTGCTCAGAAAACTGAGCATACATAAAGGCCTACTCTTACCGTTACCCTTGGGCAGCAGCTTGAGTATGGACTCTTTCCATCTCGTGGGGAAGACACCAAGCTTCAGACATGCGTTAAAAATTCTGGCGAGTATTTGCCTTAGCGTGCGTCCTGCGTGCTTAATCACAGCGACTTCAATCTTGTCTGGACCCGGTGACTTCCCATTTTTGAGATGCCTAATATAACCCTTTAGTTCTTTCGAAGTTACAGGCCAAGAGCTGGCAGTGTCAGGAGGAAGAATAGAATTCGCTTTGATACGTGATAGAGTAGTTGTATCAATGCCAGACTCATCAGGGAGGTACGCGTCTAGGTACTCCCTGGCAGCACCTCGCATGGTTTTTGCTGAAATGCCGTCTTTGCCCAGTGTCACCATCGCTTCGCGAGGCTTCAGCTTCCCCCTCGCATGCTTATACACCGTTCCAAAAGTGTTTTCATTTCCCTCGGTACTTACGAAGTTTTGCCAGCTTTCTTTCCTTAGTCTCTTTCTCTCCCTGGTATAAGCTCTGTCGGCCGACCTGTAAGCATTCTCGACAGAGCGTGGGACGTGACCCTTTAATTTCTTCCAGCGGTGCTTTGTTCTGCAAGCGGCGTTTCTGCGCTTCTTTAGGTCTTCAAGTCCTTCAGCCTTGTAAGACGCGCCCGAGTTGATTTTGGGCCTAATGCGTGGCATGGATTTTTCGCATGCTTTTATGAGGACGTTTTCCAGCGCCTCTACCGCAGAGTTCACGTTGCTTTCCGTATCAAGTACCAGTTCATCGAGTAGAGTTTCTGCCAGGCTTTCGAATTCTTCTTCGAAGACTTCCCAGTCCGCCTTTCGGACGTTGAACCTTGCGGTGTCTTTCACCGTGCGAGTCCCACTTCTCGCCGTGATCCTGATTTTACAGTGAAGCACTTTGTGATCACTTGTGGTCCAGTCATGTACCCTATGGTCAAACACTTTTGGGGTGAGCTGCGGGGACGAGGCCGTAACATCGATCCACGATTGTCTGCCAGCATGTACGAAAATTGGAAATTTTTCGTGAGGTCGGTTATGTACTGTAAGCCCGTGTTCTGCCAACAGATCATACAGCGCATTCCCCCTCTCGTCAGCTTCCCTTACGCTCCATGTTGGATGGCTACCGTTGACGTCCGCGCCCAGGATGATTGGTTCACCAGTCAGTGCTCTCAGCGCCTCGCCCAGCTTCTCCAAGGGAGGCCGAAAGTCTCTCTCAGATTTGATGGACGGGACGTATACCGATATGACGTAGAACCTCACATCCCAGCCGTTGACCTCAACGACGCAACAGTCTGGTGAGCTGAGTTTCGTGATTTTAAGCAAGGAAAAGTTTCCGTTGCAATTTAAGACGACTGCCCAGGGTCGTTCTGTCGTATCCATGGCGATCTCCGTCGACCCCAGTCCCCCAATTGACCAGGTTCCGAAGGAGTTCTCCTTCGGTTCCTTCGCAAAGGGTTCCTGAAGTATTAGGAGATCTATTTTCTCTGTGGCTACGAGTGCATGGACTTCGTCCATTATATTCTCGCACCTTCTGCAATTGAGTTGAAAGACTCGTATCGGCGCAGATTGGCTCTTTACGAATCCGGCCCTCGGAGCTCTAGCTGGCACAGTGCCATTTGCAGTGCCCCTTGGGGCCAATGATCTTACATTTGGCTTTACCTTTAGCGCGGGCTCATCCTCCGAGCTGTTAGTGCCCGAACCCTTACACCGCGTATGGTCAGCCGCGGTCAAAAGGTTCGCGTGCACTTCGCTTGGGAGAAAGTGAACCGTAGGGCTAGCATACTCAACCTCCGGACGGCTGGTGCCCGGGCCCTCACCCCGCGTATTGTCAGCCACGGTCGGAGAGCTTACGTGCACGCCATTGCTTCGAGAGAGCAATTGAGCAGCGTTGTTGGGACAACTTACGGCAGAAACCGAGGCCGGCGAAGTCGGTATCTCAGCGCCTAGGGATAGGACAGGGGAGACGCAGGGGTGAGCGCGTGTTGCGCATGCACCCTGCCGGGATTTGGGCTTTTCTGCCCTTGTTTTTGCGAACTCATTCTCCGGATGGCTAGTGCCCGAACCCTCACACCGCGTATGGTCAGCCACGGTCAGAAGGTTCGCGTGCACATCTTTGCTTCGAGAGAGAATCTGAGATGCGCTGGGGGAAACGTCATCAGCAGATGAGGTCGGCGCAGCCACACCGGCATGGACAATGAATTTTGCATGTATGTGTGCTGCGCGCGGCAACGAATCATCTAGAATGATTTTGAAATAAAAACGGCCGAAGCATTCCGCCCGCCATGAAACGATTGCTGAGTTTCATTGAACCAAATTAGTCGAAAATTACAATTCAATTTCAGACGCGAAAAGGATTTTACTAGAACACAATACTAGCGCTTCAGTGCACCAAATTTCACTCAAAGAAATAAAATCAAATTCATGGAACATATATAAACTGAAATAGAATTGTGCAGATAATCGTTTCACATAATGATAAGTTGTCTTTATAATTGCGCATGAGCGTCCAAAATTTGTCACTTCACAAACGGACTGGAACATCACTGATCTTGGTCTGGAACTGAGATTTCTGAGTTCATATCGACGAGGTTACCGCCCACCGAGAGCGACTCAAGGCGGATCAGGTGTACGCGTGCATCCTCATTGACCGGCAACTTCACCAGAGAGTTGACAGCTCTCGTGTACTCCTTGTCAGCTGCTCGAATCTTCGCAACACGATTCAAACCATCTGGTCCAGGACGAAATGAGAGGATTCGAGCAAGCGGCCATCTAGTCGGCGGCAAATTTGAGTCCTTGAACAGCACTAAGTCTCCCACTTGCAGCTCGGTGTTTGGGTAAAGCCACTCCGATCTTTTCTGCATTTGGGACAGAAATTCTCCTCTCCAACGGTCCCAAAAGTGATTTTTCATGAGCGTAAGCAGGTGCCACCTAGTCTGTGGAGTAGTAGTTTCGTTAGTTTGATCAGAAGGTTCTGGAGGAGCTACCAACTCAGCACCTATCAAAAAATGCCCAAGTGTTAATGCTGCTAGATCCTCTGCATTAGAGCTCATGGGACTAAGAGGTCTAGAATTCAGGCAGGCCTCGACCATCGCTGAAACTGTGGAAAATTCTTCATAGGTGAGTTTATTCCCACCGATTACACGATGCAAGTGTCGTTTGAATGAGCGGACATTAGCCTCCCAAAGGCCACCAAAGTTGGGTGCACGAGGCGGAATAAATGGCCAGCTCACTCTATCCTTAGCGACTGCTTGAGCAAATTCCTGACTAAACGCGGATGATTTTTTGAACATCTTACGGAGAATATCATCGGCGCCCTTGAATGTACAAGCGTTATCTGAATATAACTTTTTTGGCAAGCCTCTACGCGCAACAAAACGACGAAAAGCAGCTAAAAATGCTGCTGAAGTGAGGTCTGAAACTATCTCAACATGTATTGCGCGAGTCACCATGCAAACAAAGATTGCTATCCATCCCTTATAAGCTTTCTGCCCTCGACCTGGAGCGTGTCTTATCCAAAAAGGTCCGGCGTAATCAATTCCCGTGTAAGTGAATGGTCTAGCAGGTCTTGTGCAAACCTCGGGCAGAGGGCCCATTTGTTGTTCTTGACCAACAGCCTCATGACGAGCGCAAGTAGGACATGCACGAACTATTTTCCTGATATAATTTCGACCTCGAACTATCCAAAAGCGTCGGCTCAAGTAACTGTAAATTAGAGAAGGTCCTCCATGCAAAAGATCGTGATGAGCCTGCTCGATGAGAATTCCCACTATGTGACTTTTGATCGGCAAGATGATTGGGTGTTTTTCGTCTTCACTCAAAAACGAATTCTGAAGGCGTCCCCCCACCCGTAAAACACCCGCTTTATCAAGAAAAGGTGCCAAACGGACGATGAGGCTTGAAAAGTGGACCTTCTTGCCATTTTCGAGATCGTCAATCTCTTTTGCGAATGCGACTCTTTGAATCCCTTTGAACAGATATCTAGACCCGGCTTCCAATTCCTCAGCTAGCAGTCCTCTACGTTGACGCTTTTTCTTCTCCAATTTAGAATTCAAACGCCAACGATGAATATAAGCAAGAATACGAGACATTTTCTCAACAGATGAAAATTTTTTAACCCAATCACAAAATGACCAAGTTGTTGAGATTTGCAAAACTTTCGACTCTGTCTTTTTTGACTCTACATCCGTGAAAAATACGCGTTCGGCTGACACGGGCCATTCCGACTCAGGCTTTACAATCCATTCTGGACCTCGCCACCATATTGATGATTCGTGAAGTTGAGATGGAACCACGCCGCGAGAAGCGAAATCCGCAGGGTTATCTGCTGAAGGAACGTGACGCCAAACTGAAGTTGGAAGTGAAGTCGAAATTTCACTAACCCGATTCGCAACGAAGGTCTGCCATTTCGAAGGATGCGCCTCTAGCCACGCCAATACAATTTTCGAATCTGTCCAGCAATGAATAGAAGCTGGCTGAGTGTCAAGTTTCGGAAGAATATAATTTACCAACCTTGCAAGCAGAAGAGCTCCTATGAGCTCAAGACGTGGTAGACTCACAGTTTTGACAGGCGCGACTTTTGCCTTTGCTACGAGGAACCTTGAAGAACTTCCTCTTTCAGAATGAATGACGACGTAGAGCACAGCACCGTAGGCTCGCTGGGAAGCATCGCTGAAGCAGTGCAGGCTCCATGAACACGTTCTAGACGTTCCAACCCAGCGTGGAACTCGAATGCTCTGAAGATCTAGCATCCTGCGTTTGATTTCAAGCCAATCATCTCGAGTTGAGTCCGGAACGGGCTCATCCCAACCTAGTTTTAGAAACCACAGATTTTGCATAAGAATCTTGCCTGAGATAGTGATTGCCGCAAGATATCCAACAGGGTCAAATAATTTTGAAATTGTAGATAAAATGATACGCTTAGTTACTGCGCTGCCATCGTCTGGTAAAGACGCGTCGAAGCAGAAGGCGTCCTCCGAAGAAATCCAACGCAGTCCTAACGTCGAGACTGTGTCTTGGTCTTGAACGACCTCAAGTTGTTCTTCTGAAGAATTGAGACGTAGACTTTGAAGCGCTCTAGCGTCGTTGGCAGCCCATTTTCCAACTTCTAAGCAGGCAGACTGAAGTGAAGCTAGGAGCTCGTCTCGGATTTCAATCAGCTGTTCTACCGTGTCCTCTCCGACGTAAAAGTCGTCGGCATACCTTGAGCGACGGATCACTGACGAAGCTCTGGGAAATGAGGATTTACAGTCATCAGAAAGTTGAAGCATACATGCATTAGCTTGAAAAGAAGCACAGCCTTGACCATAGGTAACAGTACGTAAACGCAAAGCTTGAACTGGGTCATCGAGCGACCTTCTCCATAATATACGTTGCCAGTCACGATCAGCTTCATGGATCAGAAATTGTCGGAACATTTTTACAATGTCACACGTGAATACAAATTTATGAAAGGACCATCTCAACAAAATAATCAAAACATCTTCTTGTAACTTGGGTCCTGTATGTAGAAATGAATTGAGTGACTCTCCGTTTGAATACTTCTGAGAAGCATTGAACACGACGCGAATTTTACCTGTATCACGCTTGAAAACTGCATGATGTGGAATGTAACAAAGGTTCAACGTGTTTACCTCATCTGGAGGGACTACCTCCAAGTGTTGAAGTAAAGCGTACTCATCCATGAAATGGTTGTATGCCTTGGCCAAGTCAGGCTGACGAAGAAACTTCCGCAGAGTCCTGTTGAGGCAAGCATCCGCTGCGGCTCTCGTGTCTGGTAGAGAAGGCTGCACCTTGAATGGCAGGCGAAGGACGAAGCGGCCATCAGCGTTACGTGAATGCGTCTCCTTGAAATGGCGCAGGCAAGCTTCTTCCTCTTGCGTCCGCTGTGATACAGCAGATACCTCCTCCAGTTCCCAGAATTTTGTGAGCGACTTGGACAATTCGTCTGTCTCCCCTGCGTTGATGTGCAAAACACGCCGAGTCGGTTGAGGTTTGGAGGTTGAATCCTCTGCTTCGAAGACGATCCACCCCAGCACTGACTGAAGAGCGCAGGGTTGATCTACTTGGTATCTTTCGATACGATCTCGAACAACAGCAGAAAAGACCTGTGAACTGAAAATTCCATCAATCCGACCAGGCACTGCAAACGTCGGGTCAGCCAGTCATAGATTTTTCGAATGAGTCCAGGCTTCCGTATGAATACGCTGACTTAGTGAGTCTCCAGTGAGTTTTCTCAGAACGAGAGCAGAAAATGAATATGAAAACTCAGGATAAAGATCCGATTCCAAGTTCACTGTTACTCTGGAATGAGCTAGTGAAATTGGACGATGTCCCAACCCAGAACATACAACCTCAGTACGATGTTTCCGAAGGCCCAACTGTTGAACGAGGCTTTCGGTCAGAAATGAGTCCTCAGCGCATGTGTCAAGCAGTACTCTTGCTTGAGTGGTTTGACCATTCTCTCCTCGAAGAACGACGATTGCCGTTGAGAGAATAGCTCGGCGAACTGGCGACGTTGAAGCTGCGTTGGTCTGAAGACATGACGTTGCAAGTACTGAAGATGATGACTGGGATGGAGAATGCTGCAATGAGTTGACCTGGCGAGGAGCCGAATCCTGATGCAGCTTCGAATGATGATTTGCCCCGCAGACGAAGCATCTTTTCTTGCTTTTGCAAGATTCCAAGGCATGACTGTTCAAGCAGTTGGTACAGAGCTTGGCAGTTTCCACGTGCTTCTTTCGCTCAGTTAAGGGCGCCTGCATGAACTTCTGACAATAAGCCAAGAAGTGATCCTCCTGGCAGAATGAGCAGGGCGCTCGAGGCTTGCAGCTCTCCTTGGATCCTGTGACGTATGCGGAAGAACGTTTAGGCTGCTTCTGACTCTTCCCCTTGTTGGATTTGTCAGATTGCGCAGATTCGCTTTTGGAATCCGCTGCACCTCTGCTTGAATCCTTCTGAAAATTGTCAACCTTGACCTGCACTTTCTCCACGGAGCGTACTCTGTCCTGTAAGAATTTTTTGAGAAAATCATACTTTGGAAATTCTCCATATTTCTCCCTCTCAGCAAGTTTGACCCAATCCATGTGAGTTGACGGAGGTAATTTACTCTCAATGAAATATACAAAAATGTCGTCCCACGTATCAACAGGCCGACCAAGTTCTCGAAGATTATTGATTCCCTCATTCACTGTATTCAGAAGCTGAGTGAGATGTGAAGTCGTTTCACTTGAAGCTGAAGGCATGTCTACAAAAGTTTGCATTTGAAGCGCACACCGAAGTGGTTTGTTATCGTAGCGAGCGCACAGAGTACTCCATGCCTCATCAAAATTGGCTGATACAACCTTGATACCGCTCAATGTGCCCAATGCTTCACCCTCCAGACTGTTGATTAGTCGTTGAAATTCGATTAACGGCTGGGCAAACTTGTCATCCAAGACGAGCGAGGTGAACTTCTCCTTGTAGGACTCCCAGTCTCGCTGCTTGCCTCCAAACTTTGGTAGTTTCACGTGCTCCAAAGATGACTGCACTGTGTAACGTGGAGGGAAGTCAGCATCGGAGCCAGCAGAGACATCCATGCGAGTCGGTGGTTGTTGAAGCGGTGGCAGGGGCTGCAGCTGCTTGATTCTCGTTCTGAACCATGCCTTTGATTTGAGATAATTCTCGCAGACGGTTGAGCTCACGGCATTTTTGATGTAAGGGTTTTCCTTGATATCATCCGCATACAGCTGAATGGTCTCGTCCCTCACGCGGAACTCATTCCACCGGTTTTCCAGAAGTTCCAATCTCACCTCACAGTCTGCTACGGTGTACTGGCCTGTGGCAGGATTGTCAAGAGATGTAGACATTTCATTGATCAATTTAGCTAAGTTCGTTTGCAAACCGAGAATTTTCTTTCCTTCTTTACCCATCGTAATAATGTGAAACGACTATTTGAATTCAAAACAGAACAGAGATTTGAATGTCGAATCGCAACGAGCGCGATCGAATACCGCGATTGCGACGATCATATATGAGTGTTATTGAAACGTTATACTCATCTGAAAGTTGTCGTCGCAAGCCTCTCGCTCGATCCGCGGGGTCAGCTGTGTGCCAGTATGTTGACGAACTGGCTGTGTAGTGTAATGAGAGTCGAAATCCTCTCTTGTAAATACCTTGAAAGGCGTATGTTTAATTGTACATAGCCTGATGTATGTAGAGCCGCATGTACTGGTCGTTCAAAGATCGCCGCGACCGATGTCGATGCCCCTCGAAGGCCAGAGATGTTGAGAAGGAGCGTGGAATGAAGGAGACGCGATGTCACGCGATCAGCCGCTCTGATCTGGAGCCAACGGCGATCTTTCGAATTGCTTGCTGCAAACGTCTTCCTTCCAGAAACTTCGATGATTTTCGAAGCTGATGAGGCGATGCAGCTTGAATACGCTCTACACACTGTATATATATATACACACTACACTGTGCGCCCACGAATTTCACAACTTGGCGAGTACGCGCGCGGAAGTCTCTCGTCCATACACTTTGTCCGATTGATCCACAAAACTGCACTCGCGGCGTGAATTCACCACTCTCTCTCTGCGGTGTATATCCGGCTCGAAGGACCAAAAAATGTCGAGGCCAATCAAACTTGATATATAAAATGGACTGTAAACGCGAAATGCCTCGGAAAGAAGTGAGCCGGTACACGAAAACAGAGAGAGAGGGGCGAATAAATGACGAAGAATTGATAATTTCACTTGCACTGCTTATTATTCCTAACCGTTAAATACAATCTAATAGCGTTACTAATTAAAACTCAAAAAAGGGTGCACTGACGCAAAGTGATTTGAAAGCGAGTATTGGATCGTTTGGTGGTAAAGTACGCGGGCGCACGCACAGCTGACTAGCTCGGCGGATCGAGCGAGAGTGACGAGCCGTCGCGCGGCAACGAGAGAAGACACACCGGCATGGACAATGAATTTTGCATGTATGTGTGCTGTGCGCGGCAACGAATCATCTAGAATGATTTCGAAATAAAAACGGCCGAAACAGTGATAGAGCAAAGAGTGGAAAAAATCATGGGGAAAGGTGAGTCTGAGATAAGGAAGCAGTTGTTACATCTCGAGGTATTAAAAGAGCAGTTGCGGGCGAATCAAAGCAAATTCAGAACTGAAAGTGAAAAAATTACCTTTTCTGAAGCTATTTCTGGCAAACTTTTGGAAAAACATAGATCGATGAAAAAGACTGAGAGTTTAGTGAGTAGACACTTACAAAAGAAAGTTATTTCTACGAAAAATTTACCTATTTTACGGAATTATGCCAGGAGACAAGAATGGCATTCAAAAATGAAACAAAGTATCGAGACATTTCTGAGTAAAGATGAGAATTCTTTCCTCACTCCTAGTGCGAATGACTATATCACGGGATAAAACGTCCGAAAAAGAAAGAGATACCTGCAAGATACATTGACAAATATGCATAAGAAGTTTCTCAGTGAAACGGGACTCACTATTTCTCGAGCTGCATTCTTTCGACTTCAACCATTCTGGATTTTGCAGTGACACGTTTCTCGGCGAGACACTTGTTTGTGCAAGCACCATGCTAATATTGAAGTGATGTTGCAAAAACTCGCTCAGTTGAAAATGATATGTAATCCAACCTCAAAAGAGTTCATCAGCTCCGTAACTCGCAATTCTTCTTCCAAGGACTGCATGTATAGAGAGTGTACACTTTGGAAACATAAATGCGTTCCTCCTCCGACTGATGATGGAATGATATTCTACTATCAGTGGACCACTGAGACTGTGGATAGACTGGGTGCTAAAAATTTGATGTATCATGTAAAGATCACGACAAAAAAGAGAATCAACTGTAAAATGAGCGATCTCGTGCGTGATTTGAATGAAAGAATCAAAAATTATTTACATCACGTTCATGACACTGGACATCAATATCGTTTCTTTTCCGATCTCCGTGACCAGCTTGGGGATGATGAGATCATGTTGATAATTGATTCTTCACAGAACTATTATTGTAAATATGGCAAAGAAATTCAGAGTGCTCACTTCGGCGCATCAAAAAAACAGATTTCTCTGCACACCGGGGTTTTTTTCTATAGAGATCGCGAAACTAATGAGATCAAATGTGTTTCTATTTGTACGATTTCGGAGAGCTTGCGCCACGACGCATCAGCTGTATGGGCGCACTTATAGCCCATTTTTTCCCTCATCGAAGCTGTCGTGCCAAATTTCAAGGGAATCCATCTTCAAAATGATGGGTCGTCTACGCAATACAAGAACAAGGATAACTTTTCTCTTTCTCAGCTCCATTGTGACAAACTCAAGCTACGCAATGCATCGTGGAACTTTTCAACTGCTGGACACGGTAAGAGCTCTGCTGATGGCGTCGGTGGTGCAGTGAAAAATCAATGCGACAGAGCAGTCGGGGGAGAGATATCATGACAGTCCAAAACGTCATTGATACAAAGTCTGCAAACCCGGAGTCGAAAATCAACATCTTCGCAGTCACAGAAGATGACATCAGAGAGATGGACAAATTACGACCTGTTCGGCTCAAGCCGGTTCCAAATACAACGAAAATACACCAGATTATTTGGAGATCTTTACAAAAGCATGAGTTGTATTCAACTTACTTATCTTGCAATCAATGTGAAAATAATCCACCATGCAGTCATTATGCATTGAAGCCTAGTCATATCTCTATTAATCTTGAAGTTCCTCGTGGCCCCAAGAGAAAATTGCAGAGATCTATCAATCTTGAGGTCCCTAATGGCCCCGCCGAAAAAACATTGAAGAGATCTAATAATCTTGAAGTTTCCAGTGGCCCCAAAAGAAGATTGAAGAATTGTGGTGATGTCAAAGAGCTGCGGTGCGTGACAAAGAGAAAAATGAAGAAGAAAGAAGCAATTGAATCCAAGAAACGTGTTTGCATAGAAAAAGCGACCGAAGAGTTCGTGATTTTGACCCTACTGGATGAAGTGCTCCTCTTTGATACAAATAAATGTTTAGTTAATGTGTATGATGCTAAAGACTTAGTTTTGAATGGATTCAATATTCTTTTGTACACGTTTAGTTGAATAATGAGGTCGTTGTATTTCTATTAATAAAATTCATGTCCACCAATTACTGAGTTTTGGTTTAATGCATGAAGTAGTAATCGAAGATGATATCTCCAACTCCTTTCGTTTCTCTTCATCTCTCACGATAAGTTTGAATGTACATGAAATCGTTCACCTCTGTGATAAATGCAACAAACGGTGTCGAAGAGATACATGAAGCGTGGAAGTGTTATAGGTCATATTGGCGATGCCGTCAACCTTATATGAGTCACAAGAGTCGATTTGAAACCTCTAATACCACACCATTATGTGAGCAAAAAGTTACAGATGTGCGTTGATTTTTTTTTTTTTTTTTTTTTTTTAATTTTTTCGTCAAAGTTGAAAAGTTCCAGGGAAACGCTCATATAGAAACCTAACTTTTGCGCACTAGCCCGTATCGATTCTCAAAAAAGTCATTTTTCGGCCCACCCTAATACACTCCAATGATCACCTACTTGGGGGTGAATTCTTGCACGCAGGTAAGCCGCCTTTGGGTGCAGAGGTTGCGTCCGAATTCATCACCAAGTAGGAGGGTAAGGCGGTCATTCCCATCCATTTTATTTGCAACATTCCTATCATCCCAATAATCATTCCATCGCTCATTGTATCACACCTTCACATTTCTTCGCGTTCCTTTAGTCACTACCTCGTTTCACTTTACTGTATTATGACTCATTTTCATTTCACCTTTTCATTCCTTCCATTCGCTACATTCCCATCATCTCATTCACTCCTTCCACGACATACTCGACATCATTCATTCCATATTTCATTTCATTCTTCATCTAATTTTTTCATTATCCACACCATCTCATCATATCATTCATACAGGCCAATGATCACCTACTTGGAGATGAACTCTTGCACGCAGGTAAGCCGTCTTTGGATGCAGAGGTTGCGTCCGAATTCATCCCCAAGTAGGTGGGTGAGGCGGTCACTCTTATTCATCTAATTTTCGACATCCTCATCATCTGGTTGATCATCCCATCGCTCATTGTATCACACCTTCATATCACACCTTCACATTTCATTGCGTTCCATCAGTCAATACCTCTATTCAATTGACTTTATCATGACACATTTTCATTTCATCTTTTCACTCCTTCCATTGGCTACATTCCCATCATGTCATTCAATTACTTTCACGGCACTCTTGACATCATTCATTCCTCATTTGATTCATCTTCCATCGAATTTTCATCATTCACACCATTTATCTCATCATATCATTCATACACGCCAATGATCGCCTATTTGGAGCTGAATTCTTGCACGCAGGTGAGCCGCCTTCGGATGCAGAGGTTGCATTTGAATTCATCACCAAGTAGGAGGGTGAGGCGGTCATTCCCATCCATTTTATTTGCAATATTCTCATCATTCTATTAATCATTCTATCGCTCATTGTATCACACCTCCACATTTCATCGCGTCCCTTTAGTCACTACCTCGTTTCAAATTGCTGTATCATGACTCATTTTCATCTCATATTTTTATTTCTTCCATTCGCTACATTCCCATCATCTCATTCACTCCTTTCACGACATACTCGACATCATTCATTCTATATTTCATTTCATCTTTCATTTAATTTTTTCATTATTCACTTCATCTCATCATATCATTCATACAGGCCAACGATCGCCTACTTGGAGGTGAATTCTTGCACGCAGGTAAGCCGCCTTTGGATGCAGAGGTTGCATCCGAATTTACCATCAAGTAGGAGAGTAAGGCGCTCATTCTCATTCATTTTATTTGCAACATTCTCATCATCTCATCACTCTTCCCTTGCTTATTGTATCTCATTCTCATTCAAACCCTTCATTCATTGTATCTTTCAACTCATTTTCCACATCAACACCAACTTTTCCATTTTCATCTCATTCCCTCCCCCTCTCTCATTTTATCTCATTTCTACTCTCATGCATACATTAACACCATTCGTCCCCTTCTCTACATTCACCTCATCTAATTTCCTCCACCACGGTTCACTTCATAATTCATTATCTTTTTCATCGCTCAATCCATTTCATCATCGATTTCCTTCGATACATTCCATCAATCTCATTTGTTCATCGCATTTCATCCATAGACAGAGACAGACGAACCCGAACCTCCATCGTTGGAACAATCCATATTTCCGCACTTGCGACATCATAATACCTATGTATGGTGAGTAAGTGAGGAAATCGGTACGAATTCAAAGGTAACCTCGGGAGGAGGGTTCAACAGACAGACTTTTGAGAATTCTACTACCATAAATAAAATAGATTCAGACAAAAACAGAGGGACCCACAATACGCTTAGAAACATTGCAGTAGCCCATGTTCCTGTACCTGACACAGTAAGAAAGTGTGGTGAGCGGGAGCTCTAAGAAACTTGGTGCGAAAACAATGATAACATGAAGCAAGGGTGCAACGAAGATACTTTCGACAGATTGAAAATTATTCCCATTAATCATCCAAATGTCTGCCACACTAGGCTATACAAAAAATTTAGAGAATGTGTGTGGAAAGTGAACTACAGGTTAGTGAAAATCATCGTGAATAAAACTTAGAGGATACGGTCTAAAATCTGGTCGAAGAGGGAAAGGGTGGGTCAAAAAATGATCGGGTAAAAGAGCCGTATCGAGTGAAAATGGGAAATTGAACAGAGAAAAAGTCGAAATCCAAACAGGTAAGAAATATTCAGGGGAAACGAATCAAAAGCAGGTAAAAGGGGTGTCAAACCCGGTATCACGTAAAAATACCTGTGTCGCGTGGTAAACAGGTACGAAATCAATGAACAGTTCAAATAAACTGTATATCAGGGTGAGTGAATAAAATCGGTCAAAAAATAGTTGGGTGCATAACCGTATCGAGTGAAAATAGGGAAAGGAACAGAGGAAATTGTCAAAATCTAAACAGGTATGAAATACTAAGGGGATACGGATCAAAATCAGGTCAAAAGGGTGTCAAAACCGGTATCAGGTAAAAAACCTACGTCGTGTGGTAAACAGGTACGAAATCAAGAAACAGTTCAAATAAACTGTATATCAGGGTAAGTAAATTGAATCTTGGAGGAAAACGTGAATAGTAACCACGCCTCGTGCAATTTTCTAGTCAGGCCAGTTTAGGTTAGCGATATATAGGGATATTCTACCATAGGGGTAAAATCGGGTAAAATTCGGTTAAAACATGTCTAGGGGCATTTTTCACCACGACGGGTCAGGTCAGGTTAGGTAAAAACAGATCTAGTGACATTTCTAAAGGGTTAGGTTAGTATCTGGGGGGAAATCTAGTGACCCCGGAGACCACAACAGCCCTCACGCGACTTAATATTATTCAATTTATCAATTTTCTCCAAAACTACCACCTGCAGGAGTAGATTTGACGCATTTTGAACTCAAGATCTAGCTGGTCCATAAAAAGAAAAAATCAACCGACACAGTCGGTGGGGTCGCTGAGTGTCAGCTCGGCCGATCATCGAAGTTAAGCATTGTTGGGCGCGGTTAGTACTTGGGTGGGTGACCGCCCATCTCGGTCTAATCAACCTCGACTTGCTGACTTTTCTGGTCAATAAGTTGACACTTACACCTCAGCAACGTGAGCGGGAGGCACGGAATGTTACAATTGCGTTGTTCATGCTTATGAAAAGTGGCACGAGCACCGTAAAAGTAGCATGATAAATGTGCCGAATTCTCTGGAGCAGGTTTTATCCCCTCAGGAGTTTTCCCTCGCTCCACGGTCATGATTCCTGGGCAAATGCGGAGAGGATTAGGTAGTGGCTGGCCCTTAAACTCGCTACGAGGAAAACACGAATCGTTAAACCCACAAGACTCGCCCCGGTTGTATAGTCCATTGGCTGAAGACGACCGTTGAGCACATGAAAAAAACTCCTATTTCGTGAGACCATGGCTTTCTCAATGGGCCTGAAAAGTAGCGAATTTTGAGTCGTAATATTCTAAAGGCGTAAACTCGTGTTTTTTGAATTACTTTTCGACCTAGAAATTAGATTCCGATCTCGTGGTTAGTTTCCTTCCAAACCTTTAGAACTTTTCACCAACAAGGAGAGGTCCAACCTTGCCAACCCTGCGGGTGCCGCATTTTAACTCAAACTTTGAGGATCGTCTTGTGTGAGAGAGAAATGAAGTTATCTCCATGGGTTTGACCCAATGAACCTCCTGTTCAGAGCTACAAGCAACAATGTTAGCATTTCTCATATGGGCCCATGTTAAAAATCGGTATACATAGATATGGTGGAAGTGCTAATATTCCTGCTTGTAGCTTCGAACAGGAGGCCCATTGCATTAAACTCTTGAAGAAGGTACGTTCATTCATCCCGAAACATTATGATTTCCAAAGTTTGAATCAAGTCCGTGACCCATACGGTTTGACCGCTCATTGTAAGCTCAAAAATCTCACGTGAGAGTGAAGGGTCATTTTCAACCTCTTCACACAAATTCGGGATGTATGTTGAGTGTCTGGGAAAGTTCGAATCGGTTGTATCCCAGTTACAACTCTATTTTCTCCGCATCTTAACCTGCTGATGGCGATGAAAATGGTGTTGAGGCTCGGGAAGCACTAGGAGCGACATACATACAGGGTGTCTCAAAAGTCAGCCCCCTCCCCCCCCTAAAAACTCAAAGTTGGCTCCAGCGATCGAATAACCCCGAGACACGTATCTTCTAAAATCGAGGGGAAGCTCGAAAGTGGTCTCAGACTTGACCTTGAATGTGACCTTGGGGGGTTTTTGGAGGTTAGGTCGGTTTTTAAAATAGAAACCCTCATTTTTGACTCTGGATTCTGAAAGAGCATTGAATTTTACGTCCAAATAATACTTTTTGCCGATTTTTTAGATGACCTCTAGAGGTCATTCTGGGGTCGAAAGTATTTGGAGGTCGGGTTAACGTACCAGGGGCCTCATTCCGAATGCAAACGGAGTCGCGTGAGACGTAGTTTGATCATAGTACACCATACATACGCGAGGGGGCGCCGCAATGTCCTACACTAGCGCACCCCCGCTTACGCATGGTGGACTGTGATCAAACTACGTCTCACGCGACTACGTTTCCATTCGGAATGAGGCCCCAGACCTAGTGCGATGGTCTTGTTCAAAGAGGTTTCTCTCAGAAAAGTTTCTCAGCCTTATTCTTACCTTTGACCTGTGACCTTGAACATAACCTTGACTCTAAAAACTCGAAAATGGCTCCGGGTATCTGAAAATCCCGAAATACATGTCTTCAAAGTCGAGAAGGAAGCTCGAAAATGCTCTCAGATTTGACCTTGAATGTGACCTTGATGGTTTTTTGGAGGTTAGATCAGTTTTTTCAAAAGGAAACTCCTAGACTCTGAATTCTGAAAGAGCCCAAAACTGGACGTCCAAATGGGACTTTTTCTATTTTTTAGATGATCTCCAGGGATCATTCTGGGGTCGAAAGTGTCTGGAGGGTGGGTTAACGTGCCAGACCTGGTGCGATGGTCTTGTTCTAAAAGGTTTCTCAAAAAACCATCAAGTTCACATTTAAGGGAGTAACCTCGGTAGAAGATCCACCGATCAGATTTTGATCAAATTTGGCAGAGAGATGTATTTGCGTGTCAATTGAACACAGTCAAAATTTTACGAGCATTCGCTACCCCTGAGTCAAACCATCACCACAAACATTTTTAGAGGTTATACATGCTGTCTTATGGGGCATCGCGACAATTATTAGACTATAAAAGACTGACCGATCAGTTTTTGCTCAAGTCTTGCTCACTTATAGATCTTAATACAAAAAACGTGCTCCAACTTTTTTTCAAGCTTTGGTTAGCTTGAAAAAAAATTCTGATTAATTTTCAGCGTGAAGTCATGAATAAGTCACAATTAAGACAAATTCGCCCATAATCAGGGATTGATATTTCATGATTCGTGAGTCAGATGCTTATGCAAGTTTATGTGAGGGTGTATTGAGATCTGATTAACACATAAGACACACTTGTAGGCAAATTTGTGGAAGTTGAAAAAAGTCGATTCATTTGACTCACGCGGTACCGAGGTTACTCCCTTAAGGTCAAATCTGAGAGCTTTTCCGAGCTCTCTTCTCACCTTTGAGAGCCACGTATTTCAGGGTTTTCTGATACCCGGAGCCATTTTCGAGTTTTGAGAGTCAAGGTTATGTTCAGAGTCACAGGTCAAGGGTAAGAATAAGACTGAGAAACTTTTCTGAGAGAAACCTTTTAGAACAAGACTATCGCACTGGGTCTGGTACGCTAATCCACCCTCCAGATACTTTTGATCCCAGAATGATCTCTAGAGGTCATCTAAAAAATCGGCAAAAAGTACTATTCCGACGTAAAATTTCGTGCTCTTTCAGAATCCAGAATCAAAAATGGGGGTTTCTATTGGAAAGAACCGATCTGACCTCCAAGAAACCACCGAGGTCACATTCAAGGTCAAGTCTGAGACCATTTTCAAGCTTCCCCCTCGATTTTAGGAGACACGTGTCTCGGAGTTTTTCGATCCTTGGCGCAAACTCTGATTTTTTAGGGGTGGGGGTTGACTTTTGGAACACCCTGTATAAGCTCGTTGAAACAAAAATACAAGCGCCATCAAGAGAAATCTCGCTACTAATGCTCCCCCGAGCCTCAAAATCATTGTTATCGTCACCATCTGGTCAAAATACGAGAGAAAACGGAGTTGCATCAGGGACGTGACCGAATCGGACCTTCGTAAATACTCAACATACATCTCAAACGTGTGTGAATAGGCTTGAAATGGATGAAGGAATGAAAAAACGGCTGATTAATCAGCCGTTTTTTCATTCCTTCTTCGAATCGTAGCGAGTGATAATAGCAGCAAGGGATTGGAATAAACTTTCACTCCTGGGCCAGATCTTTGACCTTAATAAAAAGTACTGAAGTTTTGGAACAAAACCTATTACAAATTTGCTTTTACGTCAAATAATACTTTATACGTTCGCATTTTGAAAGCGTTCCGACTTACAATTCGCGTCTCTTGGGGTTTTTGAAAAGGGCGCCCACGGGGCTTGATGCCTTGGAATTTTTCGTCTGTAGGACCAGCTCGATCTCGGCTTTTACTGCGTCAAATCGACTTTTTCAAGTAGTGATTCTGAAGGTACACTAACCATCGTTGGAGAACACTGGCAGAAACGTGGAGTGACGTGCACGTGCAGGAGATGCTGATTATCAAATCAAAATTTGCGTTGGAAACGGTTTTTTACATATTTGTTGCTACTTCTTACTACCCAAAATGATATATTCCACTGTGGTTCTGGGAGTGAAATAACCCGGCATACACGACATGTGGTCAAGTCTCATGTTGATTTTCAACCGAGGAAATCAGGGGAAGTCGATTTTTAATTTCGACAAATTCTTTCCAAGCCCTAAATCGAAAGTAGTTGATACAAAAATATTTTTTCATGGTTCGATATAACTCCAAGAATTTTTTTTAAGAAATTTCAGAGGGATTCATTAGGGTGCGCCAAAATTCGATTCAATAAAAGAACCATCGACTTTGAGTGTTTTCCAAAGGCTCTTAAGAGATGCCGCAAGGAAGAAGAGCATAACATATTTGAGTTGCCAATCGTGTGATTAAAAAGAACGGCGCGAGGAATTATCGGAGATCCCTTACACGATTGAAAGCCTTGACGAAGCCCGCATCACTTCTGATAAAGTTCAGTTGTTTTGTTGAACATATTTAGTAATCGACAGAACCGTCAGAAGTATTTCAGGTGCTCCGCGTCTGCATCAACATCTTAAGATATTCCATGGAACAAGCAGTATTGAGGAGAGAATCCTGTTTTGTCAAAATCATTTACACTTGATTATGTAGTCTTAGTCTACATTTATAGATTGTGATATTCAGATCTCCCTTAGGTTGGCACGAGTAAAGCTATGGTATATTAACATGCAACTCCTGAATATTCTTCGCAGGGTATGCAACCTCATGAATGAAATTTTTTTCCTAGCAATAATCACAGCTCAAATAGTTGGTGTTATATCATTAGCCCTGCAGTACTGTTACGTGAGTAATACAACCATGAATGCATCATCACTCAACATTATCGTACACCAACATTTTCACAAACTCCAGCTGACATATGGGAACGCGCCAGTGATGAAAAAATCTGTAGCTGTGTGCACCATAATTGGAATCTATGCAGTCTTGATGGTTCTCAACTACCTCGGTCAGAGGATCATCAATTTTAGCGAGAGAGTATTCGTTTCTGTGTAAAGAATCCCTATTGACTATCATCGATATCATATTGACAGGACATTTGTTACTAACTATATCTGAGTACATTTGAATGTAGATGCTCCTGCGATTGGTATACTCTTCATCCCAAAAAGCGTCGATACATCCTATTCATCATGCAAAATGCGCAACGCCCATGCGTTCTTACGTCTGGAAAACTTACAACTCTCTCGATGGAGTCATTTTCCAAAGTGAGTAGTCAACTGCGATTAATATATTGTTTTGTGATAACAATAAAAGATAGTTCGATCAACTGTTTCAGCTTATGAAGTTATCAGCTAGTTATTTCACTGCTCTGGCATCCATGAACTCAATAGCTATAACACCCTCACACCTGGAGCCGAATACACAAGTGTTGTAGTCATTATTGAGTTAGGTATTTCCTCAGTTATCGCAAAAAACAGACGCTGTGTGATCTTTGTCTCTCATATCTTCACTTTCCCATGAGTGGCAATATCTATGACGTCCCTAGTTTCACAAAATTTGTTTTTTCTCAAACATTATGACGATGATAATGAGACCTGTCATGTTTGTTCTTTGAGAATCATTTTGATCGGGATTCTATAGTAATGATTAGCACTAGAAATCCAAGAATATTCTCTCCCGATCAACTGTCTCAGGTGATCAGTACACGTGCGCTTCCAGCTTGCGCAGTCCAACTCACATGCAGCCGTTTAGCCCGGGAGGTGATGAGTGCAAAACGCGCAATCGCCCACAACTATTCCACAGCTCATAGTTTGGAGCCCGCTCTGCTCGACTTTGAGTTTGAAGTTCATATTCCAAATAGGAGGATTCTGATTAATGCGATACTTTCCTATGAGATAGACAAGAACTACGTCTACTTGAGACCCATTGCGTGGGATTAGGTTTCAAATGGGTCAGATCAATCTTTTTCGGAGAATCCGTGCGTACGACCTCCGCGGATCTTTTCACCAATTTTTAAATGAAAAAAAGTATCGAAAAAGCACTTCCCCAGGGTCTCAGCCCCCCAAAAAATGTCTTGCTCAAGCTAGAATTTTTTGAATTGCCAAAAAGGCCTGTTTTAGCTATTTTTTGAAAAATGGCCAAATTGATTAGAAAAATTGTAGCGAGGTCTCCGGTAACGCAATTGTTCTGTTCTAACGTGAACCTTAGGAGAAAAAATTGAACAAGACCCACAAAACCAAATGCGCCTATCTCACACGACGATATGTCGAGTCAATTTTTCTTTATCTTAGACCATTTCCAAACGGATGATATTCCAACAGATATCAATATTTTCCTACGTAGTTCGGCTAGTTTTATAATTTGCGTTCTCAAACGTCCAAATTGTTGAATGGGCTCCGAGCTATGTTGATCAGAACATGGTTAGTTATTGAAAAACGCCGAATTCGTTGAGCTCGCCACATCTATCGCACTCCACCAATCCACTTGGCTCCCACTGATCATTGTCAAGCAAAGCATTGACTTTCCGCCAATAGGGAAGTCTGATCAAATCCAATTCTTTTCCCATTCGATAGTTGTTGACGAGAAAATCAAATTTAAAATACAGTTTTTTTCTGAAGCCGATAAGTATTTTTTTTTTTTATGATTGAAATCGTTCTATCTCAGGTCCCGATTCGAATCGATGTCACGTGGTTTGCGGTACTCTCGGGCGCCTTCGTTCGGTCATCAAAGAATGACGTCAAAGAACCAAGCGCGGATACAGGGGGGGGGGGGCGAAGAGAGCGATCGCCCCGCCCAAACCATTTTTCAGGTCCAAATCGCCCCCCCCCTGAAATAATTTTCTTTGTATCGATTTCCAGTAAGATTCATCTCCCGTGAAGTAAATGTAGGATAGGAATGGGAGAAGTGAAAAAATTTCGATTTCCCGTCCCTCTGTAAACGGATTATAGCGGATTCCATCTTATAAATTGTTCCAAATTGTTCATAAAATGTTGATGTCGGAACAACAATGTGTGTGTGTTTGTGTGTGTGTGTGTGTGTGTGTGTGTGTGTGTGTGTGTAAGTGTGTGTGTGTGTGTGTGTGAGAGAGAGAGAGAGAGAGAGAGAGAGAGAGAGAGAGATTGATTGATTGATTGATTGATTGATTGATATTTATTGTGGACGGGGGATAAATTCCCATTCGCCCAGGGAGAGGTTACATTGTAGTATTCGTAAACATCTGAGTCATAGAGATCAGTACAGGTGACTTTTGGATAGTGATTGCTGGCTAGATTAGATTGTTAAAACTCTGAAAGACTGTAAAGTCATATGAACTTATAAAATAGGTTCTTACAACTAAAGATTGTTTACAACTAAATATTGAATTCCTAGCGCCGAGAGCTCGCATGAACTATATAAATGAGTCGAAGAATGGTACATGGTGGCTTATGAATCAAAGAGATGAATAAGAGCAGGGGGTATGGGCACAAGGCCTTCGCGGGAGGCGCGATTTAGCCAGTCGTTTCGATCAAGGTTCAACAGCGTGTTGAATAAAATCCTTTTCAGGTTATCTAAGCTTACATCAAAATCTAGGAAGGGAAGTTGATTCAATAGTCGCGAGGCAGAGATTACGAACGACTGGTTCAGCGCTTCTGTTCGAGGAGTCTTGTAGCTTAGCGATTTTTTCTCGTGGCGTTTGGACTGTCGCAGGTGTTCGTTGTCAGCAGTGAGGAAAAATTTTGAACGCAAGAAGGTTGGAAGATCGTGTTTTAGAATTGAAAGAGCTAGAGACCCAAGTAGATAATCTCTCCTGCGTTCGGCTGATAACCAGTTCAGACTGATGCGATAAGGAGAGACATGTGCCCGTCTTGGTATGTTGCCCCATACAAACCTGACACAGGCGTTGTGCAAGCGATGCAGCTTTAGCTTCTGCGATTTGTCTAGGCCGGTTAAGACAGCAGAGCCGTAGTCGAAACAGGGTAATACCAAACTTGAAACAAGCTGTTGTTTCAGTGAGCGGGGAAAGCCTCGGGCTGCGACCCTGAGGGAGTAGAGCGAGCCGTGTACCCGGCGAGATGTTTGATTTATCTGCATCCCCCAGTCGAGAGAGGGTGTGATAAGTATGCCTAGACTTTTGATACTCTTCGAGTATGGAATGGAGACACCCATCACTCGGACAGGGGGCAGATGGTTTAAATCGATCGTAGCTAAGTATGCTGCGCTGCCAAGGATCATAACGGTTGTTTTCGTTGGGTTGAGCTTCAGGCCATTGTCTGATGCCCATTTGGCGACAGCTTGGGCATCATGGGTAATAAGGGTGATATGGTCCTCGAGTTCATCAGGGCGGCAGTGGAGGTAGATGCTGGAATCATCAGCAAAGATGGTGGAGAGCGTGTGTGTGAGTGCTTCGGGGAGATCGTTGATCAAAATTAGAAAAAGGAGGGGGCCTAAGACACTCCCTTGTGGCACTCCGGTGATGAGGGACAGCCAATCCTCATGACTTCCGTCTGCTAGGCGGACCGCTTGAGAACGGTCCTTTAGATAGCTCGCGAACCATCGAATCACGCGATCACTACAGCCGAGTTTCCTCAGCTTGATCAGCAGCTTAATATGAGGGAGGGTGTCAAAGGCTTTCGAGAAGTCAAAGGATATCATAATTGTGAGCATTCGCTGATCAATGGCTTTGCGAGTGTCCTCTAGTACCCCGAGAAGAGCAGTTTGAGTGGAGTGGTGTTCTCTGAATCCCGACTGGCGTTCTTGAAAAAGGTTTGAACGAGTTAGGTGACTTGTAAGTTGTTGATGAACTATTCTTTCAAGTGTCTTTGAAAATTCGCATAGCTGAGCAATGGGACGTGTATCGGAGGGTGTCTTAGGTGCAGATACTTTTGATAATGGTATAATGGAGGCGCATTTCCAGGCATCTGGGAAGTAGCCGGATGCAAGTGATTGATTGATAATGCTCGTAAGATGAGGTTGGAGTGCAGGGAACGCTAGCTTTGCCATTGACGAAGATATTCCATCAGCACCCACACCCTTTGACTTACTTGCAAGGAAGGCCTGTATGACGTCTGTTTCATTTACAGGAGTGAAGTCAAACACTGGAATTTTACTTGGCATGGGGATGGAACAAACGTGCTCTATGTCGTCTTCGGTTAGCGGGGCACCAGAGCTGGCCACACTCGCAAAATGGTAGTTGAGAACTCGAGGATTGAAAAGATTCAGAGGAGATGGAGTGGGACGGGACATCACTCCTAGCTTGCGAAGTTCACTCCACTTAGATTTCGCATCAGGAGCCGATGTTATTCTATTGTTTATGTATTCACTTTTAGCTACATCCAGTTTGGTCTTCACCTCTGTTCGCTTTTCACGATATTTTTCTAGTAGAACTTGGGAATTGGTGCGGCTAGCACGACGATATACTGCATCGCGTTCGCTCATGAGACGCCGAATGTCAGCTGTCACCCAGGGTTTTTTTGAAGAGGTGACTGTGAAGTTTCTTTCGGGTGCCAGCTGATTATAGGCGTCAAGAGTGGCTCTAGAGATTGAGGAAACAGCATCGTCGAGATGACCCTTTGCAAGGTTTTGATAAAGCGGTGAACTCAGATCTAGGAGTTTCAAAGCAGTACTAATACTATCATTACTATTATTAGGGTTATTACTTATAGGGGGGGAAATATTTACAGGGAGATACGCACAGATAGATCTGTGGAGGTTGTGACTGAGAGCGACTTGAGAGTTGCTTTGATTTGGTATAGATAACTGGCCTGCCACGTTGAAGGAATCGCTGTGAGACAGTGATGTGTTTATTAGCTCAGTAAGTTGTCTAGTGTCGATGTTGGACAGGTTCCTGACTGTGATCGTCTTCGGTGGAATAGGTGGAGGAATAATGTCGTAAGTAATTTCAACAAAGTCATGGCCTGCCGCAAAGGGCGAATCAGACTTTTTAAACTCAATCACAGCTGAGGAATTGCGAACAAGGAATAAGTCGAGGCAGGTATGATGTAAAAGCTTATCCTTTCCAATGGCATGGTGTGTAGGAATTTTGCTAACGAGGTGGAGCATATGTGACTCATAAGTTTCTTTGAATGATGTTGATGCAGGATTAGAGATTGCCATATTGATATTGAAGTCACCTGTTATTATAGTATGGTCGTATAAGGAGAGAAGGGGGGAAAGGGCATTCATTAGTGCATGCGGGTAAGCGGCTGCAGGTCTTCGATAAACTAAGGCAAATAGTAACTTTGTAGAAGCAACCTTTATTTCAGAGATAATCCATTCAGGCGTATTTGTGAAAATTGGCTCGGAACTGTTTAGAATTTTGACAATGAAATCAGACCTTGCATAGAAACCCACGCCACCACCTTCTTTTCCAACCCTGTCTTGGCGAAAAAATGTATAACCTGGGATATCATACGGCTCAAAAGAATCCTGAGGCGATAAAAAAGTTTCAGAAACAGCGACTATGTCGTAGGTGCCATCCGCAATTTTATTTTCGAGTAGATTGAAATTTGCACTGAAACGGTTTAGGTTTATATGCCCTATGGATAAGGATGTTTTACTAGACAAAACTGAGATAGGCTTCGATGGCAGACCAGCAATATTATAAGCAGCAATAAACCAGCAGAGAGAGAGAGAGAGAGAGAGAGAGAGAGAGAGAGAGAGAGAGAGAGAGAGAGAGAGAGAGAGAGAGAGAGAGAGAGAGAGAGAGAGAGAGAGAGAGAGAGAGAGAGAGAGAGAGAGAGAGAGAGAGAGAGAGAGAGAGAGAGAGAGAGATAGATAGATAGATAGATGTCCTTTTATTCGTCCGCAGACAAAAGATCAAATTACATATGATTACATATGCCCGTTAAAAATATAATATCGTGTATAGAAAATAATCATAAAAAATAATGTATATATATACTCATGATAATAATAATAATTTCAGTGAAATACTGTTTTGGTCAAGGACACTTGATATCACAATTTGTGACTAGTCAGGGCAAACTCATTATTCTAAGTACAAAATTTTGTAGTAAGAGAGGGATTTGGGCTCACAGTCATATCACAGTTGTGTTTCATCAGTCGTGTGACAGAAAGTCACATATAGAAAGAAATATTAATAAAAAGTAGAGCCCAACCCATCACAGATTAAAATAATGCCTCCTCCCCACATCAATCCTCTGAGAAGACTGAGTCAGAAGGAAATCTTTCAAGGCCTCTTTGAATACTGATATTTTCCTCAGCTGCCGAAAGCCCGGAGGGAGAAAGTTCCACAGATGAGCACATTGAACTTGGAATGATCTTCTTCCATACTCAAGTCTCATGTTGGGGACTTTGAGTACTCGCTCTTCTAGATCACCACGTGCGGGGCGTTCGGATTGGTACCTGGTAAACATCGCAGCTAGGTAGCCAGGTTCTCCAAGATGCATGATCTTATGCATTAAGAGTGCTGCGAAGTACATTCTCCGCGAATCAGTACGTAACCAACCCAGGCGCTCCCTAAACGGGGTGATGTGCTCGTCTCTCCTAAGATCAAAAATGTATCTCACACATGAATTGCTCAGTCGTTGTATCCGTTGCCGCTGTTCGTCCGTGGCGTCGAGGTACACGACCGTGCAGTAATCTAAATGCGGTTGAACCAAAGACTCGACCAGGCGAACTCGGAGTGGTCTGGTGATACATGCCCTAAAAAACCGCAAACCGTAGAGGGCTCTGTTGACTTTCTTAGTTAATTTATCAATGTGCGGTTTCCACGTCAGTTCACTGTCAAGTGTAACACCTAGACTCACGACAGAGTCACTGAATGGGACGAACACTCCGTCCTGTATCTCAACCCCTGGCAAGTTCATGCGTCGCAAGTCTTTAACGTTCCTCTCGGAACTGAAAAAGATTGCCTTGGTCTTCCCAGCGTTGAGGCGCAGGTCGGAATTCCTAGCCCAGTCAGCAACGAGTCGCCCTATATCCCCTAGTCGAGCGATTCCCTGGTCGATGTTCTTTTTATCGACTTGTAGATAAATCTGGAGGTCATCCGCGTAAAATAAGTGGTTAACCGACTTTCCGTTCAGTAGCCCGGGCAAGTCATTCACATACAGACTAAAGAGGAGAGGCCCGAGAACGGACCCCTGTGGAACACCCAGATTGGTTTCTAGCCAATCAGATTTACCTGCTTTCGAAGTGATTTGTTGGGTGCGACCCTGTAAATATGATTTTATCCACAGGAGTGCCGATCTCGAGAAACCGAGATGTCGTAGCTTCCTCAGTAGCTTGGATGGTGAGATTGTGTCGAATGCTTTACTAAAGTCAAACAGTAGGAGCAGAGTGATCTTCTTTCTGTCAATTCCTACTCTGATGTCGTCTGTCAACTTCAGTAGTGCCGTCTGGGTACTGTGATGTTGCTTGAAACCAGTCTGGAACGGATCAAGTAATTTCTCAATTTTTAAATACTCCGTGATTTGGTCATGTGCGATTTTTTCCAGAACCTTGGAGAGGAAGCACAGCAGCGCTATGGGACGGAAGTCCGAGACTGCTGATGGAGCTGCAGTCTTCTTTAATGCAATCAGCTGCGCTTGCTTCCAAGCCTCAGGAAAAACGCTATGAGCGAAAGAGGAATTGAAGATATGTACAATAAGATCACCAATACTCGGAAGAGCTTTCGCGATCACGCTTTGGGGGATTCCATCCGCCCCACGGGCCTGGGAGGAGAAATGTTTGATGGCAAGGACTACATCATTGTAATTTGTGGGCTTAAATTTGAACCCCTCCTCCGGTGCCGAACTAAGATCGTCCATCGCTCCATTGATATTTTCGTGAGGCGAGACAGAAACCCCCGCAAAGTGAGCGTTCAACTCATCCGGTGTGAAACCATGAAGTTCTTCCTCTTTGCTCTTGGGCAAGAGGCCAAGGTTGCGCATCTCCTTCCAGATGTTCTTCTTCTGATCAAGAGCGTCCGTGAGATGGGTTTGAAGGAAGGAGTTCCGCTCTTGATCAATGCGCAAGTCGACCTCTTCGCTAAGACGAAAGTACTCACTTTGAAGCTCAGGACACTTGCGTTGGTTACGTTGCATCCGCTCCCAGCGCCTGCGCATCGCGCCTCGCTTATTCATGAGCACTTTCAACTCCGGACCAATCCAAGGAGCATCTTTTTTCTTCGGATTTATAGTTTTCTCCGGTGCTAATTCGTCCAAAACGGTCTTTAAATTTTCATTCAAGCAGTTTATTGCATCTTCCAAACTGGTTTCAGCATTTTCAAGAGCTGTCCAGTTGCAGCGAAGCAAGCGGTCATTCAATATCTCCGGAGTGATCTTACGGAAATCCCTATAGGTGAAGGAATTTCTCGGCGGAGTGGGAGTGAAGACGCTGATGGTGACGTCAATGACCGAGTGCCTGCCGAAACTGGGCAGGACTCTGTTTTGAAAGTCGGTAATAATGTCGTTGTCATCCACGTAAATATGATCAATCCATGTATGAGATACATTGGGGTTATGTTGGTGAGTCGGGCCATGCTGTACTATCTGCAAGAGAGAGAGAGAGAGAGAGAGAGAGAGAGAGAGAGAGAGAGAGTACTGGATCACCGACGAGATAAAAGCCCTACGAAGAACGAGCAATAAGAAAAGGAGAACCGCGTGGCGATCAAGGAAACTAAAACGACCATCACTGGGGGAAGATGATAGGGCGTACAGAGAAGCAAAGAAGGCTCTCGTTCTAGCCATCCGGAGAAGCAAAGAGAAGTGCTGGGGTGAATTGTGCGACATGGTCAATGGAGACCCGTGGGGTACGCCATACCGCGTGGTCATGTCCAAGGTCCGACCCCGGAGGGGCAACCCAGCACCGACTGATGCAGCTACCTTGCGCAGCATCGTGGAAGACCTCTTTCCAGCAGGAGAACCCAGAGTGACATTCCCTCCCGAGAGCGAAGATCCCATCCCGCTCTTTACTATGCAAGAGCTACTCATAGCGGCGAAGAGGCTGCCAAACGGCAAGGCCCCTGGCCTGGACGGCATTCCAAACGAGGCTCTGAAACTGGTCTTCAAATACAAGCCAGATTTACTCCTCGACCTCTTCAACATCTGTCTGAGCGCGGGAAATTTCCCGGATAAGTGGAAACGCCAGAAGCTGGTCCTGATACCTAAAGGTCAAGGAGGTCAACGCCCTCTCAGCATGCTCGACAATATCGGGAAAATGTACGAGAGGATGGTGCTCAACAGGGTAGAAAAAGCCTACGAAGAGAGCGGCGGGCTATCACCAATGCAGTTTGGGTTCCGGAAGGGACGAAGCACTGTGCACGCGATCGAGGAGGTCCAAGAGCGGGTTCAAGCGTCGGTAGGGAACCCATACCAAGGAAGAGGAGGATTCTGTGCCATTATTGCGTTGGACATAAAGAACGCGTTCAACTGCGCGAGCTGGGAGCAAGTCTATCAATCCCAAGCAGGTAAAGTGCCGCCCTATCTACTAGCCATCACGAGTGACTATCTGCGGAACAGGACACTCGTGTACGACACCGACGAGGGACAAGAGATCCGGGAACTGTCCGCCGGAATTGGACAGGGGTCGGTTTCCGGGCCGTTCAACTGGAACACCCAGTACGACAGCTTACTGTCTATCGAACTGCCCGAAGGAGTCATAATAGTGGCTTTCGCGGACGACGCGGGGCTCATAGTCTGGTCCGACAACGAGGAACTCTTGGGTAGACGCGCAAACGAGGCGCTGGCCCGAGTCTACGAGTGGATGATCAGCAGGCTCCTAGAGCTTGCTGTCAAGAAGTGCGAAGCAATCGTGGTCACAAGACGCAGGAAGTTTGACTTGCCCCACTTTTACATCAACGGGCAAGAGATCCCACGCAAGACAGAGCTGAAATACCTCGGCGTATGGCTTGACGACAAGTGGTCGTTCAAGAAGCACATCCAGGAGGCCGCTCAAAAAGCGAGCAGGGTTGGTGCGGCGCTTCAACGGCTGATGCCGAATATCGGAGGACCCAAGGAAAAGAGGCGCGCACTTCTCAACACCGTCAGCACCTCTATCATGCTCTACGGTGCACCCGTGTGGGGAAAGAGAGTAGAGAAGACCATCATCGAGAAGAAGATCGGGCCTGTCCACCGGAGAGCGGCCCTGAGAAGTATCCGTGCCTACCGCACCGTGTCAGGAGATGCGGCTTACGTATTGGCGAGTACACCGCCTATCCACTTGCTCGTCGCGGAGCGAGTGAGGATCTGGGACCGCCAGAAAGTGATCGGAGCCGAACGAGTACTCACCCCGACGATGAAGGAGATTATCCGCGACAACGAGAAGGAAACCACCCTTGAGCATTGGCAAACTGAGTGGGATTCGCCATTTGCGAACGGCAGATGGACGCACCGGCTGATCCGTGACGTAGCCAAGTGGGCGGAACGCACCCACGGAGAGATGGACTACTGGACGACGCAGGCACTGAGCGATCATGGTTGCTTCGGTTCCTATCTAACCAGGTTCAAGAAGAGGAGGACCCCAGCATGTCAGTCATGCGGGGATGAATGGGATGACGCCGAACATGCCCTGTTCAAGTGCAGCGACACCCGGAGAGAGCGCGCCGAGCTGGATGAATGGCTGGGTGCTCAACTAACACCTGAGAATCTCGTCCCGTACTTACTCCGCAACCAGGAGACATGGGATAGACTCACCGGATACATCAAGCTGGTGATGACCCACAATGAGGAGAAAGAGGGGGAAGTAAGGCGCCTCGAAGCAGGCGAATTACAGTGACTCTGCCGATTGAAACAGAAGAGGCCCAAATGATTCCAGGAGGAATCTGATGCACTGAAGAGGGAAGAAAGAAGGAAGAAGAGAGAAGAAAGAAGAAAGAGAGGGAACAATGAAGAGTGAAGATAGAAGATGCCGACAAGTGGCCGAAGAGAGAAGATGGAGAAGAGGAACGCTCGCAATCGAGCGCGAGACATGCCGCTCATCCTGAAGTAATGCTCACGCGGTTCCGGGATGAGATGGTAGATGCAGGTGGATCTCCTTCTTGATTGCCCGATGCCCTAGGTATCGGACATCGAGGGGAGAGGGATATTACACGGCCGGGCCCACCTCTCGGTGGGCCCCACCCAAACCCGTGTCCCGCCTGGTATGGCCTGCGTGGGTTATGCGTAGTCCGCGTAAGCTGAACCAGTCCGGTGTCTGGGGACGGATCCGAGGGATCCTGAGGCAGATTTTGCCCTCTAACCACCTTAAAAAAAAAAAAAAAAAAAAAAAAAAAAAGAGAGAGTAGAAAGAAGAGGGAAGAAAGAAGCAACCCAGCACCGACCGATGCAGCAACATTGCGCACCATCGTGGAAGACCTCTTCCCAGCAGGAGAACCCAGAGTTACATTCCCTACGGAGAGCGAAGACCCCATCCCGCTCTTCACTATGCAAGAGCTACTCATAGCGGCGAAGAGGATGCCGAACGGCAAGGCCCCTGGCCTGGATGGCATCCCAAACGAGGCTCTGAAACTGGTCTTCAAATACAAGCCAGATCTACTTCTCGACCTCTTCAACATCTGTCTGAGCGCGGGAACTTTCCCGGACAAGTGGAAACGCCAGAAGAAGGTCCTGATACCTAAGGGTCAAGGAGGTCAACGCCCTCTCAGCATGCTCGACAATATCGGGAAAATGTACGAGAGGATGGTGCTCAACAGGGTGGAAAAAGCCTACGAAGAAGGCGGTGGGCTATCACCAATGCAGTTCGGGTTCCGGAAGGGACGGAGCACTGTGCACGCGATCGAGGCGGTCCAAGAACGGGTTCAAGCGTCGGTAGGGAACCCATACCAAGGAAGAGGAGGATTCTGTGCCATCATTGCGTTGGACATAAAGAACGCATTCAACTGCGCGAGCTGGGAGCGAGTCTATCAATCCCAAGCAGGTAAAGTGTCCCCCTATCTACTAGCCGTCACGAGTGACTACCTACGGAACAGGACCCTCGTGTACGACACCGACGAGGGACATGAGATTCGGGTACTGTCCGCCGGAATCGGACAGGGATCGGTCTCCGGGTCGTTCAACTGGAACACCCAGTATGACAGCTTACTGTCTATCGAACTGCCAGAAGGAGTGATAATAGTGGCTTTCGCGGACGACGCGGGACTCATAGTATGGGCTGACAACGAGGAACTCTTGGGTAGACGCGCGAACGAAGCGCTGGCCCGAGTCTACGAGTGGATGATTAGCAGGCTTCTGGAGCTCGCTGTAAAGAAGTGCGAAGCAATCGTGGTCACAAGGCGTAGGAAGTTTGACTTACCCCGGTTTTATATCAACGGGCAAGAGATTCCACGGAAGACAGAGCTGAAATACCTCGGTGTATGGCTCGACGACAAGTGGTCGTTCAAGAAGCACATCCAGGAATCCGCCCAGAAGGCGAGCGGGGTCGGTGCGGTGCTCCAGCGGCTTATGCCGAATATCGGAGGACCCAAGGAAAAGAGGCGCGCACTTCTCAACACCGTCACTACCTCCATCATGCTGTACGGTGCACCCGTGTGGGGGAAGAGAGTAGAGAAGACCATCATCGAGAAGAGAATGGGGCCTGTCCACCGAAGAGCGGCCCTGAGGAATATCCGTGCCTACCGCACTGTGTCAGGAGATGCGGCTTACGTATTGGCGAGTACTCCGCCCATCCACTTGCTCGTCGCGGAGCGAGTGAGGATCTGGGACCGTCAGAAAGTGATCGGAGCCGAACGAGTACTCACTCCGACGATGAAGGAGATCATCCGCGACAACAAGAAGGGAACCACCCTCGAGCATTGGCAAACTGAGTGGGATTCGCCATTTGCCAACGGCAGATGGACACACCGGCTGATCCGTGACGTAGCCAAGTGGGCGGAACGCACCCACGGAGAGATGGACTACTGGACGACGCAGGCACTCAGCGATCATGGTTGCTCCGGTTCCTATCTAACCAGGTTCAAGAAGAGGACGACCCCAGCATGTCAGTCATGCGGGGACGAATGGGATGACGCCGAACATGCCCTGTTCAAGTGCAGTGACACCCGGAGAGAGCGCGCCGAGCTGGATGAATGGCTGGGTGCTCAACTAACACCTGAGAATCTCGTCCCGTACCTGCTCCGCAACCAGGAGACATGGGATAGACTCACCGGATACATCAAGCTGGTGATGACCCGCAAAGAGGAGAAAGAGAGGGAAGTAAGGCGCCTCGAAGCAGGCGAATTACAGTGACTCTGCCGATTGAAACAGAAGAGGCCCAAATGATTCCAGGAGGAATCTGATGCACTGAAGAGGGAAGAAAGAAGAAAGAAGAGAGAAGGACGAAGAAAGAGAGGGAACAATGAAGAATGAAGATAGAAGATGCCGACAAGTGGCCGAAGAGAGAAGATAGAGAAGAGGAACGCTCGCAATCGAGCGCGAGACATGCCGCTCATCCTGAAGTAATGCTCACGCGGTTTCGGGATGAGATGGTGGATGCAGGTGGATCTCCTTCTTGATTGCCCGATGCCCTAGGTATCGGACATCGAGGGGAGAGGGATATTACACGGCCGGGCCCACCTTTCGGTGGGCCCCACCCAAACCCGTGTCTCGCCTGGTATGGCCTGCGTGGGCTATGCGTAGTCCGCGTAAGCTGAACCAGTCCGGTGTCTGGGGACGGATCCGAGGGATCCTGAGGCAGATTTTGCCCTCTAAACACCTTGGAAAAAAAAAAAAAAAAGGAAGAAAGAAGAAGAGAGGGAACAATGAAGAATAAAGATAGAGGATGCCGACAAGTGGCCGAAGAGAGAAGATGGAGAAGAGGAACGCTCGCAATTGAGCGCGAGACATGCCGCTCATCCTGAAGTAATGCTCACGTGGTTCCGGGATGAGATGGCAGATGCAGGTGGATCTCCTTCTTGATTGCCCGATGCCCTAGGTATCGGACACCAAGGGGAGAGGGATATTACACGGCCGGGCCCCCCACTCAAACCCGTGTCCCGCCTGGTATGGCCTGCGTGGTCCGCGTAAGCTGAACCAGCCCGGTGTCTAAGGAAGGATCCGAAGGATCTTGAGGCAGATTTTGCCCTTTAACCACCTTAAAAAAAAAGAGAAAGAGAGAGAGTGAGTATATAGGGTCGTGTGTATATATATATATATATATATACGCGGCCGCCACCCCCCCCCCCCCTTAAATCCGAATCCTGTATCCGCCGTTGCAAAGAACGTAATTTCGACGTCATTGTAGTAGCAGCAAAAAGGAAGCAAAGAGCCGGCTTATTTATCTTGTGAGAAAGTTTGCACCAGCTTGGAGCCTATTTTGACGTTGCGGATAAGTTTATTCAAATAATCAGTGCCGGTGGTGAACACATTAGTAGCTGACACAAGATATTTCTCCTGGTGAAGAAAATGTAAACACCGGCTTCAGTGCAGGTTACGTAGCAGTGGAATGATCTCGCAGTCAGACAAAAACTTCACGAGTGCAAAAATCAACACCGAGTTCCCATTCCCCATGTGTCTGTTTTCCTATCAGATGAGTATCCTACTCAATGAAAATGGGGGATTAATCAAATATACAGAACTCAATTCTTGGTGGAAAGATTACACTTTCTTTTCAGGTCTCAGGTATATTGAAATACATTGGATAGGATGAAATCGAATACGTCTTGGTATCACTGACCTCACTCAATACTAAAGAACATGTAATTGGCAGGCTAAAGTAAGATGTTTTTTCACCTTTCCAACACCAAAACCCAGTGAAGCATTCGGATCCCTGGATACAGCAAGAGGAGGCGATCAGCTGAAGTGGACAGATTCAATGTTCATTCAGGTATGTCTCATCCCATAGTTTTTAATGTTAAGACGTCATGGTGCATGCTTCACCAATCACTTATAAAATCCTCTGTTGGGAGAAAATCCTCTGTCACTTGATATGAGATCATCACCCTAGATTGATCAAAGGTGGAACGCACTCGAAAAATTTAACCACCAAATTTCAGGAATCTCAAGTCGAGTCAGTTCTTAGACTAGAATCAAAAGATTCTTCACAATACTCCAAAGCACCACTACTACACTGCTCTGTACTGATATTGTGTACTAGAGTTGGTTCCTTGGTAAAGTGGTTCCCATACTCACTCCGTAAACTGTATCCACCTCTATAAATCAACCAATCTGAGGCATAATAGAAGGACGAAGTTGTTACGGTAAGTAAAAAGAGCTAGCTGATAACAATGTGTGAATCAGAAAAATGATTGAGTGAGACTTTATTATTGCAGATTGCATCAACACCAAGCAAATCATATCATAATATATGCGCTTCAATAATTCTTTCTCTTACTATAACATGCTGGAAAGCTTGCCTGCTACATATTCCATCTCCTGCAGTATTGAAGTCAGTGACAGTATCAGTGATATCTGAGTGGTCTCAGAATGTTCTTTCATGAGACTGGTGTGAGGTATATTTACCATTACATATTTTCAGAGTCCAAATACCAGCTTTTTCCATTTTCTGTGATATGAATAAAGAGCAATCTTGATCAAGAATACTTTCTCTCTGTGCTGATCTAATCTGCAATGAAGAAGTCTCATTCGTCATCATTTCTCTGATTTACATATCGTTATTAATTAGCTCTTTTTACTTACTGTAACAATTTCTTCCTTCTATTATGCCTCAGATTGGTTGATTCATAGACGTGGTTACAATTCGCGGAGTGAGTATGGCAATAACCGTATCAAGGAACCAACACTGGTACGCAATATCAGTACTGAGTGGTGCAGTAGTGGTGCTTTGCAGTATTGTGAAGAATCTATTGATTCTAGTCTTAGAACTGACTCGACTTGAAATTCCTGAAATTTGATGATTGAATTTTTCGAGTGCGACCCATCTATGATCAATCTAGGGTGATGATCTCTTATCAAGTGACGGAGGATTTTCTTCCAACAGAGCAATTTATAAGTGATTGGTGCAGTATGCACCATGACGTCTTAACATTAAAGACTACGGAATGAGACGTACCTGGCTGAACATTGAATCTGTCCACTTCAGCTGATCGCCTCTCCTTGCTGTATTCAGGAATCCCAATGGTTTATTAGGTTTTGGGGTTAGACAGGTGAAAAAACATCTTACTTTAGCCTGCCAATCACATGTTCTTTAGTATTAAGTGAGGTCAGTGATACCAAGACCTGAACGGTTCCATCCTATCCAATGTATTCCAATATACCTGAGACCTGAAGAGAATGTGTAATCTTTCCACCAAGAATTGAGTTCTGTATAATTGATTGATTTCCCATTTCCACTAAGTAGAATACTCATCTGATAGGAGAACAAACACATGGAGAATGAGAACTCGGTGTTGATTTTTGCACTCGTAAGGTTTTTGTCTGACTGCAAGATTATCCCAGTGCTACATAACCTGCACTGAAGCCAGTGTTTACATATTCTTAACCAAGAGAAATATCTTGTGGCAGCCACTAATGTGTTCACCACTGGCACTGATTATTTGAATAAACTCATCCGCAACGTCAAACTAGGCTAGGCTCCAAGATAGTGCAGACTTTCTCACAAAATAAATACGCCGGCTCTTTCATGGCGTAAAGATAACAAGGTGTGTGACCGCGCATGTTTTCGATGCGTCGCCACCCGATGCCATTTTGATATTCTTGACCGCGGACTTCCAAATCATGCTCCCTGTATAGTACTGTACGAACGGGTAGGTCTTATTTTGCGGAAGGTGAGAAGTCCTAGCGTGAACAAGCAAGTTTCAGCGTAATTGTAGGCAAATACATAAATCCAGAACGATACCGCAATGATATTCTAGTTGGAATAAAGACTAAAATCATGAATTCATTTCAATCAAAATGGGTATTCATTTTTTACTTAACTGTCCACGAGACTAAAATTTTGAGGGAATCGGTGAAACTGCACATTCTTAACATCGATAACTGATCCTGTGCTTTTTTTGCACTTCGACAAATGATCTGGATAGCGGGACAACAATTGTCAGCAAGCCAAGCCACACACGCTTGTCGGTCACCAACACGTGCACGCGGCTCGAACTAAAATACGTAAGAAAGGCGAGTGGAGACTACTGGAGACTTAGAGAATCTCCACTCAGAGATTAAAGACCCTGAGTGGAGGGTCTCTAGTGGAGACAGGGCCATGTCTGCGCGAGAGTAGCTGAGTTTTGAGGCTCTGGTGTCACACATCTTGTTATTATTCCACCATGGGCTCTTTGCTTCCTTTCTGCTGATGCTAAAATGACGTCGAAATTACGTTCTTCGACGTCATTTTTTGATGACCGAACGAAGGCGCCCGAGAGTACCACAAACCACGTGACATCGATTTGAACGGGCCTCAAAATCGAACTCATTTTCAATTCGTTCGCAAAAAGTGAATACTGATCTTAAAATTATTCTGCCTTTACCAAAAATGTTCTATCTATCCCTACAATCGATAGAAGGGTTCAGATATTTTTTTATCTGACACATGCGTCTTCCTTATTCTATGAAGTTTTTGTAGATCTGTGTGGAATTCGAAGTCAATTGAGTGGATTTTGCGAGAGTGAGAAGTATGTACATTGCAGGTTTAGTGATGTACACAATTATGCTCATGGGAAAACCTGTTTAATGCGCCCGTATTTGGGGTATCTTCCTTTTCGGCATCCGGCTGAAGTTATTCCAAGTGGCAGTGGGGGATTTCTTGTTGCAGAGTCCTTACTTGACAACCTCACCTCAGAGGATTGGTGTAGACATGAAGCATTTTTCAACTAGCGCGGGCATTGTTACTTGTTTTGGTTTATCATAAGTAATTTGGTAGATTTTTCGTCCTTGATGGTTAACAAACAAGTTGATTTTCCTATAGTGAGACCACTAACTCCACTGGTGAAATGTATTATTGATTGAACTCTGTATCTGGCAGGTGCTTCATGACTGTTGTAGTCCTCACAAATGTACCATTACTGTAAATTTCGATCAGTCTATAGCTCCTAGTAAAGTTGTGTTGGCGTTATAATAATCACAGTGTTTCCAACCCCTTTGAACCCAGATTATCTAAGAACGAATAAATATTCTTTTATCTGAGTTGGTTCTTATCTGTTGAATTCCCAATTGAGCGCAATGTTCGTAGAGCTGCTGAGAACCACAAGGGAGCCACCAATTTTCATGGTACGCGCACGACTTATTGAGTTCTTGGAGTATCCACGAAGTGGGAATGAAATATGATGTACATGATACAATTTGAGAATGAGTACGTGTCGTCTTACTACTTAGTCTAGCCTGGTACATATACCACAAATGACGAATACTAGATCGCAAAAAGGAGTTTCAGTGCCACCATGCCGTTACCACCCCCACTATTCCTCACCATTTCATGCATGAGTATTTGAGTCGGTCACGAATTATTTGTTGAACAATTCATTCGCGAAGATTCATCCCATCACAACATTTTTTTAATTCTTTTTTTCGACTTTTCCACCAACTCCCGCAACCTTTACGACCTGATGAGTCCTGCAAGACCCATACTTTGATCCGGTCAGACCTTGTCTATTAAAATGGCAAGGTGCAATTGAAGGTCTGTGTGGAAAAAGGGCGTAATGGCGGTTACGCCCTTTTTCCGCCCTTTCGCTTTTTGAGCCCTCTGAGGCGTGTTCTAACCACCCATGGAACCCGTTTTGAAAAAAGAGTTTACGAGCCTCGAGATCTTGAAAAAGGCGTAGACGCCATGACGCCCTTTCTGCGATTTGACAATACGCCCTTTTATCCATGAAGTTGTGTGAGTTATGCCCTTTTGCTCATAAATTAGAGGTTACGCCCTTTATCCGAATTTTCATCTCTTCATACTAGTTTGACTGCCGAGTTGACTGCCTTCCAGCTGGCAGTGAATCAAGCCATTCGAAATATTTGGTATTGGAAGTTTAGAAATGAATTTCCAACGTATATCGTGAAGCCGCAAGTTATTCAGATTTTGTGGAACAAAGCCCGTTGAGTAACGTCGCATTTCACTCATCATTTTTCACAAATGCAAAACCATATTCCATCTCGGCAGTATCCAGCGGACCCATACATTATTAAGCATTTCATTCATAGAATCATCCATCAGGAAAGTGTTCACACCCCAATCAAATGCCACGGTAGGTCATGAAAAATCGACAATAGTAAGGGTTTCAAAACCATTCGATTATCGCTCACGCAATATAGTAGTAGCACTCACGGGTGAAGAATGATGACGGTCATCGAGCTACCAAAATCACAAGTATACTTAACATGTTTACGAATCGATATCCGTTTTTGAAAGTGAAGGTCGCCGACCTTTCTTTCGCGTGAAAAAATCATAAGCATTCCGCTCTTATACACGTGTGCTTATGGGAGTAAACATGGGAAAATTCAGTAATCTCTAACAAAGAACCCTAGAAATCCCAAAAAATGGATAGACTCACATAAAACCTCGGAGATCATATTTGTACGGCAAAATATATGTCAAGCCGACCAGAATAAGTAGCTATCAATGTGACAAACAATGCTTCTTCGAGAAACCACCAAAAGCATGCCGATGGTTTTTTGAATCACTTCTTAAATGCTGTTTTTAAGATCAAAATCGGTTAAAGCAGTTCAAATTTATGAGCAAAATACAGCAGCCCGAAATAAATATTTCAATTTTTTGTGGAGCTCATAGGATAGCTCTATCTTGGATCAAGATATTAGGAGCGAGATAATTGTGGGGAACTTCTTTCAATACACGAGAATGAAAAAAATCATTGGGAACTTTTGAAAGTTCACTTCGGTGTACTCCACCACCAATTCGCAAAAAGGGCAAAACTGCATTGAAAAAAATTCAAAATGGCGTAACTACCTCGATCAGTCCTCGGGGATATGGAAAAAGGGCGTAAGTGCAGGAAAAAAAATTCAAAAGGGCGTAACTGCAAGAAAAATAAATCAAAAGAGCGTATAAACGCCATTACGCCTTCGGAACTTTTCCAATCACTTTCCGAAAATATTGAAAAAGGGCGTAATTGACATGTTCAAATTCCGAAAGGGCGTAAGTCGCTGAGTGACCAAAATCGAAAGGGCGTCACTTTTCGGAGAAGGGGCGTCAGTTCGGCGCGATCTGGAAAAAGGGCGTAATTACATACGAAAAATTTTTCAAAAAATTCCCCTCGGCACGGAATTTCATTTTTATGGGTCTAAACTATCAGAACATGTTCTTCTACCTCCAAAATAAGTTCCTGAACATTGATATAGTGACTTTAGAACTTCCATATTTTTGGGCATCCATATTGAGCCATCCGCGAGTACAGAGCTCCTGAGCGTGGGTCGAACAACTTTACCGCTATGAAATATCTTTCAGTAGGTGCCCATGAGCATGCTTGTGAATTTTGAGGGTGATTGGAGTTGATTTCGGGACTTGATTCCACTTTTTGTGAAGAAGGTGCGCCGAAATTTGACCCTGTATTCGGAATGAAGGCGTAACTGCATTTTTTGCAATGGCTGTAAAATCCATGGAATCAACTCTAATTTCACGAGGCTTGCGCTGATATTTCGAGAATGCTATCTTCTTCGAAATGAGTCGGGTCAATTCGTCTAAATACGCCTCTGGCGGTTTTTATTAAGTTTTTATTGATTTTCTCGAATTGACCCTTTTGTAGTTACGCCCTTTTTCCACGCGCCCCCTCAATTGCAGTCATACCGATGGAATACCGTGTGGGGATGTCGTAACTTGATATTTGAATCAATTTTAGTGACCATCTCTACCTCGGTTGCAACACCTTATCATAAAATATGAAAGAGCCTGTAATCCTTCACAATTTTGAGAAAGTCGTCGATTATATTCCTCATGGGAAGTTGGAGGAGCTTCATTTATCCCTGCAACCGAAAAGAGTGGTTGATCTGAGCTTGAATTAAGGTCACAAAATGCTTGGAGTACTGATATATCACCTTTGATATCGACAATGTGACTTTCAAACAATGAGCCCTGCAGGACCCACAATATTATGAAGAGTTAAGAAGATTCGCGATCAGGTAGCGAACTATCAATACGGAAAAACGTGTAAGAGCCTTGTGAGATCCGACGGCACGGGCTGATTATTTTCCTCGCATGTAAATTTCCAATTGAATACACCTGCAGAAGTTTCAATAATACACGATTTTGACGTATCATTTTCTAAATACGATTCTCCAGTTAGATTTATCCACGAAGGTAATCTTGATGACTCATCTAGCAAAACTTCCAATTCTTGTATTGAAGAATCTGCAGGATCTTTCACGCCAGATGTAGGGACAATTCTGACTAAAAATTCACTTATTCACTCACCATGTCTATTATGACGGACAAACTTTTCCATTGATTTTCAATAATCGGTTTTTGTTTTTCTCAGACACGTCAGAGAAATCTGGCCAGATTCTCATAAGTCTCTATTGATGTAAGGAATGGAATATTGGCTTTTGTATACCGGGTCCCTGCCTTTCGGCTCAACCCCGGTTGCCTCCATGGGTGCGGGGCAGGGATACGCCCTGCCAGCGCGTCGGGTTGGAGGATGGCCATCACCGAACCGCAAGTGATTCGACAATGGGAAGCTCCTCCTCCCCGACTACCGAATTTCGGGCTCAGCCCCCAGCACAAGGCCGAGACCCATCCCTCGGTGGGGGGTTTTGGGACTCTTTCAGGCTTCCTGAGAGCCCAAAGAGTCCCTCGGGATGAAGGATGAGTCTTACGAGCTCGCATTGTTATCGCCCGAGGGCGATCCCAATTTGAGTCCCTAGACTCACCCACTCTCGTGGTGCCGGATGGAGATGTGCGGTCTCCTCGCTCCGGCGGGCGGTAACTGGGGCCGAAGGGTCATCACACCCCATGGATGAGGCACCATGCCCCAACCCCCCTTGCAGTTTTCGGGAGAAGTCAAAGCGCCGAGCACTAGTCTCGGAGCCAGTCTTCTCCCTACCGGCTTCGGGCCTAAGCCCGGGTACGGTGTCCCAGTAACTGGGGCCGGAGGGTCGTCACACCCCAGGACATAGTGTCCCCCTTGCGGTAATTGATGTAAGGAATGGATGAAACTCAGGGCTGAGTCGAATTACTTGATTACAAGTAAGAAAAGGAACCGCAGCCGAAAAACTTTGGAAAACCTAGTTCCGCCTTTTTTCGTCCTACTTTCATCAGGAAAACATATCCTGAATGCCGAAGATACGTTTCTCGATCTATTAAGCTCGTGGTTGTGATTGGGTTAGTGGTTGACAAATAGAGTATATGTTACAGCCAGCCTGTACTATCAAATGTAGAGATTTCTTCCTCTTCCTTAGCACGCAAATCAGTTGTCGGAAATTTCACAGAGGCCTGTAAACATGGATTTCGGAGGTCACGAATCGATAGACTCTTTTTCAAAATTTTCCAATGCTCTTCAAAAAATTCTCGTGGACTTAAGGACATTGTAGATATACTACTTTTGTGATGGTATGCGTGTTCCACTTTTTTCAGGGTACTGTAGAGATTTAGAGGTCATTTTTCTTCAGTCATCTCACCCCCAAGTGCAACAGATACGAAAATCTTCTCTCTACATACATGTCGAGTGGGATTTCACTGTGTTTCACTCCACATGAACGCATTCTTTTTAAAACGGACACCCCCGGGAAAAATGTCCGGTGTACCATAATGCACCACAGTGCAACATGATGCTGGAGTTTTGTACGTTATATTACGTTATCATGCAACGCAATGCATTAAGATGCATTACTTGCACCATGATACTACAATTATGTTCGTGCATCACGATGCATCATGAGGCATATTGATGTAAACAAGTGCGTGGTCAAAAATGACCATGAACAAACCTAGTCTAAGATTTTCATGTTCGTGCTCTGGGCCAACATATAATGATGCATCCCGCGGTGCATTATGATGCATCATGGTACACCCAAGCATACCAGGTTACATCGTTACACATCTTGAGATGAAAACTCGCTCAATCAGCTGATGAACTTCGTTGCATTGGGGAATCCTGGCATGCACTCTATGCGTCAGAGAATGCGAGAAATGAAAACGAATCACAGATTGATTACAATGATTCACAATTTTCATCACTATAGATGCCTAAATATCAATTTCAGCACTGTTGGTCAGGTATATTATTCAACTTCTTCTCAACCACGAATTTCAACTGAAGTTATGTGTATGACGTAGCTCAAATAGTACGAATAGGATTGTATTCGAGGTTGTATGAAATGAATGTGTGTTTTTGTATTCAAATCAATTGCCCCTCAGAGAAGATAAGACTATGCTGCAAGCACTAGTCCCTCACAGACGGCCTTCCGATGAGACAACACAATTATAATGAAGGATCACTCGATGTGGATAGTTGGGTTTAATGGCGTCTAGTTGAACTCAAAACAGCGCTCAATTACCGAGAGTAGAGACAAGTGTTTGTAGATATATCTTGGCCTGAATGAGTTCACGTTCGATTATCATAATCTATTTTTTGAGCTCTTGATCACAGGGTGATGTGAGATCACAAATTCATTGAGAATCGCAGTGTCAGTATTAAGGCGATGCGGTCACCGTGCACCGCGACCACCGCGACAATGGAACTTGGAAATACATCTCACACGAAAGCAACGATGAATCAGAGTTCTACACGACTTGTCGAATCATTTTTATCGCCCATTTTGTGTTTGACACTTCGTCGTTCCACCCAATACGGAAGAGAATCAGATAGAAATATGAAGGACTTGATTGCGGGAACCCCCTAACCTATACAATAGGATGGGATGAAAAAGGGCTTTTTTCGAAAATCGATACGCCCTAGCGTGGAAATGTTGTGTTTTTACATATAGATGCGAAAAAAATTTTGCTGGACGCTGAGAAATGAGATGTTAGGTCCCAGCAAGAGTCATCAAGCTTTTATCAAAATTAACGCAGGTTTAAATGGGAATGTGCCTAATCCGGCACTTTTTTCTTCCTAACTCTGTTCGCATTTCTGGCGCATTCAAGCATTTTCAAACGTACTTTAGCTCATTTTGAAGCTTGTTTCAGAACCTACAAAATGAGCTAAAGGTAGTTCAATTTCGACCAACTCGAGCCAATCTATCTCAATTTTTTCAAAAGGTGATCATTATTAAAAATTCCAAAAATAGGGCGATTCTCTCTTCAAACTTTTCTGGTATTTCTGGTGCATCTGAACATTTTTCAACGTGCTTGAGCTCATTTCAAAGCTTGTCCCAAAACCTACAAAATGAGTTTAAAAAACGTCCAATTTCGCTTAATCCGAGACAATCTATCTAAATTTTTCTAAAAAGTGATTCGTTTTGAAAAATCCAAAAATAAGCGACTTCCCCCTCCCGCCTCACTCCTTTCAAAACTCGCAATGGAAAAGTTGAGATAGATTGGCTCGGGTTAGTCGAAATTGGACGTACTTCAGCTCATTCTGTAGGTTTTGGAACAAGCTTTAAAATGAGTTAAAGTACGTTGAAATATGTTCAGATGCACCAGAAATACGATCAAAGTTTGAAGTAAGAGTCGCCCTATTTTGGGATTTTTAATAATGATCACCTTTTGTAAAAAATGAGATAGATTGGCTCGGGTGAGTCGAAATTTGACGTACTTTAGCTCATTTCGTAGGTTCTTGAACAAGCTTCAAAATGAGCTAAAGTACGTTGAAAAATGCTTGGATGCGCCAGAAATGCGAGCATATTCAGGAAGAAAAAAGTGCCGAATTAGGCACATTCCCATTTAAACCTGCGTTAATTTTGATGAAACCTTGATGGCTCTTGCTGGGACCTAAAATCTCATTTTTCTGCGTCCAGCAAAATTAAATCTCACATCTATATGTACAAATACAACATTACCACGCTGGGGCGTATCGATTTTCGAAAAAAGCCCTTTTTCGGCCCACCCTACTATAAAAATAGGCACGTTTTCACTCCCATTCTTCTCCGATTCTCCTGCGATTTGGGCTTAACGACGAGTAGACAAATCTAAGTTATATAATAAAAATATTTGTGTACTCGTTGTTTAGCCGAAATCGCAAGTGAATCGGAGGAAAACTGGGGATGAATTTTAGCTTGTATGGTGACCGCATCGCGTTAGGGCATGTCTCCAATTCAAGCGCATGCCATCCCAAGGCGCACGACACGGCGCGCCACAGGCACACAGGATCACGCGCTGATGTTTGTTTTTGCTTACAACGCGCCAAAAACTCATTATCCCACAATGCTACCGGGAGTTTTGTATATGAAAATGCTCTCTCAATATCCAAGAGTCAGAAGTTGTCAACAGAAGTTCTTTGTAAACAAGAACAAACATCGGGCGCCGTGGGATGGCATGTGCTTGAATTGGATGAGACACGCCCTAAAAGGACGAAGACAAGTGGCGTCGTCTCTTTTCCCTGACTCTGTTGAGTTTCAGCTGATAAATACAGAATTTCGATCTGCTAGAATCAGTAAGAGTCTAGCGACCAAGACGTGAAAAACATCACAATGATTGAAAGTCAATTTACCCAGGCAAGATAGATATTTGTCTTATTCTTGCCGGTCATTGCTGGCTTTTTCGACTTCAAACACATGCCATCAATCGAGGAGGGGAGGCTTGTTCAATTATCCATGTTCAGTGATTATTCATAACATATCTTTTGTCTTATTAGAAGGTTGTCTGCCAAGGACTCATGCTTACGCATAGTTTCTCTTCATTTGGATAACAGTTGATTCCAAAACAGAAGCATACATTCATTTGATATTACATTCTCATTAGTATACTGTCCGTGCTACATCGTACGCGTAACTTCAGATAACGTTCAAGATTGAGCGAAAAGCACTAGGATGTATAGTCTCATGATATATACTATTCATCCTGACGAAGATAACCAATGTAGCAATAGCCTATGATAATCCAGAGTAATTGAGCAATCAACGATCAAGGATCAAGGCGGAATCCTGGAATCAAGGCGTTCAGTAGCCTCGAGTAGATCCAACGGCAATCTTGATAGAAAGTCGCGCCGACACTAGCTTAGGAGCAGAGCTAGCCAATGCAAGTCCAAACAAGTCCTCAGGGTGCAAATACGCGAATGAGGAAGTATCGCATCAGATGCTTCAGATTTCGACGAGGAAGGAGGCAATCATATGCTTACGATAGTTCGGAGTAATTGAGTAATTAACCACTGGCAAGAGGCACCGCAAGTCTCTAGTCGATGCAATAGCCGACGTGATAGAATGAAGCGGAGATTTGAGGGTGACACGAGCTTAAGAATAGAGCTATCAAAGCAATTCAAGTAGGGTCAAGCCGATGGAAGGCAAATCAGTAATCAAGGAAGCTATGTATTTCAACGGGCGTACTGAGTGCAAAGGCGCAAAAGATTAAGAGCCATATGGCGTGTCAAGCGCCAACAAGATTCCGGAGCTGTCATTTGGCATGGAACGCCTCACTCTCGGAATATCATGAATCCGTGGTAAAAGCTCCAACGAGAGCTTATAGAACACAGTCCGTCTCGAATAGTCGCATAGCCCGCGTCTAGCTTCTAGAGTACAGTCCGATTCGAATATCCATAGTATCCACGTCTAAGCTTATATAGTAGTCTGAGACGAGCAACTTCGATAACTGAGGTCTCGCCTCTTTGGGTGTGTCCACAAATGGAGCGCGCGCGCGAGCCCCGTGCTCCCACGTGGCTCCCGGCGTGCGCTGCTCCTACCTACGAAAAATTACGAATGTCCCTCGTTACCAACTACTTTTAAAGTATATAGAACCGGAGCGCCCATCAGTTCTGTAAAACTTTGAAAGTAGTCGGTAACGAGAAAAATTCGTGATTCCTCTATGGTAGAAGCAGCGCGCACGCCGGGAGCCTCGTGGGAGCACGGGGGCACGCGCACGCCATTTCTGGACACACCCTTACAATCAGTTACGAGTATAAGTATATCTTTCTCTCTCTCTGTTTCTCTCGGCGAATTGTATCAATTGGAAATAAGCTGGTATTGTACTGAAAATCGGAAACCCAACACCTGTCACTCATTCCTTGCTACCAACTTTTTGTGCCCTCAGGCCAGACAAGTCAGCACCAAGAACCCATGAACAAGCCCATCCACTCATCCCAAATCCGTGACAATAGAGATGACGTGGATGTGGTTTTTATTCGCTTTTATTGAACTCGGCTACGGCCTCCTAGAATCTTATCATCGGATTCTTCGTGTGAGTGTGTCAATGACGTAAAATCGCGTGGTATCGCGTGCATTTGTGTTAGTTTCGAGGCTTTGCGCAATTCAACATTGGGTAAACGCAAAATGGGTTTGAGTGCAGCATCGGACCTCTCTCTCTCTCTCTCTTTCTCATGGGATGCATATTTATCCGCGCGAGCAAGAACCTCGCATCAGAATATCACAGCACAGCTCTTTACAGCTGATCACAGCAGCCGAGGCGATCCGTCGGGCCGTGCACGAAGAGAAATATGGTAGCGCGGTGGCCCACGCGTCGCGAGGCTGCTGCGCTCTCGGCTGCTTGGGCTGCCACTCTCCCCCCACCGAGAGCGGTGCAGCTCTCGGCTCGTGGGCCGCTGCAGCCCACGTTTTGGGGAGCGCAGCAGCCTCGGTAGTGGGATGCGAGTCTCTCCAGTCGTGGAGCCGTGAAAATATTGGAGATAATTTGAGAGCGAGTGTCCCGCATCGATCTCGGTCTAAGCCAAAATTACCGCGATCGTGTGCAAAAAATAACCTAATGGATATGTTAGTGGGATCGCCTCCGTAAGACCCCGTTGTTCCTAGAGATCTCCAGTCCCAAACAAAACCCGAGTGCGAAATTGTTTAAACAGAAATTGTTTAAACAAATTAATAAAATTGTTCATTTTTTATCCGAATCGTTTTTCCAAGATAATTTGGACCATTGTAAACATAAAGTTACTCTTGTTGTTTTTCTGTAAAAGCCATTGTTTCTGGCTTATCGGCGTTCTTAGATTAAAAAAGCACGATTTTTGCAATTTTGAACGTTTAAGGTAGTATTAGCGGTACTGGATGTGTCAAGTGCAGAACATACCCGCGCTTGACTCCCTTTCGCCCGCGATATAGGTATAGTGAGTGCACGCAGCAGACGACGACCTAACCCCGAAACCGAAGAAATGAGTGACACTTGGGCTCACATCTTTTTTTGTAGGCTCTGAATCGTCATTTTGATCGCTCCTGAGTGTTTTCTGTGCATTCTTACATCTGTGTATTCACTGCCATGGAAATCTGTGCGTCAGGTATCACTCTACTGGTGATTTTCCATAAGACGCCGTGTTAAACGGCTTTTACAAAAACGCTCATAACTTTTTCCCCCCACGCTGAAGGCTTCTCAAATCTCAACTGAAGCACTTTGAGACCCTAATATACAACTGTGCCGACTTTCGTGATTTTCTGAGCGTCAATTCGAGTACCGCTAATACTACCTTAATAAAAGCAACAACAAAAGATAAAATTGATGCCATCACCGGAATCTGTTTAATTGGGTGTGTTCTACAAGTTCCAATGGGAACAATCTATGGTCCTCGGTTAAAACCTTCCGTTTTTCGAGAGTTTCCAATGAACTATTCCTCATGGCGCCAGTATAGCTATATATATATATATATATATATATATATATATATATATATATATATATAATATCAATATCGAGTCCATTAGAAACTGTGCTTTGAAACTTTCGACAAATGGAAGGTTTCAAGCGAGAACTATGGATTGTTGCTATTACAGCTTGTAGAACACACCCCAATAAACAGGTTTCGTCAATCGCAATATCAATTGTTCCTTCGTTGTTGCTTTTATTCAACGTTCAAAATTGCAAAGATCCTGCTTTTTCAATCTAAAAATGCCGATAAGCCAGAAACAATGGCTTTTACAGAAATACAACAAGAGTAACTTTATGTTCACAATGGTCAAAATTATCTTGAAAAAATGGTTTGGATAAAAAATGAACAATTTTATTAATTTGTTTGAACAATTTCGGTTTAAGCAATTTCGCACTCGGGTTTTGTTTGGGACTGGAGATCTCTAGGAACAACGGGGTCTTACGGAGGCGATCCCACTAACATATCCATTAGGGTATTTTTTGCACACGATCGCGGTAATTTTGGCTTAGCCCGAGATCGATGCGGGACACTCGCTCTCAAATTTTCTCCAATATTTTCACGGCTCCACGACTGGAGAGACTCGCATCCCACTACCGAGGCTGCTGCGCTCCCCAAAACGTGGGCTGCAGCGGCCCACGAGCCGAGAGCTGCACCGCTCTCGGTGGGGGGAGAGCGGCAGCCCAAGCAGCCGAGAGCGCAGCAGCCTCGCGACGCGTGGGCCACCGCGCTATCATATTTCTCTCCGTGTAAACACGCGGTTTCCGAGTCAAGTCGTATGAACACTTAATTCTTAAACCTATGATCAAATCTCCTTCAAGAATTGCTCACGTCTCAATTCTTCATGGATGAATAATGAAGCAGTGGCATCTTACTGGCGATATTTTTGCATAGGATTTGATAAATGGAACGGGAATGATTGCTCACAATTGCTGCCGTTCAGATCTTAATTGCTCCGTTCTTTAAACTCATCAGGAATCATTCTTGTCATCTTGAGCAACGAAAATGTTCCCTTGCAGTGTCAGAAATCACAGCCTCTTTAATCTCTCACTGTTTTTGTCAGTGCGTAAGGGTAGCGACGGACGCCGCAAGTGTGGTTCATTGTGGCTCAAACTGACGAAGATGATTTCTGAAGAGTTGAGAGGGTTGAGCTACTGAGATCTGATCGCGAGCAATTATAGGAAATTGTTCTCGTTTCTAACATCAGGTCCCACGCGGAAATATCGCCAACGATAGGTGGAATGACTCCATCACTCATTCATCAGAGGTTGGAACGCAAGCAGTTGATCGAGATAGTTCGATTAGGCTGCAGAGTATGGACTCAATCTGGGTGGTTTTTTTTCAGATTTTTCACTCATACTTTTTTCTCCTCAACTTCCATGGGATCATTAATGGGCGGTTTAAAGACGGTTCAACTTTAGATGTGACGTTCCGAGTACAATTTTGAGATAACTTGGTATTTTTAGGAGGAGAAATTTCAGAGTAAAATGGTAGAATTTCGATTAGCTCTGCGCCTATGTGATTTCTCAAGCGCAATGAATCATTGAGATCAAAAGATAGAACAAGAATTCATGGGAAAAGTCGAGCATGAGATCGGAAAATTTTAGAAAATCAGAATTCGGACAGTTTCCTACAGCAAAACCGAGGTCGGACATCGGTTTCCCATGAAATTGTACATAGACACGAGTATTTGGGAGATTTCTTGTGACTAACTGAGCTGCTGGGGAATAAGGAATGAGGAAAAACGACTGGGACAGAGGTTTTCTCACCAAGAATGTTCATTATCTGGCACCTAGATCGCAACAAATCATGGATATTACTTCAAATTCGGACTCAACAGCAAATGTTACATCGAAAACAACATCTTCATATACTTTGAGACCCCGAACCTATCACAATAAAGCTTTCTTACAGAGACATAATGGATAAATTCGAGTATAGAATCAAAAAACTCCAAAATTCAGCACTTGAGAAATTTTCTAACGCAAAACAAAGGTCGACAACCGGTTTCCCACAGAATTTCACATAGATATGAGCATTTTGGAGATTCTTTGTGGGTCATTGAGCTGCTGGGAAGAGAGAGAATGAGAAAAAAATGACTAGAAATTACGTTTTCTAAATTTCAGGAAGTTTATTCGACCGTTTTTATGAGCCTACAGAGAATTCAAATCTAATGATTCGATACTCTTCTGAGTCTCATATAAGGTGCTGACATTTTTTGTGTCTCTAAAATACCACACGGGACCGGAGATATGAATGGAAGATTCAAATGACTGTTATACTGTATGTAATTTGGGGATTGGAATGAAGTGTTTCGGCCCAGTCCCTCCATAGGCCTGATCACTACAACTCCTCAGGGACTTGATGTAGACACAAAGGGTATATCGGAAATTTGTAATGTACGGAATCTGTGATAGTAAGATCTGACTGCTATTTCAAGGAAAAAAGTGGTTATCTTGAATGCGAGAAGGAATGAATCGACCCCATCTAGATGTTAAGACTGGAATCAGAATAACTGATTCGCAACGACTATCTCGGTCCAAGTCGTTGAGGTTTTATAGAATGATTTTAGTCGCTCATGTTAAATTTCTCAAATTTCAGGAAATTTACCCGACCGTTTTTATGAGCCAACAGATAATTCAAATCTAATGACTCGATACTCTTCTTAGTCTCACGTAAGGTGCTGACATTTTTTGTGTCCCTAAAACACCACACGGGACCAGAAATAAGAATGGAAGATTCAAATGACTATTATACTGTATGTAATTGTCAGTACTGTAATCATAAAAACGGTCGAGTAAACTTCCTAAAATTTGAAAAATTTTACATGAGCGACTAAAATCATTCTATAAAACCTCAACGACTTGGACCGATTTAGTCGTTGCGAATCAGTTATTCTGATTCCAGTCTTAACATCTAGATGGAGTCGAGTCATTCTTCCTCGCATTCAAGATGACCAATTTCTTCCTTGAAATAGCAGTCAGATCTTATATTCCCAGATTCCATACATTCCAATTTTTTGATATACCCTTTATGTCTACATCAAGTCCCTGAGGAGTTGTAGTGATCAGGTCTATGGAGGAACTGGGCCGAAACACTTCATTCTAAGCCCCAAATTACATACAGTATAACAGTCATTTAAATCTTCCATTCATATCTCTGGTCTCGTGTGGTGTTTTAGAGACACAAAAAATGTCAGCACCTTACGTAAAACTTAGGAGAATATCGAATCATTAGATTTCAATTCTCTGTTGGCTCATAAAAACGGTCGAGTAAACTTCCTGAAATTTGAAAAATTTAACATGAGCGACTAAAATTATTCTAAAAAAATACGTTTTGTTATCGAAAATCTTCATTTTTCGGCATCTAGATCGCAACAAATCATCGATATCACTCCAAATTCGCATTCAGCAGCAAATTTTACAACGAAAATGATGTTTTCAAATACTTTGAGACTCCAAACCTATCACAACGAAGCTTTGTTACAGAGACGTAATAGATGAATTCGAGAATGGAATCAAAGAATTCCAAAATTCAGCACTTGGGGAATTTTTTGACGCAAAACCAAGGTCGACATTTGGTTTTCCATAAAATTTGACATAGATATGAGTGTTTTGGAGATTTTTTGTGGCTCACTGAGCTGCTGGGAAAAGAGAAAATGAGGAAAAAATAACTTAAAAAGAGGTTTTGTTGTCAAAAATTTACATTTTTCGGCATCTAGATCACAACAAATCATCGCTATCACATCAAATCCGGATTCAGCAGCAAATTTCACATCGAAAATGATGTCTTGGAATACTTTGAAAACTCTCAGGCATTTCAGCGTGGGCTTTGAACATGCTGAGATGAGAAGGATTAGTAGCTGATTTTGAGACCCTTCCCCCAAAAATGTCGGCTCGTGTCGGCACGATTTAAAAATTTTTTTCGGGAATTGTAGGAGTGGGATTTTCATTTTTTTGTCGTTTCAAAACTATCTGGGGGGGGGGGCGCCCGTGAAGATTAGAAAATGTTGAGAAATAAGGGACACCCTCATATCTATATGAATGATATATGATATGATATATAGAGCTCTCGAAGACTCGGTGGTCTTATGGCCGCAACCACGTCCCCTGGTCACTGTAAAAAATTTTTTGTTCATATGAAGTTTTCCTGAACTTGATGTTCGGGAGAAGTTTATATGGACAACAAAAATGAGACTATCCCACACTTGGGAAAGAAAAATTCTCTGAACTTAGACAAACTTTTTCTGAACTTGAAAAAAAGTTTACCCAAGTTCAGGAATTGTTTCTTTCCTGGGACCTGGAAAAAACATTGTTAGAACATATTCGAAGCATCCTTCAACGGGCATGAAAACACTTTGCTCAGCAGTTTGAGTTGGGTAGCTCGAGCGTAGGCGTCCCGGGTACTCTTGAGCCCTACGATATACCCGAGATGACGTGCTGCAGAGCTTGTCGTCGCTCTAAATAGACGCCGACGAAGACCCCTGAACAGTCACCGGCCGACCATTATGGTTCGACTCACCTGGAGAATATGAGAGAAATTTCCACAGAGTATCAAGCTTGTTTTTGGATCAAGATTCTTGAACTCTCGTGCAATGGAGATTTGACTCAATGGCATACCGCTCATTGATCGGCAGAATGATGTTAACGGTGATGATAATATTACGAGTTCACTTATCTGATGATCAGCGAAACCAGTTGGCGACACCTCGCAGCCCATGCCTATTACATCCATTTGGAGCTTTTTCTGATTAATTTTAATCAAATCTTCGAGGTTTTGCCGGTCCGCTTTCCATTTCTGCACAAGCTAGCGATACTGTTCATTTATTTGTTGTCAATATATTGTCCATAGAAAATCGACCGTAACTGAGGAGAGCAACTATGTTCATATCATCACTTCGTTTGTGTAGTAATGAGGAGCGGACTGGCAAAGCCACGAAGATTTGATTGAAATTAATCAGAAGAAGCTCCAGATGGCAATAATAAGCATGGGCTGGGGTGTTGTTAGCTGGCCTTGCTAATCATCAGGTAAGTAAACTCGTATTATGATTAACGTTAACATCATTTTGCCGATCAATAAGCAATTCGCCATAACCTCTCACCTTCTCTCTCTTCCCCTCGTATCTTTTGAGTCAAATTTCTATTGCACGAGACTTCAAAAATCTTGATCCAAGAACGGGCTTGATATTTTGTGGAAATTTCTTTTATATTTTCCAGGTGAGTCACACAACCACGGTGGTCGGCCGATGAGAGTCTTCGTCGCCGTCTATTCGACAAGCTCTGCACGGGCTCATTGTAGGCCTCAAGAGTATCGGGACGCCTACGCTCGAGCTACCGACCTCGAACTGCTGAGCAAAGTGTTCTGTTGCCCGTCGGAGGATGCTTCGAAAATATTCCAAAAATGTTTTTTCCAGGTCCCAGGGAAGAAACAATTCCTGAACGTGGAGGCAGGCTGCTGAACTCGCACCAACTTTTTTTCAAGTTCAGAAAAAGTTTGCCAAAGTTCAGAGGATGTTCCTTTTCCAAGTGCGGGATAGTCTCATTTTTTTGTCTATATAAACTTCTCCTGAACATCAAGTTCAGGAAAACTTCATATAAACAAAAAAATTTTTACGCGGGTGGAGAGTTGGATGGAAGCAGCCAAGGGGGTGGTCGTATCTAGGCGAAATTGAGGATTGGTATGCAGATGCATTCAGATGTTCTTGATGGAGAAGCCCGCTCGCACAGTGGGATGAAACATCGATTCTGGGCCATAAATCATATCCGCGCTTCGTTCTTCTACCCTCCACCACAAAGCACTGCAACATACTTGAGTAGAATCATCCTGGAATCTCAGGAGGGCATCAAATGTTGCCCTGTATGCGAGACGGGAGCACATTACTTCCCTGTGCCCCAGACCTGTGTTCGGCAGAGATGGTGTCAAGAGTGTTCTCCAGATCTCGCAAGTCGTTTTGCACTCCCGAGGCTATTAATTCTCCTTCAAAGTGGTCTAGGAAGCATATATATCAACATAGTCCCAAGTCTGACCATGCTTGGGCACATGCAACCCATCACAAACGGGTAAATGGCTCAACATTCAATGCCTGTCCGAGAATTTAGGACGGTCTTGATAGAAATTGTTGCAGTGCGACGTGGTGGAGGATGAAAAAACGAAGAGAATTTCTTTTGAATAAAGTCAATCGGTCAAGAATTCGCGCGGATACGATTTATAGCCCAAAATGCATGTTTCGTCCTACTGTGGCTCGCCACGCGTACGCTCTCACCTCCGCAAACACAGGAGGGGGAATGGATTTTCAGGTTGTTCTTCTTAATGCATCGACGTATTTTCGCCATATAGACCTGTTTCGCATTTGTGCTGTCCACTCCCTTCTGTTGCAGCCTACTCCCGCCAGGTCTTCCCATACCTTAACATTCCATCGTATCCGAGGTCGACCCGGTGATCTTGGAAGTTTGACATGACTTTCCATGACTTCGCCAGCCATACTACCCTCTGGTCACGTATCCCTGGCTACGTATCCCGCCCACCTGGCTCGTTGAATTTTGATCATTTGTACTATTCGCGGAGTCCAGTACAGTCTGTCGAGTTCACTGTTGTGTAGTCTCCTCCAGCGACCTGTTCTCGTGTCTAGTTTCATTCCGAAAATGCTGCTCAGGATTTTATTCTCGAAGGACGCGAGTTTGCACATCTGTCCCTTCGTTAGTCCCCATGTTTCGCACCCGTGTAAAACCACGGGCCAGACTAAGCTTTCGTACAAGGTGACCTTAGATTCGCGTGTCAATAGCTTATTTTGCAGTAGGTTTCAGATGTCGTTGAAGCTCTTGGAATCCGCGTTGATTCTATTGGCGATTTCTTCGTTGATGTCGTTATTCTTGTTGATTATCGCACCAAGATCTTTGAAGTTTGTCACGGCTTCAAACGAGAAGTTTCCGGCTTGTAAAAATTCAGTGTCGTGTATGTCTGGGTTCTTGTCTGATTCCATGTATTTGGTTTTGTCTTCGCTAACTTCCAATCCGACCTCTTTCGCTCCCTCGATGATAATCTCAGCGTTATGTGTCACGGCTTCTTTACTATCCCCGATAACGTCCAAGTCGTCTGCGTATCCTAGAACCTGGATGAGCTGGCCGAACTCCGATCATTGGAAGACCTTTCGTACTTTGTACTAGTTGTCAGATAACATATTCCAGGATGAAGTTGAACAACGGAGGTGAAGTCGCGTCTCCCTGTTTCAGACCGTTCTCAATGATGAATGGCTCCGATAGGCTTCGCCCGACCCTTACTCTCCCTTTGATGCCTTCCAGTATAGCTTCTATCATTCCCACTAGATTACTCGGTATACCTAAAAATTTAAGCATGAAGTACATTTTGGATCTGTCGACAGAATCGTACGCCTTCTTAAAGTCGATGAATAAGTGGTACACTACCATCAAGAAACTCTGCGTTTCTCGATCAATCTAACAACGCCATCTTGTGGATCTTTCAAAAATTTATAAATGAGTATTCGAGACGTGTTCGGCTGTAACTCATTCCTTCCTTGCGTAAAACTGCGAGAATGTGAAGAAAACGGAGTCTCCGAAGTTCTTCATGCCCCTGGCGAGGATAAGTTTGACAAAAGTAACAGGTCCAAAACTTAGAAAAGGGTGGTTTTGTACAAATCGTCGTGATTTCAACCTTATTTTGAGTGAAATCGTATCAGCTCACCGTTTCAAGTAATTGTCAAACTAAGAATCCCCCATACATTTTTTCTGGAGAAACTCAGTGACTCCTCGTTTTCTCCACATCCTCGCAGTTTTCTCGCAAATACTCAGAAGAAATGAGTCATAGCAAAACATGCCACGAATATTTATTCATAGATTTTTGAACGATCTACAAGATGACGTAGTTAGACTAGTTGAGACTCAGGCTTTTGATGGCATTGAAGGAAATAGTAGAGAATTAGCAGAAAGCGCGAGGTTTTTTTGCAAAAAACTTGAGCTCTTTACATGATACTGCAATCCATTGAGTTTTGTGATTAATCTACCTACGTCAACTTGTACATCTTCAAAAAAATCTCTAAATACGTGTTCGTAATATTTTTTGCTATCGCCCGCCTCTTCTGATTATTTGCAAGAATACCGCGAAGAAGCGGAGAAAACGAGGAGTCACTGAATTTCTCCATTAGCAATGTATGCAGAATTCTTAGGTTGACAATCACTCGGAGGGCGAGCTGATACCATTTCGCTCAAAATCGGGTTGAATTCGTGACAATTCGGAAAAGAACACCCATTCTTCAGTTTTTGTTGTCATTTTTGATAAATTCATCCCCGCCAGGGGCGCACCGAGCACCATTATGCAATTTCATAGGCACCCAAACCCCATAACACAGAGAGTTGGTTCTTGATACGCATCATGAATCAACTTTGAATTTAGGGTGCTACTCTAAAATGAGCTGTTTATACTTTGATGCAAATCCGTCTTCGGAATTTCGGCTGTATATGCATGTGAGTAGTAGTGGAATTCAAGACTCGAAAGTGAGCTGTATGAAGGGAAACGAAGTTAACGTTTTGAATCTCCAGATTGCAGTGTCAAAGGCAAATTATCATCTCAAATATTCCTAGCATAGTTGTTCACGAACAGAATATATCCTGGAATTATGCCGCGGAAATTATTAAAAGCCCATGAAACTTCGGCGAATTTAGTATACAAAGGATACTACTATCTGCAGAACCATTGAGGATAGAATATCTTTCCTATCCATTCTTCAGGTTTCCAGGTACAGGTTCTCAACATTGTTTCAAAGGACTGATTATTACAAAGCAAATGTGATCTCGCAAGATTGGAGTTTATGCGAAAAAACTATTTAGCTAAATTGCTCCAGTTCTTCCATGACAGTTTGATTCTTCGATTTCATTATTCATTATTGATGCTCTCTCATCTAATGAGAAATCTGGGGGAAGATGAGTGTTCTTTTCTTGTGGAATTTCAACTTCGTTTAAGATATTCCAAAGATCTCGAATTTTTGTGAATTTTTGGATTAGAGTAAAAATGCCAACTGACGCAGGTCTGAAGTTTTAAAAACTCTCATAGCTAATGCTCAGAAAAAGCCTATTTAAATTCATCTCTGAGTCAATTTCTTTCATTGGAAAGTCGCGTGATAACCGCACTTTGAATTATGACCGTCGGCGCACAGCGAGGAATCAAAACAAAGTCTTGGTCGCTAGCAGCCATCTAAAAGCATAATGGAATTTGCCTCAATTTCTCGCTGTGCGGCGTGACCTGAGTACGCTAGTAACCAGGAAATTACTTATACATTCATCAAAGTCTGCACGTACGCTATTCGATTCACGAAAATTATTCAAATATCATTTTGAAACTTTGGAAAAAAATTATGTAATTATGTCATACAGTTAACTTGCTTTCTGTGCTCAACAGGGCGAATGCATCGCTTTATCGCTCAAGCGTTGATTTCTGTCAGAAAATGAAACTTATTCAAGACCTACGGTCACGACGATCTGATGTATTATTTGAGCCTTATTCAATCATTTTTTTGCACATGATTGATATGAAAATCAAGTTGGAATTTTTTTCTAAAAGTGTTGACGTGCGATCAAATTTTATTGGAACAAAAGGGAGAGCTTTGTTATTGGAATATGATTCAAGCCCCAAAATGAGTATTGGAGAAATTATAAAACAAATCGTATTCAAGCCCACTCGCCGAATCATTTTAACCGTTCTTCCACGCGACATTAGACAAGAACTATATTCTAAATGCGCGATTTCCTACCCAATCACTCATTCTATACAATGGATTTCTTTTCGTGCTCAACGAGTTTCTAAGGCTGCGGTTGGTTTGACGTCAAATAATTCTCACTTTTGAGTTAATTTTTGGTTGATCTTGAAATCCTTAAACAGTATCGAGAACGACACGCGTGTCAACCCCTCCTCACGTAGGAAATTACGCTAATATTGATTTGACTATAGATCGAGACGACTGATTATTGGCACAAGTGTGTGGAGTGATAAAAATTTTTACTGCTGTTGTACTTATAAATAAGGACACAGTCTCGCTCGTCTTCATTATTGGGATTCCAGACCAACAAGTGAGATGGCGTTCAAAATAACCATCCCTTCGTTTCTTGGCTACTTGTTGTTAGTGGTGAGTACGAACTATCATTCGCAATATGAGGGATCATTTACTTGTTCATCAAAAATTTGAACCGATTTGTAATGATTACAGCCTCGCGAATTGATTTATGCATACAAAATACTGTTTAATCAAGATAGTTATTCTCTTCTTATCCAAGAGGAATGAAAATAGTTCATCTCGCGACAAAAAAATGAGAACTATTATTCATCATTCGAACCAGAAAATGTCGCTTTTGAACGCAGTTTTGGGGTTCTCGCGATGCAAAATCATTGCCCTGTGCTCTTCAGACTCATTTTGAGCTCGGAGAATTCCATTCCCAAGCCAAATTTCCCTCGCTCCGCTCGGGGAATAAAGTGAACTGGTGCTCGAAGTGAGCGTAAGCGCCCAGAGCATTAATGTACTATTTTACTTCCGAGTAATACGTTCCGTCGAAATCATCGCAAGGATGATAGAATAGTATATTTCGGTCCAAGTTGCACTTGAGGGGCAAAGGTACCCTGGCACCGAAATTGTGAGCTGTGGAAAATCCAAAAAGACAGATCGATGCACCGAAAATTCTACTTCCCGAATCCGCAGCCGGAAAAACTCTACCTTTTCTCATTTTCTTTGAATTATCAAAAAACTAGCTCATTTCACCCATTCTGGTGCGCCTTAACCCTTGATCGTAGCGACACACTCTTGGTCTCAAAAAATTCTACTCGGCCCAGCAAAAATTCTACCACCTCGGTTTTTCACAATTTTCGATTGGATTTTTCGTGATCAGTTGAAATATTTTCCAATCCCAAGCCCTGGTGTGAACGTGCTACATTAGGCCACGTTCTTTTATTTAATTACTGCTAATCACGGAAAACCCAATAGAACATTTGGAAAAATTAGGTGGTAGAATTTTTGTTGGGCTGAGTAGAATTTTTTGAGACCAAGAGTGTGTCGCTACGATCAAGGGTTAAGGCGCACCAGAATAGGTGAAATGAGCTAGTTTTTTGATAATTCAAAGAAAATGAAAAAAGGTAGAGTTTCTCCGGCTGCTGATTCGGGAAGTAGAATTTTCGGTGCATCGATTTGTCTTTTTGGATTTTCCACAGCTCACAATTTCGGTGCCAGGGTACCTTTGCCCACTTGAGGGTCGAGATAATCGTGTGGAAGCGAGAAACCTCATGAGCGAAAGGTGCGAAAGGTGTTTTTTTTTCGATTTGGAAGGCAACTAAGTATAGGAAAATTACAGAAATAGGTCTTACCCTCGCACATTACACTGGTTCTCAATGAAACGTGATCAAAAGTCGACAAACTGTGCGCAAAGTACATTCTTTGACACAGTGTATCAAAGATGGTAAATAGGTTTCATGCGAGGCCGTTTTATGCTACGAGATCACATCACGAATATTTGTTGACTAGACTTGAGATCTTGAGTCAACATGCCGTCATCTTCACGTCTGCTTTCTGAGTCTCACGGCAAATACTTTTTCTCTTTTAGTAATGCTTTGAAAACAAAATATTCAATTCACCAATCGCGTTCATGAAATCTCCAGGATATTGGACTGAAATAAACGATGAAAAATTTTCTTCTGAACAAACTTAAGATATTCAACTCAATAGTTATTGAAACTGAGGTAAGTCTACCCAACTTGCCTCTGTACCCAACTTGTCCCCATATGCCGATCTCAGAAATAGACACTCGTTGACCTTCCCGCAATTTTTTTTTTTTTACGTTTGTTATGTTAAAATATGAGAAAGTACGTAGTTTTCAACGACCCCGGATCATTTCTGCGTTCTCCAGAAAATATAAAGTGAGTTTTCCATTTTTAGTGTTTGCACGGCTAAGAAATCACCGAGGAAATCGCGTTCACTAGAACCGGTGCCAATTTATTTTTATTCGACCAATCTTGACGTACCTTAGCGCATTCGATTTTTTGTTTTAAGACCTTCAATAGCCTTTCTTCAGAATTGCAAAACTCTGATTTGGAGCAATTTTATGTACAAAACACGAAGATGGTTTGAGAATCAAGAAGGCCGACATCGGAGTGTACCCAACATGCCCCCATATGGTTATCTCGGGAAGGCGTGCAGTATGGCTTTCTCTATCACTCAGAACGTGTTTATCACGTCAAAATAGGTCAGAAATTGTGTTTTGGGCCAGCCAAAAGCTACAAATGTCGCTGCACGGTGATGAAAATGGATCAAAGCGATTTTATGCCCTTTATCGCCGATTTACATTGTTTTAAATGATAGGGGCAAGTTGGGTACACACTTTTGTGAACTCTCAGAAATCACTTTTTGGGAGAATCAGAACAGTTTGGTTCTACGTGATGCAAATTGGATATAATTTAATGAAAGTCTTGAAACAAGCTCTGAAATGAGTTAAGGTACGTGGGAAAATATTGAGATGGGCCAGAGTTATTGAGAAAATGGCTAAATAGGGGCAAGTCGGGTATACTTACTTTGGTTGAAGAATTCTCTCGATAATTTAAAATTATTATAGTCCTAGATGTCGTTCGCGTCCTGTAAGAACGTAACCCTAATTAATATGACTTGAGTTGAAAGAATAGGTCTGGGATTTGTTCATATCGCGGATATCCGCGCATATTTGGAGTTACACTGGATTCGAGACATTCGATCTTTATATACAATTTTTTTACCTGGCGGATATTCGGTTAGTATCCGAATAATTTGCGGATAATTCCAGCACTATGAAAGACTATGTTTCACTTGAGTGCACCCAGAAAGAAGTCGAAGAGAACATTCTTCTAGTTTCACAATTTTTTAGTGATACCAAAACCCAGGCTTTCTTTTTCATTGTCACTCTTAATTTTCATAATTCGTTTACAGACAATTTTGGTCATCCGCACAAAATATTCCTGGATGTTATCAGCTCGCCAAGCAATAATGACAGTCCAAAATTTTAACTACGAGAAAAGTTCGATTCGTGCACTCGGACTTGATTTCATAACTTGCTCAAATCTATACGTATGAGTCACAAAATTAGGATTAGTTTCCATAGGTGATACGAAAAAAACGCAATGAAAATATTGGATCCATTCCCATTCCCAAACCTTTGAGTGAAGGAAATAAATCATACGGGAGCCTAAATCATACCAAAGTATCGTCCCTTTACCGTCAACTCAGTAGCTTGCAGGAAATTTTTTTTTCTTACATTTATTAGATGTATTTGGATTTTAATCGCAAATTCAATTTCAATTTACGTAGCTGCAAGGCTTCTACATCCAAATTTTTTATTCAAAACTCTTCGTGATGTATGTGTAATTAGTTGATAACACGATCCTCATGAATAACAAAAGATCAAACCTCACACCTCATCGCGATTGTGCTGCTCCACTGTTCATAATCGATGAGGCGGAAGTGGATATTCTGTGGAATTTCTCTTCTTGCGCAATTCTTATTGAATCATAGAAATAGCTCATCTTTGAAACTGATAGTACGTGATTTTCACATTATTGCGAGTGATTAATTAGCTTTTAGAAAATAACCAGGTATGATGGAAGAGAAAATATGGAGATCAATGACATTGCTGTCAGCTTTGGTCTCGGTTTTACCTTGACTAAACAGCATACGCGTTGAGCATTAGTCACAGAAGTCTATGCACAACCTTGTGTTGAACTCCCTACAAATTTCGTGTGGATTTTTTCACATATCTTCTCGTATCGTCACACGTATCTTCACATATCGTCTTCAGCGAACTTTCGAATTGATGGTGTAATTTGGATCGTAATCACTCGTTGTATTTCCTCGACAAAATAAAATAATAAAATGATAAAATGAAGAATAAGAATATAGACCTTAAGTACTTCGCCCTCTCGTGTCTGGAAAATTCATTTTTCTTCTTTCACATTTTGGCCATATCTTTCTGCTTCTATGCAGATTTGACCTCAGCCATAATACCAGGAGATATAGATCAAATGCAACTGGTTGAAAGTTGGGAGGATTTCTGTGCTCGGGTGTTCGAAACATTTCCACGAACTTCTAAAGATAGTTGTCATCGTGGGCCGTTTTCAAGAGAATTAAAGGTCAATCCATCGATATCCGCACTAGATCATACTAACTAGGTTCATTGGTGACAGACGAAAAATACAAAAATAATTCTTCCTGATGTAAACCAAAATTGCCATATCATAGGATCATAGGTGACAGGAGGGATCAAAACATCTGGATCACAGATTCGGCTGAGACTGTGGAAATAGTCTTCTTTCAGCATAAAAAGATGAAATGAAAGCCAAACGAGAAGCCAAAGTTACAGACCCTAGCGCTCAAGCATTTCCGAGCTACATCAACCAAGGACATTGGCATTGCAGGTATACCTACCTGCACGTATAATTTTCAAAATGGGCCCATGTGGACAACGCTATTATCCAAAGATGTGACTCAAAAGTGCTTGAGTGTTAGGGTCTATAATTTTAGATATCGCTTTCTTGTGCTGACAGAAGACTATTCCTGCAGTTTTAGCCTAATCCGTGATACGGACGTGATGAACTCTCATGGGTTAATAAGAATATTTCTGTGCTAATAAGAATATTTCGCGAAACTGAAACTTCTTTCTCTCGTTATGATGCTCCGGATGAGCTCACATTGACAAAGCACGAATACCCTTATCTAGATATTTGCATTTATCTTGGAGGATCTGTGGAATCAAAATCGGCTGTATAAAATTTTATCCATCTTGCAGGTACATGGCTCTAATGGAACACATCACCATCATGGGTTGAATTTATTCGGGGTGAGCATATCAATGATTTGAAATGTTTTATGGTTTTGAACATTGTTGTTGATTGGCACGCATAAAGACCATGACTAACAACAAATGTAGGTAGAACCGTAGCCTAAAAAGCAGATCCGCGCATTATGTAGAATTTAGGGTGCGGAGCTGGCCAAATCATTCGAGATCACCGTGATCTCCGGGCATATGGAGTCTCAAGAAAGCTACTCAGCTTTTAAAAACAGCGGTGGTGAAATTTCCAATAAGAATAAGCGCATACGTATTCTGAGGACCTTCTGGTTCCTGTATAAGTCAAAAATACAATCCATTTACAATCGATCATTCCATTTTTCGAGTTCACTTAATATTTTATAATGGCATTTTACAACTGTCAGCAGCTATATTTTTCGATATTCTATCTCTAGTGAAGTGAATCTACCTCCAACTCACCTTGATCTTATACATCTTCACTTCAGACAACAAGGATCAAGTCTTGGCACTCGTTGGCACCGACCAACATTTGGCAACAATTTGTTATCCGGAATGCTCTTTTCATTTCAAAATAGTCGTATGTCTTTGAAGCGGTAAATCAGGCCCTTGTATAGTACGACAGCAAGAAAAGTACTCTTGGTGATTTGGAGTAGATATAATTTTCATTTGATGTACATACAATTTCCATTAGATGTTTCAAAGATGTACTCTATAGTCGCGATGTGCTATTTAGTCTAGGCTACCTTAAAACCCTTTTCTTTTGTCTATTCAAGTCCTTCGTGATCTTTCTGGGAATTGGAATAACTTTTGAAGAAGGCTATCATAAATTTTCTGATATCAATTGATTATCAGATGCATGAGATGAATGTCGTGAATCTCAACGAGTTAGATACAAGAAAATCACTGCATGACCAACAGTTTTCATAATTTATCACCGTAGGGTAATGTATGCACATTGCCAGTGTCCTGAGTTCGGACGAAACGATTTTTCAATCGAGCCAAAGAGCACCTAATTGCACGCGCGATATGTCATCGATAACTGAATGTGGTAATCAGTTAGCTGAAAATGCAACTCAATTGATTGCCCAAGTTTCTCTTATCTCCATATAAGAGTTATGAATATAATATCATTGTGTATTTCTCTTTTCAGCTTTTCCAGCCCCCGTCATTAGGCTTAAAGGTAAGTATTCTTCGTCGAACCATGTTTCGTGGAACTTCGAAATAAAATGAGCTTCCTCGTTCTCTCTTGCATTGAAGGCGAACTTGCAGAAACAACTCGATCGATTAAATTCATCCTAATACGATGTCATATATAAGATAATTTACTACAGTAGAATCCGGTCATAACGAGTCCGGTTATAACGAGAATCCGGTTATAACGAGCAAATTTGGAAGATTTGGTTGGCCGCCATATAATGTATATGCAAACAGGTCCGGCTATAACGATCCGGATATAGTAAGAATTCGGTTATAACGAGCGAAAATTCTGTCAAAATTTGATTTCGGCGCCGGCTATACCGAGCAAATCGATGTGAACGCCGAACAATTCTGAATTGGGGAGCTTGAGACTCGAGCTAAACACGAGTATCATTGTGAATACTCATGCTCTAGTGAGCAAAATGGATAGATCGAATACAAGGAAGAGACAATTCATGACTAGCAATCCATTGGAATGTCTTACTTATAACTTTTTATTTTCCATCATGTGTATCTGATCGTTTTCATCTTGCGGTTCTTTGAGTTCATGACAAATGCGAATTCCTAAATATTGTATGTCCATATCATTAAGTGGAATAATGCACATCTACGTCATTGTCGCCCTGCCGTCGTATTTTGAATGTTGATCATCATTAGTTATTTGAATTCTTGATAAAAGATACTTTGCGAACTCAAGATTAGTTTTTTTTTTCATTCATCAGGGGTAGTGATAACAAAATCATATGAATTTGGGCCGATAAAACGGAGTCCGTTTATAATGACGTCCGGTTATAACGAGCATTTTCCTTCGGTCCCTTGGAGCTCGTTATAACCGGATTCTACTGTAGTTCAACCTCCAACTCTTTTACTACACCAACTACTACACCTTCCATGGTAGTTTGAAATTTCGAAAATCAAAAATAATGTATGTGCAAAAAATAGTTTATCATCGGACTCTGCTAAGGGAACATTCAGACCTTGAACCGCATAAAATTTCGGAATGGGAAATCCCAGCTACCCATGTTTCTACAGAATAGAGCTCTCCGACGAATTTTACACAAATGTAGTTTTTTTCTTGTGAAGAGATTTAGATGTGATATTTTCACGCAAACTGAGCTTGACAGAGGGGAGCTTCTTTCGTCCAAATAATCCCCCCCGTTAATTAATCCACATCTGCGATTAGTGTTCACATGTATCGAATCGCTCTTCTTAGCTCGAAGATCGACTCGATTCTGTAGATCGATCTATTTATGGGGGTCGCCATATTAGCTGTATGATAATTTTATATCCTGTATTCTATATATATATATCTCCTATCAGAACTTATTCCATTTATCAACGTCGGTATGGATGGAATCTGTTGCTCCACTTTTAGAGTCGGTATAGACGATTTCTACGTGTTCACTTATACCTATACATAGATCGAGGGGTTCAGATTGAAGTCGGAAAATGTTTCGATATTTATTTCGAGTATTTTACTATGACATACCGCGCGCGTAGCGCGCAATTTTCGTCTAGTCCCCCCCGTTTATTAATCCACATCTGCTATAAGTGTTCACATGTATCGAATCGCTCTTTTCAGCTCGAAAATCGAATCGATTCTGTGGATCGATCTGTTCGTGTGTAGAGACTCGATCACGCCCTACACCGTGAATTTACAGAAGGGTTGGCACTAGGGCTCAAAATTATGATGATCAGGAGTACAATTAAATAGCAATCTTTTATTTCGCTCCACAATACATGTGCTCGCAAGCGAGCTGGTTACTTCGGTACTCGGAGCGAGAGACTGACTCTCGCACATCGGCAGCCGCTGCTGCTCATCGGTGCTGCAACCCCCGCTCTCCCCGCTGGGAGACGGTGCTTATATGTGTGTGTCCGTGTGGCTCATGCCTACAGTATTCCCCCCCCCCCCCCGAAAAAACGGAGTTTACTTATTCAGAAAAAAATCATATTATTTTTACATTTCAAAATTTTAGCGAAAAATCAAATTGATTTTTTACATTTCAACTTTGTGAAAGGATTTTTTGGATGAACTCAAGTCAAATGAATTCCCTTATTTCAAGGCTATCAACTTATTCTAAATTTCTTATGGAAGTTGCAGCAATTGGTTATCATCAAGCAAAATAAATCTTCAGTTTTCATCATGTAAATAACAAATTCTTAGTTTTAATAGGAACCTTGTATATAAATAAATTTCTTTTTGGCTCAATCCATTTTAGATAGAAAGAGTTGCGTTGACTAATGTCAATTGTCTGAATAGTATCATCACTCGATGAATCTCTAACAATGACAAACTCTATTCACTAACTGACAAAGAAGTGTAGTTATCGAAAGGAACTTTGCTTTCGTAAAGCTAAATTCAACTAATTTGCTTTCGAAGAACTCAAAATCAAGTTATCGTATACAAATATAAATCTGATTGTTCAAGTATAAATCTGGTTGTTACTGATTTGACTCTTTGAACATAAGTAGGTATTTGCAAATGCTCTCAGAATTAGTTGTACATTGTTGTACATAATTGTGAGTACTTGGTCGATACCGGTTTGATTTTGAATTCCCAATAAAGAAAAACAAATCATGATGTCCCGCGCGCGGAGAATACGTCCTAGTATGTCTGATGATACTTTGAATGCATCTAGAAGACTCTCTTGTCTACAAACTTGCAGATTCATGTTGGACAAGACATTCATTCAGACCAGGGACATTCAGGTTCTCATCATGGATCTCTTCAAGGTTCTGAACAAGGTTTAGCCCACACTTCACTAGGAGGTGCGTGGAGTATCGGTACATCAAACAAGGTTTGTAATGTTCACTGTCACACGCCAGGACAAACCATATTACAAAAGCTATGATGAATACTGTTTTGTCTACGCTCCTTACTTGCAAGAAGCTTAGCGTCCGATGATACGATTTCAGAACTTTTCTCATGCTCACCTCGATTACTACGTTGGTCCATGGTGGATTGAGATTTTGAAAACACCAGTTTCCTATCGCACATGGCTTATCATCAAACATTACTTGTGAAACTTTTAGATCCAGAAGTACCAATAATTTGGCATGAGAACCTTTGCTCTTTCTATTTACATATATAAACGAGCTCTTTTATGAATTTCAGACGTACAGGTTATCTTCTTGTGGAAATATTTACCCACAATATTTCAATGCAGACATAGAACAGAAACCAAGGAGTCTCTTTTATACAAATAATTTGTCCCACGATACTTTGATTGCATCTAGACATAGTCTCTTTCCTATATACTTCCAGGGTCAAACTGGGCAAGACATTCACTCAAACCATGGACATCAAGGTTCTTACCATGGATCTCATCAAGGATCTGCGCAAGATTCAGCTCACGGTTCCGCAGGGTTTCATATCTCTACCGGTGCATCAAATCAGGTTCGTAGTGCTTACTCTCACAGCAAACTAATACAAAATTTATGACGAATACTTTATCGTTGATGCTTCTCACTTACACGCAGCTTGGTGTTCGAGAATACGACTCCAGAACTCTTATAATGCTCACCTATATTTTTACGTTGGTCCGAGGTTGTTTGATATTTTCCAACCGCCAACCTCTTATCGCACCGAGCTATCAAACGTTATTTGTGGATCTCTTGGAGTACAAGAAATTTTGGATAGAGAATCTTTTCTCTGTCTATTGACATATATAGTAGAGATCTTTGATGAATCTCACAAGTACAGGTTTTGTTGTTGTAAAGGAATTCACCCTGGTATTCATTGTCATTGGTAAATAGAAGTCTAGCACTGATGTGCGGGTTATAAGCACTGTGGTCAGCGTGGCCAAAAGAAAATTTGCGATCTGTGCATCAACGTTCCGATGTTTCGGCTCAGCAGAACTTCAGGAACCTGACTCATTCTATGACTACGCCGACTACAAAGTTTGAATAGTGGATCAACTCTAACCCTTGGTCATCGAACGAATATGAATGGCAGTGATAGAAATTTCCACACAGGCTCAGGTTGAAAAAATTAGCTGTCCCTCTCATACATCTCGCTTGTCTGATGATACTTCGACTGTACCTACAAGAATCTTTAGGGTCAAGCTGATCATACCGTCGTCCACGGACATCAGCATGAATCTTATCAAAGTTCTGGGCAAGGTTCAGCTCTTGGTTCCACAGGGCATAGCGTCTCTATCGGTGCATCAAATCGTGTTCGTAATGCTTACTCTTACGCACACTACAGAAGCTATGACAAATACTATTCAGTTTCGTTCATGTTTTCCACCTGCACGGAGTTTTGCGTTCGATAATACGATTTTAAAACTTTCCAATCATGCTCGTCTCGATCACTTCGTTAATCCATGGTGGTTAGAGATTTTGAAATCATTAGCTTCCTATGCACACAAGGCTCACTGTGAAATGTCACTCGTGTAATTTTCAGATTTTGAACTACAAAAAATTCTGGCACCAGAAACCGTTGCTCTATCTAATTAAACGATTAAACGAACTTACCTTAAGTGAAGTTCTATCGTAATTGTATGAAGCGCCTCTTCCGAAATGATCAATATGTAGTACTCCCGACTTCCTGCTGAAAGCCACAATTTTCAAAGCTAAAAAAGTTAGATTTTGGCGCGTGGCGCCCTCGTACGACCCTCAGCCGTGCCTCTCGCGCGCTTCTCCGCCATTCTTCATTAGTTCAAAGCAGTCGCCGTGACATGAGAAGGGTATCAATATCGATTGATAAGGGTTCAAGTTTGAGGTGGGACTGATCATTTCGGAAGAGGCGCTTCATACAATTACGATAGAACTTCACTCAAGGTAAGTTCGTTTAATCGTTCAATTGTATTCGCGCCTCTTCCTCATGATCAATATGTAGATGTTTAAAGTATGATACGGCGACCGCGTCATTGCGGTACATGGTCTATAAGGGTGTGCTATTTGTTCAAGGTGTTTATTTGCTCGATACAGGGTATTCAACGTGTTAGGAGTTCAGTATTGCTTCTGCAAACTTAGTATTATCATCGCATACATTGAGATTGTAAAATTTTGTAAATACGTTGGAGTTCTTGGTCCAGCCTGCTGTTTTTCGCAACAGGTCTATATTAATACCTTTACGACAAGCGGCGGACGTTGATGCATGTCGCGTAGAGTGGGCTGTTAACATTGTCGTATCGATGCCAGATTTCTCGAGACCTTCTTTGACCCAGCGGCTGAGCGTTTGAGCCTTTACGGATTTTCCAGGATTCTTGAGTGATACAAATAACAGATTGGCTTGGCCTCTTGTATCTCTAGTTCTATCTAACCAGGAGAGTGTTTCAGATCCGGGTCACGGATTAGTCTGGAACTCTGGGAATAGTCTTCTTTCATCACCAAAAGATGAAACCCAAAATTATAGACCCTAACGCTCAAGCGTTTTTGAGCTACAGCCAATAACATTAGCATTGCCCATATAGGCCAATGTTAAAAATCATACATATAGGTATACCTGCAATGCTAATGTCCTTGGCTGTAGCTCGGAAACGCTTGAGCGTTAGGGTCTATAATTTTGGGTTTCATCTTTTGGTGCTGAAAGAAGACTATTTCCAAAGTTTTAGCCAAATCCGTGATCCGGATCTGAAACACTCTCCTGGTAAGTACACTCTCAGGGTGCTCGCGGCACAGATCTTTTTATTCTTACTAAAGAAAGGCAAGATCAAAACTGGTTGTTTTCTTCCAATTCCCGATGTTTTGATTCTGTCTGGGATCTTGATCTCTATTTTATTTCTTTGAATCTTAATATTGTCGATTCTAATCAGAGAAAATGTTTGCATCCTATGACCAGTAACGAGTGCGAGCAAGCAGATCAATTTTATGCTCAGGTCTTTGAGCTGTAGGTGGTCGTTGTCGTCCTGAGCAGCGAAGTAGTCCAGCACAATTTTAGGGTTCCAAGTTTCATCATATCTGGGTGTTGATGGTCTTAACTTCGCTAGGCCCTTGAAAAACCTTTTCATCCTGAAATCTCGTGCCATATCTGGTCCCACAAGCAAAGACATAGCTGACCTGTAGCAGTTGAGAGAGCTGTGAGCTGCTCCGTTCTCGAAAACTTTTGTGAGAAAAGTCATCACATCTTCCACGGAAGCGGTGAAAGGGTTACATCCGTTTTGACAGCAAAAAAGCCACCATTTTTTGAAACACGTTTCGTACTGTTTATAGGATGCGTCTGTCAGAGAAGACAGCGTGATTGGTGAAGATTCTTCTGGAACGCCTCTCAACTGGAATGCTGACCTGACAAGACTCCTGCCACCAGGGTTATCTTGTCCCAGAACTGCCCTGCTTGATTGCTAGAAAGGCGGAGACTAGTTTTAGCATCAAATCTGAATAATTTTGACCGTAGCATCCGTTGGAACAAGGGATATCATAGCTGGGCTGGCCAATCAGGCACAACCATGATCCCGGTTGCTTTTTCATCTTTGATTTTTTGCAGTGACTTCAGAATAATTGAGAAAGGTGGGAATGCGTAAAAGAAATCCGCTCCCCATGATATGGTGAATGCATCGACTGCAATAGAATCAGGGTCTTTGTGCCAAGACACGTATTTTTTGCATTTTGCGTTAACTCTACTAGCAAACAAATCAACATCCGGCTTTCCGATGATTTGGCAGATCTTTGTGAAATTTTTCTGTGACAGCTCGATTTCTGTATTTGGCTCTAATTTACGAGATTCGTAATCTGCTTCAAAATTTTTTTTGGATGCGATGTACGTAGCAAAAATTCAAATATTCCTTTCTTCGCACCACCGCCAGGTGTCACGCGTGACGTGATTGAGATTTTCACACTGTATGCCACCCATGCGATTAATATATGAAATAGCAGTGGTGTTGTCAATGTGCAATAGAATTTGGCAATTATTGCAGTCATCTGCGAAAATTTTGAGGCCGAAGAAGGCTGCAAGTAATTCAAGATGATTGATAGAGAAGTCTTTCTCTACCTCTGACCAATGGCCATTTGCTCTCTTATGTTCGCAAGCCGCACCCCAGCCAGTTAAGGACGCGGCTGTGAAGATCTCTAGATCATACTGCGTATGTCGTATAGGATTATTAGGTGCGTTTTTTAAAGATCGCCACCAGTTCAATTCTGCTATGATTCTTCCCGTGATTGCCATTGAAGCATTATAATTCCCGTTGCTAGACTGGAGGGCTAGAAACTTGGCTCTCGCAGGTTTTCGTGTAGAGCCATCCATAATTAACAGCATTACAACAAGACACTAGAAAGCCTATCGTTTTTGCAAATTCTCGGATTCTAATCTTCTGGCCTATTTTTACATTGGTAAGGATCTTAATTCTTGATAGTTTGTCATCAGGTAACTCTACGGCCATCAATTCGGAGTTGTAAATAAAACCTAAGTATTTACATCTTTGACTGGGGGTCAAGGCACTTTTTTCGAAATTGGTGATGAATCCCAATTCCTTCAGTAGGGCTAGTGCTATACGAGTGTGACGCAGGCATTCTTCGTGAGATTTTCCAATTATCATGAGATCATCTAAGTATATTATGCACAGAATACCAAGTTTACGCAAGTAAGCGATCACTGGTTTCAAAATTTTGGTGAAAACAAAAGGGGCCACGTTTAGACCGAAGGGTAAGCAAGTGAATTCGTAAGTCTTATTTTTGAATTTGAATCTGAGGTATTTGCGATGTGACTCGTGTATCGAAACCAGGTAATAGGCATCTTTGAGGTCAATCGATGTCATGAAGCAATTAGGGCCCAAAAGCTTGATAACGGTCCTGCCATCTTCTATTTTGAAATGACTTGTTCTGACAAATGTGTTGAGGCTCTTCAAGTTGAGGATGAGCCTAAATGATCCGTTCGATTTTTGCCTGAGAAAAATTGCAGAGAGGAATTGTGATTCACTCTCGGTGCATTCTACTACTGCGCCTTTCTGAAGTAATTCTGAAATCAGGACTGAGATTTCTATCTCTTCAGAGCCGGACCACTGAACTGACGGTACTAACGTTTGGTGAGGCAATTTCTGGAATGGAATTCGGTAGCCAGCTAGCCACGAGAAAATAGTTGGATCGGAAGTGACTCTAGTCCACTTGTGAGAGAAGAAGCGAAGCCTTCCAGATATACCACTTACAGGGTTTTCTAACGCCGGCTGTTGCGACGACGTTCTTGACTTCTCTTTCTCTGGGGGCTCGAGCGGTAATTCTTCCTGTAGTAAGGCTTGCGTCCTTGCCCGCCCGTCGAAGGTTGGTCTTTGGACCTCCGAGCAGGCGGGTTCTTCGAGTTTTTTGGGCCTCTAAAGTTGTTCTGATTATGTCTCGGTGTACCTTGGAAGATCTTGGCACTGTTTTCAAAGGTTTTCCTTGATTTTACTAACTCGTCAAGATTCCCTCCAAAAAGTGTTGCTCCCCACTTTGTATCGGCGAGTATTTCTTTTGCAGCCGGAGCAAGATTAGACATGACGAGATTCCGTCTAGATATAATTTCATCTCGTTGAAGATCTGCTAGGAGCTGGATCAAGTCTGTCATACAAACAAGCAAGGTTTTGTTCTCAGACTCTTTTTTGTCCTTGGAGCTCTGAGTCACCACATATGATGCTACCGCAAGGCAAGCATTAATCTTCTCCTGTTTGGCGATGATTCTGGCATCTCTGTGTATGAGTCCTTTTACTGCGGTCTTGAGCTCCTTATCCACTGGCGGAGGGTCACTAAAAGTGCAATTTTCTGGCATATGGTACTTTTTAACAAGGGCGGCTCTCTCCGTGTCTGGTATGCCATGTGATAAGGCGTCTTGCCAGCGTTTCATAAACTCAGAGTGCAGAGGTGGTGCTAGTTTTCTATCTACATGGAATCTGTTCCCCATGGCATTGAGGAGATCCTCACTCAAAGCGAGTTCTTCCTGATCGGACGTTCCGACGTTTTCATTTTTCTCGCCGTTGGTGGCCTTCGTAGAAGTGCTGTCCGAAGCATCTGTTTGTTTAGCCGGAGAGCCATAGCGAGATTTTGACGGTGACCTGGAGGCTGATCGTGAGCTACCTGTGCAGAAAAAGATTCGTAGACCGTCAGTTTTGAGCGACTTTCTCAAAATGCAACTCAATATCGCGCTCTATGTATTGCAAGGTCATGAGTCAAACTCTATTTCGAAATGTCTATATGAGTTGGGAAATTGAGAGATAACTCTCGTAGGTCTTTTTGAGTCAAACTCATTCTGCGTATGCAATTGCGAGTCAAACTCACTTGACGCATAGTGTTGCGAGTCAAACTCGCTTCTTCCCAACGGAGCCACTCGAGTCAAACTCAGCGAGGGAGCCTGCGAGTCAAACTCGCTCGGTAATGCAGCACTCGACTTTGGCGACAGCAAGTCAAATTTGCTTGAATTTGCACTTGGCGAGGTTATGTTTTCGGCAAACATTCACGAGTCAAACTCGTCGCACCATGTTGCACTTCTTCGTGAAGTAAGAGCAATCGCTAGAGATTTTTAGGCGAAGTACTCTGCCGTTTTCCCGGCATTTCCCTATGCAGCCGACAAGCTCGCCGACGAGCCGAAAATACACGCGGCGTGGGGAATGTAAACCCGTCATGCGGTTCGCCCTTCTTCCTCAGGTTGGCGTTTATCTTTGCGAAAGTAGAGTAATCCTGGAGGACTTACGCGGAGAGGTTGATGTGTAGCTGACGCTGCCTGAAGAGTAGGATGAGCTTGAGCTCGTGGAGCTGCGGCGGTCCCGGCGTTTCTTGTGACGCCGGCTCGATTTCCTATGCTTGTGATGTTTCTTGTGCTTCTGCCGCTTCCTCGAGGGCGCGTCTGACGAGGAACTCTCCGAAAATGATGTACTGTCGTCTCGACGTCTCCTCTTTCCCATCGTTGATAGCGAACTCCTAACCTTCGATGTGGCTCTTTCAGCACAAAGCGAAAGAATGAAGAATGGAGGAGAAGCGCGCGAGAGGCACGGCTGAGGGTCGTACGAGGGCGCCACGCGCCAGAATCTAACTATTTTAGCTTTGAAAGTTGTGGCTTTCAGCAGGAAGTCGGGAGTACTACATATTGATCATGAGGAAGAGGCGCGAATACAATTACGTATATAGTCGAGCTCTTTGATGAATCTCACAAGAATACGTTTTTCTCTTGCGTAGACATCCACCCACGATATTTCAATGCAGCCATAGGACAAAAAGCAAGAGTCTCTTTTATACAAATAATTTGTCCCACGACACCTTGATTGCATCTAGTAATGATCTCTCTCCTACATACTTCCAGGGTCAAGCTGGGCAAGAATTTAGCTCAAACCATGGACATGAAGTTTCTCACCCCGAATCTCACCAAGGATCTGGTCAAGGTTCAGCTCAGGGTTCCGTAGGGTTCGATATCCATGCACCAATTCAGGTTCGTGATGCTTCCTCTCACGCGACCACTAATACAGAAGCTTAAAAGTACTCTTTTGTTTATGCTTTTCACTGGATCCTAGCTTGGCGTTCGATGATACGATTTCAGGACTCTCTAATGCTCATCTGCATCTTTTCGTTGGTCCGTGGTTGTTTGAAAGTTTTCAATCGCCAATTTTCTATCGCACGAAGCTTGGTATGAAACGTTATTTGTGGTCCTCTTGTTATACAAAAAATATTATCCCGAGAATCGCGTCTATTTAAATATACAGTAGAGCTCTTTGATGAGTTTCAAAAGGACAGATTTTGTTCTCGTAAAAAGATTTACACTGATATTCAAGGTCATTGGTGAGCCGAGTGTTAGGACTGACCTGCGGATTAGGCACTGTAGTCAGCGTGGCCAAAAAAGGACTTAGGATCTTTTTCAACCCAGTAGGACATCAGAAACCTGACTCATTTTTTGGTCATGCCAACTGCGAGGCTTGGACCGCGGGTCAATTTTAACCTTCGGTTCGCCAACGACTAAAAGTAGCAATGATAGGAATTTCCATACAGACTTAGACTACAGAAAAAGCAATCCCCCGATACAACTCATTGGTCTGATTATACTTTGAATGCATTCAGAAGAATTCAATTCCTACATACTTCCAGGGTCAAGCTGCGCAAGGAATTCACCCAAACTATGAACATGAAGTTTCTTACCACGGATCTCACCAAGGATCTGGGCAAGGTTCCGTCGGAATCGATCACTCCATCAATGTATCCAATCAGGTTTGTAATGCCTAGGCTGAAATTCATAGTCGTTAATCCGAGATCGGAGTCAGCGGATTGAGGGCACTGCGATCGCCATGGCGAGGCATTTTGCATCTGGACACAGCGATCGCAGCGCTCCTAATCCGCCGATTCTGATCTCGGATTAACGACTGTGAATCCGAGCCTCACTCTCACGCCATACTACAGGAGCTATGACGAATAGCATTTCGTTCGTGCGTCTCAGTTACGCGCAGCGTCACGTTTTATCATACGATTTCAGAACTTTTCTAATAGTCACCTCGTTTACAACATTGGTGAACTTCGGCTTGATCATGTATGACACCTCAATCGCGATTGTTTACCCTGATACTCATGAGCGTCAATGATCTAAATCCAATCAAGCATGGCTCAAAACATGGTTATTCAATTATTACTTGGGTGGTAGTACCTGCTTAACATATTCATTCAGATTCTCACCGAGAAAAATTTTGGTAATCAGAGCCAAATTACTCTGCCTATCTACAATTTTATCTGCACCACATGATCCTTAAATAATACAGATATGATTTTGCGTATTGAATTCACTTTCCTACGGCATGAATAGAATGGCTTAGTTAGTGTAACATTGTTATTCGGCCGATTTGAACTTGATAGATGCCAGAGCCGTCATGGATTCATTATAAAATATTGGTTTGTGTTTTCACGTTCAACCGAAGATAGGTACACCAAGCAGATAACATATCTTTGGCCATGATAGCGATTGATCCCACAATGCATTTCCTTGAGTGTCGCCTCCCTTTAAAGCAACTCACGAACCGCAACAAAAATATCAGAAGTATTATGCGTAACTACTAATATATAACGAGCGCTCGAGATTGATTCACATTATCACCCCCCCCCCCCACCTCTCCCACATCCAGCTCCCCAAGAAAATAGAGGCCTTCAACGAAATGGTCTCTTATAAGTTCCAGCTGTCCTAGCTCAGCGATAATCACAGAACTTTTTCTGATTTTAGGGCAATGGTCAAGTTAACAGTGGATCTTCCGGTTACGAGGCTTCCCATCCAGTCTTACATCATACTTCCACCGGAGAAGTCGCTCATGGTGGACAAGCTAGTATCTCCGTAGGGGTCAGTATTGTTCTCACATCTTCGAATCGAAAGTTTCTACTTTATAGACCGCCACAATAGATTTATAGGGATTTTCCCACATTTAATAGTCGAGTCCAGAGTTTTTAAGAACATTCAATGGGAATCTGCTGTCATATAAAAAAATCCACGTACTCAAAGGTTGGTCGTGAAGAGATACACTGCAGATTTCTTGCACTACTTTGTTTATGAGAGTCTGACATTGCAGTTGAAATCCATCTAAGGCATGGAAAAGGAACTCCGTTCCAGAAGTTCCTGCGATACCTAAATGATTCGATTTTTTTCTACCGTTGGGATTCCCATTGAAGAATTCTCAGATAAAATAGAATCCATGGACGTCGAGGTTATTGGTGATGGACTGGTATTATTTATCGTTATCAGGTAACAAAACCAGATATTTTCGGGGCTCTGGAGACCATCGCAGGCGATATCCATCACAAAGTACAGGTTAGTACGAAACCATACGAACATGTTTATGGGAGTATAATTTATATGTTTTGATTACCTAAATTTCAAATTTGGGCTGGTCTTTATCCCCGTGTCAGAAATGAGTCTCGGATTAAACTCGTAAAGCTCCTCAACTTAAAGTGATCTTCCAAATTTCTTGACCTTTGGAAGAAACTCTCAAAATCGAAGTAAAAAATGGAAGACTGCGAAGCTCTTGAATCAACGTGAAGCTTTACCACATAAACTTCCTCATTCAAATGATATAAGTTGATGTTTTCAATGAGGATCAGTGTTGGTATCGAACTAACGATCACTCTGAATTCGTTGGGTGGAATCGCTTGCCAGATAAAAGACTGAAAATCTCATCTAAAGCGTTTTTGGGTTCCGAGATTCCCGTCCAATCTGTGGCACAGTAGACCTATCCCAAGCACAAAAACGGAACGGCTCACCCGTCTGTCACTGCATAGTCGTCCTCTCCGCACCACAAATGACTTATTAGTTAATGACCTGTCCTGGTAGGAATAACTACCAAAAAATGTCAGCTAGCTCCCGGTCTAATATGGGTAGATAAACTATAGTGTCATCGAATTGATTCGAAATATCACTAACTTCGTTGTAGGTATGACCAATCAGTTCGTAGTTTGACAACACAGATTTAAAAATCCTATCATCAAAGTGTTTCCTCACAGTCAAAGATCTACAGTATTTCATCTCCAAATCCAAACTATGGACTTTGAATTTATCGAATACAATTGTGAAAAACTGATCCTCTCTTCTTGTGTACTGGTGAACTTCATTTTGCTAATTGATGTATTCTTATAATATTAGCATTCCAAATCATATCGATACACAATACAGACAGAATTCTCTAAAATGTGAATCAACTGATTACAGGATACCAAACAAAAAATAGCAGATAAGCTCGCTCATAGAATCTCTGCCAGTGTGGGAACTCAGGTCAGTTAAATAATGAATATAATTATATCTATTGGTAGACCGAAAAGCCAACATTTACACATTCTCGATTTAGAGATTTTCCCAGAGTAAAGAGTATTGTATGAATTACACCTTGTTCTGAATTACAAAAATATGCACAAGAAAAGAGAAATCTTATTACCTATCCAAACTATCATCTCGATGTTCCACTGAAGAATTCAGAATTCCTTTCGTTCCTTTTCATCAACTGTTTTTCGAGTATTTTCTGAACTTTTGTGGGATACTGGAACAAAAGTAGATTGATCCTAAATCCGACTCATTAGAGAATTCCAATTCTAATTTTAGGTCCATGGAGTGAAAACAGGGCATTCCTATATTGATCACTCAAATCACCATAGTGGTCAATCTCCATCAACAGTGGTAGCTGAGACTTCGGTGCATCAAAATTCACAGGTACGTATTTTTTTCCGTACATACCATCGAGATAAAATTGAATGATCCCGATAGTAGAATGATTACTGAAGAATTATGAGACTAATGGATCTTTCAATAATGACAAATAAATGAGCTGTTAAACGAAGTTCGATAAGCGGACATTCCATCTCGTTAATTGATTCAATAAGTGTGATGTCACCAACAGCTCGATTTGATGCATTCGCAAAGACCCGGTTGTTCAGGTTTCATGTTCTAGACTTACAGTACTTACACGTAATTAAAACAAATCATAGCTCATATATGACCTCACCTAAGCCTTATTACTGTAGAGTATAAAATAATCTACGCGTTTTTATTATCAAGTTTTGCATCAACTACATAGAACAAAGTCAAACACCCTCCTTCGGTAGAAATCTAACTCAATAAAACCACGCTCACCAATGAGGTGCATTTGACTTCATGAACACGCCGTCAGTATGTCAAAATAGTAATTTCTGGAAAGATTAGACTATTCACAACCAAAATGCGAGTTTGACCTGTCTTACAATATATGTCACCTAGATCGAGATTCCGATTTTCGCCTTTTATACAATGTTATTTTTTGGCCACGATGCATTAACCTCTTCGGGCACGCACTTACTCCCTGTGATTTTAGACCTTCGTTTTCTACTAGATTCTATAGTGGGGATCGTAAGAATTGTTTTGAGCCCAAACACGATATTATAAGGTTCTGCCATATGAGAGTTATGGCAGCATGAACTTTTCAAGGTCAAACACGAATGAGGTACTAGCATCGAGAATTTCATTATGAACTTCGTGGAAAATCATCCCTTCGGGATACAAAACATGACGCGCCAAGTATCCTAATCCTATCATAAAAATTCAGTGAGTTAATAACAGTCAAAAGATGAATTGTTTAAAGTGCATGATCAAGTGAGATGGTTCATCATTATCATTAGCTATAATGGATCAGTAATGATGAGACTATATTTATCAAGATCATAGAACTTCCTTCACTCTGGACCAAGGAAGGTAATGCATAAAGTAATTTTTCTCCAAAGTCAAAGAGAATTAGAGGAACCCGAGTCAAAAGTGTGTCCACATATGTGGACGAATGCGGGAAGAGGTTAATGCGAGGATCTAGTGTAATCTCGATGTCCATCGGGCCAATTTATGAACCTAACAATTCAATCGCAGGTCTCTCAAGGAAATGTAGTGGATCATCCAGCTCATCCACTTCCTGATAATAAACCCTCATACGAAGCTGGAGTGCAGGTAGGATATCAGTCGGCCTGGTTCGAATGAGATAGATTCTCTTAAAGTTCTGCATCATACATTTTTTTTCCTCGTCTGGCAACGTAAATGAGACGATAGTGAGTAACATTTTTCTAAAGCATGTCTACTCTCTTACCCAGATCAATCACACCGTTCAGCACGAAACTTACGTGCCAACCCCGAGTCATGGATACCCAACTCCCAGTGGACATGAAACTTCTTCTGGTCAAACTCAGGTAAGTTGCATAAGAACATCCAATTTATTCTTACCTTCGACACAGTCCTCAATACTTACCGAATTATGCTATAATTTGCAATTCAGAGTGGAGTGGCAACGTCTAACTCACAAGGAATCTCCTTAGGAATTGAGTCTCATGGGAGCCACGGCAACTTTGCATCGAGTGGGCATCATGTTTCGGCTGAAGGAAATTACCAGGTAAATACATACAATCATCAGAACTGCATACCAATCTCGTTCGTTTGTTAACTATCAAATTGAACAACGTTACTTAGATTTTTTAAATGGTGTATCAAATGATTCACCACATGTATATCAAGAAAATGCTGCAGTGTCCGAAAACCTGCAGATCGTGTAACGAGATCTATGATCTCGGAAATCGAACGACTCCTCAGGCTTGTCATTGGAGAAATTCTCTTTCAGCCTCACATCAATGAGAAAATGTCACCTATCGACTATGCGGGAAGTAGTTAGTGGAAAAATATGAAAACCTAGCACACAAATCGCTGTGGTAGTTGAGGAAGTCGCAATACGCTCAACTAGTCACGAGTAAAATTTCACGAAAATGGATGCATTCTAGACCCGTTATGAGCATACATCCGTTGATAACGTGACTTTTAGCCCACGTATAACAAGGGACGGGCGCGAACCTAGTAACCGCGGACAACAAGGGCCTCCTGTATGTGATCAATAATATCCTCAGATAGATTTTTAAAGCTGATTTTCCTTTTTGATTATGTTTTGCTTCAATATGGGGAGTAAACAAATTCTATTGGAGGAATCTATGTCGATACTCTCTTCATACAAGCAATAATCGTCAAACCACAGTATATTGAATTTAATGACTCATTTATTTTCATCGGTGAAGAGGTCGATTTTCATAAAATTTTCCTTGAAACCCTTCATAAAGTCATTCGGATTGGTCACAAAATATTGTTCATAGAGATCAACGTCAGTGTATCGTTCTATTTGCTGATTATATGTAAGTTCAATGATTTGGTCAATTTGGTCTTATGCGTCTATATGACCGAATACAACGGATTAGGAAGTTTTTATTTGTTCATTCAAAACTGCAGTTGAGGTCTGAGTGAGCCATTTCATGCACGATTTTGTTATTCTCAGGGAGGAGTTTACAAGAAAAACGAAGTCAAAATTAATGGCCCGCTCATCAGCTTCCAACACGAATTTTCCTCCTCCAAAGGACATCAGGTGAGTTGGGGTTACGTCACTTATAGGGAACGAGCCTGAGAATCAGAATGAAGAGGCAAAACAAAATACTGAGTTTAATTATATTTCGAGAGGGGATTAGAACGCTAAGATAGATTTCAGCCAGACGAAGGAGACAATGTATTGCCAAATTTGAAGCATTGGAGAATAAATAACAATCTTCCGTGGTTTTAGGCTGGAGGAGATCACAATGCAGGATACGGTGTATCCACTGGCGTGAGCCACCAGGGAACTGTGGGACTCACTAATCAAGCTGCCACAGAAGTGATAATTGGAAGTGGCAAGGTATGAAAAAATTGAAGCAACTATTGTCTAACGATCGTTCGTAAAGAAAGTCACGTCCAGTGGTATATTCTCTCATGAAAAGTATCAAGTGTTAAAATAAAGATGTTGGAAACTAAGTGTATGCTCAATTTAAGAAGCCTATTTATTTCTGCGATGACCAATGAATATATATATATATATATATATATATATATATATATATCCATATCCATATCTGAACGTGTGATGGAATATACGAAAGTTGCACTGTTTACAAATTCAAGTAATTGTCATACAAATGAAGAGGGGCGGTGATAGTATCGAATTTTGATTCCGTAAGAAATTCGTCAAATTTAAAGAAAATAGGAACGACTTGACTGCAATGAATTTCAAATCGATTAGATACGTAGAAAATTTCTTCATTTGACTCGAATACTTCCACTATTTGGACTGAATCTTAAGTTCATAGATGAAAATCAATCATGACCACGATTGACCATTTCGTTTCCCAAATTATTGACTTGGAATATCGAACTTTGGAGTGAGATCAGAACTAACAACCGAATTTATCCAATTCAAACACCTAACCCAAAGATCCGCGCGCTTGCGCGCGTAAATACATCCTAGTGTAATACATTATGCACCGATGCGAGATCTGATGGCCGTTTTGGGACAGGGAAATCAATTTTTCCCAAGTGTAACGAGGGCAAAAGATTCCCAGTGCCTCAAAACGGGTCGAAGAACGAGGTACATATGTTACCGTGAAAGCCCAAAATCCGTGATTGCCGGGCATTCACTAGTGAATCCTAAGATTCACTGATCGAGGCCAGAAAATGCTGACATTCACTGGTGAAAGCCCGGAATTCGTAGCTGATATCGTCGCTGACGCCATATTTCGGGCTTTAACTAGTGATTGTCAGCATTCACTGGCCATTGACCAGTGATTGTTAGCATTCACTGGTCTCGACCAGTGATTGTCAGCATTCACTGGGCATCGACCAGTGAATGTCAGCATTCACTGATCCGGCCCAGTGAATGTCGGAGATCGGGAGAATTGGGGAATGGAAGTCGAATAAAATGTCAAACACATTGTCTCATTGTCGCAAGTTTCCGAGGCAGGTTGGAATATGGAGAAATATCGATTATCTATGAGGAGTCGTCAATAAAATGTCTTGCCAAATACTTGTCGATCTCAGAAATACCTCATAGAAAATAGTTGTCAATGACAAAAGTTGAGTGACATAAACGTTTCACTTATGATTATTTATGACACACTGCTCATGCTGACACAATTGTCCTTTTAATTATGTGCGCCACGGCTACCTCAGTAGATGAAGGTTAGAAGTCAGGAACTCCTGAACTCATTCGATGGGTGATGAATAAAGAGGCCATACTTCCTCAACCTTTCTGAGTGAAACCTCCGATTTGTGGCAATTCGGAAATAATGAGAACACTTGGGCCCGCGTAAAATTCTCACTCCAAAAGAGTGAAACTCACTCTTTTCGGAGTTGCCACAGAGTAGGGGTTCATACGAAAAGGTTGAGAGAGTATTGAACACTATACCTTGATTTTTCCATATTCCAACCTGCCTTGGGAAACATGGGATAATAAGACAATGTGTTTGAGACATTTCATTCGACTTCCATTCCCCAATTCTTCCGATCTCCGACATTCACTGGGCCGGGTCAGTGAATGCTGACAATCACTGGTCGAGACCAGTGAATACTGACAATCACTGGTCAATGGCCAGTAAATGCTGACAATCACTAGTGAAAGCCCGAAATATGGCCTCAGCAACGATATCAGCTACGAATTCCGGGCTTTCACTAGTAAATGTCAGCATTCACTGGACTCGACCAGTGAATCTTAGGTATACTAAAGTAACGGTACCCAACTTGCCCCCATTAAGCCATTTTTTTTATAACTTTGGTCTACCTCAACAAATTTCAACGCGCTTTAGCTCGGTCTAAAGCTTGTTTCAAGGCCTTCCAAATAAATTAAGGTACGTTTGAATTCAGACGGTTGGAGCCGATCCGTCTCAATTTTTTCAAAAAGTGATTTCTCAGAGTTTAAAAAACTGTGTACCCAACTTGCCCCCATTGAGCGATTTCCCCAACAACTTAATTTTACCTCAACATTTTCCAACATGTTTTAGCTCATTTTGAAGCTTGTTTTAGGACCTTCAAGATGCTTTAAGCAACGCCTAATTTTGATGGATTGGAGCCGAGCTGTCTCAATTCCTCTAAAATAAATGATGGTAATCGGCGATACCGTCAACCGGGGTAACTTTGGAAGGCAACTTTGGAACAGACCATGAAAGAGTGGTTATCACGCACAGTTGGCTTGGTAGATGATCCTGAGACTTTAATACCGATCTCTCCTACTTGGGGCATTCATAAACAATTTTTTGCACCGGCGCGAAGGCCCCAATAGTTTTTTAATTCACAGTTGGAATTTGAAACTTGGAATCGTCCTCAATTGTTTGAATACTAAGTTTGATTGATCTTGAACTCGATCGTAGAGGACTGAGGTCTGTGTGAATGAAAATACACAGTATGGTTGCAATTTTGATTATATTGCTACGTTTCGTCCACATATTTTGTGGACCTCATCAGGCTGTAAATAAGATGTGACACATAAGATTTTTTGCACATGGTCACTAATCGTCACTATCACAATGTTAAAAGAACTATCCATACACGTACCTCAACTGTAATAAGATTCACATTGTTTAAGATAAAGTTTGAAAACGCGTGAGCTCACGGTGATGTGAGACGCGTCTTACGTCAGGCTTTTGAATAACGATAGATGACAATATGTTCTAATATGTAGCATGGGCAGAGCAAAATATGTGGACGAAACGTAGCAATATAATCAAAATTGCAACCATACTGTGTATTTTCATTCACACAGACCTCAGTCCTCTACGATCGAGTTCAAGATCAATCAAACTTAGTTTTTTAATTCGTTTATAAGCTGACCTCTTCAAAAGTACGTTTTAAATCCAACAAACAGTCTCTCGGAAAAATTGGTGTGGTTCTGACTTTAGCAGATCGAACCCAAGGTAGCTGAGCTAAATTTTACTCGTCTGTCCGCATATCTAGACGAATCCATTGTTACATTGGAGTATTTCCAGCCAAATTTGATTTTATAGAGTGAAAACTGAAAAATACGTATTTCTTACCAGGAACTGGGGTAACTTTGGAACACTTCTTCAGGTACTCTCATAGAGAAGTACACATAGTCTTGACTTCACTTTACACTTCATGACCCAATATGATCGGGTTCGGAACGTTGACGGAAGAAATGCCGTTTGGGAGGGAATTACAGACGAATTTATTGGGAAGAGCAGAGGACCGTACATGGCAGTCTTAGATAATTTTTAAACATCAATTTCGCGCGCGCTCCGTAACGCGCACGGGAAGCGAGAGTGTTTTGACTTCGATCCGAAGCCTCTTATGTACCTACGGTTTAGCGTTTATGCGCAAATGCCTAATTTGCTGAAGAAATCGTGAATTCGCAAGGTTGTCAATTCACAACATGGACTTACTCGTATCGGGAATGTATCTTTGAATAGATGTTAATTTGCTACGTGTCAAACGAGGCCCCTAATGGACTCTAAATGCTTGAATTATTTTTAATTATGATTTTCGAAAACAAATCAATTTAGAATGTAACAAACGTATCTTTGTAGGTCATTAAGAGTTGTATAAGTTGATTTGGGCGGGCTTACTCTATTTTGAGTTACTTTTTCGAGGAAGATTCTTAATCTATCGTTTTGTTGATAGGAAATTTCGATAAAATTTAGTTGAGGATGATTGAAATGACGGTTTCGGTAAAAATGTGGGTTTTTGTTGAAAGAAACTTCATTTAAATCATGATTTACTAGTTCAACTAGAATTCGGTATTAACCAATAAATAAAAATGCTTGATAAATATGAATCTAGGTCTCCGTGAATTGGTGCCAGATGGGCTTATGACCGTAGATTTCGAGTAGTGTAATATCTATAAATCGAATTTTCAAAAGAACGCGAAATCTCGACGTGACTGAAGTGGCGCCAGTTGGGCTTATGATCGTAGACCTAGATTAGTGCAATATTTATAAATTGAATTTTCAAAAGAACGCGAAATCTCGACGTGACTGAAGTGGTGCCAGATGGGCTTATGGTCGTAGATCTAAATTAGTGCAATACTTATAAATTGAATTTTCACAAGAACGCGAAACGTCGACGTGACCGATTAGGCTTAAACCTTACACGTGTAAATTCTCTATGCCTCAACATCTTTGTTAAATTTACAGTCGTCTTAAACCGTTATGAGTTCGCCAATCCCCTATGCCCAGGAGCAGGTATACTCCGAGTCGGCCGGGCTGCTTTGGGTCGCTCGCGAGGCTTGCTCCGCATGTGCTATATCTATATGTGTATCTGAGCCCTGAGATGCGCGCCGGATGAAAATGCATGGATGCTCGAGTATTAATCGACATTGAGAATATTAATATGAGGGCACACATCAACTTCTTCAGGTACTCTCAATTATCTCCCAATTCCTATATCATCATCAAACTCTACTTACTTGAATAATCGTTGATGAGAGTTTCAAAGTGAGCCAAAAACGTCTCATTCCGACCCACGCAAGCCAAATTGTAGCAGTTTTTGTCGGAACATGACTGTGAAGGTATTTTCCTTCTCGAGAGTTAGCCGCGTCGTGAGCAGTGAGGTATGCTGAAGGTGTCTATGCTCGATTGTAGAAGTTGAATTCAACCAAATGGACTTTCATAATAGGTCAATGGAAAGCTAAGACACTCAGCTTTCGATTACTGATGATGAAAATCAATTGCAAGACCTAGTTCATGAATTAATTGACGAATGAATAACGATAACCATTTCTGTTCCAAAGTTACCGCAGTCCGTGTCTAACTTTGGAACACGACTTTCAGCGCTCTTTGCTCCAACCAGAGAGATCCAAAGGACCTTATGATCGCCGCAATCAAAAGCTGAAACTGTAAGCTCTCGTTTAACTACAGATACAATGCGTTTCTGATGCAAGACGTACAAGTTTCACGAGGTTTAAGGAAAAAAATGCGATTTTTGTTCCAAAGTTACCCCGGTTGGCGGTAGAGTGTTTTCATTGATGTGCACGCACGTTTGGAGCTTTTCGTGGGTCCGAAACACTGTTTCCGACCTATTTTGATGTGACGAATACCTTCCGAGTGGCAAAAGAAGTTGTACTATACACATTTTCGGGATAACCATATGGGGGCCTGTTGGGTACACTCCGATGTCGGCCGTCTTGGTTCTGAAATCAACTCCGTGTTTTGTACATAAAATCGCTCCAAATCAGAGTTTTGCAACTCTGAAGAGTGGATTTTGAAGGCCTTGAGACAAGAAATCGAATGCGTTACATTAAGATTAGTCGAATGGAAATAAATTCGCACCGGTTTTAAAGGTTGCGATTTCCTCGGTGATTTTGTAGCCGTGCAAACGTGAAAAATGGAGAAATAACTCTAAATTTTCTGGAGAACGCAGAAATGATTCGGGATCGATGCGAACTACTTACTTTCTCATATTGTAACAAAACAAATGTAAAAAAATTTGCCGGGAGACCACGGATAGCTCATCCCCGAGATCGGCATATGCGGGCAAGTTGGGTACACTTACCTCATTTTTTGATATCAGGGCGACCGAACGCCAATTTTCTGACTCGAGCCAGGAGGAAAGGGGCCGTTTAGTCGCACTATCCCAAAAAGTAATTTTCAATATATATATATATATATATATATATATATATATATATATATATATATATATATGAGGGTTTCCACGGAACTTTTGACTTTTGTGTTACTGCAATGTTCCTGGAGTATTCTGAACTACGAAGAGTGCGCAGGAGTGCATGGCATCACATAGTATTTGGCATAATTTGGTATGGTCTACATTCTTTTTTGTTGAAACGCATCCTGATTTGCCAACAGAAGACTGCAAGAGATGGTTTTTGGGTAGTTCACAAACGAACCAACGCGACTTTTTGAATTGATAAGGCTGTAACTAAAATACCTATGTCTCAACTACTTCGGTGAAATGATCTATCCGTCTACTAATCTCATATCTTGAGAAAATCTTCAATTCAGAGGTGTGCGCTGATTTGGCTATGATATAAGCTCTCATTTATCGATGTGACCGAGTTTTGTGGGAAAACTTTCTCTGGCTATTGTTTACGAACATGATGAAATACCTTGTGTGAAACGGGGAATTTAGCAATGAGTTCTCGAAGTTGAAAAGAAGACGAATCGAATCCCGTTTGGTTTGTGAGTGTGCGTTGATCCGGAGAAATTTCATAAAGCTTCAAAACTCATAAACTTATCGCGCCACTGGCTTTGAAAATGGTCATTTTTTCATGACATACTCAGGAAACGTGAAGCACAGGATTGAAATGTTATGCTCTTCTTTCTTCATCACAAAAAGGATATAATCGCACTGTTTTGAGTTGCAATTGTCGACCGGTATTTCTGTCAGAAGCTAAGGAGAAATATTTGAATCTCGGTGGTAAGCTAAATAAGCCTCTAAATGCGATGGTATCGCGAATTTCTCGATTTCTACATAGTGTACGGCTGAAATATGAACAAAATAACACCACAGTATACTCTAGAAATTGAAATGAGACTCATAAGTCGTGACTCGATTTTGGAAATTTACATCCAATTTTGGAAAAATCAATGATAAATTCATCTTAGAGCCAAGCCAGGCTGAATATAATCCCTATTGATCGTCTAGACAATGTTTTGAATCGAATCTACTCGATTGGAGTTGGTTCACGAATGTTTCAAGTGTGAAATTCTGTACTTGTTCTGAACCAGATACTTTGGCTTGGAAGAGAGTGGCACCACTCTTCTGACATGTTTTCGAAGTCTTAGTATCAAATAAAAACCATGTCGAACGAGTGCGATGGAAAATTTTTTTTTCCTATTGCGGAGGGTCAATAGTTTAGAGTTCCATGGAAACCTTCATATATACATCTACACCCAGCTGCATGAATATGAATAAGAGGCCACCTTTGAAAATCGGTCTCATGAATACATCAAAATATTGAATTGGGATGATTTTTTGGAACTGTGAGCTATAGCCCAGATGACCGCGTTTGATAAGATTAATATGACCTTTTATCATTGTGAAGACTTGAAAATGAATTTAATTTATCACAGGCACCATTTTCATCGAATACCGAAGGATTCTCCATAAATGTCAAAGAAGTGAAGTCACATGGCATTTCTTCTCAGGTTAGCATATAAAAAGTATCTATCAATTTTAGGTGTAGAAGACTCGAATCGCATAAGGCCCTTGTATTTGGATTGAGCGATCCAGTTGGCGTTTAAATAGGCATGTGCTGGATCACTAGTTCAAAAAAGTTTAATCAATGTTTGAAATTCATCAGGATTCATGTAAATAGGATGAGTCTCTCGTGGAGGTCAAATTTTATCCACCGATTCATACACTGTAAAAAATTGGTTGAGTTTCCACCTAAGTGGTAACCACTTGACTGAAAACTCAACCACTAATCACCTACCGGATCCAACCACTGGTTGATTTTTTCCCATAGCAATAGATTGTGGTCCCCGGTCGATACTTTCGGGTCAGAAAAACAAGTATCTTCGTGTTTTTTTATGAGAAAATAGAAATGGATAACAGCAGCGGTGGCGCGAGCTTACTAAGTAAAAGAGCGAAAAAGCGCTCGAATTGGTTAACATGTAAAAACACGAATCAACCTCGCGTGTCCAAGAAGGAGATTGCTCAATTTCAATATTAATGGGATGTTGTTCCATGAGCAAAGTACTGAATCAGCATGGACTCGCTTTTACTCAACATTTTTGTTCAACCTATATCAACTCTTCACAAACACTGTGCGCGTGGGACAATCGGGGAACAACAAAATTTGAATTATAAAACTCATATCAACAATACGCCTGTGTTTAGCATGGTTACAACTTTGAATGATAACCTGGAAAAGTTGATAACGTTCAAATTGATTTCTCAGCGGATTTCGTTTTCCTTCGTATAGTACGCGTGTACTCTCAAAACAGATTAAATAATTACAGGAGAATCTAACAAATCGATCGAAATTTGAATCTCTGTACCGGTTCCTATCACTCGTTTTAGCAAGATTGTAAATTCTACTGTATATAATACTGCAGCAAAAATTATTAGTATTGAATCCCGATTCAAATTTCAAGTGGGGCATTTTCTCCCAACGCCATGAGACTCATCGAACTTTAGTCGAAGAACTCTCTCACTCTCAAATCTTGCAATAGCTCGTCGATCACAAACGAGTTGAAATCCACTCAAAAAAATTTCAAAATGGAGATGGACAGATTGAAACGGAGGTCGGTTAATTTTATAATATTCTTTTCGAGACAAAATGGGCAAGAGTCAGCGAGAGAAGATATCGACTTGATGTTGAATGTTCACCGTTTCAATTCTTAATTAAAGATCATCATCAACAAGGTTTCTGAAGATAAGATGGGAATGCCTTTCACATAACACATGCAATAGAATGTACATTTGATAGCGAATCAATCATAATGCAATCAACTCTACCACCACCATAAGCGAAGACTGTGATGAATCTGGGGTTGAGGCATTCACTTTGAAGTAAAATTGCCATAAAACACGACTTCGGTGCATATCAACGTATTTCATGCGTTCACTCGTACCTTCTCCAAATAATCCAAACCCAACCAAGGTCTTGGCGGTGTAGCGCTCGAGTTGAATTGAAACATTTCACTCATGAGTATAGATATATGAAATCAAGTTTGACATTTTCATCTTTGCAGGCACCATCCTTCATTTCTGTTAACACCGGATCTAAGGTAACGTATATAGCTAGACTTTGGACCTGAGATTCAAATGCTACCGTATAAAGACTAATAATCATGTCGATCTCTTTCCATTTTAGCAGAGTCATCTCACTCTTGGATCTACTTTGTCAGTCAGTTAATCGAATCTGCAGACTACGTACGTATAGTTGATAATTTGATATGAACTTTTATGAGAATTCAGTCATTGTACAAATCCAATATCAGAACTAAGAATCACTGTTTCTTATAATACTCCTGGATTATTTTATGTCACGAATGATGCCTTATCTTTCAAAATCTGTTCACGTGCAATTTGTCGATGTAATATCAGCTTATCAGTCGGAAACTTTTTTCATTAGAACTTATCTACGATCGTTTATCATAATGTCCCTAATCATTACCTGATCACAATTTCCAAATACTAAATTATGCTCTCCTCAGCTCACTTAGTCTTCTATGGATTTGGAAGTATTTTTATCAGATAGCAAGTGATTTCGCCGTATTAACCTTGCACTGAAGTTAATTTTATCAGCAAAACTAGAAATATATCAGTTATAACATCTGTTTCAGATGCTATAAATGTCGGAGATAAGCTGTATAATCCTCTATGATCTATTTTATTTATTTTCCCGGTCATACCGCATCGTATCGATTCCGGCAAATAGTAGACTCAAGGTTTATTCAACGAAAAACATCCTATCCATCGAAAAAAAGGATTTGAAACAATCAAAGATTACGAGTGTCAAGGGGAATTCATCTGCAATGTTTGCATTATGTGCTAATAAATAAACATAGTACAGTGAAACCTCGATTTACCGGACATTCGCGGTGCACTCAAAAGTGTCCGTTATATCGAGGTGTCCGCTAAATCAAGTGAGTGCTATATGAACCCATTAAGCCGTGACGAGAAACATGAAAATACAGAAGTCATTTATTGATGAACTAAAAATACAAAGAAAACCCATATCACAAGATCAATCTGTTTCTCAACTCTAAAATTCGCTCAATAAAAGTAATCCATACAAGTCTTTCAAAATAATTGACGATTAAGTTTTTCAGAATAATTGACGATTGAGGTTTGTTTTTTGGTTTCCTCGCGACAATGTTCTGTGCGCGCATTTCAAGATCAGATGCTAATGCTAAACCTGCTGCATCACCATTTTGCATCAAGTATTCCTTTGCACAAGAAGCATATTTTCCAAAGTCTTCGGTTGTGATAGGGACTTCTTGGACATATGTTTCGTCGTCATTTTCAACTTCTTCGAGGGCGCTTTCATGCCTCACGTCAACCAAATCTTGGATGTCGATAGAACTGCATTCTGTCGCAAGCTGATGATTAATACTGGCATAGTTAGCAGGCAAGCATCGAACATCTGATCACACAAACGCTTGATTGTTTACGTTCCCGGGCAGTTGAAGTGTCCGCTATTCCTCAATTTTGAATGCTTCAACTGTCCGCGTCCGTTATTTCGAGTGTCCGCTAAATCAAGGGTTTGTCTCCGGAGGAGGCAATGTATTTCTACCGGTGCTTTTAAAATCGTCCGCTAAGTGGAGGTGTCCGCTAAATTGAGTGTCCGTTAAATGGAGGTCTTACTGTATTCTAAGACATGGTCTTAATAGTGACATTGTCCTAAATTTTACATGAAAACGATGACGGAAATAATAACTCATATCGAAAATTGATTTCCATCAAAATGTCAGTTCTCGAATCGAAGCCTCCACTACGTCAAATTTTTTGGACAGTATCGGGATTGTGTAGTTCTTTCTTGGGAACACTGGTATTAACCCATTCGTGATTCATCAAGAGTTAATCATTGCCATGCGACCCAGTTGTAGTTGGCCAGACTCTCAAATTATTTACAACTTTCCAGATTTACCAGATTGATGCGGATCTGCGCTTCGGCCACCCTCACGAATCATTGAGGATTCGTCGATAATGGATGCTGGAATATTTTGGACTTTCAAATGAGGATTTAGAATACTCATTCATTCAAAAATTGTGTGCAATTCATCATGAATAATGAAAACTGTTCGAGAACATTCAAACGACTGTTGCTCAAGAGGATGTGGTACTCTCTTGGGTTATCGGACGGGCTCATACTAGTAGCACATCCTAAGTGTAGATGGCGGCACTTTGAATGGGCTTCTCATATGTAATTTTCCGTTGTTGGCAACACTGACTTGTTAGCGCACGAGTAGATGACTTGTGGACTAGCTCGAGTGAGAATCTGCACTCAAAAACTGAGACAAGATCAGTCTCAACTAGTCTCAAGTATGGAAAATTTGACTTACCCTTCAAAAAGAGCAAATCTCAGCGTTCAATCTTCCCAACTCGACAAAATGAATGATCTGAAAATACTCTTCGAAATATTCAGATTTTTCAAATCACAATGGATCTACCATTCATATCCTTGCATCCAATATATTCACGCTCACAAACGCGAATGGTTTGGAAATAAGAGAGCATTTCGTCTAAAACAAGATAATTTCAAAATTTTATGTTGACGAAAAGGGTATACTTATTTTTCAACAAAAATGAGATTTCCAATCAGTGATTCATGATTCCTGATTGAGAGCAGGAGATCCATCTCCTTGAAATTTTCCATCCGTGAGTTCCAAAATCCATGTGCAGGAACAAAAGTGGATCCAGATATCTTCCTTGGAAAGCAGGTTGATTCTACTTAACAGATCCTCCTTGGTTTACTTTAGGTCAATTCCAAAATTCATGCTCAAAGACAATGATGGATCTGGAACTTCCTAGGAAAGAAGGTCGACTCTAGGAAAGAGATAGGCATCTCCATTTGTATTCATCAGCGTAAATTCATTTCACACATTGGAATAACATATCAAAGCATGCAAATTCACATTCATGAAAAGATATCCAAGTTCGCACGCCAAGTACTTATACATCACCCACTATTGAGAAGAAACCACTTATTCTATAAAACAGCTTATAGAGTGCTCTTAGTTCTCTGCAATTATCTTGCTTGATTCAAACATTTGGAATTGAAACTAAATGTAGTTATGAGTCGTCAAGAATTTGGGAAATTGAGTTGACAGATATTTGATTGACTCATGGTCTTTTGGAGAAATGTAGAACATGTCGCTGCAATTGTTTGATTATAGGAGAGCATTCATAAATGGTTTTCCATCCATGATATCATTCCAATATAATTGGTGATTTACCTTATTTCTGAAAGTCTAAGGAACTGCTGCTCACAATTGAAAATCTATTTCCCTCGAAATGAATGCATTAGTAATTATGATGCACCTACATTTGGGGAGCTGCGAGAATGGCAAATGGAGTTCTCCAGGAGTTCTAGATGGCTCAGTGATGATCAACAAGTAACAAGAGACCAATAACGAGGTCAGAGACAATATTCGAGGTTGATGCTACTTGCGGATCCCAAACCACGATATTCAGAAACTCAACCAAAATACTTTCTAGACAACTAATCTACTTCATTCCAATTGCATACAATGAATTATATTTATCCTATCATTTTGAATGGGAAAATTTCTTCAAACCGTCTCTAAATGAATATTTGAGGGAAAATCTAAGAACTGGCAAAAGCAACTACATGCAATTAGACAGGGATAAGTAAGAGTTAAAAAGAATTTTTAGAATACATTTTTATTAACTGCGTCAAGAAACGTTGTAAAATTTGACTTGGTACAATGGAAAAAACCCTTGGAAATTGCCTTTAAAAAATTGCTCAATGCACATTAAGACATTCTGAGTATAGTACAGTGGAACTTCGATATAACGAACTCCGATATAACGAAATCCTCGGTATAACGAAGTACAGCTCTGGTCCCTTGAATTTCCTATCTCCATCTGTGTCAAATTACCTCGTTATTACGAACTTGAACCTCGTTATAACGAAATTTTGCCTAAAGGATAGAGTGGAATTCCGAAAAGAGATCGAGTGTGAAGTGGTCTCTGAGAAAGAATTATGACGGCAAGGTTGAAAATCGTATACAGGGTGTACTCAGTGACTTATGAGTCAACGAAATCCTCGAATACCTCGGTGAACCGAAAGCCAATGAGAGGCTCATTGATGACCGATCGAATTTCGAGATTCAAGACCACCGCTCGAATCTCTTTTGAGGATATCAACCCGGGTTTTTTTCTAAGATTGCGAAATCTTCGCTGAGGAGTTGAAAGAAAAATTAACAAATGACAACAAATTGCAAAATTCTAATAAAAATTGAGCGTATACCTACAAATACGACCCTATCCAGAGCCAAAATGGCTCTTTTCAGGTGCAACAAAACTCTCAAACGTCGGAACGGGTTATTTGACGTACTGATTCTGGATATTGAAGAATTGTTTAATAACAATATATGTTTCCGCTGTATCGGATTCTATGTAAAACGAACATCCAAAGATGGCCCGTTCCGTACTCAAATGGCACACCGATGGGCTTGCTCATAAGGTTCTGGTACAAAACTTTGATATAACAAAGGCGGAGGCCGTTCCCCTGAAGTTAGTTATATCGAAGTTCCACTGTATAACTATAGCTATAGCGACGATGCGCACACTATTGGGTGGCGAATATAATGAGTTTCCATCATATTTAAATGTGGCGCCATCATCTTGTCGCGAATCGTATTTGAATGTGGTGCCACCATTCTGGCGCGATCCACACTACATGATAAATGCAGAACAGACAGTAGACAGAGACAAGCATTGCCATTGCACCACATTGCGCTGATGTTGACGCGAGTATAGATTCGTCAATTGATGCGAAGAATGGGCAGTCTTTTCCGGTGCGCAAACTCGCACACGTACTGATTCCACTAGATCATCCGCAGAACCGGAAGCCGGGATAGTTACACCAAATGAGGATTTGGGGGAAAACCACAGTTCGGTGAAGTGAAATAAAAGCGTATAAATAGAAACATGCTGCTATGTACCATCACTCACGCTACGAATTCACCACATGCAGGATTTCTCTTAGTCTCGCTCGATTCCAGAAAGCTCCGTGCTGCTCCGACACGACATTTTTCATGGTTTTGAGGGTTACCTGAAGCTAGCGAACACTAACTCACAAATCGGGCCCAAACCAATTTCACTTTTGATTACTATTTTTATTACTAATTCATTACCGAAGAAAAAAATTTATTACCGGTCATGGGCCCGAAATACGAGAGTTTTCGCTAGCGGAAGCTGACGCTAGCGAACACGTGGCTGGGGAAAGATCGTACGGGAATGTGCAATAGCTCATTTTTTATTACTTTTTTATTACTCTCAGAATATGTCCTCAAAATATGCGTGTGATATGATTCAGCTGAGATATGATGGTTTTCGCTAGCGTAAGCTTACGCTAGCGAACACCATATACAGGCGTAGCTTCGAGGACACTCAGAACTACACGGGATTTTATTACTTTTTCATTACTCTCGAAAGGTATAGTTGAGATAGTCCCGAGACCAAGAGGAAACCGATATTTGGGCCTGAGGCTGGACGAGAGCTGGAGCGGGACAAGATGAGAAATATATGATGGACTAAGCTACCTCTGTACAATAACGTGCGAATTAAAAAAATTCCATTGAATACGGAATTGTGTCTGACGATGAGCAGGGTACACATGAGTCTTCAGAGATAATAGGGAATCGATAACGAATCAGCAAACTCGATCATGGGGCGCAAAACAGGGGAGACCCTGCTTAAAGTTATTATAGTCACAGTCGAGACGTCACGGGGGGGAGGGGGGGGGTGCGGAGAGTCCCAATAGACCCAAAAATCTGAGAAACCTCAGATCGAGTGATCAGGTACCATCGACTGAGACCAAAGAATTTATTACCAGCCAGCGCCCTCGGCTATGGGGCCCAAAACGGGGCGGAATCGAGCTTTGAGCAGTTATCTGCGCAGTTATGACGCCACTGTGGGTTATAGGATGTTCCAATGGACCCGAAACCCTACAGAACCTTAGATCAAGTGGTTATGTACCATTGATAATGCCCAGAGAATTTATTACCAGTCAGCATCCTCGGCTATGGGGCCCAAAACAGGGTGAAATCGAGCTTTGAGCAGTTATCTGCCCAGTTATGACGCCACTGTGGGTTGCAAATAGTTCTAATGGACCCGAAACTCTACAGAACCATAGATTTAGTAGCCACGTACCATCTCTGGAGCCCAAAGAATTTATTACCAGTCAGCACCCTCGGCTATGGGGCCCAAAATAGGACGAAATCGAGCTTTGAGCAGTTACCTGCGCAAATATGACGCCACTCTGGGTTGCAAATAGTTCCAATGGACCCGAAACTCTACAGAACCTCAGATGAATTAGTCACATATCATCTGCAATGCCCAAAGAATCTCTTACCGGTCAGCATCCGGGTCCTCGGCTATGGTTCCGAGTCATCAGTTCTAATAGCATTTAGTCATGGCTCACAGAGTCTGGAGCGTATCTCGGCTGGAGTCGTCTCATACTGGCTCACAGCTTCATGAAACCTCACTCCAGATATTCGTCAACCGTCAATCATGTTTATCAGATCTATTACTAGTCAGCACCCACGGTGATGGGGCCCCAGAATGAGCAAACTCATGCACATGTAGCGAATCACGCAGTTCGAACGACCCCTAGAGCTGTATGCAACTGTCACGGATTCATAACTCCATGAAATCTTATTTCGGGTACTGATCCATGATCAGGAATACCTATACAACATGATTGTGAAGTACTCGACCAGCCGGGAAATTTCCAAAGTCCGACGGGTTGTGAGTTTTGCAAAATTTTTTCAAAGTTATTCGAGTCGATTTGAAAATTTGCGTGGATGTTGAGAATTATCAGATTTTTGGGATCAGATGGATCAGAGATGGAATAAGAGAGATCAGTCGCGCGAGGATCACCTGGGATCATAGCCGAGGGAGCTGACTGGTGATCAATTCTTTGAGCTCCGGAGATGGTACGTGACTACTTGATCTATGGTTCTGTGGAGTTTCGGGTCCATTAAAACTATTTGCAACCCACAGTGGCGTCATAACTGCGCAGATAACTGCTCAAAGCTCGATTTCGCCCTGTTTTGGGCCCCATAGCCGAGGGTGCTGACTGGTAATAAATTCTCTGGGCATCAAAGATAGTACGTAACTACTTGATCTAGGGTTCTGTAGAGTTTCGGTTCCATTGGATCATCTTACAACCCACATTGGCGTCATAACTGCCCAAAGCTTGATTTTGCCCTCTTTTGGGCCCCATAGCCAAGGGTGCTGACTGGTAATAAAATCTCTGGGCATCATTAATGTTACATAACTACTCGATCTAAGGTTCTGGAGAGTTTCGGATCCATTGAACATCCAAACAACCCACAGTGGCGTCATAACTGCGCAGATAACTGCTCAAAGCTCGATTTTTCCCTGTTTCGGGCCTCATAGCCGAGGGTTCTGGCTAGTAATAAATCCTCTGGGCATCATCAATGGAACATGACCGTTTGGTTTCAGATTCTGTAGAGTTTCGGGTCCATTGGAACATCCTCCAACCCACAGTGGCGTCATAACTGTGCAGATGACTGCTCAAAGCTCGATTTCGCCATGTTTTGGGCCCCATAACCGAGGGTGCTGATTGGTAATAAATTCTCTGGGCATCATTAATGGTACATGACTACTTGATCTAAGGTTCTGTCGAGGTTCGGGTCCATTAGAACATCCTCCAACCCACAGTGGCGTCATAACTGGGCAGATAACTGCTCAAAGCTCGATTTTTCCCTGTTTCGGGCCTCATAGCCGAGGGTGCTGACTGGTAATAAATCCTCTGGGCATCATCAATGGTACATGACCACTTGATCTACGGTTCTGTCGAGTTTCGGGTCCATTGGAACATCCTCCAACCCACAGTGGCGTCATAACTGCGCAGATAACTGCTCAAAACTCGAATTCGCCCTGTTTTGGGCCCCATAGCCGAGGGTGCTGACTGGTAATGAATTCTCTGCGCATCATTGATGGTACATAATCACTTGATCTACGGTTCTGTCGAGTTTCGGGTCCATTGGAACATCCTCCAACCCACAGTGGCGTCATAACTGGGCAGATAACTGCTCAAAGCTCGATTTCGCCCTGTTTCGGGCCTCATAGCCGAGGGTGCTGACTGGACATAAATTCTCTGGGCATCATCAAGGTACATGACCACGTGATTTAAGATTCTGTAGAGTTTCGGGTCCATTGGAACATCCTCCAACTCACAGTGGCGTCATAACTGGGCAGATAACTGCTCAAAGTTCGATTTTTCCCTGTCTCGGGCCTCATAGCCGAGGGTGCTGACTGATAATGAATTATCTGGGCATCATGAATGGTACATAACCACTTGATCTACGGTTCTGTCGAGTTTCGGGTCCATTGGAACATCCTCCAACCCACAGTGGCGTCATAACTGCGCAGATAACTGCTCAAAACTCGAATTCGCCCTGTTTTGGGCCCCATAGCAGAGGGTGCTGACTGGTAATGAATTCTCTGCACATCATTGATGGTACATAACCACTTGATATACGGTTCTGTCGAGTTTCGGGTCCATTGGAACATCCTCCAACCCACAGTGGCGTCATAACTGGGCAGATAACTGCTCAAAACTCGATTTTTCCCTGTTTCGGGCCTCATAGCCGAGGGTGCTAACTGGGCATAAATTCTCTGGGCATCATCAATGGTACATGACCACGTGATTCAAGATTCTGTAGAGTTTCGGGTCCATTGGAACATCCTCCAACCCACAGTGGCGTCATAACTGCGCAGATAACTGCTCAAAACTAAAATTCGCCCTGTTTTGGGTCCCATAGCCGAGGGTGCCGACTGGTAATGAATCCTCTGGGCATCATTAATGGTACATAACCACTTGATCTACGGTTCTGTCGAGTTTCGGGTCCATTGGAACATCCTCCAACCCACAGTGGCGTCATAACTGGGCAGATAACTGCTCAAAGCTCGATTTTTCCCTGTTTCGGGCCTCATAGCCGAGGGTGCCGACTGGGCATAAATTCTCTGGGCATCATGAATGGTACATGACCACGTGGTTTAAGATTCTGTAGAGTTTCGGGTCCATTGGAACACCCTACAACCCACAGTGGCGCCATAACTGTGCAGATGACTGCTCAGAGCTCGATTTCGCCCTGTTTGAGGCCCCATAGCCGAGGGTGCTGACTGGTAATAAATTCTCTGGGCATCATCAATGAAACGTGACCACTTGATCTAAGGTCCTGTCGAATTTCGGGTCCTATGGATTATCTCACAACCCACAGTGGCGTCATAACTGCGCGCATAACTGCCCAAAGCTCGATTTTGCCCTCTTTTGGGCCCCATAGCCGAGGGTGCTGACTGCTAATAAATTGTCTGAGCATCATCAATGGTACATAACCAATTGATCTGAGGTCCTGTCGAGTTTCGGGTCCATTGGAACATCCTACAACCCACAGTGGCGTCATAACTGCGCAGATAACTGCTCAAAGCTCGATCTCGCCCTGTTTTGGACCCCATAGCCGAGGGTCCTGACTGGTAATAAATCCTCTGGGCATCAGAGATAGTACGTGACTACTCGATCTAGGGTTCTGTGAAGTTTCGGATTCATTGGATCATCTTACAATCCACAGTGGCGTCATAACTGCGCGGATAACTGCCCAAAACTCGATTTTGCCCTCTTTTGGGCCCCATAGCCGAGGGTGCTGACTGGGAACAAATTCTCTGGGCATCATTAATGGTACATAACCACTTGATCCACGGTTCTGTCGAGTTGCGGGTCCATTGGAACATCCTCCAACCCACAGTGGCGTCATAACTGTACAGATAACTGCTCAAAGCTCGATTTTTCCCTGTTTCGGGCCTCATAGCCGAGGGTTCTGACTGGTAATAAATTCTCTGGGCATCATCAATGGTACATGACCACTGAATCTGAGATTCTGTAGAATTCCCGGTCCATTGGAACATCCTACAACCCACAGTGGCGTCATAACTCCGCAGATAACTGCTCAAAGCTCGATTTCGCCTGGTTTTGGGCCCCATAGCCGAGGGTGCTGACTGGTGATAAATTCTCTGGGCATCATCAATGGTACATAACCACTTTATCTAAGGTTCCGTATGCGATGGAATTTTTTCATTCGCACGTTATTGTACAGAGGTAGCTCAGTCTATCATATATTCCTCATCTCGCCCCGCTCCAGCTCTCGTCCAGCCTCAGGCTCAAATATCGGTTTCCTCTTGGTCTCGGGACTATCTCTACTATACCTTTCGAGAGTAAAAAAAATGTAATAAAATCCCGTGTAGTTCTGAGTGTCCTCGAAGCTACGCCTGTATATGGTGTTCGCTAGCGTAAGCTTACGCTAGCGAAAACCATCATATTCCAGCTGAATCATATCACACGCATATTTTGAGGACATATTCTAAGAGTAATGAAAAAGTTATAAAAGATGAGCTATTGCACATTCCCGTACGATCTTTCACCGGCCACGTGTTCGCTAGCGTCAGCTTCCGCTAGCGAAAACTCTCGTATTTCGGGCCCATGACCGGTAATAAATTTTTTTCTTCGGTAATGATTTAGTAATAAAATAGTAATCAAAAGTGAAATTGGTTTGGGCCCGATTTGTGAGTTAGTGTTTGCTAGCTCCAGGTACCCGAAATAAACAAGAAACCATGTCGAGTATTCTTCGAACAAGGCCAGGATCTTCAGGTTTAGAATAGGATAAAGATGGAATGATTCTGTTTCAGCTGAATCGGGTGTATTCGTATAATACATCTCGGGCGGTTTCGCGGGGTCTTTCTTATTCGTTGTTTATGAAATCCAGAATTCGAAATGATAAAATTGAAGAAATAAAAGACAGAAGTCAAAATTTTGATAACGATATTTCTAACTCGATATTTTTTTATGAGAATGTAGAGTTAATCACTCGTTGCTCTTACATGGAAATTAAATTGCCTGATGACACTCGGAAATGTCATGCTCTCAATTTTTATTATCATATCATTTATAATAATATTATTCACGAGAGAGCAACGAGTGATTCGCTCTACATTCTAATAAAAGAATATCAATTTGGAAAAATCGTTATCAAAGTTTTTGACATCTGTCTTTTATTCCTTCAGTTTTATCATTTCAAATTTTGGATCCAAAAAAAACAAATAAGGAAGACCCCGCGAAATTGCCCGAGATGTCTTATACAAATACATCCGATTCAGGTGAAACGAAATCATTCCATCTCCATCCTATATATTCTAACCCTGACGATCCTGGCCTAGTTCGAATGATACTCGACATGGTTTCTTGTTTAATTCGTTGCTTTCAAGAGTTGAAACTATGTCATACAGTTGATTCAAATGATTGCTCATTTTTACTGTAAAAGCCCTGTAAGAATGAATCAGTTCTGAGGGACAAACTCATACTCGCCAAGTTATACTTTTGAAAGAAAGTGAATGGAGAGGGGTGATGATAAAAAGTACAGAAATCGACATACACTAGTGGTCAAATTGTAGGTTTTTTCAAGATCTTCAAAATGGCCACTTGTAAAAGTCGATTATCACATATTTAGTAGGAGCTAGATCACTTCGAAGCAAGCTCGAAAATCGCTAAAATCTGCTCTTAACCGACAGCTCCCAGAAGTTGCTAGGCTGAATAATCGAGCTTGGAAAATGTTTTTCATGAAAGTATTAGTTCTACTGAGGGAAACGCGCCGAAGTACGCTCGGAAAGATTAAGTATAGTGGAAGCAAAAATTTCCTCAGAATAGGCTATAAAAGAGCCTAAAATGGACCATTTTAGGCCCTAGGACTCATGGAAGCCTTCGAAAAAATGTAGAAAAGATTTTTTCGTACCAATTCAACATAGTACTAAGCGAAAAAAATTTTTTGGGATGTTTTCTAGATCCCCCTGGTGCAGCCATTCGGGGAAATGCTCCGAAATTTCCCATATACAGTGAAATCCGGTGGATACGAAAACACTTCATACGAAATAACGCTTATAACGAAAGAAGTACTCTGTTCTGTGAATTCCTTATACTAAGTCCTTGATACTCTTACCGTATTTACCTGATTATAAGACGCACCCCACCGCTTTGGAAGAAAAATCGGAAAATGATAAGAACCTGTAAATAAGACGTAATCATTGACTGAGTCTCGAGAATAGTTATGAACAAAAAAATTCAGAACTGAAGAAAAAATGAAAAAGGAGGAATTCATCCGTTTAAACAGTATATTTAATGCTTTTTTCTGACCACTTACACTGACTCCATGATAATCACCTCGTTCAGCTGTTGAACGATTGAGATTCAATAGTGTACTAAATATCGACCGATCGAACATTGATCCTCATATGTGTGAATACCGATATTACAACGTTACCTATGATAACGATTTCTTAGTGGTTGCTTTGATTGAAAAACGTCCACAAACTCAGAAATCACGTGAGCTAGCTGCGGATGTTTGCGAGCGTTCATACGAATGCAAACACAATTGAAGGACTACACAGCTGAATTTTGCGATACATTGTTGGTGCATCTTGTAATGGGGGCTGTCAGGGAGTTTGTTCACGAAGAAAATATTAAGCACCTATAGATAAGACGCGACTTTCTTTTGTAGTGAAAAAACGGATTTTTTGGTGCGTCTTATAACCAGGTAAATACGGTAATATGAAATACGGATAAGACAAAAGGATTTTCCCGGTCCCTTGAGTTTTGTCTTAATCGGACTCAACTGTACTATGATGAAGGAAAGTACAGTGGCTGTGGAGAGTTTCGACTGAAATCATCAACTTTTCATCAAATAGAGAGAGAATAAATCGGGGGGAGCGGGATCCTCCTCGATCGAGTTAGTGATTTGCGGCAAAGATTATTTCGATGCTGGACAGGATTTGGAGGCTCATTGCGTGGTAATTAATCCTTTCTCGAGTGATGAACCCACATCCTAGGAATATACAAAGCTCAATTTTTATGCCAAGCAAAGATATTCCAAGTTGGAGATGGACTTGATCATAGAGATATAATGACTTGATACTTGTGGTTAGCCAGATCTAACTCAAGAAATAATCGTAGACTTTTTTCCGCATAAATTTTATCTATTGCAACCAAATACTGCAGGAATAGTCATTTTTGCACCGATTTCCTGAGGTTACTGGTCGCTTCCGAGCTTTTTGATCTCGGACCGAGTCCTAGACGAGGGTCGCAACAATACCAAGAAAGTGAAGAACCTTATGAATGAGCCGCGAAGAATCGTTTATTGACTTTTTCGAGGCTTCCAGCCGTCTTCACAATGCGAGACTGACTGAACGTCTTGAAAAGCCATTTCCTCCGTTTACATCAACAAGTAACCGTACATACCCCGTTATGGAAAATTGAAGATTCTTTCTATCTCGGTACACGATATACTAATTATCGCTGAAATTTAGAATCGCCGCATTCAGACGCGATTTTAGGGTTTTTGTAACGAGAAAATACATCTGCACTTCGCTTGCAAATCCATTTTGACAACTAGAGGACTTGTCTGTCCCGGTTTCCGAAACGGGCTCACAGCACTCAGTACGGAACTGAAAAAAATGGGCTTGCAAGCAAAATAAGGATGTATTCTGTACGAATCGTCACGAATCTTCGAGAGAAATCGTATCAGCTCGTCATTTTAAGCAATTGTCGAACTGAGAATTCTCCATACATTGCTTATGGAGAAATTCAGTGACTCCTCGTTTTTTTGCTTCTCTGCGGTTTTCTCGCAAATATTCAGAAGAGGTGGGTAACAACAAAAATGTCACGAGCACGTTTTTATTGATTCCTTAAAGATCTACAAGATCATCACAAAACTCCAGAGAGTTGCAGTATCATGTAAAGAGTCCCGAGTTTTTTAAGATAAACCTCGCGCTTTCTGTTAATCTTCTACTATTTTCTTCAATACCATCAAGAAAGCCTGCGTTTCTCGATCAATCTAACTACGCCATCTTGTAGATCTTTGAAAAATCTATAAAAAAGTATTCGTGACATGTGCGGCTGTAACTCACTTCTCCCGAGTATTTGCGAGAAAACTGCGAGAATGTGGAAAAAACGGAGAGTCACTGAATTTCTTCATGCCCCTAGCTAGGATAAGCTTGACAAAAATAACAGTTACAAAACTGAGAAAATGGTGTTTTTGTACAAATCGTCGTGAATTCAACCTAATTTTGAGCGAGATCGTATCAGCTCGCCGTTTCGAGTAATTGTCAAACTAAGAATCCCCCATACATTTTTTATGGAGGAACTCAGTGACTCCTCTTTATCTTCACATCCTCGCAGTTTTCTCGCAAATACTCAGAAGAAGTGAGTCATAGCAAAACATGTTAGGAATACTTATTTATAGATCTTTGAACGATCTACTTGATAACGTAGTTAGATTAGTTGAGACTCAGGCTTTTTTGATGGCATTGAAGGAAATAGTAGAAAACTAGCAGAAAGCGCGAGGTTCTTTTGCGAGAAACTTGGGCTTTTTACATGATACTGCAATCCATTTGAATTTCGTGATGAATCTACCTACATCATCTTGGACATCTTCAAGAAAATCTCTAAATACGATTTCGTAATATTTTTTGCTATCACCCGCCTCTTCTGAGCATTTGCGAGAATACCGCGAAGAAGCGAAGAAAACGAAGAGTCGCTGACTTTCTCCATAAGCAATGTATGGAAAATTCTTAGTTTGACAATCACTCGGAGGGCGGGCTGATACGATTTCGCTCGAAATCAGGTTGAATTCGTGACAAGGCGGAAAAGAACACCCCTTCTTCAGTTTTTGTTGTCATTTTTGTTAAACTCATCCCCGCCAGGGGCGGTGCACTATTATGCAATTTCATAGGCACCTAAACCTCGGAACACAGAGAATTGGTTCTTGGTACGCATCATGAATCAACTTTAAATTTAGGGTGCTACTCTAAAATAAGCTGTCCATACTTTGATGCAAATCCGTTTCCGGAATTCCGGCTGTACCTGCGCGGGCTGAACTGCTGATTTGATTTATGATATTTGAAGTCGTACCATTCGAAATGCGGGTCTGCGTTCGAGTCCTGTTGACTCTGCATGTGAGTAGAAGTGGGATTCAAGACTCGAAAGTGAGATGTATACAGGAAAACAGAATTAACGTTTCGAATCTTCAGATTGCCGTGTCAAAGGCGAGTTATTATCTCGAATATTCCTAGCATAGTTGTTCACGAACAGAGTATATCCTAGAATGATGCCACGGAAATTATTAAAAGCCCATGAAACTTCGGCGAACTTACAATGAGTACACAAAGGATACTTCCTGCGCAATCATAGAGGGTAGAATATCTTTCCTATCCATTCTTCAGGTTCCCGGGTACAGGTTCTCAACAATGTATCATATCAAAGTACTGATTAAAACAAAGCGAATGTAATTTCGTAAGATAGGAGTTTATGCGAAAAGACTATTTCACGAGTAATCTCAGATTTACGGCTAAATTGCTCCAGTTCTCCCATCACAGTTTGATTCCACGATTTCATGGTTCATTCTTGATGCTCTCTCATAATGAGAGACCTGGGGGAAGATGAATGTTCTTTTCTTATGGAATTTCAACTTCGTAAATATTTTAAGATATTTTAAACTCTCATAGCGAATGTTCAGAAAAAGCTTGTTTAAATTCATCTTGGAGTCAATTTCTTTCATTGGAAATTCGTATGACAACCGCACTTTGAATTATGATCGTCGGCGTAATCTGAGTAGGCTATCAACCAGAAAATTCTTTATACATTCATAAAAGTCTGCACGTACGCCATTCGATGCACAAAAATTATTCAAATATCATATTGAAGATTTGGAAAGAAATTATGTAATTATGTCATACAGTTAACTTGCTTTCTGTGTTCAACAGGGCGAATGCATCGCTTCATCGCTCAAGCGTTAATAAATTCTTCTCAGGAACAAACTCACCTGAACCGAGGATAGCGTACGCTGTGTTCGTGCAAAGTTATCTTCTGAATTTATGAAATTATCCATTCAAGAGGAAGAAACATACTCTCCGTTGAGCCATGTATAATAGTATTTTTCGATTCGAGGGTGGGAAGTTTGGTTTTGCTTTTCGAGTGATTGTTTTCGGCCCGAGCCCTGGCGAGGGTCGAAATTAGCACAAGTAAAGCAAAAAAACTTCACGCCCGAGTATCGAAATACGTTTTTCGATCGACTGGGCGTAAAGTAAATGAAAACTACCGTGCGTAAAGCAGTGCTTTACGCACAGTCGATCGAAAAATACTTTTATGCAACGCTGTGCGTAAAGCTGTGCAAAAAGTTAACTTTCTATGCAAGGTACCCGTGCCGAAATAAATGCGGAAAGTCATTATCGCACGGCTAAGTGTGCGAGAAAGTAACTTTCTCACTATGTTTGACAAAACGTAGTGAGAAAGTGAAATCTGTGCAAAAATGAATCCATTGAAATTCTCATAGGAAATTGAAAACTTAGAAAAAAAAATTCAATGAATCAACGTCGGAGTCAACCGTACATGCCAATGTGTTTTTAGGAGGCGAATCCAAACCCTTCGATTACTCATCGTTTTATATGAATTATATTTTCATCTTTAGTCCAAAAATACTTTTGGTGGATAAAGATATCCATGAATTCCAAAACCATCTTTTGAAATGTATTTTGATGATTGATCACCATTACACATAGTTGGATGAATTGCCATAATTGAATTTGTTGAAATTTGGCGATACTTTTGAGCAACGACGTAATACGCGATATGAACAAGAGATTTTTTTTTATACATTTTTCAGAACTTTATTTTAGTCGGGGGGCTTCGCCCCCCGGGCGCCCGTCCCGTACCGCCGACTTCCGAGAAGAGCTTGTCAATCGAGCGGCTGTGACGCATGGTTTTACACTCAGAGCCAAAAATTTGACTACAACATCGTATGTAGCGAATGGACTGGGACTATGACATACAGGGAACATGAATCGAAATACAGCTCTTTTCTTGCAAACTCGTGTATAAATTCATTGGACCCGCTCATTGCCTCGTATATACGACTATTTCATTCAAGTCCTGACTGTGAATTTTTTTTAAAATCGTGGAGGCACAGTTTTCCGCACAGGCTGTATAAAATAGTATAATCAACGCGGGCGAAAAGTTCCCGCACTTGTGTCCGGAACCGCGCGAGAAAGTGATATCGTGCGAGAAAGTTACTTTCTCGCACTCTTTCCGGACACTCGTGCGGGAATCTCCCTTTTCGCCCATGTTGCTTAATGTACTAATTTTGACACACTGTGCGAGAAAGTAACTCCTCCGCACTGATTTTCCGCTTTCTCTCACCGTTTGTCAAAAAATAGTATTCGATAGACGGATGTAAAACTTATTTTTCCACCCTTGTATCGAAATGTACTATTTTGTCACTCATCCGTAAATGAAATTTGTTTGTAGACCTACGGTCGAAACACTGATGTACATATTCATGATCAAGAAATGTTCTAGAACAATAAACTTCAAAACTTGATCTTTGTATCTACATTAGTGGTCTCACTTCCACTTCAAAAAGAAGCTGCATTCTGCTCAATAATCATCTATCAAGTACTAGTGTCGTTGTTGAGACTTACATTAAGCCACAGATTCCTGATTATTTCACAAGTATTCCTATCATTTATGTCAGAAAATGAAACTTATTTAAGACCTACGGTCACGACGATCTGATTAGATATTAAATTTGGTCTGAACTGCTGTCTTATTTGAGCCACATTCGATCATTTTTTTGTACATGATTGGTGTACAAATCAAGTTGAAATTTTTCTCTAAAGTTGTTGACGTGCGACCAAATTTTATTTGAACAAAAGGGAGAGCTTCGTTATTGAAATGTGATTCACGTCCTCAAATTAGTATTGGAGAAATTATAGGATAAGTCGTACTCAAGCTCACTCGCCGAATCATTTTAACTGTTCTTCCACGCGATATTAGACAAGAACTATATTCTAAATGCGCGGTTTCCCACCCAATCACTCATTCTATACCATGGATTTATTTTTGGGATTAACGAGTTTCTAAGGCTACGGTTGGTTTAACGTCGAATAATTTTTATTTTTGGGTAAACTTTTGGTTGATCTTGAAATCCCTAAACAGTATCGAGAACAACACGCGTGTCAACCCCTCCTTACGTAAGAAATTATCCTAATATTGATTTAACAGTGGATCGAGACGACTGATTATTGGCACAAGTGTGTGGAGTGATGAAAATATTTACTGCTGTCGTACTTATAAATAAGGACACAGTCTCGTTTGTCTTCATTATTGGGATTCCAGACCAACAACTGAGATGGCGTTCAAAATAACCATCCCTTCTTTTCTTGCCTACTTGTTGTTAGTGGTGAGTACGAACTATCATTCGCAATATGAGGCATCATCTACTTGTTCATCAAAAATTTGAACCGATTGGTAATGATTACAGCCCCGCGAATTGATTTATGCATACAAAATACTGTGTTCAATCGAGATAGTTAATTTCTTTTTATCCAGAAGGAATAAAAATAGTTTATCTCACGACAAAAGTGTAAGAACTATTGTTCATCATTCGAACCAAGAAATGTCACGTTCGAACGCAGTTTTGGGGTTCTCGCAATGCAAAATCATTGCCCTGTGCTCTTCAGACTCATTTCAAGCTCGGAGAACTCCATTCCCGAGTCGAATTTCCCTCGCTCCGCTCGGGGAATAAAGTGACCTGGCGCCCGAAGTGAGCGTAAGCGCCCAGAGCAATAACGTACTATTTCACTTCCGAGTAATGCGTTCCGTCGAAATCATCGCAAGGATGGTAGAATAGTATATTTCGGTCCAAGTTGCAGTTTACGGGTTACCGGAAGGGAAAAAGTAACCAATGAAAATGACACCAAAAACTGTCAATGGGATCTTGTTCTATGGGTTGAACAGATCACAATCCCGTGTTGCAGTAAATCCTATTAGCTGCTCGTGTGTTCGATTGGCGTGATATTGAATTTTTCAATGGGGAATCCTATGTATTTCACAAATGAATTATCTCACAATCAATGTTTCCCTCGATCAACACGCTGTATCGACCCACTCCGTTCTTTTTCAACGTATTTCGGCTCATTTTGTAGATGTTGACAAGAGCTCAAAGATAAGCTACATTATGTTCAGTTGTAGTCGAAGTGAGCCGAGATTTGCCATGCTCAAGAAGCAGAGATTTCATTCTCACGAAAATGCAGGATTCTTCTTCTCAAAAGATCGTGACTTCTCGAGCTTCTAACTCCGACAGATCTCAATATTTTTCGACGTACCCTGGCTCTTTATCAAGTTCATCACGAGAACTATGGAACAGATTGAAGTGTGTTGTTTTTTCATGGATATGCTCTATTTACAAGGGGAAATTTTCTGTTTTTACGAGGGCCCGATTTCATTTTTTGAGAACAAATTGAGGTTCTTCGAGTTCCCAACTCAGGTGTATCTTCACATTTCATGGCACGACTTAGCCTACTCTGAAGCTCAATATCAGAATACTATCAAATAAGCTCAGCTGAGTGGAGATTTATAAAGTTGCATCGGAACTAGAAGTTCGAAAAACCTCAATTTGTTCTCAAAAAGTGAAGTCCTGCCCTCATAAAAACAGAAAATTTCCCCTTGTAAATAGAGCATATCCATGAAAGTACAACACACTTCAATCTGTTCCATAGTTCTCGTGATGAACTTGATAAAGAGCCAGGGTACGTCGAAAAATATTGAGATCTGTCGGAGTTACAAGCTCGAGAAGTCACAATCTTTTGAGAAGAAGAATCCTGCGTTTTCGTAAGAATGAAATCTCTGCTTCTTGAGCATGGCAAATCTCGTCTCACTTCGACTACAACTGAACATAATCGAGCTTATCTTTGAGCTCTTGTCAAATTCTACAAAATGAGCCCAGATACGTTGAAGAAGAATGGAGTGGGTCGATACAGCATGTTGATCGAGGGAAACATTGATTGTGATATACATTCATATGTAAAATACATAGGATTCCCCATTGAAATATTCAATATCACGCCAATCGAACAAACGAGCAGCTAGGATTCACTGCAACACGGGATTTTGATCTGTTCAACTCATAGAACAAGATCCCATTGACAGTTTTCGGTGTCATTTTCATTGGTTACTTCCTCCCTTCCGGCAACCCGTGAGTTGAGGGTCGAGATAATCGTGTGGGAGCGAGAGACGCGAAAGGTATTTTTTTTCAATTTGGTAGGCAACCAAATATAGGAAAATTACAAAAATTGGTTTCACCCTCGCACATCAAACTGGTTTTCAATGAACCGTGAGCGGAAGTCGACAAACTGTGCACAAAGTACATTCTTTGACACAGTGTATCAAAGATTGTAAATGTGTCTCATGCGAGGCAATTTTATGCTACGGGATCACATCACGAATATTTGTTAACTAGACTTGAGGTCAACTTGCTGTCATCTTCACGTTTATTTTCTAATTCCCACGGCGAATACTTTTTCTCTTTTATTGATGCTTTGTGAACGAAATATTCAATCCACGAATCACGTTCATGAAATCTCTAGGATATTGGACTGAAATGAACGCTGGAAAATTTTCTTCTGAACAAACTTAAGATTCTCAGCTCAGTAGTTATTGAAACTACTCAATGAATTTTCTCGAGGATTTAAAATTTTTATGGTTCTGGATCCCGTACGCGTCCTGCAGGAACGCGACTCTAATTATTATGACTCAAATTGAAAGAATAGGGTTGGGACCTTTGCATATTCGGATATCCGTGGATATTTTGAACTGCGCTGGATTCGAGACATTTGATTTTCATATACAATTGTTTACCTTGCGGATCACGGAATATCCGGATAGTACCGGGATAATTTGCGGATAATTCCAGCCCTATGAAAGAAGAATTGTGATGTTTCACTTGAGTGCACTTAGAGAGGAGACAGATTTTACTGCGAAGAGAAAATTCTCCTAGTTTCACAATTTTATAGTAATGCCAAAGCCCAGGCTTTCTTATTCATTGTCACTCTCAATATTCATAATTTGTTCACAGAAAATTTTGGTCATCCACACAAAATATTTCTAGATGTTATCAGCTCATCAAGCAATAATGACAGTCCAAATTTTAAAATATGAGAAAAAGTTCGATTCGTGCACTTCTCGCTTGATTCCATAACTTGCTCAAATCTATACGTATGAGTCACAGAATTAGGATTAGTTTCCATAGGTGATACGAAAACAACACAATGGAAATATTGGATCCATTCCCAAGCCTCTAAGTGGAAAAATAAACCATACAGGAGCCTGAATCATACCAAAGTATTGTCCCTTTACCGTCAACTCAGTCACTTGCAGGAAATTTTTATTTCTTACATTTATTAGATGTATTTGAATTTTAATCGCACATTCACTTCCAATTTACGTATATAGATGCGAGGCTTCTACATCCAAATTTTTCATTTAAAACTTTTCGTGATGTATAGTCCCCGATAAAATTGAGTGGACAGTACGCAAAAATTTACAAATCAGCGACTCAGGACAACTCTTGAGGGCTTATACCTCTGAATTATGCACAATTGGATCCCCGAGCATCTCACATTTACTCATGAAGAGCGGCGACTTCAACAATTCGCGTGACGGAACTGCAGAAGGCATTGTAGTCGAGCACCTCGATTTTCGATTAGACAGAATTGAGTGGACACGCACTAAAAAGCTTATGGAAATCTGAATATACCATCCGCCCATGCATATAGGGCTTTTTATTGACCAAGGCAATCCCGTAATCACTAATGCTCATCCATCGATGGTTATAGGTTTCGCGGAATCTCGTTACACGTGACGAGAAGGTCGGAAATGGAATTCTTCAGATTTCTGTTCAATTTGACTGCGAAAAATGCATCAATGCACAGCATTGGAATGAGAGAACTCAAGAATGAAGGGAATGATGGAATACCAGTCCTGGGAGCCCATTCTTGTAGCCTCACTATCAAGATCTTGTATTGAAGGTGTCCAAAATTGCCTGTAAAAGAACACGGAAGAGAGAAAACACTCGAAAAAAAGATCCAACCTGATAGCGACTGGACGGAATTGAATTCGAATCTTCAGTTGGGTGTATCTATGGAGTTTTCTCAATTGTTGGACCCGAAAATCTCGAGTGGAGACGGGGGTCAGATGGGTACAATCATCACTTTAGATAAAGGGTGGAAGGATACAGCCCAATATGTGAACGTAGATGATCAAATGAATCCCAAATTCTTCAAAATGAGCTAGAATTTGAATCCAATTCACACATTCATTAGTTCCAAGCATTTGAAACCCATTCGACCATCTACGCTTACATATTGGGTTGTATCCCCCTACCCTTTCTCTGGAGCGATGATTGTACCCATCTGACTCCCATCTCCACTCGAGATTTTCGGGTCCTACAACTGAAAAAACTCCATGGGTACATCCAACTGAAGATTTGAATTTGATTCCATCCAGCCGGTATCGGTTTGAATCCTTCTTTTCGCGTATTTTTTCTCCTTCCTGTTCTCTTACAGGCGATTTTGGACACGTTTCATACAAGATCTTGATAATGAGGCTACAAGAATGGGCTCCCAGGACTGGTATTCCATCATTCTCTTCATTCTTAAGTCCTCTCATTTCGATACAGCGCGTTGATGCATTTTTCGCAGTCAAATTGAACAGAAATCTAAAGAATTCCATTTCCAACCTTCTCGTCACGTGTAACGAGATTCCGCGAAGCCCAGACCCATTGATGGAGGAACAATAGTGATTACGCGATTGCCCTGGTCACTTGAAAGCTCTATATATTTGAGCAAATGGTCTATTCAGATTTCCATCAGCTTTTTAATGCGTGTCCACTCAATTCTGTCCAATCGAAAATCGAGGTGCTCGTACACAATGCCTTCTGCAGTTTCGTCACGCAAATTGTTGAAGTCACCGCTCTTCATGAGTAAATTTGAGATGCTCGGGGATCCAATTGTGCATAATTTAGAGGCATAAACCCTCAAGAGTTGTCCTGAGTCACTGATTTGTGAATTCTCGCATACTATCCACTCAATTTTGTCGGGGACTGTATGTGTAATTAGTTCATAAGACGATCCTCATGAATAACAAAAGGACAAACCTCACACCTCATCGCGATTGTGCTGCTCCACTGTTCATAAACGATGAGGCGGAAGTGGATATTCTGTGGAATTTCGATGAAAGAGATTGAACATTTCTCCTCTTGCGCAATTCTTATTGAATCATGGAAATAGCTCATCTTTGAAACTGATAGTACGTGATTTTCACATGTTTGCGCGTGATTAATCAGCTTTGATAAATAACCATAGGTATGATGGAAGAGAAAATATGGAGATCAATGACATTGCTGTCAGCCTTGGTCTCGGTTTTACCTTGACTAAACAGCATACGCGTTGAGCATTAGTCACAGAAGTCTATGTGCAACTTTGTGTTGAACTCCCTACAAATTTCGTATAGATTTTTTCACATATCGTCTCGTATCGTCACACATATCTCCACATATCGTCTACAACGAACTTTTAAATTGATCATGTAATTTGGATCGTAATAACGCGTTGTATTCCCTCGACGAAATGAAATAATATAATAACAAAATAAAGAATAAGAATATAGACCTCAAGTGCTTCGCCCTCTCGTGTCTGGAAAATTCGTTTTTCTTCTTTCACATTTTGGCCATATCTTTCTGCTTCTACGCAGATTTGACCTCAGCCATAATACCAGGTGATATAGATCAAATGCAACTGGTTGAAAGTTGGGAGGATTTCTGTGCTCGGGTGTTCGAAACATTTCCACGAATTTCTAAAGATAGTTGTCATCGTGGGCCGTTTTCAAGAGAATTATATAAGTCAATCCATCGATATCATCTGAATTTTATTATTTATTATCCCTGTTCGGTTGATCGCACGAGCAACTTCACACACTAGATCGTACTAACTAGGTTCATTGGTGACAGACAAAAAATACAAGAATAATTCTTTCTGATTTGAACCGAAATTGCCATATAATGAGATCATAGGTAACAGGAGGGATCAAAACATCTGGATCACGGATTAGGCTAAAACTGCAGGAATAGTCTTCTTTCAGCACAAGAAGGCGATATCTAAAATTATAGACCCTAACGCTCAAGCATTCCCGAGCTACACCAGCCAAGGACATTGGCATTGCGGGTATACCTATATGTATGATTTTTAACATAGGCCTATAAGGGCAGTGCTAATGTATATGGTTGTAATCCGGAAACACTTGAGTGTTAGGGTCTATAATTTTCGATATCGCCTTCTTGTGCTGAAAGAAGACTATTCCTGCATTTTCAGACGAATCCGTGATACGGACGTGATGAACTCTCATGGGTTAATAAGAATATTTCTGTGCTAATAAGAATATTTCGCGAAACTGAAACTTCTTTCTCTCGTTATGATGCTCCGAATGAGCTCACATTGACAAAGCACGAATACCCTTATCTAGATATTTGCAATTATCTTGAAGGATCTGTGGAATCAAAATCGTCTGTACAAAATTTTATCCATCTTGCAGGTACATGGCTCTAATGGAACACATCACGGGTCGAATTTATTAGGGGTGAGCATATCAATGATTTGAAATTTCTTATGGTTTTAAACATTGTTGGTGATTGGCATGCATAAGGACTATGACTAACAACAAATGTCTAGACCCGTAGCCTAAAAAGCAGATCCGCGCATTATGTAGAATTTAGGGTGCGGAGTTGGCCAAATCATTCGAGATCACCGCGATCCCCGGGCATATGGAGTCTCAAGAAAGCTACTCAGCTTTTAAAAACAGCGGTGGTGCGAGTTTTCAATAAGTATAACCTCATACGTATTCTGAGCACCTCCTGGTTCCTGTATTGTTCAAAAATACAATCCATTCACAATCAACCATTCGATTTTCCGAGTTCACTCCATATTTTATAATGGCATTTTACAACTGTCAGCTGCTATATTTTTCGATATTCTATCTTTAGTGAAGTGAATCTACTCCCAACTCACCTTGATCTTATACATCTTCACCTCAGACAACAAGGATCAAGTCTTGGCACCGAACAACATTTGGCAACAATTTGTTATCCGGAATGCTCTTTTCATTTCAAAATAGTCGTATGTTTTTGAAGCAGTAAGCCAGGCCCTTTTTTAGTATGACAGCAAGAAAAGTACTCTTGGTGATTTGGAGTGGATATAATTTTCATTTGATGTACATACAATTCTCATTAGATGTTTCAAAGATGTGCTCTATAGTCGCGATGTGCTATTTAGTCTAGGCTACCTTAAAACTCTTTTCTTTTGTCTATTCAAGTCCCTCGTGATCTTTCTGGGAATTGAGATAACGTTCGGAGAAGGCTATCATAAATTTTCTGATATCTATTCATTATCAGATGCATGAGACAAAGGGCGCATTTTGGACGTCTCGTAAGACAATTTTGCGGAACAAATCGATGTTGAGATTATCACCCGGGGACCCTATATCCAAGCATTCTCAATCGTTCTCGATGATGAGCTTATCGCCAATACCCACGAAAGACCAAAATACATTGCATTTTCAGCGCAAGATAGCGTGCCCCCAACTCGCGATCCTTGCTGCTCACTTTCTTCTATGAATATCGGGAATAATCACATCTTAGACGTATGCTAAAGATATAATCGGTTACGTCCTGTGATGTGCTTGCCGAATATTTGCGGTTACCCGAGAGAAACGGGTCGGATCGATGGCTGGTTTAAGCCCGTAGTTATTCTTCGCAGTATTCGGGATGCAGTAATAGTCGAAAAGCAGTAATATCAGCGCAGTAGTAGGGAATCATTCGCAGCATTAGAAGCACCGTTTCTTGCTCGGCATTAAGTTAATTATAATTTCTTGTGACCTCGGATCGGTCTGAAAATTTGTCGATACCTTTCCAAGACGTAGACGAACGGTCTCAAAAAATTTCGGGCTCGACATCTAATGATGGGCACAGAATCTGCGATGCGCAACCTGGACGCATTCGAAATACCCGCAGTAATTGGGACACTTACCCAATGTCGTGAATCTCAACAAGTTTGTTACAAAAAATTCACTGCTTAGCCGACAGTTTTCAGAACTTGTCACCGTAGGGTGATGTATGCACATTGCCAGAGCCCTGAGCTCGGACGAAACGATTCCCCAATCGAGTCAAAGATCACTTAATTGTAGGCGCGATATGTCATCGATAACTGAATATGGTGATCAGTTGTCTGAAAATGCAACTCAATTAATTGCCCAACTTTCTCTTATCTTATTCGTATTTTTCTTTTCAGGTTCTCCAGCCCCCAAGCATAAGCGTGAGTATGCTTCGTCAAATCATGTTTCGTGGACCTTCGAAATAAAATGAGCTCCCTCGTTCTCTCTTGCATAATTGAAGGGGAAGTTACAGAAACAACTTGATTGATCAAATCGATCCTAATACGATGTGATATGAGATATCTCATTAGTTCAACCTCCAACTGTTTTACTACACCAACTATTACAACTTCCATGGTAGTTTGAAATTTCAAAATCAGAAATAATGTATGTGCGAATAAGTTTATCATCGGACAAACCTAAGGGGACATTCAGACCTTGAACCGCATGAAATTTCGGAATGGGAAATCTCAGCTACCCATGTTTCTACAGAATAGAGCTCCCTGACAAATTTTACACAAATATAGTTTTTCTTCTTGTGAAGGGATTTAGATGTGATATTTTCACGCAAACTGAACTTGACAGAGTGGAGCTTTTTTCATACTAATGAGAGGTCTAATGATACTTTGAATGCATCTAGAAGACTCTCTTTTCTATGTACTTCCAGGTTCAAGCTGGGCAAGACATTCACTTAAACCATGGACATCAAGGTTCTTACTATGAATCTCATCAAGCATCTGGGCAAGTTTCAGCTCACAGTTCCGCAGGGTTTCATATCTCTACCAGTGCATCAAATCAGGTTCGTGGTGCTTATTCTCACACCAAAACAATACAAAAGCTATGACGAATACTCTATCGTTGATGCTCCTCACTTACACGCAGCTTGGCGTTCGAGAATACGACTCCAGAACTCTTATAATGCTCACCTATATTTTTACGTTGGTCCGAGGTTGTTTGATATTTTCCAACCGCCAACCTCTTATCGCACCGAGCTATCAAACGTTATTTGTGGATCTCTTGGAGTACAAGAAATTTTGGATAGAGAATCTTTTCTCTGTCTATTGACATATATAGTAGAACTCTTTGATGAATCTCACAAGTACAGGTTTTGTTGTTGTAAAGGAATTCACCCTGGTATTCATTGTCATTGGTAAATAGAAGTCTAGCACTGATGTGCGGGTTATAGGCACTGTGGTCAGCATGGCCAAAAGGAAATTTGCGATCTGTGCATCAACGTTCCGATGTTTCGGCCCAGCAGAACTTCAGGAACCTGACTCATTCTATGACTATGCCGACTACAAAGTTTGAATAGTGGATCAACTCTAACCCTCGGTTATCGAACGACTATGAATGGCAGTGATAGAAATTTCCACAAGGGCTTAGGTTAAAAACATTAGCTGTCCCTCTCATACAACTCACTTGTCTAATGATACTTCGACTGTATCTACAAGAATCTTTTTCCTACAGGGTCAAGATCATACCGTCGTCCACGGACATCAGCATGAATCTTATCAAAGTTCTGGGCAAGGTTCAGCTCTTGGTTCCACAGGGCTTAGCGTCTCTATCGGTGCATCAAATCATGTTCGTAATGCTTACTCTCACGCACACTACGAAAGCTATGACAAATACTATTCTGTTTCGTTCATGTTTTCCACCTGCACGGAGTTTTGCGTTCGATAATACGATTTTAAAACTTTCCAATCATGCTCGTCTCGATCACTTCGTTAATCCATGGTGGTTAGAGATTTTGAAATCATTAGCTTCCTATGCACACAAAGCTCACTGTGAAATGTCACTCGTGTAAATTCCAGATTTTGAACTACAAAAAATTCTGGCAGCAGAAACCGGTGCTCTATCTCATCACGTATATAGTCGAGCTCTTTGATGAACCTCACAAAAATGCGTTTTTCTCTTGCTTAGAGATTCACCCACAATATTTCAATGCAGCCATAGGGCAGGAACCGAAGAGTCACTTTTATACAAATAATTTGTCCCACGACACTTTCATTGCATCTAGAAATAATCTCTTTCCTACATACTTCCAGGGTCAAGCTGGGCAAGGAATACCCTCAAACTATGGACATGAAGTTTCTCACACCGAATCTCACCAAGGATCTGAACAAGGTTCAGCTCAGGGTTCCGTAGGGTTCGATATCCATGCACCAACTCAGGTTCGTGATGCTTCCTCTCACGCGACCACTAATACAGAAGCTTAAAAGTACTCTTTTGTTTATGCTTTTCACTTGATCCTAGCTTGGCGTTCGATTATACGATTCCAGTACTCTCCAATGCTCATCTCCACTTTTTCGTTGGTCCGTGGTTGTTTGAAAGTTTTCAATCGCCAATATCCTATCGCACGAAGCTTGGTATCAAACGTTATTTGTGGTCCTCTTGTTATACAAAAAATATTGGTGCGAGAATTGCGTCTATTTACATATACAGTAGAGCTCTTTGATGAATTTCAAAAGCACAGATTTTGTTCTCGTAAAAAGATTTACACTGATATTCAAGGTCATTGGTGAGCCGAGTGTTAGGACTGACCTGCGGGTCAGGCACTGTAGTCAGCGTGGCCAAAAAAGGACTGGATCTTTGCATCAATCGTGCATTATTTCAACCCAGTAGAACATCAGAAACCTGACTCATTTTTTGGTCATCCCAACTCCCAACTGCAAGGCAATTTTAACCTTCGGTTCGCCAGCGACTAAAAGTAGCAATGATAGGAATTTCCATACAGACTGAGACTACAGAAAAAGCAATCCCCCGATACAACTCATTGGTCTGATTATACTTTGAATGCATTTAGAAGAATCTATTTCCTACATACTTCCAGGGTCAAACTGGGCAGGGAATTCACTCAAACTATGGACATGAAGTTTCTCACACCGAATCTCACCAAGGATCTGGTCAAGGCTCAGCTCAGGGTTCCGTAGGGTTCGATATCCATGCACCAATTCAGGTTCGTGATGCTTCCTCTCACGCGACCACTAATACAGAAGCTTAAAAGTACTCTTTTGTTCATGCTTTTCACTCGATCCTAGCTTGGCGTTCGATTATACGATTCCAGGACTCTCCAATGCTCATCTTCACTTTTTCGTTGGTCCGTGGTTGTTTGAAAGTTTTCAATCACCAATTTCCTATCGCACGAAGCTTGGTATCAAACGTTATTTGTGGTCCTCTTAAAGTACAAAACATATTGGTCCGAGAACCTTTTCTCCGCCTATTTACATTTACAGTAGAGCTCTTTAATGAGTTTCAAAAGTACAGATTTTGTTCTTGTGAAAAGATAGACTGATATTCAAGGTCATTGGTGAAGCGAGTGTTAGGACTGACCTGCGGGTCAGGCACTGTAGTCAGCGTGGCCAAAAAAGGACTGGATCTTTGCAACAATCGTGCATTATTTCAACCCAGTAGAACATCAGAAACCTGACTCATTTTTTGGTCATCCCAACTCCCAACTGCAAGGCAATTTTAACCTTCGGTTCGCCAGCGACTAAAAGTAGCAATGATAGGAATTTCCATACAGACTGAGACTACAGAAAAAGCAATCCCCCGATACAACTCATTGGTCTGATTATACTTTGAATGCATTTAGAAGAATCTATTTCCTACATACTTCCAGGGTCAAACTGGGCAGGGAATTCACTCAAACTATGGACATGAAGTTTCTCACACCGAATCTCACCAAGGATCTGGTCAAGGCTCAGCTCAGGGTTCCGTAGGGTTCGATATCCATGCACCAATTCAGGTTCGTGATGCTTCCTCTCACGCGACCACTAATACAGAAGCTTAAAAGTACTCTTTTGTTCATGCTTTTCACTCGATCCTAGCTTGGCGTTCGATTATACGATTCCAGGACTCTCCAATGCTCATCTTCACTTTTTCGTTGGTCCGTGGTTGTTTGAAAGTTTTCAATCACCAATTTCCTATCGCACGAAGCTTGGTATCAAACGTTATTTGTGGTCCTCTTAAAGTACAAAACATATTGGTCCGAGAACCTTTTCTCCGCCTATTTACATTTACAGTAGAGCTCTTTAATGAGTTTCAAAAGTACAGATTTTGTTCTTGTGAAAAGATAGACTGATATTCAAGGTCATTGGTGAAGCGAGTGTTAGGACTGACCTGCGGGTCAGGCACTGTAGTCAGCGTGGCCAAAAAAGGACTGGATCTTTGCAACAATCGTGCATTATTTCAACCCAGTAGAACATCAGAAACCTGACTCATTTTTTGGTCATCCCAACTCCCAACTGCAAGGCAATTTTAACCTTCGGTTCACCAGCGACTAAAAGTAGCAATGATAGGAATTTCCATACAGACTTAGACTACAGAAAAAGCAATCCCCCGATACAACTCATTGGTCTGATTATATTTTGAATGCATTTAGAAGAATCTATTTCCTACATACTTCCAGGGTCAAACTGGGCAGGGAATTCACTCAAACTATGGACATGAAGTTTCTCACACCGAATCTCACCAAGGATCTGGTCAAGGTTCAGCTCAGGGTTCCGTAGGGTTCGATATCCATGCACCAATTCAGGTTCGTGATGCTTCCTCTCACGCGACCACTAATACAGAAGCTTAAAAGTACTCTTTTGTTTATGCTTTTCACTCGATCCTAGCTTGGTGTTCGATTATACGATTCCAGGACTCTCCAATGCTCATCTTCACTTTTTCGTTGGTCCGTGGTTGTTTGAAAGTTTTCAATCACCAATTTCCTATCGCACGAAGCTTGGTATCAAACGTTATTTGTGGTCCTCTTAAAATACAAAACATATTGGTCCGAGAACCTTTTCTCCGCCTATTTACATTTACAGTAGAGCTCTTTAATGAGTTTCAAAAGTACAGATTTTGTTCTTGTGAAAAGATAGACTGATATTCAAGGTCATTGGTGAAGCGAGTGTTAGGACTGACCTGCGGGTCAGGCACTGTAGTCAGCGTGGCCAAAAAAGGACTTGGGATCTTTGCATCAATCTTGCATTATTTCAACCCAGTAGGACATCAGAAGCCTGACTCATTTTTTGGTCATGCTAACTGCGAGGCTTGGACCGCGGGTCAATTTTAACCTTCGGTTCGCCAGCGACTAAAAGTAGCAATGATAGGAATTTCCATAAAGACTTAGACTACAGAAAAAGCAATCCCCCGATACAACTCATTGGTCTGATTATACTTTGAATGCATTCAGAAGAATCTAATTTCTACATACTTCCAGGTTCAAGCTGGGCAAGGAATTCACTCAAACTATGAACATGAAGTTTCTTACCACGGATCTCACCAAGGATCTGGGCAAGGTTCCGTCGGAATCGATCACTCCATCAATGTATCCAATCAGGTTTGTAATGCCTAGGCTGAATTTCATAGTCGTTAGTCCGAGATTGGAGTCAGCGGATTGAGGGCACTGCGATCGCCATGGCGAGGCATTTTGCATCTGGACACAGCGATCGCAGCGCTCCTAATCCGCCGATCCTGATCTCGGATTAACGACTGTGAATCCGAGCCTCACTCTCACGCCACACTACAGGAGCTATGACGAATAGCATTTCGTTCGTGCGTCTCAGTGACGCGCAGCGTCGCGTTTTATCATACGATTTCAGAACTTTTTTAATAGTCACCTCGTTTACAACATTGGTGAACTTCGACTTGATCATGTATGACACCTCAATCGCGATTGTTTACCCTGATTCTCATGAGCGTCAATGATCTAAATCCAATCAATTATGGCTCAAAACATGGTTATTCAATTATTACTTGGGTGGTAGTACCTGCTTAGCATATTCATTCAGATTCTCACCGAGAAAAATTTTGGTAATCAGAGCCAAATTACTCTGCCTATCTACAATTTTATCTACACCACATGATCCTTAAGTAATACAGATATGATTTTGCGTATTGAATTCACTTTCCTACGGCATGAATAGAATGGCTTAGTTAGTGTAACATTGTTATTCGGCCGATTTGAACTTGATAGATGTCAGAGCCGTCATGGATTCATTATAAAATATTGGTTCGTGTTTTCACGTTTAACCGAAGATGGGTACACCAAGCAGATAACATATCTTTGGCCATGATAGCGATTGATCCCACAATGCATTTCCTTGAGTGTCGCCTCCCTTTAAAGCAACTCACAAACTGCAACAAAAATATCAGAAGTATTATGCGTAACTACTAATATATGACGAGCGCTCGAGATTGATTCACATCATCACCCCGCCCCCTCTCCCACATCCAGCTCCCCCAAAAAAATAGAGGCCTTCAACGAAATGGTCTCTTACAAGTTCCAGCTGTCCTAGCTCAGCGATAATCACAGAACTTTATCTGATTTTAGGGCAATGGTCAAGTTAACAGTGGATCTTCCGGTTACGAGGCTTCCCATCCAGTCTTACATCATACTTCCACCGGAGAAGTCGCTCATGGTGGGCAAGCTAGTATCTCCGTAGGGGTCAGTATTGTTCTCACATCTTCGAATCGAAAGTTTCTACTTTATAGACCGCCACAATAGATTCATAGGGATTTTCCCACATTTAATAGTCGAGTCCAGAGTTTTTAAAAACATTCAATGGGAATCTGCTGTCATATAAAAAAATCCACGTACTCAAAGGTTGGTCGTGATGAGATACACTGCAGATTTCTTGCACTACTTTGTTTACGAGAGTCTGACACTGCAGTTGAAATCCATCCAAGGCATGGAAAAGGAACTCTGTTCCAGAAGTTCCTGCGATACCTAAATCATTCGATTTTTTCTACCTTTGGGATTACCATTGAAGAATTTTCAAATAAAATAGAATCCATGGACGTCGAGGTTATTGGTGATTGACTGGTATTATTTATCGTTATCAGGTAACAAAACCAGATATTTTCGGGGCTCTGGAGACCATCGCAGGCGATATCCATCACAAAGTACAGGTTAGTACGAAACCATACGAACATGTTTATGGGGGGTATAATTCATATGTTTTGATTACCTAAATTTCAAATTTGGGCGGTCTTTATCCCCATGTCAGGAGCTAGTCTCGGATTAAACTCGTAAAGCTCCTCAACTCAAAGTGATCTTCCAAATATCTTGACCTTTGAAAGAAACCCTCAAAATCGAAGTAAAACATGGATCAAAGTCGAAGTAAAACATGGAAAAGTGCGAAGCTCTTAAATCAACGTCAAGCTTTACCACAAAAACGTCCTCATTCAAGAATTGCTATAAGTTGATGTTTCCAATGTGGATCAATCTCAGTATTGAGCTAACGATCACTCTGAATTCCTTGGGTGAAATCGCTTGCCGGATAAGAGACTGAGATTCTCGCATGAAGCGTTTTTGGGTTCACCTTAAAGAAACTGATATTTCCGAGATTCCCGTCCAATCTGTGGCACCGTAGATCTATTCCGAGCCGGGACGGGACAGCGCATTGTTATTGACTTTGCTAGCTAATCCATTGAATCAATGTTCCTGAATATCGAATTCGTAATCAACTAAATTTCATTCTACTCTCCTGATTATCTACATTCCCGCGAAGAAATGCTGATTTTTTTGAAGGCCGCGTGTAGTTTCATTAGAAATTAGTGCAGATACCTTCTCAGAAATATTGCTCAACGAACCTCAGAATATGCCCAATTAGTCTTTCATGAGAAGGGCAACGAGTGGTATAGCACGGTAAAAAGTTTATTGGAACCACGTAAACATCAGATAAACCGCGATTTCTTTCATCCAGGAGTTTTGAATCTTTCGTTGAAATTCCCAGTTCACTCGTGAATTTCATGAGAACCCCGTTAGAACTACATTGTTCTTCCCAAGATTCATATGGAAATCGAGGTTTCATATTTGACGAATGTTTTAGCCCAATACTTGAGATGACATTTTAGCTAGATATTTGAGTTCATAGGACGGAATAGAGTACTATGATCTGGCTCATATAGATAGATAAACTATAGTGTCATCGAATCGATTCGAAATATCACTAACTTCGTTGTAGGTATGACCAATCAGTTCGTAGTTTGACAACACAGATTTAAAAATCCTATCATCAAAGTGTTTCCTCACAGTCAAAGATCTACAGTAATTCATCTCCAAATCCAGACTATAGACTTTGAGTTTATCGAATACAATTGTGAAAAACTGATCTTCTCTTCTTGTGTACTGGTGAACTTCATTTTGCTAATTGATGTATTCTTATAATATTAGCATTCCAAATCATATCGATACACAATACAGACAGAATTCTCTAAAATGTGAATCAACTGATTACAGGATACCAAGCAAAAAATAGCAGATAAGCTCGCTCATGGAATCTCTGCTAGTGTGGGAACTCAGGTCAGTTGAATAATGAATATGATTATATCTATTGGTGGACCAAAAAGCTAACATTTAAACATTCTCGATTTAGAGATTTTCTCAGAATGAAGAGTATTGCATGGATTACATCCTGTTCCGAATTGCACAGATATGTACAATAGAAGAACAATCTTATTACCCATACGAACTATTAACTCGATGTTCTACTGAAAAATTCAGAATTCCTTTCGTTCCTTTCCATAAACTATTTTTCGAGTATTTTCTGAACTTTTGTGGGATACTGGAACAAAAATCAATTGATCCTAAATCTGACTCATTGAGGAATTTCAATTTTAATTTTAGGTCCATGGAGTGGAAATAGGGCATTCCCAAATTGATCGCTCAAATCACCATAGTGTTCAATCTCCATTAACAGCGGTAGCTGAGACTTCGGTGCATCAAAACTCACAGGTACGTGATTTTCCCCGTACATACCATCGAGATAACATTGAATGATCCCGATAGTAGAATCATTACCGAAGAATTATGAGACTAATGAATCTTTCAATAATGACAAATAAATGAGCTGTTAAACGAAGTTCGATAAGCGGACATTCCATCTCGTTAATTGATTCAGTAAGTGTGATGTCACCAACAGCTCGATTTGATGCATTCGCAAAGACCCGGTTGTTCGGGTTTCATGTTCTAAACTTACAGTACTTACACGTAATTAAAACAAATCATAGCTCATATATGACCTCATCTAAGCCTTATTACTGTAGAGTATGAAATAATCTACGCGTTTTTATTATCAAATTTTGCATCAATTACATAGAACAAAGTCAAACAACCTCCTTTGGTAAAAATCTAACTCAATAAAACCACACTCACCAGTGAGGTGCATTTGGCTTCATGAACACGCCGTCAGTATGTCAAAATAGTGATTTCTAGAAAGATTCGATTATTTACAACCAAAATGCGAGTTTAACCTGTCTTACAATATATGTCACCTTGATCGAGATTCCGATTTTCGCCTTTTATAGAAAGTTATTTTCCGATCACGATGCATTAACCTCTTCGGGCATGCACTTACTCCCTGTGCTTTTAGACCTTTGTTTTCTACTAGATTCTATAGTGGGGATCGTGAGAATTATTTTGAGCCCAAACACGATACGATAAGGTTATGCCATATGAGAGTTATGGCAGCATGAACTTTTCAAGGTCAAACACGAATGAGGTACTAGCATCGAGAATTCCATGATGAACTTCGTGGAAAATCATCCCTTCGGGATACAAAACATGACGCGCCAAGTATCCTAATCCTATCATCAAAATTCAGTCAGTTGTAACAGTCAAAAGATGAATTGTTAAAAGTGCATGATCAAGTGAGAAAGGAATCCTTACCTTCAGATTGATTTCATTCTTATTGCAAGATGCAACAAATGTGAGATGAAAATCTTAAAATAAAATGAGTGAGCGCTTCGTCTGAAGCGGGGTTTGTAGCTGAACTGCAGAACTCTCAGGCTCGCCGATGCATATTTATGTATATGACAGGGTAGATTATACTTCTTTCGCGAGAGATGGGAAAATACTTCCATACACTTCATAAACCTCTCTATAAATCCACGATTAAGATTTTTACGATTCGTGAAGATACAAAACTCACAATGATGTACAAAATTATTTGTCGATCGGTTGAATGAATAATCGAGTTTGAACAGTTTCACATGTGTGTAAACATAGTTCGTGCAGCAGAAGATGTGTAAGACAAAATTCACCTGATTCTTAGACTGTTGTGTATGTGGCTTGATGAATTGCGAGAGCGCAGTGATCGTTCAGCTAATTCAGCTAATCTGAACTGACAAACAGACAGTCATGGCTGCAGCCACAAGGCAGATGTGTGTGCTGTTAAAATGGCACTGATGTATTACGATCTAATTTTGTTCAATAGTCAGTTAATGTAATGTGTTGAGTTAATAAAGTGACAGTATGTGTTTCAGATACAGAGTTTGTGCTCATTATTGAAAGTGAGACATAGCATAGACAATGAACCTTTATTGAAGTTGAATACTCTCGGCATCGTCATATTTCCTGACATCAAGTAAAAAGCTGTCTTTTTCCATCTTACGGTCAGATTTGAACGAATGTGAGACGCAACAGTAAGACACTACGGCAATCTGAGAGTAAGGATTTCTCATTGTAGTGTGGTTCATCATTATATCATTAACTACAATGGATCAGTAATGATGAAACTATGTTCATCGAAATCATGGAAAATCCTTCTTTTTGGACCAAGAAAGATAATGCATAAAGTAATATTTCTCCAAAGTCAAAGAGAATTAGAGGAACCTGATTCAAAAATGTGTCCACATATGTGGACGAATGCGGGAAGAGGTTATTTAGTTAATGCGAGGATCTAGTGTAATCTCGATGTCCATCGGGCCAATTTATGAGCCCAACAATTCAATTGCAGGTCTCTCAAGGACATGTAGTGAATCATCCAGTTTATCCGCTTCCTGAAAATAAACGCTCATACGAAGGCGGAGTGCAGGTAGGAATATCAGTCGGCTTGGTTCGAATGAGAAATATTCACTCAAAGTTCTGCATCATAGATTTTTCCCTCATCTGGCAACTGAAATGAGACGATAGTAAGGAATATTTTTATAAAGCATTACTACTCTCTTACCCAGATCAATCACGTCGTTCAGCACGTGCCAATCCCGAGTCATGGATACCCAATTCTCAGTGGACATGAAACTTCTTCTGGCCAAACTCAGGTGATTTGCATCGCAACATCCAATTTATTCTTATCTTCGATACAGTCCTCAATACTTACCGAATCGTGCTATAATTTTCAATTTAGAGTGGAGTGGCAACGTCTAACTTACAAGGAATCCCCTATGGAGTTATTGAGTCTCATGGGAGCCATGGTAACTTTGCATCGAGTGAGCACCAAGTTTCGGCTGAAGGAAACAACCAGGTAAATACATACAATCATCAGAACTGCATACTAATCTCGTTCGTTTTGTTGACTATCAAATTCAACAACTTTACTTAGATTTTTTAAATGGTGTATCAGATGATTCACCACATGTATATCAAGAAAATGCTGAAACTCAGTGTCCGAAAACCTGCAGATCGTGTAACGAGATCTATGATCTCGAAAATCGAACGACTCCTCAGGCTTGTCATTGGAGAAGTTCTCTTTCAGCTTCACATCAATGAGAAAATGTCACCTATCGACTATATGGGAACTAGTTAGTGGAAAAATATCATGCAAACCTAGCACACGAATCGCTGTGGTATTCTAAAAAGTCGCAATACACTCAACTAGTCACGAGTAAAATTTCACGAAAATGGATGCATTCTAGACCCGTTATGAGCATACATCCGTTGATAACGTGACTTTTAGCCCACGTATAACAAGGGACGGGCGCGAACCTAGTAACCGCGGACAACAAGGGCCTCCTGTATGTGATCAATAGTATCCTCGGATACATTTTTGGAGCTGATTTTCCTTTTTGCTTTAATATGGGAAGTAAACAAATTCTATTAGAGAAAGACATGTCGATACTCTCTTTATACAAGCAATAATCGTCGAACCACAGTATATTGAATTTAATGACTCATTTATTTTCGTCGGTGAAGAGGTCGATTTTTATAAAATTTTCCTTGAAATCCTTCATAAAATCATTCGAATTGGTCACAAAATATTGTTCATAGAGATCAACCTCAGTGTATCGTTCTATTTGCTGATTATACGTAAGATCAATGATTTGGTTAATTTCGCCGTATGCATCTATCTATATGACCGGAAACAACGGATTGGGAAGTTTGTATTTGTTTATTCAAAACTGCAATTGAGGTCTGAGTGAGCCATTACATACATGATTTTTTTATTTCCAGGGAGGAATTTACAAGAAAAACGAAGTCAAAATAAATGGCCCGCTCATCAACTTCCAAAAAGAATTTTCCTCCTCCAAAGTACATCAGGTGAGTTGGGGTTACGTCACTTATAGGGAACAAGCCTGAGAATCAGAATGAAGAGGCAAAGCAAAATACTGAGTTGAATTATATTTCGAGAGGGGATTAGAACGCTGAGATAGATTTTAGCCGGACGAAGGAGACAATGTATTGCCAAATTTTAATCATTGGAGAATAAATAACAATCTTCCGTGGTTTTAGGCTGGAGGAAATCACAATGCGGGATTCGGTGTATCCACTGGCGTAAGCCACCAGGAAACTGTGGAACACACTAATCAAGCTGCCGCGGGAGTGATAATTGGAAGTGTCAAGGTATGAACAAATTGAAGCAACAATCGTCTAACGATCGTTCGTAAAGAAAGTCACTTCTGGTGGTATACTCTCTCATGAAAATTATCAACGGTTAAAATAAAGATGTTGGAAACAACTCGTTATTGATCGTGATAGGCTTCGATATGAGTGTAAAGAACTTGACACGCGATGTATTTGATAAATTTTCAAAGTTCTATTATTGGATGCTGTTGATCTCGGAAGAAAGAAGTGTAAAATAATATAGGGTGATGGAACTCCATCGTCAGAAATACATAAGACTAACTAAAACAGAGATGAACATGTTGACATTTGATGAAGTTATTGTACTGTATCGTATGGAATAGGCACTGAGGATGTAATACATGATGCACCGATGCGAAGTCTGATGGCCGTTTTGGGGCACGGAAATCAATTTTCCCCAAGGGTAACGAGGGGAAAAGATTACCAGTGTCCCAAAACGGCTCGACGAGCGAGGTACATATACTAAGATAAGGGTAACCCAACTTGCCCCGATTAAGCCATTTTTTTATAATTTTGGTCTACCTCAACAATTTTCAGCGCGTTTTAACTCATCCTGAAGCTTGTTTCAAGACCTTCCAAATAAATCAAAGTACGTTTTAATTCAATCAACTGGTGCCAAGCTGTCTTAATTTTTCCAAAAAGTGATTTTTTAGAGTTTACAAAATGGAGTACCCAACTTGCCCCCATTAAGCCATTTCCTCAACAACTCTGGTCTACTTCAATATTTTCCAACGTATTTAAGCTCATTTTGAAGCTTGTTTTAGGACCTTCGAAATGCACTAAGCTACGTCTAATTTTGATAAATTGGAGCCAGATTGTCTCAATTCTTCTAAAATAAATGATGGAAATCGGCGATAGAGCCGTGCACGCACGTTTGGAACTCTTCGTTGGTCCGAAACACTTTTTCTGACCTATTTTGACGCGATGAACACGTTCTGAGTGGAACAAAAAGTCGTACTATACACATTTTTGAGATAATCACATGGGAGCATGTTGGGTACATTTCGATGTCGGCCTTCTTGGTTCTCAAATCATCTCCGTGTTTTGTACATAAAATCGCTCAAAATCAAAGTTTTGCAACTCTGAAGAAAGATTCTGAAGGCATTGAGACGAGAAATTGAATGCGGAAAGGTTCGTCAAGATTGGTCAAATGAGAATGAATTTGCACCGGTTTTAGTGAACGCGATTTCCTCGATGATTTCTAAGCCGTGCGAACACGAAAAATGGAAAAATCGCTTTAAATTTTTTGGAGAACGCTGAAATGATTCGGGGTCGATGCAAACTACTTACTTTCTCATATTCTAACATAACAAACGTAAAAAAAAATTTGCCGGGAGATCAAGGAGTGCTCATCCCCGAGATCAGCATATGCGGGCAAGTTGAGTACACTTACCTCATTTTTTGATATCAGGGCGACTAAACACCAATTTTCTGATTCGAGCCGGGAGGAAAAAAGGCCGTTTAGTCGCACTACGACAGAAAGTATCTTTCAATATATACATCTACACCCAGCTGCATGAATATGAAAAAGGGGGCCACGTTTGAAAATCGATCTCATGAATGCATCAAAAAATTGAATTGGGATGATTGTTTGGAACTGTGAGCTATGGTCTAGATGACCGCATTTGAGAAGATTAATATGAACTTTTATCATTGTGAAGACTTGAATATGAATTTAATTTATCACAGGCACCATTTTCATCGAATACCGAAGGATTCTCCATAAATGTCAAAGAAGTGAAGTCACATGGCATTTCTTCTCAGGTTAGCATATAAAAATTATCTATCAATTTTAGGTGTAAGAAGACTCGAATCGCATAAGGCCCTTGTATTTGGATTGAGCGATCCAGTTGGCGTTTAAATAGGCATGTGCTGGATCACTAGTTCAAAAAAGTTTAATCAATGTTTGAAATTCATCAGGATTCTTGTAAATAGGATGAGTCTCTCGTGGAGGTCAAATTTTATCCACCGATTCATACACTGTAAAGAATTGGTTGAGTTTCCACCTAAGTGGTAACCACTTGACTGAAAACTCAACCACTAATCACCTACCGGATCCAACCACTGGTTGATTTTTTCCCATAGCAATAGATTGTGGTCCCCGGTCGATACTTTCGGGTCAGAAAAACAAGTATCTTCGTGTTTTTTTATGAGAAAATAGAAATGGATAACAGCAGCGGTGGCGCGAGCTTACTAAGTAAAAGAGCGAAAAAGCGCTCGAATTGGTTAACATGTAAAAACACGAATCAACCTCGCGTGTCCAAGAAGGAGATTGCTCAATTTCAATATTAATGGGATGTTGTTCCATGAGCAAAGTACTGAATCAGCATGGACTCGCTTTTACTCAACATTTTTGTTCAACCTATATGATTTCTCCACAAACACTGTACGCGTGGGACAATCGGGGAACAACAAAATTTGAATTATAAAACTCATATCAACAATACGCCTGTGTTTAGCATGGTTACAACTTTGAATGATAACCTGGAAAAGTTGATAACGTTCAAATTGATTTCTCAGCGGATTTCGTTTTCCTTCGTATAGTCCGCGTGTGCTCTCAAAACAAATTACACATTATATTACAGGAGAATCGGACAAATCGATCGAAATTTGAATCTTTGTACCGGACTCTATCACTCGTTTTAGCAAGATTGTAAATTCTACTGTATATAATACTGCAGCAAAAATTATTAGTATTGAATCCCGATTCAAATTTCAAGTGGGGCATTTTCTCCCAACGCCATGAGACTCATCGAACTTTAGTCGAAGAACTCTCTCACTCTCAAATCTTGCAATAGCTCGTCGATCACAAAACAAGTTGAGAATCACTCAAAAAATTGTCAAAATGGATATGGACAGATTGAAACGGAGGTCGGTTAATTTTATAATATTCTTCTGGAGACAAAATGAGCAAAAGTCAGCGAGAGAAGATATCGACTTGATGTTGAATGTTCACCGTTTCAATTCTTAATTAAAGATCATCATCAACAAGGTTTCTGAAGATAAGATGGGAATGCCTTTCACATAACACATGCAATAGAATGTACATTTGATAGCGAATCAATCATAATGCAATCAACTCTACCACCACCATAAGCGAAGACTGTGATGAATCTGGGGTTTAGGCATTCACTTTGAAGTAAAACTGCCATATAACATGACTTCGGCCCCAAATCAAAGTATTTCATGCGTTTACTCGTACCTTCTCCAAATAATCTCAACCCAACCAAGGTCTTGGGGGTGTAGCGCTCGAGTTGGATTGAAACATTTCACTCATGAGTATAGATATATGAAATCAAGTTTGACATATTCATCTTTGCAGGCACCATCCTTCATTTCTGTTAACGTATATAGCTGGACTTTGAACCTAAGATTCAAATGCTATCGTATAAAGACTAATAATTATGTCGATCTTTTTCCATTTTAGCAAAGTCATCTCACTCTTGGATCTACTTTGCCAGTCGGTTAATCGAATCTGCAGACTACGTAAGTTGATAGTTTGATATGAACTTTCATAAGAATTCAGTCATTGTACAAATCCAATATCAGAACTAAGAATCACTGTTTCTCAACACTCCTGGATTATTTTATATCACGAATGATGCCTTGTTTTTCGCGATGTTTTTCAAATTTTGTTCACGTGCAATTTGTATATGGGCCATTTCGGAGCATTTCGACAAATGCCTGCACAAGGAAATTTGGAAAAAATCCATAAAAAATTTTTTTCCGTTAGTACTATATTAGTATAGTACAAAAAAATTTTTTTTGGATTTTTTTCTAAGGCCCCCGTGGGCCCGGAGGCCTATGAAAGGTCTTTTTTAGGCTCTTTTTTAGCCTATTTCTGAAAAATCATAGCTCCGGCTAGAATCAACACTTTTGGACGTACCTAAACGCATTTTCTTCCTTAAGACTAGTACTTTTGAGAAAAAATTGTCCGTGGTCGATACTTGAGCCTAGCAACTTCTAGGAGCTATTTGCTGAGAGCACATTTTAGCGATTTTTGGGCTTGCTTCAAAATGATGTAGCTCCCACTAGACATGAGATGATCGACTTTTACAAGTGGTCATTTTGAAGGTCTTGAGAAAACCTATAATTTGACCACTGGTAGAAGTCGATTACTGTACTTTCTTTACGAGTTACAGTCATTACAAGCTGAGCAAATTCGTAAAAATGCCAAACTTTGAGCTCAATTTCAAAAAATCGTTTTTTTCCTTCGACTCCAAACCTGTGCGACTATGTTCTTCGATACAAATACTACTAATTAGAACAATCTTCTGGGTGGGATATTGAATTGCCGAGTTTATTCAGCCAATTTAAAACACCCTTTATCGACTTTTTGCTCAAAATAACCTCAAAGGTATGGCTCGCATACGCTTCTATCTGAACTAATGTGCACCAATCTGTGTGGAAATACTCCCCAATGTACCCCTAAAAGTGTAAAAACTTTCGGAGGTGAGCCTCGAGCTAGAAGCGAGTAGGCGGTTCTGTTTCGCGAGTTGAAAATGGGCATTATTTCGTCTATTTGGACGCAGGCGAGTGCGAGTGGGATTTCACTCATTCCAGCTCACAAATGAATAAGCGGCTGAAATAGGAATACGAACATGGTTTTCTGACTTAAACTAATCATCTAAACACGATTTTGGGGTGAGTTTGGCTCCAAAATATTGATAATTGCTCTCAGACTACACTGAGAAAAAAAATTATTGAAATTCAATAAATATATTTATTCATAGATGATTTAACTGATTCGAAAACTAATTTTTCAGGAATAAATGAGGTTTCATACTTTCAAATAATCATCTATTCATATTTACAATAGAAATGTACTCAATCATCAAAATACCGGAATCAGAAAAAGGAAACACTTTAGTTACATGTTTTTCGATGGAGTGGCTTCAGACGTTGAATAAAAGCCAAATCGACCATGAGAACGTGTTTAGATCATCATTATGAGTCAGAAAATCATGTTCGTACCCCTATTTTAGCCGCTTATCCCATTTGTGAGCTGGAATGAGTGAAATCCCACTCGCACTCGCCTGCGTCCAAATAGACGAAATAATGCCCATTTTCAACTCGCGAAACAGAACCGCCTACTCGCATCTAGCTCGAGGCTCACCTCCGGAAGTTTTCACACATATTTGGGGGTACATTGGAGAGTAATCCCACACAGATTGGTGCACATGACTTCAGATAGAAGCATATGCGAGCGATACCTTTGAGGTCATTTTGTGCAAAAAGTAAAAAAAGGGTGTTTTAAATTGGCTGAATAAAATCGTCAATTCAATATCCCACCCAGATGATTGTTCTAATTAGTAGTATTTGTATCGAAAAATATCGTCGCACAGGTTTGGGGTCGAAGGAAAGAAAATGATTTTCTTAAATTGAGCTCAAAGTTTGGCATTTTTACGAATTTGCTCAGCTTGTAATGACTGTAACTCCTAAAGAAAGTACAGTAATCGACTTTTACTAGTAGTCAAATTATAGGTTTTCTCAAGACCTTCAAAATGACTACTTGTAGAAGTCAATTATCTCATGTCGAGTGGGAGCCACAACAATTTAAAGCAAGCCCAAAAATCGCTGAAATGTGCTCTCAGCAAATAGCTCCTAGCACTTGCTAGGCTCAAGTATCGACCATGGACAATTTTTTACTCAAAAATACTAGTCTTAAGGAAGAAAATGCGCCTAAGTACGTCCAAAAAAATTGATTCTAGTCGGATTTATGATTTTCCAGAAATAGGCTAAAAGGGGGCCTAAAAAGGACCTTTCATAGGCCCCAGGGCCCACGGGGGCCTTAGAAAAAATCCAAAAAAATTTTTTTGTACTATAATAATATAGTTCTAACCGAAAAAATTTTATGGATTTTTTCCAGATCCCCCTGGTGCAGGCATTCGTCAAAATGCTCCGAAATGGCCGATCAACTTATCAGTTGGAAACTTTTTTCCATTAGAACTTATCTACGATCGTTTATCATAATGGCCCTTATCATTACCTGATCACAATTTCTAAATATCAAATTATGCTCTCCTTAGCTCGCTCAGTCTTCTACGGACGTGGGAGTATTTTTATCAGATAGCTCAAGTGATTTCGCCGTATTAACCTTGTACTGAAGTCAATTTGATCAGCAAGTTAGAAATATATCAGCTATACACATTTAATCCAGATGCTATAAGTGTCGGAGATAAGCTGTATAATCCTCTATGATCTATTTTATTCATTTCCCCGGTCGTACCGCATCGTATCGATTCCGGCAAATAGTAGACTCGAGGTTGATTCAACGGAAAACATCCTATCCATCGAGATAAAGGATTTGAAACAATTAAAGATCGCGAGTGTCAAGGAAAATTCATCAGGAATGTTTGCATTATGTGCCTACGCATAAACAGAGTAATCTAAAACATGGTCTTAATAGTCACATTGTCCTAAATTTTACATGAAACCGAAGACGGAAATAATAACTCATATCGAACATTGATTTCCATCAAAATATGTCAGCTCTCGAATCGAAGCCTCCACTTCGTCAAATTTTTTGGACAGTATTAGAATTGTATAGTTCTTTCTTGGGAACACTGGGAATGGCAATGGAAAAATATATCCGCACCTCGCTTGCAAGCCCATTTTGGGCACTGGAGGACATGTCAAAGTGTCCTAGTGCCCAAAATGGGCTACCGCGCTCAGTACGGGAATATACTATTGTGATTCATCAAAAGTTAATCATTGCCATGTAACCCAGTTGTAGTTGATCAGCGTCTCAAATTATTTACAACTTTCCAGAACTGCCAGATTGATGAGGATCTGCGCTTCGGCTACCCTCACCAATCATTGAGGATTCGTCGATAACGGATGCTGGACTATTTTGGACTTTCAAATGAGGATTTAGAAAAAATACTCATTCATTCAAAAATTGTGTGCAATTTATCATGAATAATAAAAACTGTTCAAGAACATTCAAACGACTGTTGTTTAATTGTAACGACTCTGTATTTGATTGAAGTTTATGTGTGTACATCTATGTAAATAATTTGAACTTTTATGCTATTGGTTTATTCTATGCGACATTCTACATGCGAGCATGAAATCAATGGAAAAATAATTTCCCGATTAGAAATGAACTTCAAGTCTTGATCAAGTTTCGATCAAAGGCTTGATCAATTTGATCAAGCTTGATCAAGAAAAAAACTCCTATACATACTTGATCAAACTTGACGTTCTTACTTGAAGTTTCTAGGGAGTTATAGGGTCATTATGCCTTGACAAGTTCAACTTAACCTCAAATTCAATATTATCAGAAAACAAGAATGGCTAAAGATACTGCCTGCAAACATGGGCCTATGTAGCGTATTACAGCAAAAGCTCCATTTCTTTCATTTCGAACTCGAGAATGAGCGGTAATTTACTCTTCTGCGGAATGCTTGGTGATATTTGAATATCTAGAATATTCATTCCGGAATGATTACTCTAGCAATGTATCATAATCGCAGTTGGGATTTTGTTGCTCCAGTATTCATCTCAAAAACACGAAGCTCACGTGATAGAGGATTACATACATTTTTTACGAAGATTATTTGTGAATATCAACGACCACTCAATCTATCAGTAAGAGAGGCATAAGTGGTCTTTGCGGTGAGCCGACCTATCCAGGCATGGATATCCTGGAGCCACCTAACCCCCAAAACTGCTGAAATCCCTACTAATATTAAGAGTATTATAAAAGTAATAACAGTATCACGCGCGTTTCTTATGAGTCTGCGAAGAGCTGTAGATGATTATAATTCCACTGAGGTCACGGAACTATAACAACAGTACAGGGCACAAACCGCATTTTGCTTCATGTTGTCATGGCACGGGGTAAACAAACGACCGAACATCAAGTAAACATCAAGAAAAAAGAGTCAAGTTTGATCAATTAGGAGTTTTTTTCTCGATCAAGTCTTGATAAAAAGCTTGATCAAGATTTGATAAAATCTTCAACCCGCTTGAACCGACAGAGCCAAGCTTTGACCTGGATGGTGGCCCGAGAAGTTGAAAGAGAATATTTAGTATGAAAATTTTGCGAAATTTTGAAAAATTTTGTTTCTCCACTCTAGAATAAACAACTTTCCTGTGGGCTGAAATTCGGTGGAGGTTTGTATCCAATACTATAAATGTGTATTTCAATATGCATTCATGGCTACCACCCATCCAGGAAAGATATTTAATTTGTAAAATTATTACGGAGGGAAGGGAAGAAAATTTTCGGTTCGAGAAAAAAAGAATTACGTGGCAAACATAGTCGTATATTGAAAATAACGAAGTGAAAAATGGTCGAATCGATTCTAAACACAACCCTCAACACTAGAGTATGTACACTGGCAAAGGAATATAATATAGATAGATAAAAATTAGGCTCTGGATGAGATTTGATCTGCATGAATGATACACTGGAGTCAGGCTACCCAGCCAAAATCACGTCTGACGAACACGAGACAGACTAAAGGCGTAGTGGACGTTGCAAATGCATCATGATTACACACTCAAACTGGTGATGACCAGCACGTGGCAGTCGAATCAGGGCAGGGGAAAATTGGCGTCAAACTAGATTTTACGTAAAGGAATGACACACCGGGGTCGGACTGACCCCAGCCAAAATCACGTCTAATTTGAGTGGCTCCGCGGGCGCAAGTATAGCGGTGTGGTAACGGTTGCACCTATACCCGAGCCTGTACCAATCAATTTCTCATCACTCTAACCTAAAAAATGCCGCGTTTAAATAGGATTTTAGTGTTCTCGTAATGAAAAAATATATGCGTAATCCGCTTGCAAGCCAATTAGGTTGTAATGGTCCGAAGCTCTAGTGCGGTGGCGCCACGGTCTGTAACGTGAGTTTACGCACACACTCTCTCGTCCGTGAGCTCACCGATGACTTTGGGGCACGACCATGTGTGAGTGAGACTCGCGCATGTTTGCGTCTGTTTGGCGTCCGTGAGCTCATAGACGAGAGAGTGTATGCGTAAACTCACGTTACAGACCGTGGCGCCACCACACTAGAGCTTCAGACCATTACAACCTAATTCTAGGCACTGCAGGACATGTCTGTCTCGCGGTACGAAAATATACTATTTGGTGACTCAAACTGAAGGCGGATGGAACGTGGTAGTCGAAGTTCGTGGATTTTGACATCGAAAAAAATGTCTGGAAATCGCCTAATCCAATGAACGTATGTAGATTTTAACGTTTCTCGAAAATTACAAAGTGCTCTAAGCAGCGAGGGTGACAACGGGGTAAGGGCCAATCCACCTTTGGCACTGCTTTCATTCTTATTCTACGAAGTAATTTTCAATATAAGCTCTTCAGAAGTTAGGTCTCAAACTAAGGATGAAGTGAAATTTGAAATTTTATCATGAAATAACTCTCATGTTTTCACGGCTGAAGATATAAATGTGCTAATCATTTGTCCAAAACCCGTTAAGAAGTCAAAGGCAATGTGTGTTTACACAGCAGATCGGTGTGGAAAACAAAGTTCCATCTCTGAACATCGAAGGCCAAAAGAATTGAGCTTACTCTGATGGAGACAATAGAGGGGGTGGGTAGAACAAGGGCCTGAGTACACTTAGGCCCTTCTTTCGGCCTATCGCTTTTTTGAACCCTTGAACCATGATCTATCACCCCACGAAAATTGTTTTCCCATAAACTTCGAAAACCCCCTTGGATCGAAAAAAGGGCCTAAGTGCACTTAGGTCCTTCTATGTATTCGATAAAATGACCTAAGTGCACTTAGGCCCTTTTTTGATTATATGATGGGAGCTAGGCCCCTTTATCGATTGTATGATGAGAGTTAAGTCCTTTGTCTATTATCTGAGGGATCTATCCCTAGACATCTAGTTGTAAAGTTCAGACGGGTAAGAATGAATCGTCTACGATACGCACTTTTGGACACGAATGGTTCGGAAATCATTTTGGAGCGAAAAACATGACCTCACTATTTTATTATGTTTGAGTAGGGAAAGAGCTTTCCAAGTACCCGAGGTCCCGAGGTCACCTCTGTGTCGTACGGCATTCTAAGGAATCGTCCAAAAAGGCTGAAAATCGGCGTTCGATTGATAAAATCGCGTTCTGATGGATTTTGATGAATCAAAGTTAGTTTTTTTACATATCCTCGAAACTTCGACAAATAGATGAAAAGAACTCTCATATCGACACCCTGTGATTGAGGCCTCTAAAAAAATTCATAAGATACAAATCGATTTTTAGTTAACCACTTCACCGTGTTTGCCGAGTCATTCCACGGCGAAAACCATTCCAAAAACTACCAGTGTTCGTGGTGGAAAGTGGTCAAAGTTCAAGATCTGTCACCTCACCTGCACTTGTGGGATAACCCATTGTGTGCGAGCGAGACGGAAGATGTCGAATGACCGCTGACCGTCATCCCATTACAGTTCACCTTATTCGCGAGTGTACATCACTAGAACTTCCAAAATGAACAAAACAGTCTCGAGCATACCATAAGAGATACTTCCAACATCGATTAAAAGATTATAACAATGAAAATCTGGAAGGGAGCTTCGTTAAGAGTCGAATCTCAGCACGAATGTGACTACGTAAGAGGATCTTATCACTGCAGAGAGAGGTACACATAAAGTCACCAAGACGGCCAAGGACTCCGTGATTTTTTGAAAAAAAACCCAAGCCACAGAAGAATTTTAGTCGAAAAAAGGACCTGAGTGCGAAAGTATTGATAAAAAGAGCATAAATGCAGAAGTATTGGTGGAAAGGGCCTCAGTGCAGAAGTATTGGTAAAAAGCGCCTAAGTGCAACAGTATTGGTGGAAAGGGCCTAAGTCACCAGAAAAACTCGTTCAAAAGGGCCCAACTCCACTACCGATATCGGGAAAAAGGGCCTAAGTGGTGGGGTATTGGTAAAAAGGGCCTAATTTTTTACGAAAAAATTTTTAGAAAATGCTCATGACCTCCTTATCTCTAATCTACCGATCCTGGCTATCAAATCATGTTCTTCAGCCTTCAAAAAATGTACTTTCATGCTTGCTAGGTGAATATTGAACGACCTCAGTCCCACACACTCATTGGAACCATCTTTCACGTGCAGTATCGATGAAAATGCATTGAGACATTGAATCGCAATCGGATATCTTGTGTGACATACCCATAGATATGCTGATGAAATTTGGAGGTCAGTGAACTTGATTCCGCATCGGTGTTCAACTTTTAGTGGACCAACTATCCCAAAATTTGACTCAGTATTGGGAAAAAGGGCCTAATTACATATTTTCAAATGGATGTATACCTCTCAAAATCGACAGCTACCTTCCAAATCCTGTGCGGTTGTTTTGGGGATGCCAAAATCTTTGAAATAAGCCAGGTATGCGCATCGAATTATGCCACGAGTAAGATACAATTAGTTTTTATCGTTTTCATCGAAATGGACATCTTGTAATTAGGCCCTTGGTCCACCCACCCTTTCGATTATTCAGGATTTGCTTATTTGAGTCGACCCCACAGTCCTCGCGGAGTTGAATTACGCTTCCAACCAAGGAACCCACGAAAAAATGTTAGACGTTCGACTCAAATGGTTAAAAATGGTAACCTGATCGAAACTTTGCCTGTTCAGATGATATAAATACTTCGTAAATTTTGAGACCGTCAGAATATAACAACAATTTTGGGATTGGCTCTATCGGTGATCATCTTGTGGATTTGAGTTCCCAGGGGAATAGCTGAATAATGCCGTAAGAATTTTCAAAAAGTATTATCAAAAAGGGAAATAACCTCAAACATAACCTCCAATCCATAACTCCCGGAGGACACAACTTCTTGAGTATCCATGCTCTCCGAGACAAGACTCCGCTGTCATTCTTTTCCCTGGACAAAACTACACGATTATATTTCAAACTACCGGAACATAATACTGTAAACCTTTCTGAATACGCATCAAACTAAAATTTTTTGCCACGATCAACAAACATCAACTCTATGTTGCCACGTCCAGCCTCAGCCGCCACTCAGAAGGAGAGATCATGGACTGCGGGCCATGGATTCGGCAGAAACTTCGGGAACAATCATCTTCTGGTACCGAAGGATAACTTATTTCTCCACTATGAACTCTTATGGACAATACTCGTATGACAGTAGCTCGGAACCGCTTAAGGGCATGCAGTAGCCGTGCAGCACGGCCGTAAAGTTCGATTCACTAATTATGTGAAAATTTTAATGGTACAAAGTTTGAGATGAGTTGTCTAGTTATTGTTATTGTCCAATTTATTCTTGGCAACTCAATGTTCAGCCCAAATCATTAGATTATTGCAGAAAAGTGGAAACCACTGGGCGCCCGGGACATCCTAACCTATAATATACGCATATTTTTGTTCCCAGAATACTCAAATTCTTTTGCGATTTGGGCTAAACGACGAGTTGAGCCATTTAAGTTGGATGATAACAAGTGTGGCACTGGCAATTTGGGCTAAACTCGTCGTTTAGCCCAAATTGCAAAAGAATTTGAGTATTCTGGTAACAAAATTTAGCTTGCACGGCTACCGCATGGCCTTAAGGAGGCTCTGTCGTTGGGTAACGCATCACGAGCATTCGGGGCCCCGCGCCTACTAACACAAGCGTCAGGCTACGAGACGCGCTCGTTTACCGACACACGTACACAACCCAAGCTCGCGCTCATGCAAGCGTGCAGTAGTTAAGGAGGTTCGAGCGCGTAGGAGCGTACCAAGCACGGGGCCCCAGACGCCTCTTCCCCTTCCATCGCGTCATTGGCGCTATACTTAGGTATACTCACAATGCAAGCGCTGTCTGCAACGGTAACTTTTTTACTTTCACTCTAATTTTCTCGAAATTTTGATGGTTGACCCATAGTTTTCCTGGTATCAATTTATAGGGAATAGATAAAAGAACCGCTTCTTTTGGTCAGAACAGATATCATATGAATAGTTAGCCCGCAATCTCATCTTAACGCGTCTGGCCCATAAGGTTACGTGTAGTCAGAAAAAATTTTCGAAGTCAATTCGCTCACGATTTTGGTGGTTGACCCCATATTTTTTCAACGGTTTTACATTTCTGGTAGTTTTAGCTATAGTTTGAGCCCACTTGCGCCGAAAACAAATGTTTTATTACAAAGTGCTCGAGCCTCCTTAAGGTAGTACTGTCGTGAAACGGCTTCCTGTGTATTGGCTCCAATTTCTTTTTACATGTAGAGGGAGGTACTTGCCTTCTGCAATCAAAATTTCAGCAACTTCTATCGTCTCAAAACTGAAAAAAAAATTTCCACAAATGCTATCATTTGCACAGCGCTTATGGAAATCGCAACGCAAGAGTAGCAACTAACTCGATCCAAATCTTCTCTCTCGAAAAGTTTTCTGTTCATCATCTTAAAAAGATTCCGTTGCAAACTGTCGTAGCGGTAAGACGTGCCGACGAGCGAGTGCTCCGTGAACTTCGAATGTTTACCTTGTAACGCGTGTTGTGATTTAAGTGAGACTCGCCATAAATTATACGAGTGGATTTTGAGAATTCCATGACGGGCAAACAGCAGCTGACGTCGCGAGAGGAAGTGCTCTCGCGGTCACCATTCTCAAAATCAAAAAGAGCAAATGTCATCGGTCACAAAGACAACTGCAAACACCAATCCACAGGAACTGAACCCACTGCAAACGTCACTGGTCACGGAGACAATTGCGAATGCCAGTGCACAGAAAATGAATTCGATGCAAAAAAAGTCTTATGCCGTCATGGCAGAACAGATGGAGTGCCCCACGAACGACCAAGCTATTATACTAGATTCAATCGAAGGACTAACAATTGAGGACTATGCTGTTGCAATTGCCACAGTAGTTCCAGCGAAAGATATTATGCATATTTCTCGTATCTCTCATGGACAAGTATGCATATACTTGAGTAAGAAAGAATTGGTTAATAAAATTACCGAGGCTGAGACCAAAGTCGACATCAAGGGACAATCTTTGGCGATCCGCCCACTAGTTGTGAAGGCCCAACGTATCATTTTGTCAAATGTGCGCCCTATAATACCTTCGAGTATGATAGTTGAAGAACTGGCTAAGTGCAACATCATGCCAGGTTCTCACACTATAAAACTCAAAGCTGCATTCAGTGTTCCAGGTTTCTGTCACGTTCAAAGTTTCAGGAGGCAAATGTTCATCCGCCCCGAGGATGAGGAGGAACTGCCACAAATGCTCAAACTCAGTCTAGAAGAGACCGATTACTTCATCTATCTTTCAACAGGAAAAGCGAAATGCTTCCTGTGCAGACAAGTCGGACATCCCGCAAAGTTTGTGGAGATCCAGACTCTTCGAAAGCACTTCCACCGCAAGCCAGCGACACTCATGAAAAAGAAGAAGCCTCGAACCAAGAGCTCGGAAATATTGATCCTAAAGGCGCTGCGGCGTTACCTGGTGCATCCAAAAGACCATTAGCTACTGAGTCATCGGCTAGTGAGAGGAACAGCCAACCAGAAATGCAAGAGCCGGAACCGAAGACGAAAACGGTAAAAAAAATCTGACAATCAGCCTATGGAACTCTCGTCGGTGGTAGAAAAATTAGAGCCAGCAAAGCAATTCATTGAAAAGGATCGAGAAAAATATCCGCTCGATTATGACCAGCTCTCTACATTTATGAGCGAGGCCTTTGTGAAATCCGATGTTGTTGCATCGGCTCTCACTTTTACTGACGATACTGATAGCCTCATGGACATGCTGACAGATATCTATGATAAAATCAGTGACAAGGTCATGAAGACCCGAGTCACTAAACTGCGCAATCAACTCAAAAATCCGGGGGCCGCCTCCACCACGGAAGACGAGTGCGGCGCATCTGAGTCAGAGTCACAACCTTCAACACGAAGCTGAAATGGCGTGCGTGTGCGTGGAAACATGGCTCAAAGTGAATGATGATTTTGATGATATTCCTGGTTTTTGACGTATAGAAAAGATAGGGTAAGTGGTAGAGGAGGAGGTATTGCCATTTTTATTTGTAGAAATTGAGCTTTCGTAAAGTTGGACAACATTCGCTCTCCTCATCAGTTCGTCGAAATATGTGGCATTAGGATCACAAATATCCATCTTGGTCTTGATTTGCTCACGTGCTATAGAGTCCCTAATCATACGTTGTCGATACATGAATGGTCTCAAGCGATCGCAAATGTCAACAATAACAATCATTGTATTTTTCTGGGAGACTTTAACTCTCATAATATCAGATGGAACTGTGGTACGACCGATGTAAACGGAACCAGACTTGAACAATCAACGGTTGACAAAAGCATCTTCTGACACAACCAGGGTACCAAAACTCGCATAGATCAGCACACCAAAAAGGAATCTAATCTTGATCTCGTTTTTTTAACTATGAATTCAGCTGATAAAATCAGCGTCAACGTCTTTGAGGAAACTTTCGGATCTGATCATTATCCCGTTGATATTGAATTGAAAATTCAACGTAATTATTACACAAAAAAAAACTTCAAAATAAGGTCCTTAAAGACCGACTGGAACAAATTCGATAACCATTCAGAGGAAAATATTACAGAACTTTACTCTAACAATTATGACGAATTAACACCCAAAGAGCAATACCAGTTCTTTATCAGCATATTGTTCAAGCAATAGAAAACAGTACTCCTTCTAAAATATTCCGATATAGGGAAAAGAAAGATAATCCTGCCCCTTGGTGGGACGAGGAATGCAATGATGCTGAGTAGAAACGCAAAGATTCTTTCAAAGTTTGGAAAGCTAATCAAATTTTGGATGACTGGATTACTTATAGAAAATATTGTGCTATTGCGAAGAAGTTATTCGAGAGGAAAGAGAGAGAAAAGTTTAGAAACTTGCTAAGACTATTGACCACCGCGCTGATGCAAAATATGTTTGGACTAGATGTAAGATCTTCAAAAACAAGAGGGTCAACGTTAAAACAACTCGAGTCGCGGAAAATTTACAGCTTTATAATAAAACAGCACTGAGCAAAATTTACCCTGGCTGGGTACCAGCTGACCCAGACTGGCTTCCAAAATCACAGAATAATGGATTTTTTGATCAACCTTTCAATTTTACCGAATTCAACATAGCTCTTGAGTCAGCAAAAACTAAGTCCTCGCCGGGTATGGATGGCATTGATTACATGATTTTACAAAAACTCCCTTTGAAATACAAACTTCTTCTGCTAGATATATACAATGATATGTTCAAGAATAGTAATTACCCAGAAAGCTGGAAACAATCGTTTGTTCATTTCATTGACAAGCCAGATAGCAAAAACGTCAGACCAATAGCCCTTACGTCTTGCCTCTGTAAACTTTTTGAATCGATGGTGAAAGCCAAGCTGAATTGGTGGTTGGAATTCAATAATCTCTTACCTCAAGATCAAAGTGGCTTCAGAAAAGGAAAGTCGTGCCTTGATAACCTAATTAATCTAGCTCTAGAAGTAGAAAAAGCTTTCCTGGATCAAAGTGATGTTCTCGCGGTTTTTCTTGACGTAATTTGATGATGTAATTATTGATATTCTCTTAGCCAAACTCGCAGAAATTGGGTGTTCAGACCAATTGATAAAGTTTGTGAAGTTCATCACCTATCAGGGACAAGTATTTACCGATATTTTGGCGACGAATATAGAATATCCTACAAAGGCGTTGCACAAGGTGGAGTGCTGAGCCCGATTTTGTATATCATTTATGTAGCTAAAGTAATGTGTGGCAATCCAAGCTCCATAAAAAAATCTCAGTTTGCGGACGACGCGGCTATCTTTTGCAAGACACTGTCACCAGTCACCACAGAGAGGCCCCCCCCCCCCCCGTTTATTAATCCACATCTGCGATAAGTGTTCACATGTATCGAATCGTTCTTTTCAGATCGAAAATCGAATCGATTCTGTGGATCGATCTGTTCGTGGAGGCCGCCATGTTGGCTCTTTGAACGTCGGTATGAAAAAATGCGTCGGTATGGAAGATTTCTATCGATATATCGGTTATCTCACTATTGAAGTCGTTATAGAAGATTCCTATTTATTCACTTATTCAGATTGAGGGGTTCAGATTGAAGTCGGGAAATTTTTTGGTATCTATTTCAAAACATCCTTCTTAACACATCGCGCGCGCGACGCGCGCAATTTTAGTCTAGTATACAATTAATTGAGAAATCTATCTGCACCATAAATAAGAACTTGCGAGAATTAGGTTTGGACTTATCAGAACCAAAAATAGTACTCATTCACTTTAATAATGGGAACGTGAGACCAGAGAATATTGGAATTAAGCTGAATGATTGCGTGATAAAATCAAAAGAACAAACTCGGTTTCTCGGTATCATCTTTGACTACAAACTTTCTTTTGCGTCGCAAACAACAGCAACTATACAGAAATGTAACAAGGCTCTGAACATACTAAGATTTTCATGTGGAACTTGGTGGGGCTCTGATCCAGAGACTCTCATGATCCTGTACAAACGTTATGATCGATCGATCATTGATTACGGAAATTTTCTGTACCTTTCAAGTAGAAAGACAAATATTGATAAAATAGAAAAGCTGCAATATGCAGCAATTCGAACCATCCTCGGTTTCTGACGGAGTACATCATCTTAAAAATTTAGTATGTTATAGTTTACAATTTCATCGACGTCCATGCATAATTTGGTTGAAATCTATCGTCTGGTTGTCAACTTATCCCAGCAAACAAAAAATAAGAATTGGAAAAATGAGAGCTCCGCGCGCATGCTAGACGAGCCGAATGAAAGCAGGAAGAGAGAGAGGAAGATATGCCGAGAACAGTTGGGCGCAGCGACAGGGATAATCTATACCCCGCTTCTCGAGAGTTGCAGACTAATCTATTGACGGCTGCCGTGACTCACTGTTTGGAGAGACGCTGGTTCAGTTTTACCTTAAGTTCCGGAAGGGACGAAGCACTGTGCACGCGATCGAGGAGGTCCAAGAACGTGTTCAAGCGTCGGTAGGGAACCCATACCAAGGGAACGGAGGATTCTGTGCCATGATTGCGTTGGACATAAAGAACGCGTTCAACTGCGCGAGCTGGGAGCAAGTCTATCAATCCCAAGCAGGTAAAGTGCCGCCCTATCTACTAGCCATCACGAGTGACTATCTGCCGAACAGGACACTCGTGTACGACACCGACGAGGGACAAGAGGACCGGAAACTGTCCGCCGGAATTGGACAGGGATCGGTTTCCGGGCCGTTCAACTGGAACACCCAGTACGACAGTCTACTGTCTATTGAACTGCCCGATGGAGTGATAATAGTGGCTTTCGCGGACGACGCGAGACTCATAGTCTGGGCCGACAACGAGGAACTCCTGGGTAGACGCGCAAACGAGGCGCTGGCCCGAGTCTACGAGTGGATGATCAGCAGGCTTCTAGGGCTTGCTGTCAAGGAATGCGAGGCAATCGTGGTCACAAGACGCAGGAAGTTTGACTTGCCCCACTTTTACATCAACGGGCAAGAGATCCCACGCAAGACAGAGCTGAAATGCCTCGGCGTATGGCTTGACGACAAGTGGTCGTTCAAGAAGCACATCCAGGAGGCCGCTCAGAAAGCGAGCAGGGTTGGTGCGGCGCTTCAGCGGCTGATGCCGAATATCGGGGGAACCAAGGAAAAGAGGCGCGCGCTTCTCAACACCGTCAGCACCTCTATCATGCTCTACGGTGCACCCGTGTGGGGAAAGAGAGTAGAGAAGACCATCATCGAGAAGAGAATGGGGCCTGTCCACCGGAGAGCGGCCCTGAGAAGTATCCGTGCCTACCGCACCGTGTCAGGAGATGCCGCTTACGTATTGGCGAGTACACCGCCCATCCACTTGCTCGTCGCGGAGCGAGTGAGGATCTGGGACCGCCAGAAAGTGATTGGAGCCGAACGAGTACTCACTCCAACGATGAAGGAGATGATCCGCGACAACGAGAAGGAAACCACCCTTGAGCATTGGCAAACTGAGTGGGATTCGCCATTTGCAAATGGCAGATGGACGCACCGGCTGATCCGTGACGTAGCCAAATGGACGGAACGCACCCACGGAGAGATAGATTACTGGACGACGCAAGCACTGAGTGACCACGGTTGTTTCGGTGCCCATCTGACCCGGTTCAAGAAGAGGACATCCCCAGCATGTCAGTCATGCGGGGACAACTGGGATGACGCTGAACACGCCCTGTTCACGTGCAACGACACACAAAGAGAGCGCGCCGAGTTGGATGGATGGCTGGGTGCTCAACTGACACCTGAGAACCTCGTCCCGTACTTACTTCGCAACCAGGAGACATGGGATAGAGTCACCGGATACATCAAGCTGGTGATGACCCTTAAGGAGGAGAAAGAGAGGGAGGTGAGGCGCCTCGATGCCGGCGAATTACAGTAAACCTGCCGATTCAAACAGAAGAGGTCCAAATGGTTCAGGAGGAATATGATGCACTGAAGAGGGAAGAAAGAAGAGAGAAGAAAGAGAGGGAACAATGAAGAATGAATATGGGTCATTCTGGACCAAGGTGAACATTTTGAGAATCAACGAAATTTAAAAATGCCCCAAACATTTTTTTCCCGTTAGTACTACTAGAATATAGTTGAAAAAAAATTTTTTCAGATTTTTTTGGGTCCCATGGCGGGCCCTACGAATTCCCCAAGTCCCATTTTTGAGCAGTTTTTCGCCTATTTTTCGCTATCTTGGAAAATTCGTAGCTCGGACCCAAATGCATCTTTTTCATCCTAGCTGGGCGCATTTTTTTCGGTATGACGTACATTTTCAAGAAAAAAATTCACCAGTCCCAAAAATTGATATCTGGTGGGTCCCACGGTTGCATCAAAAAAGGCCCAAAAATATGATTTTGCACCACCTTTGGAGGCGTATAGGTCAAAATGGAAGCCTCGTAGCAAAATTTTGCAGGAAAAAAAACTTGTAGGCCTTGAAAAAACCTTCAATTTCCTTCTCAGAACGTGTCATTATCTTATCTCACGTACGATCTACAGCCGATTCAAGTTGGGCAGTTTTGTGAAAACGTGAAACTTCAAGGCCAATTTAAAAAAATCGTTTATTTTTTATCGGCCCCAAACCTATGAGAAAATGTTCTTTCAGGTATCTATTTGAAGGCCTAACAATAATTTGGTTGTTCCTTCAAAATCCCGATTTTATACGAGCTGTTAAAAACAGTCGTAAATACCGAAAATCGTGTCGAATTCGGGCCTCATCATGAAGCTTCGTGGACTGGGTCTTCCCTTGCTCTCGATTCGTGAACTCTAATTATACAGCACTTGGCATAAGATATTGTGAAAGATGAGACCTAGAGCTGAAGAATGGCCTCTCGTGCGATGTTTTACGATGGAACCGTCCAAAACTAGAGTAAATTGACTAAAAACTATATAAATAAATCGAGGAAATCGATTGTGATGCATCTCTCACTTAACTAGCCCGCGCTCACTAGACCAACCGGGCGCTTTAGCACTCCACGTATGCTCCGCACTGCATGCCATCCTCCGTTTATGCGGAAGTGATGAGTGATATTAACAGCTGATGCAGTATTGTCAGGTATTATCCAGTAGAGATAGAGATAAGAAGGTTCTCTAATCTCCGTTATAGACTGTAGACTGTACGAGGTTTCGGTTGTTAGTGACCACCACGGAAAAATTGTATGTGTCAGCCAGCGTCCCGATCAGAAATTTTGGTACCTTCCCCGCGGAGTTTGCCCCGAACATGGGCCAAATGTATTGTGAAGCATATGAAGTGTAACGCCTTCCCCGCGGGGCACCCGCGAGGTATCATCGGGGCAATATTTGCGCAAAATTAGTGCAGTTTCTGTTGAGACCTTTAAAATAATTTCGGATATGTTTGTAATGTTATCACTATTATGTGATTGTTTAAGTAAAGTATGTTCAAGTAAAGTTGAAAATTCATTGAAGACCTGGGAAAGCCTCATAAGAGCTACTAATATCCAGCCTGTGTTTACTTCTACTGAGGGCAAATAGTTACTCGACTTTGCAGCGTGTGACGAAGAAATTAATTTTGCTGGACTGAGATTTGTGTGAAAAGTGAGTGGTGCTCATCAATGATATTAAAATACAGTATGTTCACGTTAAATGCCTTTATTGAAATTTCCATCATACACCCACAGAAGTGAGGTCAACTCTGAGACACTATTCAGCTAGGAATGTTGTGAAAGTGATCAGATGCTTTGCGGGGGCCCTGCGGGGAAGGCGTTACACTTCATATGCTTCACAATACGTTCGCGGCAATTCCGCCATGGTTCGGGGTAAACCCCACGGGGAAGGTAATGACGGTCAGCGGCCATTCGAGATTCCCCATCTCACTCGCACCTAATAGGTTATCCCATGAGTGCGAGGGAGACGACAGATCTCGAACGGTCACTGACCGTCATCCCATTGCAATTCACCTCATGGCGCAAAGATAACAAAGGTTATCTTCACGCCATGGTTCACCTTGTTCTCGAAAGTACCAAAATTTCTGATCGAGACGCTGACTGACACATACAATTTTTCGTGGTGGTCACTAACAACCAAAACCTCGTACAGTCTACAGTCTATAACGGAGATTAAAGAACCTTCTTATCTCTGTCTATACTGGATAATACCTGACAATACTGCATTAGCTGTTAATATCACTTATCACTCCCGCATTAACGGAGGATGGCATGCAGTGCGGAGCATACGCGGAGTGCCAAACCGGCCGGTCCTCGATTTATCTTGTATTTACTAATTTCACTCTAGTTTTGGACGGTTCCATCGTAAAACATCGCACGAGAGGCCATTTTTCAGATCTAGGTCTCATCTTCCACAATATTTTATGCCGAGTGCTGTATAATTAGAGTCCACGAATCGAGAGCAAGGGAAGACCCAGTCCACGAAGCTTCATGATGAGGCCCGAATTCGACACGGTTTTCGGTATTTTCGACTGTTTTTAACAGCTCGTATAAAATCGGGATTTTAAAGGAACAACCAAATTATTGTTGGGCCTTCAAATAGACACCTGAAAGAACATTTTCTCATAGGTTTGGGGTCGATAAAAAATAAACGATTTTTTTTAATTGGCCTTCAAGGTTCACGTTTTTACAAAAATGCCCAACTTAAATCGGCTGTAGATCGTACGTGAGATAAGATAATGACACGTTCTGAGAAGGAAATTGAAGGTTTTTTCAAGGCCTACAAGTTTTTTTTCTTGCAAAATTTTGCTACGAGGCTTCCATTTTGACCTATACGCCTCCAAAGGTGGTGCAAAGTCGTATTTTTGGGCCTTTTTTGATGCAACCGTGGGACCTACCAGATATCAATTTTTGAGACCGGTCAATCTTTTTCTTGAAAGTGTACGTCATACCGAAAAAAATGCGCCCAGCTAGGATGAAAAAGATGCATTTGGGTCCGAGCTACGAATTTTCCAAGATAGCGAAAAATAGGCGAAAAACTGCTCAAAAATGGGACTTGGAAAATTCGTAGAGCCCGCCATGGGTCCCAAAAAAATCTGAAAAAAATTTTTTTCAACTATATTCTAGTAGTACTAACGGAAAAAAAATGTTTGGGGCATTTTTAAATTTCGTCGATTTTCAAAATGTTCACCTTGGTCCAGAATGACCCGTATAGAAGACGCCGACAAGTGGCCGGAGAGAGAAGATGGAGAAGAGGAACGCTCGCAATCGAGCGCGAGACATGCCGCTCATCCTGAAGTTATGCTCACGTGGTTCCGGGCTGAGATGGTAGATGCAGGTGGATCTCCTTCTTGATTGCCCGATGCCCTAGGTATCGGACATCAAGGGGAGAGGGATATTACACAGCCGGGCCCACCCAAACCCGTGTCCCGCCTGGTATGGCCTGAGTGGGCTATGCGTAGCCCGCGTAAGCTGAACCAGTCCGGTGTCTGGGGACGGATCCGAAGGATCTTGAGGCAGATTTTGCCCTCTAACCACTTTAAAAAAAAAAGTGCTACCTTAAGCAGGCCGCTGCACACCCGTTTTCCGGCAATTTTGATTCTTTTGAAATGTTTCCTGCCTTTTACACGTCGACAACGTGCATGTTTCTGAATGAAATTCCATTCACCTATAAATGATCCATGCTTGGACAGTTGCTCGTCGCGGTAAAACTGTTACATTTTGAGAGATGGCTTATTTCGTGGTCATTGCCCGTTAGACGTCGTGTTAAATTCCAATACTTTGAGAATTTTTTCCTCAAAAATAAGGTCGACAACCCGCATATTTCGAAACGGCAATAGATTCCTTGTACCATGAAATATGCACATTAATTTTTCCAATTCTGAATGACTTAATGAGTTTCGACAACGGAGCCTTCTTACGCTTGAGACTGCGGCTTTGCATATCATTATTTGTTGTTTAAAAAAGAGATGATTTTTCGAGTTCCAGACAAGTTCTTGACCCACAGACCATGGCTTATCTTTCTCACTCGATCTCAATATCTCAAGTATCTCAATATTTTTACTTTTTTCGAGTGGAATATCAAATGAAATGAGAAAATACCACGAAGGTCGTGATCGAGCAGCTTTCTCTCGGCTAGAAGATGAGAAAAAAACATTCACCTGATCGCAGACAACCAGAAAGATTGCCCGTTGAATATTGTGCTGAACTACTTATACATACATACACGTACTAAATGATAAGATGATGATTGACTCCCTCAGACACATTGATATAATTTGAAGATATGGATAATTTTTGGACCGCCTCAGCCATTCACTTCAAGTTCTTCGCACTAGTGGCCTGTGAAATTGGTTCTCTTGACATTACCGGGTGTAGTATATTCACTTGAACAAGGACAAGGTCATCATTTCTGTGAGATTTTCATATTCAGGAACATAAATCCGCAGGGAGAAATGATTAGGCGAGTTAGGGTCGCAGGAGATCTCGGCCGTAGAGTTTTGAGGGCGGGGAGGAATGGTAAAGGAATTATGACCCCCAATCTTCAGAAATTCTGACTCAATTCCGTGAAATTTTGATATTAAGCTGCACCGTCCCGATTTAATTATTTGAAGCGCTTCGGAGATACAGTGATGAGTATGGACCTCCATTACGGAGCCTAACGATTAGTTCTACCGCAGAAAATTGTTCAAAATTATAACAATTCAAATTAGAGTTTTTGGAATATAGCACCGAACGAATATCTGTTGAAATCATCGCATCCAAAAATAATCGCATTCACATTAATTCAGTGTAAATATCATCGCAGTATTCATATTAGCAGAAAAATATATTCAGGATATATAGCATGTATCACTTATGACTGAGCATCAGAGTGCTCAGACTTTTGTTTTTTCAAGAAATCTCAATTGAATGCCATTCCGATCAAATTTCACACAATCATGGGATTCGGTCGATTTCATTCAGTGTCATGCGTCTGTCTCTTATATACATTTCAATAAGTGCGATTAAGTCGAAGGTAAACGAAACTGTCTATAAGCTATTTCAATGGAAGTGTTCTAACTTCCTTATTCTATATGAATTTCTATTGATCAATGAGGTAGGATAGAAACTTTTGCATGATCAACGCAAAATATATGTTTGAAAATTGGGGCCATGACTATCTGATAATTTTTCCTATCACTTACTTCAGGGGAAGAATGAAGCCGGTGCTACACTTGTTCAAATTATGTATTCTCCGCGAAAGAACGAGGATTCTTTTTCGTCTGAATGTCGATAAATTTTTTTTCTTTTTCTTTCAAAATAATTGAGACTAACGTTATTGCCTACCTCGCTAACGCTCATCCGGCTTGGAAGTGTCTCTGATATGGTATATATGAGCCCCTGAAATGCTTCTGTAGATCAACAATGTAAAGTTGAGATTTCATAATACAGTGGATTCGGAAAAAATAATTTCCTTGATGTAACCTAGTACCTGTGATTGAGAACTATTGAGTTGGTGTAATGTTGCGCATATAGAGGTTCCTGAATCTCCAGTAAGCATCTGGAAATTTCGCTCAGTTAGCTAGTCCGAGAGACGGCCTCAGACCCAATCCGAGCCCATGCCTCAGCCACGCCCCATCCACGGCCCTATCCCAAGTCCCAGCCCCAGCCTCAGCCTTAGCCGCAGCCCCAGTCTCAGCCTCAGCACCAACCTCAGCCCAAGATCCAGCTCCAGCCCCAGCCTCAGCCTCAGCTCCAGCCTTAGTCCCAGCTCAATCTCATCCCTAGTCACAGCCACAGCCTCAGCGTTAGCTCCAACCTCACCCTCGGCCAAGCTCAGCTTCAGCCCCGGGCTTAGGCCAAGACCCAGCTCCAGCCTTAGCCCAGCCTCACCCCAAGCCACAGGCCTTGCCTCATCCCTAGCCACAGGGCCAGCTTCAGCCTCAGCCATAGCGCTAGTCCCAGCCACAGCCCAGACTCAGTCCCAGTCTCAGCCATAGCCCAGCTTCAGCCCCAGACTCAGCCTCGGACCAGCCCCAGCCCAATATCACCCCTACTCACAGTCACAGCCTCGGCGTTAGCTCCAACCTCAGCCTCGGCCACGCTCCAGCTTAGCCTCAGCCCCAACATTGGCCCCAGCCGCAGCCTAAGCCTTAGGGTGTGGCTACATGCAGTCGTTTGAGGCGATTTTGAGACAGCGAGCAGCGCCTCTAGCGGCAGTTGAGCCGTATTCTCTATGTAATTTGAAGCAAACACCACCGCAGCCTCCGATGGAGGCACTGTCCCGCTGTTCCAAAGTCGCCTCAAACGACTGCATGTAGCTACTGCCTCAGATTTGGCCTCAGCCCCAGCCTATGCCCCAGCTCCAGCCCGAGCCACAGCCTCAGCCTTAGCCCTAGTCTCAGACCCAGCCTCAGCCCCAGACACAGACATAGCCACAGCCTCAGCATCAGCCAAGCCTTAGTCCTAGCATCAGCTCATTCACAGACCCAGACTCAGCTCCACCCGTAGCCCCAAACCCAGCCTCGATCCCAGCCGCAGCCCCAGCAGAAGCCCCAGCACCAGCCTCAGCTCTAGCCTTAGTCCCAGCATCAGCTCAGCCACAAATCGAGCCTCAGACTCAGCTCTAACCTCGGCTCCAGCCAAAGCCTAAGCTCCAGCCTGAGTCACAGCCCCTGCCCCAGCCTCGACCCCAGCCACAGCTCTAGCCACAGCTCTAGCCACAGCCCATCCATCCAAAAGGAAAGTTTTGACTGATTGGATCTTAGAACAGCTAATCGGACCATCAAATCAACTAAGTAGCCCAATCCGTACGGAATGTCAAAAGCCATCACCAGCTACACCAACACGGACCCACTGGACCCACCAATTCACCGGAGCTGCCAACCCACCGGACCCGCCGATCCGCCGATCCACTAACCCACCGACCCACCAACAACATCTGCGGTGCCACCACGATACCAGGCATCCACACGGATAAAATTGGACAGGCGCTTAATTAATTTAATAGTAGTTTGTTGGAAGGATATTGCGAGATCTACGACTATTTGCCTTATGAATACTATCTCACTTGTGATCTGTATCTAGATAGAAAAATAATCACTAATGATATTTCTCTCTTCAGCAATGAATGAGTATACCCTTATTACCCATCTCGTTTGTTTCAGTCAATACACTCATTTCGAAATGTTTATTCACATCCAATGATGCAATCATACTGAATAGACAACTATTAGAATCTAATAGACAGTGGAAACTTGAGTGATTGTCACTAATACTTCAGCGATTTTCACTAAAATGTCAGTGGAAGTTTCACTGAAACTCTAGCGGTTTTCGCCGAAATTTCTCTGAAACTTTAGTTATTTTCACTGAAATTTCAGTGGAAGTTTCACTGAGACTTGGGTGATATTGTTTCACTGAAATTTCAGTGAAAGTTTCAGTGAAACCTCAAAGATTTGCACTGAAATACCAGTGAAACGGATGATTCGAACTTTGTTGATTTCTACTGAAATCACTAAAGTTCAAGTACATCCATCCATCCACCAACCCACCCACCTGACCACTAACCCCCAATCACCCACCCATTTACCCACCCATGACCCGACCATGACCCATACGGACACCCATCACCCTTCACCCCCTGCCGATAGGTAACCCGAGACGCGAGATGCTGACGGACAAATTTTGGCTGGGCTTTTAATTATCTTAATTATCTGAGTTATAAGACGAAAGAGTGTTATGATTGACTATAGTGTGAATATTTTCATCCTTAAACGCATATTATTCAATTGTCTGATGATTGTGACCATATTGAAAAAAGATGATCATATCGATTTCATATTACTGTGAGAACATTGTAAGACTGAAACATTTATCTATGGCTCAATCGTGATGGCAAAATAATAAATTTCTCACACCATTCATTTTGAACTATTTGAGCTCGAGTTCTTCTCCTTATCAGCGAATTCCAGGTCGTTTGGTTAGTCAAGCTCTCATGCTATTTGCTCATCATACATTACGATTGCAATAAGTCATTCCAGTTATGATTTCCGCATTTCATGCCCATTTTTCTGATAAGCCGTTCCAATCAATTTCAGCTCAAATCTCACACCCCAACAACGCTTCTTTTAGTTTCTTAAATTCGCAGACCCTGATCATAAAAGCAATGATTGCGATGACTCATAGTTTCGTTATTCATCATGATTCATGATACGATCCTAATCATTATCGAGTACTCATTGGAGAAATTTTAATACTTTTGGAGAATATGATACAGAATTCCCTCGTGGGTCGTTAAAATAAATGATGGAGTTGTAAGTGAAATTTACACAATTCAATTGATCCACTCGCCGTATAAATGGCTTTCAACAAACGGGAAGTGCAAGCCATTTTCATCATACTGATCAAGAACAACATCCTTGGGATGAAATTATTACATGATGGATCAGATTGAAATTCACTCACATATTTTTCGACGTGAATAACTGAGTTCCAGGGCCAAAAGATTCCAAAGCGTAAACGTATCTTTTGACTTACAACAAAACAAGTCTTCCAACGAAAATGAAATGGATATCAAATATTTCTTCATATCATGGTTGTAATAGTGTTTATTCTCAATTAGTCTTGAAAAATTTCCTCAAACAGTGCGCAAAAACTGATGACTCTGGCTCTGATGGAGGTTATTTTACAACTTGAATGCCGTTGATCAATGCATGAACTATTAAGAAACTTTTCTTTTCGAGGTACCAATTATGTCATGTCATTTGCAATTCTCGGCGATAGTATCCAAATCAATCGAAGTTATCCAAAATTCACTATTCCAAATCTCGATGAATAAATATTCGTGTATGATACTTGAATGGAATTCGACAAAATTGTATAGAGTTTCATTGGTATATGAGAGTTATTTTGAAAACAAACTCGCATTGGGAACTACGAATCGAGGTTAGATATTTTGAACCAGCCTTTCATACGAATAGAAACATGCGGGTTTTATATTAGTTCCAGACATTTCTGTGCTATACCCATAAGTATAGTGAACTTTTTAGGGGATGCACTTTGATTTCAAAACAGAAGGGAGATATGTAATCGAATTTCATGATGAGCCACCATAAAAAGTTGCCCGAGAGAAGAAGAAAAGGAATCGATGAATGTTGCATGTAGAATTGCTAATCCGTTAGTCAAAATTTCAAAAATTTTAAGGCATGCCTTCACGTTAGTGAGTGTCGAGTTTTCCCTTGTTAACACGTTTGCTGCGACGGGCCCCACCGGTGGGACTCGCGATTTTTCATCTTTTAATCTTTGCCGACTCAGATTTGCTCGGAAAGATTTTCCCAAGAAGATCTATCATGGTGGTTTACTCTGCCAAGAACGTAAACAATGATATAAAGAAGGGTCTAGACCCATATGAGCGTTTTTACCGAAATGCAGGGGTCCAGTTCATAACCAAAATAAGATTACGAAAAAACGGCGTCACAGCGAACGTGTTAAAATAATGCACCAGACAGAATTCGTTATCCTTTGCAATTATTAGGAATTTCTTCGAAAAACATACGAAGTTCTTGAAAGAATATCTCAATGTTCTTGAGGGGAAAGAAACTCTCACAAAATCCAAAATCTGAAAATCTTGGCCAAATTTTCGAATGTAGGGGACTTTTTATTTCAAATTGAACAAAAAAAGCCACAGAAATGAGCTATTGAAGTTTATGAATGTAATTCTTTTAGTAAAGCAATCCTGTAGCTGAGTTACTGAATACTCTAAGAAATTCTTTCATCCAAAGAATAGCTGACTTGTAATCTGTCACTAAATTTAGAAGCGCAAATATGACCCGATTATGCGAAACATGACAACGCCATGCATAACTAATTCATTTTCTGTCATGCATGATTAACACATTTTCTACTGTGCGATAGTCGCGTCATTTCGACTCAAGACAAAAAAATACCCAATTGGCAATATTGCATTTGTGACGTATAATTTAAGCTGATTGATGATTGATTCTGTAAATGAGGATGTAAAAATCGATCAAGGTCATTTGAAAGCCGGAAGAATACGCTATCACGACAAGGTGGCTTTCTCATACTCTTACAAATATGTCGAATAATAATTTTACTGAATTTTGATGATGGTTTGTAGAATAAGGTTGATACACCTCCAACCTTATCCTGGAATTAATCGAAATCCCAGTTGCACTCAATCCAATCATTTTGTGTTGAAATCATAAATGCTTCGAGTGCTCTTTTCCCCTAGAGAATCCATAATTTTAGCTATTTACCCTATCACACTCGGATCATTGTATAAAAACTCCAGATAAATTGACCTTCTCAACACCTGCTCAATTTATTCATCCCCCCAGTTAGCACGAGAGAGAAGAATAAAAATAACAAGTACTAATTTTAGTTTACGATCTTGCTCTTTAAATATATTTGCACTTCATGATATCAATTCTATTCTGGGCTTCGTCAAAATATCAAGTTTGGTGCTAGCGTACCTAACTGCTGGATGTTGGTTGTAATGTATGCAAGTGCACGGTGTCCTTGAACCAACTTTAAATCAGTCCAGACCACTTCGCCAAATATTTCTTTAAATGATTGTTTAAGGTTCAAATAACATTTTCCAAGCATTTTAAAATCACCTACGTTCGGATTTCGAAAAAAATCGATTTTTATGATTTTTTCCGCAAAATAATGGGGAAAAAAAAGTTATTTTGGTGTGGTTTGATGACGGCGAATGCTGAATCAGATGCTTGACATTTCAGCAATATTTCGTCAGAAATAGCTGATAATTCATGATATCCCAAACGATTTGCCATGTAATGCGTAGAAGAAGAGATAGGATACGTGAGTTGCGGCCGACGCTTGGGTAAAGATTTGAATGACGAATAGAGATGTCCACAGGCCTGTATTGGAAGATTGTTACCATGCTTACGCTTCTCTCATTCTCTCCTTTTCTCGCATTGGTCTCGATGATACGTGAACAAAGCGTTGGGCTCTCGGCAAACCCCTTATCAAGCAACAAAAGCTCTCATTCAGGTTCGGGAGAGCTTGCGGGTACATATATCATATTTACATTACTTCTAGCATCTGAGGAGAGAGGGGGGGGGGCTATCGGAACTCTCAGATGGGATGTGCTTGCTTTCGTGAGTAGAACCGACTCAAATTTTGGATATTGCATGAGAATAGGCATAAGTGCAGAAGCTGAGCGAGAAATATGCAAAATTGCTCCAATAGTATTCAGCATTCGACGTGCAAAATGATAAATTGCCTTCACCTGACTTACCTATGTCTGCCATATAGATAGAGGTAGTCTATCATCTTGCACGTCAATTGCTAAATACTTTTGGAGCAGTTCTGCATGTCTTTTTCCAGATTCTGCACTCCCATCTTCTTTTTCATGCACAATATTCAAATTTTGAGTCGATTCTCTTCTGGAGGCAAGCACATCGCATATCAAAACTACGACAGGACCCGCCCCCTCCTCCAATGCAAGATGTAGAGCAGGCTATCCGCAACTTCTCCCGAACTTCATTCATTGCTCGATCAGGACTGCGCCGAAAGTCCAAGGAATTGCTTACATGTCATCGAGACCAACGTGGGAAAGAAAAGAGGGAGAGATTGATTGATTAATGTCCTTTATTCGTCCGGAGACAAAATTTCTAATCACATACTCTTACATATGTCCATTAAAATATAAATACACGCGTGAAAAGGAAAAATCTGTATTCATAAATACTGGTTTGGTCAAGGACACTGAGTAAAGCAATTAGTGACTAGTCAGCACAGATACACTCAGAATACTCATGACTCAAAAGTGCAAAACTGCTAAAAGAAAAAGGGCAAAGGCTCACAGCCTTATCACAGTTTTGTTCCATCAGTCTGGTGACGGAAGGTCGCATATATATGAATTTTAAATTCGAAGTGGAGCCCTACCCATCACGGGTTGAAATCATGCTTCTTCTATACATCAATCTTCTGAGGGGACGGCGTCAACAAGGAATCTTTTAAGGCGAGGCCGTAGTCTGCGGCCATCTTGAAAAAGCTAGGGAGATTGACCGAATCCGTTCTGTGAATATCTCGAGTTTTACTTAACCAAATCCCTTCATATTTTGTATGCGTCAACAAAATGCATGTCAGAATTGCGCTATGGAGCGAAATCCCAGAAAAGTAGAGAAAGAAACTACCATGATAAGCGCTTGACAGATGTCGTCTGCTTCTGTGATAAAGCATGCTGTTATACTTCATTCTATAATTTTGTGATCAGCTCGTTTTTTCTCACTTTCACTCCATAGCGCAATTCTCTCAAGTTCGTAGATGATAGTAAGACCCTTATTTGTTGATAATTCTCTATAAAACTTGAGATAAATCCAGAACGGCGATGAGTTATACACGATGACAGCCATAATTTTATGTTTCTTCAAAGTGGTCAGACTGATCAGCGGGCGCGAGGCGGGACAGCAGCAAGACCATCTGCTTCGATCATGCACGTTCCCGTGTGTTGTCATTGCCCATCGCGGATGAGATATGTTGTGAGACTTGTAAGCCGCGACTTCCCGGTGGAAACCGACGGCCCAGGTGATGACATTATATGTCATCATCGACCGGACCCGGGTCCTTGGCCGCGCTAGTTTTCTGCGATCAGGCATGGTGGTGAATCTGATAGCCGTCCGCTGCGACATGCATCTTTTTGCATCTATTGGCAGAGAGCTCAGTGCAACATCAACTTTGCAAATTTGCAAGCACGAGCCCTTGAACAAATACAAAATGTAAGTGTTTTTGTTTGGACCTCTAAATCCAGTTCTGATCATTCTGATTGATTCTAATGAAGGTTCCAGTTTCAATACCGTAGAATACTTGGTGAAAATAACGTATCCGGGTCACTTTGAAAGATAAAGTCAGTCTTGGAATATTGAATTGGAGTTCAAATCATGTCTGCTAAGATCCCTGCATTTCAGAGGGATAATTTTATTTTCAGTTATTTGAATCCGTTGGGAATTACTTGAGTTCTAAAGGTTTCGTGAAGAAAATTTGGAAAGTTAGCTCATGAATTTTGTTGTCCTCAAGATGTATTGAACAAATACTGAATGTAACTGTTCTGTTTGGGCCTCTAAACCAGTTCTAGTTATTCTAATGATTCTAGTCAAGATTCCAGTTTCAATACCCTAAAATACTTGGTGAAAATAACGTATCCGGGTCACTTTGAGAGATAAAGTCAGTCTTGGGATATTGAATTGGAGTTCAAATCATGTCTGCTAAGATCCCTGCATTTCAGAGGGATAATTTCATGTTCAGTTATTTGAATCCGTTGGGAATTGCTTGAGTTCTAAAGGTTTCGTGAAGGAAATTTAGAAAGTTAGCTCATGAGTTTCGTTGTCCTCAAGATGTATTGAAAAAATACTGAATGTAACTTCTGTTTGGGCCTCTAAACCAGTTCTAATTATTCTAATGATTCTAGTCAAGATTCCAGTTTAAATACCCTAAAATACTTGGTGAAAATAACGTATCCGGGTCACTTTGAGAGATAAAGTCAGTCTTGGAATATTGAATTGGAGTTCAAATCATGTCTGCTAAGATCCCTGCATTTCAGAGGGATCATTTCATGTTCACTTATCTGAATCCGTTGGGAATTACTTGAGTTCTAAAGCTTTCGTGAACAAGAGCTAAAAAGTTAGTTTATGAATTTTGTTGTCCTCAAGATGTATTGAACAAATACTGAATGTAACTGTTCTGTTTGGGCCTCTAAACCAGTTCTGGTTATTCTAATGATTCTAATCAAGGTTCCAATTTCAATATCCTAGAATACTTGGTGAAGATGGCGCATACAGGTCATTTTGAGAGACAAAGTCAGTCTTGGAATATTGAATTGGAGTTCATATCATATCTGCTAAGATCCCTGTATTTCAGAGGGATGATTTCATGTTCAGTTATTTGAATCCGTTGAAATTTGATTGAGTTCTAAAGGTTTTGTGACCAAAAGTTAGAAAGTTAGTCTGTGAATTTTATTGTACTCAAGATGAATTAAACAAATACAGAATGTAAGTATTTTGTTTGGGCCTCTAAACCAGTTTTGATCATTCTAATGGTTCTAATCAAGGTTCCAGTTTCAATATCTTAGAATACTTGGTCAAAGTGACGCATACGGGTCATTTCCAGAGATAAAGTCAGTCTTGGAATATTGAATTGGAGTTCAAATCATGCCTGCAAAGATCCCTGTATTTTAGAGGGATAATTCCATATCCAAACTTTGGGATCAGTTGAGAATTGATAAATTTGTATTTTCTGAAGTTTTCCTAAAATTGAAAATTGGGGTCTCTGATAATACTTATTTTTCAAAAGTTCATGATCAGTGGCTTTCTGTCCATTCAAATTTAATTATCAAGTGAATTGAATTGCATCTAATTGCATCTGTGGTTTCCACTATAGGTACACATTATTCCCAAGGCCCCTAATGTATGTGAAAGGGGCACAATGTCAAGACCTCTGATATTAGTGTGCGAGAGGGGTACAATATATACATAGACATAAAGTGTGTGTATACATATATATATATATATATATATATATATATTCACCTTTGTAAACAGTGTTGTTGTGTGTGTGTGTATTCACACATACATATCTATCAACAATCAGTATGTTTACAAAGGTTAGAGTGTGCGGGTGGTCGTGGTGACACGCCTGCTGATCATCACTGAGCTATATGGTGATCGCAGGGGTGCCACCGTAAGTTACTAGGGCTGTTCCGATATGGCGGCAGACTACGGCCTCGCCTTAAGGCCTCTTTTAATAACGATATTTTCCCCAGCTGCCGAAAGCCCGGAGGAAGAAAGTTCCACAAATGAGCACGTTGAACCTGGAATGATCTTCTTCCGTACTCAAGTCTCATATTGGAACCTTTAAGTACCCGCTCTTCTGCATCACCGCGTGCGGGGCGTTCGGATTAGTACCTGGTAAACATCGCATCTAGACTGCTAGGCTCTCCTAAAAAGATGATCTTGTGCATTAACAGAGCTGCGAAGTACATTCTCCGCGAATCAGTACGTAATCAGCCCAACCGCTTCCTAAACGGCGTGATGTACTCGTCTCTCCCAAGATCAAAAATATACCTCACACATGAATTGCTCAGTCGCTGTATCCGTTGCCGCTTTTCCTCTGGGGCGTCGAGGTACACGACCGTGCAATAATCTAGATGTGGTTGGAACTATGACTCAACTAGAGGAATTTGGAGGGGTCTGGTGATATATGCCCTAAAAGACCGCAATCCATAGAGGGCTCTGTTGACTCTCTCGGTTATTTCGTTAATGTGCGGTTTCTACGTTAGTTCACTGTCAAGTGTAACGCGTAGACTCACGACAGTGTCACTGAATGGGACAAACACTCCATCTTCTATACCAACCCCTGGCAAGTTCATGCGTTGCGAGTCTTTAACGTTCCTCTCGGAACTGAAAAAGATTTCCTCGATCTTCCCGGCGTTGAGGCGCAGGCCGGAGTCCCTATAGCTCAATCAGCAAAAAGACGCCCTTTGTCTCCTAGTCGAGCGACCCCCTCCTCGATGTTCTTTCTATCGACTTGGAGATGAATCTGGAGGTCATCCGCGTAGAATATATTGTTAACTGACTTCCCATTCAGCAGCCCGGGCAAATCGTTAACATGCAAGCTGAAGAGAAGAGGCCCAAGAACGGACCCCTGTGAAACACCCAGATTGGTTTCGAGCCAATCAGATTAACCTACTCTAGAAGTGATCCGTTGGGTGCGACCCTGTGAATATGATTCTATCCATACGGATGCCGACCTCGGAAAGCCAAGATGTCGTAGCTTTCTCAACAGCTTCAATGGTGAGATTGTATCAAATGCATTGCTAAAGTCCAACAGTAGGAGCAGAGTGATCTCTTTCCCGTCAATTCCTACTCTGATGTCGTCTGTCAATTTGAGCGATGCCGTCTGGGTACTGTGGTGTTGCTTGATACCAGCTTGGAAGGGATCGAGTGATTTCTCTGTTCTTAAGTACTCCGTGATGTGGTCATGTGCGATCTTTTCCAGAACCTTTGAGAGGAAGCACAGTAGCGCTGGAGGACGGAAACCCGAAACTGTTGATGGAGCTGCAGTCTTTTTTCATGCAATCAGCTGCGCTTGCTTCCAAGCCTTAGGAATAGTGCCACAGGCAGAAGAGGAATGAAATATATGTACAATGAGATCGCGAAAAGCCGGAAGAGCTTTTGCGATCACGCTCTGGGGTATTCCATCCGCCCTGCGGGCTTGCGAGGAGAAATGTTTGATAGCAATGACTACATCGATGAAATTCGTGGGCTTGGATTCAAACCCCTCCTCCGGTGCCGAGCTAAGTTTGTCCATTGCGTCATTAATGTTTTCGTGAGGTGAAACGGAAACCCCAGCAAAGTGAGCGTTTAACTCATCTGGTGTGAAACCGTGAAGTTCTTCCTCTTTGCTCTTGATCAAGAGGCCGAGATAGCGCATCTCCTTCCAAATGTTTTTGTTCTGATGGAGAGCGTCTGGAAAATGGTTTTGAAGGAAGGAGTTCCGCTCTTGTTCCACGCGCAAGTCGACCTCTTCATTAAGCCGAAAGTACTCACTTTGAAGCTCAGGACACTTGCGCTGGTTACGTCGGTTTCGCCCCCAGCGCCTGCGCGTCACATCTCGCTTATTCATGAGTACCCTCAAATCAGGGCCCATCCAAGTAGCACCATTCTTTCTCGGGTTTACTGTTTTTCCAGGCGCTAATTCGTCCATAACAGCCTTCAAGTTCTCATTCGAGCAGTGAATGGCGTTTTCCAAGCTGGTTTCGGCATTTTCTAGAGCTGTTCACTCGCAGCGAAGCAGATGGTCATTCAGCATCTCGAGGTGATGTTATGATCGAGATACAAGAGAGAGATAGATAGATAGATGGATGTCCTTTATTCGTCCGCAGACAAAAAATCTGATTACATATGATTACATATGCCCGTTGAAAATATAATATCGTGTATAGAAAATAATGTATATATATATATATACTCATAATAATAATAATTTCAGTGAATCACTATTTTGGTGAAGGACACTCGGTATCACAATTTGTGACTAGTCGGGGCAAAAATTACTCATTATTCTAAGTACAAAATTTTGAAATAAGAGAAGGATAAGGGCTCACAGTCATCTCACGAATTATGTTTCATCAGTCGGTTGACAGGAGGTCACATATAGAAGAAAAAAGAAATATAAAAACAAAGTAGAGCCCAACCCATCACAGATTGAAATAGTGCTTCTTCTCTACATCAGAGAGAGAGAGAGAGAGAGAGATTGATTGATTGATTGATATCCTTTATTTGCTCAGAGGCAAAAATTAAAAATTCTGTTACATATGGTACATATGTCACTCATAATAAATATATATCACATTCGTGAAATTTGTCGTTTTGGTCAAGGACATTGTATTATCACATCAAGTGACTAGTCATTTTGAAGCACTGCAAGGTGCGTAGAAAGTCAAATTACACTATTTCTTATACAGGTAAAGATAGCAAAAAAGGAGCAGGAAAATATAAAACATTTTTGTACATATAAAAGGACAGTGGGCTCGGAAAATTATCACAGATGTTTCAGTCAATGGCGGGAAGGCCATGCATAACTAACTTATAATTAAAAGCCTAATCGGAAAGAGCCCAAGCCTATCAGAGGTTAAAGTATTGTTTGTTATCAACATCAATCCTCTGGGATGGTTGTGATAAGAGAAACTCTTTCAAAGCTTCTTTGAAAAATGAGATCTTCTGAATTTGCCGAATGCCTGAAGGGAGAAAGTTCCAGAAGTGAGCGCATTGAACTTGGAAAGATCTTCTTCCATATTCAAGTCTCACTTTGGGGACTTTGAGTTCCTGCTCTTGTGCATCTCCCCGCACGGGGCGCTCGGATTGGTGCCTGGTAAACATTGCAGACAGGTAACCAGGTTCCTTCATGTGCATGATCTTATACATGATGATGCCTGCAAAGTACATTCGCCGCGAATCAGTACGCAGCCAATCCAAGTTTTCCCTGAACGGAGTGATGTGCTCATCTCTCCTAAGATCAAAGATGTATCTCACAAATGAGTTGTTTAGTCTTTGTAGCCGTTGCCGCTGTTCGTCTGTGGCGTCAAGATACACGACCGTACAATAGTCTAGATGGGGTTGTACTAACGCCTCGACCAGTCGAACTCGGAGAGTCCCGGTGATGCATGCCCTGAAGAACCGCAAACCGTACAGGGCCCTGTTGACTTTCTTCGTCACTTGATTTATTTGCGGTTTCCACGATAATTCGCTGTCTAATACAATACCAAGACTCACGACTGTGTCACTGAAAGGAACGAAAACTCCATCCTGTATCTCAACACCTGGCAAATCCATCCTTTTCAGATCCTTGACATTCCTCTCGGAAGAAAAAAAGATTGCCTTGGTTTTACCAGCGTTGAGACGCAGGCCGGAGCCCATAGCCCAATCAGCAACCAGTCGTCCGATTTCTCCCAGTCGAGCTATGCCCTCCCTGATCTTATTTTTCTCGATTTGGAGATAAATTTGGAGGTCATCAGCGTAAAAGAGATGATCTACCGACTTTCCGCTCAGTAGCCCAGGCAAGTCATTGACGTACAAACTAAAGAGTAAGGGCCCGAGAACAGAACCCTGCGGAACACCCAGATTGGTTGCGAGCCAATCAGATTTACCATTCTTGGAGGTGACTAGCTGGGTGCGACCTTGTAAATATGATTTGATCCACAGGAGTGCCGAACGCGAGAAACCAAGTTGTCGCAGTTTACTCAGAAGTTTTGTTGGTGATATCGTGTCAAAGGCTTTGCTGAAGTCGAAGAGTAGTAAAAGGGTGTTCTTCCTATCTATACCTAGTCTGATGTCATCAGTCAATTTCAGCAAAGCAGTCTGGGTACTGTGGTGTTGTCTGAAACCAGCCTGGAAGCCATCTAATAATTTTTCTTTCTTCAAGTACTCCATGATTTGGTCGTGTGCAATCTTTTCGAGAACCTTGGAGAGGAAGCACAAGAGCGCAATAGGACGGAAGTCCGAGACTGATGATGGAGCTACAGTTTTTTTTAGCGCAATCAGCTGTGCTTGCTTCCAAGTCTCAGGAAAGATGCTGTGAGCGAAAGAGGAGTTGAAAATATGTACAATAAGATCACCAATCGCCGGGAGAGCTTTCGCGATCACGCTTTGAGGGATTCCATCTACCCCGCGAGCCTGTGAGGAGAAATGTTTTATGGCAAGGACTACTTCATTCAAATTGGTTGGCTTGAATTCGAAACCCTCCTCTGGAGCCACCATAACATCGTCCATTGCTTCTTCTATATTCTCGCGAGGTGAGACAGAGACTCCCGCAAAGTGAGCGTTCAACTCGTCCGGGGTGAAGCCGTGAAGCTCCTCCTCTTTGCTCTTGGGCAAGAGGCCGAGGTTACGCATTTCCTTCCAAATGTTCTTATGTTGATCAAGAGCGTCAGAAAGGTGACTTTGAATGGAGGAATTTCGCTCTTTCTCAATACGCACGTCGACCTCTTCACTGAGCCGGAAGAACTCATTCTGAAGATCAGAACACTTGCGCTGGTTGCATTGGTTTCGCTCCCAGCGCCTACGTGTTGCATCTCGCTTCTTATTGAGTCCTTTCAGCTCGGGACCAATCCAAGGAGCGTCGCCTTTACGAAGGCAAATCGTTTTTTCAGGCGCTAGTTCATCTAATACAACTTTCAAGTTTTCATTGAGGCAATTAATCGCATCTTCCAAACTAGTTTTAGCATTGTTGAGCGCTGTCCAGTCACAGCGAAGCAGGCGATCATTCAACTGCTCCGGAGTGATGTTGCGGAAATCCCTGTATGTGAAGGAATTTTTAGGCGGAGCAGGAGTGAAGACGTTGATGGTGACGTCGATGACCGCGTGCTTGCCGAAACTGGGCAGTAGTCTGTTTTGTAAGTCGGTGACGGTATCATTTTCATCTACGTACATATGGTCGATCCATTTATGAGACACATTGGGGTTGTGTTGATGAGTCGCACCGTGCTGCACAATCTGAAGGGACAGTTCTTCGGTCAGTGCGGTCAATGTCTTTGTGTCAGAATGAGCCGTGTCCAACAAGTCTGCGTTCAGATCCCCCATAATAACTTTGTGGCTAAAATCTCCACACAGTCGGCGTAATGAGCCGAAAAGCCCATCATCCTTCTGCATGGCAACCTTTGGAGGTCTATAAATCACACCTACTAGAATCGATGGCGAGTTACCCTGCTGTACGCTGCAAAACAAATACTCGGGTATGCCAGGACACCCCGGACCAGAAGTATTAGACGAGGCAAGCCTCTCCACTTTGAAATCATTACGCACATACAGAGCAACCCCGCCACCGTTTCTGTTACGATCTTGCCGTAACAGCGAATAACCTGGGACCTGAACAAGACTGTCATCCACAAACTCATCAAGCCACGACTCAGCTACCCCGAAAAGATGGTAGGAGGGGTCGGCAGCAACGAGCAGGCGCAGGTGCTCAATCTTATCTGTTAAGGAGTTAAGGTTGATAAACCCCGCCTTTAAGGAACTACCACTCCCTTTTGACTCCCCGGCAGCCGTATTTAGTCAGGGAGTCCCCGCTGATGCTGCTGTAGAATCTGTAACCTGGTCTGGAACGGTTGGGCTGTTCGGGCTACTGCCCGATGAATCATGATTTGGTCTTGGGGCTGTTCGACACGCCGTTTGAATGACATGCAGTTCAGTGAGGGACTCGAACGCATGCGCTCTCTCGCCATTTCTACGCCTGACCCAAAAGCGTCCACCGCTGTGCCAAACATATTTGAAGCCTAGACCTCGTGCAAGTGGCCTCAGCTGAATATATTCCTTGTATTTGTCACGAGGTAGCATTTCGTTGATGTAAATCTTACGGTCCGGCACATGGGCTTTCGCTTCAGGGTCAAGCAATGTGGGCTCGATGTTATGAGTTGTGAAATAATTGTTGGCAATCGAGCGCTTGGCTCTAATCACCTCCCTGACTAGACGACTGCACGAGAGTTGGACTACGCAGGATGGAACAGAACGTGAGCGGATGACCGAGGCTCGGGGCGATGAATCGGGTGATCTGTAGTTACGTTTCGGACTCGTCCTTCCGGACACGTGCCCGGGCTGCAGAACACGAACATCAGAAATGTTCTCCCTCTCCAGCGAGGGAAGAATGGACTTGAGTACTGCGAAGGAAATATTACGTACCTCATCCTCCGAGGCAGCAGAGTCTTTTTTCAAAGCACCAGTGATAATTAGTTGGCTACACTCAAGACCTTCACCCCTGAGTTCAGTGCTCCGCCGCCCAGCACGTGAATGGTTAGAAAAATCCGTTCGAACTTGAGGATCTGGCCCGGAGGATTGATGTGGAAACTCAGAAACGGAAGACTTAATTTCATTACTAACGTTAGATTTTCGCAGAGTGCCCTGGTCGTCTTTCAAAAGATCAGTCAGATATGAGATCTGGCTTTTCATCAAAGTATTTTCCTCAAGAAGCAGCTCACGATCTAGGCGAAACTCCTCCAGCTTGGAGTTTTGCTTCTCTATGAGTTCCTCCAGAGACGACATGCGCGCTAACAGTTGAGTACTCTCCGCACTCACTGCTGGTGTGGGTGGCGGAGAGGAGATGGCAGCCTCACGTCGGTTTAAGAGGGACATTATTTCGTCGAGCCGGTTCTGAGTTAGGTCATTTTGTTTTTTTAAGGAGATCCAGAGTACTCTGCGAAATCAAAACCCACTTATCTCTAAGAATTCCCGGTGCTGGCGTTGTTGCTGGAGTGGTTGGCTGGACCGGTGTTCTGTCGTTCCCGTCTTGGGATATCCCACGACCATCCTCAGAAGATGTTGATAAGAGTAATGGCTGGGATGCGCCGATGGCTTCTGTTTGAATTTGCGCGCCACGAGCGGTAAGCGCTGAGGTGCTGCCACCGTTGCCAGTTGGTGGTGCAGCAGACGACATCCGCTGCTCATCGGTCCTCCCGACGGGAGTAGAGCCACTGGTGGTAGGGGGCTTCTCGCCGCGGCCGGTGGTAATGGTGCGCGGGGCAGGGGGAGATGTCCGCACCTTGCTGCGAGAGCTGAGCCGAGTCTGTGTAGTGGTAGACAAGCCACTCACACTAGTGCGCAGGCCGGTATTCTCCATCTCTCTCTCTCTGACGTGCTTCGTAGTGCTGCGCCGAGCAGACGAAGCCGTCTGCTTAATGGCGCCCGGCGACGCTATTTTGCATGATTTTCTGCTCACCTCGTGACACGCTATGCAAAACCACTTGTTGTTCGATGTTTTTGAACATTTTGTGTGGACGAACCGTTTGCAGGTGCTGCATTGCTTGCTGCCATGACGCAGGTTGGTGTTGCATATGTGGCAGGTGGCGTCGCCCATCGCGTGACAGCAGACAGCAGCAGTACAGGTGTATAGTTAGCGTGGAGCAGACGACGATCGCCGGGCATGCGCAGGATGGTTGGTTTCGGCGCCAAGAACTGCCGACTGGATGTTATTGTCGAATTGCAGAATTTGGAATAATTCCTCTCAGGCTCTGATTGGAGCCATGCAGTGTTGCTCCAAAGGTATGAGCCTGCGAGAGGAAGTCCAATCTGCAAAAATATGCCCCTCGGGACGATGTTTTGTCGGTGAGAAAAGACATTCAAGACGGAGCGATGTAGAGAGCGTGTGGTTGTACTCACCGGCAGAGAGAGAGAGAGAGAGAGAGAACTGCCAGAAGGAGTGATAATTGTGGCTTTCGCGGACGACGCGGGACTCATAGTATGAGCCGACAACGAGGAACTCTGGGGTAGACGCGCGAACGAAGCGCTGGCCCGAGTCTACGAGTGGATGATCATCAGGCTTCTAGAGCTCGCTGTCAAGAAGTGCGAAGCAATCGTGGTCACAAGGCGTAGGAAGTTCGACTTACCCCGGTTTTATATCAACGGGTAAAAGATCCCACGGAAGACAGAGCTGAAATACCTCGGTGTATGGCTCGACGACAAGTGGTCGTTTAAGAAGCACATCCAAGAAGCCGCCCAGAAGGCGAGCAGGGTCGGTGCGGCGCTCCAGCGGCTTATGCCGAATATCGGAGAACCCAAGGAAAAGAGGCGCGCACTTCTCAACACCGTCAGCACCTCCATCATGCTGTACGGTGCACCCGTGTGGGGAAAAAGAGTAGAGAAGACCATCATCGAGAAGAGGATGGGGCCTGTCCACCGGAGAGCGGCTCTGAGAAGTATCCGTGCCTACCGCACCGTGTCAGGAGATGCGGCTTATGTATTGGCGAGTACACCGCCCATCCACTTGCTCGTCGCGGAGCGAGTGAGGATCTGAGACCGCCAGAAAGTGATCGGAGCCGAACGAGTACTCACTCCAGCGATGAAGGAGATCATCCGCGACAACGAGAAGGAGACCACCCTCGAACAGTGGCAAACTGAGTAGGATTCGCCATTTGCGAATGGCAGATGGACGCACCGGTTGATCCATGACGTAGCCAAGTGGGCGGAACGCACCCACGGAGAGATGGACTACTGGACGACGCAGGCACTGAGTGATCACGGTTGCTTCGGTGCCTACCTGACCCGTTCAAGAAGAGGACATCCCCGGCATATCAGTCATGCGGGGACAACTGGGATGACGCTGAACACGCCATGTTCACGTGCAACGTCACCCAAAGGGAGCGCGCCGAGTTGGATGAATGGCTGGGTGCTCAACTAACACCTGAGGATCTCGTCCCGTACTTGCTCCGCAACCAGGAGACATGAGAAAGACTCACCGGATACATCAAGCTGGTGATGACCCGCAAGGAGGAGAAAGAGAGGGAAGTGAGGCGCCTCGAAGCAGGCGAAATAGAGTGAGTCTGTCAAAAAAGGTCCCAATTGTTCGAGGAGGAACATGACGCTTTGAAGAGGGAAGGAAGGAGAAAGAAGAAAGAAGAGAGAAGATGAAAGAAAGAAGAATGAAGAGCAGGGAGAAGACCAAGGAAGGAGGAACAAGACCTGCGAGCCCTGAAGAGAGAGCCACTCGATCTAGAGCGCGATACGCCGCCGGTCCTGAAGTGATGCTCACGTGGTTCCGGGGCCGGATTGGTAAGTTCGGTGGATCTCTTCCTTGTCCAATGGCCGATGCCAACGGAGAAGGAAGAGAGGGTTTTAATCGGAAGGGGTGGCCGTATCGAAGCGGATCCCAGCCCGGTACTGTTTGGGGGGGGGGGGCACGGACAAGCCGTATTGACGGAGACCACACCAACCCCGAGAAGCCGAAAGGTTGCTTCCCGGCAGAACGTTTCAGCGTTGTTCGCCCTACAACTACCTCAAAAAAAAAAGAGAGATTTGATTGATTGATGTGTTTATTCACCCGAGGACAATGGGTCCCATAGGGCATAAAATTGATACAATTCATATTTATAAAATAATGATGATAGAATCTCAGATCTAATGACTTAATAAAGGTAATGAAGCTCTATAATTAATGAAACACACACATATATATATATATATATATGTATATATATATACATCTTTGAATTTATAACAGACATATGTTGCCATATGCATTACTCTTTTGTTTCGGACAAATAAAGGACATCAATCAATCTCATTACTCACTTTCGCATCCGTTTACTCGCAATCCACCGGTCATCTTCCCACCCTTCTGGAGAACACTGATTAGGGTCATATCGATGTCACTCACTCCCACGGGACCACAAAGGATGTAGTCTCCACTGGAAAAATTGAGAACACTGATGCCCCACTTATCCTTCAGAAACCATTATTCTATCTCATCCCCACGCTTTCACCTCGCATTTGCTCTATATTCCCCTACGAAACCACATCTCATCGCTCGCTTTTGCATCCTTTTACACAATCACTCCAAACTGACCCTTACTTTCAAACTACGCGTACAAGTACTGCCGAGTGAGGGCTCATTTTAAACTCTGGTCATGGTCCCTCGACCACAGCCAGTGGCTGCATGACTATATAGCACGCACTCTGCGCGAACCTTATGTGCGCGGGGAAAGAGCTACGGCGCGGACGTTCATCTGGCAACGAGTCGCGGGCTTCTGTTCTGCATTGTAAACATAATTCGATTTGAAAATTGCCACCTAGAAGAGAGTTCGAGGAGCTGCACGATAATTATTATTTATGCTAAAACACTGAGTGACAGTCTTTTATCCTAATATGAAGTTATATGCTGATTCTCTCTCTGTAACATCACAATGAATTTTCTGTATGAACTGGTTCAAATAGGGCAAATATGATATGTGATGATGTGCCTCAAACTCTAATGAGAATCGAGGCAAAATTTCTTCCACAAGTTCTCATCATCATATGCTGCAGACTTCTCAATCGAAGGAAGAAAGTTTTGTTGTGAGACAGCTCAAGCAGGTTTCAAAGACTCTATGGGAAGAGTTTTGGGACTCAATGCTGATCAACAAATCAATTCTACTTTACCATCTTCCAAAATTTGAGCATTGACTTGTAGTGACTTCAAAAACGCATCGCTCCGATACAACCTGAATTAGTTCATCCTAATGATTCAATAGGTTTATTCTTTCTTGGTGAAACTATGTCATGTATCTTCATTATTGAATGGATGTGATGAGACTCTGAGCGGAAAGTCTGATGATGAAAGTTGGGAATATCAAAGAGTATGGAATTTAGGTATAGCGTGCTTAGACTCTCAACATAGTTGTGCCTTGAGATACATTATTCTCTGATCCTGGTATCATTCCACAATCAGATCTTGGTATGAGAAAAGCGACAAAGTTATATCAACATGATTGCACATCTTTCGTCGGAGGGCATGTCTGGGAGATTGTGATTTTGCAATCCCTCCACGGTCCAATCATTCAGTAAATCATTCGACACATCGTACACTATGATCCTGGGATTAAGTTGCACGCGTTCGTTGACAGACGTGCCCATCAGGAAGAACATTTCGCTCTCATTTTGATCAGCTTCTTCTCTACCACCTACCAAAGCTCCGATACCAACCCACCACTCATCGCCTCACGCACATCTTTCACACACATTCTCACATTCTCCTCACAACACTTCTCCAAATTTTTCGGGGCCTCCACTTGCTGATTTACGATGAGGGCACAGCTTGGCCTGCATCGACACTGGCATGGGTAGTGGTATTTCACCACCTATTCCAGAGCCGTGAGCCTGGACTACACTCTTCCTTGCTGGTCTGATGGCCAGCCTTCCTGCCGGACACCCCTGGATGGGTGCGTTTCCTCTGGAAGAGCGTTTTTCACCAATTTGGCCGCAAAGGTCATGCGGAGATGAGCACTCTCCATGTCTACCCTCGAATGCAGGGGTACGTCGTCTACCATGGATCAGGAGATCCTGTATACCAGCGAAGCACTTGTGGATGAACCCGGAATTTCTTTCGTTACCGTGCTCTCTTTCGAGATCAGACAACCTAGAAGTGATTGTTCTTGCAGTCTCACTCTTCCACTTACTCGCTTATTCGATCATTCTTCCTTTCTCTTACTTTCCTCACTTTGCTTCTTCGACTCATCCTCTCGCCCACCCGTTTCCATGTCCGCTCATCCTTCTTCGATGTTAACCGCCGGTTCCTTTTCCTTTTCTTTATTCTTTCCATTCTCATGAATGCTCTCAACCATCATGAGATAATGAGATGAACATGTATCGTCTTCTGAAAATTTCGTGACTCTAGAAACTGTATTGGAATAACTATTGAAATGGCAGAAGTGGAGCCCGTTTCAAGTTTACGGAGAAAAATTCATTTGTCTTAATGAAATTGATCCGGCGTAAACTATAGAATGACGAAGAATTTCAAACATTCCGATCACAGAGAGTCAGGGGATAACAAAAACTCATTGCAAAACCAAGTGTTCTCTGAATAGATGCTCTGGCGAGACGAAAAAAAATACTGTGTGATTCAACATGCCTCAATAGCCAGAGTTATTGTATTAACAAGTAAATGTTATATCCATAGACTTCTAGAATGATTCAATTTCACTCTCACTCATGCAGAATGCTGCAACTTCTTCGTCAACGTGTACTGGCTTAACATGTAGATTACGAGGAAGACGTTATTAATGCTCGTATCAATGTGATGTAATGTGATGAAAATGTGTGTTCTGTGTGTAGGAGTATGACATATTTGACCATGTACTGCTGTGATGTTTTTCCGCTGAAGATCAAGTTGGATGGATGAATTTTATTTACTATTAATGGTTCTGATTTCGCTCATAGTATGTTTCGGACATTTACGGGGGTCTATCAGTCATTCCTAAGCTTACCTAGTGAGTGCCCGAAATCTATCTTCACGACCAACATTGACTGGCTATCTTCGTCAATGCTGACATTGACTGATGAGCCCAATCAATGTCAGCAATAAGTAGTGAGTCCTAGGATTGACAGATTTCGGATGAAATTTCAGTGAATATGGCCAGCGAGGAAATTTGAAGCACTAAAATCAGTGGAGGGGTTCACTGATTCATTAACGGGAGTCACTGAAACTTCAGTGACGAGGAGCCATTCGAGCCCCAAGGTAACTGAAATTTCAGCCCTCCCACTGATGGCTTCAGTGTTTGTACGCTCAAAGTTGATTCGAAATATACTGAAGTTCAGTGACTAACTACTGATTGGCACGGAGAAAGTAGACAGCAAAGTATCGCTGATGAATAATGAATACGAATTGTGCATTCTTAGATCGGTGGCTATCAGAAATTCTTTGGTAATGTCGATCATAGAAGGATTTTCAATGAAAATAAGAAGATGCCTCGAAAAGTTGGTGATGCTTTTTAGGCAACTTCCATATAGCAGAGAAACAAGAGTTCAGTATTCTTGTCTTATCTTTTGTATTAATACAGCCATAGTTACCTTGGATTCTTTGGGAGGGGGGGGGGTTGTGATTCGAGAGAGAGATCCACATATCAATACTCCTATTGATGAGGATTATACGTTAATCGAAAACTTGCAAGAACACTTGAACAACAGGTTACGTCGACAGATTCAGCCTCAGTCAAAAATCAGAACATCTTTCCTCTGTTGGTTTTGACAAATTTTGTACTTTTTTACTTTTTATGCGTTAGTAAAATTTTTAATTGATGCTTCGCTATTCGTGTTTCGGAGTCGCGCCCAACTCTTTTCTCCAGATTTCAATACATCAGGTGGTGGCAATTGGCTCCATAGGAAACTTCGTTGAAATTTTTAAATATGTACGGTGGAGAACTTTCGCTTCTCAGCCAACAAATTTTCAGTTCCACATCTGCACGTGTTAAAGAAATGATTAGACAGTTGAACTCAATGATTCGCATTCTGTATTGACTCAGTTGGGACTAACGATTACTTTCTCATAAGTTCGAAGTATAAATAGCGATCACTGGTAATGATCTATTCCATTCCTTTAGCTGCCGGGTATCAAGTGGAGATTTCCAAGATGATTCCGCGAATAATTTTCTTTGCTCTCGCTACGGTCATCACACTGGTAAGCATTAGAATACTTTCAAATATTAGCTTAAATCGTGTAACATCATTTCTTCTTCTGGAAGGAAATTTTTATTGTCTTCATCCTAAAATACCCGTTGAAAGGCAATTATAGTGTTCTTTTGATAAGAATTAATAAATGATCAATATCCACACAGCAATATCGAGTATGAGATAGCTTACTTCCCTCGTTCGACCAAAAGATAAGTTATCCTAGTAGTTGAATTTGGCTGGACGGGCGAAAGGCGCTATTTGAATGAGCCAATACTTGAGTTTTCTACCGTTATTAATCCAAGACATGTACAATAAGAATGGAGAAGAGACTAAACCATGGTAGAAGATTATTTGTATAATAATCATGTGATAATACATACTCGAGGTGCAATTTCTGTGCAGTTTTGGAATAACTATTACTGATAACCTCATAAATAACCAGGCACTTGATTCTATCCATGGTTCGTTTTTGCAGGTTCCAACTACTGAGGCAACTTTTAGTCATAAGGTAAGTTTTTATTGCAATCGCTGAAGGAGATTCTCACAAAACCGGACCTTTAAAAACACGGAGATTTCAGTTTTCGCCCAACAGAATTGATAAATGTGAAAATACACCAATGTAAGAGTAGAACCGTCAAGTGATCGTTATTTTTCTGAAATCTAGCGCCATTATGCCTTATAATCCAGCCTGATGGATGTGCTCAAACCAAACTGATTCTTTCGGAAGAGTTTTTTTGCTCCAAACTCATCTTTCCAAAAAATTTGGTTACAAAAGAACATACAGCTGGGGACAAGGCTTCTACGACAATGCAAAGCATTATTCACGCATGCCATTAACGGGCTAACCAGGATAGTTTTTCAGATCGAGGTCACGGATTTGGCCGAAAGTCTGAGAAAAGTCTTCTTCTGATGCTAAAAAGAGACCATTCCCAAAGTTTCGGCCAAATCTGTGACCCGCACCTGGAACACTCTCCTAAGTAAGATGGTGCTGGAACCGTGCACGTAACAACCTGCTGGGCTCAAGGATATAGAAATTTGAACTCGAATATTCCGATCTGTGACCCCGATTATTGACGATAAACATGTCGCGCAGACGCCGAAGGGCACACAGGCTCAGGCGCCGATGTTTTCTTTTGATAACAGAGCGTTTCTGTTGAAATTTGTCTACTCTTGGGTATTGAGAAAGCATTTTCATACTCAAAACTCACGATAGCATGTGAGACAATGAGTTTTCAAACAGAAACGAGTATTGTTGCATGAGTCTGTGTGCCGGCGGCGCGCCGTGTCGGGCGCCGTGAAACGGCAAGCGCTTGAATTGGAGACACTAAGGGTGATGACAGATAAAAAGCGTTAAGCCACGATTTTGCACCACGCCAAGACGCGCTATCGCACACCACAACCCAAAAATTCATTCCAGCGAACCCGACCATCGATGGATTGGATTTATTGTTACAGTACCAGTTATGGGAATGAATCAAATCCATCAATGGTCGGGTTCGCTGGAATGAATTTCGAACCCGGAGCGTGCGATAGCACGTCGGGGCGTGGTGCAAAATCGTGGCGTAACGCTTTATCTGTTATCATCCTAAGGGTGATGACAAACAACGTGCTACGACACGATTACTCCGCCATGTCATGCACGACAGGGTTTCGCACGCCACGGCACAAAATTCATTCCAGCGAACCCAACCATCGATGGATTTGATTCTTTTTCATAATTCATGACTGTTACTGTAAACATGAATCCAACCTATCGATAGTTGGGTTCGCTGGAATGAATTTTGGATCATGGCGTGCGATAGCGTGTCGTAGCGTGTCGGGACAATCATGTGGTAGCGCGTTGTCTGTCATCACCACGCGCTACGGTGCAATACGACACAAGTCTCACGACACGACACCGTCTGACATGACACTAAATTCTTTCCTGCGAACCCAACCATATGTTTCAGTTGTATAACCCATGACTAGTATTCGAGGTGGCAAGCGTGCCTTAGGGCGTGTCTCCAATTCAAGCGCATGCCATCCCACGGCGCACCGCAAGCACACAGGCTCATGAGCCGATGTTTATTTTTGTTTACAAAGCACTAAAAACTCATTGTCTCACATGCTGCCGCGAGTTTTGGATGTAAAAATGCTCTCTCAACATCCAAGAGTTGAAAAATGTCAACAGGAGCGCTTTGTAAACGAAAACAAACATCGGTGCGTGAGCCTGTGCCTGCGGTGCGCCTTGTCGTGCGCCGTGGGATGGCATGCGCTTGAATTGAAGACACACCCTTAGCAACCAATGTCCTATAGAGATAGGAATAGGGTCCTCTACACTTCAATATATTTGACCACCTTGCGCGTTCTCTCTTGGTATTGTGGCGCTGTGGTCAGGGTTGACACCTCGACTTGTAAAAATAAATCCAATCCATCGATGGTTGGCTTCGCTGGAATGGATTTTGGAACGTGACGTGCGGTGGCGCGTCGTGGCGTGGCGTGACAATCTTGTCGTAGCGCGTAAGGGTGATGACAGACAATCCGCCACGACGCGATTCTCATGCCACGACATCGCACAACATGGGCCGACACGACTTGCGATTCACTCGGGTGAGTCCAACCATGGGTGGATTCGATAGAACCAGTCGTGGATTTTGAGAATGAATCGAATCCATCGACGGTTTAGCTCGCCCGAATGAATCGCGAGTCGTGTCGGGCCATGTCATGCGATGTCGTGAGAATGACGTCGTGACGGGTTGTGCGATATCATCCTTATCTGTTATCACCCTGAGAGTGATACAGACAACCTGCTACGACGCGAATTTCACGACACGACACCACCCGGCACGGCACTAAATACATCCCTGCGAACTTAGTCATCGATGGATTTGATTCATTTTCATAATTCATAACAGGCACTGTAAATATGAATCCAAGGCGTCGATGGTTGAGTTCGCAGGGATGAATTTAGTGTCGTGTCGGGTGGTGTCGTGTCGTGAGATACGTGTCGTAGTGGATTGTCTGGGAAAAAGTAACTATTACATGGCTCGTACTTTTCTGTACAGACTTACATTCGCACAAAAATTCGTTTAGGCCTGACGACTGCCAGAATATTCTTTTCAACACCCTGAAGCGTGAAATAATCAATCGATGAAAAAAAATTGGTCGGAGAAGATCTTGCGGAATTGATGGGGAACTCCTCATTTTATACAATAATCATGATAACCAATGCGTCTTCGGTCTTGAAAAGTGTCAGAACACCGATCTACCCAGTCGCTTATCCCTTGTTATAAAACCATCAGTGTGACCAACGATCAGTTGCCTGATCATTCACTAGTTCATCTCTGACTTAAATTCCTCTAGATTAGTGACTCCCAAATTCAACGTCACAACCAGTGAATTAATTCAAATCAGTTGAATAGATTTCTTAATAAAATTGTAGACGATTAGAGCGTGTAACGAATGTCCATCATATTAAGTATCTCCTTATTCAATTACTAACAATGATACCTTATTTTGACTTTTAGCACGGCGACGGTGGCCCTCTCGTAAGTTCTCTTCAATTTTGTACACAAGTCCTCAAATTCAACAATTACATGCAATCACAATTTTGATCATGTTTTGAGATTCAAAAATGATAATTGTCCCATCATAATTCAAAAAACTATCTCTGACGTTTTTTCGTAATAGTCATGACGCCCGTCAGTGGATCTCGTCGGTGCATTTTACCAACGTCCGGTGACCTGATCATTGAATATTCCATCTCTGACTTAATTTTTACCAGGCACAGCCGCAAGATTTCGATTACTGGCTCCTTGATTCAATATTACAACCTGGCAATGATATGCAAACAACTTTCAAATACAATAGTTAGATCTTTCAATCCAATTCTAGTTGTTCAAAGCATTTAACATGATATTTGTCATAATTGAGAATCTTTTCTATCAGTTACTAACGATAATATCTCATTTTGGCTTCAGGGAGGGCTACTCAAGCATATCCAGGTAAGTTATCTCCAATTACAGTAAATACAAGCTCCTAAAATTTAACAATTATCAATCAACTATGGTACGCGCCTAAGACTGAGACGGTCTGAAAGTGACCAATCTCGCTTAGAACAATATTCTATCCATTCCGAACACAACTTCACGGAAAACAGTTTAGACGTCAAAGTAGTACGTCTCCCCGGCCGCGGCATTTCCTGCCTTCGACAGTGATACGGCATTTCCAGCCCCGGTATCCTTGCGGAAACCATAAACCTCGGATGTGCTAGGAGTGATTTTTTAGCTTAGGTCAATTAAAGTACCACTTTCAATCTCTGATGCGAACAAGAAATTTGCGTACATTTCCACTTAGGCTAGAAAATAGCATACATCCCTCGCTCAACATGCTGTTTTGAGGCCGGTAGGATTTTTTCCCCTATTATCGTTGACAGGGGTAAATGTGGACACCGGGGTGAATGTGTCCACTAATTTGTTTTTGAAATATCTTCTGACTGGAATATCGAAGAAAAAATTCACGAGAGATCATCTCAAAGATTAAACAAATAGCCCCGAAATGAGCTCCGGCAGTATCTTGTACAACTTAGCAGCACAAAATTATCACAAAAACAAAAGTGGACACATTCATCCTGGTGTGAGCACATATTCGACCCGGTTTACGGTATACTCGGTTTAACGAATCTCCGTGCTGCGAAACAGTCGCACTTCGCATCTGGCGTAATATACTATCAATCATTTTCTTTCTGAAATTCGATAATGACCATTACCCAATACTCAAAAAGAATGATGCTACCATCAATTCATCGGAGTAAAATGGACAATAACTCGATTTGGTCCTCGCGTGGAAATCCCACACCTCTAATCTCTTGAACGGCACAAAGCATATCTCAGGCAATCATGTTCTTAGGTCTTCTCTCTATCGAAGAAATATTCTTTAGAAGGTATAGAGTTTAGCGGAAAACTATTATCACATCAACTTCATAAGCGATAGGAAAATGTATTCATTACCCACACAAATACACAGTTTATATTTCTTCGGCAAAAGTCTTTGGCAATACACAGTTCCTTCTCTTACTCAATAAAAGAGACAAGTGATAGGTCGGCATTGAAAGACATATGAAATCTCGAGATTCGCTCCATTCGAAATGAAACATCTGATGCTCTCCCAAATTATAATTACAATTTTCACGATAGCCCACCCAATTATTAATGATTCGAAACACAATAGTATTTCAGATCTTGTCTAAAGTTGATTCGCATACTAAATTCAGAAAATAAAGTTATAGGGCTCATTCTTGTTTGCGTACAATAGGATGACTTTCGAATATATTCAAAGAATGTCAAAACTGATATTTCTCAACTAAACTTATTTGCTAAGAACTTTTCACGCAAAAACATTTTCTATGATTAGTTGAAAATTGTAGAATAATCATGATTCAATTCTCCGCAGGAAAAGCTCGATAAGCTGCATCAACATAGAAACTCATATTACCAACAACCATCACCACCGGCCGTTCAACCTGTAAGGATCTAGTTTGAGTTTCGATATCTTATGCCAGCATATTATTGAGATTGCTCTTGCGTCTCTATTTTGTTAGTCATTACTAGTCCAACGTGTATAATTTTATAGATATAGCGTAAATGTTGCCAAATAGTTATTCAAAACATTCAAGATAAACGGTCAACATATTTTCACAAGAATAAAAGAAAAGAGAATAGATTTACCCAAGCTCTGAAAGCTGTCCTTATCTTTATCCATCTTTTTCATGAGGGAGCAGGTCAAGGGAGGTTGGAATCTTAATATTGTTGACAAAATCAATCAGAATAATGATATCAAATTACTTTCAAAGTGCTCACGGTATCAAAAATTAGCGACCCATCGGCTTAATTCCTTGCAAGTAGAACTTGAATCGTCTGCTTACACCAAAGTCCTCGACGCTGTCAGAGGGAATGGTCTACTCAAGGCATCCAAAAATGGGCCCTGATGAGATGGCTTTTTCATTTTGATGTATCTTGAGTTTGATTTTGCCAGCGATATCGTGATAGCAACTTTCTTTGTCTTGAAATCTTATAAAAGAAGTGGATTCGAGTTCAGTTAACTATTAGGTATTGATGCTGGGATCAATCAAGTCTCTTTTTGGAATTCTCGTGAATATAAGCTCAACAGAAGCATTTAATTCATATAAATGTGTACAAGTTGGTTTTTTAGATACGCGCTATTGTAATTCTTCTTTTACCTTTTACTAAAACTGAGGCAAAGATATACCTCAACTTAGTAAAAAAAACTCTTGCTTTATGAATTCAATAAAATCCATCCTGAACTTTTTTCTCAATCGGTAAAAAATTAGCACGTTTGGGGTCAAAATAAATGAAGATCGAAGGAAGCACAAGATCAATCTCCAATATTTATCTTAGAACTGATAAGAATGAATATATTCACTATGACGGGTGCCTGCGGTGGGATCTGTCGACACGCAAGAAAGGAACAACTGCGATTTCCTAAGTCACAGTGAACGTTTTGAATTGCTCAAACAGAATCAATGATTTGGATTTAAATTCCATGAGTACGTCAGCCACTGGGAATATTCCAATCTAAAAATTTGAGTGAATTTGAACACTTTACATAAAAGCTGGTACCATATTTATAATAAGTCGCTTGATACTCATTATTCAGAAACATGTCTTATTTACTTAAGGATTCCACTTACTACCGTAATTCTAGAGACTGTGGCCCAGAGAATATGAATATGAATCTATCATTAAGACAGTGCCAAAGTAATTAGATTCAATTGATGAGGTTCAATGAAAGTTCGAACCTTATCGAAAATGAAGAATCAATGTAATATGTATTCCCTCAAAAGTAGATAATACAGCGGAAGTGAGAAATTAAATACTTTGAAATTTCATGCATCGATAGGTTGCACAATAGCTTGACAAGTGTTAGTAATTTGTAAAGCATGCCATGTAAATTTACAATTTCTGTGCATAATGGAATTCCGGTAACTCAAGTGCTCTATAAGTCATATGTTTACGTGCGAAAAACAAGCAACTATTTATAGTAAGACCAAAAAACTTTTTTTTAATTCCAAGCCGTCATTGTATCTTAGACTTTCATAATACAAATAAATTTTGAGCAAACTTTCATCAGTCGCAGTTTCAACGAGGCGCTTGTAGAATTCATTAGAAATTCCAACTCTGTTACAGCCACCTCTAGCACACACCGAAAATGCAGGCCAAGGAACAAATATAAACACGGTGAGGAAAATTTCTCTCGCATAATTAATATCTTACGGGAATCATTCCTTAATGGTTATACATATAGCCAATCAGAAGCCAATCAAAAGGTGTATATATCTTATGCCATATTAAAAGATCAACTGACAAGGGGAGTCCAGAGTCTCCGGATCCTGAAATCTCACCAAACTTTTTTCACAGTCTCGTCTCATCTAGAATATGAAGAATCCAGAGTAACTCCATCAAGTGGGCCTCCTGTTCAAAGCTACAAGCACTGAGATTAGCTTTTCCCATATAGGCCTATGTTATAAATGATATATATAGATTCACTAGCAATGTTGACGTTCTTTGCTGTAGCTCTGAAAAGAAGGCCCATTCGACAGAGTTACTTTGGATTCTTCTTATTCTAGGTGACACAAAACTGTGAAAAAAATTTAGACACGATTGGTGATCCGGACCCTTCGGACTCCCCTTGTGAGTGCAGAAGTTCCTTACTCATAGTACTCAGAGAACAAACTTAATTTTGAAGAATTTTCGTCAAATATCAAATCCAAAAGGTTCACTACATCCAAACTCGGATTATTCTCCTCTAATCAGATGATTTTGAGAGCCTCAAGAGTAGATTAAACTTTTGAACACGAACCATCGTTATCCAGTGTTGCATGTTGCTTCTTTGTATTTATAGTAGACATAATTTAATCAAGGTTTTGTTTTACAGTATCCACTTCCACCTGTCAGATCAGGAAGTCAGGTAAGAATTTTCATTTTTATTTTTTTGAACTAATATTATGGCTTGTAAGGAGTTCTGTGTGGGGGAATTGTTTGTCTTATGTGAAACAATGTTACACAGGGCTAGTAGTGCAAGGCCTAGCGGTGGGTTCCGATGCATCGGCATCCTTTCTTATCCAAGGCCTGTGAAAATTCATTCAAACAGAACGGCAATTAATGAATTTTTCTCAATATGACACGGTAAAGAAGATTGTCGAGGATTTCCATTTATTGCGAAAATCCTTCCTGCTCACGGCCATTTTACAATTCACTAATAAACTCTCTTAATTTCTGCTACTCCTAGAAATAAGTGACCTATACGGGTTCATAAATGACGTTTCCACACCTGCAAAGTTTCTCATGATAATGACAGTTCCTTGGGCTCTTTCGTACTTGCGAGGCCCGCGTCGCGGCATAATCCGCCTCTCTGGCGATCCATAACGCCTGGGTCCGCTAAGAAGAAAGTCCGTATCAGTTAGGTATATATGAGAAGCGAGGATGTCCGTTCATTGGAACATTAGTTTGCACGAGATTCGCTCATCTCACGGATACTCATAACTATTTGTAAGTCCGGTTGGTGACAGGATTAAGGGTTGGATACTCGAGGTTTCTATTTGCAATGCAACAATCGCGACAGTCCTGTACTGTGTTCGTTCTTTCCACGTTCTTTCCACACTGTGGAAAAAATCTCCAACCATTCTAAAAAAATCCCGACTAGTCGATAAGCTCATGTACCAAAAATAGAACACGAAAGATATCTTCTTTGTCTGAATGCATTAATTGTTATTAATTTACAGAATGATGGACAAGGTCTAGCACCTGAAACTGCAGTTCAACAACCAGCTCATAATATTAAAATCGAACTCCCAATCCCAATCCCAAATATTCCATCACTACATCATGGGCTTTTCAAGCATCCAAGCCACTCACACAAACAGCCTCACTATCAACAGACTAATCAAGGACATCACTATCAACAAACTCCCCCGCCTCAACAATACGTGCCTCCACACGTAGCTCCGCCAGTGAACCAAGGCACACAAGTTCAAGCCGCTCAACCTCCACCACACGTAGCTCCACCAGTAAACCATGCCCCGCAGCAGGTTCACCATGTTCAAACTCCTCAAGTTCAGCAATCTTATAACGAAGGTTCAGATCAGTTGGGTACACCCCTGTATCCTCCTGTGAATCACCAACCGCCAAATTATTCAACATTACCTGACCATCAGACTCCAACAATTAATCACCAACAATCGTCTTTATACCACAACCATGGCCATGCTGCTCCAGCACCACCAGCTCACCAGGCTAATACACATGTAACTATTATCAGTTTTTATAACCGTTTACTTATCCGAATTACAAGCCACGCAAAGCGAAAACTGTTAACTTTTCCACTTTGTCACATTTCTCGGAAGAGCTACGCACCATCCGCTATCTAAATGCTCTTGGACTTTCTATATGTTGATTCTCAAATGTAGCCGGTAATATAAAATTAGTTCTACTATTCATCAGCAAGTTGTATACTCTCGCATTTCCTCCATAGAGCTACGAAAATGTAGTATCTTGTTATTTTAGATTCTAACTTATTCCTAGAAATCGATCAAAATCACAACCGGTTCCTCAAAACATTACGATGATTCATGTTCACGAAAAATTTTCCAGCTGACGGGAGCGGGACGCTTCGTGCAGCACGAGAAAGAGGTAACTGTTGCACATGAGAATGTATAAATTGTTGATTTAGGATTCTAATTCTTCACTATTTTAATGTCTGCAGAACGTGCAGGGGAAGTTTGAAATAACAAAGGATCGTGAGGTGAGTCAGAAATTCTGTACGATATATAATTATTTCTTTTCTCACTACTCTCACTACCCATACCTGAATTTTCAATTCATGTCAAACAACTTGATTTGGAAATAGATACCATCATTCGATATGATCTTATCGATCAATCATAAAAACTCATCGCCGTGATAAGAAAGGCTTTGGAATGATTTTGTCATCGGATCATAATGGCACAGAGAAATTAAAAATAATTGCAATCGATCGCATGGCTTGAAAACCGTCGAATGTTCTTTTCAATCTGCCATCAAGTTTATTTGCCTTCGCGTTAATTTGAGCGAGTCGAAATGCCAATGAGCCATGTGATCGGAAATTTTTCAACAAAATGGAATGACACGTTTTATTTTTGAATTTCTGACACCTAATGGTATTTTATGAGTTATGCTGAGTGCCAAGGTGTTTCCAATCGAATACTCAATCGTGTACGATGATGAAGTCATTTCAAATCTTTCTGCAGGTACCCAAATTCTTGGGAGCTATATCCAACTAATCACACAATAACATCCTGAATGATTTTTTTTCAGATTTCCAGCCATACCGATTTCAATGGAGAGGAAAGCTCGAGCAGTGGGGTAATTCAGAATTCTGGATATTTGTTTGGAAATGATACTCATGTTATTGGTCTCATTGGTCATTTTACAAAAAATTATTGAAACCCAAATTTCTCTTCGATGAGTGACAAATGTTCATGACAGCCATCTTCAGACTTCTCATTTAGAGGATACCCACGTGAACTCTATGCTCATTTTGACGAGGTTCTTAGTTTCACCGTCAAAATTTTTCCCATTATTTTCAAAACAATCCATGAACACTTCTTTCAATACGCAACTGTCTTTCGAAATCAAAGATTATCCAAATAACACGACATGCTACTTTCTCCTAGAACCATAACAATCTCCCACAAACATCTAAATATCTTACAAATCTTTCACCCGTTGTGATGACTTCCATAGTCTTCCTTCGCCAATTTCCAAGAGAAATCAGACAATTCATGAATATTTACATGACCAAATTTGCTTAATATTTCACACCTCGCTTCAAGGTGTGATTAGTATTACAAAACTGACACTAAAATCTACCTATGAGGTGTTTTAGGAGGCTCGTACATGGTAAGAACCCGTTTTGACCTAAATCATATCGGTTCAAGCCATAAAAAGGCGAGTGAAGTGACTCCTACCTGTCTAGTTAATATGGTATGGAAATGATCAATTTGGCCATAAATCACCATCATTCCTCTATTACTCGAAAAGTATTCATTTCATCAAAGAATGTGTAGAGTACTTTTTTGTAGGACTTTTCAAGATCTATGAAGAAGGTGTCTTGACAATTTATCGAATGATGCATTCATATAGAGTTACAAGGCGTTCTTATTAAAATTTTGGATTTTGCAATATTTTTCTCATGAACTATACCTCATATTTCATATTACAAGTATATTTAGAATAAAAGAGTGGATGTATACCTATTTTCAGATATTTTCAATGAATACAAAACTCTACCAGGTCCTCCGGCTTTCCTAGATATGCTCGTGATAGGAAATATGGAGCATGGTCTATGGTAAAAATATTGCCAAAATATTTGAACAAGAATGACTCATAACTGAAAATGGCCGCATAATTCGAAAAACTGTCAAGAGACCTTTTTTGTAGATCTTGCAAAGTTCTACAGAAAAATACTCGTTACATTTTTTGATTAAATGAATACCTATCGAGTTATTGAGGAATGATGGTGATTTATGGAGAAAATGGTATTTTTCGTCCCATGATAATTGTACAGGGAAAATCCACTTTACTACCCACTTTGTGTCTTGAACCGATACGATTCAGGTCAAAGCGGATTCTTACTGTGTACGATCTCTCGAGAAACACCTCGTAGGTAGATTTTGGTGTCAGTTTTGTGATACTGATTGCACCTTGAAGCGAGGTACGACTTGAGACGGCAGATCACTATCTGCAAAATTCTCCCGAGTCTAGGATATTTTGTTAATAGAAAAAACTTCAAGAAAACCCCATTTTTCCTTCAGGTTAAGGTGGAAGCAGGCATTCAGGCTTCCCAACCTAATTACCCACCAGTCCATGCACCAGCCCCTCTACCAACCCATGCAACAGTCTCTCCAACAGCCCAACAGGTAAGGCTTGTTAAACTCCAGCTCAATTAACTAATGTCCTGCACACAGAGTAATGTGATTTATATTATCGTTGATCAGGCGAATTCACGAGTATGCCGGACGACATACTCGTGAATTAGTGAGTGATTGATTGGGGAAGAGTTCTCTCCACAAAGCTTATATCTTTTCTTCTAGGGATACTTTTCCTGTTAATTGAATGATTTTTTCCTGGTCAGAACGAACGAAACAAATCGAGATGGAATGCGGTATACTCTAATCCATATTAGGATGCTGATGTTTGTGAGCGTTTTTGCTCAAAAGTAGTTCTCAGATGTTTACAACGCCATCATGAGGTCGAATTGCTTCTTTGTAAATGTAAAGTAACCCAAACTGTCAAGTACGACGTACAATACATCACCACCTGCGGCAATTTTTTCTACAATTTCTATGAATTTTGCATGTGGAAAGAATACCCACATGTGGCGATGTTTCGCATACGTTCTTGATTGTTTGGTTGACTTGATACTTACAATAATTAATTTTACCGCACCAACACACGTAGATCACTTTATTGCAAGTGGGTAGCACTCTAGATTGAAATTCCTTATTCGATCTACACTACTGCTCATAAATTCTAGGACGGTGTTGAACTTCATATCAACCTTCCTCAAAATGGCACTATCTCGAAGTTTATGCGTCGCAATAGAATCCTGAAAAATCATCTTAAAGAACAGAAAATATGCCATCCAAAGAGGGGTTCAAATGATTCTCATCGATCATCTCCGAGGTAGTAAATACTGGTCAAAAGTTAGAAATTCTCGAAAATTTTCACTTTTATTGATACATCTGCAGTTTTTTTGCAAATAAAGGCACGTCAATCCTGCAAACGACATCCATATAGTAGAGCGGAAAACGTATTGTGTAGCTTCTAATCATTTTCCACCTTCCTTGTTTGAGAACGAATACGTATAATGTATCATATACGAGTTATCAAAATATACACAAAACAGTGGTTTTTCACCAAATACGGCACCTAGATCGGTGGAAAACTACCGCTCTAGGTATTTTGACTACTCGTGCATTCTCATACGTAGGACGTGGAAAATAATCAGAAGATATATACACACATCGCATTTTTTCGCTTCATAAGATGCCGTTTGCACAATTACCGTATCTTTATCTGCAACAAAACTACAAAAGTATCAAGCGGTCACCGTGCACCGTGCACGCTGAAAGTTATTCCCACTTTTCCCCGATAATCTTGCGACTTGGACTAAACGAGGAGAAGACGAATACTTATTATCATCTAACTTGAGTTCGTCTTCTCGTCATTTAGGCTAAATCGCAAGAATATCGGAGAAAAGTAGGAATAATTCTAGCGCAGGCACCTCCTAACCTACAATATAGATACTTTGTAATTCTCACTTTTAACCGATTCTTTTGCGATTTGAACTAAACGATGAGAAGACGAACTCAAGTTAGACAATAATAAGCATTCGTCCATGGTGTAAAGGAGATACATTCGTCTTCTCGTCGTTTAATCTAAATCGCGAAAATATCGGAGAAAAGTGGGAATAACTTTCAGCATGCACGGTGACCGCATCGCCTTAAAGTAAAAATTTTCGGAAATTTCTAACTTTTGACCAGTATGTAGTACCTCCGAGACGGTCGATAAAACTCATTCAAACCTCCAAGAATCTGGCCTTTTTTGCTCTTTAAAATGTTCTTTTCATAATTGCTTTGCAACGCATGGACCTCGAGATAACGCTATATTGAGGAAAGGGGATCACCGTTTCAGAATCTATGAGCGGTAGTGTACATACACTCTGCCGTCCTGGCGAATATCTCAGCTTCAACTTTTCTGTCATACGGCATTTCTTAAAGTGGACGGCAGCACTGAGAAATTGATTATATTCCCTTAATTACTTCAAATTAATTTCCTTGATACGTACAGGTTTCCATTGAAGAGTTGGACCGTTTCATTGCATTCCGTGAATCTGAAAGTTTACAGGAAGGCCATTTTTTGGCTCTTACCGAAATCAAAGTGACAATGAAAAGAATCATGTAATACCTCAAATTCAATTCAATTTGCAGAGACCGGTGATGGGTGAGGGTCATGTTGTCCACTCGGTTGGAGTTTCAGGGACACCTAGTCTATGCTTCCCTCTAGTACAGTGCCAAACTCAGGTAAGACCTTTTATACCACCAGCGAGTGCCTTAGATGATCAGGCATTGATTGCGAGATTGATTGGGTTGGTCACACATAAATTCTTTCTCACGCACCGTTAGGACACTGTGCTCATATATCACAGAACTATAAAAATACTGAAAGATTTCTTGTGGGAATGCGCCGTCTTATGTAACTCTGAAAATGTTTTATTTCGTATCCAAAGCAATTCCATTAGGGAGAAAACACTTTTTCGAATCGATTTCGTATAAACAGAGTCAAAGTAATGAGCAATGGGACCACGAACCATCGACGAGATTGTCATTTTGATTCCTAGGAAATTACTGAATTATGGGATCACTATAACTCCGATTTTGATGCATCAAACCAAATTTCCCAAAAGGGTTTTCAAGAAATGTCATACTAGCCATCTAATGAGAATAATTCCAGAAAAGGTAATATAATGAGCTAACTTTGAGATGCATATGCCCTGGATGCGTATTTTATCAACAAGAATTATTCTTTCTTCATTTTGAGTTTTTTAATTTGATCATTGTATTATTCTGATGAAAATATGCTATTTTTCTACTGATTAAGTACCGATTCTGACCCTATTACGCCATTCTACTCGCACAAAGTAGCAGAAAAAGACTACGTACGCATTTTTGGTTCCCGATTTTGGATAGATAGTTTCCTTCTTTCCAATCACGAAGTAGCGCAAACTTATCCATTGGGTTCTGACATGTAATCGGAATGGAGATTGTAGTTTTACATGTATTTGATGAATTCCAATTCTGCAGGTATCTGGAAATCAGGGTATTGATATAAGACTTGAGGTGAGAAAAGTTCATAGAAAAGTATCTGTGACAGCTGCCTTGGCTCTAAAACTATTCTTCAAATTAATTATCCTTATCTATAGAGATATCTCAAATACTACGCAAAAAGTGCACATCCATTTCTATCCATCTCATCAACTGTCTCATCTCTGAATCTTTTCAAGTCATACAAGCAATTTGCCTTCGTGCTCCTCACCTCCTTTACAACTCTTACTTATTGTGGTCTTTCTATTCATTTCTGAGGATACAGAAAATTACTATCAACAAATGATAACAACTATGCAATTTTGAGGAGACACTCCTCTGAAAACGTTGGGACTACTCACCTGACACATTTTGATGATGTGAATCAAAAAGAATCAGATGTGATGATCGCATTTCGTTGAATCCGTCGATAGCGTGGTCAAAGCTTTAGATTCCGACAAATGACTGTTCAATAGAAGAATCGCAAAAATTTTCCACGTAGATCATAACGAAAAATCCCAAATTCACGAGAATTTCTTCAGACCTCTTCTGGACCTTGCTGCCCTTCACGAATTCTCAACAACCCAGTTTTGATAAAGCCTTACGATTTCTGTTCAGTAAAATTTTCTCAAGGCCCCATTTGTGATTAGGTTTTCAGGGCTTAGAAGGCCATAGCTGGATTACTGCATCATTGTAGTAATTGATCACAAGTAAAATTTTGTTATATGCATGCACACACTCATATTCATACCACAAGATTTTGAGAAACGAAGTACATCTCTAGGTATGGATACAAAACATTTCGTCAATTAATTTATTAGAAAGCAAAAATAAAAAGACTAGAGCTGAGCTCAAACCTTGCCAAGGTTTGTGCAGAAAATAAAATTCTATTAAAAATCGAACATCCGATTAATGAATTATTTGTGATAAGTTTCGCAAGGTATTTGTTTCTTTAAGTATGAATACTTGTGAGTTTGGATCAGTCAAAAAAAGGACGAACATTGATTTTCGAATCCTGTCGTTCTTACGAGTAACCAAAACATTTAGATATGAAAGACCTGTCCTTCTTTTTTGACTTTCTTCACAATCTCAGCACTGAACTGTCCGCCTCTTCCAAACGATGAAAAACTCGGGTAAACATTAACCTTTCATCTTTTTACAGACAAGTGGTGCAGGACATCATGTACAAAGTGCCGCCACCGCCCCGGTAAGTTGAATAAACATAGATTCCTGTAATTTTATGATGAAATCATTATCTCTTGAGCCCAGTGGGTTACGAACAACGAAAAGAATGAGATTGGGTTTCAATACAAAATGCCGAGTCCATCGTTTACTTGCAGTTAAATGTTGTCTTGGATAGCATAATCGAGTGATATTTTCGCGCGAGATCATACAAGAAAATCTTGATTCTTGAAAATCACCAAATTAAATAACGTCCATCATTTAGCTTATCTATTACAGAAAGATGTATGCAATAATTCCATAGTACAGAACATGTTCAAAAATATACCAATCGAAGCTTGGCAAATAATGGTAAATTCTCATTTGCATAACTGTTTGCGTTTTGTTTTTGCAGGGAGGAGGTATTCCAGCTTCATCAATAGGTGTTTCACTCGGGGTGAGCCAAAGTTTATGAAAGTAGTCTGTTCCTATGCTTTTACTGAAAATCATTCCCATCTTTCTCCGATTCTGTTGCAATTTGGGCTAAACGACGAGGGCACAAATATTTGTTATCATCTAACTAAGATTTGTCCACTCTTCGTTAAGCCCAAATTGCAATAGAATCGGAGAAAGTTGGGAATGAAAATGTGCGTATATTATACGTTAGAACGTTCCCGCGGCCGAGTTATTCCCACTTTTCTCCGATTCTCTTGTGATTTGGACTAAGCGACGGATTAAAGAATACTTACAAGTTGGACAATAACAAGTATTTGACAACTCGTCTCACACTTTGAATCATCAAACTTTTTATGTGAGGTGTATTTGCAAGGTCCATGGTCACGGTGCACGGTGACCGCATCACCTTAAGCATACCAATAGCTTCCAAGCAGTAAATTATTCATTCTTGCATCAAAAAAATGTTTGGCGAAATTACAATGAGCTCTTACGAAATGAATGTTTCAAGTCTGTGCTTGACAGTATTTCAAAAGTTGTAAGAAAATCAATCACTAACGATTTGAATACGCTAGGCGAGATTCAACCGCACCTCGAAATGTAAATGTTTTTGCAAAATACAGAAATTTCAAATCACATCAGTGCGAGATAACATCAAATACGTGGAGTTCTAAAATGTTTAGTTGAACATTCTTAAAGTCAAAATTTTACTCAAAATTCTTCCGCATACGATCAGTAGCAATCGAAAAACGTTCACTTTTTACCATGGTGAGTTCTACTTCTTCAAAAAACCATGCGCCATTGCATAAGTGAAACTCATTCGAACTCGAATTCAAAGACAATATCATGAAGTACATTTGAACAAGTTTTTCTTCCGAATTTTACAAAACTGCATTCATTCTGGTCCATCTGTAATTTCCTCAACTGAGTTCGAGGTAACCAATAAGAGTCTTATCTCTCTTCTCTTGAACTAATTTCAGTCAAAATCAAAAATACGTTTAGTCAACGAAAGTAAGGTGAGTGTGCCTAACATACCCCCCCCCCCCTCAAATTCTCGAATGTATGTACAAACCCGCAGACCTTGCGGATTTGTACATTCGAGGATACGCGCATTTCTCAGAACAGAAAAAGTGGATTTCGGTATTTTCGACATCTCTTTTTAGTCACTAAAATCTCTGCCAAACGAAATGTATGAAATCGATTCCAACGTAGTTTAGCTCATTCTCTTTGTGTTTATCCCAACTTCAAAATGCTTTTCACAGAATTGCATAATTTAGCTGATTCTACGGTCATATTACTAAAGAAAAGCGCAGTGATCCTAATTTGTCCCCCCCCCCACTCTTTTTTCCGCATCAAGAGGGCTTTGCACAATGCCGCGACCAATTTTGTCAATTTTTTATCTGGGTTACAACTGTTTTAGGTGTATTAAGCTATATCGAGCAGCGTGGAGCCTTCAAAACGCACCAGATCTCACAAAATATGCTAAAACTCAATTTTTGTGTTCATTTCGAGGTTACGTGCACTCTAAAGGGTCGAAAATGTCTCAAAATACGACGATTCGTCCAATTAAGACATCACCCTCAGGCTGCGGAATCGATATCGCTTTTTCAGAGTTTCAAAATCGCAAAATGACTATCGGATCATATCAGGAACACATTCTCAAAAACTCGCAAAAAATCTTATTATGCAAAAACAAGATAGCTTAGTTCCAAATCTTTGGAATCAAACGTACTCTAGCTCATTTTGAAGGTCTTGAAACGATCTTTAAAATAAGCTAAAATAAATTGAATAATATCGTGATGGACCAAAACTATGAGCAAAATAGAGGTAGTGGGGGCATATTAGGCACACTTATCTCATATCGGTCTGCAAGCTCTTGTCGTTCTCATGAAAAGTATAAAATGTATGACCGAATCTGGTTATCACGACAATATGTTGAAGTTTTAGGAAATATTTACAGAAACTCATTCTTTTCTCCTTTTAATGTTACAGACGGTTGGTCTTCCTATTATGCCGGAAGCCAGTCTCCAAAGCTCGGTAAGAGAACATTATTTTATCTCTGATAGTAGAAGGAATGTGCATACCGCTACATGAGAATGGCCTCATTTGGTACTACGATAGTCATTTTTATTCCATGTTAATATTTCATAATCATATCATAATGACATAGCTATATTATGTAGTATACTTGGTTTGATTTATCAATTTCTTAACAATACACAACTTTCTCCGTCCGTGAGGGTAATACATCCTTGTAACTTAGGTACATTGGTTTTTCCATTTGAGATAAGTAGTTCTCAATTGATCGTACACTGCTCTAATTCGCGTTTAGTGAACGTGTACCAATCAAATTCATCAACACCGTTCATGCTCATGAGCGTCTCTCTGGTGAGGTGCTAATTCGAGGTATAAGCCAAGATTGTTAGACATACTCTCAACGATTCTCTCTGTGGAAATTTTAAAAAATAATATTATAATTCAAAATTGAGGGGTCCTCAATTAATATTATCGAAGCTGAAAGTTCTTGATTTATGTGGAGAATTGATTTCTCAAAAAATTTTTACGCTCTGAAGTTATAAAAATACGTTTGAGAGAAATTTGATTCATTCGTACATATCGTGAAGCTTTCTGGAATAGTCGAAAATTCATTGTAACAAATTTTTCAGACCTCCATCAGACAGCATCAGCCATCTGGCGAGTACAATCAGGTAAGAATAATCTCCTAATAGATTAATGGTTATTACCCAATCAGATCCGGTCACCGATTATTAGTATCAATTTATCTTCTCCAACCTTATAAGTTCAAGACTTGGCGACTTTGAGGCTCCTTCATATTCTGGATCTTCATACATATTTTGGATATTAATATTGCACCATTGTTGTTCAAATTTAGTAATTTTTTTTATGATTTTTCTGTTTTTGAATCAAGTCGAGAACTTCTATGGATCTCAAGACAACAAGAGGTGGATTATCTCCAAAAGTTATGAACTTATTCGGTCGAATTTGTGGGAGCTCACTGATGAATCGTATTTCCATCAACTTAAATTTTGGCAGGACGCGGACAATATTTTGGCAGAGTTTCAGCATCTGAAACCCGACCTACCTCTAAAACGAACTTTCTAACTGCGCCTCCTTACATTCTGATAACAATCACAGCCATGATTATCGTTCAGTCCGCTTCGGAATATTTTAACATGGTCGCAAATTAGATATTCTTTGATGTAATTCACTGTGAGAAAATTCCAGATTCCTTTTGAAGCAGGAGTTACAAAAATCTCGAGGAGTTCATAATTTCTTGACCGATAGTATTCCAAAATATTTCACGACAATTTTCAAAACTCTTTTCGGAGAATGGATACACTATCTATGATGACTAATTTGAAGTCTCTTTGTTTTTATCATTTTAAATTTGGGAAATTTAGCAAGATGTCGCATGGCTCATGCACTGGCCCTTAAATTGAATTTCTAAGCAAAGGAACAGACCCGTCTATGACCATCATTTATGAATTATTGTTTCAATGACATCACAGGATAAGTTTTAATATTCAGTCAGAAGAACTTGATCAAAATCCTCAAATTAATTAATTGATTTGAAATATTAAATACACTAACGGTCAAAAGTTTGTGTACACCTGAAAAACAAAAGTTCGATCTTGATCAATCGACTGCTCCGATCTCCTTCGTCCAAAACGAATCTACTTC